>OY282585.1:21740724-23178091 GCA_958298965.1 Chrysolina haemoptera | reverse complement strand
AACTAATCCAATCTGACTTTGACATTTGACAGTTGACATAGACTTGAGTATCATGACTTTGAAATTATACAATTGTACCACTTTTCGACTATTTTCTAAATGTACCACAGGTGGTACAATGTACCACTTCTGGCAACGCTGAACGTTGTCATTCATTTTCCGACGTCGACAGAGTGCTTGCCTAACTCCTCGCTAGAAACCTTCAAATATTTCAATCATCGTTAGATGGTTCTGGGATATTTCTAGCCGAGAGATTTTCTTATATTGTTTGCGACTAAAGACGCTGTGTATTTTCAAGAAAATCTCATTCAACTGTTTTAGACAGGATTTTTGGGGTTAAGGTAGGTTCCTTGTATGATTTCTTGAACAGGGCTCTGAGACTTTTCGTTGTGTATTTCAGGGAGTCAATTCGCTAATTGAGTAATCACGGAAAAGGAGCTGGTTGTCGGACGGCAAATAGACCAACAGAGACGTACAAGAACCCTCTTTCAGATTGAGGTTAGTATTGTGACTGATATGAGCCCCGTATCAATTGGAATCGAAAGTTAGACTGGTAATGTTCATTTTAGGGTTCATCCGACGGTCCATCCGACTGTTCTACCGATTATTCATCCGACGGTCCATCCGAATGTTCTACCGATTATTCATCCGACTGTTCATCTGACTGTCTAGTCAATCCACGGTTCACCCGACCATCTGGTCGTATTCAGTCTACGTTCATCCGACTATCTGGTCATAGCCATCTGCAGCGTCAACCCATCACTGTTCAACATGTATTGGTTCTGTTGTCCATAGTATTCGTCCGCTCACAGTCTACTTTCTTCGTAACTACGTGCTTGTCTTCGTGTGCTGCCTCCTAGAGCCCACACACTCACCAAGGAATCTATGGTAAACAAATTGAGAAGCTGAGAAACCACTACCATACAATAACAACAGCTAAGTGTTAGGTATTAAGTTGAAACCACCCTTAAGGCATTTTTAGCTCACAGCTGTCAACTATCAGAGTGACGTCACAGGTAGTCCTAATTAAGGTGTGATATTTTTGTTTATTGAGGTGATACTATATACATCCTTCTCAATCATAGTTTACTTGCCCACTTGGTGGGGTACTAATTAACAACTACAGATAATTGTGTGCTCCATTGGTGCCGATACTTTATAACCGTTTTAATACATCTTGTGTAGTAAGGTTACTGAATATTTCTTCGTTCTGATCCAAGTTAATAATACCAGGTACCCAGGTAATCGGAGGCGAGAAAGAACCTTTTTCTTAACTTTTTTTTTATGAGATTTATATAACCTTATAGACAATCTTTATTATTAAGTAATATAAGTGCAGTGGGTTGTCCCATCCCATCTGGGTGGTTTTGGATTTTGACTGGCGAGAAATCCGTGGCGCTCCGGAAAATTTAACCCTATATATTTCAGTAAAATCGAAATCAATTTTCTCTGTCGAACCTACGCCTGACTGAGCTACTGGGGCAGTTAGAGGCGAGGACACTCTTGCACAACCACTGCTCTCATCCCCTAAATTTCGCCCCTAACAAGATTCCGTCTGATCAATCCCACGCGCGTTTCTTCTGAATGTCTATTGACTCCTAACTTATTGAACAAATTTTCCATAGCAGAGACAAAACACACTAATTTCTCTCTTGCACCTTGGGTTCGCTTTCTGAGTTCCTCCCACAAACTATTTTCGTAGTCATATGGTAAGAAAGATGCCTTCAGTTGAGTTACTAAGTCATCCCATGACGAGAAGGAAGTTGTGCGGAACCACAGCAAAGCGTCTTTTGTAAATAATTCGGGAGCTGACCGCAGAAGTTGCTCTTTGGTAACGCCACGAGACACTCTGATTTCTTCAATGCGTTCCAAAAAATTGGTTAGACTTGACTCGCCATCAAATTTTATATTCCATCTGCCCACTTCGACATAACGATGACAATAATCCGTCAGAAAACTTGGCGCTTACATATAGAGACTACTAGAATCACGACGGTGATCATTAACTGTCCCTGCAGTTGGAAGACCTCTCACTAACAATTCCTAAGCAAGTTCACCACCCAGAAGTCCACTGACTTCCATATTTATTTCAAAGTATGCCCGAAACCCTCTTTCTTCAAGAGAAAAGAAATCAGAACACCCAATTAATTGGCTCTAACTTAAACAAATAGTACTTATTATCTTTTATATCTTCAATAATCCACCCTATAGTGGTATACATTAACAGATAAAAATCAAGCACTTATATTCTGCCGTACCCACCGATAAAACCAGAACTGCGATAAACTACCTAAAAACTGAATTTACTTAAAATTATTACCTTTGTCTAATTATAACTCAACAACCTAGGCCAACTGGCTGAATGCGCTGTAAGGGAAGCAAGTGCCAAATAATATACAAGGTGAGTTCGGATTGGTTATAAGGAGTTGGAGCGGAGTGAGAGTGGAGCTAAAGTGGATAAAGACAGGTGGCAAATTTTGAAGCACCGCGCTTTTCTGTGTCCGAAGTTCCCGAACGACTTTTTTGATAATAAAGAGAACCTGTATATCAAAGTGTATATCTACTAACACAATTGATCACCAATTTTCAAATAATGATTTATCGGTGCTTCACCTTGACCTTGCTCGAACTGCATAACATTTTTAGGTTAAAACCAGAGACCCAGAGAGAAAAAGAGCTGCTCTAGCTTGTGCCCTCATAGGTCGAGGTAGTACTTTTGGAGTCACTTCTATCCACTCCCGTCACAAAACCCGAACGCTGAAATTCGCACTCCTTGGACGTTTTTCATTATACCCGAACGCATATGGTGCTTACCGAGTGAATAGAGTCAAAAGAGTGAGCAAGCCGAACTCAGCTACAGAAGGTGGGTTCGGATTAGTTATAAGGAGTTGGAGCGGAGTGAGAGTGGAGCTAAAGTGAATAAAGACAGGTGGCAAATTTTGAAGCACCGCGGTTTTCTGTGTCCGAAGTTCCCGAACGACTTTTTTGATAATAAAGAGAACCTGTATATCAAAGTGTATATTTCAGGTCATAAGAAGTTCCTCAATATCATCAAATACCTAAATATACACCAGTAGGTAGAACCGAACCATAATCACTCATTCATATAATGAGCTATTGCTACAAATACCTGAAAAAGCATTAAAATAAAATATGCCCTAATAATAAGCCGCACGCCCTTGGATTATTTGCCGTGGCGATTGCAAACTGCAATGCATCCATCTCTATGGGAAAGGGTCTGTTAGGGGGCGACACTAATCGGGTGCCTTATAATGCATTTTTGACTTTCGCTCTCATTGGTTTAGTTTTCAATATTTCGAAATTAAAACGATATCAGTGTCCTTTATTCAAATGTACAGTTCCGGGAAACTCAATGATCATTATACTGGAACATATGAATATTGTTATTAATTCCGAAATTCAAATTAAAAAAAAAATAATGAGTTTCCGGGAAAACACATTTTTTTCTGAAACGGTCAGTGAAAATTGCAACTAAATTGGTTAACTAATGTGGATACTAGAGCGAAAGTCGTTTCAAGTGGGTATGGATCCCTCTTAAAGTTAATTGGCTTATGTTCTCTCTAGCTGAGTTCGAATTGCTCACTCTTTTGACTCTATTCACTCGGTAAGCACCATATGCGTTCAGGTATAATGAAAAGCGTCCAAGGAGTGCGAATTTCAGCGTTCGGGTTTTGTGACGGGAGTGGATAGATCCAAAAGTACCACCTCGACCTATGAGGGCACAAGCTAGAGCAGCTCTTTTTCTCTCTGGGACTCTGGTTTTAACATAAAAATGTTATGCAGTTCGAGCAAGGTCAAGTCGAAGCACCAATAAATCATTATTTGAAAATAGGTGATCAATTGTGTTAGTATACTTACCTGTTCTCGTATAAATTCGCTTTCGGTATGAATGTTTGTTTATTGTTGGTTCGGTCTAGTTCGAATTGAGTGCTATTGTGTGATTTTAAACCATGGGAAAATTAAAACAAATGAAGGGTGCTGAGGAGAGAAAATATTTGTATCCAAGTGAAAGAAGACATAGCCGTAGGAATGCTCTGAAAGAGGCATCACTGAAAAGGTGAGTTGTGTATGAACTATATTTTGTTAAGAGAATTCCATGCCCGCCTGGAACTATTCTACTCTTTCATGCAAAATACTCTTCGGAGGGGTGATTTTTTAATTCTCGAATTTTCCACCCAAAAAAAACTATCTACAATAAATTGTTTTGAAATCACGGAAAATGGGAGTTGCCCCTAAGTGAATACAAGTTTTTGAACAACATCTTTATGATTCAGTGTTCTCTATGGTTACATAGTGAACAACTACGGTTAGGGCAAATTCATTGGAATTCAATTTTGCATGCAATGTTTCTTTTGCATGACAAAACTAGTATTGATGTCCGGTTCTATATTCATAGAAGAAGAAAAAATCGCGTCATTCTGTCTTTTATATATACAGCGAATTATGATGAAATTATCGAATATTAATAATAATGTTTCTTCGTAACTCAATGATACATGTATAAAAGCAAAAAGTATATACCCATTTCTTAACACGTATCAAATGTATACCTCTAGATCGTTGGTTTGTTGGTATTGGTATACAGGTTGTCACATGTTTCATTCATAGATGATTTATGAATTGATTTTATGACATTTTCGGATATCCCTAATTTTAGATTACAAATAAGCATATTCAAAAGTTCATTATTAATTTCTTCGTCGACCAAACACAAAAAAATACGTATAATTGAAGTTGGGATTTAGAATTTTGGGAAAATCCGGTAACCCTTAATAATGCCATTATTTTTGTTTAAGGACATATTTCCTTTTAATTTGTAATTATTAATTATTTCATTAAATTTCATTCGTTAATAGAATTTTCGGGGAACAATTTATATCTCGATGTTTTTCAGGTATTCCCAGAGTATTGTTTGGCATTGTAATAAGTACCTACTTAGTGCATAATATTTTCGACAAACATATGCTCTGAAATCATTGTTTTTTCATAGGTATAACTGAACGGACCTGGATGGGATATTCCTTACGGGAAAAAATTATAATGATAATATTTATTTTGAAAATATTAAACTTTCCAATTGATAGCCCTTGTATTGCGTTACTTTTTTTTTTTCATTTGATCAAATGTCTGTCTAACAATTTCACATATTTTTGTATTTGTCTTGGCCTCATCGAGTGTGTGATATTCGAAACACATCGATTAATTGAGTGTTATTTGCAAAAATTGATTACCTACTAGTATATTTTCTAGGAGGTCGTAGCCAAATAATTATTTCGTTTTCTTTAGGGCAAAGTCAGTCACTGCCGACAGCGAAGAGTACATTTCCACTTTTCCAACTGCATCTGTTCACGTTTCGAAAAGGTAATCCATTATTATTTCACGAAACATACCTAGTAGTACTTTTTTGAGGATACGTTAGCATACGAACCAGAAGATAAATCGAACATTTATTTTTCAGTGACAATTTCAGTGATGATGTTCATCCAATGTGTAACAAAGATGTCCCTGCCGTGTCTTCACCCGTTCAAAATGTGGAAACGGCTGACAATATTTTTCAGAGGTAGAAATTTATTCGTTCTGATATCTCTTGTATTAACCTACATGTTATTTTTTTTTTTTCAGTAACCTCTATACTGGCATATCTCTTCAGGGGCGGGGTTTGGTAGATATCGGATATTTATTGAAGCAGTTAGCAGAAATATCCAAGCACCCACCATTCGATTATACATTCAGTGATATGTATCCAATTAATGAATATAGAATGGGTTTGAAAACCAAAATTATATTGAAAATTATATCGAAAAAACCATTAAACTTATAGAAGAAACCGTCGTAGAAATACATAAATAGCGTTTTGGCGTTGGCCACAGTTTCAACCGGAAGTGGCTACTCTACAGTGAACGAAATTCTCTGTTTTGAATGTACCTTTCATGAGTAATTCTACGTATCAGCAACACCACGAAAATGTGGCTGATATCATTGAAGAGACTTCTTGGAAGGTCATGGAGGAAGCAGGCCAAGAAGAGGCTCGAATAGCTCAGGAGTTAGGAGAGGTCGATGGAAGCGGTATACCAATGATTACCGTTGTAGCTGATGGGGCTTGGAGCAAAAGATCATACTCTGTGAATTATAATGCATCTTCAGGAGTGGTAGGTAGCCAGTTGCTGCGTGCACCGAATATAAAGCATCATGTATATTTGATATATTCGTAGTTGAACTAAACATATAGACCGTCAGCCAGTGACAGATTTAGGTGCCCCATTTTCGCATACAAGCCTCAAATAGGGTTGAAAAGTATATCGATTTGGAGTAAAATGAAGATAATTTTACGAGTGGCTCCTGGGGATAACATATCGAAAATTGATATTTTTTTTTTGTTTCCCTCGTGTTTCCTAACTACGGTACGAAACTACAGGGGGTGATTCGATAGGTTGTTTTAAGAAAAAAAGTTCCTATGAACATATGTAGTAATTATTAATGTCTTAATCCGTTCAAAAATTATTGTTAATTCCATTTTAGAGATACTAAAGAAGGAATAAAACCATTCCGGAAGCTTACTCGAAAGTAAGAGATTTTATTTGATACCCTCCCAATATAGCTGCACCCCCACAATTACTTCATTTGTATTATTATTATTTGTATGTATATGTATAATTATAATTAGGCTCTTTTTCCATAGGCCTGTATAATTGGAGCTAGAACGAGAAAAATTTTATTCCTTGGCGTCAGAAATAAGTTCTGTGCCGTGTGCTCGCGTTCCGCGGTAAATAAAGATATTGCTTTACCTGAGCACAAATGCTACAAAAATTGGAGTGAATCATCAACCAGTATGGAATCCGATATCATAGTTGAGGGTTTCAAACGAAGCATTGACATGCATGGTTTGATATTCCACAAGCTAATTGGAGATGGTGATAGCAGTGTTCATCAAAAACTTCTGGAAGCTCGACCTTATGGAACTCTTCTTATACAAAAAATTGAGTGTCGTAATCACATGATGAGGAATTTTTCAAAGAAGATCCGAGAAATTTGTGGTAGGTATCTGATTATATGATATAGTTTTCTACTTTATTTTTATTCTTGCAATGAAATGAAGATAATAAACAAAGTTCAATTTACATGCAGCTAGAAAGCGAAGTAATTCAAAAAAATTTCCAGTATCTCCAGGCCTAAGAAAACTAGTCGAAAGCAGTGCCCGTAGACTACGCACCTCAATAAAATCTGCTACGATGTCCAGGATTAGAGAAAAAAGTTCGTTGGTCCAAAAAATTGAAAACCTATGCAAAGACCTCAAGAATGTTCCATCACATGTATTCGGACAGCATGAAAAATGTCAGGAGATAGCATATTTCAAGTGTTCTCCAAAGTTAGGTGAAGTTGAGCATGAGAACATGTGGTCTATTGGACGATATTGAAGTGTGCATCAACCGCTTGGTTTTCAATGCAGCCAGCTTGATAGCAGACCAGGACACCAATATCGCCGAACAATACAACAGCATCATTTGCAAGTTTGTTGGAGGTAAAAGAATAAACTATTCCCGTAAAAGATCCTATGCGACACGTTGTAAAGCTGCTGCCATATCGTTCAACTCTGCTGGGGAATATTATAATGTTGTTGGAAAAAGCAAAGTTCCATTTTATACTAAAAGATTTGTAGAAAAGATGAAAAGGAGGCGTGAACTTCGGAAAATGATAAGACGCAAGAATAAAGACCTTCCACCAAAATCTAGTAAGAAATATGCTCTGCCGGATAAGGATTATGGCCCAGATGCTATCCCTGATCCTGATTTATCTACTGATCAGTTCGAGCGGAAGAAAGAAGATTTTCTGAATTCTTTGAAAAAAACTCCCGAAGAGATAAAACTCATTGAACTTAGTACAAGAGGTCAATCTGGCAATCCTTTATGGCAACAAGAGAGAAGTATTCGCTTAACAGCTTCACATTTTGGTGACATTTGTAAGATGCGAAAAACAACATCTTGTGCCAATAAGGTAAAAAACTTACTTTTTTCCATCTTTGGAGGAAACGCAAACACCAAGTACGGAACAGAACATGAGCCATTTGCAATTAGACAACTGGAGAATGATTTTGATGTTAGGGTAATATTCTAATAACATTAAATTAATTAAAAATAGTTATTTATGATACAAGTGTTAAAGCGGCATTTTATTCTGTGATTGGGGAATATTGCGAAACGAGCGTTAACGAGTGAATCAACTCCACAAGCAAAATAAAATCAGTTTTAAAAAATTAAAAGATCATGAGGATTCGAACAGGCAGAGGCTCCAACTATAATAACCCCAACGCACTTTATTTGTGAATGTCATTATTTGTCAGTGATGAATGACCTTCTACAGTTCGACTGAATACTACTTCGTTTGTAACTTCAAAAGGAATTAGTATTACCAATTGCACAAACGGCCAAATACATGTGTGAACTTTTATAAATGATTCCTCTTGAGTAGGTATCCTGATTATAATATCTGTTTGAAGTGTTTCTATTAGATAGATCTGTATTACTGCGTATCCATCATCTCATCTGTCATTTTACTATTAACACTAGTGTTAAAAGTATTTTTAGTTTATATGTCAATGAATAAAACACATCATTTTTAATTACAGTTTTATAAACATATTTTTTTTGTGTCACAGGTTGAACCTTGCGGAATGTTCGTTGATGAAGACGATCCTATTTTCGGAGCCAGTCCTGATGGGTTAATAGGAGATGACGCCATTGTTGAGGTGAAGTGTCCCAAAACTGCCTCAAAAATGAACCCCAAGGAAGCAATTGACCAAAAAATTATAAATTTCTGTTCTCTAAATGAAAATCTACACATGCAGCTGAAACGAAATCATAATTATTACTATCAAGTACAAGGGCAGCTACACATAACTAAGCGTTCATTGTGTTATTTTGTATTTTGGACTCCATTGGGAATGTTAGTTGAAAAGGTGGGACATCTTCACACAAAATGTGATACCTAAACGAAAAAATTGGTTGTGAAAGTCTTTCACGGCAATCGTTGAATGAATGATGGTTTTCCGGGTTTTTAGGCCGACGTTTATTTTGAGATATTCTCACTGATCCGTTGAAAATGCCAACCACTCGTGTTGGCGAAACGTCGAGAATATCTCAAAATTAACATCGGTCTAAAAACCCGGAAAACCATCATTCATGCGAAAAAATTAGTATTCATTCATATTTTGTCTGCCTTCAGTTCAACAAGAATTAATTCGTCCCCATTAATCAAGTAATTTTGTTCTGATTATAAATATTGGAATTTTAGGCTGGACATGTTGTGAATGAATTCGGTTTTATATTCCATAATATAACGAAATTGATAGTCATTTTTTTTTTAGATTATTCGAGACGATTTATTTTGGGCGGTTGATATGAAACCGAAGTTAGAGATTTTTTACAAGAATTGCCTATTGCCCGAACTGATAGATCCTAGATACCCGAGGAAATTGGAAATCCGCAATCCGCCACGACAGTAAAACATACAGCTCATGTTACATTCGAAGTGTATTTTAATAATATTGACATTTTTTCGAAACTCGGAATTTCATTAGGTTTTATATTATATGTATAAGTAACCCTCCTTCTCTGTTAACTTTTGAACAAATTAAAAAAGGTTGTTCATAAGCTACTTTTTGACACCACAAAAAATAATCTATCTTTTAAAATGGCACGTGGCCGCCATTTTAGAAGATTTTTTAAAATAGCATAGTGGATCCAGTGATACCTCTTTCGACACGTCTTTCAATTATCTATACGACAGCAAAATTTCAAACAAAAATATTCATCCAAAACAAAATGACGGTACATAATATTAGAACTCTTATTGAGTAACCCCACCCCTGTTAACTTTTGACCGGATCGGAATTATTCTTTGAAATTCTATTTTGTTGAATGATTGAATGATAGTTCATATATACTTTTTTCTACAAACGTCAAAAAATTACAAGGTTGGCGCATTGGTAACGATATGCAAAGTGACCCTTTTTTATTTTCAATCGTTACCATGACACCGTGCGCGAAGTAGTATGCGAAATATATATTTCGCACACTACGTGTAAACTATATGGGATTTTTATATTTTAACCTTTATGGTCTTCAATCAAGCAAAAATCCAAGAAATCATTTATTTCTTAATGTTTAACAATAATTAAGGTTTTTAAATACTTTTCAAATCGTGACAAAATTTACCTATTTTATTTTTTTAAATTAAGCTACTTAAGCATATTAATATTTTAAAACAATATTTTTTGACGTTGGTAAAAAAAATATTGTTTGCATCTCGTTCGCGAAATACTTTGATGATCTCGACTATTTTTTTGCAAGCCTCATTAAAAAAATCAGTTCTCGATCACCAAAGTAGCATTTCGCGCACATTCGTTAGAATAATTAAAAAATATTGCGTATTAAATCTTTGTAAAATACATTCGAGAGCATATTTTACATAAATAAATACATTCAAATTTTTTTGTCTTCGGCCAAAAAATATCTTATGTACCTACCTACCTACTTCTCGACTGCCAAGACGATACAATTTCCATGCAATTGAGCATGTATTTATCTACGATTCCCTAGGTATTTGCAGCAATAACATAAAACCCGGATCCCCGTCTATGATGTGCCATCATGTGAAATGCAACAATAAGGCGAATATTGCTCTACGACGTGCTTGTCCTTCTGCGTTGTGAATATCGTCAGGGAATTGGAAGATGCCATTCGAATAGTTAGTCATTGATCATCCCTCTCGCATATATTGGGACACGCCTACAGACTCCCGCAAAATTTGGAGGTTAATGCATTTTCAGAACTCCGGTGCAGGTGTGGATCATTCTTAAATGAAGTATAATCTACTGTTTAATTACAATAAGCATTTGCAATCGGGTCTTTTTGGAAGACAAATATCTGTCGGACGTAGTTCAATGTCTGTCATTGTATTAGACAGGCAAGTAATTGTTTTTTGTCAGATGTTTGTCTCATATTTCCACCATTTTCCAAATGGTGGAAATATTTGGGGAGAAGGGTACTTCGACATTGTCGATTTTACTATTTCATTTATTTGATACTCTCCAGCAAAACTTCGACCCTGTTGTATAAAAGGTGGTATCACTACAGTCATTCCCAGTCTTTCCAAATATGCAACTGCATCTCGATAACCAGAACCACGATCTGAAACTACTATACCTATTACCTTCTTCAAACCACTCTCGCATTTCTTCTATCTCGTGTTTAAACTCATGGATGCAGATGGTACCATCATTGTTTGCCTTTTTAGAAAGATAAGGTCCAAGAATGTCTAATATGTGACCGCATCCGGAGCGACTAGTACTGGTGGCGTAACTAACTCTTAACTCTTTATGTAGGCAATATGACAATCGTTGTGCTCGAAAGATTATATAAAGTCAGATAACAACATCTTAGCTTTTTTAAATGAAATGGACTTTCTATTACAAAAAAATTTCCATTCGCAAAACAATTTATGTTTTATTTCATATCAATAATATACCTTGGTTTCTTTTAAGTAATTTATTGATAGAAGATCTTTTTTACTCGCGGGGCAAATGATGTTAGTTATTATTTACACCATTAATGATTCATTCGTGTCGACATGCACCACCGATCATTCTCATTATAAAAGCATAAAGGCGTCTATAGAAGGGTTTTGTGTAATAGGGGAATGTCATCCGAGGCTGGCACAACATGCGTAAAGACATTTTCTTTCCCGTATATAAGTTTTCCACACTTTTTTGCATTTTCTTTGAATTTCTGACTTTCCCACACTTTATTTTTAAGCAAGAAGTTTCAAGTTCTGAAAAAAAAATCTTTTTTTGAATATCTCGACAGCGAAAAATATAGATTTTAAGCGAGTATTCCACGATTTTTCAGGTTAAGAACTTCATTTCCCCAAAGTTACAGCCAATTCCACAGAGTGCCAGATTCCCATAAGGTCTATGCGGGGTTCTTTGGCATGTGTTCATAATTCCGGTGACAATGCAATATGACATTTTTTTATAGAAAAAAACAAAATGGCGGCTCCATGATGGCGGACGAGATTTGTTATAATGGTCCGATTCGATTCAAAATTGGTATGTAAGGGTTCTCGAACTCAGAGATTATTAATTTTTTATCAAAATTCATAAATAAAAAATGGGGGCTCCAAGATGAGATTTGTGATTATGGTTAAAGTTGATTTGAAATTGGTATGTGGGATTTTTTTAGGTCGTAGTTTTCAAATTTTTCGTCAAAATTCATGAATTAAAGATGGCGGCTCCAAGATGGCGGACACGATTTATCATTATGGTCCGATTCCATTCAAAATTGGTGTGTGAGGGTTTTCAGGTTCAGAGATTACGAATTTTTGTCAAAATTCCAAAATTCAAGATGGCACTCCAAGATCGTGGACGAGTTTTGGATTATGGTCAGTTTCAAAATCAGTATGAGGGGGTTTTCGGGGTAGGAGATTCCTATTTTTTATTCATAAAAAAATAATAATTCAAGAAAACTGAAGAGCACGCTTTACTTCCAACATTTACTAAAAACTGAAAAATAATTGACAATGTAATTACTCAAACGTAGAAAAGCTTGTGGTGCTTGATAAAGTTCTCTTGAGCTCTTGAATACTCAATATTGTTAAATTGAAATGAAAAATATGAGAATATAGATCGAAAGCACCCATGCTTTTTCACATTTGAGTAATTACATTGTAAATTATTTTTAACTTTTTAATCCATGTTGGAAGTAAAGCGTGCACTTTAGTTTTTTGAACTATAATTTTTTTCTTTTAAGGTCTACCACTTCGGCAAATATTATTGAGAATACCTATAGGAAAAACTATTGTTGTGTATTACTAATATTGAAGATATAGTTACTCTGTATTTGAAAAGGGACTGTCAATTTTAACAAGTCAAGTTGATACATTATAATTGTAATAAGTAAAGTTCAGTTTACGAAATATTCTCTCATTTAAAAGATATATAACAACTATTTTTATGTTAATTGGGGTTCCCAGGTTAAGAGGCCATGAGCGCGATCATATTTGGGACGATTTCTTTTGGTGAAAGACTCGATAACTCAAAAACGGTTCGTCATATCGATTTCAAACACGGACAGGCTTCTAGAGGACGTTTGATTATATGTACCTAGGTTTGCGGCAGCACCTCACGATGCTCTCCACAGATAATCGAGGTAGCTGTAGTGGGTTCTTTCTCTTCCATTAAAACTTGAAGCAGTCTCTATTCAATTGAAATGAATTTGGTATCCAAAGAAAGGTAAAACGTTGATCTATGTACGTGCTGTAATGTTTTTCTGAAATTATTTGTTCGTCTACCCAAAAAATTGCGTCAGATTAACTGCATTTTTGGAACATTTTTTGTAAAAAAGTCGATTGAAATTTCAATGTCCATTACAGCACGTACTTAGAATCAAACGTCTTCTAGAAGCCTGTTTTTGTTTGGAATCGATACGAATACATAGAGTTCGGAAAACAATGATATCAGCATAATATGTTCAACGAAATCACAGGGAATGGGATATTCATTTACAAGAAATTGCATGTACAATTAGAACGTCAAAACATAAGGTCACATCATTCACGCCATATTTCATAAGTTTTTGACGGGAAATTACTTCAAGTTATTCAGCGGAAGTTAATCAGTATTACCTCCAAAATGGCGTTACTGTCATTCGTAACCCAAATATTTTTATTTGACGGTTTTCTGGCTTCGAAATTGTGTATAATGAGACTAAGTGGAGCCTACCAACAGAGCAAAAGGTCTCATGATTTCAGACTTAGAGATATTCAATACAGGGTTGTTCAAGAATTGGCGAAAAGGATAGGATTGTTACGATTTGTAGGTCAAGATCTTAAAAGCTCAACCACACTTTTTATTGTAACATATAATTATACAGTGAGGACCAAAAGTCCGCTCCTCCGGTAACTTCTTTATTTTACTTATTTTCCTTATTATAAAAAAATGTAGGGCTTCATTCCATCTCTTTAATGGTCTGAGGTTCATTTATACAGAGTGCCTCAAAAAGTACAGCGACTCAGATATTTATTTTTTTAAATATGACACCCTAGCTGTATTTCATTGCATGATCGGTTAGGGATGATCATAAAGGACTCCAACGATACCAAGTTTGATGCTGTTATCTTCAAAGACTACGGAGATATCGCCCATTTTTTTCTTATGAGCTCAATGAGTGTGAGAGAAAATTTATTGACCCGCCAGAAAAAGTTTCTCTCTCCCACTCATTGGGCTTATGGATGAAATAATAGGCGATAACTCCTGTGGAGATAACAGCATCAAACTTGTTATTGTTGGATTCCTTATAATCATCCCTAACCGATCATGCAATGAAATACAAGGTGTCCTATTTAAAAAAATAAGCTTTTAAGTCGCTGTGCTTTTCCGAGACACTCTGTATAAATTAAACTTGAATCACTTGAGATATCGAATGAAAACTTACAACTTATGTAATTAACATTTTTTTGTAATTTGTAAAATAAAGAAGTTACGGGGAGGGGGGTGACTGACTTTTCTAGTCCTCAATGTATATCCAGGGAACATTATTCATATTCATGCGAAGTATCTGAATGTTCGATCACATGTAAATGCATAAGCCCCCTTTTAAAATTATGAACGAATACAACAGTGAGAACCGACTGTGGATTTCTAATCAGAAATAATTTTCAGAAGGGTGGAAAAGATGACTTTTTTTCATGTAGTATTTCATGTATTCACGAACGTCATTTAACATTTTGAAAAGCGAAATCAATATGAAAAATTTCAGGCGAAAGCATAGAGGTATTTACTCAAAAATTACGTTCTGTTAATTTTATCTCTTAGCCCTTGTGTGGGGATCGAATCTCTGTATTCATAGTTGAGTGATTACCAAGTTTGTTTTGATATCTGTTTCCTCAGCTCGAGAGGAATTAAAATCTGAAATCAATTTCTAAGGCTAACCGCCATCCCAGGTATGAGTAAATAACGGCCATAGAATTATTCTTCTCGTGCCTCTTATTTTCCATTATTGGATAGCATCCCTGGAATTCTGCACGAGGAGGAATCTTCACATATCCTGCTAAGGACCACCCTCAGTGTATACGAACTGGCTGTTTTGTGTATAGGACGTTATGGTCAAAATAGACTATCTCTATTTTCCCTTCAATCCGTTTTTATTATAACTGTAAGCATCATCCCGAATCTTCCATTTTCCACTGAGTTAACCAGTGAGTGTTCTAACCTACTTTGTGTAATGGCTGATAGGTAGGGCTACATTTTTGGAACATCTTATTATCAAAATAACTAATACTGCTTCACACCTCAAAAGTAGCAGAGCCAGAAAGAAAAACGTATCAGACCCAAGTACCTTCCTGATTACTCGTACCCTCCAGACAGTTGAATTAAAACTAAAATTATATGGTCGTGTTGAAAGTTCGCGTTTGAGCAACTCCTGCTGCTGTCAGTGACGACGCCACTTTCCCCCTCCAGAGTTTGAAATTACCTGAATGTCTATATCAATAGAGGATGTTTGATATATCAGAGCAATGCGAATTGGGCTAGCAAACCGGTGTTATTGATTACGATTCAAAAAGTGGATACGAAATAAAAACTCTGAGAAATTAATGAAATATATTTTCAATAATATAATAAGTATAAATAAGGTGACGTAGTTAGTACGGAAAAAATCCAAAAGTGAAAACGCACGTTCTTGTGCGTAAGTTTATATAAATATCATCCTACCACGAAAAGGTCCAGGTGAGTTGTTTCAGATGTTTCAGCTGTGCAGCTTGAAGTGAAGGTACAACGCCGGAATCTAAAAAAAAACGATACTTAATATCAATCAACAATAATACAATCGTGAAAAATGAATGGCATGGGTTATATTGGGATTTGACCCTTATTTCACTCGACATTGGATAAATATGATCATCATCCTGTGTCATAATATCATTATGATAGAAGCAGTTTTTTGACATTCTCATGATGAATATACAGGGTGTTTCAGAATTCAATATCAAGATTTCAGGAGCGTGTTTCTTAGGTCGAAAAAAGACTTTTTTTCTCATAAACATGTGTCTGCAACCGCTTTATTTCTGAGATACAGGATGTTGAAATTTAACAAAAAAATAAGTTCTTTTTCAATTTCTCTAAACCACTTTGCTTTTCTTTTTAATTTTGGTACATGCAAAGTACACATTTTTAATTTTCATCAGTGGCGTCTCTGTAAACATGCTCCGTCATTTTTGATCAAAATAATGATACGCTACTGTTTTTTTTTGTCATATTAGTATCATTTTCATAATTGTGTTCTATTTTTCCACAAACATGGTCTCTTGACTATTTTCCGTCCGACGGACGGTTTTCGATTTAAAAAATAAAAGGTCGTCATTCGCTTGTACCTATACGATTTTTTCTATGTATCATTTTGCTTTTTAAATCGAAAACTGTTCTTCATAGGGAAAAAAGTCAAGGGACCATTTTTATGAATAGACAGAGGACACTCATAAAAAATATAATATTCATTTAAAAAAGAACAGTAGCGTATCATTATCATTTTTCAAATTTCAACACACTGTATCTTAGAAATTAAGCAGTTGCGGACATATGTTCATAGGAAATAAAGTCTTATATTGACCTGAAATATACACCCCCAAATTCTTGATACTGAATTTTGAAACACCCTGTATAATAGTGGTTGTTCTTTATCAAAAGTAATTTTCAATATATTACACTTTAAAACCACTTAGTACATTTTGAATGAAACTTCCTGGCATTCTAACAGGTTATGAGCCTAGGTTAGGCACAGTAAAATTCACTTGGTCTACGTGATCGTCAGTCTGCAGTTTGAAAGTGTTGGTTAGACTTCGATTCGACTGACTCCACTTTATTCATCTGCATATTGAAACAGCTTTTTTGAAACTTTTGTTTTGTTATAGAATTGAACCTCTTCAAAGAAACAACTACGATACATGGGTTATCCAAGCTCAAGCCATCCTCATCAAAAATGGTTTATGATCCTACCTTTTACTCATTATATCGCCAACTGAATTGAAGCAAGTAAAAAATTGACGTGCATCTAAGAGCGTTTGGGATACTTTGAAAGGTATACAGGGTGTAAACTAACCTCTTGCACTCCCGTGCAGGAAGGGTGTATAATGCCATTTTATAACGAAATTCAGGTGTGAAAAATAAATATTCAAGGGGAGAAGGTGACACTCCAAAATGTGCAGTAGTAATTAAAGATGTTTTACTGTACATAATTATTAATAATTCCTTGAATTTTGACAATTTTATCCGCAACCACTTAACGTAGGTACTCTAGCCCTGGCGCAGTCCGAAGCTTTCTGCAGGAGGCTCCGTCAGCCTGAGAACATCGATCTGCGCAGTCCAATAACTCCGGAAGAAGTTCGACGGGCCTCAAAGGCTTGAAGAACTTTACTGCTCCAGGCCCTAATAACTATTGGTGGGGTGGAATGTCCACACCATCATCTTGGAACCGCTATCTGGCACATGATAAATGAGGAGAAGCAGATTCCGGACTGGTTTGTCGAGGGGCGAACCCAAAAACAGAGATTTGTCTGATCTAAAGAACTACAGACCGATAACATGCTTGAATACGTGTTATAAGACGTTTACCCGCATCTTATATATGTGAATAGTCTCAGCAGTTAACCCGGTGTATGAATACGGATATATGAGCAGAGAAGGTCAAAGAGCGGGGTCACCGGCTGCAAGGAGAACCTGCTCGTCGATAGATGTATCACGCAGGACCCCGTGCAGTACGTGCAAGCGTCTTCGTCCTATTCTACGATGAACAACTTTTTAGGAAGAATGGGATTAGTTCAGCTTGTCGATAAACCAACCAAAATCACCATTACTTCTATCCTACAAATTGATCTGATTATAGCAATAGAACATAAGGACATTAAGAAAAATGTTGAGGTAGCATCTGCATCTCAGATCATGAACTAATATACGTTGAAATTAATCTAAGTTGTAACATTCGTTCTCCGGTTCATAAAAAAATAAGAAATTTTAGAAATTTGATAATACGAGAAAGGACTTATTTCCAATATGTTCTAAAACAGCAAGGGGTCAGTAAAATTTGAGAGGACCTGCATCATATGGTAATCAAAAAAAGTCGTGCATGTTTACCAGATTATCTGAAAAACGAAAATCAGATAAATCACTATTTAGTGAATGGGATCTCGGCAGTTCCGGCATATCCAGAAACTGAAATTTTTTTTCATCAATAAAATAGCGATATAGCTTCCCTCTTAATATTCTCTGAAAATCAATGCGAAAAAGACTCTTATGATGTTGTTTGGCCCTCGTTCTGAAAGGAATTTACATGAATAAATCCGAATAAATGTGATCAGTAAGGAAATTACCTTTGTTAAAAGTGCTAGGAATCTTGGTCTGACTTTTGATAATGATCTGAGGTTCAAAGAACATATCAAGAAAATCCATATATCAGCCTTTGTTAATTTGAAATTGATTTATACTAACAGAACATTCTTAAACCAAAAAGTGAGAACCATCCTGTGTCATGCATTAGTTTTTTCCAGATTCAATTACTGCGATACTGTTTATGGCCCATGCTTGGACTCTGGGGATAGTAGATTGATACAGGTCATGCCTTCGATTAATTTTGTTTTTTCCATAGAATAATTGAAACAAAAACAACCTGTTACCTAGCCAGAAAAATATCTTTTCGTAGATGTCCACAACTTCAACATTCGATTCAAAGGAACTAGCACTCCTCCCTCCCACCGAACAGAAATATTCAAACGGTATTTTTTCTACAAAGTGTCACTTGGTAGGAATATACAATTCGTTACCTCTGGATATTAAAAAGCCTTCCCTAACTGCATTCAAGAAATATCTTATAGATCAGAGTAACTAACCCATCAATCACAATGTTGGAACTATGGTATCTGATACTGACTTAGCTGTGGAATTGGTTAATGATTTTTTTACTGTTATATATAGTATAATATAATATTATCTGAATATCTGTAATATGTATCTAGGTATAGTCTGAAAAATATATACCGGGTGACCACGAGGTGAGGTACGCCCCCCAATTTTTCTATAGTTTTGAAGATACAAATTTCAAATTTGGTGTGTCGCTATAGTACTTGAATACGCATATTTTGAAGCCTCTACTGATTATTCACCATTTCCGGTTCAACTGGAAGTGACCTAAAACTTCTTTTTTTCAAATGACACCCTGTACATATTTTTTCATTAGCCGAAAGAGCACGCATTTTGTGATAACACTGTTCTTCAAAATCGAAAATCGGTTGAAAAATGGCGGAGATACAGTTGATTGTTCAATCGAACAAAGTTGGCCATGGAACTCAAACTTAAATCATCACAATTGACAAACGTCATCAGAAGTTATCAGAGGAAGCTTTGAAGTGCGATAGAATTGAAAACTATACGCAACGCCACCGACGGCTCGTTCACCATGTGGATTCCGCTGAAGCATCTGTTTGGCATATTCCACGACTACAGATATGCCACAATCGGACGACAGTGCATTCGTTTGGTGAGAAGCAGAAACGACAACAACTGTATGGTTATAGAAGAGGTGGCCAATCCGCAAGTCACAACCACAGCCGCCCTTACAATCAATAGCATCGTGCTTAAAGTGAAAAACGTCATTCCCAATGACGACATTCGCTTGCAGCTGCTGCAATCCATTAAAACTGATAAACCTGTGGTCATCTCATTCCGCAAGTGGGAAACGCACAAACTGCCTGCACTCACGCCTGGTTCCACCAAAGAAACATGGTCTGTCAAAACATGTACGACATTGGAGAGTCCTCGATTCGTCATTGTCGCCTTCCAAACAAATCAAATGGACAACACTGAGCGATATTTCAGCTACTTTGACCACGTTGACATCAGAGACATACGTCTTACGTTGAACAGTGACAATTATCCGCATGAACGCATGGGCTTGCAATTTGACAGGAACAACTTTGTGGAAGCTCATCGCGCCTATACGGAATTTTACCACATTTTAGGCGAATTGTTCCCAGAAACGCCATCTGCTGGATAACGATGCATTCAAAGACCGACTGCCATCTTCGTAATCGATTGCTCACGGAGAGCGGAATTCATGAAATCGTCCACCGTCAAACTTGACAGTTGGATTTCCATCCAATAGTCGTGCATTTTGTGTAATAGTGCACGATTTCATCATAGAACACTTGCCTTTAAGTGAGATCGTACGTCGTCTATCATAAGACACAAAACACTTGCCGTTATCTGTCATCTGCCAGAGAAATCGGCGGTAGAGTGGAGGAGCACTGGCTAAATGCACATAAGAGCAAGCAAGAGCCAAAACAAACCAGAGCGAGAGTGGGGGTGGTTGGGGAATCCTCTCTCCGCACAAGCATAGACAGTTCACAGTCAGACTTCCACGATGAAACCCGTAGCGTGGGATATTCAAGGTTTCACCATAGCCGGGTGTTCCAGCCAAAAGAACTCGCAATCACCGACGGTCAGTGCACGAATCACTGCGTGTTCAAACCAAGCGGGCCGTTCCGAGCCCTAAGTGCCGCCGACAAACAGCAAGTGCGATACCTCGAAAGAAATCATCACGGAGTGCCATATTCCGCCGGGTGTATCGACTCGGCGGACTCGCTCACCGAAGTGCTCCAGCCCATCGCAGATGCCGAATTGGTTTATGTCGAAGGCAGCCAAAAATATGATTTTCTCATGAGGTACGTGGAGGACAAATTAACCTCAAAAAAAACCCATATCGTCGATATTGGGGCCACCACCAACAGCACGCTACAAGATCCAATATTTGAGGAAGTGTCTCCGCTGTGCCTCCAGTATAGTGCCACAGTATCCAACGAAGTTCACTGTGCCCTTAGACATTGCTTTACGGTGTGATCATGGGTTTCGAATCAATTGATATGGTAGTGAGGGACTCCGTCGGCAGCAACAGCAGTGCCCCCAGAGACTCTATACAGCGTCACCTGACGTTGACGTGTCAAGTGGCTGAATACGAGCGCAAAATACAGACTTTCAAGCGTTTCCAAAACATACACATTGATGATGGCAAATGGGCGCAGGTCTTCACCAACTCGAAACGTTTCGAGTGCCGAAAGACAGCTCATCACCGCCGCCGCCGCAGCTGAAGAAATGACGTATTGTTATTTAATTTTTTCTACATGTATTGTAATTATTATTATTATTATGTATCAATAGATGTATTAAACGAATTTTCTAGAATTTTATTTTGTCGGATGAATGAGAGAGAGAGAAAGAGAGACAGTATATCTTTTCATCTTATTTCATTTTTGCGGGAAAATGTGCGCGCCTTTCCTCGCAAAAAATTAAATGAGTTCGAAAAATATACAACGAAAGAGCCATTTCGTGTGTTTGTTCGAACGATTCAATCACACACGAAATATCTTTCGAGAAATTTCTCTGAGAGTGTGTCGGTGAGTTGTGGGCACTGATAATTACCGCCATTTTTTGTTCTTTCAAGGTGTGTGAGGGAGTTGTTCACTGATGAATATATGTGCGTATTTTTCCTATATATTCATGTGACATGCGAAATGTTTATCAGTGTACTTCGAACTACCGCCATGTCGACAGGCTATGTAATTTTGACAGCTGTCCTGTACATTATAGCCTACCTTACGAGGCAGGCGAAGTTCTCGTTTTTTTTTTTTCAATTGAAAAATGAATAAATGGACGAAAATGTCGCAAGATCCCATGAAAGATGGATATTTGCCTGTGCTAAAGGCCAAAATTCCTCCAAATGCCAAAGCATAAAAAAACTGCGGAAAGTCTTTCGCAACAACACTTGCGAAGACACTCTTATGATGCCACTAGCATCGCCGACAGAGATGACGACAACCACTCAAACGACGTCTAATGTGCCCCGAATGCAGATGTCGATGACGCCGACGATGACGAATTCCTGCCCAAAAGACGTCTATGACGGATTAATGTTTTTTGTGAGTTTGGCGCTGATCGGCCAATTGGGCGAGTCATTCTACAAATTCCTCATTTTAATCAAGCAAAGATACGCAATTGCCACTGAAAATGAAAATACATATATCGCTTATGGTACTGGTGTAATTTTCGAGCAAAAAAATAAATGTTTTTTTTTCACCCTATTTTTGCATTTTTATTTCAAGTCTCAACACGAACAAAGACAGGCTGAATTCCTGTGAAATTTGTTTATTTATTCAACTCTCTCGAGTCGAGCTACGTGACAAATATAACCTTGGAACCCAATATTGCGTTTCAACAAATAGTTCTCGTCGTTCCTCTGAATAACCTTGAATTTTGTATCCCCTCCACCCCGCCCTCCGCAGCTAACCGTGTCATTCTCAAAGAAAAAGACAGAAAAAACCCGATAAGTTAGAGTGAGATGCCAAACATGCCTCATTTTCGGCACAACACACACACTGGGCCTTGAAATAAACTATAAAATTCCTGGAATTTCATCATATTTATCAAACGAATATCCGTTGCCATTGCACACATTGCAACATACTTGGTCGTTTCCGTTATGGTTCTCACGCTATTTTCAAGAAATTCATCTCTAACACACACGTGCAGTCGATATCTCTCGGCCTCCGGCGCTCCCATGCACCCCTTTTTCTCTGGGGACATTCCTCGTCAACGCCCCCAGCCCCCTGCACTTTTTCCCAGCCGATCCCAGACACCCAATTCTACGTTCGTTTCACAATCAAGAATTTTAATTTACGAAATCTCGGACCCCTTAGACTGCTGTTGCAAGCTCCTCTCCGATATCTCTGATTCTAGGTGACGCGCAATCATCGAGTAAACATTTCTCCGAAGATGAGATCGAACAAAGATTCATTATGCAGTGCTAATCCAAAATCCGTTCCCCCCCCCCTACTAATTTTTGAACCACCTGGTATATCGCAACGAAATTTGGAAGGCTCAAATAGGAGATAAAAACCTACTCTTTCATGAGAACATTCTAGCTAAAAGTTTTAAAATGGCAGCTGCGCGCCATCTTCAATATTTTTTTTTAAATAGAACATCTGGTATATCATTGCATGATCGGTTAGGGACGATCATAAGGAATCCAACAACACCAAGTTTGATGCTATTATCTCTAAAAACTATGGAGATATCGCCTATTACTTTCTCCACAAGCCGAATGAGTGTGAGAGAGAATTTATTGACCCGCCAGAAAAACTTTCTCTCTCCACTCATTGTGCAGGTTCGTTGCTGGATCATTTCCTTACCTCAAATCCACCTTTGCCAAAAAGTTCCTTTGTAAGGATAAGGCACCTTCATTCGAGAAGTCTTTTCTGCTGGATAATTGTTTTTGACGAGTTTTTATATGATCGAGGGTAAATTCACAGAACCAACTGTATTTCATTCCTTCTTTGGTGTCTATTTATCATGGTGACTTATATGTTTTGTTTGTTATCGTTCCCTACCATTAAGTATTTCTTGACAATTCCTAAACAGATTTGTCATTCGTCATTTGGAGGAAATAAACTGAATTGAATTGAATTGAACCCTGAATTCATCAGGGCACTTTTATGATGTAACCAGATTTTTCATAGCGATTCATTCAGCCTTTTGGTACAGCCAGCTCAGTGTTGAGCTAACAGAACCTATGATTTCTCCTCCAACTGAAAAGCAAAATGAAATAGCCTGCATTGAGTCTGAGTTTGTTCTGAGGTGTCTTTTTTTAACTACGGTAAAGCTAGCAGAACACAGGATTTCCACAATTGAAAAGAAAAAAATTCATGAATAGGTTAATAAATTAGCCTAAAATTAAGGTATCATTTTTTTTTATCCAAAGTAGTTCTGCTAGAGTTACGGGGATCAGAAGTAAGTTCCTTCCGGGGCCTCATGAAAATTACTGAAACTCTCTCTTTTCAAATGGACCACCTGTATATGATTACTTATTTTACAATTTAATTGTGTATACATATCTCGTACAGTTTGTAAGTTATGATCATTCATGTTATGAAATCACCTTCAATAAAATAAATATTGGATAGTGATTCAGATAGTGGACTATGAACTTCATCTGACAGAACTAACATGTTATTTCTTCATTGTCATCCTGAATTCAAATTGCATAGGTGTGGTACTAGGCAGAAAATAATTACTAAAATGTTGTTTTGATGGATTTATTCATCATTTATGCTCAATGTAATAAGAATATCAGCATAACATGTAGAGAGTTTAATGATAAGTGACCATTCTATTCCACTTTTTTTGCGAACATCAACGGCATAGATTGTGGCTCTGAATTTAATTTGAATTTATTTCCTGAAACGCTCGGGTCACTCGATGTTCTAATTCTTCCCTTGTGTTGAACGGTGTCGTGTAGACTCTTTGCTTGACAGTGTCCCACAAATTGAAGTCTAGTGGTGTAAGATCAGGAGATCTAGGAGGCCAGTTCCGTGGACCCAAACGTCTAATCCATCAATCATCGAATATGCGGTCCAATTTCAATCAGAATTCTGCAGTGTAATGAGCAGGAGCTCCATCATGTTGATGCCAACATATTTAATTTTGTTCTAATGTCAGTTCTTCAATGAAATCCCCAACCGTTGTCCTCAAAATATTCATATATTTTCGAGAATCAAGGTTTTCATCATAAATCAAAAAGCGCAATTGATTGTCCATAATTGAACAGAAAATGGTGAAACTGAATTTTTCCTCAAATCCCATTTCTCTTGTGATATGCGTATAGTAATGAATATTTCTTCTGTTGAAAATACCTTCTTTCGAAAATGTTGTTTCATCAGTCCATATTATCTTTTTGAGATAATCTTCATCTACTTGTGCTCGCACCATCAACATTTCACATAGTTCGATCCTTTGCGGAGCGTCTTGGGGCTTGAGAGCTTGAACAGACATAATAGATAACAACGCACGAAGGACAATAACACATATATCCATCAACAAGGAAACGAAACACTGAATTAAAATTTGGAGACGTCGTGAAGTGATCGATACGAATGTGAAGAACCATAAAATAAAACATTCGTTTGTTCATTTTGAAAATAGTTTAAGGATTTTAACTCAGAAAAACAAACAATTTTGGTCAATTCTCTTGAGTATTTCTTAAACATTTTGTTTCTCGGAGGTTTATAATGAATCGTGGCAAGTAATAATAATAATTTCCATTATATTTGTATATTCCACTATATAGTTACAATTTTTTCTGTGAAAATTCATTGTTACAGAGCCCTGATGATGAATTCGAATTCGAAACGGTGGCAAAAAACAATAGTTTTTCTTCGATTCTACAGATCCCAACCCCAACAAAATTTCTAAAGGAGCAATTTTTGGATCACTAAACTTATCAGTTGTTGAAACATAAATTGGGTAAATAATCTAAGTTCCCCATTTTTTTTAACAACAACTACTATATGATTTATGTAATTACTTGTGGATCTTTCTATAATACCAAATTCTAACATTCTCTCAATTTCTTCTTTTACTTTTTCCCTGTACTTGTATGGAATTTGATAGCTCTTTGATTTAAACTTATCTGTTTCTTTGACTTGTATTTTGTGCATATATTCTTTCGCTAGTCTCGATTCATTCATAACTTATCTTATATATTTATTTGATAATTCATTTATATACTCTTCATTTTTATAATCACATTTATATTTACCCCTATATTCATTTTCTTCATTTTTATTTTCATAATTATAACATTCTTTCATTTCTCTCATACACAAAATATTTTTCTCAAAGTACTCCTGTTCTACATCTTCCATAAAATTAAACCATTGCCCTTCCATTTCTAGACCCTTCCTTTCATAATTTATTTTAGCCTTCATCCTTTGTAATTGATCTGTTCCTATAATTATATCAAATTTCATTTCTTTCACCATTAGTAATTGTAAATCTAAATTTTTATTTCAAATTTCTACTTTAATATTAGGAAACTGATTTGTTTCTGCTATTTTTCTTCCATCGACTCATATTGATGTTGTTTTAGGCATTTTAACTAATTTATTTTGAAGCTCTAAGTTTTCTATTGCTGCCTTCTTTAATAATGATGCTTCTGAACCAGTGGCAATTAGCATTTTAACTAATTTATCTCCTATTTTTTCATTTATGATTATTAGCTCTGTTAAAGGTTCTTCCTGAATTGTGTCTAACTGAATAAATTCATATTATGGTGGTTCCAGCTTTCCATATGGTTTTAATGAAAATCCTGTCTATTAGTTGATATTGAGGGTTGTGGATGGTCATTCTGATTGTTATTGTCATTTTGATGTCCATTGTTCCTATCTAAACTTGTTCCTCTCCTATTAAAATGTACCTGTCTTGTTTGTTCCCTAGTGTAATTATTTTTAGGTTTTGAATTTCTCCTAATCTCCCTATAAAATTGTCTTGACTGATCTTGATTTTGTCTAAAATTGTCTGTCCTATATTGATTATAGTTCCTATTTTGATATTTATTATTATTGTTATACTGGCTTCTCCTATATGATAGTGTCCTCTCAAGTCTGAGTAAATATTGAAGTCTATCCATAGTTTTATTTCAAGCATATTTATTATTTCAAAAATTTCCTGCTTAAAATGACGACTAATATTCCCTACTATTTCTTCTTCTCTCATTATAGAATTAAGATGTTGAGCTATGGCAAATAATTGTATGGCATAATTGTTACAATTCATGTTTCAATTTTCATCAAATTTTCCAAATTGAAGTTGATCTCTTAGTAGCATTTGTGCATTATCCCCCCAATATTATTTAAAAAACAAATTTTCAAAATCTTGGAAACTATTTATATTTCTTTCTTGGCTATTAAACCATATACAAGGTTGATTTTTCAAATATTGTCTTATAGTATCTTTTAATTCATCTATGTTTGTAATATGCTTTGTTTTATTTTTCATTATTTTTACAAATGTGATAGGATGTAGTTTTTAAACATTCCTCTCAAATTTATTCAATTGAATATTCTGACATGTATTAATAAATCTTGTTTCAACACCAGTTTCTATATTCATTTTTTCTATGTCTTTTAATTTTTGTTCTAAATCTTTGAATTTTGTTTTATTTTCCTCACTTTTTTCATCCATTATTTCATTTGACTCTTTTTTATTGTTTTCTACCTTCTCATTAACATTTCTTATTTTTCCAATAATTTCCTCACTATTTAATTATATTTCTACCCTAACTTCTTGTATTTGCTACTATTATGATCAATTGAATTATTTATATCTATTATGTCTTGTTTAGTATTGCTGTAAAATTCATCATTTTTCTGTTCTATCCTTTTTTTCAAATTCCCTATACATTTGAGTTATTTCTTGTTTATTTTTCTCTAATTTATTTTGTAATTTTATTTCCATTTCAATCATACTTCCTCCGATCTTTAACACTTTCAATATTTTCTCTAACATTTTCTTTTACACTTTCTATATTTTTCTCAATAAATTGACCAACCTAAGGTTCCATAAAGTTTCTAGTGTGTTAGGAGGAACACAAAGACAGTATAAAGGTGATACAGATATAGGTGAAGAGAAAGAGTTTTAGTGGTAGACCACGAAACAACAGGTGGACCTCTTGTGAATTAAATCGAAAACTTTTTCTCTTCACCTATATCTGTATCACCTTTATACTGCCTTTGCGTTCCTCCTAACGCACTAGAAACTTTATGGAACCTTAGGTTGGTCAGTATAACTAAACAGTTGTCGGCCTGTCAATGTAGCAGATGATCATCTGTCTTTGGTCTAGGGTTCGATCCAAATTAAGTTTCCGCTATTTGACTGTAGATGTCAGAAGCAATTCTTCACCTTATTCTTCTTTGTGTTAGTGCACAACTATTTCAGTATATTCGATTTAATTCCAATAGACTCCATAAAGCCTCCCTGACGAGTGGTAGACCACGAAACAGCTGTCGGTGGATGGTGGACCTCTTGTGAATTAAATCGAAAACTCTTTCTCTTCACCTATATCTGTATCACCTTTATAATGTCTTTGCGTTCCTCCTAACGCACTAGAAACTTTATGGAACCTTAGGTTGGTCAGTATAACTAAACAGTTGTCGGCCTGTCAATGTAGCAGATGATCATCTGTCTTTGGTCTAGGGTTCGATCCAAATTAAGTTTCCGCTATTTGACTGTAGATGTCAGAAGCAATTTTTCACCTTATTCTTTTTTGTGTTAGTGCACAACTATTTCAGTATATTCGATTTAATTCCAATAGACTCCATAAAGCCTCCCTGACGAGTGGTAGACCACGAAACAGCTGTCGGTGGATGGTGGACCTCTTGTGAATTAAATCGAAAACTCTTTCACTTCACCTATATCTGTATCACCTTTATAATGTCTTTGCGTTCCTCCTAACGCACTAGAAACTTTAAGGAACTTTAGGTTGGTCAGTATAACTAAACAGTTGTCGGCCTGTCAATGTAGCAGATGATCATCTGTCTTTGGTCTAGGGTTCGATCCAAATTAAGTTTCCGCTATTTGACTGTAGATGTCAGAAGCAATTTTTCACCTTATTCTTCTTTGTGTTAGTGCACAACTATTTCAGTATATTCGATTCAATTTCAATTGACTCCATAAAGCCTCCCTGACGAGTGGTAGACCACGAAACAGCTGTCGGTGGATGGTGGACCTCTTGTGAATTAAATCGAAAGTTCTTTCACTTCACCCATATCTGTATCACCTTTATAATGTCTTCACGTTCCTCCTAACGCACTAGAAACTTTATGGAACCTTAAGTTGGTCAGTATAACTAAACAGTTGTCGGCCTGTCAATGTAGCAGATGATCATCAGTCTTTGGTCTAGGGTTCGATCCAAATTAAGTTTCCGCTATTTGACTGTAGATGTCAGAAGCAATTCTTCACCTTATTCTTCTTTGTGTTAGTGCACAACTATTTCAGTATATCCGATTTAATTCCAAGAGACTCCATAAAGCCTCCTTGACGAGTGGTTGACCACGAAACAGCTGTCGGTGGATGGTGGACCTCTTGTGAATTAAATCGAAAACTCTTTCTCTTCACTTATATCTATATATATATATATATATATATATATACATAATACATATATATATACATAATATATATATATATCTCACTTACTACCGGGCGTCCGTACATTATCAAATTACTATCTTCCAAGCGTCCATATATGGACGCTCTGTCGAATCTCTATAGAATCTGAAGTCAGAGAATCAAAGAAGTTCACAAATTCGAAAATTCGTTGGACGCCTTCTTGATGGTTTCACAAACTTTTTGAATAGTTTTGTATATTATTAGTTCAATAGGTTCACCGCCAGCGGCGCAAGGAGCGTTTTTCAGATATTCACCTGAAGGTATATATTAATTTCAGACCGCAGATTTCCAAGCGTCCTTCAATTTCTGAAGAAGAGGCAACGCTGGATAGGGGTTCGTTTCATAAGTTTAAAAGTCGCAATTAGAGAATTTGTTGACAATCAGTTGCAGAGTGAAGTGGAGAT
Organism: Chrysolina haemoptera; assembly: GCA_958298965.1. Classification (NCBI taxonomy): domain Eukaryota; kingdom Metazoa; phylum Arthropoda; class Insecta; order Coleoptera; family Chrysomelidae; genus Chrysolina; species Chrysolina haemoptera. Next base: position 23,148,571 of record OY282585.1, on the reverse strand, counting down.
GAGTGATTTGATATACCTATTAATTTCCGCTAAAACAAATGATGAATTGACATACAATTCTTTGTATTTTTTCACTGTTTCTGCTTGAGGCAAACTGTTTTTGGCCATTTTCCATAGGAACCCCACATCATTGCTATGGAAAACGGCTTTCGGTTAAATTTTATGAATTTTTGGTATGTTGTAGATTTAAATTTCCAAAACAAAGGGGTCATGGGCACAAAGAAATATGTCAAGTATTTGTCGAGATACAGGGCGTTGAAGTGGAAAATTGATGATTTTTCTCATAATCTTAAAAAATCACGGGAAATGTCATACAGGTGACTTTTTTTGAGGATATCATGCCAGAGTGATGGTAGGATGTTGTGTGAGTCGTCACAAATGTCACAACTGCAACAACTGTCACAACAAAAAAAAAATAATTTCAATTTGTTGTTTCAAATATACCTGTGTGGATTCTATTAAACCATTCATCAACTTAACTCATTAAGCATAGAAATTAATCGACACCAACTGTTTTGATACAGGGTGGTTCAAAAATAGGGGTTTGTCAACCATTCTGCATAAAGTATGTCATGTCATGTACGGTGCAGCCCATCAAAAATATATCGCAAGGCATTACATGTTGGGAAATAACTTTTTGACAAAATCCAGAAACACGTCGAGTTTTTTGCCAGCTTTGGTTCCTGTGCTTGTGTTCTATATGTATCATATGTCCTTTGGATGATTTCTTTCCTGTCCCTTATTTGAAAGTCTGTATTTTCACGGACATTTTAAGATATTTCAGCCATAAGTCTGTATTGTTCTCAATTGTTGCAATGTCTTTCAAAAGTTTCAAACCTAGTGGAATATACCGTTTTTTCCCATATTTGATATTGCTGTTGTTTATCTCTTTCCATCTTCTTAAGATTCCATGTTGTTTGTGTATCTTTTGTTTTTTCTCTTGTTGTTCTGCTCTCATAATTTTTTTTTGATGGGTTTTTTCTCTTTCTTTACTTTCTTGTTCTCTTTCCATAGCTACTTTCGTCTTTTGTTCTTGTTTTCTCCTTTCTTGTTTCAATAGTTATTCTTTAGCGGCCCATTCTTGCTCTTTCATGTTCCTTTCTCTTTCTTGGTTTTGTTTGTCTATCTCCCCTGTTTCCAGTCTTGCTTTTCCTTGCTTATTTTCGCAGATTTTCATCAATTCTTTATATGTGAGTATTGGTTCTGCCTGTAGTTTTTTCAGTTGTTCATCGAATTGTGCTTCTTTCTCAAGCTTCCTGATCATTGCTTGGCATGCCTCTTCGAATGTCCGATGTTTTTCATGGTTTTGGCGTTTTACTCTTTCTTCGTGTTCTTTTATGTATTGCGCGGCACGCTCGCTCATCCGTTTTAGTCTCTCTTCAATGTTTTTTGTTGGTGTTTCTTTCATGTTTTTCTGGTATTCGTTATATGGTAAAAAGTGGCTTACTTCGTCCAAATAATTGCCTCCATCTTGCTTGTCGTATTTGTTATTGAAATATTCGTCTTCGTAGTCCATCTCTTCCATTGATGTGGTAGTGAGAGTGGATTCTTGCGTCGATGGAGGGGTTTCTCCTTTGTAGTCATCCTCCCATTCAATGCTTGACTATTCCTTAAAGGTCATTGGGCAATCTTTGGTGTCCAATTGATATCTTTGGAGTATATCTAGGTCTTCTTGGTTCTTGGGAGAGGATGACCCTTCTTTGTTGTATTTTAGTCTAGCTTCTTCCTTTCCTTTCGTCTCCTCAGCTCTTCGCTTCAAATCGTCTACTTGTTATTGCTTCAATTTCTTTCCGGTTTCCATTAGTTTTCCCGAAATTTCTGATTTCTCAGATTTCCTTGGACAAGACTCCATCTCGTCGAGAATGTGTACTGTTTCTCAGTGTAGTTCCAGGCCTCTCTTTATATGTTGTATTTCTGGTAGTAAATTCCCACGATATTCACTGCACTTAGCTACTGAGAAGTGTCTACTCACTGCGTCTTATGGGTGGTAACTTTAAGTTACCGCACCGCCTTTGAAAATGTCTACCGCAGATGTAGACGAAACGTCAGGAAGAATTACTTCAAGATCACAGCTTACAAACCCAAAAACCTTCTCAGAAGAATAATGCGATTTCACTGACCAGGATAACACAACGAAAACATCAACAGCATAATATTATGGGTTGTTTGAAAACATACTTCATATGTTTTCTTATGTTGTGGTCGCATAAAAAGAAAGATTTTGTAATGTTCAAAGAACATCATAGGAGTCGAGGAAATGAAGGTAGGTATTGGTGTTCTCGAATTTCTGCATGCTGTATGCCTCAGGGAACACCTCCCAATGCAGTGAGTTCCAAAGCTTAAGTCTTCGTTGAAAGAACGAGCTTTGGAAGAGATATGTTCGGCATGTATCCAAAGTAACGACAAATGGATAAGAGGACTGAGCTCGGCGGATAAGTCTCGATGGAACAATAGATGATATTTTAGAAGAGCATCGTGTATGAAAATATCAGCCTAGTTACTTTGGCAATAAAGTTCAGCAATATACAGGGTGTTCCAAATTAAGTCGGCACCATTGCCAACTCCGTTACTATTGATGCTACGAATTCGGTTAAATGGGCAAACTAGTAGCATTTTTAATGGCCTTCTCGACGCCGAAAACAAAAAAAAATGACAGTCGCGTTTTCGAAATATTTTATAAAATGATATTTTTTTTAAATGGAACACTTATATTTTATCATGCATTTCGACTCGTAACTACATTCTCAATAACAAAGCTCCTATGACTTTTTTTCCTAAAGTTGAAAATGAGCGACTTATGTGGAAATATTTATATTTTTCACTAGTACAGAAAATTTCTTTGTTTTGGCGAATAAAACCTCATGATTGTCCAAACACCCAGTTTTGGTAATTATACGAATGACAATATTTTGTTACTAACAGCAAAAAAATAAGACAGTAAAAAGAAAAAATTGCGCTGGGATTTGAACTCGTGAAACCCGTCAATTGACACAACTGAGCTATTTGGTATTAATTTACAAAACGATAATTTCCATCTTAAAACCATTCCACTAGCCGTATTTAGTTTGTGAATCAAAATATTTCTGCCATAATGATAACTTTGAAGCCGTTTTTGTACAGAACAGAAAATGCTGGAGCGTCATATTAATGCGGTTGGAAATAGCTATTTGTGTATTTAGAGCGCAAAGTGATGGATTGCCGCTCGAACAAAGAGAGTTCTCTGCTTCGCGTCGCGCGGTAATCTTTGGAGAGCGGCAATTACACTTTGTGCTCGAAATACACACAATATTTTTTTTGACAAACGCAGATCTCAGATACAGACAATACACTCGATACTTTATTGATCATTGATTACCTTATAATAATATTCATTTCTTTTATTATTTACTAGATTAAAATTGAATGTACAATTCTGACAATTTTTAATAGATATAGCCAAAGTCGATATCCAAATTACTGGCAATACAATCCATATTTCTAACACATAAAAAAAAAATTGCTCGACCACGATTTGAACACGGGTTGCCGGCGTGAGGTAAATAAATAAATAAATAAATAGGGTTTTTATTAAAATATTCCAACAATAACAAATTCACGTATAAGGACAAGTCACTTTACATATATCTCATTTCCATAATCCAGGGGGAAGAGGGAAAGGGCATACGGGCGCAATAGTAGCAACCCCTCTACACCTTTTCAGGGGTGCAGGAGGGGTGCCTTGCCGAGGCGAACATAGCGCCCCCGCGAAAGGGCGTGGTAGTCCGCCCGCGCTGGTGTTAGCGCTGGGCTGGACTTTTCTTATGCGTGTTGTTCGAATTTCTATTCCTTGTAGATACGCCATTGTTGCAGTTTGTGAGGATGATTGTTTCAATGCTAAACCCCGGAAAAGGCTGATGCAAAAAACCGGGTCAAAGTACTCTGCGTTTCAGTCAGACTTTCGACTTAGTTCCCTACGGAACCGGTTCTTCCCTTCTTTCATTAAAGATATCGGCGTGAGGTGAAGGAGCCTTAACTTCTAGACCAAACGGAAGGTTTTGTTTTTGAACATTTACTCGATATTTCATATCGCTTTATCAAATCCGATTTTTATAAATGTTTCCTATTAACAAAACTGACTTATTTTCAACTTCAGGAAAAAAAGTCATAGGAGCTTTGTTATTGAGAATGTAGTTACGAGTCGAAATGCATGATAAAATATAGAGTGTTCCATTTAAAAAAATATCATTTTATGAAATATTTCGAAAACGGGACTGTCAATTTTTTTTTGTTTTCGGCGTCGAGAAGGCCATTAAAAATACTACTAGTTTGCCCATTTAACCGAATTCGTAGCATCAATAATAACGGAGTTGGCAATGGTGCCGACTTAATTTGAAACACCCTGTATATATATATATATATTATATATATTATATTATATATTACATTATATATATATATATAAATATATATATATATATATATTTTATTTTTGTAGGAACGAAGTAGATCACAGAATTGAGCAAAATAAGTATTTTTTTTTTTAATCTAGCATGGTAATAATTTTTCACCTCTCCAGGACCGGTATGGCCCAGACAATAATTCATAACTTCCTCATTATGAATTCTGCCAATTTTATATTTCAGTATAACAATCACAATCAGTTGAGAAAAGAAACCACATATTCGGAATAATTTTTCCGGGCGTCCAGGGCCGGCTTCACTCCAGCAATAAATCTTAACTTCCTTATTAGGAACTCTGCCAGTTTCATATTCCAAGGTTACATTGAGGATTTATTGAGAAAAAAATTCACATTTTCAGAATAACTTTTCCGGGCGTCCAGGGCCAGCTTCACTCCAGCAATAAATCTTTACTTTCTTATTAGGAACTGTGCCAGTTTCACATTCCAGCATAACGAAGAAAATCGTTTAAGAATATAATCGATTATTTTCTCAACTGATTCTGATTGTAACCCCGAAATATGAAACTGGCAGAGGTACTAGTAAGGAAGTTAAGATTTATTGCTGGAGTGAAGCTGGCCCTGGACGCCCGGAAAAATTGTTCCGAACATGTGAATTATATTCTTAAACGATTCTCTTCGTTATGCTGGAATATGAAACTGGCAGAGTTCCTAACAAGGAATTCGAGATTTGTTGCTGGAGAGAAGTTGGCCCTGGACGCCCGGAAAAATTATTTTGAACATGAGGATACTTTTTCAACCGATCCTAATTGCTACCCCAAAATATGAAACTGGCAGAGTTTCTAATAAGGAAGTTAAAATTTATTGCTGGAGTGAAGCCGGCCCTGGACTCCTGGAAAAATTATTCTGAACATGTGGATTCTTTTCTCAGCCAATCCTGATTGTAACCCTGGAATATGAAACTGGCAGAGTTCCTAACAAGGAAGTTAAGATTTATTGCTGGGGGGAAGCCGGCCCTGGACGCCCGGAAAAATTATTCTGAACATGTTGATTCTTTTCTCAATTGATCCTGATTGTAACTCTGAAATATGAAACTGACAGAGTTCCTAATAAGGAAGTTAATATTTATTGCGGGAGAGAAGCCGGCCTTGACGCCCGGAAAAATTATTCTGAAGATGTGGATTCTTTTCTCAACCGATCCTGATTGTTACCACGAAATACGAAACTGGCAGAGTTCCTAATAAGGAAGTTAAGATTTATTGCTGAAGTGAAGTCGGCCCTTGACGCCCGGAAAAAATATTCCGAATATATGGTTTCTTTTCTCAACTGATTGTGATTGTTATACTGAAATATGAAATTGGCAGAATTCATAATGAGGAAGTTATGAATTATTGTCTGGGCAATACCGGTCCTGGAAACGTGAAAAATTATTACCAGTGCTAGAATAAAAAAAAATACTTCTTTTGCTCAATTCTGTGATCTACTTCTACTAAAAAAATAAAAAAAAATTATTGCTGAACTTTATTGCCAAAGTAACTAGGCTGAAAATATCTATAAAACATAGACAGATCGCCACCCTTTCTGCGGTATTCCAGAGAAGTAAGCGAGCTTGTTAGCGATGTATCATCGACGGGTCGAATACCCCTGTTTTGGACATAATCTCAAACCTTCAGTGTGTGTTTAGGCGTTGCACTCTATACATGGGAACAGTACTCCAGGACTGGTCGGAAAGGCACTTCCAGCAATGAACCTCACATGGTTTCCCGATGAGGAAGTACTCTGTTGATGGTAATAGAGAGATGGTAATAGATAAGCAGCAGACACTCCTGACATAATTACGCTGGATCCTGTGAGATCGAATTTTCGTGAGAAAATACAAGCTAGGGTTTTGTTCGCATTGAATTCTACCAAGTTGGATTACAATTCTAGAAGTTTTGCTAAGTCCATATTCAAATTGCTCACGTTTTTCCCGCTCTCTTCTGATTTCTGGTTTCACGGTCTGATCCAAACTTTCCAACAAAAAGCGGTATGGAGGGTACTCTCTTCCGCAAAGCTGTACACTGCGCATGAAGTAGCTTCCAATGAATCATTTATGAAAAAAAGAAACAGTGTTGATGCGAGACTGGATCCCTGCGAAACACCAGCGTTCATTAGTAGAGCATTGTATGAGACTCCATCAACCACCCCGTTGTGATAACTATTTGATTGAAAGCTAGATAGCAAGGAACACAGCCGGGGGCGAGATATAAGATGAAAGCTTGGCGAGGTGTATCAATCGCCTTGGATATATCTAAGCTACTGCCAGAGTTTTACCGTATTACTCAACAGAGAGCTGCCACATATTTGAACCCAGTTGAACGCTGTGGACGAAAACCATATTGTCGATCATTCACCATTTTTGAACGTTCTAGATACTTGATGAGCTCGATGTTTATGGCTTTTTCCATGACCTTTACTTTAACAGATGATATTACGATAGGTTTGTGGTGGCTTCGTAGGGTATTTCTTCCTATTTTGTTTTTTATTATATCACATAATATAAGAATAAACATTCGATAAATGTATTTTACTTGTAGCTTCTTTCCTCTATAATCGTGAATTACATTCTTTGGATGTCCATGACGGATATCTATGGACTTTCGTGTATGCTATCCAGTGCACCTCTGTGGAAGTTATTCCATCAACGTGACGCCAATATTGGTGGCCATCAGACATCTATACGATATTCTTTGGTATGTGAAATCAAACCTAGGAGAAGCATCCGAAGTTACTAATTGTCGTCAGTGTTAAATCTGGCATCACCGTCGGACGCTCACAAATCGACAGCATGACAGTCAACTATACAAAACGGACGCCAGCTAGTGGCAATTCTTGAATATATTGGACGCTCAGAGGAGGATGCATGAAAGGACGCTAAGAAATGGGCAAAAAAAACTTCCAAGTATTTGTCGTTGAGAAGCGAAGCTTGAACAATCATCATGATACCAAGTGTATGAATCTGTACAACTACAGGTTTCTCGAGAACTATGTGACGGACGCTCAGAGAAGCAGTTTGAAAGGACACTAGGAGGATAGCAGGATGTATATATATATATATATATATATATATATATATATATGTGTGTGTGTTCGGATAGGTTTCCGCGGTCAGATATTTGAAAACTGGAAGTTCGGGTTGAACCGCGTCTAGAATTTGTTGAAATTCGACGTTTCGGCTCCGATTTTGGAGCCATTTTCAAGAAAAGAGGATGACGGAGCAGATTGAGACCTTAGAGAGAACAAGTGTCGAGACCTGGGGAGTAGGCAGATTGAGACCCCGGCGTCAAGTTACAAAATCCTGATGATACCTGAGGAATAGGCAGATTGAGACCTAACTTTCAATCATTTCATCCTCTTTTCTTGAAAATGGCTCCAAAATCGGAGCCGAAACGTCGAATTTCAACAAATTCTAGACGCGGTTCAACCCGAACTTCCAGTTTTCATATATATATAGGTATATATACTATTATGGAAATCGTTTTTTATATTTTATATTTTATATTATTGTTTCGATTTTGGAGACTCTTATGCAAAGTTTATACTCTACCTTGTTTTCCAGTGGAGCATTTCTTTGCATCCCAGGGGGATTCTTTGGGTACCAGCTTCAAAGTAAAAAAAGAATTCAGTAGTTTCAATTTTGTTCCAGCAAGAAAAACACAGGAAATTTCAATAATAAAAAATATTTTAATAATTGTAAATGGGAAATGCTTCATTCAAGAAGTTCATGACATTCAGCCTGATCGAAATTTGAAACGATATGAAATGTAAACAAACTATAACCTAACCTTATTCCTATGCGCATGTCCAATACATTGTTATGGTGAAGCCACTATATTTCAACATGTTTGGGTTGGCAATTGTGAATTTTCCACTGACCTATCTCAACTAAATCTAATGTTCCGAGATTTCACCGTTAGTGTCACTGACCTCGCGTTTGTTTTCAACGATCACTTGATAAGTAAAGTAAATAACACTCCCGGAATTTTTCGAATAAAATGGAAAATGTTTATGGAATCGAAGAAAAATATATGCATATATTATGTTCAGTTTACGTTGCAACGATTTATGATAAAGGCCTTTACCTGAATGTGTTGGTTTTGTGGGTGCTCCTCTACCATCTCCTTCTGACGTTCAACGTAGACTCCATCTTGGCTGCTGGGACGTGGGACTTTTGCATTCCCAATAGAATGTCTATTTGGATTTTTCACAAGGCAATCGCCCTTTAAAACTATTCGTAGCACTTGGGATTGTCTTTTCACTTATACTCATACCCATAAAAAAAACTGGATACTTTTTTTAGTAACTTTTTGTTGCTCCAAAATTTCACAACATTTCTGCTTTCGATATCATTTTATCTCTTCTGTTTACAAAAAAAAATCTGACTATCAGAATATCCTAGCAACAATACCAAGATTCTATCAACTAATGACTTTAACAATTATTTATTAAATGAATACTAATTCTAAGAAAATAACATGGATATTTTAAATTAGTTTGAAATTTCTAGATTCTTATTCTAAGTCTCAAATTAGGCTTTATCATTTTCATTTATGTGAATTTTCTTAAAGCATCACTTCATGTTCAGAAATGAGTGAATGTCATACTTCCTTGGTGTTGTCGGTTATTTAAACTCATTTGAAAATTACTTATTGTTTATGTAATTCTTCTGTGTAAGTATTTCTATGATTTAATTACAATTCATACAAATATCTTTTCATTCACTTTCATATTGTAAATTTCTTGCTTTCATCAATTTAAAATCCCCTGAATTTTGTTTGACAGTTGTTTTGTCATCGGTTGAGTGTGGTTTTACTGATATTATACAGGGTACTTGAAACATTCTCGATATTGATTTGTAGAATTTCCTCTGAGATGCAAAATTTCTATCTGAATTTTAAATATGCTCTTATTTTTAAACTTGTGGATTATAAAATCATGACAATACATATATAAATATACATGTGTTTATACAAAAATCCTATCAATTAATAATAAACGAAATATTTCAAAACAGTAAAAGCTGTGAATAACTAAAACAATTTCAAATAATTCTATTTTTATTCCAAATATTTCTGTAGGTACTCACAAAAATCGACACCTATATGTACTTGCTAGCATAAAACATACCAGGGTACTCTGAGATTATATGTATAATTTTCACATTACATTTCATCATATCAATCATTAATATATCATATCATTAATATATTTCATCCAGTAACAATTTGAGTGATAGATATCCCCATAATTGATAGATTTCAAAACGACTTCAATTGTAAAAGATTGAAATTTTTTTATTATCATGATGAATGCATTCATCTAATTATTATTTTCCTCATCTGTCAAATTTATTCGCAATTGAACCTCGTTTCCTTTCCAAATAAACTGCATGAATCTTTTACAAGTCGTGAGCAAACCTCTGAATGATTTCTAAACCCAAAGACTTGGAGTGCTTCTTCCTCCTGTCGCAAGCTAGGGCGGCCTAGAACCCATTTCAACGCGCGGGAGTCACTGGACCAGAGTATATGTGATGATGTGAATTGTAACGATTTGAACTAGGAACAAATGGCATCGAAACCGTCTTCACTCCTCAGTGACCTATCCTCCCATGAAAATCGAAGGTGTATAATGTGTATCATTTTTGGAATGCAAAATATAGTGCTCTTACCGGAATATTACACAGAAAAAGAATCGAAAAGTACCTCACATTAAGAAATAGTGGATGGTTCAGTCAACTTCACATTATGATTTTATGGTGATATGACTCCAATTTAGATTTGAAATGAAACTTGGAAATTGAAACATTCACCTACCTTTGAGAATTGCTGTTAAAATTGAGAAATAGTGGATGGTTCAGTAAACTTCACATTGTGATTTTATGTTGATTTGACTCCAATTTGGATTTGGAATGAAACTTGGAAATTGAAACATTCGAAGAAACATTAGCCATCAAAATGTGAAGAAAAAACGACCAAGAGGGCCCGAAATAGAAGCTCTGGAGATGGTCAATATGAGTCACTAATTGACTCACAGGTGTGATGTGGAACGTGAATGTGAGGTACACTAACATCTCTGAGATCGATTTGTGTTTACTGGGAAGGAATAAATCCATTCCGGAAGCTTTTACAAAAGTAGAGTTTTCTTTATTGTCAATTGCTACATCCTCACAAATATTTTCACGTTTATTTCACTATGTTTGTTATTTCATATTTTTTATGTTACTAGAAGTTGAAAATACATTGTTTTGAATAATTACTTTTAATTTACTACTTGTTAGGTATGACCACAGCTGAGTTATCTCCCGAGCCGTTGTGAGGTGAGAAAATCGGCAACACCGCACGGGAATCAATTTGACGTCCTACTCATTAATTCTTTAATGTCCATTTCTCGGCTTATTCAGAAAACTAGAAAAAACATAGGAGAATGAATGTGTAGAGGAAAAAAAGATGAATAATGTGGCTATTTAATTTTTTTCATCACAACCTGGAATCGCAATATATTCTATTTCTTAGATATGGGAAATCTGTCAAGTTTGGTTGTTGCGTGCCCTAAAATTCACATTTTGGGGTATTTTTTTAAGTTTTTTTTTCTGATAAGTGCAGAAACCACATAGATGATCTCTGAATTATTTCATGATGAAAACAATATATTACTGGAGGGCACATATACAGAAGGTGCCAAGCTCAGGTAAATTGTTTTCGATGAATATATGGCAAATACCTGTCAGAAAACAACTATTTTCCTGGCTATTACCATGACGAGTATTGAATTATATCTAACTTGTGCAATGTACCACATTGCAGGAAACAATTGCAGGTGTTTTCCCGTAATCAAATAGCATGTTTTGATTCGAAAAGGGGGACCACCAAATTTTTGTTATTTCGTTACAGGGAAGCATTTGCAAGTGGTGTATAACTCAAAGGATATAATTATTGTTGAGGAAGAATATATATATATTTTTTTCATGTGCACCAGTATCAACTAATCAATCGATATTTTTAGAATTTTGCAATAAGGTGAGCTATTCTCATGAGATAGTGTGAGTGCTTTTTCCAAATATAACAGACTCTTTCCAATCAAATCATCAAAAGAGCTAATTATATTCACATAGGTCTGATCTGAGTTGTCTCCGAACCTTGCCAGCATATTTTCAAGTTGTGACCGCCTACTCAATTTCAAATCAATAGCAAAAAGCCATTTCAACGCATTGAATCCCAACGTATTATTACTAAGGTACAATTGGACCTACATCTCGTTCAATATTATTATTTGCGAAGTTATTCTTAGTTCATTCTCATTATCAGAAATCTAAACATCTGATTACATACCTCATAGATAGAAATACAGTTTACTATCAGTTTGATAACTTTCCTATCATCAATTTTTAACTGTGGATAAGATCTAATTTTTCAAATAATAATAATTTTTCAAACTCTTGTACTAAATTATTATGAACATCTAAACATTTCTGATGTCTTTCAACGGTTTTTTTTTATGATGTTACAGGTTTAGAAAAATATTTTGGTAAATTTGGAAAAATTAAAGTAATTGCAGTTTTTATCAACTTTGGACTTTTGAGCAAATTTTTTGTTTTATTGATTCATCTGGTAGAGAAAACGTTTCATATCTCTAATGATATCAGTATCTTGAAAATGAATCACACAAACTACAGACCTTTGAGAAGGGCTCCAATTCTTACGGGGTATCGCAGAAATCTATTTCTTGGGAATCGTAATTCGACTCTCACCCTGTCACACAACGACTGGGCATTTTCACATAAATATTCCCTCCGGAAGCAAATTCACAAAAACATTAAAGTTTAACGCTATTTTTGATGCACTTCGAACAATTTTTCACCAATATATCGAACACTTTATTTTTACTAACAATTTGTACACCATTTTACATGAATCTTACGTTAAATTAATTGATGTGAACACAATTAATTCATCATAAATTATCTACCAAACTTATTAAATTTATGTAAACAACAGAACATTGAATGTGCAGGGCCGCCTCGATAGACGTATTGACAATGTTGCCGAATTTCTTCACCACGGTTCGGGAGATTAAGTCGGCTGTGGTATGACCTTATTCTCCGTACATACATATACATACCTGCATAGACAGAAATCTACGCGAGCAACAAGGGACGCAATGATACGATAATACCACATAAATGAGAGAGAGGCACTACTGCGCGCCTCTCCTGTCCTCACCCGACGAATTAACGGCTCAGTCGATATCCCTTCTTCGAGCGAGTAGAGGAGAAATTGTAATGCTCTCTCAACATTATAGCAAGCTATTCTTCACGCTCTCATGAAACCACCATACCCCAGATGAAAACTTTCCGATACTGTATAGGTGAAACGGTATTACGTCCCTGAGTATTTTTATAACGGCCACGGTATGGTATTAGAGGCGATTATGGGTCAGAGAGATCAGTACCAAAAATGGTACTTTCTATTTAAACTAAAAAAATGTTATGCGTATTTGGTCTGATAATTGCTAAATTGTACATTCATGACATCAAATAGATGTACCAAATTGGTTCCGGGTCACCCGGTACATCAGCATTTTCTTCCAAATGTGAATATTTATAATGTAAAATAATTTGACTCGTAGAACATTTATTTTGAATAGTTTGCACGAACTTATTGAATACCAGTCGCCAACGCTTTTAAAAAAGGCGTGGAAGGTATAGAAAGTTTGTTTTCTTTATCAAAAAAATAAAATAAAAACTGAACATCTCAATTCATGAGCAATCTATTTCAGAAAAGCAGGGTGGCTGAGAGATTGTTTCTATAAAATATGATTAGGTGCATAAATAGAGTGACCAATCCACTTACCAGGCAGTGAACAATTATGAAACATCAAAACTTCTATATTCGGGCAATTTTTAGCAATAGCATCCAACCCTATTTCCGTAACATTTGAACAATTTTCTATTCTCAGTTCCTTAATCTTTTTTCCACTGTCTCCTTCAACTAAACAAACAAGACCTTCATCGGATATCTTAAAAAAATTAATATAATTATTGACTGTCTAAATTTCGTCAGTAAGGAATTTTTCAGAAAAAAAATAGATACTCCTGAGTTAGTAGCACTACCGATGGTGAGTTAGGTAAAGAGTACAAAAAAAAAAAACAAATATTTTCATTCAAATAAAATCATATAATTCTTCATTATTGGATTTGAAGGCTCAGTATGGGAATAGAATTGGTGTGTTTTGATATCCGAAACACCATTCTGTGGCTAATGACCTTAGCAGTCGATACCAACACACAAAAAAAACGACATTCTCTAATCCTTTTATATTTAGACAACATCGCCATATAAGATGGATAAAAATATGTAATGATATAATTTGTTGTTCGTTGAAATAACCAGTCCTGGAAGAAGAATGTTGTTGTGTGGAATATGAGTTCAGCAAAGCATTCGACCGTGTCATCAATCATAGTCAGTTGACGAAACTATATTATAATAGAATTAATCCAGTACGATTACGTTTTGAGACAAGAATCGATTGTAGCACCACCAAACTTGGTATGCTAGTAGTTGGAACCATGATAAACACGAAAAAAAATTGTTTACCAAAATTCCAGGGGTGGAACATATTTTCTTTTCGTTTAAAAATATATAAATATATTTTTGCTGTAATCTTGGAAAGTATATGATTTATCGAAAAAAAAAACAACTCAACAGGGTGAAAAACCTAGTGATTTCTCATGAAATGCGCTCGTTTTCCCAGAAAACGTGATTGAACGCCAACATCAAATTTCAGGTTCACCCTTACCCTTACCCGCCGCTGAAAGTTCTGGCGGAGCCGAATATTTAATTAGCTATAACTGTGCTGAAAATTATCGGAGAACGAAAAGAAAAAGTTTATATCGTTACTGAAGACTCCTACCTTCTCTTGCAAATATAATATGCGAGCATTTTAGTACCTTAAATGTGTTTTGTCGCAATTCACGGAGATGTTTGCCGATGATCAGAAAATCATGAATAATTTAGTAAATATGGAATTATTATACTGAAGCAGCAACCCATATCCTCTTTGGACTATATGCAACATTTTAAAGTAATGTGACAGGTCCCACTTATACATGCCAAAAAAGAAACCTTGTTTTACTCCTGCCTCATTTTCAACTTACCCAAAAAATCGGCATTCTCTTCACTAAATATTGAAAATAATCGCTTATTCATAACCTGCATATACAGGGTGTCCCAGAACAAAGGGGACAAACTCCGATAAACATATACCCTAAAATGAGTATTAACCGAGTTACAGGGTGTTGAAAGTGAAACAAAAAAATAGATTTTCCAGAATAACTCCATAACGGCTTAACTTTTCTTAAAGAAATTTGGTATGTCACTTGTCAGCATTCAGTTTCATATTTAAGGGCAAATCATGTGTTTGTAACTCTGAACAGGGGCGTACGGCAGGTGGGTACCCCTATTCGCCCCTCCCCTTTCACGCCACTGGATTAATATCGATTTCGCCTTTTTTTCTTAATCCCCAATATTTCCTATACAAAAAAGGAATACGATTCGTTTCACAAGTATATGTTTATTGAAACTTTCAGCCTTAAAATGAAGTGAGGATTCTACCCTCGTAGTTTGTCCCCTTTATTCTGGGACACCCTGTATATATTTAATGACACTATTGTGAAGTGCAAGCTTGAAATCACATACTTAATTTTTTATGCAGGATGTTTATAAGCGATTATTTTCAACATTTACTGAAGAAATTGCCGGGATTATGGGTGGGTTGAAAACTGAAGCAGGAGTAAAACCAAGTTTTTTCTTTGGCATGTATAAGTGAGACTTGTCTCAATAGCCTTAAATCGTTGCATATGGTCCAAAGATGGTACTGATTCCTGCTCAGGTATAATTATTTCATATCAACTAAAATATCCATGACTTTCGGATCCTCCGTAAATATCGTAGAAAGGTTATGTGGAGTGGGACAAAACACATTTTAGGTACTCAGATACTCACATGTTATATTTGCATGAGGAAGTAGAAGTCTTCAGGAACGATATGCACTTTTTCTTTTCTTTCTACTATAATGGTGGATGTATGATGAAGTTTTAGGTCACAAGTGATAAGTCAGAAGTTTTAAGTAGTAGTCAGAAGCCGTATGGAAAAAAATTACCATTCATAAACAAGTCTTAAGACTATAGTTATCATAAGGAAGGTATTCTGTCATTGGTCGTTTTCGCGCAGTCGCTCTGGTGTTATAATTTGAAAAGGTTTTGTTTACTTTTACAACCCTAAACTTTTGAAGTATCCTTGTGGTTTACTTAAATTTTTTGAGTTTATATTATAAAAATGTTGGGAACTTACGAGTTAATAGCACTGATAATGTTAACATTAACCACATCTTCTTTGCTGTTATCGAGAAAACGCAGACCAAGAAAATATTCCGTAAGGCCTATTAATCGAAAAAGGAAGCAAAAAGGAATATTCGACAACGTTTTAAAATCCATATAAAAAGAAGATCATGAGAGTTTTTTCAAATATTGTACAATGACACAAAAACAATTTTTTTCTCTTCTGCGGATGGTGAAACCCCATTTACAAAAACATATAAAAATAAAAACGAAATGCGTTTTGTTACCTGCTCAGCGTCTAATAATAATATTACAGTGGGTACTTGTCAACTTTGGGTGTTTGATGAATTGGTAACACTGGAATTTAATTTTGGTTACTTAGCCGAATGGTGTTCTATGCAAGAATTAGCATGGGGCCACATGATTGGTCACTCTACAGTTTGCATAATTATACATGAAACAACAAAAATAATATGGGATATATTGTCACCAATTTATTCGAAGCCTCCATCCATGAATAATTGGATCCAAGTATCATAGGGTTTTTATAAAAGGTGGAATGTTCCAAACTGCATTGGTGCAGTCGACGGAAAGCACATTAACATCCAAGTACCATATCATGCAAAAACACCACAGTAATGTGTTGATGGCCAGCTGCAATGCCTTTTATCGCTTTATTGCTGTAGACATATGTGCACCTGGCAGTCAACATGATTCTATTGTTTTTCAAGAGTCTGGTTTTGGGCAGGCCATACTAAAAAATCAGTGTGAGGACTGTGAGGTACCTCCAGCACGCAAGTTACCTAACACAAACAATATAGCTTTACCTCATTTTTTTGTGGATGATGCTGTCTTTCCATCGAACCTGCATATCATGAGGCCATATCCTCAGCAGAATACAGAAGAGCGAGTGAGGGTGTTTAATTACAGATTATCAAGAGCCAGGCGAACCATAAAAAATGCTTTTGGGATATTGGCTCAGAGGTGGAGAATCTTGCGTAAACCAATTATCGTTAAGGTGAATACTTGTGAAAATATAGTTCTAGCAACTGTAGTCCTCCATAATTACATCCAGAAATTTTAGGAGGACATACCAATTGAAGAAAGACACTATTATCCTACTGGTTATGTTGATACTGAAACTCCTGATGGCAATGTTACTCCTGGAGCGTGACGTGATGATAAAACTGTCCTGAGGAGCGTTCACATGTTAGTGCGAATAATTCTCAAACGACTGTGAGATTAAACAGAGATATTTTTTGTAACTATTTCAATAGTGATGCAGGAAGTGTACCATGGCAATTGGAGAGCATTATGAAGGGTGCGTTACCTGATAATTTCTGAAGTATTTTATTTGTAAATATTACGTCTAACCATTTTAGTTTTTTTTTTATTTGTTATTTGGTATACACTCAGATTAAAGTTAATCAAAGGATATGCATATCTTGTTTTGTTATTCTTCGTTTTAGGCGCTAATATTAAATAGACAGCTATTATTTATATGGCATTTTTTTACTGAAACCAGGACAACAGTTTCTTTTTGTGGAAACATTTCCACATTAGGTATTGTGGTTTTTAATAGATCAATGTAGTGAAAACTCAAAGAGCCTGATAGTCTAATGTTTTTGCAAAAATCTTACCTATTTACAACTTACAAATAATTATTAAATAATAATTTATTAGGTATTGTATTATATGGTTTACTGAAAATTAACGACAACCAATATACCTTCTTTCTATTAAGCTACTTTTTTAGGTTCCACCCCTGATTTTTTGGTAAACAATTTTTTTTCTAATAATACATGATATCGAGATGTCATGTGCCGAGTTTCAGAGGGCTACAATTCATACTTCACTTTTTTTTCGAGTTTGTCTGTCGTTACTGGATTAAATACATTTTTGATTGAATGAAGAATGAACCAATTATTGTCCCACTCCAGAGTGTTGTTTTCTTAGTTCGAATGAAAATCCATCAATATTGGTGTGCCACAAAGTTTCGTCCTATGACTTACTTTACGATCCTTTCAGAATTCAATTTTGCCATGTTACTCTTTCTATGGACAAACATATAAGTTGGAAATGTCACTGTCGAAACTCAATGAATAGATGGAATGTCGTTAAGTCATTAACAATTGCAAATAGGCGAAGCTGTAGATGAAAATAAGAGGCTCCTAATTTTTATAAGATAGTTCGTAAATGACAACCCCTGTTTTCGCCGCAGCAAAATTGCTTCGTGGAATTTTTGCAAACAGGAAAATGTGATTTTTTTTTGTTTTTTGCAAATATCTCATTCCATAGGATTATGGCAATGAGCGCCATCCTGGTTGTTTCTTGTTGTTTCTCTCTTGACAAGCTTATTGTGAACAATGCAGATTTCTTCAATTGTTTGAGTGGTTAAATCAATCACGCAAGTTTTGGGAATTGCTTTGGTTGAGGGGCTGGAGTTCAGATGGCGCCCGTGATTTAGTGAACGCTAGGCTGCGGGCAGTGTCTCAGCTTCTGCCTTGACATGGAGATTTTGTTGAACCATTTGTTGCAGACATTAATCATTGTCTGCAGAGACCTACACTTATGAGAACCAGAACCCAGAAATCGATCTATAGGTGGTCCAAATGGTTCAATGAACATTGAGGAGGGACTCGGCAATATGATCAGTCAGCAAAAAGCCATGAGAGAGCAATGGAAGGAGTGCAAGGGTCAGATATATTTCCTGGAATTGGATAACATCCGGTTACATATCTAGATCAGCGAAATTCGATATGGGTTCAGTGATCCAGTTCAAGGTCAATATGTGCACGTGTTACAAATCATTTTTCTTGGAATTCGATAACATCCGGTTACATGTCTAGATCAGCGAAATTCAATACCTGTTCAGTGATCCAGTTCAAAGTCAATATGTGCACGTGTTACACATATCTTGGAATTCGAATAACATCCAGTTACACGTCTAGATCTGCAAAATTCGATACGGGTTCAGTGACCTCTTTCATGGTCAATATGTGCACGTGTTACATATTATATATCTTGGAATTCGATAACATCCGGTCACATATCTAGATCAGTGGAATTCTATACGGGTTCAGTGACCTCTTTCAAGGTCAATATGTGCACGTGTTACATATCATATTTCTTGGAATTTGCCGACATTCGGTTACAGATCTAGATCAGCGAAATTTGATACGGGTTCGGCGACCTATTTGAGGGTCAAAACCTATGAGAGAGCAAAAGGAGTCAAGATCAAAACTCATGAGAGAGCGAAAGAATTCAAGGTCAAAACCATGAGCATAGAGGGTCTAGGAGAGTTGTACACCATCGGGAATAGTCAGGTTGGTTAGACGGGGTCGGTAGAAGTCGGTTACGGAGTCTGCTGTCGCTAGTCTGCGTTCAGTTGTGACGTAATCGCGATACTTTCCTTGTAAATATAACGTTTTGCCAGTAGGGCGCGCCAAGTAGGGAAATGGATATTTGATGTATACAAAATGATGAAAAAAAGTTTATAAGGCTTATGGACCGAAGTGAGCCGGACTGCCATCTTCGGATTACGGAGCTCACATGAACACGCCAGGCTACGAATCTCGTTGTAAATGTAGCTTGGAATGATGGTTATACAGTGTGAAGGATTTGTCAGTAGATTGCAGGGGATTATAATATGAGAATAATAACTATAAAATATTTAGAGTTTGAAGGTGTGTGTGATAATAATAATAATGTTTGAAAATAGATTGTTCAGTAAGAGAAAAAAACATGGCGGTTTGGTGAGTTAAAAATAAAAAATGGCCGCTGGTTGCCAAAAAAATCATAAGTAGAGTATACAGAGTGTTTCAAGTTGCATCATTTCAGAGAAAAAAGTATAGAGTGTGTCAATTTACATTAATTGAGAGGAAAAACAACAGAGTGTTTCGAAATACATCATTTAAGAGGAAAAAACATGCTGTCTGTCACATATTATACCAGGTGTACCAATAAATAATTAAAGAGAAAAAGCATAGCTGTTACTTGTCATCAAAACTGTTTTGAAGTGAGTATATGACAGCAGCATGCATATTTCAGATCAGTTTGTAACATGAAGTCGGCGCGCCATGTTAATCCCGACGGAGTCGTTTGGAAGTGAGTATATGACAGCAGTGGGTATATTTCAGATTGGTTTGTGATATGAAGTCTACATTTGAAGAAGAAGAGATTGAGATTTGGAAATACCAGTTGTAAAATTATAAGCGTGTATGTTGACTGTATGTTACCGGTGTTACAAAGGCGACGCTCGATGGTGTACGTTCAACCGTGACGTGATCATTATACATTCAGCAACTGATTGTAGTGTATGATGCGCGCGATGTTGCCAGTTGTGAAATTAAGTCGAGTGTTAGAGGAGAAAAAGTGAAATTTATCTTGAAGTCGAGAAAATTGGACTTAGATGGAATTTTGTGGAAAGCATAGACATTGTCCATTCATTTTAACGTGTGATTATCAGGTGAGTGAGAGATCGTTTTGTAAGAAAAAAAAAAGTGGTTCAGTAAGAGAAAAAACAAGGCGGCTGCATGTCAAAAAATCATATTGTAAACAGGGTGTGTTCAAAACACATCAATAGATATAATTTTACAGAAAAAATGGTCATTGTTTGTTAAATGTTGAACCAGGTGTACCAACATGTCAGTTAAGATAAAAAAGTATACAGTCTCATGAACGTGCATCGTGATGCGGGGTCGTGATGCGGAGGCCAAAAGCAAAAGCAAAAAGGGTATATTGTAAATATAAAAATAGTCTTCAAGGGGTTCGCGGAAAACAACCAACATCTGGTATGAATGCCCTCCATACCTCCACGGCACGCCGTGGTGTTCCCGGATGGCTGTGATATCCCTGGTCGAAGGGCTTCCTCGGATGTGATGCCGATAAAATGTACCTATCACTGTCCGTGATGATACGTAGTACTTTGTTCTGCATCACCTCCAACCTACCCATTTGGGTGTTGGAGGCACTGCAGAACACTGGGCAGGCGTATGTCATTGCAGGCCTGATTACCTGTTTATACAGGAGCACCTTGTTCTCTCTACTCAGCTTGGAGGCCCTCGCGATGAGCGGGTACACTCGCCTGAGCGATGCCGCCCCTCGCTAAACCGTCAAGCTGACGTTCTTGTGCATGAACAGACGCCTGTCCAGTTGTACCCCCAGGTTCCGCACGGTGTCGGACTCCTCTATCCGGTTGCCCAGCACCCTGAACTCCCCGGAAGGCCGATGTTGGTATTCTTTATCCTTCTCCGTTTTGTCCGCATTCAGATCGATTTTGTTTCTCTTCATATACGGTATGACCGCCCTGTCCAGGTGGGTTCTCAACCTTGACGCGGCCATCACGCTGTGCTGCGAATGCGTGTATAGCGCTGTATCATTAGCGTAGATGGCCGTATCCACCAGATTGGACATGGGGAAGTCATATGTATATCAAGAGTATAAGAGCGGAGACAGACTCGACCCCTGCGGTACTCCGGCTTCGATCGGCTTCATTGCTGAGCTGGTGTTATTCACTCTCACCCGGAAAGCCCTGTTGACCAGATAGGACTCTGCCACTCGTACCATGTGGGCAGGCACGCCTGCCCGTATCAATTTTACTAGAATCAAAAGCTTTTTTGATGTCCAACAGTACCATGAGCGTATTGTGCTGTTGCTGGAAGGCCCCCCTCACCCCGTGGGCAATCCTGGCCACCTGGGAGGACGTGGAGTGTCCCCTTCGGAAGCCGAACTACTCCTCCGGGATGAGTTTAAGCTCACCTCAACAGCCTCAAATCTCTTGAGGAGGATTCTATCTACCAACTTCGCGACTGTACTCAGCAGCGAAATCGTATAGAGTTAACGCCCGTTCTGAAAGCACCCTGAAAATATTCTCTGAACATCTCCGCCTTCCTGTTTTCCGTAACCACCTGTGTGCGGCCGTTCCCCACAGCTGGGATGTCCTTGAACCTCTTTTGGAGGCCCCTGTTCATCCGCCATAGGGAACCGTCGCCCACATTCAGACTTTCATCTCCTTACCCAGATTCAGCATGTGTTCTCTGTAGCAGGCACGTTGCGTTGACTGCCACTTTCATCTCTCTGAATTTTTGATTTTTATTAGAACTAGAATGAAGTCTGGAAGGAGTTCTCGGTCTTCCTTCACTACTGCATATCAAAATTCCCAAAAAAACAATTTCTAACATATATTTCGAATTCACAATTTTCATCACAGTCATCGTGAAATTTCGTTGCCACATGTGGGGTTGGTAAATAAAATTGAAAAAAGTTCATTCACAGAAAAAATAGTTTTCTCAGTCTTGATTCTTAATTATTTTTTTGATATTCCTTTCATTTAGAACGGGTCAGTTATTTTCTCTGCTTCTTCAATACGCCTCTTGAAGGGGTGACTCTGTCAAATTCATCAAATCGAATTAAAATAAGTTTGTGCAGTGTTTTAGTTGGAGACAATATCTGAATTTTTAGGAGTAGTCATGATCGATTCCAAACAAGTCTTGGGTTGTGTGAGGAGGATATCGTCGACGAGACATATAAAAGGTTGAGAAAATATGAGATGAATATATTTTTGATTGAATTGTATGATATTTCAAATACTGCAGGAGCGATGGGTTATGACAGGTCTGATATTGTTGTTATTGAAAATAAAAACATGATACATTTGGAGGAAAATCGTCAGATTTTAATACACCCGGTCATGACCAAAAAATCTGCGATACGTTGTTTTTGAATTGGAAAGGAGTAATTTTGCAGCAAAATTAGTGTTTCTGATTTTATCACAACATAATAATCGTTTGAGTTCATATGACGACTTTAAATGTGGAGCATTACAATGAAATCAAAAAATTGTAAGTTTGGACAGTGTATTTGTAGCAGATTGAAGGTGTAATGAAAAAATTAGACACCGTTGATTTCGTGGACAAAAGGCGATTTGATATGTGACTGATAGTATTTAATTCAAGAGTTTTACAGTAGATAGGGACATGGTTCTATAGCTTCGCATTATACATGTTTGAGTTATTATGACAGCTTAAATTGTAATAACACATCCGGAGCTTTCAAATGTCAGTTTTTCGAGTAAAATTACTGATGGAAAAAATTTTAGTTGAAAGAAATGTATTCAATAAGGGAAAAGTTCAAGTGGTTTTTGGCAATATAAATCAATGACAATATATAAATACACCACAATAATAATTACCTTCATTAAAATAGTGATTTTGAAGAAACAGTTATTAACAACACAATTGTTATGTTTTTGTGATTTGTTCAGTAGAAACTTCCCCTAAATGATTTAAATTGTGTCAACAATATACCGATCAATCATAGCTGTCATAACAGAAATTGAAGTTACGGCCGCTCACTTGATGAAGTCTGGTTTTGAGAAACAGCATTTTTATCGCGATAAAAAAGCATGCACATTTTTTATCCATGTTAAAATTACTTAGATGATGTATTTGAACGGGTTGATTTCTACAGGAGTTGATTTATCATACGAGTAGCGATTTGGTTTTTTCAAAATTATTCTAAGGAGAGGTTTCTATAATATTTCCAAATTTTTTATATAGTCTCTGGGTGCACTACCCCATCCTATGTTTCCATAAGTAATTCTGGACTCTACTAAAGCATGGTGAATCATCTTTAGATGTTTTCTTAGTAGATAGACAATACAACTACGGCAGCATTTTTCTCGTGCCGCCGTAGTTGTATAGGATTTGGGGGTCCCTCGGGGGCCCCCCATCGTTTTCTCGGTACCAGGAGCGGTATCTTTAGGCCGGGGGCCCCACGGAGGAACGTCCCCACTGAAGAGGGGGCACGCTAGAGCCCAATTGTCACTAGATGTCAAAATCTAGTGACAAATCTAGTGACTTTTGCCTCCCGCGGGGGCCCCATTGAGTTTTCGGCGCCGGAGCTAGTGCTGCAGGCCGGGGGCCCCATCGAGGAACGTCCCCACAGAAGAGGGGGCGCGCCGTAGTTGTATAGAATTGGGTGTCTGGGATCGGCTGGGAAAAAGTGCGGGGGCTGGGAGCGTGGGCGAGGAACGTCTCCAGAGAAGATGGGGTGCGCTGAAGTGCCGGGGGCCGAGATATATCGATTTTCGTTTTTGTCAATTTTAGTAATGTGACGCTGGCACTGGTGACGGGACCCTGTGGATTGCCTCCGCCACTGGTTGTTGTTTACGCTAAGAGGCAGCGTTTGTTGAGAGTGAACGTGTTGTCCAGACGAGTTTCTGGGAAATAGCGTGAGAACCATAACGGAAACGGCGTAGAATGTTGGGGCCGTGTTCGAAGGCAACGGATATTCGTCATTGATAAACAAGATAAAATTCCAGGAATTTCGTAGTTTCGAGGCTCACAGTGTGTGTGTGTGTGTGTGTGTGTTGTATCGCAAATAAGGCATGTTTGGCATCTCACTCTAACTCATCGGGTTTTTTCCTATCTTTGTCTTTGAGAATGACGTGGTTAGCTGCGGCGGGCGGGGTGGAGGGGGAGGGGGGATTCAAGATTCAAAGTTATTCGGAGGAGAGACCTATTTGTTGGAATTAAAATGAAACGCAATATTTGTGGATTTTTCCAAGGTTATTCACTTGAGAGAGTTGAATAAACAAACAAATTCGAGGAATTCAATACTGTTTTGTTCGTGTTGAGAATTGAAATAAAAATGCAAAATACAGTGGAAAATCATTTATTTTTTTGCTTGAAAATAACACATCAGTACCATAAGTGATATAAGTATTTTCGTCTTCATTGGCAATTGCGTATCTCTGCTTGATTAAAATCAGGAACTTGTAGAATGACTCGCCCAACTGGTAGATCAGCGCCAAACTCACAAAGTACATGAATCCGTCATAGACGTCTTTTGGGCAGGAACTCGTCCGCGTCGTCGTCTGCATCGGCATTCGGGGCACATTAGGCGTCGTGGTCGGCGTCACCTCTGTCGGCCTAGTGGCATCATATGAGTGTCTTCACAAGTGTTGTTGCGAAAGACTTTTCGCAGTTTGTATGCTTTGGCATTCGGAGAAACTTCGGCCTTTAGCACAGGCGAATATCCATCGTTCATGAGATCTTGCGACATTTTCGTCCAATTATTCATTTGTTGATTGTTTTGATTGAAAAAAAAAAACGAGAACT
Organism: Chrysolina haemoptera; assembly: GCA_958298965.1. Lineage (NCBI taxonomy): Eukaryota > Metazoa > Arthropoda > Insecta > Coleoptera > Chrysomelidae > Chrysolina > Chrysolina haemoptera. The sequence continues at coordinate 23,123,679 of OY282585.1, read as the reverse complement.
TCGCCTGCCTCGTAAGGTGGGCTAATGCACAGTACGTTTGACAGGACAGCTGTCAAAATTACGTAGCCTGTCAACATGGCGGTAGTTCGGAGTACACTGATAAACATTGCGCATGACACATGAATTTATAGAAAAAAAAATACGCACATATATTCATCAGTGTACACCTCACTTACACCTTTGAAGAATAAAAATGGCGGTAGTTCGGTGTACACTGATAAACATTGCGCAATATACAGGAAAAATACGCACATATTTATCAGTGCCTACAACTCGCCATCGACACACTCTCAGAGAAATTTCTCGAAAGATATTTTGTGTGTGAGTGTGCGTGTGTGATTGAATCATTGAAACAAACACATGAAATGTCTCTCTCGTTGTATATTTTTCGAACCTATTTCATTTTTGCGAGGCGCGCACATTTTCCGCAAAAATGAAATAAGATGGAAAGATATACTATCTCTCTCTCGCTCTCATTCATCCAGCAAAATGAAATTCCAGAAAATTCGTTTAATAAATCTATTGATACATAATAATAATAATAATAATAATAATCGCAACCGAGGTAGCGCAGTGGCCAAAGCGCTCGGCTCATGATCCAAGGGTCGTGAGTTCGATTCTCCAATGAACCAGACTTTTTTTCGTTAGAAATTAATTCTGGGTTATTGAAGAATACCTTTCCCACGTTTCATGATTGACGGGACTACGAATAATCATGCTGCTTCTAAGGTGGAGTATGGAGTTAGTAACAAGGCCTATCCAGAACACGTGGCTAATGACCATAGTAGTCGATGCCAACACACCAAAGAAAAAAAAATAATAATAATAATAATCACAAAATATATAAAAAATTTAAATATCAATACGTCGTTTCTTCAGCGGCGGCGGTGAGCTGTCGTTTCGGCCCTCGGAACGTTTGGAGTTGGTTTGGAATTTGCCATCGTCAATACTTATGGTACTGAATCGCTTGAAAGTCTCTATTTTGCGCTCGTATTCAGCTATTTCGAACTTCAATGTTCTTAGATTGTCTAGGTGACGCTGTATGGAGGCTCCGGGGGCACCGCTGCTGTTGGTGGGGCCATCCACTACCATAACAATTGATTCGATACCCATAACCACACCGTAAAGCAATGTCTTAGGGCACAGTGAACTTCGTTGGATACTGCGGCGGTATGATGGAGGCACAAGGTGAGTTCGGATTGGTTATAAGGAGTTGGAGCGGAGTGAGAGTGGAGCTAAAGTGGATAAAGACAGGTGGCAAATTTTGAAGCACCGCGGTTTTCTGTGTCCGAAGTTCCCGAACGACTTTTTTGATAATAAAGAGAACCTGTATATCAAAGTGTAAATCTACTAACACAATTGATCACCTATTTTCAAATAATGATTTATCGGTGCTTCGACTTGACCTTGCTCGAACTGCATAACATTTTTAGGTTAAAACCAGAGACCCAGAGAGAAAAAGAGCTGCTCTAGCTTGTGCCCTCATAGGTCGAAGTGGTACTTTTGGAGTCACTTCTATCCACTTCCGTCACAAAACCCGAACGCTGAAATTCGCACTCCTTAGACGCATTTCATTATACCCGAACGCATATGGTGCTTACCGAGTGAATAGAGTCAAAAGAGTGAGCAAGCCGAACTCAGCTACAGTGGAGACACTTTCTCGAATGATGGAACTTGTAGCGTGCTGTTGGTGGTGGCCCCAATATCGACGATGTGAGGTTTCTTTGAAGTTAATGTGTCCAGGTATTTCATGAGAAAATTATATTTTTGGCTGCCTTTGACATAGACCAAATCGGCTTCTGCTATGAGTTGGAGCACTTCGGTGAGGGACTCCGCCAAGTCGATACACCCGGCGGAATATGGCACTCCGTGATGATTCCTTTTGAGGTATCGCACTTGCTGTTTGTCAGCGGCACTTAGGGCTCGGAACGGCACCCCCGGTTTGAAAACGCAGTGTTTCGTGCACTGACCGTCGGTGATTGCGAGTTCTCTTGGCTGGAACTCACCGGCTATGGTGAAACCTTGTATATTACACGCTACAAGTTTCATCGTGGAAGTCTGACTGTGAACTGCGCTGGCGGCAGCGGCAAACCTGTCTAGGCTTGTGCGGAGAGAGGATTCCCCCACCACCCCCACTCTTCTTGTTTCCTATTTTTGGCTTTTGCTCCCTTCCAGCGCATTCAGCCAGTGCTCCCCCGCTGATTTCGCTGGCATATGAAGGCAAGTGTTTCGTGTCTTATGACAGACGACGTACGATCTCACTTGAAGGCAAGTATTCTATGATAAAATCGTGCACAATTACACAATATGCACAACTATTGGCTGGAAACCCAACTGTGGCTTCTATGTCAAGTTTGACATCGACGGTGGACGATTTCATGAATTCCGCTTTCCGTGAGCAATCGATTACGAAGAAAAATGCTCCAGCATTATTGACGAATCGCACATTGTCATCTCCTGCGGTTTTGACTGGAGTGCCCTCTATACAGATGATAGCGTCGTTCATCAGAATCCAAGTGTCACTTTGCTGAATGACAATTTCGACAATGTCATTATTTTGGAAGGATTTGACGTACGGGTGGTACGTTCGAGTCTCCACTCTCTGGATGGATTCATCGAATTTTGGATGATTGTACACGTCGAACAATTGTTTTGGCAACATGATGCCCTTGAGATATAAGGAATTGTATGCGCGAGACAGAGAGTGTATGATTGGTGTGTGCTCTCGTTGACTGCGTTGCGCGACTGAACTGACGCCTGCGCTCTCAGTACTTTTATGCTGTTGATCGTCCAAATCAAATACCAACCCCATTTGACAGCTTGCGCAACACCAATCGTACGATGATGATTTCTCCACGGAAAGTCACACTACGATCCTGATCGAGAATATTCAAGGTTATGTTGTGTATTTCCGGATCCAGGATCTACCCGAACGGCAAACTCGTATATCGTATGGGAGGGTCGGTTGTTGAAGAAAGCAATGTGAACTTTTCGCACTTTAACTATGTTGACGGGCAGGTCAGACACGTGAACGATTCCAGCTGGAAGTATTCGAGGTGAGAAACACAACAATCGTCCGATAGAGTCCTCTGGAGTGAAGTCTATGGTGTGGTACTTGCTGTAAATTTCGCACTGTAGCGTTTTTGTATTGGGTTTGAGAGAGAACACTGCTACCTTAGCGTTGTTGTCTCTGTCAATCTCCACTTCTCTCTTCTTCTTCACCTCTCTCGGTTTGTCGATGTGTTTGTGAATGAACTTGGCAATATCGCTTATTTCGTAACATCCAGTTCGTATGTTGATGGTGCTAAGAGATGGCGCTCCGTTGGCAAAGTAATAGAATTTCCCTTTGGTTATATTCGGTATGCTGTTGTATGAATGAAAACCGATCAAAGCAAAGCCGTAAGTGCTGTCTTCGTCCAATTGAATTGGCGGAGCAAAGTCTGCGGTCAGCGTAGAAGTATGATCTGTCAGGGTGAACAGCAAAGACATGAGTGACACTTTGGGGGTTATGCACTTTCATTTAAAGACTTCCACACTCGCCTCCTGTATTCCACATCCAAAATGGGGCCAATTATGCAGGCAAGTTTGGAGATTCGTCTGGCGAAACGAATCCTGTCCATGGCCATACGTTCCCAATCGGATTTGCGCGAAGTGTTGTATGCAAATCGCCACACGATCATATAATGAACAGTATTGCGCTGTGTCATTAAAGGTCACCGTCTTTTTGTTGGTTGTATCATCCATCGTTTGTTTGATCATAGAGGAATTTCAAACACAAATGGCCGCAATTGGCTTGATGGAATGTCTGATAGCGATCGTTGTTGTAGTAGATTATCACATTTCCACCACCATTCAAATATCGTACGAGTTCCACTGGCGGTTTCAAATTGCCGAAACTGTCACAGTATTTCACATGAAGTCCTCTTTTCACGTAAGCTACCCAATGCGTTCCACGATTTTTTATCCAGTCCAGATTGACAATGGCGCACTCTTGGTACATAGGCGTAGAATGAGGTAGGTTGTCGCGCATGAAAACCCCAATAAAGTTGGGAATTTTCAGGCGTTTGGCATACTTGACCAAGTCCACATCGTACAAAGGTCGCTTGCTATTGGGCAGCTTCACTGGGAGTTTTTTGCAAACTTCTTGAGGAAAAGACCATAGCCTTCGCGACTTGTCTTGCGCATAAACAAGCACTTCTCTTCCTCTAATTTCTTCTAGCCGTTTTTCGAGGAGATAATGGTCCTGGCTATGGTGCTAGCACCACCAGCCTACGATCCCAGTGCTCCCAAAGCTGCGAAGATGGGAAGCAAAGGCAGCAAACCTCCACTCTTTGCTTCGAAAGTTATTATTCGAGGCACTTTGATGTTTTTGCGACCACCAAATTTTTTGACTTGGGCTCGGGCTGCACGCAGTGCTACCAATGACGATTTTCGCGGAGCCTTTGCACTCATATTTTTCAGTTGGTCAGGTTTCAGTGTCTTCCGCAGATGATTGGCGATTTTCGAGACCACATCCTTCTTGAACGACCTCTTTTTCCTTGGACGTTTTGCACCAGAAGCATTCATGCCCATGTCCAAATTACGCTTCGCCTTCATAGTTGTGGTGACTAGCCAAGCTGCAGCTTTCTCGCCTACTTTCGCGTCTTTGTACTTGACACGCTCCCAAGCTCGATTTTCCAGCACCCTTCAGCCTTGTGTCTGTCGTCCAGAGAGTTGCTTTGCGATTATGCGATATCGTGGGATCTGCAAGCAGCATCTAGGGGGTTCACACCAGCGTCTCCACGTGCCAACCTCTTCTGCAATTTGGTACCAGGTCCGCGGTATTGGTATCCGGGTAGATGTAGTTCGAACGGCAGACGATTTATCACAGGGTTCACCACTCCACGACCTTCGTGTTCGAAGGTTGGCATGACAATGACGCGATTGGCGTTGCGCTCGTATTTACATAGCTGCGTTCAAGCACTCAAACTGTCAGTCGAACGCCAGATGTGGGCGTGGTCACATGTATAGCTAAAAAATTGAAGTGATGCAACAAGAGCCGGCTCTGGAAATAGTCAATTTGGATTTCGTTGGTGGAAACGGCTTCAATGGTGTAATACGCAAACACGGTCTCCTGCTACCGAATACATTCCGAGCGATATTATTCAGCAAATCCTGCATTTGAATGCCACAGTGTTGGCGGGAAGATTTGAACATTTATTGAATATGAACTTTTGCCAATATTATCATGATATATTAGCTAGTGCGAAAGTTCTTGCTAGAAACAACGATTTGACATTTGACGAGGCTATAAATTTGAGTACTATAACGTCCAAAGATGATAAACATGTATGTTTTCGAGAATGTCTATTTTATATGAGAGATAAAGTGTTGTTCGACTATGAATCGAAATAAATATATTTATGGAATACAAGCGGCATTTTTATTTCAGTATGCATAGAGAGACGCAGTAGTACGAAGCAAGACTCGAGACGTTTCGAGGCTGGACTTCGTCATTTTCGCCGAGTGCGTTGGCCAGAGCTGGTTTCACGTACACCGGCTTGAATGATATTGGCTTGTGTCGTGTGTGTGGTGTTGAAGGATTCCAATGGCAGCCGAATGACGATACAATCATGAATGGAGTCCAAATTGTGAATTTGTTCGAAATTATCGTCACAACAACAACAATCATCAGACATCAGTGGTTGCGGTAGAACCGACAGATGGCGTTGATATACCTCCAGAACGATGACACCTCACCGACAGTTGGCGCTGATATCCCAGTGCGACAAGTGACAGATGACACCTCACCGACAGTTGTTGCTGATATCGCAGGGCGACGAGTGACAGATGACGGCAAGCCCATGGATGACAGTAAGCCCATAGATGACAGTAAGCCCATAGAAGATGGCAGTGCAGACTCACCACAGAACACTATAATGACGTGTCGTGTTTGTCTTATGAATGAACGCTCTGTGTTGTTTCTACCTTGTAGACACTTGGTGTGCTGTTCACGATGTGCCGCTCTGTGCGACACATGCGTAGTATGTAGAGCACCAATTTGGAATTTATTGAAAATATATGTATCTTAGCTAATTTTTGTTTTATTTTCCATTCGATAATCGAACTTTTTAGCCTCAAAAATAGATCGTTTGATAGTAAAATGGTGCTCATTTTTTATGCTAAAGAATGCTGCTGTTTTTGAGCGAAAAAAGTGCTCATTTTTAGGCTTAAAAACGATGCTCTTTTTGAGCGAAAAAAGTGCTCATTTTGAGGCTCAAAAACGATGCTCTTTTTGAGTTAAAAAACTCACACCGAAATTGACATTGACTTTTTTGTTTGCAAGGGGAATGCCATAAGGGTTGTTGGTGGGGTTATCACTTGTATCGAATTTTTCAATTTCTAATGTCAATAAATTTTGATAAATTTCATCTGGTTTGATCTCGTGAATCAGCGAATCAGTATCCGTGTACATCAACTTGCACTGATCGCTCGTGTATTTTTTCATCATGAAGCCATGATGAAAATCAAACACGCAAACCTTGGAAATGTCAAGTATCGCCATTCCGATGTACACGGGATTATTGAACAACAGATCCGTTTTTGCCATTTCTATAGCGACGAGGTCCTCATCGAAAATAGTGCGATTCTTGAAATTCTGGCTGGAAATTAAATTTTTCGCACCATATCGCCCCTCCCATTTTGATACCATTTTCACTACACGATGTTTCCGTATGTTCTGCATCGTTTTCCCGAATACTGCGTTATTGGCTAATTTGTAGTTATTTTTGCCGAAGGTGGTTTTTGCTTCTGCGCGTAATTTCGTATTTAATTCAATGTATGGTTTGAGCCAGGCGGATTGGTCGAATTGCAGAACTTTGTGATTTTTTTCTAAGTACAAGTCCGTGCGTCAGTGCTTGTTTCAATACCCTGTAGTGTACAACATAGTTTTCCTTGTTGTACAGGGTGGTCATCAATTTGGGTAATTTTGAGCCTGGTTGAGTACGGTGTTTGGCACACAATGGGAAATCTTTGTGTTTGTCATGTAAGTGTTCGGGGTACTCCAAATCGACTTCGAAAATATAGCTAATTGGCGAAGTGTCTGACACCTCGAGCACATTCAAATCGGCAGCATTCTCGAGCCATTTGAATGCCCGTACGGAAAATATTCCATCAAGGCCCACCCATATAAATTATTTACATCGAGATATAGCAAAGTAGAGGGCTGAGAGACGTCATTCCTGTCACCCATGTATTTATTATTTGCCATGGAGCGTCTGTTGCAGCACTGACTGATACCCCCGCGAATTTCTTGCTCGATGAACATGAGCATGTCGACGTCCTTCAAAATCTGCAACTTGCACTGGGTGTACTTCAACATGCATGACCACGTATAGCCGGGTAGGGTGTAATATCACGCGGGGTCCAGGCCATATGTCTCGTGACCGATATTTCAAAAATTCTCGAAAATATCAGCCAAGAGCAATATGTCCGTGTACAAGTCGAAGAACTCGCCCAGTATTTTCAAGTTGAACGTTTGCCACACGTTCTGCGCATGTTCGTATTCTGCCTTGATAATATAGCAATCGTTCAACTTGTTGTAGAAATGATGGAGCGCCGGAAAACATCCAACTTCCAACTTTTCCATCGAATCGACGAAATCGTATGGAAATACGCCCTTTCGAGTGAGTAATTCGTACTGGTAGGCTGTCAGATGTGCAAATTCGCGTTTGGATATTTTCAAATCGTGCACTGTCAAAGTCTGAACCAAATGGTCCAAACTCATACCATAAAACGAAACGAATCGATGAATCTGAACTTGATGTCTGTATTGTCGTCATACTGAGTGAAAGATATATAATTTTCTTTGTTTACAGGCAACAAACTGACTCGTCCCCTCTTTGCTATATCTCGAATGATAAAATAGCTGTCGTATCCGGATAAATTATAGAAAACGATCGGCACCACGAAAGACTTTTTATATGACAAGTTGCACTGCGCATGCGTATATCCGCGAAAGGCACCACTGTAGTGATAATGGTCTTTCACAATTTTGTCGTCAAATTTCTATGGTTTTTCACAGATGTAAATAAATAAATACATTTATTTTCCCAAAGATGTCAAATACAATTGATAAAAACATGCTAGCTTTGCTTGAATACAAATTTTAATTTAAATTATCTTCAATTTATACATATAGTTTTTATTGTTAATAATGGATCAATATATTCGAGATTTCGAAATCGACACAGTACCAACATACACTATAGATAGCAACGATCAATGTTCGCAGATTTTAAAAATTAATGAAATGAACAACGCATTCAATATCCTGCAGATGAATATTCGTAGCTTGAATAAAAACACTGATGAATTTATGATTTTTCTGCAAAATTTGAAAACTGACATAGATTGTATAATTTTGAGTGAAACGAGAGAAGTAGTAGATCAAAGTCTTTTTAATATTACAGGATACGATATAATTTATAATGATAGTCAACTTAATCAAAATGATGGTGTTGTTGCTTATGTGAAAACAAATCTTGATTATAAATTTGAAATTTCAACTCTTCACAATAATATCAAATTACTAAATATCAAAATAAATACTTGCGGAAAATCCATTGAATTAAATGCTTTATACAGATCACCAAACTCGGATATACAGGACTTCAATATTAGTTTGAACGAATATTTTGAAAATAATGAAAATCACTCAAAAGATTTTGCTTTATTTGTGGGCGATCTAAACATCGATCTACTAAAACCAAACGAGAACCATACAGCGGAATATTTGAACATATTGAATGAATTTGGGTATATTGCCACAATAAATGCTCCAACAAGAGTTCAAGCCGGTAGTAGTACATGTTTGGATCATATTTTTCTCAAAACAGAAACCAATAACATTGACAATATCATCCCCTTAGTGCTGAAAACAACCATTACCGACCACTATACCAAAATTTTACAAATTATTCTTAACGAAAATACCAAACATATCACGGAAAATACCGATAGATTCATAAGTTTCATTAATACAAATAAAATAGAGTCTGCATTCGAAGAAATATGTTGGGATAATGTTTATAATGCTGACGGTCCAGAGAATGCAACCGCAGAGTTCATTAATACCATCAAAAATGCATTAGACACATGTATAGAAAAAAAACAAATACGAAGAAAATTCACAAAAATAGCACCCTGGCTGACTACCGCGTTGCTCAATTCCATCAATAAAAAAAATAAAATGTACAAAGATCTTCAAAATAACCCATATCCTAACCTCAAAGAGGAATACCAAAAATACAGAAACAAATTAACTGCATTAATAAAAAAAGCCAAATTTAATTATTATAAAAATCAAATTGAAAAAAACCAGTCAAATTCCAAGAACTTATGGAAAATAGTGCAACAAATAAGCAGGACAGAAAAGCCAAAACGATATATCGAAAATATAAAAAGTGTAGTAACCGGAATATTACTCTCAGACAAATTTGAAATTGCTAATGAATTCAATAACGGTTTTAGCAAAATTGGGAAATCACTAGCTGATAAAATAAAAACAAACAAAAATTATAAATTCAAAAGACCATCTATAGCCAATTCTTTTGTTTTTGAACCCATCACCGCAGAAGAGATACAGGGGATTATTAAGGAATTGAAAACCGGAAAGGCGGTAGGAAACGACAATATTAAAGCCGAAACGCTGAAATTAATCAGTTCGTACATAGCATACCCACTAACATTCATTTTCAATAATTGTATAGAATACGGCATCTATCCACAAACTCTCAAAAAATCGATTGTCGCACCCATATTCAAAAAAGGCGATGCAACGAACATTAATAATTATCGACCGATTTCTTTGATCACTCACATAGCCAAAATATTTGAGAAACTAATTAAACTACGACTTGTTGCCTATTTGAACAAGTACCAAATTTTATCGAAACAACAATACGGGTTTAGAGAAAAAATATCCACGCAGGACGCTGTTATCTCCCTGACAACAAAAATTAATGAATGTCTTAATGAGAGCAAGCCGTGCTTATGCATATTCATAGATCTATCAAATGCATTTGATACGGTGAGTCATCGTCTCCTTTTGCAGTCCCTGGAAGATTTTGGTATAAGAAACAATTATCTAAATTTTTTTGAAAGTTACCTCACCAATAGATACCAAACTGTGAGAATAGACGATACTCTAAGCAACGAAAACGTAATTGAATATGGTGTACCACAAGGAACTGTGCTTGGACCCACATTATTTAATATATATATTAACGATCTATTCTCACTGGGAAAAGAAGATAATATCATAGGGTTTGCCGATGATACGGCTATATTTTATAAGGCAGATACTTGGGATGAATTGAAAGATACTGCAGAAGCTAACTTCTCGCAAATAAAACAATGGCTGGACTATAAATTATTGACCATGAACACAGATAAAACCACGTATCTTCACTTTTCTTGTAACTGCTCCTCCGCTCCACCCTACAACCAATTAACCATTAGATCTCATTTGGAGACTTTCGTAATCCTTCCAGAAAATAAAATAAAATATTTAGGCATAATTATAGATCAACATATGAAATGGGACCTTCATATAGCATATATCTCGAACAAGTTAAGATCGATACTATACAAGTTCAGAAAATTAAAAAGCATCATACCTGAAAAATATCTCACAACACTGTACTATTCTCTAGTAGAAAGCCACCTCCGATATGGAATACTAATCTGGGGTGCAGCTCAAAAAACTCATCTCCACATTTTGGAAGTAATGCAAAGAAGGTTTTTAAAACTCATTCATTCAAAACACCCTAGATACCCATCAAATACCTTATATGCAGAAACAAAAATATTTGATATTAGACAATTATATTATTTCAACTCATGCATCAGATACCATTCACATAGACAACAGTGTCACTTACCAAATCACCAATACAACACACGACAAAGACAACATTACGTCATTCCTTTCATGTCTAAATCAACTACCCAAAGATCTTATTCTTATCTCGCACCAAAATTGTACAATAACATCCCTGAAAATATAAAAATAATCGTGAATATACACTCTTTCAAAAAACATCTGAAGAAATATCTACTTGAATCAGGTAGAACAGTCACTAACTTCGCTTAAACTCCAGAATATATGAATGATTTGCATCATTAATTTTTACATATATCTTAGATTTTTTTTATCGTTTGTATTACACTATATCGTGGTCTTAATATTAGTATAAAATAAATTTTTTTATTCATGTTTACATTAATGTTACACTGTTGACTGTATTGTAAAATTTTATGCTTATAGAATTAATAGGTATATTCTTTATTTTAATCTGTTGTTTTCGTATATTTTAATGTTTGATTTATATTCTATGTTAAAAATTTTAATTTATATTACTAATTATTATATATATTATAAATATCCTATATTTTAAATTGTTATTTTCCTATATTTGAATTGTTGATTCAGATTATTAACCCTTTTTATATATAAATGTGCTAAATAGTTTGTATTTTTACAAGTAATTCTTATCAATGCTGAAACAAGTGTTCTTGCACTTATCGGCCTCTCATGCTTTGTTCACATTAACAATCTATGATCTATTATAGTCCTTTTTTTATTGTATCATTGTGAAATTTGCTAATTTGTTAAATTGTGTGAATAAAGATTATTATTATTATTATTATTATTATTATATAGGAATAGTCACAAGTTGTTGCTAAGAAGCAAAAAATTCATCTAAAGTATAAAAAGTATTATTGACTAAATAGGTTTTCAAACGAGTCGGAACATGGCGCATTCACCTCATCAGGTGATGCGGTCATGGGGACTATATCCAAGGTTTTGGCTTCGACAATTTTGGCTCTGTCCCCCATTCGCTGCGCAAACCAATCCATCGAATCTAAACCTCGATGGCTATCGTAAAATGACAAAGTGTCGTCGAACGCAAACTTGAAATAAAATCTGGCACTGAACGGAATATGTTTTTGGGACTTTTTCGTTCGAGAAGTACACCCGGCATCTTCGAACGGTTCCAGAATCGACTCGAAATCCGCTTATATTACAAAGGGTACCTTTTCTTTGTGTACAAAGTCCCGAAATTCCACGTGATCGTAGTGAGCAAACGAAATTTTACATGTGTTTGTTTTTTGGCAATCAACAGTATGACTGTCCAATTTTTCTTCACTTCTGAAATAATTTAAACACCTGTCGCAAATGTATTTTTTATACTTATCCTTACCAAGTTGTGTATTGAGTAGCCGAGATAAATCCTTAATCCAACAAAAATGATAGCGTATATCACTTTATTCGTCTATATCTGGCACCGCTTCGTAATCTTTCAATTTTGGGTGATATTCATTTTGAATTAGGAGTAAATTGACATGACGATCTGATTTTTGTTTAGTGAGTCGACTCGGAACTGTCACGAAAAATGCCTCTTTTTCCGGCTTGGGCTGGATTAATTCCAAAGTGTACACATTCACGGAAATGTTGTTTTATTTCTCGAATGTGGCAATTTGCCCAAATTTCATCGGAAATTCGATACCTGTCAAATTTAGAACATTTGAATAGTGGGGATAAGATGATGTTCTGTTGGTGATGTTACGATCAGCGGGATATAGAGCCGAAACTATGGCCCAAGCAAAACATGCATCATCATCATTTTTGATGTGATGCAAGCTTGCTTTTTGGCAATGGATTTTGGCAACTCGATGTAAGGCGAACAGTTGCCGATGCCGGATTTGTTGGTATTCATTTCCAAACTGACCATTTTTTGGATACTCCAGCCGCTCTCCTTTTCGGCGTATTCGGATAATTTGTTTTGCACCTGATCTATGACGTTTTCGAGAAACCACTCTTTCAAATCAGTATCCCTATCAATCACAGCGATTTTAGTGTTGAAATATTTATATTCAGTTTTTTGTTCCTCGTTCAAATTATTTTTGACAAATTCCCCGCAAAATGTCGCATTTACCTTAAGCATATCCTGTTTTTTCAATAAATTTTTTACTCGTCGTTTGAATAAGGTATAAGCATCACGGAAAAATTGCCGAATATCTTTGTGGACCAAATTTATGACCTGTACGCAAACGAGAAGCAACTGCAGACTTCAAATCCTCCCGCCTGACTTGTGACGATAATTTGGATTTAACCCCTTCGCCCACATGACGAGCTCTCAAATTTCTTATGGAATAACGAATGATTTTCAAATGGCCCGCCAAAGTTTGGAGTCTGCGTAGAGTCCCAATCGACTCCTCGGCAGATATGGCACTAGTCAAAAGACGAGCAGTTATTTTGCAATGTGCCAGCCATATTTTTTGTTCATCGGCGGTGAATTTTTCTAACAAAATTCTTCCCACCTTCCTCAAAGTTTTGATCATATCAGCGGCCAAATTGGCAATAGCATCGGAATTTATCTTTATTCAAAAAATACAACACACAAAATATGCGAAAAATGAATGAAAAATCAAGAAAACTAACTTTGTGTGCGTGGAAAAGGAGCACTACGCCCTGGCTATCTCGAACAGTTGTTGCGGGTGCTGCTGCTTGACGGACTTGTGTTCGCCCCTGTAGATGAGTACGTGCTGAGACTGTCAATTTCTGCAGGTTACTCTTGAGGGCAGCGGTGGCTCTGTTTGGCAGGAATACTTTGAAATCTGCCAACTCGACGAGGATTGCCTCTCCGAATCTTGTGATTTTCACCTCCGCGTCTAATATCAAGTGGGGCTCGTCCAACGGTAGCTCGGCCAACTTCTTCAACTCCTTTCTGCGGGCCAAATCAACCTTGTTAATTTCATCGATGTGAGACATCTGCGAAAAAGCAAAATATTTCACTCAATTATTCAAACAACATATTTATGTTCATGCATGCTGTATATATAAAATTTAAAAAAAATTGATACGCACTGTATATATTTTGTTCCACACACGCTGTATATATGGAATCTATTTCATTCACGCTGTATATGAAATGGAAAAATTTGTTACGCGCTGTATATATATGCTCTAACACTATTTTGTTCCATACACGCTGTATATATGGACGCAACACTTTGCAAAAAAAATTAATAGCAAAAAATTCACAAGGCGAAATGAACAGTATCAAAACGCTCAAACAATTTCTATTGACACACACACGCGTACACTCTATGTACAGAAAAAAACCTCACATTTGCAATTAAACCGGCAAAATCACAAGTACAATTTCACTACTGAGCACTAACAGGTACGTCTGAACTCTAAGCGCGCTGTTTTCAAAATGACGTACCTATGCGGCGCGTTCTCTCCAACAACTAGCGTTCGAATTCCCTCCTACACCCACCACCCCGCCCGTAGCGCCCCGCCCGCAGCTAACCGCGTCATTCTCAAAGACAAAGACAGAAAAAAAACACGATGAGTTAGAGTGAGATGCCAAACATGCCTTATTTTCGACACAACACACACACACTGTGAGCCTCGAAACTACGAAATTCCTGGAATTTCATCTTGTGTATCAATGACGAATTTCCATTACCATTGCACACGGCCCCAACATTCTACGCCGTTTCCGTTATGGTTCTCACGCTATTTCCCAGAAACTCGTCTGGACAACACGTTCACTCATGCTTATCTCAACAAACGCTGCCTCTTAGCGTAAACAACAACCAGTGGCGGAGGCAATCCACAGGGTCTTGTCACCGTGCCAGCGTCAGATTACTAAAATTGACAAAAAACGAAAATCGATATATCTCGGCCCCCGGCGCACCCCATCTTCTCTGGGGACATTCCTCGCCCAAGCCCCCAGCCCCCCGCACTTTTTCCCAGCCGATCCCAGACACCCAATTCTATACAACTACGGCGGCACGAAGTTTAATTGATGAAATTTCGGCCCCCTTGGGCTCTAGCGAGCCCCTTTTTCTGTGGGGACGTTCCTAAAGACACCGCCCCAGGCACCGAGAACTCGATGGGGGCCCCCGAGGCACGAGAAAAATGCCGCCGTAGTTGTATTGTCTATCTACTATTCTTCTAGGGATTTCGCTAGATACTTGAATCTTCAGAGGATACTTCTCAAAGTGTTAATAGTGTTGTAATGTGCATATTCCATCTGAGATGTTTGTCAATTTTCATGCCCAAATATTTAATCGAATCATTTTCTGTTACTTCCGTGTTTTCTTCGATTTTGGGGACACAATAGGTTTTCATAGTATGAAAAGGGCAGAGAGAATGTTTCATCGAAATTTATTGTAAGAAGTTTATAGTCAAACCATTTTTTAATTAAGAGCTACCTCTTCCAGATTCTCCCATGTATGCGATTCAAATACTATAACGGTGTCATCTGCGAAACTAATAACCTCTCCAGAAATTTTCAAATTCAAAGGGTCATTGACATAACAGTTTACTCAGTAATAGTGAAGCGATATACTTTTGCCTGCTGTGTTCTTCCTGTTAGGTAACTTTTCATCAACTGTCTTACTACACCTCTATCTTCCAATAACTACTGGCAGTGGCTAATTTTGTCAAATGCCTCAGCTAGGTCTCAGAAAATAACAATTGTTTTTTCCCGCTGCCCAGATTGTTTTTTAATCGGGATGTTAGATGAGCAATGGCATCTTGAGTTGATTTATTTTGCTGAATCTCATATTGTCGAGTGTTAATCGATTTATATTTTGTAGCGTAGGACACTATCCTCGGTTTAAACACTTTTTCAAATATTTGTGCGATATTTCATATAACCGAAATCGAAATCGGTTTTTTTTTTAACCAGATTTATGTATTGGTCTAATTACAGCCCTTTTGAATTGAGAAGAGGAAATTCCAGAATAGAAAATCCTGTCGATTATATGTGATATTGGCTCAGAGATCTCATCTACAATTTTTTTTAGCATTTCAGCTGTTCTTCTGTCAAACCCGGGTGATTTTTTTGTTTTTAACTCCATTGTTACGGGTAAATATTGAATAAAAATACGAATTTTTCAGATGCCGAAACAGGGGCGCTTCAATTCGAATAATTTTATACTATTCGCAAATTTACGTATTGGCGAATAATCTATGATCCGAAATCATCGGAGATGTATTGTAAGTTGTATAGCTCTGATTTCCCTTACTAAATCAATTGATCATCGAGTGATATTTGTTGTCAAGACCGTGTCTGAGGGTATCGCTAATTTTCGCGAGGAATTGTAGGTTTTGTATGTTTTCCCTGGGTTTGGTCCAGTTTAAAAATGTATTGTTTAATTTTCAATGCATGTTTGTCATGAACCCAAACTGTGTTACTTGAATTTTCTTGTTTATGTTTATGTTTATCTATTCTTACCCCTTGGAAAAGATACGTCTCTGGTGAGTGCCTATTGAACAGACTCGAATTATTTGTGTCTTCATTTCGTTCTTTCCGGTGTATTACTGAGTAAAGCACGTTCCTTCCCGAAATTTTTGGGATCACAACTCAGTTTTTGTAATTTGGTGTCGGGAAATTCCTTGAGATATTCTGTGAGGATATTTCCGTGAGTGCCACTTTGTCTGCCACGACGTTGTCGGAGATTTTCTACCAGAACACGCAAATCGAATAACCTCTGTCCCAGCCAAAAGGACAGCTTCTTCCAAGCCACCCTTCAAATACTTAAATGTTTTTTTATGAGGTTAGTACCAACCCTCTTTAAGACGTCCTAGTAAACATGGATGACGGTGAATTTCACGCCGCCCTGGTTCAGCAACACTTTACCTCGAAATACATGGTTACTGGATGGTTAATGTGCCGTATTCTTCCCCTGTACATCCCTGAGCATACGACTAGAGGAAACCATCATCCCTTAGTGTTGAAACTCGCTGGAGAAGCGTATTTTCTTTTTGACTTACCTATATTCATCCCTTTGAAAAGTAATGATATACATGTGCAGATATTAATTACTTAGAATGATTCTCATTATCTCATGAAATATTTACCTGATTTTGTTCATATCCTAATGAGATCTCACTTGGGTAACCACGAATATATTCAATTATCAATTATTTATATTTCCCTAATAAATGGTATTGAAAACCCATAGTTGGGAAAACTAAGATAATCTATCGAATATTTTCTTCTGTTATTATTAATTTTTAATATATTTTGGCAAGTGGACGAATGTGTATACAGAGAACCCACGCGAGCTAGTCAGCCGTATGTAAGTATGTAATAAGATAACGCCCACCTTTTCCTAGTTGGTTTTGGGTAGTCTAGAAAAAAATATAACTATATATATATATTTTTCATTTATATTTTTATAGTCTGCTGGTTGTTTTCTCTTTTTTCGAGTCTATGACATTTTTTGTGCATTTGGTTGGATATTGAAATTGATATTTTGCAGTTTACTTTTCGAGTGATATAAAAAGTTCTAGCTCATAATCAGCGTATTTTATAAGTAAATGAGGTGCTTTGGATGATAACATTTTTTGTTTCTCATCTTCATTTCTGCTGATCGTTTTTTTTTTCTCACGTGAAGAAATGATAAATTCTTCTCATTGAAAAAAGTAACGTAAGAAAGGTAGAAAAGAATTTAACTAGAAATTTCTGAAATTTATTGATATGGTTTTTCTCTAGTTGTGACTTTGAGTACTGATCATACAGGGTGATCCATAAGTAACTATTTTCGGTTTGAAATCACATGCGTTACTGTGATTTCTATTGTTGGCATACAGGGTGATTCAAGTTTTTTGCAGATATTCTAAAACTTGCTCTTTGCGTTTGTTTTTTTTATATTTTTTTTCCTCTCCTGGGAAGGCGGGGAAAAGCTTCGTTACAGTTTATTAATTTTTTTTTTTGAAAAAAATAATGGGAGTCAGCAGGTTATTGTCGGACGAACTTTCTTATGAGTTATTGATGAGAGGTGCTGTTGGTGAAAAACGCAGACGACTTAGATTGTTTTTAAGGTTAAAGAAAACTGATAATTTCTCTCCCACTGCAGCTGTTGTGCTCGATCCACATGAGGAACTAATAATTTGTGAAAGGAAATTAGATGAATTGGAAAACTGTATTCAAAGTTTTGATTTCAATAATGCGACTAATGAACAAGCAAAAATTCAAGCGCGAATTTTTCATACAGAGCTCAATTGAATCGCATTACTTTGGAAGATTTATTTGAAATCAAATCGCAATACATAACACGCGCTGCAGAAATTCTCGAATCTTTGGAATTATTACTGCCAAATAATGATAATTTTCGTAGAAATGAAAGGAATGATGAAAATAATTCACATAAAGTCAATACTGTAGAGTCTGTTATACCTCAGTATTCAGAACATTATGGTTCCATTCTAGATCAACCTAATCCGATCATTCATACTACAGAACCAATTACTAATTCTGATCACTTATCACAATTGTTGGGTCCCGCACCTCTACCGAGTCATTCTCGGTCAGAAAATATCTTGAATATCCCACCGTGTCTATTCACACAACCTACGGATCTTTCGGGAGAAAGTATATTGTTTGGTTCAAGAAATAAGATAATGGATGTCCCATGGCCCATACCGAATTTAATACAATCAAATCACACTACTCCTGTTAGAAATACCAGTCAGAACTTTCATTCCTATTAGGGAATCGAGCCAGGATCCCGAAAAATGTATTTGCATCGCTCGATACCAGTTGCAGCTAATCAGAGTATAGGAAATATATAACAGCTGTTACGGTTCCTGGTCGTTGATTGTATCATTTTAAAAAATGCCATTCGGACTTACTAATGCTCCAGCAACTTGGGAACGTTTGTTTGATCGGCTATTTGGTACGAAAATGGAGCCTTTTTCTTTTGTTTATCTGGACGACATAATTGTCGTGAGAGAAACCTTTGAGAAACATATCGAAGTCCTTGATGAAATGGCGAATCATCGGAATGGCTTCATGGAATCGACGATTTCTGCCACCCTTTTCTACTACTATATCCCCGCTCACAGCGTTACGGTGCAAGCACAAAAAGTGGTTATGGTCTGACTGTGGAAATGCTTTTCAATCCTTTAAAATCTCCCTTGCTTCTGCACCTGTCGTGATTTGTCCAGACTTCAGACCTTTTATCCTTCAAACTGCCATGCTTTTGCAGGAACATAGCGACGGTGAGCACGTCAGATGTTATATATCCCGTTCCCTAACTGAAACTGAGAAAAATTATTCAACCACAGAACGCGAACTGTTAGCTGTCATTTACGCCTGTGAGAAGTTGAGGCCTTATCTAGAAGGTTATGAGTTCAAGGTCATCACGGACCATCATAGTTGATTATGGCTCCATAACCTTCGAGAACCAGCGGGACGTTTGGCTAGTTGGGTTCTTCGGTTGCAACAGTTCAACTTTGAGATTGTCCTTCAAAAAGGACGTGACTATTTTGTTCACGATGCTTTCAGCCGATCTGTTCCTGAAATATCCACCACTGATCCACCTACCGATAACCCCTTTGTCGAAGTAAATGATAAATGGTATAACTCACTCAAGAAAAAAATTAAGCAAACCAGTTACGGTTTCCCGCATGGCGATAAAACGATAATACACTCTTTAAATCCGTAAAATGCTCCTACCCTACCTTACGTTATCATTCCGATTTCTGAAAAATTCTTGTACCGAAATGCAAAAGGAAAGATATACTAGCAAAAAATCATGATAATGTCTCATCCTGCCATAGTGGAGTTTTCAAAACATACGAACGTATCAAAAGACGCTATTATTGGCCAAAAATGCGTACAGGTATATTCAGCGATGTCATATTTGTTTGGCGAATAAATCTGTTTTTCGTCCACCTGCAGGCTTATTAGGTAAAGCCCAAGAAGTGACAAGACCCTAGGTCATGATAAGTGTTGATCTTTTCGGATCTTTACCACGTTCCTCTCGAGGATATAAATTCGTTTCAGTCGTGCTATATACATTCAGCAAGTTTCCATTATTTTTTTCTTTACGAGAGGCAACCGCTGCTGCTGTGACTTGAATAATCCAATGTGACAACGGCGGTCAGTTCCGAGATGAATTATTTTCTAAAATGTGTCTTTCTTATAAGGTGAATATACTGTACACACCTAATTATCATCCCTAGTCAAACCCAGTTGAAAGGGTTAACGGTGTACTCAAAACCATGTTACAATGCTATATTGAAGATAACCATAAAACTGGGATAAACTCTTCCCTAAAGTTGGTTGGCAACCCATGAGAAAACTGGATTGACTCCATATTTCCTAAATTTCTCCAGAGAATATGTAGGTTATGGAGATTTACATAGTATCCACAATTTTGCAGAAACTGTTTCACATGATCTCGTCTCGCATTCGAAAGGGATATTTCAAGTTCATCAAGATGTCCGTAAACGTATAAGTAGAGCTCATGTCGCATCGACCAAGCGTTATAATTTGAGGAATCATCCTGTTTCTTTCAGTGTCGGTGATTGAGTGTATAGAAAAAATAACGTTTTTTTAAATGTTTCGAACTCGCTCCAAAGTTTATTGACCACTTTAGGATAAGGAAAAAACTATCGCCGACCACGTATGACCTAGTTGACGAACAAAAAAAATCACGTTAGGGATCTGAAATCAAGGCCACCTGATCCTGAAACTGAATCAGACGCAGAATAAGTTGATGTTAGTTATTGAATACGCATTTGGGCAATGGTCGCAGATTCTTGTTTTTTTTGTATTTATTTTTTTTATTATTTTCTTTAAGGAGAATAACGAGATAATTCTCCTGGGAGTTGAGAGGGGATGTTACGAGTACAAACTAGGTTTGAGGCTATCAATATGAATCTAGTAAATATTGAACAAAAATACGAATTTTTCAGATGCCGAAACTATTCGCAAATTTACATATTGGCGAATAATCTATGGCCCAAAATCATCGGAGATGTATTGTGAGTTGTATAGTTTTGATTTCCCTTACTAAATCAATCGATCATCGAGTGATATTTGTTATCAAGACCGTGCCAGAGGGTATTGCTAATTTTCGCGAGGAGTTGTAGGTTTTGTGTGTTTTCCCTGGGTTTGGTCTAGTTCAAAAATTTATTGTTTCATCTTCAATGCATGTTTGTCATGAACCCAAACTCTTTTTATATATTACTTGAATTTTCTTGTTGATGTTTGTCCATTCATACCCCTTGGAAAAGATAAGTCTCTGGTGAGTGCCTATTGGGCAGACTCGAATTATTTGTGTCTTCATTTCGTTCTTTTCGGTGTTTTACTGAGTAAAGCACGTTTCTTCCCGAAATTTTGGGGATCAAAACTCAGTAATTCATTCATGTGTCGGGAAATTCCTTGAGATATTCTGTGAGGATATTTTCGTGAGTGCCACTTAGTCTGCCACGACGTTGTCGGAGATTTTCTACCGGAACACGCAAATCGAATAACCCCTGTCCCAGCCAAAGAGACAGCTTTTTCCAAGTCATCCTTCAACTACGTAAGTCCATTTTTATGTCCACTTCTGGGTGCAACTATGGGCTGTTCTTTGAGAAACAGGCTGTTATTTTTCTTTGCTTCGTAGGGCTTTTCCTTTCACCCCCGACGTCCAATGGTTACTACAACCCTCTTTTAGACGTCCTAGTAAACATGGATAACGGTGAATTTCACGCCGCCCTGGTTCAGTAACATTTTACCCTAAAATACATGGTAACTGGATGGTTAATGTGCCGTATTCTTCCCCTGTACATCCCTGAGCATACGACTAGAGAAAACCATCATACCTTAGTGTTGAAACTCGCTGGAGAAGCAACAAAAACAGCTTTGAGAAATAAACATTTTCATAGCGATAAAAAAGCATGCACCTTCTTTATAGATGTCAAAATGACTTAGATGTCTTATTTGAATGGGTTAATTTCTACAGGAGTTGATTTATCATACGAGCAACGATTCGGTTTTTTTAAATTATTTTAAGGAGAGGTTTCTGTAATATTTCCACATTTTTTATATGGTCCCTGTTCTGTTAGGACTTATTGTTTGTAATCTTAGTTTATCGTTCACTATATCTCACATAGAAGTACATAGTTTTGCTGTTGAGAGTTGTCAGTTTGACTTTTGGCTGGAATGTAATTCAACTAGAGAATTTGTATTGATTCAATAAACAGCTTGGAAATACCTTTCTTTGTTTGCTGAAGACATAAAAAAACATGGGTAGTAGCCAGCGGCAAAGATTTGCGACCAAACAAATTGTGATTTCCTTAGACGATTCGTCTTATGGTCTAAGTAGTTGTTTATACCAACTTTCAAAAGATGGTAAAAAAGAAATAATTGCTTATGCATCACGTTTACTCTCTACTACAGAATCCCGTTATGCTCAAATAGAGCGTAAAGCAGTTGCTATAGCTTGGTCCGCAGATAAGTTTAAAGAGTATATCATAGGAATTCCTTTAATATTTGAAACAGACCATAAACCTCTGTTGTCAGTTTGACTTTTGGCTGGAATGTAATTCAACTAGACAATTTGTATTGATTGTTCAATAAACAGCTTGGAAATACCATCCTTTGTTTGCTGAAGACATAACAAAACAGTCTCTGAGTGCACTACCCCATCCTATGTTTTCATAAGTAATTCTGGACTCTACTAAAGCATCGTAAATCATCTTCAGATGTTTTCCTTCTAGGTATTTCGCTAGATACTTGAATCTTTGGAGGATACTTCTCAAGGTGTTAATAGTGTTGTAATGTGCATGTTCCATCTGAGATAATAATAATAATAATAATAATTATAATAATAATAATAATAATAATAATAAAAGGCAGGGGGACAATCAACACCTGAAGCCCTGGTGAGTTGCGACACCACCTTCCCGAGCAAAGGATGCAAAATCGGACCGGCAGCTAATGCGCATCTGGGAGGGAAAAGGCAGCTTTCTCTCCGGTGTCGGCCGTGGGTTTACTGGGTTAACCCCCCAGTAAATCCTAAAACTTGGTTCTTCCACAGACAAGTTATAGGCCCCCACAACCGACCCCATCGGAATAGGGGTCAAAGGCAAGGTGGTGGGGCCCAAAACGATGGATTGCCAAACAATGACAACCGCAATGACAACGGACTCCTTGAGTGGACGGATGAGCTGAGGGACGGCCTTCTGCATTCCTACGAGAGCAGTGAGCCCGCCCGGAGAGGATACATGGCGAGAATGCATGCTCTGTGTGCTACGCTTTGGGCTGCTAGTAAGTTAGCAGGAGGGTAGCAATAGAGTTCTTTATAATATTGTCCCGAACAAAGCTTCAGTCGGAGAGGGATGCTGGGTTAAAAGAATAAATAAGACAAAGTATCGATAATATTACAAGTGGAAGGTCTATTGGTACTTTGTACAGTAGCTACTTCAACCGTAGGCGATAGAGGTATTAACAGAATCATAGCACCGTTAGCAAACAGCTAACAATGCACCCAAAGTATACTTGAGGTTGACAAATATAATTATTGAAGGTTTTAACCTACGCGGTTTGCATTTATACTGATTATAATGTAGGGTTTGAATTTGTACTGATTATAACATAGTTCAAATAGCCCAAGTGAGTTAACTATCTTTTCCTTTCAGGACCATGGTATGATGAAGAACTCTGAGGGATAGTGAGGTGCTGCGGTTTCAATTAATGCAGAGCTAATACGTGCAAGATTGAATCTTGCCACGCATATAAGGAATGATCTTACTTGCGGTCTCCTGGGAATGTGGCAGGTCCGTGTCTGCTGGTTATGGCTTCAGTAGAGTTCTAACTAAGCAAGCGTCATGCAAATAAGCGTAAGCGTGAAATAAATATTAGCTTCATCACCCATGATGCTGAATTCAGCTCCGCGTGTCAGTGGAGACTGGACGGTGGAAGCTGGAGCTTCCCAGGTGGTAGACGAGAGCTCGAATCCTCTAGCAAACTACAGAAGCGCAAGCAGAGGTAAGGAAGGAGGAGAAGCACAAAAAGGCCTAAAATGCATATAATAGCGGTATAAGAATAGTGCTACAAATAAAGCTGTAAGCTTCTTATATGACATGGAAGAGGCGTCCTTACCTTAGGTGGTGGGTGGCCTCGTAGAAGTCAGTTCGACTATTAATTTGCGAAATCCCAAATATAATGGTAAATTATCACCAAAGATAATATTAATTGCAAAATTATTGTAGTTTATTTCTTTTTTGGCATACAAAAATCCACTTTGTCGTGATTATGAGCACATGATTCCATTAAGGTTACCAAAAAGAGAGAAGAGAGAAAGACATATCATAACTGAGACAAAAGGTAAGTTCGATCCTTGACCTTCAGAAGATGACAGAATGTGGCCTCAGCTCTAAGGGCAAGCTGGCCAACTCGGAGCAGAAGGGATATATGAAATTAAATCAGTTTGAACCCGTAACATGTGGAGTGAGAGGTACCCAAAACCTGCCGCCCTTTCCGCCCAAAATCTTAGGGATTACGTATCTCATCTTCGTGCCCGAGGCTATGTCAGAGCTCCTCCTCAGCTGGTTAACGTAGTGGCAGAAGTGGCAGATATGCCACTCGTAAACCTGGCTGCAGAGGATGCTCACATCATACCTCCCCGCTACACAAAACCAAGCCCCTGAAGCCACAACAACTGGCACAGGTAGATGCAAGTATTCGTGGAGTTCTTTCGGAGGAAGCTGACATCTGCCAGATCAACTCTGCCGTGTATAACGCCGCTCATGCTCTGTCCCAAACAGAAAGGAGGAATACCGCCCCTCTGGTTGGAAGGCATGAGAGACACATACACAAGATGGAAGCTAAGATCAAGTCGGCGAGACAACACGCGTCTCGTATCCAGTGTGTAGTGGAATACGTGGCGGCCAATAGACCTTTCACGGTCACAGTGCGGCGAATTGCAGCAAAACTGAAAGGAGCTCACCACACACTGAATCAAGGCGTGCTGTTGACCATCAAGCAGCACTGCCTTGAGAGGATACGAATGCTGGTGGCTGCAAGAAAGTCACTAGTGAGGCGGGCGAGAAGCATCGTGGAAAACATGAAGTTCCGCGATAAACCTTCTCGCTTATTCCAAGAGCCTCCACGTGTTGTCGATAATCCGCCGGCCGCTGATCGGGTGGAAACCTTCTGAAAGGACATCTATGAGTATCCGCAATCACTCAACGTAGACACTCCAGCCCTAGCGAAGTTTGAAGCCTTCTGCAGGAGGCTTCAACAGCCTGACCATGATCTGCGCAATCCGATAACCCCGGAAGAAGTTTGACGGGCCCTCAAAGGCTCAAAGAACTTCGCTGCTCCAGTCCTTGATGGGTTAAACAACTATTGGTGGAAAAAATTCCCCAGTACCCATCACCATTTGGCAAGAGTTTTCAACTCTTGGCTAGATGGGGAGCAGCAGATTCCGGATTGGTTTGTCGAGGGGCGAATCGTGTTTATCTCCAAAAACGGAGATTTGTCTGATCTAAAGAATTACAGGCCGATAACATGCTTGAATTTGTGCTATAAGATGTTTACGCGCATTTTATACGCGCGAATACTCTTCGCAGTTGATTCGGTGTACAAACGGATATATGAGCAAAAAGGGTCAAAGAGGGGGGTCGCTGGCTGCAAGGAGAACCTGCTCATCGACAGATGTATAACGCAGGACTCCGTGCAGTATAAGCGGAACCTTTGGCCTGTATCGATTACCGCAAGGCATTTGATACAACATCGCATGAGCTAATCATGCATTTGCTCAGATGCCTTGCGGTACGCGATCAAATAGTGAGATGCATTGAACAACTGATGCCACTCTGGAGGACTCGCTTCACCATAAGATCTGGTCAAGTCAGAGTCCAAACAGAGCAGGTAATCTTCAGAAGGGGCGTATTCCAGGGAGACTCCCTCAGCCATCTTCTCTTCTGCATCTCACTATTGCCATTGTCCGTTGCACTCAGGATAACCCGTGGATATAACTGCGGCACCCCCAACAACCGGAGGCATAAGGTTACCCATTTATTTTATATGGATGACCTCAAACTGTATGCCTCTGGAGAAAGAGACCTACATCGGTCCTTAAGGGTGGTGCAAGAGTACACGCGTGCTATCGGAATGGAGTTTGGGATTGACAAATGTGCCAAGGTTCATCTCAAAAAAAGACGATGCGAGGGATACGCAGAGGATGTCCAGCTCGTAGACGGAAGCATCCTACATCATCTTGATGCCGGAGAGACGTATACCTACTTGGGAGTGGAGCAATGCCGCTCCCAAGAGGTGAACACAGTTAAAAACTCCGATAGATCTGGTCGTCAGAACTGTCGGGGAAGAACAAAGTTGCTGCAACTAATATGCTTGCCGTTCCGATCTTACTCTACTCTTTTTGAAGTGGTGAAATGGACTCAAGAGAAGCTGCGACAACTCGATGTAAAAACTCGTAAGATGATGCATCTCAATAGGAGCTTGCATCCTAAATCGTCCGTTCCACGGTTATACTTCCCCAGACAACAGGGAGGCCGGGGACTTTCGAGTTTGAAGTGTCTACATAACAGAATGGTGCTGGACGGAGCCTGTAAAGTCATCAGGAAATCAGATCCCCTTCTCTGCATGGTCCGCGACCATGAAAAAGCAGGGATTGGAGCATTTCTTTCCAAGCCAGCGATCCGGTCTCGTATTCGACACTGAACGGGCAAACCCAAACTCTGTCACTGAGTTGGAACCCGTTCAGCAAAAAGCTCACATGAAAGCTGCGGAGACTGAGGTCCTCCTGCAGCTGCATAATGATAAGCCAATGGGGGTCTTCTTCAAGAGCATTGAAGACCTTGGCTTATCCAAAAACTTGACCTTCGCTTTCCTCAGGTCAAGTGAGCTGAAGTCGGAGACCAAGGGATTCATAATGGCTTGCCAGGATGGTGTCTTCAACACCCTGGTTTACCGTAGCCGCGTGATGGGTATAGAGATCCCCAACACTAGATGCAGAGCGTGTCGTGGGGCGCCTGAGACCCTTATGCATTTGCTTTCAGCGTGTCAAGCATATGCGGTCTCAGCCTATATCCACAGGCATAACGCGGCTCTACGAGTGTTGTACTACCATCTACGATACTCGTACGATATAGACGAGACACCGGTGTTGCCTTATGCTCCGGGGGATATTGAGTCCGTTGTGGAGAATGAGAAGTGCCTAATATATTGGAACTACTCAAGCCAATAAGCCTGATGTAGTCCTCCTCGACCATGAAAGTACGACGATTTTTGTCATGGAGTTTTCGGCTCCTGGTGAAACGAACATCGTCTGAAAAGAGGAGGAGAAACGGACTAAATATCGAGACTTACTCTTTGAACTCCGCAGGCTCTACCCAAACCATTCTGTTAAAATGGTGGTTCTGATTATTTATAGTTATTAGTTATAGGTGGAATGATGGCCTGGGAATATCCTTTTAGGAAAAAAAAATATATGATTTTCGGACCCAGTAATCACTAACCCCACGGACGTAGGGGGGTGGTTATCTGGGTAAACGATTCAGCGCGCCCTCTGGATGTATCGGAGCTTCGGAGAAATGGCCTGACTAAGACATCCTTTTGGAAAAATAATAATAATAATAAAAATAATAAGGGATTGGAGCATTTCTTTTCAAGGCAGCAATCCGGGCAGCCGATTAACTTGGTCTCGTATTCGACACTGAACGGGCGAATCCAAACTCGGTCACCGAGTTAGAACCCGTTCAGCAAAAAGGCTGCGGAGACCGAGGTCCTGCTGCAGCTTCACATGGATAAACCGATGCATGGGGTCTTCTTCAAAAACATCGAACACCTCGGCTTATCCAAGAGTTTGACCTTTGCCTTCCTAAAGTCAAGTGATCTGAAGTCGGAGACCGAAGGATTCATAATGGCCTGCCAGGATGGCATCTTCAACACCCTAGTCTACCGTAGCCGCGTGATGGGTATAGAGGTCCCCGACACTAGATGCAGAGCGTGTCGTGGAGCGCCTGAGATCCTTATGCATTTGCTGTTAGCATGTCCAGCATATGCAGTCTCAGCCTATATCCACAGCCATAACGCAGCCCTACGAGTGTTGTATGATCATCTACGACACTCGTACGGTATAGACGAGACACAGGTGTTGCCTTATGCTCCGGGGGATATTGAGTCCGTTGTGGAGAATGAGAAGTGCCGAACATATTGGAACAAGCCAATAAGCCTGATGTAGTCCTCCTCGACCATGAGAGTACGACGATTTTTGTCATGGAGTTTTCGGCTCCTGGTGAAACGAACATCGTCTGAAAAGAGGAGGAGAAACGGACTAAATATCGAGACTTACTCTTTGAACTCCGCAGGCTCTACCCAAACCATTCTGTTAAAATGGTGGTTCTGATTAATTATAGGGGTCCTTGGTGGAATGATGGCCTGGGAATATAATATCCTTTTGGGAAAAAAAAATATATGATTTTCGGACCCAGTAATCACTAACCCCACGGACGTGGGGAGTGGTTATCTGGGTAAACGATTCAGCGCGCCCTCTGGATGTATTGGAGCTTCGGAGAAAGGGCCTGACTAAGACATCCTTTTGGAAAAATAATAATAATAATAATAAGGGATTGGAGCATTTCTTTTCAAGGCAGTAATCCGGGCAGCCGATTAACTTGGTCTCGTATTCGACACTGAACGGGCGAATCCAAACTCGGTCACCGAGTTAGAACCCGTTCAGCAAAAAGCTCACGTGAAGGCTGCGGAGACAGAGTTCCTGCTGCAGCTTCACATGGATAAATCGATGCATGGGGTCTTCTTCAAAAACATCAAACACCTCGGCTTATCCAAGAGTTTGACCTTTGCCTTCCTAAGTCAAGTGAGCTGAAGTCGGAGACCGAGGGATTCATAATGGCCTGCCAGGATGGCGTCTTCAACACCATAGTCTACCGTAGCCGCGTGATGGGTATAGAGGTCCCCGACACTAGATGCAGAGCGTGTCGTGGAGCGCCTGAGACCCTTATGCATTTGCTGTTAGCATGTCCAGCATATGCGGTCTCAGCCTATATCCACAGGCATAACGCGGCTCTACGAGTGTTGTACTACCATCTACGACACTCGTACGATATAGACGAGACACCGGTGTTGCCTTATGCTCCGGGGGATATTGATTCCGTTGTGGGGAATGAGAAGTGCCGCATATATTGGAACTACTCATTCCCCACCCTCAGGCAAATACAAGCCAATAAGCCTGATGTAGTCCTCCTCGACCATCAGAGTAAGACGATTTTCGTCATGGAGTTTTCGGCTCCTAGTGAAACGAACATCGTCCGAAAAGAGGAGGAGAAACGGACTGAATATCGAGACTTACTCTTTGAACTCCGCAGGCTCTACCCAAACCATTCTGTTAAAATGGTGGTTATAGGGGTCCTTGGTGGAATGATGGATACACTGCTCTCGAACTTAAAAATCATACCGGCTTGCCGTAATATGGCAGAAATCTTAGCCGGACGAATGCAGAAGGCCGTCATCCTTGGTTCACTGCGTCTGCTCAGGGCACATAATTCTCGGACCCAGTAATCGCTTACCCCACGGGCGTGGGGAGTGGTTATCTGGGTAAACGATCCAGCGCGCCCACCGGATGTGTCGGAGCTCCGGAGACAGGGCCTGACTGGAATATCCTTTTAGGAAAAAATAATAATAATAATAATAATTATAATAAATATACTTTATTCTCATTAAGAAAAAAATCTTTTGGACAAAGCTTGCAGTTGTGATATAAGTTTAAAAAAATATACGAATTGTAACACATCTAATAACAAAATATAGTTCATAGTCAATTTTGTTAAAAAAGATAAAATATAAGAAAATGTAAAAGTAAATTTCAACATCAATTCTATAACAATACAGTTAAAATAGTCAGTTTTATTAAAGAAAATTAATAATATACACACATATATACATATATATGTACATATATACACATATATACACGTGTATACACACATACATACATACATACATAAAGTTTCATATATACACACATACACGAACACACATACTGACTATATAAAAATATGCACATTACATCATCTAAATGTATCATTGTAATACTCTTGCAAATTATAATAGGGCCTATCAGCTAAAAACTTTTTAATTGATTTTCTGAATTTTTCATTGTTCAAATTTGCTGACCTTATATCTGAAGGCAAGTGGTTAAACATCTTAACCCCATTATAATAGATAGAATCCCTAACCATATTTTGGTTATTGGTAATTTCAACATGTTAGAGCGGCTGTTATATTAATTGGATTAAGATTCGAACAAGGACACATTCTTGTATATGAGGCAAACCGATTCTAATATGAATAATGCATTTACTGTCAATATCTTTTCCTGCGCAAATAGATATCTGCACGAATCACGAGGATAAAGTTTATACATATACCTCATAGCCCGTTTCTGCAGTACTAATACAGATTGAAGTGCTGTAGAATTGCACACTCCCCAAAATGGTATTCCATAGCGTAAATGGGATTCAATAAGGGCGTAATACACAGTTTTGGCACTTTTAGATCCCAAATTATTTGAAGTCACTCTCACTGCATAACATCCAGAAGAGATTTTACTTTTAAGATGTCTGATATGTCCGTCTAATTTCAGCTTATTATCGATATGAATACCTAGAAATTTAGTTTGAGTCTTGTTTTCGATCGAAAGGTTGTTACTGAATAAGAGGTCATCAAGAGAACATCTGAATGAAATGATGTTTGTTTTGGTAAAATTGAAAGATAGCAGATTTGCATCACACCACTCCTTAATTTTATCCATATCGCTAGATATAACGTTGAGTAAGTTATGAGAATTACTACTGCTCCACATTATCGTAGTAGCATCCGCAAAGAGGGCGTATTTCCCTGAAATGTTTAATTTTGTTAGGTCATTAACGTACAACAAAAATAACAAGGGACCTAGGACCGAACCTTGAGGCACGCCAGACAAAATTTCTTTTTTTGCAGATAGTTCAGTTATTCTCACCATTTGATTCCTTTCTGAAAGGTATGATTCAAACCATTTATACGTTATTTCTCTGCAACCGTACTGGTAGAGTTTTCTAAGTAATATTGTATGATCAACACAATCAAAAGCCTTTGATATATCACAAAAGACCGCAGCAGCTACATTACTAGAATTCAACTTGGAATAAATCTCGTACAGAAATGAAAATATAGCTTCATGCGTGATCTTATGGTTTTGAAAACCAAAATGATTTTTGCTCAAAATATTGTGGCGATTTAGGAATTCGGTTAGACATATTTTCACTAGTTTTTTAATCAGTTTGGCCATGGTTGGAATGAGAGATATCGGACGAAGATTCGAGGGATCATCATCATTGTATAGTGGGATTACAACTGAAGTCTTCAGAGAATCAGGAAAAACCCCCTTTCGGAAAGAGTTATTGATAATTGACACAAATGTGCCAAGTGCACAGATTGGAAGATTCTGAATAATTTTAATCGATATTTCATCATATCCAGTTGCATTTTTATTCTTTATTGTCCTCAAAATTTCGACTAATTCGTCAATATTTGTATCATACAGAGTTAGGTTCTCCTCAATGTTCATATCTACAAGATTCCTCAAGGGATCATTATGGTGTTAATTTTCTTGCTTAGGTTTTGTGCAATGGAGCATTAATAATCATTGATTTGATCAGGACTGAGTGCAATTCCAAGTTTTTTTTAGATTTTCCTGTGATTTCACTAATAACAGACCAAGCTTCTTTCATTAGATTGCTTGAATTCTTATTTTTTTTATCATAATGACTTTTCTTTGTTCTCTTAATGGGAGATCTATATATTCTGCGGTAAGTAATGAGATAGTCATGAAAGCTTTCACTACCAGTAAACTTCCGTATGCTATGCAATGATCGCAAATTTTTTGAAGAAATTTTTAAGCCTTTTTTAATCCAAGACTTTTTTGGTTTAATTTTGAGTTTTTGTATGGGAAATGATTTATCAAATACATTCAATAGCTCATTGTGAAATGCGAGAAATGGATCGTTTTGACACAGAACACCCTCCCAGTTAATCTTTAGACAATTGTGATAGAACCTATTATAATTTGCTCTACTGTTAAGCCTCCCAATCTTACATTTACGTTTTGTATTCAATGATTCAAGAAGTATAGAGCAAGTGACTGCTTCATGATCAGATAAACCTGATGGTATAACTGAACATGACACATTTTGGACATCATAATTACTACAAACATAGTCAATACAAGTGTACAAATATTACAGTTCCACCATGATTTGAGCAGTTCCTGGAGTAACTAGATAATACAGTGTAGCCAGGAATGTTAATTGGTTCCAACTTATTACACCAATGTTCAGTAAGAAAGACTATTGTAGGAAAATTTATGTCATTCAAAAATATATAAAGTTCATCAATTTTATTTCGGAGAGACTGAATATTTAGTAAAAGCAAGAAGAGATGGTTACATTCAGAGAATTTATTACCCTTATTATGTTTTTCGACTAGTAAACTGTTGCCAGTCTCGTCAAGGAAGGGTCTAAAAAAGAATCATTGTTAACTTTCTTGACTGTGGCGAATTTCAAAATTTTATCATGTTTCTTTCTGAGAATAATGTCTAATATTTTTTTGCCTATTTCTTTTCTGTCCGTTATTTTGCCATTCGCACAATTTAGATCAAAAAAAGAGATATTACCTTCTGCATAATGATTCAGCTTATAGAAATAATCACATAATTTGATATTGAATTTATAGATGAACTATAACTATAAAGATGTTTGTCAATTTTCATGCCCAAATATTTAATCGAATTATTTTCTGTCATTTCCGTGTTTTCTTCAATTTTGGGACATAATAGGTTTTCATAGTATGAAAAGGGCAGAGAGAATGTTTCATCGAAATTTATTGTAAGAAGTATATAGTCAAACAATTTTTTAATTAACTTCATGTCTTTTAGAGCTATCTCTTCCAGATTCTCCCAGGTATGCGATTCAAATATTATGACGGTGTCATCTGCGAAACAAATGACCTCTCCAGAAATTTTCAAATTCAAAAGGTCATTGATAGAGAATAAACAATAATGTCTCCAGAACAGTGCCCTGAGGTACCCCATACATAACAGTTTGCTCAGTACCAGTAAAGCGATCTACTTTTGCCTGCTGTGTTCTTACTTTTAGGTAACTTTCCATCAACTGCCTTACTACACATCTGTCTTCCAAAACATCTAACAACTGGGTCAAATGCCTTGGCTAGGTCTAAGAAAATAAAAATTTGTGTTTTTCCCGCTGTCCAGATTGTTTTTCAATCGCGATGTTAGATGAGCAATGGCATCTTGAGTTGATTTATTTTGCTTAATCCCATATTGTCGAGTGTTAATCGATTTATGTTTTGTAGCATAGGACTCTATCACCGGTTTCAACACTTTTTCAAATATTTGTGCGATATTTCATATAACCGAATTCGAAATCGGTGTATAGTTTTTTATTTATTTCTTTCAACCAGATTTATGTATTGATCTGATTACAGCCCTTTTGAATTAAGAAGAGGAAATTCCAGAATAGAAAATCCTGTCGATTATATGTGATATTGGCTCAGAAACCTCATCTACAATTTCTTTTAGCATTTCAGCTGTTCTTCCGTCAAACCCAGGTGATTTATTTGTTTTTAACTCCATTGTTACGAATAAAAACTAGGTTTGAGGCTATCAATACGAATCTAGTAAATATTGAATAAAAATGGTTACTGGATGGTTAATGTGCCGTATTCTTTCCCTGTACATCCCTGAGCATACGACTCAGTTTTGCTCGCTGGAGAAGCAACAAAAACAGATGAGTCTTTTCATCCTCAGTGTCTAAAAATTTTCTGTATTTCACGTATTTTCTTTTTTACTTACCCATATTCACACCTTTGAAAAGTGATGATATACATGTGTAGACATTAATTACTAAGAATGATTTTCATTATCTCATTAAATATTTACCTGATTTTGTTCATATCCAAATGAGATCTCACTTGGGTAACCACGAATATACTCAATTATTTATATTTCCCTAATAAATGGTATTGAAAACCCATAGTTGGGAAAACTGAGATAATCTATCGAATTTTTTCTTGTTATTATTAATTTTCAATATATTTGAGCAAGTGGACGAATATGTTTTAACTGGACAAGGGAACAATCTGCAGCCTATCAAAATCACCTATAATACAGAGAACCCACGCGAGCTAGTCAGCCGTGTTTCAGTGATAAGAAAGTTTTACAAGGAGGAACACTGGAGAACGATAAATATATTTCTTATTATTTCGTCTCAGGGTAAGAACCAACTCTGATAATTAATACCTTTATTAAACATTGTTATTTTAAATAGCAAAGTCCCCAAGTATGTAATACATATTGATTTTGATAATTTTTTGAGAATTTTATCGTAATCAGGTTTTTTTATTTTGTTTGCAGTCAGCTCCCACATTAGTAAAATAATCTACAAACGCAAATACTATTTCCGAGTCTTCAGTTATGGTTTTTGTATCGTCTAGCTTGATTTCGTTTATAGATTAATTTACTACTTTTTTCGAATTTGTAAGTTGTATGTTCATTTTTCATAACATCTAATAATGACCAACCTCAATGACATTTGTAAGTACTGTAACGAAATATTCGTTACTCTCATTTAATTCCATAGCTCTCAGGTTTAGTCTATTAAATCTATTACTATTGATACCGTATAAATACCATCCAGTATTAGTAGCGACATCTAACGAAATATTCGTCACTCTCATTTCGTTTGATAGCTCTCAGGTTTAGTCCATAAAATGACACTAAAGACTGTTTTGTCTTGAATCCTAGTTAAACCCTATCATGCACTGAAATCACCCAGATTCGTTTCTGCATGAAAAATAGATTGGGTCTATTTTTTTTTTTTTTAATAATAAAACGTAAAAATGAAAACAAAGAACAATTTTTCTCTTGAAACGTTTTAATATTAAATTATATATTACTAATAGAATCTGAAAGTATGGCAAACAGTTTAGTAAAAGATACATAATTCATCCAATTTTTTATATTTTGTCAAATGTATTATTATTATCAAGAGAAAAAATTGTTGATACTACTCGGCGGAAGACAACTCTACAGTAATAATGAAAAATGGATTACATAATCCAATCCTTAAGCTGTACAATAGGTATAGTCGTAAGTGTCCAACAGAAAACACTTCGGTTCGCTGACGAGTGAAAGCGGCTCGTAGGTGTTCATTGAGCATTGTAAAGTAGTTCCTGTAGAAAACTTTGCCAACAATCCAACAGTTATAATTCAATAGCCGTAGGGGGCAGTAGTAGGCACGATATCAGATTATGTAATCCGTTTTTCATTATTACTGTATAATTATTAGAAATAATTAAGTATTAATTCCTTTTTATTTTTTACAGCTGCTGTAAGAGTCAATTATGCCAATGAAATAAACGAATCGAAAATATCTAAGACTGTGAAAGACTGGCTTATGGTATGCTTAGGATGAGCACTGGAAAGAAAAGATTGTCTTTAAAAATGGTTGAAATAATATATTATTATTTTCAATGGAATGGAAGTAAAAAATTGAATAAATGTGTATTTGTTTCAACTAATCATAATTTATATGTTTTTTTTTCAGGTGAATTTCAGGAAACTTACTATAAACGGCCTGCTCATTTGTAAGTATTTCAATTGAATGCAACATATTATGAATCCGCAAATTCCAACATTCAAGGAAGTTCGTAATAGTTTGTTTCATTGAAATTATTTTAAATGATTTAGACTTGGCTCCACTTGAGCTGAGCAGGCCGTTAACAAACAATAGGTTTCCTGCTCAGTTGAATTCGAAGTTTTGAAACTACCTATGTGAAAGAAGACGTTGTTGTCCTACTTGAATATTCTTCTAAAAGTGACGTTTGTATGACAATTTCACGTTTTCAAATATACAGAGTTTTTTGTTTGAATCAACGTTGAACAAAGGTGTATTTTTAACGTTTATTTATTCATTATTTTTGACGTTTAATAAGCTTAATTGAAAACGGAAATAAAACATTATTGAGGAACGTTTAATTCCCATATTTATTTGATCAAAAACAACGTTGTTTTATTAAGTATCCCTGACGTTTAAAAAGCGTTATTGAAAACGACATTGAAAAGATAATGAGCAACGTTTATTTCACGCCTTTATTTGGTTTAAAACAACGTTGTTTCGCGCGACATTTTTTCCTTTATAAAATGTTTGTTGAAAACTAATTTCTGACGTTGCGTTTTCAACCATTTCACAACGTTATTCCAACGTCCGTGTGCCCATTGGGAACTGTTAGATACGAACCAATGTAACAGCAAGGGTTCTGACAAAATTCAATTTTTTTTTATTTAGTGCTCTCTGGTGTGGAGAAAATGAGAAAGTTTTGTTATTCTCATTGAAATACAAATATTTCAGCATGGTCAAGCTATTCATAAGAAAATAATTTGATATTTTCATAAAACTAGGAAAATATTTTTAAAAAAATGCTATTTTCAATTTTCTCATATTATTTTGTCAAACTTTGTATGTGTGCATAAAATTGAATTCTAAGCAACTTTTTCAAATTACTTTTTTCGATATCTTGCCATTTTACTCCATATCAGCGATCACGTGATATGTGTTAAAATCGATTTTTAGGTTATCGAACATGCACAAACTTTTCTCAAAAATCGTTTTTCGAATACTCTAATAATAAACTTTTTTCCCATATGATACATACTTTTTGGCGGTCACTGTATATACATATATAAGTTAGAAGAGAGAAATTCGTTGCTGATCAGTTAAAATAAAGCTAGGAAAACTTGTTGGGTACGTAGCATGCAGAAAGTATACTGTTATAACACTTGTTCCAATATTTCGACAAGTTTTATTGTCATCATCAGGGAATGCTACAATATTGTTAAAATTCAATAATGACAAACAGTGGATTCTAAAACTACTTACAGCGTCCTTGAGGTTGTGTTTAAATTTTACAAAAAAAACGTTAAAAATTGCAATTGCAATTGCATTAAGACGATGGAAGTCCGAAGCACAAGTAATCAAGTTACTACATCGTCTACAACCTTCAAAACAACTGCAATGTGCAATGTACATTGTCTAAGGGATGTCACTGTATGCCAATTTGATATTTTTAGTTTATAAATCAGAACCATCAGTGGATTATTTTTTATCTAACGTGAATAGGTACGAACATACTCGTATTTCACTGAGGTGATTATTGCCTGTTTTTCTATTCATAGTGGTACTGTTTTTAAAAAAAATATGGGCCATTTCGAGAAAAGATCTTTTGTTTAATAAGAAAAGATTCTTTGAACAGGATTTTAAAGAATCATAGTTCATATGCGGTGATCAAACTTGTTATTGTTATTGAATTTATGTGTAGAGCATTTCAATGATTTTTATAGAGTGGTGCGAAAATCGAAGTGCTACTAACAAATTCAAACAACTGGTCTTTGCTATAGGGTAACTGAAGAATAAGAAATTACATTTTACCTGAGTACGTGAGAATGTCACCCAAGTGAGATTTCTCAATTTTGATAAATACTTAACACCAGTATCTGTCACATTTTCACATCCTCGAATATCCAATCCCATCAAATTTGGACAGTGGTTAGCTAAACATTCCAAAACGTTATCATCGATTTTGTCACAAAAAGCAACTAATAAAATATACAACTCTTTTGTATATCGCAGCAGATTCAGCAGTCCTAAAAATAACGAATATTTTCATCAATTTTATTACAGTTTCTAAAAAGTAACATACAAAATTGTAGATTTAGTATGGGGATACCGCGCCAGAAAATGACTGAATATGCCGTTTACCGACGAGGTGGATGGTTTGAAATAAATGTAACGTTGTAATTAAACACCTATCACCTTGGCTAAGAGACAGAATAGGCTGGTACAAATTTGATTACAGTTGTGTTAACAACATTCAGCAATTTTCATTCTGTTAATTCCAACTCTTGCTGATTTTTCCGGGTTTTCATGCAGCTGAATTAATTTCAATCGCCTCGAAGTGCCGATCAATTATAATGAAATACATAGATTATGTGGTTACAGTCTCATAGCCAATTCACTAAAGATAGAACAATCACATTTTCATAACATCGTTCAAACAAGAGAGGAATTACCAGACTCTTGTTGTCCTTCCTTAAATAATCTTCAAGATCTGACGGTAGGTGTATATCAAGTACAAAACTACCATCAATGGGCACGGTCCGTATATATCCATGGTTACTATGGTTAGTATATACCAAATTCCTGAAAATTCGGAGACTATTTCCTGAAACTTCGGTGATTTATCTGTCACCAGAGAAACAGTTTGTCATTTGTCAATTGAAATCATTTTATTAAGCCAAATTTGTTAGTGGTTAGTGGTTAGAAAGAGCACATGCATTTTTATTTGTTCTTATATCACTACGGTGTGAAGTAATGCGTCCTTTTAAGTTTCTGGAGGTATTACCAATGTAACTCAACTCACAATCTTTGCAAAGGATTTTGTAAACAATGTTAGATCTGTTACTGAGAGGAGTGGTGTCTTTGAGTTTGATAAATAGATTACCAACTTTTTTGATGGGACAATTTGCTATTGTTATGGATGGATCTATTCTTAATATATTAGAAATTTTGGATGTTAGGTTTCTTATATAAGGTAATGTTCTATATTTCTTTATTTGGGATATTGTAGTACTTTGATCAATTGTGGTAGTAATTTGTTGAGTAGGTTGAATTGGTTGATTTGATTTGGTTGTCTATTGTTATCTGAAATTTGGTCTATCATATTGGGAGTAGAAAAAAGTAACTTTTTGAGTAAACTTCTAGGATATGAATTAATTTCGAATAGTTTGTATAGTAAGGAGTGATGGATGACATATTTCACTTACACGCTTTTTCATTGTTAGCACAATATTTGTTTTGATTTTGTTGTTGTACGAAAAATATTTCAAGTACCTCTCATATACCAATCAAGTATGATAGTGTTTAGTTCAGTACGTATAATTTTGGTATCAAGGAACGGTATACTATTATCAACTTCGTTTTCAATTGTGAATTGTATGTTTGGATGGTAATTGTTGAAAATTGTTAATATTTCATCTTGTTTATCATTTGGAATTGCACATATAATATCATCTACATACTTTTTCAAGAAAGGAATATGAAAAGATAGTGAAGGTATTACTGTTTGACGTAGATCATCCATTATATATTGTGAAATAATTGGTGATATTTTACTTCCCAAATATTTGTTTATAAAACTGAGTGTCAAAGGTGAAGTATGTATTATCGAAAAGGAATTCCACTATTTCACAAAAGTTTTTTTTACTAATAGAGCAGTGATTAGATATTCGTAGCCAGTGCTGATTAATACTGTCAAGAACAATTTTCAAAGGAATATTAGTGAATAATGATACGACATCTAGACTTACAACCATATAATCACCAGGGAGCTGAAAATTGGTAATAAACTTAGCAAACTCTAGGGAATCTGTTACAAAGTATTCATTGTTAGAGTTGTAGGAATTGGTGAGTATGTCAGTGATGTATTGTGTAAGATTAATGATGGGTGTTTCATAAGATGCAATGATGGGTCGAACTGATAATATTATACCCATAAGCCTCATATCCTCTCTAAAACAAACATATATATATATTTAAATATCACGCCTGAAGGATTCTTAAAGATGATTGCCTGAAGGGCTCTTCAAAATAAAGGCCTGAAGGGCTCTTGAATATAAGAATGATATGATAATAAACGAAGAAATTTGTCATCCCAGCGATAGGCACCTGTTCCACAATATAGATACTATACTTGGTATCTTTCCGATGCTACTGACAGGAATTCACAGAGCTGTCGCAGGGTGTTCTTCGGTGTCTGAGGTGGATCTACAGAGGGGGTGGATTTCCGCTACCACAGTGTCATGGGTCTCTGAGGCACACCAATTTCGAAATGAGGGGCCTGGGGCCTCACTCAAGAAGAAATGGCTGGTCTGAGCCGGGTTGGGGTAACGCTTCACTCTTAATCCGTCTGAAGAGGCTATCCCACAAGTCTTCTTTTAACAAGAAGGCCTGTTCCAAAAAGTAGTTCTATTCTGATGGGTGTTGGTTGGGCTTGAAAAATATAACACGTGGAGAATAATCCCCTTGATGGCTTTTGGAGTATTTCCAAAATGTGGACCTACTTTGAATATGTACCCATTTATCCCACCTTCACTTGTGGATAGAGACATTTCTTCGCAATCTCTAATGGTACATATCACCGATTTTCCTCTCACGTGTGTTTGTCTTTCGTCAAGAATCAATCCGAAAGTCTCCCGTACCTACTCAAAACTCATTCCAGAACGAAGGCGGAAGCATTATGCGCATGTCTGAAATCTGTCACCTCACATAAATTATATGTTGCCAATTCACAGCACACTACATTCGGAACGATTCAGCATACATCTGTCGAGTAACTCCGAACAACTCATTAAGTCACACCCACAAGAATACTCCATTTGACTGCGATGGAAGAGCGTTTTAACAAAGAGCCAAACAGTTACTTTCAGCTGTCCAAGTTGGCAACAACTACTTTCGAATACTTGTTCTGGCCGTCTCCGTAAATTGTACCGCTTTGCGGATCGGATATGGGCCGATTTCAATCGTTTTCCCACGTCTCGAAAAATGTTACCATACTCTTCAACAATGTCCGCTTTACTAGCGGGTGGTGCATCTTCCGAGTCGATTTCGGGTTTTCGATATCCGTCACCCGAAGGTATGTGTTCACGTCCAAAGTTTACTAAGAAGGGTGTAAGGCCAGTTTCCTCATGTACAGCCGTTCTAATAGCACAGCCTACTTTGGGAAGTAACGTGTCCCATTTCTTGTGATTATTTTCAATGTAACATGACAACATGGTCTTGAGTACTTGATTCACCCTTTCCACGGGATTCGCTTGCGCGTGATACAACGGAGTGAATCTGATGGTGATTCCATACTTCCTACACAAGTCTTGGAAAAGATTCGAGAGGAACTGTACACCGTTATCGCAAATGAGAAATTGTGGGCATCCAAATACGAGAAATATTTGCTCCCCGGTGATACGCGTCACGGCTGCTGCCGTTGCAGCTCGGAGTGGAAAGAATAACGAGAACTTACTGAAAGTATCGGTAATGACGTAAATAAAGTTATAACTCTGTGAAGAACGTGGAAGCGGACCAAACAGATCGACACTTATCATTTGCCATGGTACTTTGACTTCCGGATGTTTACCGATAACACCGGGTGGTTCTTTCAAAACCGGCTTCCTCGTAATACATACTGGACATTTCCTAATGTAAGCGGCAATATCTATCCGCATCTTGGGCCAATAATGAAGATTTTTGAGGCGTTCAAACGTTTTGAACAAGCCAGAATGACAGGCCACCATACTGTCGTGATGTAGGTTAATAAGCTGTTTGCGATCGTTTTTAGGGACAACCAGTTTCCAGAAGTCACTGGTATCGCGCAATGTTGGGTACTTACAGTTTACGTAAGTAGCTTATCATCTACTAATCGCCACTGTGGAAATTTTAATGGATTTTCACGTACGCGCAAGGTCATACGATTATACTAAGGATCTTTAATAGTGAACTGGGTCGTCTCAATCGCTGATACTTCAGAGACTGCTCGCGATAACACGTCAGGGACAATATGGTCTTTACCTTTCCGGTATATGATGTCAAAGTCAACCTGTTGTAGTCTAACCGCCCATCGCGCCAATCTGCCGGTGGGTTCACGTAGATTGTGAAGCCAAATCAAACTGTGATGGTCCGTCACTAATGTAAATTTGTAACCCTCTAGATAAGCACAAAGCTTCTCAATAGTGTACACTGCTGCCAAACATTCACGTTCGGTCGTACTGTAGTTTCGTTCTTGACGAGTGAGAGACCTACTGACATAAAAAATTACATGTTCGCCATCGACCAGTTTCTGGGAAGAACGCCACCGAGTCCGTAGGCCGAGGCGTCAGTCTGTACTACAAAGGATCGAGTAAAGTCTGGACAAGTGAGTATCGGAGCCGAGACTAACGCATCGTTAACATCAGTAAAGGATTTCTGACATTCATCCGTCCAAGACCACTTCTTGTTCTCCAACAGCAGCGCATTGGATTCAATTCCGGAATAATCAGTCCCTCAATAGTTCGTCTTTTCCTTCCAAGTTAAATGGTACACTCGCTATTCCGATTACCTTACAATGTTCGTCATTAGCACGATTTGACCTGAGAAGTACTAATTTCAATTCCCAACTTTCGTAACACTGTCCATCCAAGTCCTCCAATGACTGTTCTATTACAACCGCTTTCCAACAACGCTTTGAATTTCATGACCCAGAACGTCAATTTCCAAATATGGTCTATTGTCTCCCACACAATGTGACATGATGTAGTCAAGAACCGGGTTTATATAAACAGAACTGGTGGTCGCTGAAGACAAGAGCTCAGAGCACACTGGGCGACCAATTAGTGGCTCCTCTGACCGTTTACCGAACAAGTTATACAATTCCTAAGGGTCATCCCTTGGGCTCCACATCGAAAACAATGTACTCGCCGTGGTTGGGTGCAATTTGACCGCAAGTGACCAGGTTGACCGCAGTTCCAGCAACCAGCTTGTCCTAAAGACCCCCTCATCGGCATCGAACTATCGGCGGTAGCAACGGAAATTTCAACTCGGTGATCCAGTTGATCAGGAGAGACACCAATCATCGAAACTCGCGGTTGGCTCACACGTTGGTATTCGAGGCCAGGCTCTACGGAATGTCGAGGTAAAATTGCCGGGGCTTTATATTCTTGGGCGCTCAAGGTCGCTTCCTTAATTTCTCGACCTACTGTGATCAATGAACTCAACGTTGTAATGCCTTTTCCAGCAAAAGCCATTTGAATGTGGGGTAACATTTTTCCACGAAGAAAATTCACACGTTATTCTTCCTTAGGCTTACTAAACAATTGAGCAAAAAGATTATCCATATATGCGACATAGATAGACGCTTGAGTATGTCCCAAATTCGTTCTTCATAATTCCTTGGCAAAAAGCTTACTCGAACTGAGTCCAAAAAATCATCGTAGTCCCGAATTTGATTCCTAGCAAATCGGAACCACACGGAAGCATCACCCCCTAACAATTCTGCTAATGAGTCGAACAT
Organism: Chrysolina haemoptera; assembly: GCA_958298965.1. Taxonomy (NCBI): domain Eukaryota; kingdom Metazoa; phylum Arthropoda; class Insecta; order Coleoptera; family Chrysomelidae; genus Chrysolina; species Chrysolina haemoptera. Next base: position 23,080,642 of record OY282585.1, on the reverse strand, counting down.
CTGCCTTTTAGAAACATTTCGAGAAATTTTCATTTTTTCCAACTGTTCAATGAAATCCGTAACACTGGACGTACCATTGAATTTTAACCTACAACGGCTGACATCAACAAAATTTGTTGAGGAAGGACCATACTGATCTCCACAAGGAGGATAGTTGGCATAAGGTGACTTCAAACCTAACTGGTGGTCAAAACTATGGCCTTGCCTCAGAGGGTTTAGCTCATGCCTGTAGTTAAACATAGTTGAATTCTGAGGCATTGTGTTGAAGGTCGCACATTGCGTGTTGAATACCTCATCACTTTTACTAGTGCTTGTCATTTGAGGAAGTTTGCTTGTACTCAGTAGGCCTGACTGGAAAGTATTCGCAAAAAATGAATAGGGACGTACTGCCTAAGGAACATATTCTTAACCTTCTGCTAACTCATCAGGAACAATGTTAACCTGCTAAGGCTTTGGTGCGAGGGGTACGCGAGAATTGCCGGGGTTCGAAATTGAGTCTGTTAGTCGGCAGAATTCCACCCACTGGTTATCAGTGGCTGGTGGTTCAGCATTGGTACTTGGAACTTGTTCGACACCACTACGTGATGAAGATACTTCAGGTAGAAGAATATTGGGCTCATCAAGTATTGACTGACTCCCCTGGTGGACTGGTTGATATGAAACTTCTATTTCCTTTGTTTGCGATATTTTTCAGTTTCAATGTCCGAATCAGGAGGTTTAATACTTGTTAAGCGGCTATGCAGGTGACCAAGTCGTGTCCCAATACGCTTATAATCATTTGTTAAATTTTGAATATTGATATCCTAGATGTTACTGACTAATTCCTCCAGTTTGTAACTAAAAACTGTGATCTCATTGTTTGGGTCGTAACTCATAGCGTCAGGGCTAATATAACCTTCGTGTTCACGAAGCAAAGCCTGTCTCAATAACGAACGCTTTTCTTGAACTGTACCGTTTCCCAAACTTGCACCACGAATCAACAATTCGTAAGTCAGTTCGTCTCCAAGCAATCGGTTAACGTCCATGATAATTTATTCACCCTGTATATGAAATATGAAAAAAATCGAAAAGTGAACAAGTAATAGTCACTTAAATCAGTCACCCTGTATACCCAATACAAACTCGAAAAAAAAAATTTTGAAATAAAATAAGCCAAATAAGTAATCGATTTTTTTTGGAAGACAGTTCAAAATTTCTGACGAGAAACTCCTCCCCTTCCTCAAACAAAAAAAAATCGAGCCACCCTGTAAGAAGTAACAAGCTACGAAAACGGTGATATTTTTTTTTACAACGGAACCTTCCACAAAAGTTTATTGCGACTCACCTTGTACAAGAAAATCAAATATGAACTAAACTAGGTAATCACTAGTCGTCGTTTAACAGTGTACACCCTGTACGATAATTTTTGATACAACTCAACTTACCAGCCAAATCAAAAAAAAAAATTTCAAATGATTTTAGAATCACCTGGTATAAGCATAAACAAATTTTAAAAAATACCATAAAATGTAAAATTTATGTCAAAAGGAGCAAGGTTTTAAGGATCAATGTACATAATAGTTATTGCACTGGCACGAGGGAGAAACAACCTTATATACTATATACTGACAACTGAAGATGCGAGAAACACTCAGGACAACAATTGAATGTATTATTCAGGGATAATAATATAATAATAATTCATCAAAGATATTTGATGAAGGATGATAGAAAAATAGATCAAATAGTGAGGGGGGGGGGGGGTAACAAAAATATGTATAGTGCCTCACTTTAAAGAAAAACAAGGCACTCGACTAACTCAGTGGGCGGTTGCGTGGGTAAGGTTGGTTGTAATAATAAAGAGCGGATCTATCCCTCCACATATTCTTTAACAACTCCCTAAAGGGGAAAACACAAGTGAAGTTGGACTTCGTCCTATTCGGAGTGCTCAATAACCAGTTTATAAATTAATACCTCGGATTATAGATACCTTGTCATCAAATGTTAATTACCACTTGGTCTCGTGCAAAATCATGTATACATATATACCAATGAGTTTTACCCTACTGTGTTGTACCGCAGTTCACAAAGGGTGTGCCCTAGAGCTGTAAATGTAATTCTAATATATATACAGTGACCGCCAAAAAGTATGTACCATATGGGAAAAAAGTTTATTATTAGAGTATTAGAAAAAGATTCTTGGGAAAAGTTTGTGCATGTCCGATAACCTAAAAATCGATTTTGACACATGTCACGTGATCGCTGGTATGGCGGCAAATTGAAAAAAATTACTATGAATAGCCAAAAAGTCCAGTAAAATGGCAAGATATTGAAAAAAGTAATTTGAAAAAGTTGCTTAGAATTCAATTTTATGCACATATACAAAGTTTGAGAAAATAATGTGAGAAAATTGAAAATGGCATTTTTTTAAAATATTTTCCTAGCTTTATGAAAATATCAAATTATTTTCTTATGAATAGCTTGACCATACTGAAATATTTGTATTTCAATGATAATAACAAAACTTTCTCATTTTCTCCACACCAGATACTTAGCACTAAATTTAAAAAAATTGAATTTTGTCAGAACCCTTGCAGTTACATTGGTTCGTATCTAACAGTTATATCAGAATCCCACGATTATTGCGATGATGGGGAAATCCAAAAATATCGTGTTTTCCGATTATAATCAATTTTTGATGATAATCGTACACAAACGTTTCACTTCGCACTTAATCTTAAAAATAGTGCGTCAAATTAAAGACACTAGAGTTTTCAACATTGCATGCGAAGTGAAACGCTCTGGCACGATTATCATCGAAACTTGATTATAATCTGGAAAACACCATGGTTCTGGAGTGTCATGTCATCACAATGGTCGTGAAATTCTGATATAACTGTTAGATACAAACCAATGTAACAGCCAGGGTTTTGACAAAATCCAATTTTTTTAATTTGGTGCTCACTAGTGTGGAGAAAATGAAAAAAATTTGTCATTCTCATTGAAATACAAATGTTTCAGTATGGTCAAGCTGTTCATAAGATAATAATTTGATATTTTCATACACCTAGGAAAATATTTAAAAAAAATAGCTATTTTCAATTTTCTCTCATTATCTTTTCAAATTTGTTTTATGTGTATAAAATTCAATTCTGAGCAACTTTTTGGAATAACTTTTTTTCATATCTTGCCATTTTACCCCACTTTTTGCCTTTTCATAGTAATTTTTTTCAATTTGCCTCCATACCAGCGATCACGTGACATGTGTCAAAATCGATTTTTAGGTTATCAGACATGCACAAACTTTTCCCAAGAATCTTTTTTCCAATACTCTAATAATAAACTTTTTTGCCATATGGTAAATACTTTTTGGCGGTCACTGTATACCGGGTGTCAACGAATCTATTAGACAAGTCATAACTTCTAGACCATTAGGTGTATCAAAATGAGATTTGGTATAGGTAAATGGCATGTGAAGAGGAGAGTTTTCACATATTTTTCACTTTCCGGTCACTTCCGGTTTCACCGGAAATGGCTCCGGTTCTAAATTTTTAAATGGAACACCCTGTATATTGTAACATTTTTGGATTTCTGAGACAATTCTAGATCAGAAAGTGACATTTTCGAAAGTTTTTATGTCTACTTAATTTTTTTGGAGTCACTTTTGAAATTACATCTAGGTGGCCATGATCGGAAGTAAACTAATCTAAGGATATCAGAATATCACAATCGCAAAGTTTTAGTGACTAGTATGATAGATATGAATAAGACAATTTTTCAAATGGCGACCATTTTTTGACAAGCACTTTCCAAAAAAAGGATATTTTGACGAATCTAACGATACTAATTTATTTGCGATTGGATTACAAATAAGAACATAAATTAAATATTACTGAGGAAAATACTTCATAATAATTTATTTACTTTTGTCAAGTGTGCCGAGGATAGGCATGATGCATAATATTTTGCAGTTATTTCGATCAAGTCTTCTTTGGAGAACAAAACACTCACTTAGATTATGACAGTGACATAAGCTTTAAGAGCAGAAGGTAACATTTTCTTGATTTTCGTTAAATTTTAGTTCAATTGTCCGTCAAAATAATGTATACTCAAAGTGAAAAAGTGGATATGTTGTTATTGTTTCGAGAATGTCACAGAAATTCAAGGAATGCTGCTGAGTTGTATGCTCAGAGATATCCCAATCGGCAACATCCATCCCATCAGTATTTTCCGTATGTTGAGAATCGTTTTAGGCAAGAGGGAAATCGAGGGGCAGAACAGAGGTTTATCATAAATGAGGAGACTGAGATTAACGTTCTTGCTATGGTTGAGTTTGACAAAACGGTTTCTTCAAGAGAAATCAGTCGAGAAATGCAGATAAGTCACGAATCAGCAGATAAAATATTGGAAAAGCACGGATATCGAGCATTTAAATATCAGTTACATCAACATTTGTATGCTGACGATGGCGATAGACGAGTAGTGTTTTATGATTGGTTGCTTCAAAATCATAGAGTTAACCCAAATTTTATCAACTTTATTCTATTTTCCGACGAATCACGATTTACAAATAATGGCTTGTTTAATAAGCAAAATTCTCGGTACTGGGCCCAACAAAATCAACATGCAATGAGAGAGGGCAATTTTCAAGAAAGGTTTGGCGTCAATGTCTGGGCTGGTATCGTTGGAAACAGAATAATTGGACCAATATTATTTCAAGGTCAGTTAACAGGGGCTAGGTACGTAGGTTTTCTTCAAAATGAAATCGAGGATCATCTTAATAATCTACCTTTAGCAGTTTTACTGCAAATTTACTTCTAACAAGATGGAGCACCCCCTCATAATACCAGATACGTTCTTGATTACTAAATAGAGCATTTCAATAATCAAGTTATTGCAACCAATGGTCCAGTACGGTGGCCTGTCCGCTCGTCGGATCTGACTGTGCTAGATTTCTTCATTTGGGGATATGTTAAACAAAGGGTCTACTATTCAACAGCCCTAGCCACTCTCGAAATCTTAGAAGAAAGGATTCTACAGGCATTTAGAAGTATAACGCCACAACTGTTACGAAACGTGTTGAGAGAAACAATTGAACGGGCTGAAATGTGTCTTCAACATAGAGGAATGCACTTTAAAAATTTACTATAGTGAACATTTTAAGAAATTAGGATATTGAAAAAAATGTAAGTGCATCGCTGAAATTATTGTTAATTTTGTTAAATTTGTTGATTTTATCGCAAATAAATTAGTATCGTTAGATTCGTCAAAATATCCTTTTTTCGGGAAGTGCTTATCCATGGCACACTTGACAAAAGTAAATAAATTATTATGAAGTATTTTTCTCAGTTATATTTAATTTATGTTCTTATTTGTAATCCAATCGCAAATAAATTAGTATGGTTAGATTCGTCCATAGATTAGTTTACTTCCGATCATGGCCACCTAGATGTAATTTCAAAAGTGACTCCAAAAAAATTAAGTAGACATAAAAACTTTCGAAAATGTCACATTCTGATCTAGAATTATTTCAGAATTCCAAAAATGTTACAATATACCGGAAGTGACCGGAAAGTGAAAAATATGTGAAAACTCTCCTCTTCACATACCATTTACCTATACCAAATCTCATTTTGATACACCTAATGGTCTAGAAGTTATGACTTGTCTAATAGATTTGTTGACACCCGGTATATATATATATATATATATATATATATATATATATATATATATATATATATGGATACCTAACTAGTCAGCAACGACTACCCTTCCTCTATATATATATATCCTGCGGTGGATAAGTCCTCCGTTAATAGGAAATTTACATTTAATAGGTCATCCGGGTGCGATAGGTCGCCCATATATGGAGGACCTAACGCTTCCCTTGTAAATAGAAGTAATATGTCATCCTGAACCATCAGGTAAATTTTGGGCTGGATGACTTATGTCAATTTTTTTGATAATTTTAATATTTTAGTTCCGACATTTGCCGCATTCACCGATGGAGCTACCGCAGCGGGTATATTCATAGACAGTTACACTCTGACCGGTTTACAGTGGATCGGTCATCTGCCGTATATTAAATTTCCGTTTTATCACCTATGGGTAACCCATAAGCACGGCATCAGTGTATTCAGCCATTCCAGGGTACTGAGAATTTGTTCACGACGTTTTTGCTTTGCATTGTATTCGGACTGTAGTTACTTCGCAACATTCGCTCGTGACAAATTTTTGTATCGCAATCGATTTCAAACCAAGTTTGAACGGCTCGAATGACATTGTAGCATGAAATTCAAATAGTGATAACGTAATGATGATAATGATGATAATTTTAGTTTGGTATATATTTTGGAACAGATTTTAAACTAATATGAAACATAGCTCAAAACTAGATGACAATGCTATTGCATTGCATATTGCACCGAGAGAAATCCAGTTATACAAGTCTTTTTTCAAAAAAATCGTATAGGTGCTAATGTAAATATTATAGCTACTAAATTTTTTCGGATGAATGCAAAATGTGAACTTTTTCAACGTAAAACAGGTCTTTTTTTCAAACCGCTCTTTTTATCTCTAAATCTTACCTTTTTGATTTGACAAAGGACATTATTGTAGTTAAAAGATGGTATTGAAAAAAAAATTATTTTGTCCTTATAATGTGTCATTTCACTGTTAAACGGTACTTTGTAATCCTTATACGGGGATTGTTGTTTTGGAAATTTAATGTAACGGTCTTTTCCACCACCACTAATCATACACTGTCTTTGTCATACACGTGTTCATCATAATGTTGTATTTCACTCACCATTAACTCATTGGCCCTTCACTACATTCTCAGTTGAAATCAGTTCAGTTTCTTATTTCGTGTGGTGTGTTCTTGTCTAATTCAGAGTTCGTGTATGTTGTTCATTTTGACAGTGCTAATGTCCGGTTTCCTGATGATTTCTGTTTTTGTTACTAAGTGTAGCGTATGGTTTGTTTTTGGTTACAATAATTGTTGGTAAGTATGCATATAAGAACAGCTCAGTTTCATAATTCGCATTCTTAAACTTAAAATTTATGCTTTTGAAACGATCACAAGTTTAAAATTCTTAATATAATGTTATCTTTTTGGATTCCTTCTGGAATATATTGGAAAAAAGAGTAAAATTTCAATTTAGTTTGCTGAATTGCATAATTTTTCATAATACATTGACATCTTTAATTTCGCCAGAACAAAGAAATACCTACTCTTTCAGACTCATGTGAAGTTGGCGCCAACTTTTTGCAAAAACACAAATTTTTTTGGAGTTCTCGGTATATTTAATAGAGTTCTGGAGTTCCTGATACAAATTTTGAATAGTTCCCGCTAACTGTGGATTTTGATAAGAAAAACGCGGCGCCAACTTTTTCGAAAAAATGAGTTCTGGTGGTATTTTTTGATGAAGATGAAAGAGTTCTGGAGTACTTGACCATTTTTGAAAATAGTTCTGCCGAAATAAAAAAGTTATCGAAGAAAATTAATTTTTGACTTTCGAAAACCATCATTTTGAAAGATAAATGACAGATATTTCAGTTCTGATGAGAGTTCTGAGTAGCACTCAGCGAGTTCTACAAAACATGTTAATTAAGTTATCGAAAAAGCAGAAATTTTCAATTTATTAGCCTTCATAAGGTGCGAAAATCGAAACACCGAAAATCAAATGAAGACAGAAGAGAATCTCAGAACAGTTGTGATAGGAGTTCTGAGTAGCACTCGGCGAGTTCTACAAAATATTTTGATTAAGTTTTATAGAAAAAGCTAAACTTTTCAAAGTGGAATTGGATATTTCATTTTCATAACATTTTTCACCAACTTTTGTTAGAATTAAACTTCATTACATTAATTCATTAGACGAATAATAAAAAAAGAACATATCTGACAGTGAAATTCATAATATATTTAAAGTCAGATTCACTTAATAAATACAAACATTTTTTGTTTTTTTTTTATAGTATTTTGTTCCGTTAAGCTGCCATTGTGTTTATTCAACCCTCGAAAAGTTACATTTGCATACGTTTTCAATGTAAGAGATTTATGTTTTATTTCAGATTTTCTTCATTTTCAGATTCTTTCCTGTTGTCAACTGCATCCGTTAACACTGGACATAGTTTATATTACTGTATATTCTATCGACATATTTTAAGTTATCGAAAAAATTGTAAGATTTTCATTAATAAATGTTGATTTATTTACCTAGTTGCGTTTCAAAATAATTTTTTAATGACAAATGGAAACTAAATGGAGAGTACACACATTCACTATTAAATTCACAAAATTTCATTATTAAATATCTTTTTCTGTTGCTGACGGCAACCCTGCCGGGATACCTATACACTGCAATCTGGAAAAAATATATTCTCCGGAAGACCGAAAGCTGTAATTTGGAAAAGCCAATATACGCCCGGGCGTCGCATATACAGCTCTTTCGTCGGAGGACCCATCGGTGTTATATTGTACGGTGATTAAAAAAGAATCAAGACAAATTTTTGCCAAAATCACAATAACAAAACAATAACTTGAAATATATTTGAACCAAGCCCTATATATTTCCACGATTTCTTGGGGATGACCTATTGCTGCTTTTCATGAGGAGGACCTAAGTATAGCAGGATGTATATATATATATATATATATATATATATATATATAGGTGATTTAAATATCACGCCTGAAGGATTCTTAAAGATGATTGCCTGAAGGGCTCTTAAATATAAGAATGATATGATAATAAAGAAAGAAATTTGTCAGCCCAGCAATAGGCGCCTGTTCCACAATAGATACTATTCTTGGTGTCTTTCCAATGCTACTGACAGGAATTCACAGAGCTGTCGCAGGGTGTTCTTTGGTGTCTTTCAACAAGAAGGCCTGTTCCAAAAAGTAGTCCCATTCTGATGGATGTTGGTTGGGCTTGAAAAATATAACACGTGGAGAATAATCCCCTTGATGGGTTTTGGAGTATTTCCAAAATGTGCACCTACTGTGAATATGTACCCATTTATCCCACCTTCACTTGTGGATAGAGAAATTTCTTCGCAATCTCTAATGGTACATATCACCGATTTTCCACTCACGTGTGTTCGTCTTTCGTCAAGAATCAATCCGGAAGTCTCGCCTACCTAATCAAAACTCATTCCAGAACGAAGGCGGAAGCATCATGCGCATGTCTGAATTCTGTCACCTCACACAAATTATATGTTGCCAATTCACAACACACTACATTTGGAACGATTCAGCATACATCTGTCGAGTAACTCCGAACAACTCATTAAGTCATACCCACAAGAATACTCCATTTGACTGCGATAGAAGAGCGTTTTAACAAACAGCCAAACTGTTACTTTTAGCTGTCCAAGTTGGCAACAACTACTTTCGAGTTCTTGTTGACTGTGCCTAAGCGTAAATTTTAGCACAACGTTGGAAATAGGAAGAATTCTATCGCATTTGAACTACTACTCTACAGCTGACTCAACATAATTGAGGCTATTATAATGAACGGTTGATGTTAAATTTCAACTGGTGGGTATTACTATCAACTATCTAATATCATACCTAGCACAGGAAAAAGTATGGGTAAAACTCCGATTTTGACGAAATTTTCACGGAAGCTTTAAAACATGCCAAAAATTAATTATCCGTTGAAATTTTTCCGCGGAAACACCATTTTCACTAATTTTTCAATAAAATTTATGCCGATATAGGTACCATCTCTATGCCATCTTTCAAAACACAAACACAATCCGCCAAAATGTATCTTTTCGGTTGAAACGCACTGTGTTGATCGAAAAACACTTCAATCTACATAGTTTTAGCAATTTATGAATTAAAATAATATTCAAGAATTAAAAATAAAGTAAAAACTTGGTCATTATTCAACAGACATCAATATCAATTATTTTGAATGGAAATGGCAAATGACAGCATTTTAATGACGTAACGGCGAAACAAATTTTGCGCCGTTGCCCATGTGAATTCAGAAATTCAATTTACGTATTACATGGAATATTTTAGAGAATGAGTTATAATTAAGAGATATAACAATTACCAATTTGCAAAAACACATTATTACTTCACTTTGAAACGTTGGTACTTATAATATTTCCAAATGAATGCAGAATGACAGAATTAAAATAACGCGCGCAAACGTTTGCATATACATATATTCAAATACGTGTGCGTTAAAATGTTAAATTAAAGCAAACGTAGGGAGAAATTCATTGTTTGGTTTCACAAAAATAAAGACCACCAGAGCAATTCTTTTCAATGAAAAAATTGGTCATATACTTATTCACTATCTATAAAAAAAAAAATATTCTTTGTGCACTCAAGATAAAATATATTTTTATTTCAATCTAGTCATCTTTTACAACAAAATGGCATTTTTTATAACAAAAAGTAGTTAGTAATTCATTTGAATCGCATTTGCGAAAATAAACAAGATTTGCTGTTAATTTGAGAACATGGGGTCTAATACCCGAAGGAGTATATGTGTCCAAAATGCGGTGGTGCTTTTACACTACCAGAAAATCCTTCCAGGTAATTTCATTTGAATCTTTTTGTGCTTGCAATATTGTTTTAATCTCTTATGCTGAATTTCATGTCACAATAAGTAATTATGACTTGACATACAAATATACAAAGAATATTGATAAATTATTGGTAGTTTCGGTAAAATTCCGTTTATCGGGCGCCACAAGCTATACATTTTTCTTGTACTTACGTATTTTGGATTTCTGAAGAAAAAATTCTAATGAAATTCGGAGATACGGCCCTATTTTTGGATTTTGACTTGTATTTTCTACAGATGTTCCTACCGCGAAAAAAACTCAATATGTCTCCTTTTTTTCACCAGCTCGATATACACATCCCCATTCCTGCGTCTCACGCTTTTTTTTATTGGAAATGGCACTTTGTAAATAAAATCGTGTTGTCCAATGATTGCAGTCAACAAACTCTCGAATATGACAGCAAGTATTCACTGAATTTTATGTATCTGTATGGTTGGTTACACTGAAATCAATTATTGCCAACTAATAATAGCTGCGTTTTTTTGGTCTCCTACGGTGGTAACAGGATCGACAGCAGTAAATAGGCTGCACAGCTTCAAGAATCAAATCGACCAAATTAACATGGAAAATGCCATAAGCAACTTTAAGGTCCGAAATAGCGAAAATGGTTCCTTTCAAGGTCACGCACTCACTGCTCTGCCGTTCAGTTGTGACGTAGTCGAGCTGATCCGTATCAAAGATAAGAGTTTCCCAGTACCCAACGCCGGGTAGTGAAAACGGATATTTGGTATATGCAGTAAAATGAAGAAAAAAAAAGGTTGTTAGAGTGAGGGATCGAAGTGAGCCGACCGTCCATTTTCGGATTACGGAGCCGCACATCAACCCGCCAGGCTATGAGACCTCTTAGCAAATGTAGGTTGAAATGTTGTTTATAAGCGCGAGAGCCAGTAGAGTGCAAACGATTATGAGAACAATAATAATAATCATAGATGTAAATATTTATTAGAGTTTGAAGGTGTGATGATAATAATGATGTTTGAAAATAGATCGTTTAGTAAGGGAAAAAAGGTGATGGCGTCTGTTAGAGTCGCTTCAATCACCTGTCATTAGAAAAAACGGTGGCGTTTTGATTGGTCAGGGCAGATCATAGTTCATTGTATAGGATCGTCTCACAAAATTACTCATTCAGAGAAACAATATACAGGGTGTTCATTTCAGGACTTCCCACCCTAATTTTCTCGAAATGTGTGTATTTTTTTGAAAAATCCTGAGACACGTCAACAAATGTATCGAAGGGGACAAGTTTTCATCAGGAAATGAACGCGCCCCCTTTCATCCCCTGCAAGGGGATGCTACCAACTTCAAAATTTTAAATGCGAAGGGGTATCGAATAATACCTCATCTTAAAGGTATTTTTAATCTCTACACGTCAGTGTTTTTTTTTTTTTGAATTGATCGATCCGTTCTCGAGATATTTAGGAAAATCTATTTGCTCTTCCGTACCACTGAAATAAAAACTGTAACTGTTTACTTCCTATTACTTCAAACCTAAATTGCAATATTTTACACTATTGTCACTTTAATTATTGCTCAAAATGTGTACTCTTAAAGTGTACTTGTTAAAGAAAATAAAAGACATATTGAATTCTTTACCATAGTTACCATAGTTTACCATGTGATAAAGCAATGTATTAAAAATGTTTGGATTGACGTGGCCGTTACTTGATGAAAATCCATAGTTATGACACTAATAAACAAGACACACTCATTAATGCCAATTATATTCTGGAGGAAGGCCATGACTTCCATGAAAATTTCGAAATTCTTCATGTGGAAAATAAGGGCATTAGGCTCAATTATTTAGAATTCTTGGAAACTAATGAATTGAAAAATGCAACTTGATTATTAAATGATCAATTGGACCTGAACAGTTCCCCTTTATCACATTTAATTCAATTAAGTAGTAGGTATGTTTTGAGATTTCCAGGTAGGTATATTGTTATAGTTAATTTTATAAGTTGTATGATAGGTAGTCCCTAATTATCTTGATTGATAAGAATATGTATTTAAGTAGTTTTCAAGAAAGAATAATTTAGTTTACTACATTCCCTAATTCTGTGGAAATTTTAACGTGTTTTCCCTTGGTGTCGTATTAAAAATGGTTTACACTTTAGCTGAAAAAGTCGAAATAGTGTTTATTTACGGCGCCAAAAATCAATGTGCTCGACGAACTGCGGCAATATTTAATGAAAGGCACCCAGATAAGAACACCTCTCATAGGTATGTCCTAAATCTTATCGCCAAATTTACTCAGACAGGATCTGTTGCAAATTTAAATCATGATCAGCCAAGAGTTTTGAATGAAGCCACTCAAATTGAAGTGTTAGGTTATTTTGGCATAAGTCCTAATACTTCGTTACGTACTATTTCTGCTCCAACCGGAGTTTCCTTAGGCTCTGTCCACAAAATTACAAAAATTAATAAATTCCATCCCTATAAAATGAAAATATTTCAAGAGTTGAGTGAAGACGATTTTGACAGAATTGAGTTTTGTGAACAAATGACTACAATTATTAATAACAATATGGAATTTTTAAAAAATATATGTACAGTTCATCATAATAAAAGAATTGTTTTGTGAACAAACAAACACTTCGGAAAATATTAATTTTTTTATTTGAAAATACACAAAGAAATATACGTGCAATAAAACACTTTACATATTTACACGGTACACATTACTATTAAATTTCGCGTTTCACTCAAACACGTTAAATCAAAGCATGAAGTATCCAGGTTGAAAATTTATTGTTTTCAAGAAATTGTTTGAGTGAAAAACAGAACAATTCCAAAAAGACATATAATTCAACTACCTTGAATTATATCAAGAACAATTCAATAATAAAATGAGTGCCCAACAAAGTAGCGTAGTTTGCAAAGTTCACGAGTACTCAATAAACAATATTAATTCAAATGACTGAAGCGACTCTGACAGGTGACTGTTGCGACTCTGACAGTTGAAGGTTGGTTCGTTCTGGTTGGATCACACAAAATTTATTGGGTTTTTGTGGTACTATGTAAGGCTAGTTCGTTCTAGCTAGATCATACAAAATTTATTCGAATGATCAGACGAAATTCATTTACAAACATAAGGTTAGTTCGTTCTGGTTCGATCAAACTGAATATCTGTCAGTCTGCCTACCTGTCAATCTGTCAGTATTCAATCGGTCTAATACGTTGGGGTGACTTCACTGCGGCGGCAGTCCCCCCGCAAAAATATGATGAAAATAGACGTTTTTCACGTTTCAAAAAACAGCTAAAATTTGAAACGCTGAACACGCGAAAATGCGGCCACAAATAGCGTTTTTTCGCGTTCTAAAGAACAAGCTAAAATTAAACCGTAAAAACTGTATATTTACATGTATTCCTTATGGACAATAGGCATTTCAAAATTGTTCAAAATACTCGTTTTCTCGTTCGAAAAAACAACTTAAATTTGAAACGTTGAAACATGCGAAAATGTGACCACAATAAGCATTTTTCGCGTTCGAAAAAACAGCTCAAATTTGAAACGTCAAAACATGCAAAAAAAATGAGACTAAAATGGACGTTCATAAGGTTAGTTCATTAGTTCGTTCTAGTTCAATCAAACTGAATATCTGTCACTCTGTCTGCCTGTCAATCTGTCTGTCTCCTATCTCCTATCATCGAAAAAGAAACGGAGTCAAACTGGCACATATGAAACGTTTTTTCTCTAATCCATTTTCCACCTGATATTTGTCAAATGACAGCAGCCATCTTTTTTTCCTAACAACGTTGAGATTCTTAAGACGCTATACGTAAGGTTCGTTTGTTCTGATTAGATCAGACGAAATTTATTGGGGTTTTTTGATGCTCTATATGTAAGGTTAGTTCGTTCTGGTTAGGTCAGATGAAATTTATTGGTATGCTATGCCTGCGGATGGTTAGTTCATTATGGTTGGAACAAATGAAATTTATTGGAAGTTATACGTACGTGAGGTTAATTCGTTATGGTAATATCACCCGAAATTTATTGGTATGCTCTGCTTACGTATGGTTAGTTCGTTCTGGTTCGATCAAACTGAATATCTGCCAGTCTGCCTGTTTGTCAATCTATCTGTCTCCTGAATCTTGTCTCCTATCTTCTGCCTTATATCTCCTATCTTCTGTCTCCTATCTCCTGTCTTCGGTTAGTTCGTTCTGGTTCGATCAGACAATACATACATGCTTGATTTGATGTAATTCAATCTCTCTGTATGGGTGAGTAGTTGTCTTCGAGCCCCAATGCCTACGTAAGGTTAGTTCATTCTGGTTCGATCAAACTGAATATCTGTCAATCTGTCAGTCAATCGGTCAGTCAATCTGTCTGTCTGTCTCATGAATCCTGTCTCCTATCTTCTCCCTCCTATCTTCTCCCTCCTATCTCCTGTCTTCTCTCTTCTTTTCTTCTATCTTCTATCTTCCGACAGTTTCTGTCTTTCATCAACTGCGATGTATGCTATAAACGCCGCCATATTTTTTTCCTTAACGACCATTAGATCAAATGTCGGATATAATTTAATCTTTCTGTCTAGGTAAGTAGTTGTTTCGAATCCCCCCATGTTATTAAATGTTCACCTACAATGGCCTCCTAAATTACCAGATTTGACCGCTATCGAACAAGTTTTTAATGTTTTTTAATCATCCTCACAAACTGTAATGAATGCGTTTCTACAAGGAATAATAATTCGAACTACACGCATTAGCATTGCAGGAGGCGTATCTTACCGATCATAACCAATACACGATAGAAAGTCCGATCAGCGTTAACACCAGAGCGGGCGGACTACAGCGCCCTTTCGCGGGGATGCTATGTTCACCTCGGCAATTCGCTCTTCTGCTCTCCTGATCGGGAGCAGAAGAGTAGCTACTATTGCATCCATATTTTCCCTTCCTCTACCCCCTTGGGTTAGTGGCTTGCTATTTTGTTTGAAATTGTAGATGTGTGGAATTTTAAGAATAAACCCCTATTTATTTATTCATTTTAATCCGAAGATGGACGGTCGGCTCACTTCAATCCCTCAGTCTAACAACCTTTTTTTTATTTTACTGCATATACCAAATATCCATTTTCACTACCCGGCGTTGGGTACTGGGAAACTCTTATCTTTGATACGGATCAGCTCGACTACGTCACAACTGAACGGCAGAGCAGCGAGTGCGTGACTTCGAAAGGACCCATTTTCGCTATTTCGGACCTTAAAATTGCTTATGGCATTTTCCATGTTAATTTGGTCGATTTGATTCTTGAAGCTGTGCAGCCTATTTACTGACAGCTCTAGATTCAATCGCCCGCCCTATCAAATTCCTACGTAACTACACACAGTTCAATTTTTTAAGGCAGAAGAAGGGAAAACAACCTAACCTAACCTACCCTACCTAACCAAACCTACTTAAACTAAAACGTGGATAAATGTCGGCCAAGCGCGTGCCTTTCTACTCCTATTATGTCCAGTTTTTCAACTTTATATAAAAACGTGAATCCCTCATTTTTTGGTGAAGATCTATAGAAAAAAATAGGCGAGCGAACCGAACTCGTGCCTTTCTACTCCTATCATGTTAATTTTTTTAACTTTATACAGTGTGTCCCACTTTGAGCAGCTTTTCTTCACAGTAAAGTAATTTCAAAATTTGTTTTTCATTACGTATAGTACTCGGAAATATCTACCTTCAGGTTTATGAAATATTCCTATATCCATTTTCCATGGCTACCTATGACCAATTGAAAAGTGAAAAATTGGGATATACATTCTAGGCATTTTTTTATCGCAAAAATAACACCAGATTATGTTTGACAACAACCTAAAACCCCCAAATCTCAGTGCTAATTTATCAAAATATACAGGGTGTCATCTGTAACTAACAACATTTTTTATTTGTTATTCATCCTTAATGTTTGGTTGATTTCGATTTTTATTTCCTTAGTCATGAAGAACCTAAAAATGTTCAAAGAATGCTGTAGGGAATATTCGAATATTACTTTTTCATGGCTACCTACGAGCAAATTGAAAAGTGAAAAATTGGGAAAAACATAGTAGGGATTTTTTTATAGCAAAAATAACACTAAATTCTGTTTCAAAGCAGTTCTTGATTATTTAAAATATACAGGGTGTCATCTGTAACTAACGTATTATTGATTTTTATTCATCCCTAATGTTTGGTTGATTTCAAATTTTTTTCACATAGTCATTAATTACTTGAGAATGTTCGAATAATGCTGTAGAAAATATTCAAATATTATATTTTCATGGCTAGCTATGACCAGTCGAAAAGTGAAAAAGTGGGGAAAACACATCAAGGATTTTTGTTGCACGTAAGTACGTATCAGCGGATTCTGAATCAAGACCTAAAATCCCTAGAACATAATTCATGAATCAAAAAAATATATAGGGTGTCATCTATAGCTGGCAAAATTGATAAAAAAATTCTTCTCTAGTCGTAAAGTACCCAAAAACGTTCAGTATATCACTTTTTTATGGCTAGATATGATCAGTTGAAAATTGAAACGTTAGGGAAAACATAATAAGATTGTTTTATCTCCGAGTTAACACCAAATTCTCGTTCAGAACTCGCTCAACAAGATTTATAAATAAATGTTACCATTTACAGGATAATATCGTGTTTAATTTCCTGACCCGGGCAACGGAATCTGGGGTTTTGCGGTATATTTTCAACCAGGATCTGTTGTCTCGGTGATAGAATGTTTACCCCAATTTTTCAATTTTCGACTGGTCATATCTAGCCATGGAAGTATAATATTTCGTTATTTTCCACATCATCAATTGAATATTTTTGGTACTTTTTGACCAGAGAAAAAATTTTGAGAATGAAATTAACACTACGGATAAATAAAAGTTATGCCAGCTATAGATGGCACCTTGCATATTTTTAAAATAAAGTATAGAGGTGGGGCTCTCAAGGTGTTCTAATCCAGAAACTGCTGTTACTTTTGTGCTTGAAGTATCATTAAATTGTTTTTCCCATTTTTTCACTCCTCAACTGGTCATAGAAAGCCATGAAACAGTAATATTTGGTTAGGTTAGGTTAGGTTTTTTATAGCAATAATTGAACATTTTAGGTAAGTACCTACTTTGTTACTATAGACACAATTTTCAAAATCCACTAAACATTACGGATGAAAACAAATTAAAAATGTTGCTAGTATGTAAGACACCCTGTATATTTTAATGAGATCTGGGGGTTTGAGCATGTTTTGAACCAGAATCTGATATTAGTCTCGAAGTAAAAAATCTTTTAGTATGTTTTTCCCAATTTTTCAATTTTCAACCAGTCATAGCAAGCCATGAAAAAGTAACATTTGGTTATTTTCTATAGCACCAATTGAACACATTTAGGCACTTTGTGACAAGAGAAAAAAATTTCGAAAGCAACCAAATTTTACGGATGAATAACAAATAAAAAATGTTGTTAGTTAATTAGCAATGGGATATGGAGGTTTTAGGGGGTTCTGAAACAGAATCTGGTGTTATTTTCGCGATAAAAAAAATGCCTAATATGTTTTTCCCAATTTTTCACTTTTCAATTGGTCGTAGGTAGCCATGGAAAATGGATATACGAATATTTCATAAACCTGAAGATAGATATTTCTGAGTACGATATGTAATAAAAAACAAATTTTGAAATAATTTTACTGTCAAGACAATACGAGGGTGTGGCTGCTCAAAGTGGGACACACTGTATAAAAACATGAAAAGGTAATAGTCCATACTCGAAGTGGAAGACCAAGTTTTTTGGAAAAAGAACACAAAGTCGTCTCCAAGATTTTAATAAGAACAGGATAGAAATCCTATCTTAAAGACATGTTTCGAACATATATATGTTCATCATCAGTTTGGTACAAAATTCATAAGAGAGAGAAGCTGAAAAAATTATTATAAGGTTAACAACGTGTAGAAAAATAGTATAAAATACAAAATATAGGTACTAAGAGTACATGATGTACTATTTTACATTAATTTCTATATATATGAAATAGGGGGTAGAACCCCACAAAATCAGATCAATGAGCATCATTAATTAAACGTGACACTGTACCATACACGAAGCTTGGTCTTTACAAAATGGAAGGAACAAATTTCGCAACGGCAGAATGACACTCTTTGGAGACAGAGGAGACACCTAGGGGAACATTCACAAACTTATGAATTGTAAACTAAGAAAACTGTATTTAGTATATACCAGTTGACAAAGCAATTAGGTTTAATAATTTAGATGGCAGATGGCCTACGTGATTTGATTTTGGAAGAAAGATGGCCCAAGTTGGCAAATCTTTTATGAAGTTATTTAATGAAAACTAATATTTACTATAGTTGAGAGAGTTAAAAAAAGGTATGAAATCAAAATGAATCTGAGAATGAAAAGCAGGCTGTTTCAAAGTTAGATTTATATGGAAAATTTCACTAATAATAAGTAAAACACCCTTATTACAAATCTGTAGTATGTCAAAATTAGTTTCTGGGTTGAAAAAATGATTACAGTTTATAATATGGTTTGCAAAAGATTTATTCGTTATAATCTCAACATTATTATCATGATTTTTATGTTTTTCTATATTCTGATATGTTCTTTAAGTCTTATTTTGAAATTGCGCCCAGTTTGACCTATGTAGACACTATTGAAATCAGGAGTGGAACAAACTAGTTTATAAACAACCGACTTTTCCATTAACGGGATTTTGTCTTTATTGTTAATTGAATTTTCAACAATTGAATTGTTTGTTTTAAAAGAAATGCATAAAGTGTTATCAAATTTGTTGAAATGTTTTTAATGTCATATGATACTTTTCCTAGGTAGGGTATAGAACTAAATTTAGTGTATTTAATGGGAGAAAGAAGGTTCTGATTAACATTTTTGGAGACATGTCGTTTATAGATTTTTTCAATCATATGGGAAGAGAAAACATTATTTGCACCTATTTGTCTGATAATATTAAGTTCTTTTGTGAAATTATCTTCGTTCAAAGGGATAGCAAAGAGTCTAGAAAAAAAGGGAATTGAAAGAAGCAAATTTATGTGTGTCTGGGTGAAATGAATCGAAAGGGATAATGTTATCCGTGTGGGTTGGTTTCCTATAAATTGAAAATTCAGTTTTGGTTCTTCTTAGTGATCAGTAAATCTAAGTAAGCTAATGATTGTTCAGTTTCGGTTTCCATACTAAATTTTATGGCGGAATGAAGAGAATTCATATAACTTAGTAGGTTATTAAGCTCAGTACGATTGCCATTAAATAGAATCAAAATATCATCTACATATCAATGATAAAATAAAATTTTGTTGAAGTTATGGTATAGATTAAGTTTCTTTTCTAAATCAAAGAGAAAAATTTCAGCTAGGAGTGGAGATAAATTAGAACCCATAGCTAGTCCTGAATTTTGGCAATAGAATTTATTATTAAATTGAAAAAAGTTTTGTTTGAGAACTGTGTCTAGTAAGAGACAAATGTTTAAGCAATTGTGAAAGTTAATATTAGCATCAAAAAGAAGGTTTTTGACAATTCTAATACAATCATCAGGGGGAACGCTGGGAAACAAATTTACTATGTCAAAAGAAAACAAAATAGAGTTTTCTGGTATGATAATGTTTGAGATTTTGGAGGTTAAGTCTTTAGAATTTTTAATAGAGTTAGGGTTGTGAAAATCTAAAAGATCTCTCAGTAAGGAGTTCAGCCAAGAAGCTATTTTTGATGTAGGAGAATTAATGTAAGAAACGACAGGTCTTATAGGGATGTTCGTCTTATGTATCTTAGGTAATCCGTATAAGAGAGGGGTTTGACAATTCATAGGAATAAGTTTTTTAGGATTAGATTCATAATGACAAACTGTATCTGAAGTGATATCTAAAATCTTTTTTGTGTAAAGTATGAATTTAGAAGTGGGGTTAGTTGTGACATTAGAAAAATCATTATCATTCAAAAACTCAGTGACCTTGTTAACATAGTCCACCTGATTGAGAATAACCAAGCAATTTCCTTTGTCTGCTTTGGAAATTACCAAGTTATTATCTGCAATTTTGTTTTTGATGTTTTTGTGGTTATTTTTATCACGTTTGTTAAGTAAATTTCTAGAATTAGGAGTATAGTTTGAATTATTTTTAATAGCTGAAGAGATAAGACCACGTAACATGGTTTTATCTTGAAAATTGTTAACTCCAATCACTTTCTCACATTCTATTGCTAACAAATGTAAATTTGTTTTCTTTTGAGTATTGTCTACATTATATTTCAAACCTGAGTTCAGAAGTGAAATTTCTTGATCATCAAACAAAGTATTTGATAGATTCAGTATTCTAGGGTGGAACTCAAAATCTGTGTATTTATTTTTGTGACAAGCTATTGGTTTAATTTGTTCATGGAAAAGTCGATCTAATTTGGATCTCAATTTGTGGTACTTACGCTTACCTAAATCTTCAACTACGTACCTCAAACTTCATATATATAGAAATTAATGTGAAATGATTAGATTCATTTTGATTGCATACCTTTTTTTAACTCTCTCAACTTCAGTAACTATTAGTTTTCATTATATAACTTAAATAAAAGATTTGCCAACTTGGGCCATCTTTCTTCCAAAATCAAATCACGTAGGCCATCTGCCGTCTAAATTATTAAACCTAATTGCTTTGTCAACTGGTATATAATAAATACAGTTTTCTTAATTTACAATTCATAAGTTTGTGAAAGTTCCCCTAAGTGTCTCCTTTGTTCTCTTCCATTTTGTAAAGACCAAGCTTCGTGTATGGTACAGTGTCACGTTTAATTAATGATGCTCATTGATCTAATTCTGGTTCTACCTCCTATTTCATATATATAGAAATTAATGTAAAATAGTACATCATGTAATCTTAGTACCTATATTTTGTATTTTATACTATTTTTCTCTCCACACATTGTAAGTATAAAAATTGTTTGAATTTCTACAGGTTGTTAACCTTATAATAATTTTTTCAGCTTCTCTCTATTATGAATTTTGTACCAAACTGATGATGAACATATATATGTTCGAAAAATGTCTTTAAGATAGGATTTCTATCCTGTTCTTATTAAAATCTTTGTGGAGACGACTTTGTGTTCTTTTTCCAAAAAAAATTATATAAAAACTTGTATCCCTTATTTTTTGCCAATATCTGTAGAAAATATACGCGAGCGAAGCGAGCGCGTTCGGCCGACATTTCGCGCCGCGCGAAATGTCGCCGAACACGCACCTTTTTACTGCTAGCATGTTAATTTTTCAACTTTGTATAAAAACTTGTATCCCTATTTTTTGATTAATATCTGTAGAAGAAATACGCAAGCGAAGCGAGCGCTCCTGATGGCGCCTTTCCACTCCTATTACTTTATGTAGAAACGCTTATCCCCCTTTTTTTGTGAAGATCCATAGAAATGAACAATCGAGCGTAGCGAGCGTATGTGAGTTACTGTCACTACTTTAACAAATTTTCTTAACTTTATGCTAAGTACACTTATTTAATTTCCTTATTTCTTTGTGATTCCACTACTTAGCTTTGAAAAGATGAATGAAAACACTCTCTAACTTCGTTCGCACTTATATTAACGAGAATTGATCGAATTTCCGCTAAAGGACAAACTAACCTAACAATGTTAATTTTTCTGTTGCTAGCGATACGATCACTATTTAGCGTTGACATGATAAATGAAAAGAGTGTATTGCTTTCCTTGAGTAATTTACTGTAAGTACTTAAAATGCCATTCATATTGTGATAGATCATTATAATAGAACAATAATGAATGATATACCAATGGCTTCGATAGAAATTCATCAAAGGGGAATCTGAAAAGGCATTCCAAAATATAATATGTGTATTCTTTTAGAGTTGATGGCTGGAAATGGAGGTGTTACAATTACATATCGGAACGGAAGCAGAAAAAAAAATTTGTGGTTTCTCAAGGGAGCTTCGACAAGAAACATTTTTTTCGAAAGCCAAGTCATCAATTTTCCAAGTATTAGGATTTGTTAACTTATGGGTGTCGAATGTCTCACTTAAAGTAATAATGGAGCAGTTGGAAATGTCTAAGTCTCCAACCATAGATTGGGCAAGGTTCTGCCGGGAGGTTGTGTTTGAGGCATTTTTCGAAAAATCCTGTTAAATTAGGAGGACCAGGAAAGATAGTTGAAATTGATGAGAGCAAATTCGGCAAGAGGAAGGGGGTTATGAACGTGGTTCCGGAAAAATTTTCATGGTTGCTGTACAACAACGGGATACTGATACACTTTTACCCATAATTGAGAAGTGGATTAAGAAGGGCACCATCATACATTCCGACTGTTGGAAGGCTTATTTGTCTTTCATCTAAAGGTTATCAGCACTTAACTATTAACCATTCAATAACATTCAAAGATCCTGAGACTGGTGTGCATACAAATAGTATCGAGACGTCTTGGAGGCATGGTAAAGCTGTTAATCCTTCAAACGGAAGGAAAAAAGCGCATATACCTGGAAATTTGGCTCGCTACGTGTTTTATAAGAAATGTAACGAACTGAATTTGAATCGAACAGAGGAGTTCTTCAGATTGGCAGGGGAACTGTACGATCCTCGAAAACAAGATGACAATTCGATTCACGCGGCTGATGAAGACGAAATGTCCGAATTGGATGAAGATTTTTAAAAATCATTTAAATACAAACGGTCCTTTTTCAGGACCACCACTACTTTTCGAAAGAATTCTTTGATTGATTGTGGCGTGATATACTCCATCGAGTTCACATCTTCTACTGCTATCAGAATGTTTACGCATTGTATGTTTTATTTTTCAATTTTAGGTCCTCTAAAATATTCAAGTATTCTAGATTTCTGGATTCAAATTGGCAACGTCGCAAAACTAGCTTCGCCGTTTGTTGTTACGAGAGAGCTGTCATTTGACGAATAAAAAGTAGGCTTCTCTATTCAAGGTATGTTGAATAATGACCAATGTTTTACTATTGTAAACTTATTGAGGATTATTTTACTCATATATTGCTAAAAGTGTGTGTGTGGATAAAAGTATCTGCTGTTTAACACAGTGTGTTCCCTTCGGATGTATTAAATACTCCAGCCAACAGAAGAGTGTGTCGATGTGTTTTGTAAGCAAGTACTATCATACATATTTCCCAAAAAAAATGAGAAAAACGTCTTTCCGCACAAAATTTGTATGTGTTGTAGCGTTTTTATGGTGTTTTAAAGCATCTGTGAAAATTTCGTCAAAATCGGAATTATACCCATATTCTATACTTTTACCCTAGCACATAACCCCATACCAATTTTACTCGAAACCGTGCTATACGGAAACATAAATATCTCTATAGTGTGAATAATGCGGCAAATCATACTGTTAACTAGTTGAAAAACATCACGAAACATCGCTACAAAATATAATGGATTTCAATGATGATGATTATTATGGTTATATTTATGAAGTCGATTTAAATTACCTTCGAGAACTCTATGAATGTCATGAAGATTTACCTTTTTGCCCTGAAGATATACGCCTCCTACATCGAAGTAAAAAAAAATTTAGTCGCCACTTTGAAAAAAAATCAAATTATGTAATTTTTTATAAAAATCTACAAGCTTTGAAACTAGGTCTCAAAATTGAAGAACTTCATAAAGTTCTGAAATTTAAACAATCATGCTGGTTACAAAAATATATATCTATTAATTCGAGGAAACAAAATGAAAATGAATTCGAGATTTTTTCTTGTAAATGAATGAACAATAGTGTTTTCGGAAAATTAATAGAAAACGTCAGAAAATACAGGGACATAAAATTAGTTTCCAAGTGGTTCGGCATATACGGAGCAAATTATTACATTTCTCAACCCAATTTTCATAGTTGCACGATTTTCGATGATAACATGGTTATTAATGAAATGCATAGGTTGAAAACTAAATTCAATAAACCGATTTATGCGAGATCTTGTGTTGTAGAACTTTCATAAACTTTTCTTTATAATATCATTATTCTTATATCAAAAAAGAATTTGGTAATAATGCAAAATTATTGTACACCGATACAGATGCATTACTTTATCAATTATTTATTGATGACATATACGAATATATTAAGATAGACATACATCGTTTCGATACTTCAGATTGAAAACAAAAAAAATTGTTATATAATGATCATGAATTTATGACAAAAAAATTGAAAGGAAGTCGAAAATAGATCAGAATCTGATAAAATCTAAAAATCATTAGGTGTATACAGTTGGACAAAAAAAAGTTGGCACTAAATCCATTCGATGATAAAAGAATCGTAGACTATATTCATACAGATACATTGCCTTGGGGTTACCATAATAATCTTCCCTCTGTTTGAGTTGAGAGGTGCACACTAGGTTGAAGGGAGCAGAAAACACTCATCCAGTATCTTGATTCAGAAACAAGGTAACCTGCACGAGAAAAATATAAAAAACCTTACTGTATTTTTAGAAAAAATGAGTCGAACCAATAGAGAAACATTGATTCAAGAAAACATCATTAGTAGTTCAGAAGGAGAAGATGGCCCGGTCGTGAATGGTTGGTCATGGTACCTATGTAAAATTTGTCAAAAACTTTTCAAATGTCTTTCTTCCTACCCTATATGCGATACTTATCATCGTACTCGAGGATTTCTTATGTATGACAAAAGACTCGAGAAAAACAACTGAGGGAAAAATATGACTTATGATGGATCACAGAGCTGGGTAATTTATAGCTGAAAAGTAATTAATAATTACAATTACTCTTATTTTTCGTGTAATTTGTAATGTACGTAAGTACTTTTTTCTTGAAGTAATTTGGAATTCTAATTTCAGCAAAATCTGTGCAGGAATTCTAATTTGTAATTATATTCATAATCTAATGAAAAGTACTTCTCATAAGTACAATTACTTTTCACATTAACAATTACTTTTTCTAAATACAATTACTTTTTCTAATTACAGTTACTTTTGAATGCGTATTTTGGTGTACTTCGAAGGGTAGGTACTTTTTTTAATACATTTTTGGTGCATTTCAAAGTTATATCATTAGCCTATAACTCAAAGTAACTATACTTGTATGTAAGTCCAAGTTCAAAACATTCAAACTAATGCGAAAAATATTATATTAATCCAAATATTTCAGTCTTTTTTTTAACAGGTATCAGTCATGTTTAAAGAAGGAGTATAACAAAATCACGATTTCCCTCAACAAGTTATATTTTCGAAGAGCTTTCAGTTTTAAAAACCTCAGATAGATTTTTATGTGGAACTTATAAATATTGAAATATTCTTTGAACAAATAAAAAAGAATATTTCATCGAAAGATAAAATTTAGTGCATTGAGTATTGACATCGAATACAGGGAGATAACTATATTTTGATGTAGAGCAAGATTATACTGTATGTTACTAGTAATACTACACTGTATCAGATAGCACATAGGAGTTTTGGGATAAAGTAGACAAGTCACATACGATCATTGTATTATTAATGTTTCTGATTTTGCAAAACAAATGATTTTGTCTTCCTGTGTCAAACATAAAATGTATTTTCTCTGCGTTTAATTTAATTCAAACCACTTAATTGAATTTGATTCACAGATATAAATTTTCTGATATATTTGTAATTATTGAAAAATTTTAAATGTTAGGGTTCTTCAATTTGATTGTTTTATCCAAAAGTAATAAGAAAAGAGTAATTAGTAATTCCTTTTTTAAGTCATACACTTGGTAACTGTAATTAATTTTTTGTTTCGCATAAATCAAGGCTATAAGTATATCACATGCTATTTTTAGCATTGTCACGATAACAGATATTTGTGAAAAATTCAATTGATCAATTAACCACGGAGCTCTGCTAGCTCAAGTAAACTCAACGACAACAATATGTGACATCAGTTTAATTAACGAGAAGTGGCCATTTTGGAATTTCTCAACGAATCACAAACAACTTCAAAACATCATTCTCATTGGCTGTGCGTCTCCTTATTCGTCGAAACAAATCACAAACAACTCGTTCTCATTGGATGAGATGAAAAAAAATCAAGTCCCGCCCACTGTGCAACCATTTTTCACAATAGGTGAGGCCCAATTACATCAGCTCAATTGAATACTACAACGCTCTCTGCAATTATGCGGCGGCAGAAACTCGAACTAAAATCCACTCTCTGGTCATTGATGAACACTTCTTCAGATGCCAAAACGGCACTACGTCTCCTCAATTAAATACTACAACGCCCTCTGCAATTATGCGTGGGCAGAAACTCAAACTGAAACATTGCTGGCCAAAACGGCACCAACTCTATAAAATGGTCGATTTATTTCATAGCCTATTTACTTCTTGTAAATAGAAAATACAATAAGTCATTATAGAATCAATAACACAATATGAAATAAATATCATTATGTAAATTTATTTAAAAATAATAAAATGCGATTATATCTTCTTGCGAATTCCTCGGATTGGATGGATGGTTGGATGGAAGAGCAAGGTATGATCATGTTACTTTATCATGGTCATACATTGAATCCTGCCATTTGATAGGATATTCTATTTTCTATATATGATGTTCTTTAATTCGATCTGTTATTGCTATTCCTATCCATAAAATCTAGTATAATTATTATATCGAAGCCAATGGGGTTGACAGGGCCTGGAAGGCTATTCCTTCTGATCCATTGTCATGTACTGGTGTCAAATGGATCGAGGGGCGTGTTGAAATCATCGACCTGACATTACAGTAGTTGAATATGTGGTAACAGCATCCTCTTGATTGATGTACATCGTCTGAATTGGGGCTTGTGTTGAAATATCCAAAATATCATCTTTTCAGGCAACATCTGAATATTACCCATAATATAAGTATGAATATAAAAGTCAAGCAAATGTACGTGAATTTACTTAGGTACCTAGTGGTGAAAGGCTCATTTATAATATTGTTGAAAATTTTGTAATATTACCCGAGTTTTTCTTGGGCAATGTTCAATTTATCCAAATTCAAATGATTTATTTGGACAGGCTTGATGACTGGAAGATGTTCTAGTTTTGGAAGATGGTTACAGCAATCATGTTATTTCAGGAATGTAGACCTGAAGTTTCAGACTTTTATTGTTATCTGAACTTGCATACACTCTAGTAGTACCAATGAGAGCGCTACACTTTGATTTTATTAACGTCAAAAGTGAGTTTTCTTGAATAATTTCTTTTTCTGAATTTCTACCTGACCACGTAGTTGTTACAGGTAGTTGGTTTGATACAGTTAGTAGCCATTTACCATCCACTAATTTCTGAATATTGTAATATTCTACACCGATTATAACTTTGTCAAAACTTGGCGTTTTTTTTTTATTTCATTAAAATCATAATTTCACGGGGTGATTCATGTGAAAACACCTTTGAAACATAATTGTAACTAATTCGTTCTGGAATATCTCGGAACAATCGACTTGCTTCACTGCAGTATATTGTTTAATTTCCTTTGCAATTGCTGAATATTTATATACGGGTAAATAGGTCGAAAAAGGTTAGTTTTAGGATCTTTGGTTGGTACTGAGTAAATATGATAGAAATAAAAATCTGAGTTTTCTACTAATGCAATATGTAGAATAAAAATTGCTCTTCCATTTGTTTGAAAAGCTTCAAACTTTATAAAAAAAAAATGTTTTTTGGATTTCATATTCTTTTTCAGGAGGTTAAAATACATAACTGTGGGTATATGGATTCATTTGTAGCCCCGTCGGAGCTGTGGTGGGGGAGAGTTTGACGGAAAAAAATCAATTTTCTGGTAAAATGACATGGTACAGTTTTTTAGATTGAATATTATTTCTCAGGAGGTTTGAATACATAGCTGTGGGTATATGAATTCATTTTTAGCCCCGTCGACGTGGAAGTGGTGAGGGAGAGTTGTCGAAAAAAAAATCAATTTTCTGGGAAAACGACATTGTAGAGTTTATTCTTTTTCAGTTGGTTGAAATACATAGCAGTGGGTATACGAATTCATTTGTAGCCCCGTCGAATTTTTCCCTCCGACGGGGCTACAATTGAATTCATATACCCACAGCTATGTATTTCAACCACCTGAAAAAGAATAACCTACTTAAAAAACTCTTCAATGTCGTTTTCCCAGAAAATTGATTTTTTTTTCGACAAACTCTCCCCCACCACACCCCCTCCGACGGGGCTACAAATGAATTCATATACCCACAGCTATGTATTTCAACCACCTGAAAAAGAATAATCTACTTAAAAAAATCGACAATGTCGTTTTACCAGGAAATTGATTTTTTTTCGACAACTCTCCCCCACCACACCTCCTTCGACGGGGCTACAAATGAATTCATATACCTACAAATATTCAGTCCAGCTAGGTATTTCAACCTCCTGAGAAAGAATAACCTGTTTAAAAAACTCTACAGTGTCTTTTTACCAGAAAATTGTTTTTTTTTTCGACAAACTCTCCCCAATCACGCCCTCTCCGACGGAGCTACAAATGAATTCATATACCTACAAATATTCAGTCCAGCCTCCTAAAAACAAATCTGCCATAAAAATATTCTACAGCGCCTTTTTAATACTAAATATATTCATTTAAATAATATCACCCCCATTTCACCCTTTCTCATAGCATAAAAAATTACCCTAATACTCACATACCATGGTAATTAACCTTCTGAATATGCTAGATGCCCACGCTCATTGCCATAATCCTATGCAATAGGAATAATTGGGTCGAAAATTTATCAGAAAACAACTACTTTCCTGGCTAATACCACGACGAACGTTGAATTACATTTAATGAATTTCCGTGCAGAATCCTACAAGGATGTCTCCGCAATTGCCAGTTGCATGGAAATGTTCATTGAAACGTTTGGACCACCTATAGATCGATTTCTGGGTTCTTGCCCTCATCAGTATAGGGTAGGTCTCTGCAGACAATAACTAATGTCTGCAACAAATGATTCAACAAAATATTCATGTATGGCAATAAGCGTGGGCCTGGTATTGCAGGACATCTAGTTTCTCTCTTGACAAGCTTATTGTGAACAATGCAATGCAGATTTCTTTAATTTGTATTAGTGGTTAGATTAATCACGCAAGTTCTGGGTATTCCTTTGCTTGAGGGGCTGGAGTTCAGATGGCGCCCGTGGTTTAGTGAACGCTAGGCTGCGGGCGGTGTCCCAGCTTCTGCCTTTACATTCTAACCTAACCTAACCTAAACCTAACCTAACCTAACCTAACCTAACCTAACCTACCTAACCTAACCTAACCTAACCTAACCTAACCTAACCTAACCTAACCTAACCTAACCCAACCCAACCCAACCCAACCCAACCTAACCTAACCTAACCTAAATGAAAAATCAGCTGATATAATTTCGAACTTGGCAATATCAAATGTAGTATGGCACCGTAGATTGGCGCATTTGAACTTTCAAGATTTGACAGCAATGAAAAATCATAATTCCGTAGAAGGTTTACTCATGAAAAGCAATGTTTGTGCAGATGAGTTTTGTGAAACTTGCTGTGAAGGAAAACAAACAAGGCTGCCCTTCAAGCATGAGGTCAGAGAGAGCTAATTTACCATTGGAGGTGGTACATACTGACCTGTGTGGACCCATAGAAGTATCAATTGGAGGATCGAGATATTTTATTTTATTTGAGGATGACCATAGCAGATACACATATGTCTATTTTTTTAAGACTAAAGACGAAGCTTTAGGGTATTTTAAAGAGTTCAAACAATTAGCCGGACTCAAACAGGCTTTAAGATTAAAAGTATACGCTCGAATAATGGAGGAGAACTTTGTGGGGAGAATTTTGAAAAATATATGAAGGATATGGGAAGTGTACATCAAAAAACAAACCCTTATACACCCCAACAAAATGGCATGAGCGAGCGTATGAATAGGGCTGTCATCGAGAAAGTTGCTTGTTATTTGAGGCTGACGCCAAAAAGATTTTGGGCAGAGGAAGTTAATACGGCCATATACCTAAGAAATAGGTATATAGCTAGAGGCTTGAACTATAAAACGCCTTATGAGTTTTGGTATGGTAAAAAGCCAGATATTAGCAATGTCAGAATTTTTGACAGCGAGGCTATGGTTCATATACCAAAACCCAAGAGACATAAATGGGACAAAAAGTCAAGGAAGATAATATTAGTTGGTTTTGGCGATAATGTCAAAGGATACCGATTATATGATCCTTCTGACAAGAAAGTTATAACCAGTCGAGACGTCATCATACATGAAAAAGAAATCACAGATCTAGTAATCAGTAAAACTGTCAGCTTGCACAAAGAAAATCAGGAAGTTGAAGATTCAGTGGGAGAAACTGAGAATGTAGAAGACAGTCCTGTGAGCTTGGAGGCAGACAATGAAGAATATGTGTTCCCACGTAGGTCTCAGAGTAGAAGTAACAAACAAGCAGGTGGAAGACTATATCACTTACATGTGCAAGAGATATTGATGTAGAAGACGTACCATTAAGTTTCGAAGAGGCTTTATAGAGACCAGATAAAGAACTATGGAAGCAAGCGATGAAGGAGGAAATGCAATCATTCCAAGAAAATGATACTTGGGATTTAGTGGATATACCAAATCAAGGAACTATTGTTGAATGCAAGTGGGTGTTCAAGATAAAAAATAATGATTTCGGAAGTGATTTTGTTTACTGAGCAAGATTAGTGGCAAAGGGTTTCACCCAAAAACGGAGACTGGATTGAGATGAAACTGTTTCAGCTGTGGTAAGACATAGTACTACTCGAATGCTTTTTGGCTTATCTGTAAAATTGAATTTGAAAGTTTTTCATTTAGATGTAAAAACAGCGTTTTTGAATGGCTACCTTGAAGAGAATGTATTCATGAGGCAACCAGAAGGCTTTGAGGTCAAAGGTTCAGAAAACAAGGTATGCAAGTTAAAAAAAGCTGTTTACGGACTCAAACAAAGCAGTATATCTTGGAACAAAAGAGTTGATGAAGTTTTGTTAGGGATAAATTACACCAAATCTAAATATGAGCCATGTATTTATTTAAAAAAACTGAAAGAGTCTTTAACTATAGTAGCTTTATATGTAGACGATTTTTTTGTTTTCAGTAATGATGAAAAACAAACATGTTTTTAAAAAAATCATCTAAGTAGCTATTTGAAAATTAAAGATCTTGGGGAAGCAAAACAGATTTTAGGAGTAAGAATTAGACAAGAACAGGGGAATTAGGTTAGATCAAGAATGATATATAGAACAAGTTTTAAAGAGATTTGACATGACCGAATGTAAAGGTATAGAGACACCTATTGAACCGAAGGACCCCGCACGGAATACATGGGATTTTGGTTTATTGCGGAATTCAATGAAACTTTGGTATGTTGTAGTTCTCGATATGTAGGTGACACTTTAAATGGACCATAATCAAATCGTATGATTAGTTTCGGAGAAACAGGGTGATTTTGAAAGTAGTTACGAAAACAGGAAATAAAAGTAATTTAACACAAATTGAGATTATTTCTGATTTTTTCTCGTGATTTGGTTAAAATTATGCATGCTTTTGGAAACAGTAATAAGTTTACCGGGGTCATCACAAACGTACCCAAAAAATCATATTTATTTCGACGTTTTTTACTTCACTTATCATGATTGATTTTTTTCTAGTTTGATTTCGAGATTTACCTGACTAATGTTGAGAGTTCAGATTCTGATACAAATACGTTATTTTACCATATCGGGATCATCAGAAAAGTACTTAAAAATATCATATTCCGAAGTTATTCACTTCAGTTTTTCAATAGAAACTTAAAGACCTATATGTTTTCAACATTTAACGTTAATATATGGAAGCACTCAAGCCATTATATGTGAAATAAATTAAGCCAAACTTTTTCACTTTTTAAAGTACGAGGGCCCTACAAATAGTAACTATACATATATACTCGTACACGTAAATCTATGTACGTGACTACTTGATGTACATATAATAATACTTCAAATTATTTCAGGAAGTTCATTTTCTTCTTCCGCAACCTCACGAACAGCGCCATCTTGAACACATTTCAAGCAACCCCAGCAACGTATTCTTCAGAAGACTTGTGAGAGCTGGGAATGTAAAAATTAAGTGAATAACTTCTGAATAGGATATTTTTAAGTAATTTTCTAATGAATTATTATACGCACATCAAGTAGTCACTTACCACTTACATGATATGTACGTATACGAATTTATGTAGAGCAACTTTTTGCAGAGCACTTGTATTTTAAAAATGTAAGTTTTTGCTTAAGATTTTTCATAATGGCTCGAATGTGTTCACATATTAACGTTAAAAGTTGAAAACATATAGGTCTTTAGGTTTCTATTGAAAAAATGAAGTGAATAACTTCGGAATATGATATTTTTAAGTACTTTTCTGATGATCCCGATATGGTAAAATAACGTATTTGTATCAGAATCTGAACTATCAACATTAGTCAGGTAAATCTCGAAATCAAACTAGAAAAAAATCAATCATGATAAGTGAAGTAAAAAACGTCGAAATAAATATGATTTTTTGGGTACGTTTGTGATGACCCCGGTAAACTTATTACTGTTTTTGATCAAAATAGCGTTCTGTTTCCAAAAGCATGAATAATTTTAACCAAATCACGAGAAAAAATCAGAAATAATCTCAATTTGTGTTAAATTACTTTTATTTCCTGTTTTCGTAACTACTTTCAAAATCACCCTGTTTCTCCGAAACTAATCATACGATTTGATTATGGTCCATTTAAAGTGTCACCTACATATCGAGAACTACAACATACCAAAGTTTCATTGAATTCCGCAATAAACCAAAATCCCATGTATTCCGTGCGGGGTCCTTTGAATTCAGAACAAGACTCTGAGATAAAATGTGATAAAAATGTTCCGTATCAGAGATTAATAGGCAGTTTAATGTACATTGCCGTTTCAACACGTCCTGATATTGCTTTCTTGGTCAGTTTCTTTAGTCAATTTAACAGCGGTTATACCGAAACTCATTGGAAATGTGCAAAAAGGCTGTTGAGATATTTACAAAGTACAAAAACTAAATGCCTTACTTCTACAAAAAATGGTTGCAATCTGGAGGGCTATTCAGACTCCGATTGGGGCTCAAACAAATTGGACAGAAAGTCATATGCAGGTTTTGTTTTTAAACTAGCAGGAGGAGCCATTTCTTGAAAAAGCTTCAAACAAAAAAGTACAGTTCTCAGTAGAACTGAGGCAGAATATATGGCCATGAGTGAGGCTGCGAAAGAGGCCATATATCTGAGAAACTTGTACGAAGAGCTTGATAAAGGGTTGGATTCGTTAATTTTGTTTGTCGACAATCAATCGGCTCAGAAGTTGACAGTAAATCCAATACTTCATTCTCGATCGAAACACATAGATGTTAGATACCATTTTATTCGGGAAACCAGTGGCAAATAATATAATGAAGTTGAATTATTTAGCATCGTCTGATATGACAGCAGATATTTTGACAAAAGGACTACCGAGTGTCAAACATAATAAGTTTGTTTTACAATTAGGTCTGATTTAATGTTCTTATGACCTTAATGTTTTTCTGTTATTAGTTAAGGATACTTATATAACTTTGAAGTGTTTCGTTTTTTGGTTATTTTTGATAAAAAATAATTTTCAATAAGTGGGAGTGTTGAATACTGAAAATTATTTTAAGTGATATGTGCAGAGCCATCTCTGCTTGGTTAGGAGAATCAGGATGTCTATGATAGTTTTACATCTTTCTATATTCGTATGTAGATGTCACTGATATTCTATTTTAGTCGGTTATGTAAAATAAATACTTTACACTGAGCTTCAGAGCAACCTGTTGCTTTTATTTGATTTCCACACAGTTTTCACAATCAGAAAGCCTGCTTTTCAACAGATGCTTCCATTTTCGATAACTGGCTTGGAAATTATACACGAATTTTTACTTATTCCGGATTCATTATTTGCCATGATTCTTGGAACAGATTTGCTAAAAAAATGTTTGGAAAAAATTTACTATGAAATAGATAAAATACTTTTCAAAGTTGATGAAAAGTTGTTTGAAGTTTCAGAACTGAATAGTCCACATGAATTTTCGTTTTCAGAATCACAGCAAATGAAAATAATAAATGGACCAGGTACATTCTGATCCTTATAAACTTTCAGACTCAGATATAAATATAGTTGATGATAGTTCAGATGTTACGGTGTCTCAAAAAATTATTTTCCGGAATTTATTGAATAAACATCGATCGATATTCTCAGAAAAACTAGGCTTAGTGACGGAATACATTCATGAAATAAGATTGAAGGAAAATGTTAAGGGGTTTTATATCACGCAAGATCCGGTACCGTTAAGTCATAAACCGCTTATTATAAAAACAATTAGATCTTATGGAGTCTTGAGGGGTGATTCGAAGGGCCGCCACGCTATATATTTTCCCAATAATGACAACGCTGAAAAAAGATAATTCCGTAAGTGTTTGTTTAGATGCGCGACATTTAAATAAATTAATGGAGCGGGAATATGAAGCTCTTCGTCCAGTCGAGGAAATATTGCAATCATTGGGAAAAATTGGATACATGTCTACACTAGATTGTACCCATGGTTATTGGGCAATCCCTTTGTCCGAAAGCTCACAGCTTTATACAGGGTTTTCGTTTAATAGAAAAACCTATTGCTTCAACAAACTTCCTTTTGGCCTCAGTACCAGTGTAAGCGCTTTTTCCCGATGCATAACCAGCATTTTAGGACCGCAGTTTGAACCTTTCGCGTCAGTGTATATTGATGATGTCCTGATCATTTCAGAAACTTTTCAATAACATATAGCGCATCTAGATAAAGTTTTATCTCGGTTAAATGAAGCCGGTTTTAAATTACGATTTTCTGAATATGCATTTTTTCTGAAGAAAATGCCGTTTTTTGGTTACGTAATTGATTCCACAGGTTATTCACCAGATCCTGCCCCAAGACAAGCCTTGAGAGACTACCAATCACCAAAAAATGTGAAAGAATCAGTAGAATTTTGAAAAAAAATGTTCGCTGGAGTTGGGGAGAAACAGAAGGTCTGGCTTTCATTAAATTGAAAGAAGAATTGGCAAACAGTACTTTACCTTATCATCCTAAACCCGATCAGCCTTTCTGTTTACAAGTCGATGCCAGTGACGTAGGTTTAGGGGCACAGTTGTTCCAGATAATTGATGAAGAATGGTTTATAGTAGCTTGGGCGAGTAGGTTATTACTGGATCGGAAAAAAAGGTATCACATTAACGAACGAGAAGCATTCGCTGGTGTGGGCACTTACAAAGTTTCGTATTTATTTATTGGGTAGACGGTTTACTATGTACACTGATAATAGCTCAGTGTCTTATCTACAAACATGTCGTCTGTTGTCTTCACGTATTGCCCGATATGCTCTTGCCATACAGGAGCACAATTTCGAGTTGTTTCATATTACTGGTTCAAAAAATGTTATAGCAGATGCCTTATCGAGGTTTGCCGCCGTGAGACCATCCGTCCCGTCAGAAGAATTATTTAAAATATATAGCCTACTCCAGTTACCTAAAGACATACAGGGTGAATTGAAAAAAATAGTTTTTTTACAACGCAAAAATCCTAAGCTGGGAGATATCATCAAAAAAATACATCAAGATGTAATACTCCAAACGCGCTTCGTTTTATACGAAGATAAATTATACTCAGTCGGGAGAATGATAGTGGGTATTTGTTATGCATTCATCAAATCTTACAGTCCGAATTAGCAGAAGCTTTTCGTGTTAATTTCAGCCATTTTGGAACATATACGACCTGGTGTGCTTTTAAAAAAGAAGCATGGTGGACGAATATGTTCAAAACAGTAAAATCGTTTGTCAAAAAGCAAAAACTTACAGTCAATCATACACTCTGAGAAGAACGAAATAATTTCCATAGATTTGTATAGTCCACTTCCAACGAGTAGGTCGGCGGTCGCCTATATTTGTGTAATTATTGATGTTTTCACGAAATATGTTACTTGTTATCCATTAAAAAAAGCAACCACACGAGCAATTCTTCATCGACTGACCACTGACTATTTTCTAGAGTTTGGAATTGTAAAGTCAGTGCTTTCCGATCAAGGAACACAGTTTACATCGGAAAGATGGGAAGCTACCCTTGCTTCGTTGGGGGTGAAGGTGATCCATACTTCCGTTAGGCATCCTCAAGCCAACACTGTCGAACGGGTGATGAGGGAACTGGGTCGTCTTTGTAGGACGTACTGCTGTGAACAGCATAAGTGCTGGGCGTATGAACTGAAAAATTTCACTTTGTTTATGAACTCGTTAGTGCACGAGTCCACCGGTTTCAGCCCAATGGAACTCCAATGTGGTAAGGAAACCCCAAAATTAATTCCAGAGAATTTAAGGGGTCCTCATGATCCATCCTCAGGAATGGCTCTAGGCAGAAAACTTATATTAGCGCGGGAAACGTTACTAAGTCAAGCAGCCCGACTCTCGATACGCTATGGCATCAGGCCATATGAAATACTCCGGGAGGGGGAGTTAGTCTTGTTAAAAGCTAAACTCGTATCTTCAGCTATTAAATCAGAAACAAAAAAATTCCTTTTTTTATTTGAAGGGCCGTATAAAGTCAAGAAATTGATTGGCCAGGCCACTTATATCCTTACTCATCCTGAAAGCGGAAAAATGGCAGTCATTTTAAAAGGTTTCATTCGGAAGCTTATAATTCATAGAGCATACAAATTTCAAGCTTGAGGGGGCGAGATGTCCCAAAAACATTTATATTATTCCTTAACGCCAATATCAGTGAAGGATTCGGCTATTAGTGGGCAGAGGGCGCGCTAAGTACGAAATCCGTTCGTTGAAATTACAAGTATTTTGTAGATCGCTTCTTCGTAAAGGAATCAAACATTCCTTTTCTTTCTATTGGAATCCATTTCTTGGTTACAGTTTGCGTTTTGTTTAATAGCCATTTCGGGCAAATTTCGGAACCATATTATTTCTAATAATAGAGTGAAAACCCTGGTATAAGGTAGGTTTGTAAATCACCCTTGTAGTGGTACATTTTGTAATTATTTATTATTAGTGTTTCAGAAACTGTTTTTTCCAAGCCACAGTAATTTATGTAATTTTTTTTTTCTACACTGCTCGAACCTCCTCATTTTCTTCAAAATAATCCGGACTTTGTCCTAGTCCGGTAAACAGCTTATATACTTTCGTGAATATATGTATGTACAAATTTCTATTTTGTGAATATGACTATTTCCTTGGCTTAACGTGTTTTTATTTTTCTTAATTTTTTTTCTATCATTTATTCACCTATTTTCATAAATTTTATAGTTAGTCGTTTCTGGCATTGTCAATAAGAATTTTATTCTTTCAACAATTAGTAGTAGTAGTAGTAGTAGGAGTTTATTTTGAAATAGATAAAAGCAAATTTACAAACATTCGAATAATCATTGAAGATATAGGTACATAATTTTATAAAATAATATTAACAGTATTGAAGTAATAAAAATATAAATAACATTGAAAAGTATAACATTAAAAATCATCTAAAAATGTCACTAGACTGTTCTTAAAATTAACAACATTATTGGAATTTTTCAGATATATCGGGAGTTTGGTGAATTCATTCAAACCTTTAAAAAATAGGTTATTCATGCATCTCCTCGAATTTGTTCTGCTAATGTGGAAGTTTTTATTGTTTCTGGTGTGATGATGAATATCTCTATTTAAAATCACATAATCACATTAAAATAAGCTAGTTGCAAACCCTTGACAATCTTAAAAATAAATCCATTGTTAAAAAGTATAAACTTTTCTTTACTGGTACTACTGATATTGTAATTTATTTGTCGGTCAGAAATTTCAATATTTCGATAAGAAAAGACTATGACTTTCTAGACTCTATTTTTCAGTCAAAGAATGACAATAACAACTGACTCTTTTTTTTTAATCTACAGAGCATTTCTGAAATTATATTAAAATGAACTAAAACAGAAACATTTCTCCCCTCATAGTGAAACACGTTCAAGTAGTTTCTTCACTATCTTCAATTTTCATTCTACATAGCTTCGATACAGGCCGTCGAAAAATACCACTCTGTGTCTTGACGTCTGCAACTCTGACTCTTCCATCACAACCATGTATATTGTTCTCAACTTTTCCCATACGCTATAGGTTTCGAGGAGCTGTCTCATCCACAATAATCACCATATCATTTTTGGATAGTGGTTTGGATTCATTTACCCATTTCTCTCGTTTTGTCAGGGAAGGTAAGTATTCTTTGATCCATCTTTTCCAAAAACAGTCTGACATTTGTTGGGTCTTACGCCATTCCTTCCTTAGAAACTTTGCATCAAAATGTCCCAGTGGTTTTTCTCCACCGCTGGATCCCAGTAACCAGTGGTTTGGTGTTAATGCCTCCAGATCTATCGGATCTAGTGACACATGGGTTAGAGGTCTGCTGTTCAGAATGAACTCAATTTCGCTAAAGAAGGTGGACAGGGTCTCATCTTTCAAAGTTTGACCATTCAAAATCACACTCAAACATTTTTTCACGCTCCTAATCAGTCTCTCCCAGATTCCACCCATATGTGGTGCACCAGGAGGTATGAATTTCCATGTGATATCTTTCATACACAGAAATTCGGATATTTTCTGTTTATCCAGCTCTTTTACAGATTTCTTCAGTTCTTCAGCTGCCCCACGGAAGTTAGTCCCATTGTCTGACCAAATCTCCCTGGGTTTACCTCTTCTGGAAATCATACGCCTGATAGCCATGATAGCTGAGTCGGTTGTCAAAGAGTGCGCAATTTCCAGATGCACAGCTCGAATACTCATGCATGTGAAAATGACTCCCCATCTTTTTTCTGTACGTCTGCCTATTCTTACTTTCAGAGGTCCAAAATAGTCGATGCCCGTAACAGTGAAAGTCCGAACAGCAGGTAGTTGTCCCATTACTGGCAACCCTGGTTTCGCCTTCCTGATTCGACATTTCATACATTTTGCGAAAACAGATCTTACTGCTGCTCTACCTTTCAGAATCCAAAATTTTTCCCGAATAGCATTGAAAACTGTTTCTAGACCTTGATGTAAATATTTCTCATGATAATACTGAATGAGAAGGACAGAAAATTTATGGTTGGGTGAAAGAATATACGGTCGCCTTGTTCGCTCTGCCATAGATGTTGAAAGGTCGGTTCTTTCTCCCAGCACTATGATGTCATCTTCAAAAACCGGTGTCAGTTGGCGAAGTCTGCTTTGTATGTCCAACGGCTTTTTCCTCTTAAATTTTTTTATTTCTTCAGGGAACATTTCTGATTGACTGTTTTGAATCCATAGCTTTTCAGCATATCTAATTTCATCTGTTGTTAGTGTGGGTGAAGTTTTCTTGGCCTTCGCTTTCAACTGATCTACGTATATCTTTATCCAAGCGGTAACGCGGATGCCTGTAACTCCAGACGAGGTATCGAAATCGGTTTTGTTGGTGCCACTCTTGCTCTTGCCATCACCAAAGTGATTTTTACTTTATCTTTCATTATCACTCCCAAGTAGGCAATTGCTGCGAAAGCTTTTTTACTTCCATCGCAGAAAATATGCAGTTGTATGTTGCTAGCAAAAGGAATGTTAGGTGAATAACACCTGGGAATGATAATTTCATCAATTGTTGTAGGTTTCAGAGTCCAAGCAATCCTATTCTATTATTCTATTCCAGTCCTCCAGATGTCCAGATGTGAGAAGTTCACAATCAGTCCCAAGGGATCAAAAATTGACATAACTGTCTTTAAAACATGTCTTTTAGTGGGTCTTTCGTTTTCGTCATTGCATTTAATTTTTCGAAATACGAAATTGTCGTTTCTCGCATCCCAAAAAAGTCCTAAGACCTTTTGTATATTGTCCACGTCAAAATTCAGGTCTTTCGAAAACTCTTCACTACTCGATATGGAATCCAGAACTTCTTGAATTCGAAGTCCATTTAGTCAGCTCGAAACCTGCACATCTTTGGATACGGCTTACTTCATGTATTATATCGAGTGCCTCTTCTTGTGTGTCCGTACAATCAAGATAATCGTCCACATAATGTTTCTTCACGATAGCTTCAACAATTCTTTCTGAAGGTGCGCATTCGAGAGCATTCAAATTTTTTATATACTGTGCACAGGTCGGCGAACAGGTGGCCCCAAAAATCATAACCTGCATTTCGTAGACGCGGAATGGTTGATTTGCGTTTCCTTCTCTCCATATGAACCTTTGCGAACTCTGATCTTCACTTCTTATCCTGATTTGATGGAACATCTCTTTAACGTTACTGCTAAAAGCTATCTTTCTCTCCCGAAATTTCAATAAAATCATCACCAATGATTGCAACAGATCTGGCCCTACTAACAGGTTATCATTCAAGCTGATTCCATTTGACTTTGATGCAGCATCAAACACGAACCTTAGCTTATTGGGTTTATTGGGGTTTATAACACCAAAGTGAGGCAAATACCAACACCGGGGGTTATCAGTCTCAATTTCTACGGGATCCAGTATCCGTGCATATCCTTTCTTGATGTAGCTCTGAATATTTTCACAATATTTCTGTTTGAAAGGCTGATCTTTCTCCATCTGCTTCTCTACGCATAACAATCGTCGAATAACTGTCTTTTTACTCTCAGGTAACTGTATATGGTCATTTTTCCAGAGGAGTCCAATCTCGAATCTATCTCCGCTTTATTTAATATAGACTTCGTTGTTGGTGTTACCCCAAAAGATTCAGTGGAAAAATAATTTTTGACGAGTTTGTGTAGATCACTATCGGATGAACTCTCCTGACACTGACAAAAATGGAACAGAAATGGTCTCGATGTATTTTGAATGGTGTTTCCATGTAGTGTCCATCCGAGATTCGTTTTGGATGCAATTGATAGATTGTCGAGAACTTGTACCACTTTTCTTGCAACGCTAAGACGAATGTTATCCTGACCAATGAGTATAAGAAGTCGCTCAGTTATATCGTAGATTGGAAGTCCATTCAGATATGTATATTTTTTCCAATCTGATGATGAGATTGTCTGAAAAGGCAGTGATAGATTTTCGACTGTACGCACATTTTTCATGGAGAATACACCTGCATTATCAGAATCACCCGATATATTCACATTCACACATTGCGAATTTCCATGACGATGAACAATGTCATTAGTCCATTGTAGACAGAGTGGCATTCGTCTACCTGTCAAATTCAGTTTGTCACAAATGGAAGCATCCATTAACGTCACCGTCGAAGCTTCATCCAGAAGAGCCACCACTTTGACGAAGGAGGATGAGTCTGGCCAATAAACTCGTACATTTACCATTCTCAAAAGGGCATCTTTCAATCCATGATCTGAAGATAGTACATTCTCTTTTTCTGATCCTTTCGAAGTCTCGGCAGAATTTTCAACTTCAATGACTAGTTTCGGCATTTCTTTGTGCAAAAATTTGTGGTGAGGTAAGTTACAACCATTCACATTGCAACGTTCACGATTTCTGCAATTCTTTGTTTGGTGATTTCGGTGTAAGCATGAGAAACATAACTTTTTCTTCGTGATTTCACTCCATCTTTCATCTATGTCATCAGATTGTAATTTTTCACAAAGTTCTATCTTACGACCCTTTTTAAGACCATATGTACATAAAGTCACGGTTGATGACTTGGTCGAAGTAACATACGATTTTTCGAACTTTCTTGGTG
The DNA here is from genome assembly GCA_958298965.1 of Chrysolina haemoptera. Classification (NCBI taxonomy): domain Eukaryota; kingdom Metazoa; phylum Arthropoda; class Insecta; order Coleoptera; family Chrysomelidae; genus Chrysolina; species Chrysolina haemoptera. The sequence continues at coordinate 23,038,371 of OY282585.1, read as the reverse complement.
GAGTATTATTCACTTCTGATAGTTTTTGGGTAGTCGGACTACTAACATAGCATGCTGCAGATGCGATTTCTAGGAGCCATACAGAAAAATCTTGCAGATTAGTCTTCCCTTTTTTTCGCATCACCAACGAAGTTTCAAAGTGTCTGGTAGTTTCTGATTCTTTCAAAATTTGTGGATTATGAAGATGGTCATGATAGTCCAAAGATGTTATAGTCGACAGAAGGCTGTTCAAATGATTTGAAAATTGAATGATTCCCTCCAAATCTTGTTCTTTCAAAGGTGACAATTCTCTTACTCGGGACACTAAAATGTCAATAATTTGGTCGGGTCTACCAAATCTCATTTCAAGGGTGTTGAGTACCATATCTAGATTGTTGGGAGTCATCATCATACCAGCAACTGCTAATTTTGTATTACCTCTTAGACATTTATGTAGTTTCATCATGCATTTCTCCGGAGTGAAGCCACAATATGAAGATATTTTATTGAACTGGTATTTGAAAGTGATCCATTCTTCTGGTTTTCCATCAAAATTGGAAAGTCTTTTTCATCTACATGGCGATAACACAATTTATCATGTCTTGATGAAATTGCAGTTTTCAACACATTTCCGAGCGTATCGCACAGTATTTTTATGACCGACTTGTCTTCGTCTTGTTTTCTCAAGTTTGTCTCAGCAATATCAGAGACACTTATGTTCGAAAATTCAGGAATGTTGTCTACCCAATCTGCTACGAATGATTTAGCACCACAGAGTGGAGGATGTGTACCTTGTTCTTTGACTCTCACTTGAACATATGGTTCTGAACTCTCCTTTCGCATTGAATATATATCAGTTTGACTACTTCTAATGGATTTCTTTTCAACATTCTCATTGATTTCAGCTTCTCTCACTTCTCTTTCCATTTCGATCAATTTCAGCTTGTTATTCATTATTTCGTTTTCTATAGCCTGTTTTGCTTTTTCTGCTTCTAAAGCCAACTTTTTCTTTTGCAGATCTGCACTAGCAGTAGTATAATTTGATTGAAGACCTATTTGAATGTCTTGAAGAAGGAACCGTATTTTTCACAGTTGGAGTCTGTCGGTTTGATGAATGACAAGGTCTGACTATCTGTTCATCAATATCATCAAAATTCTCAACCATAGAGACACGATTATCTTCACTTTCGTCTGCAACCCTCGACAAACCATGAGAGTTTTTTCCAAAATTTAATGGCCATTCAAAATCGTCATCAAGATGCCTATTGGTACCTGCTGTTTTTCTGGGAGATCTGTCAGAATGTTGATTTTCCATAATTTATGGATTTCTTCGAATTTTCTCTGCTGCTCACTCCACAGGACTCGTTTTAAAGGATCGAAGGACCAATGTAATTCATTTGTCGGTCAGAAATTTCAATATTTCGATAAGAAAAGACTATGACTTTCTAGACTCTATTTTTCAGTCAAAGAATGACAATAACAACTGACTCTTTTTTTTTAATCTACAGAGCATTTCTGAAATTATATTAAAATGAACTAAAACAGAAACAAATATTGTTTTGATAATATACTCAGCATGTTTGTTTAATGTCAAAGAACTGTTAATAATAAATCGGAGGTATTTGATTTCAGATACAATTTCGATACTTTCACCACTGATATTGATTGTATTCAAATTACTCAGATTTTACAACTTATATTCTGATGCTATGATCAATACTTTTGTTTTATTGACATTTAGTTTTAGTTTATCAACTTTCAGATATTTTTTCAATATTATTGACTAAATATCATATTTTTTTTTTATTTGGTTTCCATTCTCAACATACTCTAACGTAATTTTGTTCTGCATTCCAAAAACTCTTTCAATTTAACCAGTCGTTATCTTTATCACTATTGAGAATTGTAATTGGGTGGTCAGTGGAAAAGCGACAGAAGGCGCGGGCTGGTTCGTTTCTGGAATGCGAGAGATTTTTTCCCAAGTATTTTGGAATCGATAGGCGACCGCAGTCCTTGTTGAAAAGCAAGTATGTTTTTAATTGTCTAGATGCGCAACAACTACCTGGGGTGGTGCTGTAGGTTCTCTGGGTTTTCCTACAGCTGACAAGTGAATACGCCACAAAAAATCTGTGAGTCGCACCAGGACACCATGGCAAATAATAATAGCTCCCTCCACAGTCTTTGCCATTGGGTACACTTTACGAGAGTTTATATGAGTATTACTATGATTATTATTATTTTTATATTTTTCCATCAGAAATATTAGTCATGCCTTGTCTCCAAAGCTCCGATACTTCCAGAGAGCGTACAGGCGTCATTTATCCTAATAGTCACTAACCCACATCCGTAGGTTGAGTGGTTACCGAGTCCGAGAATCATGTGTTCTGAGTAATCACAATGAACCAAGGATGACGGCCTTCTGCACTCGCTCAGCTAAGATTTCTGCCGCATCACTGCATTGTGGAATTTCAACAGAGTGGTTTGGTGTGCGGTGTTCGATATTTAGTGAGTTTTTCCCACTCTTCTTGGACAATGTTCGTTACGCCAGAAGCCGAAAACTCTATGTAGAAAATCGTCTTATTCTGATTATTTTTACTATTCCAGTCTAGCGCTTTTTCCATAGCTCTGATACAATAGGAAGACACGCTGTGTTAATCATTACGCCAATAAGCACTCCCCAAACCATGGTGTAAGCAGCTATTGTATAATAAGAAATTTGACAGCATAATCCTTGTAGTATATAGAACTCCAGATTCAGATTTTTAATATATTTGTTGATAATTTAGATAAAACTTTAGAAAAATTTACAAAAACCATCCCAACCACAACTTGATTCTATGCGGCGATTTCAACATAATTTTTTTAGAAAAATCAAATAATCTGGACACACTGACACACACTTTGGGATTGTACAATGTAACTCATACAATTACATCTCCAACTAGGAATAACAGATGCCTAGACAATATATGCACTAACATTGAAAAAATCTTTTATACTAGCAAAACCATCAACAATCTCATGAGCGATCACCAGTATGCTCAGGTCCTAACTATAAAAACCTGTAGAAAAAAAGATCATGCAACCCATTTTTTCTACATTAGAGATATCAACCAAAATAACATCGTCTTATTTGAAAGCTTAATACAAAATGAAAGTTGGGAAGATTTATACCAACACAGAGGTAATATTTCCGGAAGTATCAATGACAAATTCGGTATATTTTACAAAACATTCAAATATTATTTTGACTTAGCTTTTCCTGTTAAACGAAAAAAGTTAAGGAATAAACACAAGCGCAAACCTTGGTTAACTAAAGGTCTCTTACTATCAAGTAGGAACATCAAAAAAATATATAATTTAAGTAAAAGTGGTGACGACGCCATGAAAGAGTATTACAAAAATTACAAAAAACTGTATACCAAACTTCTGAATGAAGCCAAAAAAATGTACAACACATCACTCATCATTCATTCCAATAATAAAAGCAGAACAGCGTGGAAAATTATAAAAAATCATACAAAATCCGTGGACAACACAGATAGTCCACTAAATATCGAAGGAAATTTAGAAGATGACCCTAAAAAAATTTCAGAATACTTTAGGAACTACTTCAACAACATTCCTAACCTATTGATTAATAATGACCTTTCAAACAATGCTCAGGATCCTGATCTTCCAGAACTCAACTGTCATACTTTTAGTTATATACCATGTACAAGCCCTGATATCATTAGTATTATCCAAAGTTTGAAAAACTCAAACTCGGTAGGGGATGATGGGATTTGCACAAATATCATAAAACGTGTGGCTTCACAGATATCCACCCCGCTATCATTTATAATTAACTGTTCCATGGAACAAGGCATCTTCCCTGATATCCTGAAAATCTCGAAAGTTCTGCCGATACATAAAGCTGGCAGTAAAGAGAACGTAGAAAATTTCAGACCTATATCCCTAATCAGCCCATTTGCAAAAGTATTTGAAAAATATGTATCTCAGTGCGTCACGTCGTTTTTCACTAAATATAACTTGTTCAACAACAAACAATTTGGATTTAAGAAAGGACATTCAACAACAAATGCAATAACCAAATTCATAAATATGATTCTTGATAACCTGGATGCAGGCAAAAAAACAACTGGTATATTCTTAGATTTAAGTAGAGCATTTGATTTAGTTGATCACAAGATATTAATGGACAAAATGGAAAGGTATGGTTTCAGAGGCGTTGCCTATTCATGGTTCTGTAGCTATCTTCAACATAGGACCCAATATGTATCACTCAAAGGAGTAAAATCGGAAAACTACTCATATAAAGTTGGGGTTCCCCAAGGCTCCATTCTAGGACCTCTATTATATATAATACACGTAAATAATTTCTCAATAGAGGATTCCATAATGTACGCAGACGACACATCATTAGTGGTTAGTGGAAACAATATCGCCTCTTTAATCGAAAATGCAAATAACTCGGTCCTAACTTCACAAAACTGGTTTACAGCTAACAAACTCATTTGTAATAGAAAAAAGTCGACGCTTATAAGATTCAGCCATGCTACAACTCACCCAGATTCCAGTCTTTTAATCAGGCAATCAAAAGGAACCATGAGACAAGTTCCAACTCACAAATTCTTAGGTGTGCATATTTCAGAAGACTGTAAGTGGAATTATCACATTAATGTCATATGCAAAAGAACAACGTCTATATGCTATGCACTGTTCCAACTGAGCAAGTTACTTGACAAACATGCTCTGAGAATGTATTACCATGCGCAATTACAGTCTGTAATATCGTATGGGATAATAGTGTGGGGCAGTTCACCTGAAATGAATAGGGTTTTTTTACTACAGAAAAGGGCAATAAGAATAATTGAAGGAGTACCGCGAAGAACAAGCTGCAAAGAAATATTTATCAGGTCCAGAGTTCTAACACTACCTTCTGTCAATATGCTACAAGTCCTAGGATATGTCAAAGAAAACATCATCCTATTCAAAGGGGTCAGTAATATCGCCTATCATACCAGAAACACTCTAACTTTAGAAGTACCAGCTCATAAGCTCACAAAAACCGAACTCAGCCCTAAACACATGGGCATTAAACTATACAACAAACTGCCAACTGAAATAAAAACATTACCTTTACATAAGTTCAAAACAGCTATTAAGCATATTCTTCTTGAACTACTACTACTCAGTGGCGGAATTCTTGAATGACATAACAATTTAAGTAACTACATATTGTATTATGCTGTTGTTGATAACCTACTACTCATACATGATCTATGTGTTTCATGTTAAGGTTTAATCTATTTCTCTAATTCTATGTCGTAGTTATTTTATGTAAGTGTTTGATTTAACATATACACTATTTTTATTTATATATAAATTTTTATTATATGTTAGCCATTAGGTACATTGACATGTTCTATATCAATTAACTTGATCCTGAAGAACGAATAAATACTATCTATCTATCTATCTATCTATCTATCGAGGAATTGTGTGCCCTGAGTAGACGCAATGAACCGCGGATGACAGCCTTCTGCATTCTTCCAGATATGATTTCTGCTGTCTTATGACATGACGGTATGATTTCTATGTTAGAGAGTAGTGAATGCACCACACTGTCAATATCAGAACAATCATTTTTACAAAATGATTTGGCTGGCTAGAGCCTGCTGAGTTCGAAGAGTAAATCTCGATATTTCGTCTGTTTGTTTTCCTCTTTTTGGACGAGTTCATTCCCCCAAGAGACAGAAACTCTATGATGAACATTGTATTTGTCTGAGAGCGTGGAACGAGTAGTTCAAATAAATTCGGCACACCTCATTCTCCACAATGGACTCAATATTCCCCTGGATCGTAATGCAACACTGGTTTCTCATCTACACGGTACGAGTGTCGTAGGTGGTAATATAACACTCGTAGGGCCAAGTATTGTCTGCTGATATAGTCTGAAACCTCATAAGCTGGACATACTGACAGCAAATGCATTATAGTCACAGGCTCCCCGTGGCAGGCACTGCATCTAGTATTAGGGATAATAAAATACTCAAGTTCTGTCAAATTGGTTATCTACACAACTGACAAGTTGAAAAACTAATTATGTATACAAATTCAAAATTATCAACATCTGATACCTTATATCAATCAAATATCAATCAAATATCAATTCACTCGAAGTATGTTTCTCCATCATCAGGAACTGTAAGCTTTTCATATAAACAGCTCCTGTTGTTGCTCACTTTGTTGGAATCATGTCTTGACGAGTGAAATTGGTATAGTTTTTGTATTTGAATAGTTTTCTATTCACACCAAAAGTTCCAAATGTTCATATACTTATGTGTATACTGAAGTCCAATTAAATTAAATAGAAAAATAAGTAGGTATAAAAATAAATTGGGCAAGTAGATATATGGAACAGTAAGTTAATTCAACACATTTGAAAGATCTGATTTTGATTGGAAAATAACTGAACTTCCTCAATCATAAAAAGGGCAACTCCTTTGTAACTTATAGTAATTGAAAAAATGTATGAAATGAATTAGAAGGAAACGTTTACCAGTAGTTGTCATCAAATTTCCATTTCTAGTTGATAAATAGAGTCTTCTGATATTTTTGCCATTTCTTAATATTTCCAGCATTTCATCATCCACTACCACTGAAGTCAGGTTAATATAGGGTGTCTTATCATTCACTGTAGCAGAAAGAATACTTTTGAAATTTACATTTCGCCAGAAATAGGATGAAGTTGTAAATCTTTTGAGTATTCTATTCCTCAAATGATAAGGCAAAACCCGTAACAGTTCCATGTTTCCGTTAGCATATAAGGCTAAGTTATCAACAACAAAATTGACTGATCTACAAAAAAATATATAAATTCAACAGTGGGTGCTATCGAATGATATAAGGCTGTGGATAAAGGTCCGCACCTGCGGAACTTTATCATAATTTGCTAAAGGTCCGCACCTGGAAAATTCCGAATATAATATGAAGAATTTTGAAAATACCAATTTAGAATCTGATATGTCTGAGGAACAGGAAACCTCAGAAAATTTAATGTGTGAATTATTTGAAACAGAAGCAGGAAAAGAAATTGATAGTTTCCAACATAGGTTTTATAAAAAAACTCATGAGGAAGGGGGAAGGGGGAAATCGCTTCCTGTTTCCTAAACCCCGCAGTAGGTTTGTTATTTCATAATTTCCCTTCCTCGTCAGTTTTTTTATAAAACCTTTGATGTTTGAAACTATCAAGTTCTTTTCCTTCTTCTGTTTCAAACAATTCACACATTAAATTTTCTGAGGTTTCCTGTGCCTCAGACATATCAGATTCAATTCTTCATATTATATTCGGAATTTTCCATCAGGTGTGGACCTTTAGCAAATTATGATAAAGTTCCGCAGGTGCGGAACTTTAACCATGGCCATGATATAATTACATACAAAGAGAGTAGTGTTCCAACAGAATTACTATGGTTTGGAGAAATCCTTTCTAATGTATCGATCATCATCTTTGTATTAGCTGTCTCCAAAGATTCCAAGATCCAAAATTCACAAAGCCTCCTGATTTTATTTGCAGGCACAAACACAAGTGAACTTTTTTGTATTTATTTACCATCAATTGTTTGTATGGTATGAGAATGTGGTATGGTACATATATATTTATACTCCAAAATCCAAAATATTATCCATAAAATATAATAAACATAAATATTTATGGAAATATTTCCGTCAACTGTCAGATCGTCCAAAATTTCCTCAGAGAAATAAAAAATTAAAACTACTTCTTCTTCTTCTTCTACTAATAAAAGCGTTCTGGTAGCAGTTGACATAAAAATGACAGCGGTTTACTTTCTGGTACTGTTAATGACGTCATAGTGAATAATGAAACGAATGTGTTGATTGATTACCAGGGTTCTTAATATAGGGGGGGTTACGAAATAAGTGAGCTTTTGGACGAGGGGGTCCCTGAGGAAAGGGGGGATTGGTGGGAATTTAAGTTGGCTAACCTACTTAGTGATTTTGGTAATATAACCAGAAATATAACTAACTTCAGTTGTTTCTGTTTGGTTGAAATTTTTAATTTTTGACAGTTTTCAAAAATGCCGGGTCAATCAAAATGCGCCGTGAAATACTGTTCCAATACTTCTACAAGCATCGTGCTTGGTTCAGTCGGTTTGAGTTTCCACAGATTCCCAAAGGATTCTCGGAAGGATGCGTGGATCAACTACTGCGGAAATGCTAACGATTGGGTACCCAACGAGTCATCAAGGATTTGTTCCCAACATTTTGAAAGCAGTGATTATATTGTTAATGAATTTGGCTCAAAGTCGAGACGAAGGCTTACGAAAAACGGTGGGTTAACTGTTGAAAACCAAAATTATTATACTAACACTCTCTTCACAGCATCGGAGATTATCATTCTCTTTTTCCACTGAGCAGTTTATTATTTCGGTTATATTTATTGCGTTCAAATTTGGTTTTCCTTATCTTATACTTTAATTAAATATATGTAAGAAATTTAATTCATCATTTGTTAGATGATGTTTAGTATAGCATACGAAGTTATATTGAGGTAAGATTTTATGCCTGTCAGCGTCACTTCTATTTCTCCTATTTTATATTTTAGTGAGTATATTTAAATGTAGAATTCTTAATTGTTATAATAATGAATGAGAATTGGTTTATATTTTTATTATTTGAATTTTGAAAGTTTTATATGGAAAAACTAAACGATTATACTTTCATTCACTTATATAATTTGTTTTATTTTCCTCACATAAAAATGATTTATTTATACATTGTTTCATTAATTTGAAAAATCTAGGTACTAGAAAGCTATTCTAATGTGTTTTGAGTTCCGTGGCTCTAATTTATGTGAATCAATGTGAAGTAGGTATTGATCTATGGATCTAGTTAATCGTTTAATGAGCATTCATACATTTCAAATTTCGCGCGTTCCCACCAATCAAGGAACAAGATGTCTGCCAAACTTTATGACATTTCGTAACCCCCCCTATATTAAGAACCCTGATTGATTACCGCAACCACTAACCAACAGTACCAGTATTAACAGTACCAGAAAGTAAACCACTGTCATTTTTTTGTCAACCGCTACCAGAACCAAACGCCAATCCAAAACGGCTAAAGGAGTAAAGGATAAAATTTCAAAATCTCTGCCACTGTCAATGTCAAACGTCATATTTGGACATAGGCTTTTTAATTCACCGGCGGCTCTACCTCAGTGTAATAAAAGACCATATAGGCCCCTACTCTTTGCCATGGAGATGCCTTCTCCATCCTTGTCTTGAAGTCAACAGGTTAGTTCGAACAAAAGTCAGAAACAAGTGTCAGACCGAATCCCTAACCATTTTATCCACTGTTCAAACAAGGATTTGGACAATTTTCGAACCGTTCTCAAACCGTCAAAACGATTCGTAGATTTTACTCGGATTAGAAATCAGGAGTTTGCGCAGTTGATCAATTATTAGATTCTCAGCATTTAGGCAGAAAGGTAAGGTAGCCTTTTGGCTTATGCACCATTTTCCTCATGTCTCGTAGTGTTTTGTGGTCGCAGCGTGATCTGATGTCTAATTTATGATTTTTTTCTTGAACAAATGGCTCAAGGCTCAAGCTGAGGGGTTAGGTAAAATTTTGACAATTGACAATTTTTATTGTGATCCGAAAACCGTTTGAACAAAACATGAATCCTAAAAGGGTCATGAATAGTACACATCAGAAGCATGCACAATAAATAAATAGTAAGGAAACCGTCAAGGATTCCTTGTTCGAACAAACCTAATGAAACTATCCGGATTTCAGTTAACGACGATCAACTTTTCAATTTCCCGGGCACAAGCTGTCAGCCGACGTCAATAGCCGTTTTCGATTGGCGTTTGGTTCTGGTAGCGGTTGACATAAAAATGACAGCGGTTTATTTTCTGGTACTGTCAGTACTGTTAATACTGGTACTGTTGGTTTGTGGTTGCGGTATAGTTTATCCAGATCAGATATTAAACAAAGTTGATGAGGCCACGAAAGATTTTCTTCGAAGGCAAGTTTATGATTTCTATAAACGAAACGAAGTACCTACCTTGAAATCAATCAAAAACAAATTATCTGATTATCCTGAGTATACATATATTATATAAGTCGCAGGAAACACTACGCCAAATTCTTTTAGACTTTGGTTTCAAACACAAAAAACTAAATCAGCGAATGGCAATAATGGAATCACCCCGGCTCGTTCTGCAAAGGCAAGATTACTTGCGACAAATAAAAGAACATCGGGAATCGAAGAGACATATAGTATATCTTGACGAGACTTGGTTCGATAGTCATGATGTGAGTGATTCGGTATGGATGGGTAGATAACTCCCAAAACTGTTTATGGATGGGTAGATAACTCCCAAAACTGTTGTCTACAAGCACCATGTTCCAGGGGAACGCGGGTACACGCGGGTAGTGAAGATGGTTTTGTACCGAACGCGTTGCTGTTGTCGGCAAATAAAAAAATGTTCAGCAGATTATCATGAGGATATGACTGCAACTTTATTCGAAAAATGGTTCAGTGAACAATTATTACCAAATATACCACCAAATTATGTTATTGTAATGGATAGTGCGTCATACCACTAGCGTCAAAAGATAAAAATACCGACGATAGCAACAAAAAAAGGAGACATTTTGGAATTTATGGTTTATAAAAAATTGAATATTCCCCAAAAAGCCACGAAGGAGGTATTACTACGTATAATTAAAAATGAAAATTTTGAAAAAGAATATATTATTGACGAACTTTGTAAACATTCTGGTCATACGCTTTGTTGCGTTCATAATGTATTATTTAGTTTAAACCCGCTGTATACCCGCCTATGGTGATGACCGCGGTGTCGTTACTTATAGTACCGCCCCTCCTACTGTAGTACTGTATTATATTGTAGACAGTGTGAGTCGAGAGTAGACAGCGAGCAGTTATAGGTTATAGCTCTCGCAGCAATTACGAAATAAAAACATTTGAATAACGCATTTTAATCAATCATAATACCTTATAGGCATATACAACAACATCATTACAGTCCACATCATAACAATCATATTTTTGGTGGCAAACAACCACTGCAACATTTCGCAGAAAAGCAGTCATCCCGTTTTTATCCATATCAGGGGCATCAAGGCACACTCGTATATTTCACAACAAGCAGTTGGTAATCACGGAGGATTGGAAAGTACGAGCAAAAATCAGAAGTATTTCGCCGTTAAACAATTGTGTAAGTCTCTTTCCTTTTTTTTCATTTACTTCCTTATTTGTGCAACGTTTACTACAGATATAGACGATATACCAAGTAAGTTTTTTACGTATGTATTGCACTTTTGAATGGTTCCAACCAGGGCTGTTCCTGTCCGATAAAAAATAGTACCAGATCTCATTTGGAAAAAGTACTAGAATTAAGAATTTAGTATTGGATTCTACTTTTCTTCAAATTTGCAGTAATCGAGGTAGGTTCTGGGTATTAGCAAAGAGGCAATGGTAGTTTTCCATTCAAAACAAAATCGCCAAGATAGAAAACTAACATCACAATTTGAAATTACCTAAAAATAATAATTTGAGTAACTAATAAATTTTAAAAAATAACCAAATTCATAGAAAAGTTGATCAAAAAACAAAATTTGAGGTAATTAAGTAATAACCTTATATATTTATAATAATAATTGAAGCATTTCTTCCTGGAATCTGGAAGTTGGAAGTTGTCAAGTCAAACCTGTGTGAAACCACAACTTTTGACAGTTTTGACTTTTGACACATCAGTCACAGAACATCAGAATAGTTAGAACAAGAACAAGACCATGTGACCGGGGGTGGTACTCTGTAACTTATTTTGCAAAGCGAAGCGAAACGAAGTTAAACGAAGCACACGCTATCACTTTGTGGTGTACCGGAAAGAGATGGCGATTGTTTCGCTTCGCTATCGCCATGCGATAAAAGTTACAGAGTCCCAACCCATGTGACCATATATTTATTAACTACGAATATTGATAAGGATAGCCAGCTATACCAGCAGATAGCAGGTATTAATACATATATGCATGTGACACGCTAGACCCTCTTCTTCTAATCTATTTTTTTTCTCTTCTATTTCGTTTTAGTAGACTTGATTTGTCTCTCTAGTCTCTACTCTACACAGATTTGGAGATTTTGTGACGGAAACATTGAACCCAATCTCAAAACTGAAATAGTACTAGTTTTGACTAAAAAGTACTTTAGTACTGAATCTCTTCAAATAGTACTGAATCTAGTACTAGAATACTGACTGGAACAGCCCTGGTTCCAACGAATCTTTTCAACACGGCTGAATTAAACAATCTGATAGTAAAACGTGGGCAAATCAAGGGTCAAATTACTCGTTTCACGAATTTCGTTAACGACTTTGATATAACAAAAAAATCACTTGTTGAATTACGAACTCGATTAGACAAAGTAGAAATATTGTGGCAACATTTCGATGATATACAATCGGAAATTGAAGTGTTGAGTACAGATCCCGCGCATCTAGAGTATCGTTGCAAATTTGAAGATTCATATTTTAGTTGCGTATCGCGAGCCATGCAGTTGGTCGCAACTCACATTTCTACGCATGCAGGTGCAAGCATAAGTGTTTCTCAGAATCCACCCACACTCGTGGCGCAGCACAGCGGCGTCGCATTGCAAAATATAAAATTACCAGTTATTCCAGTTCCTAATTTCTATGGGGATTATCGGGAATGGCCAGGTTTTTTCGACACATTTACTGCACTTGTAGATAAAAATACTTCATTGTTATGTGCACAAAAATTTTATTATTTGAAAGAAGCATTACGTAGTGAAGCCAAGCAGGTAATTGAATCTCTTGAGGTGTCTGCACGAAATTATGCTGAAGCGTTGAAACTTCTCAAATCTCGATATGATAATAAACGACTGATTAAACGTTCTCATATTGCATCTCTTTTCAATATTCCAGCACTCGCAAAAGAATCCTATCAATCGTTACGCAGATTTTTGGACGAAATAAATAAACATGTCCGAGCACTGAAAAATCTGGGAGAAGCGGTTGATCAATGGGACTCTATTCTTTTATATTTGATAGCTACAAAACTTGACGCGATAACGAAGCGCGATTGGGAAAAATATTCAGCTAAATTAGAAAACGATCCAAAACTAACCGATCTTGAAGCGTTTCTGGGTGAAAGATGTAACATATTAGAAACTTTAGACTCGAGTGCTGATCGGAATCAAAACAAATTCATATTAAATAAGGGTGATACTAAATCTTTCGCTTCAACCAATTCATATCATAACTCAGGGTGTGCGTTGTGCAAGGGTCCTCATTACATATTTTCATGCTTCAAGCTATTGAAACTTTCCGTTCCATCCCGAATAATTGATATACTTCTCGGAGCTCAAATTTTTTGGGAAATACTTTCGAATGGGCAAATAAATTTCAGAAACAGCAAAATGATACTGCAAAATTCCAAACTGGGTTGGATTGTTGCGGGAGTTATAAACTCAACCCACACTTCACTTGTCACAAAAACCTATTGTAATTTTGTTAACGAAGGTATTCTCCATGAACAAATGGAAAAATTTTGGGCCATAGAAGAATGTCAATTTGAACGTAAATTTTCGGAGAAGGAGGCAATGTGTGAAAAAATATTCGTAGACACTACGACTCGTGACCCTATAGGGCGATTTGTTGTTGATCTTCCCTTACGAAATCCAGCTTCTCAGCTAGGCGATTCCCAAAATAATGCTCTCAAACGTTATTTATCTCTTGAGAGGAAAATAAACTGCAATAGTAAGCTCAAGAAAGAATACACTGATTTCATAACTGAATACTGCATTTTAGGTCACATGACCAAGGTCAATGAAGTATCAAACGAAACAACTAACTCTTACTTACCGCATCATTGTGTTTTGAAGGAATCGAGCACAACCACTAAGCTAAGAGTGGTTTTCGATGCCTCGGCTAAAAGTACGAGTAATGTATCACTAAACGACATTTTAATGACAGGCCCAATCATTCAAGATGACTTATTTTCAATTTTACTTATTGGAGACATTTTAAACAATATACCTCAGCAAGATATGACACAATTCCAACAAGGCAGATTGTCCCACTATCATCGATTACAGCAGATAGTCCAACATTTCTGGAACCGCTGGAAATCAGAGTATCTTTCCTCACTTCAAGCCAGGACGAAATGGAAATTCGTTTCAACCTCCAAAGTAAAGGTTGGAGCTTTGGTGATATTGAAAGGAGACAACGTTCCTCCACTTTACTGGCCCATGGGCAGAATCGTGCAACTCCACCCCAGTGATGATGTGAGTGTTAAGACTTCCAACAGTGTATTAAAACGCTCAGTGACAAAGATTTGTTTACTTCCCATTCAAACTGAAGACTTTTGAATGCATTTATATTTTTATTTAGTTATGAGATGCTTATCAATGTTTTTTCTTATTTTATGTTTCTTTTGAAAGCCGAGCCTTTCAAGGGGGCCAATATATGTTGCGTTAATGTATTATTTAGTTTAAACCCGCTGTATACCCACCTATGGTGATGACCACGGTGTCGTTACTTGTAGTACCGCCCCTCCTACTGTATTGTATTGTCGACAGTGTGAGTCGACAACGAGCAGTTATAGGTTATGCTGTCGCAGCAACATTTCGTTGAATAACGCATTTTAATCAATCATAATACCTCATAGGTATATACAACAATATCATTACAGTCCACATCATAACCATCACGCTTCTGAGGTTACCTCCGTATTATTGTGTTTTCAACCCCATTGAATTGGTTTGGGCATTTATAAAAAACAAATTGTGAAAATCCAATCAATGTCCAAATCTAAGCGGAGAAGTAGTAGAAAATGTTCGAGTGTGAGAATCGGTAAAGGTATAGAATATGGGTAAAATTCCGATTTTGACGAAATTTTCACAGATGCTTTAAAACACCATAAAAACGCTACAACACAATTTTGTGCGGAAAGACGTTATTCTCATTATTTTTGAGAAATATGTATGATAGTACTTGCTTACAAAATACACCGACACACTCTTCAGTTGGATGGAGTATTTAATACATCCGAAGGGAACACATTGTGTTAAACAGCAGATACTTTTATCCACACACACACACTTTTAGCAATATATGAGTAAAATAATCCTCAATAAGTTCACAATAGTAAAAAATTGGTCATTATTCAACATACCTTGAATAGAGAAGCCTACTTTTTATTCGTCAAATGACAGCTCTCTCGTAACAACAAACGGCGAAGCTAGTTTTGCGACGTTGCCAATTTGAATCCAGAAATCTAGAATATTTTAGAGGACCTAAAATTGAAAAATAAAACATATAATGCGTAAACATGCTGATAGCAGTAGAAGATGTAAACTTGATGGAATATATCACGCCAAAATCAATCAAAGAATTTTTTCGAAAAGTATTGGTGGTCCTGAAAAGGACCGTTTGTATTTAAATGATTTTTAATAATCTTCATCCAATTCGGACATTTCGTCTTCATCAGCCGCTTGAATCGAATTGTCATCTTGTTTTCGAGGATCGTACAGTTCCCTGCCAATCTGAAGAACTCCTCTGTTCGATTCAAATTCAGTTCGTTACATTTTTTATAAAACATGTAGCGAGCCAAATTTCCAGGTATATGCGCTTTTTTCCTTCCGTTTGAAGGATTAACAGCTTTAGCATGCCTCCAAGACGACTCGATACTATTTGTATGCACACCAGTCTCAGGATCTTTGATGTTATTGAATGGTTAACAGTTAAGTGCTGATAACCTTTAGTTGAAAGACAATGATAAGCCTTCCAACAGTCGGTATGTATGATGGTGCCCTTCTCAATCCACTTCTCAATTATGGGTAAAAGTGTATCAGTATCCCGTTGTTCTACAGCAACCATGAAAATTTTTCCGGAACCACGTTCATAACCCCCAAAAACCCATAATGTCCTCGGTGATACTTCCTCTTGTCGAATTTGCTCTATCAATTTCAACTATTTTTCCTGGTCCTCCTAATTTAACAGGATTTTTCGAAAAATGCCTCAAACACAACCTCCCTGCAGAAACTTGCCCAATCTATGGTTGGAGACTTAGACATTTCCAACTGCTCCATTATTACTTTAAGTGAGACATTCGACACCCATAAGTTAACAAATCCTAACACTTGGAAAATTGATGACTTGGCTTTCGAAAAAAATGTTTCTTGTCGAAGCTCCCTTGAGAAACCACAAATTTTTCTTTTCTGCTTCCGTTCCGATATGTAATCGTAACACCTCCATTTCCAGCCATCAACTCTAGAAGGATACACATATTGTATTTAAGAATGCCTTTTCAGTTTCCCCTTTGATGAATTTCTATCGAAGCCATTGGTATATCATTCATTATTGTTCTATAATGATCTATCACAATATAGTGGACGCGCATATGTTCAAAAAAGGACAGTCGTGGGCTTGAGATGATTAAAGCAAACGACTTATTTTAATAGTTTATACTCATTATTTACGACCTCACACCTTTTCTTGGCCACCCTAGATACGCGTCGTTCACCCCCTACAACCCCTCAAAGGGTGAAATATTCAAATGACTATATCTCGATCACTATTTCAGTTAGCGGGTTCGTTCAAACGGTGAAAAATTTGTATTTTGAAAATAAATAACTTCGATCATATCCATATATACTGAATATTCAATATTTAGCTAGATTTTTTGAAAAAAAAAAACGATGATCCAAGTGCACCCTTTCAAACATTATCAAATAACTTTAAAACAAACAGTCCTAGAAAAAATATGCATCAGTTATATATATATATATATATATATTTCCCATTCTATAAGCTTCAATTTTCTGTAACCACTTCTATACTTGCAGTTGTCCAAAATGGAATAATTTGAAAAATAATAGTTCGTAACTCATCCACATATTCAGAAAACACACGCCACATGCCTCAATTATTTTATTTTTTTCAAATCATCATACAACAATCAACATTTATTGTTACATGATAAAATATTATCTAGGTCGCACACGGATATTTTCCATTTTAAATGTCTCCTTCTTCACTAGAGTCGTCGAAGTCTAAATTTATATTGGGTCGTTCTACATTTTCGCAATGCTCCTCTTCAGCTTCGCACTCACACATTTCTGTACATTTCAATTGATTTGTTACGCATTTGCAGTGTTTTGTATTACATTTATTTTTTCTGCATCCACATCGAACTAACTTCAATATTTCTGGTGGTGCGCAATTCTCGGTAGAGAAAACAGGTATCAGTCGTCCTGCCTCATTACTTTGCCATCCATAATCCGTAGGGTTCAACAATTCGCTTTTAGATATGTGAGAGCTGGTCCAAATTAAAAGTTGTAATCTTGCTCTTTGCAGAGCTGGATACAAACTGCCTTTAGTAGGTGGTAATTGATCACTTTGCTGTTGCATTTTCGCAAAACTCCACCACCTCAACTTGGCTAAAGAGCAGATGTTTGATGTCGGTGCATAAATTTTACAAATAAATTTCTCCAAAATATCTAATAACATATTCAAATCAGCGTGCCTATCCCCAAGAGAAATCAGTGCATTGAGAATTTCGTCATCAGCTTGCTTGAATATTTTCCAAAACGTCAGTTTACCTGAAAAATTGAGAGATGAAATTCATAAACTAATCAAGGAAACATATCGCTTACCTTTTCTGAAAAGTCCACCAGTACTATCACAACCAGAAATTGCATGTAATGCTGGAAGTGATTCTCTTTGGAGTTCAGTCAGATTTCTTGACAAAATATGTATATCAAGTTTTCTTCTGTGATCATGTTTGTATCATGTTTTCAGGGATGACTTTTTTACTTTCTGGTATTATCAGATATCCATTGAATTTCCACAAATCACAGAAGCTTCATAAAGAATCTTCAATTCCTCGTTCATCGTTTTCGAATTTTGTTCCATAAAAGTTCTGAAAGTATGTTCTTTCACACTCTGTAGGCATACATTTTGGGGTTTGGAAGGGTTTTTCGAATTTGAAAAATGAACATCATCTTGAAATTCATCTATTATAGATGCTTTCAAATATTTTCTTTTTCTTCGATAACTTTGGGGCAAATCATGAGAATTACATATTTTCAAATATAGCTCTTCAACTTCCTGCATATTTATTTCACTTCATATGCACGAGCATCTTTTTCAGAAATAAACCCAGATAATTTAACCCTGGATTCTTCGTTGCCTCCCACCTGAACCGCATCTCTCAATCTCATCCCAGCGTCATCAGTTACGATCGTATGTAGAGGATATTTTTTCGTGTCTTTTTTGTTGCAAAAAAAAAACAAAAATCGTTGAGTTTGGGAAAATTCGATCTTAAAACAATTTGAGAACCGGAGGTTGATGGGGTCAAAGTATACGATTTTTGTAAACGCCCTAAACTTTTCTTATGGGTTACTTTACTGTAGCATTCTGAATGCCATGATCCAGAATTATTCCTCATATCAAGCGTTGTAATTGTGGAGTATAATTGCTTCATATGAATATAGTCAGGATCATTTAAGTCAATTCTCAATTTCATACACTTCATCAACATATCGTGTCCTATAGGTTTTTTACTAACTTCAAATTATTTTTAGTTTGACAAATAATGCACAAAGCAAAGTTAAATTCTGATAGCGATTCCATGTTTAATATAATTGGACTCTATTGTTTACTTAATAATATAATTCAAAAACTTTTGGACAATTCAACTAGTTGTATACACAACCTTACATCTCGACAGTAATAAATCGACTGAGAAGCCAATGCAATGCAAGACGACGCGACGCCGGCAGACATCGGTTTAGACGTCAAAATTACTATAACATGTCCGAGAACATGCGTTCTTCCGATATCACCGCGTTTAATACGAGTTTAGACAATCGGAAGCATACTTATGTTGATATCAAAATGAAGCTGAGAGTATAAGCAAACAGTTTTATATCAGGTATTTTGTCGAAAATACTATTGTTTTTAAGTTATTAAATTAAAATCTACAGGGTTGATATGAAAATATTTCTTTTTTCAAAATATCTCGACACATTTTGAAAAAACAGTAAAAGAAGTTATATAAACTTTTATTCACATTAAAAAAATTAACATCTCAGCGTCAGAACGAACTCGCTAGCTCAAATAGTTATCGAGATACGGTCATTTGAAGATTTCACCCTTTGAGGGGTTGTAGGGGGTGAACGACGCGTATCTGGGGTGGCCAAGAAGTGGTGTGACGTCCTATACAATGAGTACTATCAGTAAAAATAGGTCGTTTGCTTTAATCATTCCAAGCCCACGAAAATACATATGCGCGTCCACTAATATGAATGGCATTTCAAGTACTTACAGTAAATTACGCAAGGAAAGCAATACACTCTTTTCATCTATCATTTCAACGCTAAATAGTGATCGGATCGCTAGCAACTTGAACAGAAAAATTAACAATTTTAGGTTAGTTTCTCCTTTAGCGGAAATCCGATCAATTCTCGTAATATAAGTGCGAACGAAGTTAGAGAGTGTTTTCATTCATCTTTTCAAAGCTAAGTAGTGGAATCACAAAGAAATAAGGAAATTAAATCAGTGTACTTAGCATTCCTGCATAAAGTTAAGAAAAATTGTTGAAGTAGTGACAGTAACGCACATACGCTCGCTACGCTCGATTGTTCCTTTCTATGGATCTTCACAAAAAAAGGGGGATAAGCGTTTCTACATAAAGTAATAGGAGTGGAAAGGCGCTATCAGGAGCGCTCGCTCCGCTCGCGTATTTTTTATACAGATATTGACAACAAAATAAGGGATACAAGTTTTTATATAAAGTTGAAAAAATTAACATGATAGGAGTAGAAAGGCGCGCGTTCGACCGATTTCCGTCCTTTTTTCCTAAAGAACCCCTCTTTTTTCCCCAAAATACACCGATTTTCCCCCTTCTTAAAAAAACGATTTTCCCCCCATTTTTTCCCCAAAAAAACCTTTTTTCCAAAAATAGATTCCCCCTTTTTTCCCCCAAAAAACCCGATTTCCCCTTTTTTTTTAATTCTGAATTTTCCCCCTTTTTCATGTGAGAGGAACCAATTGGGGAACCCCTTGTTCTGAGATACATTTTTTTGCAATTTTCAGCCTCGTTTTTCAGCCTTCTTGAAAACCCAGAAAAAGGAATTTTTGGCAGTTTTAAAGAAGGCAGAATTAGTGTTCAAAACCACCTCCGAATGAGTGTGAATTTGATAGAAAATATTTCTGGATTTGTAAAATTTTCGAAAAATACGTTCAAACATTTTTATGGACTTCGAAAATTTTCAAAAAATTTTTTAATCGATTTTTGGATTCTCCATCCAAACTTAACCTAACCTGCCAACATAATTTGGCAATCTGACGGTAAATAAAAAAGTTGTCTGCAATTCAATGTTTGACCCCGATTACCTTAGCTATTGAAAGTCTGATTGGAAAAAAAAATTATGGTGACATTTTTGATGACATTATTGACCTTTTCCCAAAAAAAAAAATTTATTTTATTTTCGAAGAATTTTTCTAAATAATTTTATTTTTTCCAAGTTTTTTTTCTCAACAATTTCACCTGCTTTAAAACCCGAAAAAACACTTTTCCCGAATGAAATTTTACGATTTTCTCCCTTCTTTCCTCCCTTTTCCCCTCCCGTTCCCCCCCCTTTTTCCCCCCGTTTCCAACAATTTCGCCTTCTTTAAAACCCGAAAAAATACTTTTTCCCAAAACGAATTTACCATTTTTTCCAACTTTTCTCCTCCCTCTTCCCCCTCTCCCCTCCCCCTTCCCCTCGCCACTTTCAATAAATCCACCTTCTTTAAAACCCGAAAAAACACTTTTCCTAAAACAAATTCATTATTTTTTCCAACTTTTCTCCTCTCCCTCCCCCCTTTCAACAAATCCACCTTCTTTGAAACCCGGAAAAAGACTTTTTTCCTAAAACGAATTTCACCCATTTTTCCCTTCTTCCCCACCCCCTTCCCCCTATTCTACCCTTTTTCCCCCTTTTTTAACAATACGCCTTCTTAAAAACCCGGAAAAACACATTTTAACAAAAACGACTTTCCCCCCTTTTTCTTCTCTTTTTCAACGATTCCTTTAAAACACCAAAAAAGGCCTTTATCCACTTCGATTGCCCTGTTTCACAATAATTTTCATTTTTAGAGCCCCGTTCCACTCTTTAAAAATCCAGACTTTTTGGCCCCCGTGTTTCTCCACCCTTAGCCCCTATATCCCACCGGTCCCGCTTGACGTGTCGGTTATTGGGAAATTTCGAAAGTTGAAAATACCTAAAAACTGCTTTTTTGCGTTTTGAAGAAGGCAAAATTGTTGATTTTAGGAAAAACCATGAGAAATGAAATAAAAATCAACAATTCAGCATTCTTTAGGAGGTGTTTTTTTAGGAAATTTCAAAAACTATTATGTCAGGTTGGGTTAGATAGCTTTTGGAGCTAACCTCACCTGACTATCTAACCTGACCTGGAGTATTTTGACTGTCAGGTTGGGTTAGATCACTGTTTGCAAATTGTAGGTTCGGTTAGATAATTTTTTTTGCATGGTTGGGTTAGGTTAGGTTAGGTGGCGTCGGAGTTTTGTTTTTTAGAAGTGGAAGTTTTTATATATAGTTGAAGAAATTAACATGAAAGGAGTAGAAAGGCGCGCGTTCGGTTCGCTCACCTATTTTTTTCTATAGATCTTCACCAAAAAATAAGGGATTCACGTTTTTATATAAAGTTGAAAACTGGACATGATGGGAGTAGAAAGACACGCGCTTGGCCGACATTTATCCACGTTTTAGTTTAAGTAGGTTTGGTTAGGTAGGGTAGGTTAGGTTAGGTTGTTTTCCCTGCTTTCGCCTTAAAAGATTGGACTGTGTGCAGTTACGTCGGGACGATTGAATCTAGAGCTGTCAATTCTGTTACTACCGGAGGAGACCAAAAAAACACAGCTATTATTAGTTGGCAATAATTAATTTCAGTGTAACCAACCATACAGATACATAAAATTCAGTGAATACTTGCTGTCATATTCGAGA
The DNA here is from genome assembly GCA_958298965.1 of Chrysolina haemoptera. NCBI lineage: Eukaryota > Metazoa > Arthropoda > Insecta > Coleoptera > Chrysomelidae > Chrysolina > Chrysolina haemoptera. Next base: position 23,016,299 of record OY282585.1, on the reverse strand, counting down.
GTTTGTTGACTCTGCGATCATTGGACAACACGATTTTATTTTCAAAGTGACAATTTCAATAAAAAAAGCGTGAGACGAAGGAATCGGGATGTGTATATCGGGCTGGTGAAAAGAAGGAGACATATTGAGTGTTTTTTTTCGTGGTAGGAACATAAGTACAAAAAAAGAAATTATAGCTTGTGGCGCTCGATAAACGGAATTTTACCGAAAATACCAATAATTTATCAATATTCTCTGTATATTTGTATGTCAATTCATAATTACTTATTGTGACATGAAATTCATCATAAGAGATTAAAACAATATTGCTAGTACGAAAAGATTCAAATGAAATTACCTGGAAGTATCTTCTCGTAGTGTAAAAGCACCACCGCATTTTGGACACATATACTGTCCTTCTTCGGGTATTAGACCCCATGTTCTCAAATTAACAAGCAAATCTTGTTTATTTTCGCAAATCCGATTCAAATGAATTAGATTCATTGTCGATTCAATGACAGACATTGATACTAACTACTTTTTGTTATAAAAAATGCCATTTTGTTGTAAAAGATGACTAGATTGAAATAAAAATATATTTTATCCTGAGTGCACAAAGAATATTTTTTTGGTATGGATAATGAATATTGTCGCGTCCACACGTTCATGTGTTCGTTTTTTATATGTTCAATAAACCAGTTTAATTTTTAGTTATTCATATTTCATTTATTTTTGTACTCTTACACAAAATCATAGTGAGTGTTCACCGGTGACCAACACGTTTTATTTGCTCTCCGTGTACATTTTTATTTCATTCAAAAAACCCACAAGATCGTAGCCTTGCTGCCCGAACCAGAGGGAGAGAGAGACGACATCGAGAGTTGTATACGTTCGCATCTCCCGCATATCCCACATTTTTGAATAAAAACCACATTTCCTTAACATTCTTATCCAATAGCCATACCCTTAATCTCGTTAGTCAACAATATTCCTCACGCTCCAAATAATTTCCAAGAAGCACGAACTGGAGGGAACTAAAGGTAGGATCTTGGGGTTTCGTGGTTAGTTCATAATCGGTTTCTCCTCATCATATCTCTTCAACACCCGCAAAATACGGTCCACTAGAGTCAAGAGCTTTTAGTGCAACTTCCAGATAAAATTGTTGATTTTAATTGGAAGTCGCCATCACAGTCAAAACAAATATATATGACCAATTTTTTCACTGAAAAGAATTGCTCTGGTGGTCTTTATTTTTGTGAAACCAAACAATGAATTTCTCCCTACGTTTGCTTTAATTGAACATTTTAATGCAAACTACATCAGGATACATCCAAATGCCTTCGAGCATACCACACCATTCCAGCAAACTCAGCAGTTTCCAAGAAGCTCGTCGTACAAAGGAAATGCGTCAGCAGTTTTGCATATCCGACGCTGTTATTTCATATTATATTATATTCAGATGAATATTTCAACTCTGTAAATATTTCATCAATAAAGTATATATTTTGGTTCAACTCATCCTGAGTTATAAAATCGGCGCAGTCGGTAGGATAGTCGGGAAAATCCATCGTGGAAATTTCATCTATATCAATAGTTAAATACTTTTTCCTTAGTGATTTTGGACTCAGGTCAGCTAAAGTGCCATTACCTGAAATTAAAAAAGGAAAATTTGAAAAAAAAATAATTATCAGACATTCATTAAGACTAACGGCAATATAAAGCCGCTGCTTTGTTGTACCTTTTGCGTCATTGAAAGAATATAAATTATAAAGACATGTTGCCCTATTCCGTTGGTCTGGTAATTCATACTGGAGTCCGCAATTTTTCTGTACGATTCTATTACTAATTCGAAATTATTTACGATAATCGCTGAAGGAAAGTACGTCAAACACTACTTCGTGTCTTATCTCTCTCTCTCTTTGCCGAAAAATAGTCCGGTCGCAAAAATATTTAGGTATGTATGTATAAGCAAAGATAGGTAAATTTTGTTAATGACGTTTGTGATTTTTTTTAAAATTGTGAATATTAGAACACAGGGTGTTCCTTAAAGATATGCTAATATTTAAGGGGGTGACTCTTTGACTGATTTTAAGGAAAAAACTCTCTACGAACTTATGTCCTAAAACTCTTAACTTTTGAGATACAGGGTGATCAAATTTTGAAAAAAAATCAGTTTTTTAATAATAACTGAAATAATATTGAAGAGATATTTATGAAATTCAGTACATGTCTTTTATGCTTCAAGCAATTCATTTTGGAACAAATCTGATCTCTTAATTTGCACGAACATTTCCACACCGCATCATATTTTTGAGGAATCCTGAAGTAGAATAATTTAATTTTTTTTAAGCAAAAACCATGCGTCGGACAAAGAACACCCATCAGATCAAATTTGCTCAAAAATGAATGAGGATCTCAAAAGTTATTTTTATTTCAAGAGAAAGAAGTGGCGTATTTTTTTTCTCCAAAAATATTCAATGCAAAACCGGTACGGACACCGGTGCATCACAAAATGCACCTTGAAGCATAAAAGACATGTATTGAATTCCTTCCATATTATCTCAGTTATTATTAAAAAAAAAAATTCCAAATTTTATCACCCTGTACCTCGAAAGTTAAGACTTTTAGGACATAAGTTCATTGGAAGTTTTTTCCTTAACATTAGTCAAAGAATAACCCCCTTGAATATTAGCATGTCTTTAAGGAACACCCCGTATATCCCTATTCAATCAAATTATACTTGAAGGAAAATGGTCTTTCCCATTGATAATTTTCAAATGCCTCTATTATATGAACATGAAAAATTAGGTACTTACCAGAGTGTAAAATCCATTTTTGGCATCTGGGAATATCTTCTACTGGAAATCTGTACATTCTCAATGAGGAGTCCAATCTCTTGGTTAGCCCACAGTCAAAATATGAACACTTATTTCCAGACATATCTGAAATGCAGAAACAACGTCTAGAAAACCTAGCTTAGGAAGATTCCGCGAATAAAAAAACTGGCAAACCTATATAGAAGCATTTCAATACAATAATGAAAAATAAACCGACTTAGGGGGTGATACGGGGGTTGAATGAAAATTCCTAAAATAATGTTTTAGAACCCCTGGAACATCGATTTTTTAGCTGCTTTTGGGTCAGGTGTATTGATTTTGACGAGTTGAATCATGCTATGATAAAATTATTCCTTGCCTATGTGATCTACAGTAAATTCAAGTTAAACTCAAGCCAGTAAACAATAGTGGTAAAGACGTGATCAACGCGTGCATTTGTTTTGATGCGGCTTGACCTGGAGTTGTATAGACTATACACCTACTCGTCCAGGGATACTTAAAAAAAATAACCTTACGTGGGAAACAAATCCACTCGTTTAAGATTTCAAACACAATACCTATACCTAAAATAAATGGGACTGCCAAAATTTTTTGGAATTTATTAAAAGCATAAACTACTAACACTACCGCATAAATAAAACTGGTTGTGATCTGTGGATTTGCCCTATACTGCATTTTCACTGAAGAGGCTATCATAATGTCGATAATTTATCATTTATAACATATTATAATTAATTCATTGAATTATGATGCGAAATTCGTTATTATAAATAAATGCATGGGGTCATAGACTCGCTTTTTATAGTTTTTACACTCACCTTATGAAATTCTTGATGTACAGTTATATTTATTTCACTTTACAAAATCCAAAACACAATATAACACAACAGAATAAATACTAACATATCCACTGAATCCACATTTCAAACTAACAACTAAATCACCACGCCCCAAATATACCTACCTACTTTATGGTGTGACCCTAATTATAGCGGATACGGCCCATGAAACATCACAAGAAATAATTTCCTGAATTGAACCATATTTCGAATTTTATTGAAGTCATTGGTGCCACCTATCTACTCTATTTACAATTCATCACATGATCCGCCATCTACTTTACGGAAATTCAACTTGACTGCTAAATTACGTATTCTGCGGATTCTGCCATTCAAGTTATGACGTGCCTTGGATGCGAACACCACTGACGCCATCTACATGTCGCCTCCATTTGAATCCAATATTAATCCCATAAGGTTGACCAACTATCCCCCTTATATTTAAACAATGGTAGAAGGTTTCAAGAGACCCCTGTTATTTCAAGTCACCACCTTTTACGGTACAAACAGTAAATGTTATTTTCGAAAGACCAGTTGCCAAACTAGCTTTATTGTCGGTGATAAACCTGAAAATGGTACAGCAGTCACCTCTTAGAGCGCAGTACCTGGCGGGAGTGTTGGAAATCATCATTGATGAGGAGATTTATTTATTACGAGTTTTTACATTTTTATACATCTCAATGCAAAATTCAGAAATTTACACTCAGTATAAGTGTGGAAAAAGAACGTCAAAAATTTGGAATGAAGAAAAAATAAATTGATCATACTCAAAAGGATTCTGAACTTTGCTAGAGATAATTTGAATACTAGGGGCAATCGTAAGTTACCCTCATTCATATGTTAATATTGTTTTTATAACGTTATAATTTATAGGAATTTGAGTTTTCATACTAGTCAGTGGAATTCTTGGTTCACGAAACCAAAACAATAAAGTTCAAATTGACAAAACTACAAATTGGCCTCTTATTAATCAGTATTCAAGCGAATCTATCTCCTACAATCTATGTCATGTAGGTACATCATCATGATGATGATTGTAAATACTTCATTTGGTATTTATTATAAAAGTTGTAGTCATGTTATTCATCTTTTTTTATATAGCTCATACCTCATATTCATCGGAGTCTTATACAGTATTTTTTTTAGGTAAGACATTCACAAAAAAAACAGTGCTGAACTACTTAAGGCTTGAAGTATTATTACTAGAGATGGTTCAATTTCAAGCGGCCACTGTACACATTGGCGTTTTGCTCTTTTCTGCTGAATATACAAACCATAATAAAGGTATAGTTTCATGTACTGATGTAGCTGCTTTGTGACCCATGCCATCACTCTCCACAATAGTGTGCACTGTCCCAATAGCAGAAATCCAAAGATGTGAAAAACGATGCATAAATCAAGAAGGATAAAAAGATTGGATCGTACTACTTCTTATGAGAATGGTGGAACCATTTTCTAGCAAAGGAATCCTCAGATACAACATTAACAATAGTATTCAGTATTTTTGAAGAAAGGTATATTTCCAAAAATTATGTAGGATGATCGAAATATCATGAAGAATTGATATGTCATTGACAACGGAGCAAGTATCGTTAACTGAGTACAACATGCTTTCTTGTTGATTTCTATCTATAGGCGAAAAAATTAAACCACTAGATGTCGCTGAATAAACCAATATGGCTACCGTTGAGGGTGAACAACATATAATGTTGTTCAACAAATAAAGGTCTTGTGGTGAAATTTGTAAATTTGGTAGATTTTGTAGCTTTGAGATTATTGAGAATTGCAGTTATAAGTATTTTTGAGATAATCCCAGGCTTGTTCAGTTGCATGAAAATTACAATTACGAGGTGCTACTATAGTGTTTATGAATAGATTAATTTCAGGTGAAGATATCAACAGTACAAGTGGATCTTGTGATATAATTTCTTGTACTGAAGAAAGAACTTGACATAAATTGATGGATGTTGCCCTTACTATGTGGTAGATTATCATGAAGAATAAGAAATAAAACATCTTATGTTTTTATAGGTACCACTTATGTTGTTGCAGTTTCTTTTCCTGAAGTCATAGACATTTTCAAACTATGAGAGTCATTAATAAAACAAAATATTTATATAGAGGCGCCCTATTTTAAAAATATCTACCATTCTTGGGTGAATCATGAAAATCCACAAAGCAAATAATTTACTATTCAAGATTCCAATCTTTTGGTAAAAGACCTATTTTGGTTGTTCCATTACAGTATATTTATTTATTTATCTGAATGAATAACAATGCTAGTTTACAAAAAGATGTCACAAAATGACAAATGTAATTAGCTTCAAACATTGGCCGTGTAGTAAAATGTATGAACAAAAAAATGCATTGCACGTTATTAACAGCTTATAAATAAAAATAAGTTCGAAATTTTATAAATGTTTTAACAAGACAAATTGAAACTGAAGAATCATACGCTTTATAATTTCATATATTTATTTTATATCTTGAAAAAACATATATTTTCATTTGAATTTCATGTTCACTCTCCACATTATCTGCAGTCTCATTTTGTCTTCCTCCATTGGGTTCTTCAACCTAAAATTACATGTAAAACTCCCATCACATTTTTATGAATATAATAAGGTTTCTTGAATGAGTAAAGTAATTTTTCAAAGAACGAGGCAAAAAAGTACCTAATTTTCAATCAGCTCGAATCAAAATCAGTTATAAGGTTTGTATCTACATGAAACTTAAAATTAACTTTGAATAGGTTACAGATAAATTATTGAAGTAAGAAATAACTCATGGTCGATTTATGCACCCTTACTTAAGAATTACATCTAATACTAGAACTAAGAGTTCATCAATAGGGAAACTACGCAAGCATTTATCGAACTTTAACTAGTCTAAGAACATACACACTGGTTCACTATTAGTTCCAGTTAGGTTTAGTTATAAAGTAGGGGTGCATAAATCGACTTTCACCTATTTTTACAATCTATTTGTTGACTCACCATTTTCTTTGACTTCTGTTAACATTTTACTGTTTTTCGATATTTTAATAAGGAATCTTTTGACTGGAAATTACTCCTTTTCTGAGTTTTCTCTTAATTGTTAGAGGTGTAGCTGTAACAAATCATTATAATTGAGCTGGAATATTGCAAATGAAACAATGTATTTACTTACCATGTAAACAATAGCTCTTGTCTTGGAAGTGGAGACTGCATATTTTATATAATAAATTTTATCTTGAGCACTGTCTTCCATTTGAGACATAGCTTTCTATGACCAAGTGGACATTTATGAAGACTGATATTTGATGTGCAAAGATGAACATTGAGGTACAGAACAAAATTTCCGCGACTTGGTAGGTAGGTTTTATAAATATCCTGCATGTTTATATCCACCAACACCAAACAGCTAAACACTACAGTTCACATATGGTCAATTCTAAGAACTTTTAGGTGTTTATCTAATCAGAAAACCTGGAAATCTAAGAAATTTCAGCTAGTCGTTTACACAGTTAACAATGAGCCGTTCTTTGTTGTTCACACCTACGGTAGTTGCTGGCATAATTGTCAGATGGCGTACACTTCGATTTTTTAGCCTATATGAGGTAATAAATTTGTATCATAGATTTGGTGTTTATTAAAGTTTGCACACTTGTTTGAAAATGTATGAAATACTAAGCATAATGAAACTAATTTACTACATGGACTCTGTTTATAGGCAACACATAGAAAAAATGAGTAATAAAATAATTTGTTCATGATAATCACATTTCGTTATTGAAAAAATTATCGTTGGTCGTTTATGACGTTTCTGTGCCTGGGTATGTTTAAGGATATTTGTACAGCTTTCGCTCAGTCTAAAGTAATCCTTTGATAATATCCAAATTGGATGAAACTGGAAGTAAAGGAGCCATAGGCATTCAAAAAGTAAGCTTATGGGTTTTAACATGGGAAAACTCGTTAGGTCGATTCTGGCGTTTTTACGACGGAAAGGTGAGTTCACACCTTCACGAACAATAAATAAATAAATAAATAAATAGGGTTTTTATTTCAAAGTTGACAATTAAAATTCACAATTCATGACGTATCACATTTTTTATGTCCCACGCTTCTTAACCCAGGGGGGTCAGGGGAGAATGGGAAAAAAGGCGCAGAAGTAGCGACCCTTCCGCTCCTTTTCAGGGGAGCTAGAAGGGCGCCCTGCCAAGTCGGGCACAGAAACCCCCAAGAAGGGGGCGCTGATGCCCGGCCCCGCTGATGTTAACGGAATGACCGGACATTTCATGAAATTGCGGCGGCGACTGATAAGAAACACGCCTCCTGCATTGCTTATGCGTGTGGTGAAGTATTATTCCATGTAGATAATCCTTGTAATGCTTCACGAACACATAGTGACGATGGTATTGTTAAAGCCTCGAAGTCGTGGAATATCAAGCGGGCTTTAGCTTCAGCTCGCTGGTCTCCCGTTCAGTTGTGACGTAGTTGAGCTGATCCGTATCAAAGATAAGAGTTTCCCAGTACCCAACGCCGGGTAGTGAAAATGTATATTTGATATATGCGATAAAATGAAAAAAAGGTTGTTAGACTGAGGGATCGAAGTGAGCCGACCGTCCATCTTCGGATTACGGAGCCGCACATCAACACGCCAGGCTATGAGACCTCTTAGTAAATGTAGGTTGAAATGTTGTTTATACAGCGCGAGAGTCAGTAAAGTGCAAACGATTATGAGAACAATAATAATTATAGATGAGTTTTCAAGGTGTGATGGTAATAATGATGTTTGAAAATAGATCGTACAATAAGGGAAAAAAGATGGTGGCGTCTGTCAGACTCGCGTTTGATTGGTCAACGTAGATCATAGTTCGTTGTATAGGGCAAAATATGCAGAGTATTTTTAAAAACCTCATCGTTGTCATTTGTCAAATATCAGGTGGAAAATGGATCAAAGAAAAACGTATCATTGGTGATATGGGGATTCGAAACAACGACATACCCATACAGAGATTGAATTACATCTGACATCTATGTGATGTTCTTCGACGAGGGTGTTTATACTCGTTTGTCAACTGCCAGAGTCGCTTCAGTCACCTGTCATCTGTCATTAGAAAAAAGATGGCGGTGTCTGATTGGTCAACGCACATCATGGGGACGACACATACAAATTATTCATTGAAACAACTACTTGCCCATACAGAGATTGGATTACATCTATGTGACGTTCTTCGACGAGATTGTTAACACTTCTGTCATTTGAAAAAAGAGGGTCATTCGTTAAAGAAAAAAAGATGGCGGCGTTTGATTGGTCAACGCAGTTGTACAGGGACGTTCAAAAAATTTCCCAATTAGGTAAAAATATATATGGGATATCTTAAAATAGCAATAGAAAAAATATGGAGTCGTTCGATTGGACAACGCAGCACATCAATGTACAGGGTCGCATCATAAATTTCTCATTTGAAACAGCTACTCACCCATACATAGAGATTGAATTACATTTGACATCTATGTGATGATCTTCGATGATAGTGTTAGATAGGAGACAAGATATAGAAGACAGAAGATAGGAGACAGAAGATAGGAGACAGAAGATAGGAGAGAGGAGACAGAAGATAGGAGTTAGGAGACATATAGATTGACAGGTAGGCAGATATTCAGTTTGATCGAACCAGAACGAACTAACCTTTCATATAGAGCATTTAAAAAATAACCAATAAATTTCGTCTGATCTGACCAGAACGAACTAACCTTACGTATAGCGTCTTAAAACATTGGAGGATTCGAAAAAACTACTCATCCATACAGAGGTCGAATTACATCTGACATTTAAAAATGTATCATTGGGGATATGAGGATTTGAAAAAACAACTACTCACCCATACGGAGATATTGAATTACATCAGACATCTATTATTGTTTGATCGAACCAGAACGAACTAACCTTAGGTACGTCAGTAATCCAATCCGCGCTTATGAGAATAATATAGATGTAATATTCAGAGTGTGTTAATGATAATGTTTAAAAAATATGAAAAATGGTGGGGAAACGAGGTTGTAATGTTTTAACGTGCTATACCGGGTGTACCAACATGTCATTTAAGAAAAAAAACGACAGGAAGTCTCGAAATGAGTCATTTAAGAGAAAAAAAAGATGGCGACTGCTTGTCAACGTGCTATACCAGGAGTACCAACATATCATTTAAGAGAAAAAAAACAACAGGGTGTTTCAAAATACATCATTCAAAAGGGGAAAAAACATGGTGGTTGTTGCTGCTTGTCAAGCAGACTGACAGATATTCAGTTTGATTGAACTAACCGAAGACGGGAGATAGGAGACAGAAGATAGGAGATAGGAAACAGAAGATAGGAGACAGAAGATAGGAGATAGGAGGCAGAAGATGGGAGACAGACAGATTGATAGGTAGGCAGACTGAAAGATGTTCAGTTTGATTGAACCAGAACGAACTTACCTTGTTTATGTATTGTTTTAGAGTGAATACCTGAATTAACCATATAAAACGTCTATTTTAGTCGCATTTTTTGCATGTTTTAACGTTTCAAATTTTATCTATTTTTTCGAACGCGAAAAACGCTTATTGCGACCGCATTTTCACGTGTTTTGGCGTTTCAAATTTTAGCTGTTTTTTCGAACGCGAAAAAACGTGTATTTTGAGCAATTTTGAAATGTCTATTCTCCATAAGGAATACATGTAAATATACAGTTTTTATGGTTTAATTTTAGGTCGTTTTTTAGTACGCGAAAAACGTTTATTGCGATTCCATTTTTGCATGTTTTTGCGTTTCAAATTTCAGTTGTTTTTTTGGAACGCAAAAAACGTGTATTTTGGTACCATTTTTGCATGTTGTAGCGTTTCAAATTTTAGTTGTTTTTTAGAATGCAAATGACGTCTTTTTGCGTGTTTTTTATTGAACTGTTCAGTCTTCCGTCCGATGGTTTTCGTTTTTTTTCGATTCAATGACACGTGTTGGTCAACGTTTTTTCGTTTTCGTTTTCGCTGAACGCGGTATGTAGCTGTATAGTTATGTTCTGTATGGTTGAGTATGTTAGTGTATGTCACAGTATGCCGTACTCACGCTAAACGTGGTGTGTCATCGTATGTCGTAGTATGGGCATGTTCGGTGTGGTTCGGTTTGTCACCGTATGGTGCAGTATGGCTATGTTCGGTATGTCGCAGTATGGTGCAGTATGTCGTAGTTATATATAGACTTGATGGAATGTAGACAATTCAGTTGTATTCAATATGTTGCACCGAACACCTGGTAAAAATATAGAGGTGGAGGGTAGTAAACATGGGGAACAGCAAAGAATGATCAAGTCTGATACTTATGGTCTACGATTCAACGATCGGTAATACCCCAGTACGTTATGAAAAAGATAGAGTGGTTGTACATGACAAAAGTTTTATTCTAACGGCTGGATTACTCCAATTGTTATTGAAACGAGTACCTCAATATCACAATGCAGAAGATTTGCTGGCATATAAAAATATGTTTGATACTAACTAATGCTCACAAACAAAGATATAAATCCGAAGAACCTGTGAACGCCAACAGTTCGTGGAAATATCGAAATATTATATCCATGCTGTTCCCACCTAAAAGAAGGAAAAATACGCATTTATCATACCCAGCTTGAATATCGCAGCAGCAGCAATATCCAAACACCCTCTTATATTAATAACAATGAAGCAATGAAAAGTAATATTGAGCAACCTCAGAAATATTCACTGGAAGAAGGTTCCAGAAAAGACGATGAAGCTTATAGATTATGTAGAGGTCCTCTTTTATTCAATAGATATTAAAATATTACTGTGTTTTATTTTTAAGAGTATTTTCCCCTCTTTTTGATTTATGTACTATTTGAGTAGCAGTTTGCTCGTTTAATAATAATTTCAAATTTTCCTTAAAAGAATGCACGTAATCACAGATTAAAATGTGAGGTTTACGTCTCTTTTGAATGCATGATAGCACACGTTAAATGTAATGATTTATAATGAAATTTTGTTTAGAAAATAGAGAAAGAAGGTGCTCATTTCCCATGATGATAAGTCCGTTTCCACATCACCCGGGAGGTAGGACAGCCAATACGTTTTCTTTTTTTCTACTGTGGAAGTTTCCCCAGTAGGCATATCATAACCACCATTTGAAAATTATCTTTGAAGCCAAATAGCCAGTGAAACATTTTGTCATCGTGGGAGTGAGCGGAAATAAGTTAATTCCAAATCAAACATGTTTAGTATAACCAATAAGATTCAAAAAGTTTCATATGCAGACGTTTCCCACATGTTTGTGGGTGTGTGTATGAGCGTCTACCTGCGTTTCTAGCATTTAGGTAGTAATCATTTTTTGGATAAAAAATTCATCATTGCAGGAGTGAGTAGAAATAGTCGATATCAAATCGTAGATTTTATTTATATACAATATACAGAATTATTCTAATGTATCCATCAAATTTTCATCAATTGAATAATGTCCCCATGGCACTGGAGTTGGGCAGCAGGTAACGTTTATCATCATTTGGAGACAGCGCTATTTTTGTTTGAACAATAGAGTGCACTTGATGTTTTTCAGAGCGAATGAAATTCTGGCGTACAATCTTCTTCTCACAGCTTTCGAGACATTCGATATAATCTTCGAAGGTTATGTTAGTTTTCACCACAGACGATTTTACTCCTTTTGCCTTTTTAGTGGTCCCCAAATTTTTCAATTCCAACTCAATTTCATCATCATCATAACCATCTTCACGCAATTTTTTCCTCTTCTCCTCATTATAAGCCTCAGTTGTTAGCACCTTTGTTGTATATAATTTCGATCGGAGTCCGACATAATCCGTCATAGAAACACCATTATTTTCGTCCTTCATCATACCCAGCACTTTTTTGTTGACCTGAGGAATTCCATAAATGTTATCTGGAGGATAATCTGACGTGTCAAAACGTTCATGACAGTCCTGCCTCATCACCTCGTATGGATCTTGTAGCAGCTCATATATGAGGGAATCGGTGTCTGTATACATAACGGTACAGTACTCACCAAAACGTTCCCTCATATAGCCATAGTGGAAGTCGTAGATGGTAGTTTTTGCCAAATCCAATATGGCTTGCCCTACATAGATAGGCTTATTCAGATAAATTTGCAGCTTACTAAGCTCAAAAGCCCCCAAGTTTTCAATAAAGATGGTGCAGTTTTTAAATTCTGGCTTAGCGATGTGGGCTTCAGCACCATATCGTCCACTCCATTCGGTGAGAAGGCGGATGTTAACCCTCTTCCAGACGTTCTCCATAGTTTTACCGAAGACTGCGTTATTCATCAATTTATATAAGTTTTTCTCGAACTCATTCGACGCCTTCTTGAGCAGCTCAGTATTCAGATCTATATATGATTTTAGCCATGGTGATTGTTTAAATTTCAAAACGCGATTAATTTTCTTCAATACTAAGCCATGCTCCAACGCCTGTTTCAATGCTCTATAATGTATTATATATTTGGTCTTATCATGAAGGATGGCCATTAATTTTGTGAGTTCTTTAGCTTTCACCGGAGGTTTTCGCGTCTTGGAGCTTATATGTTGGGGGCAGAAGGGAAGATCCTTTTGCTTGTCGTGCAAGTGTTGAGGATATTCCAGGTCTACCTCCAACATGTATCCACATCGGCATCATCGGGAATTTGGGTGACGTCAATATTCGTATCAGCCCATTCAAACCCCCCATATGGAAGGTACTGTGACATTGCCCAACCGTATTGATTGTTAACGTCAAAGTACATAAGGAAGGTTGAAGGTTTGGATGAATCATAGCGATTTGGCATGTATCTATTGTTGGCTTTGGCTCGACGTTTGGAGCATACTTGACTGAGTCCTCCTCGTATCCCCCGCTCTACAAAGAGGAACATATCGACATCGGTGAGGAGCTCAAACTCAATCCCAGTATACTTCATCATGGCGTCCCAAGTAAAGCCCGTCAGCGTACAATATTGAGCTGGATCGAGTTTATGTGACTTCAGAATGCAGGTTCTGAACATTTCAAAGACATCGGCAAGCAGGAGGATATCTGTCTTCATATATATGTCAACATAATCACCCAAATTTTGGCAATTGAAGGTTCTCCAAACATTCTGTGCTCTTTGATATAGACGTCGTGGGCAGGTCTTATTTTCCAGTTTATTGAAAAACTTATCTTGAGATGGTAGAGCCGTCTCATCGAATCTGCCAAATGAATCGATGTAATCGTATGACATAACTCCTTTTTTCGTTAGCAGTTTGAAGTGCTCATTAGGTACATTGGTAAACTGTGACTTTAGATTGGGGAATTCAGGAAGATAAGATGCCAGTTTATCTAATGCCAAGAAGCGGAATGAGTCAATAAATCGAAATTGAATCGGTGTATCACTAACGTGCTTCGTGAAAGAGATATATTTCTCCTTGGTGATAGGCAGCAGATCAACTTTCCCGGCCATTCTTGTAGCGATATCTTCCACAATGAAATGGGCATCATATCCGCTCAAGTTATGGAAAACAACGGGAACAGTGTGGGAGTCCTTGTAGTTTATATTGCAACCTTCATGAGCTGCTCCACGATAGTTATTTCCGGCAATCAGGTGGTTGTGATCCCTTACCTTTTTTCAATCTAGAGTGAAAGGCTGCTCACAAATATGACAGTGTGTTGCAAGTTTGAATTGCGCTTCTTGCACCCAAGACATACTTATTTCATAAGGACACCAGAATACAGTAGCCAAATCTTCAGCTAGTTGTGCCATCTCATCAGCGAACCACGCCATACAGTCCTGCCCACGATGACTCCTATAAAACGAGAGGGAGTCATCATAGGAGCATTTCATGTAGTATCCGACGGCAGCTGGAACGTGGTGCTCAGGCTTCTTAGAATCTTTCACCGGTTTTAAAACACTTTCCAAGTCGGCATACGAATGGGATCTTTTCTTTATTCAGGAAATTTTTAAATTTCAAGGTGTTTTTCCCCGGCTCGGGCATCTTAATGGCAGTTTCATTTAATTTCTCACAGTCCTCAAGGTGGCTATTGAGCTTCTGTTCACTATGGAAGTAGTGCAGACAGCGGTCACAGAAAAACTTTTGACCGTGCGCCTTACTCAGCTGGTTGGAAAGAAGTCTAGATAGATTTTTTATCCACATAAAGTGGAATTTTGTTGGAGCTCCACCGTCCTCCTCACCCTCAACATAATATTGATCCTGCACCAAGAGAAGATTGATGTGTTTTTCCTGTTTATTCTTAGTCAGATATGCAGGAAGGGTTTTGAACAGCTTTTTGTTTTTTTCCAACACATATACGTTAATTGAGACGTTATTTTGTTTCTCAAAGTTAGGGATCTGCTTCATGGTCATTGGGAACTGAATACCTTTTAGCTTGAGTACACTGGAGTAGTGAGGGTATGATGAGAGTTTGTGCAGATCATATTGTGCCGGATACAAAGCAGAAACGACAGCCCAAGCGAAGCAAGCTTGGTCATCATTCTTAACATTAATACATGCATGCTTTTTCTTGATTTGAGGCGGTAACTCGATGTAAGAAGATCCAAGCTGGGGAGTGAACTTGTTGATGTTGACTCCCAAGTTAATCACCTTCTTCAACGCCCAGCCCGAATCGCGTTCCTGGAACTCCTCAAGATCTTTCATGATAGGAGCAATAACCTTGGAATCAAACCATTCATCCAGATTGGTGTCCTGGTAAATCGGAGAGTTGGCGGTTGTGAAATACTTGTACTCTCGCAATATCTGCGCCCCTTTCAAGATCTCAAATTCGCCACAAAAAACCATGTTGACTTTCACTGATCCATCCTTTTTGAGGGCATTGTGAATTCTTCTTTTGAATATGGCTTTGGAATCAATTAGAAATGAGCGTGGATCCTTGTGTTTGAGGTTGGAAATAACACCACTCCTGATTCGGCCATTGAATGCCGAGTCGCTGTCATCCCAGTGCACACGTTCCATTGCTCCTTCAGGTCGAGAAGAATGCCCTGCCCCTTTCTTCTGTGCCGCTTTGAATTGAGCCCTCATAGTCTTGATATTTCTTAGACATGCCTCCAGATGTTGCTTCTCTCCCACAGTGGTAGCATTCTTCATGGCATCTCTAATCCGGCGCATCCTCTTCATACATTGCCCCAACCCTTCTCTGATTTTTAAGTCATCATTGGGGGTGATAATTCCCAGGATGGCGGCAAGATATTTAATCAATTCGATAAACATTGTGATTGCTGTAATTGCAGAAAAGTCATGTGTTAAACGTTAAACGTTCTAAAGTAGACTAATGAAATTTAACATAGCTCAGCATAATGTAAGCTTAGGTCGGACGGAAGACTAAACGCTTTATAAAAGGGTGGGGGTAAAGAACATTTTTGAGAGAAAAAAATTCAGTTGTTGTCAATAAACCCCCAGTTTGTTAAATTTTGTGCTTCAATTAACATAAGAATACATATAAAAGTGCTGCATTTTTTCTATATCGAACTATTTGTGACATTTTTATGCTTTGATTCCCATAAGAATGCATGCAAAATGCTGCATGTCACTTGACACAAATTGAAAAATGAAATTTTCTACAATCTATGTTTCAAACATCTAATAAAAATGGTGGGGGTAAATATTAATGGTTTATTTGATAGAACAATTTTTCAAACGACAACTGATTGGTTTCGAAAGGTTTATAAAAATTTGTGCTTCAACTAGCATAAGAATGCATAAAAAGTGGTGCATTTATCATATTTGGTATATATTTGTAACATTTTTATTCTTGATTTTCCATAAGATAAAATGTTGTATATCGTTTGACACATGAAATTGAAGAATGAAATTTTCAGAAAACTATGTTTCAGATTGAGCGTCCAATAAAAGGGGTGAGGGTAAATAAAATCTGTCGGAGTTCACACCTTCACGAACATATAGTGACGATGGTATTGTTAAAGCCTCGAAGTCGTGGAATATCAAGCGGGCGTTAGCTTCAGCTCGCTGGTCTCCCGTTCAGTTGTAACGTAGTCGTGCTGATCCGTATCAAAGATAAGAGTTTCCCAGTACCCAACGCCGGGTAGTGAAAATGTATATTTGATATATGCGATAAAATAAAAAAAAGGTTGTTAGACTGAGGGATCGAAGTGAGCCGACCGTCCATCTTCGGATTACGGAGCCGCACATCAACACGCCAGGCTATGACACCTCTTAGTAAATGTAGGTTGAAATGTTGTTTATACAGCGCGAGAGTCAGTAGAGTGCAAACGATTATGAGAACAATAATAATTATAGATGAGTTTTCAAGGTGTGATGGTAATAATGATGTTTGAAAATAGATCGTACAATAAGGGAAAAAAGATGGTGGCGTCTGTCAGAGTCTGTAGATGCCAATTTGCTTTTTGATCAGTGGTTTGTTGATATTTTATGTCAAATTAACGATGGTTGAAAAATTTATCATTTACATCACTATTTTGGTGATGATATCTGGAGCTGGGTTCAAATTACATAGTTATATCAAATATTGAAAATAATACTGGTTGCTCGTTAGCACAGAACTTTATATTAAAATTGGCTGCTGTGAAACTACAGTTGGAGAGGCAAAGGGGGTAGAGGGGAAACAAAAATCCTTTGAATAAATATACAAGAGGCTCACTGGTTCATTCAACGCTGAACTCGCAATGCGATCGTTTGTACTGTTGTTACCTCTGATGCTGTTCGCTGCATCGTCAGCGAATCTGGATGGCGCGAAAAAATTACTTTGTTAAATATGGTTATATGTCAAATAATTTGCAAACGGACCTCAGTGATGTTATAGTTTTTTTTGAAGAACGAAACAATCTTCCTGTAGACGGCACTTTGAACAATGAAACTGTAGATTTGATTGAAAAACTTCGAGTGACTGAAGATGATGCGAAAAATTACTTTGTTGAATTTGGGTATTTAACTAATACTTCGCAAACGGACCTCAGCGATGTTATAGTTTCTTTTCAAAAAGAGAACAATCTTCCTGTAGACGGCACTCTGAACAATGAAACTATGGCCTTGATAAAAAACCCGATGCCAATACAATGAAAACTCATACATTGTACAAGATAAATGGAACGAAACGTCACTTTACTGGTACTTTCCTTCTATCAATATGGATTTAGGGAAATATAATACATATAAGAAATTTGTTCAAAAAGCTTTCAATATATGGCAAGACGCTAGTTTTAAAATTCAAACAAGTGAACCTGAAACTTAAACAACAGCCAAACATTACAATACTGTTCGTAAACGGGGCACATAATTTTCGAGCAACCTGTATGGGTAAACACCAATGCGGCAGCACTCTTGATGGACCAGGAAGAATGTTGGGACACTCTTACTTTCCTTCAAAAGGTTCGACATGTGTTGAAATTCATGTGGATGATGACAAAACCCCCAGATGATGCCTACAATCTGCTGATGACCCTTGTACACGAAATCGGACATGTTTTAGGTTTGGGGCATTCACATGCCGAATCAGCAATTATGTTTAGATTTTATCAAAAAACAACAATACCTCTCCAACAAGATGATTTAAATGGAATTGAAGCTCTCTATGGACGTAAACAAAAATTCGCGCGTATACCGAAACCCGCTCAAAGCACCCCTTGTACGACGACGATGAATACCGCCTCAACTATAGACAAAGCGCCCACCAAACCGCTCACCAATTTATGTGAGATTGAACAGCCAGATTTAATGTTCCTAGCGTTCGCACCCATTTCCCAAATTATCGTATGTACATTATATATGAAGATCTGATATGGAAGTTGGATATAAATAATGATAAAACAATACCAAAACCAGAAAAACTTGAAAATTATTTACCCCTAGAAATTGGTAGCGTGAATCATATTTTCCAAAGTTATCTAGGACAATTATTCGCCGAGAGTAGTAATAAATTTTACTCGGGTTCGTTTCCGAACTTACAAATCAATCAAGACGTAGATATCCAAATACCGAGAGGTGCACGAATAAATGCTTTTTTCCAAACATATGTCGGTACAACTTATCTATTTTATGATAATTCCTCATTTATCGAATTTAGTGAAAGTAATAGCCAAGGTACTAATAGAGGTCGCATCAGCGATATGTTTCCTGATATTCCTGGCGATATTACGGGAGCGTTTAAATATATCGATGGACATATGTACTTTTTCCACGGGAGGACATATTTCAAATATAATGAATTCCAAAGAAAACTTGTTCAAGTTGGCGATTTCAACTGGAATATGTTTGGAGTGCCCTGCCCCAATAGAGACTTACTATCTGATTTGAATCACATAGAAATTATTATATCATATTTGTTGAGTGAGTGGGTACACTATGTAATCTTATATAATGCTAGTGAATGTTTGCCTAAAATGACCTCCCAAACAACCAGATTTGATTGCTATTGATCAAATTTTTAAATAAGTATTGAATCTGAAAATGGTCTCCTAAACTAGTAGATTTGAATCACATAGAAATTATTAAACTAGCATACTTGTTGAATGAGATAAGATTTATCGATGGGTAATGAAACAAGAAAAACATATAATACAATGAACCTACCTAATCCTGAATTTGGCGCCATTCCTCGGTCGATAGTCAAAAATCATTCTAATCAACCCAAATAATATCCTAGCCTCATATACGTATGCAGATGCATCGAATGTATATGCACATCAAGCAAGTAGTTGAAGTCTCATACAAAAAAACGCTGAATGCAATGGGAGAAAATATCCTGTACAAAACTGAAAACCTTATAATATATAACCTCATAATAATAGCTGTATCATTTGTGTTGAACCCATTTTTACATTACGAATTCAATTATTATATATTCACTCTGTATACGTTGTTAACAATTAATGTTACGCCATAACTTCCGTTTATGCCTCTTGTTAACGGGAAATATAAACATATTTTTAGTTTCATACTAGCTTCGATAAAAAAATTTCATATGTTGAATATTTAAAGTGTTGTGGATAACTGGTTTGACTATGGAAAATTTTGTGTCAAAATGTGTAGTGTCAAACAATTCTGGAATTGGTAAAAAATGCTTTTATAATCACAATCTTTCATTAAAAAATATGAAAGATTTTCGTTTAGTATAAAAAAAAATTTGGCGAAAAATTAGACTATGTCCCGAAAAATAATTCAAAAAATCATAACGGCGTTATTTGTGGAAATGAAGAGCAAGTTGATTGGTTGAAAAAGGCTTTAAATATCACATTCTTTCATTAAAAAATATAAAAGACATCAGTTTATCATCAAAAAAAATTTTGGTGAAAAATTAGACCCAAGTCCCGAAAAATAATTGAAAAAATCATTGGCTAAGGCTTTCGCGGCCGAAATTTTCACTATCACTATTTTGAAGGCCGTCGTGGTTTGGAATACTTTCCTAACGTTTCGCTAGCGAGAGTGGCTAGCTTCTTCAGAGGTCTGTTAATCTTCGTTCTACTCTGATGACTGAGCTAGGTGTGACTCTCAAGTCATATTTATGGGTCGTAAGGTAGTTCTGGGTATTAATTACCTGGGTCGCATTTGCACTTGTTATTGCGGTAGTCGAAAACATCTCCTTATTACCTGCTGTCATTAATTCGTTACTTGTCCTTTCCCTCGCATTTCTCAGAATTGGGGCCCATATGCGGTTGATATTCAGGGTTTCTACATTTCTGTTGAAATTCTCCGTATGTTTGTGGATTTCTATTGCTTCTCGTACGAGACGGCTGTCCCAACCAAGGGCATCACAGCATATTAAACAGAAAAATGCCCCGAGTTGAACAAAAATTACAGAATAAACGTACAGCTAAGGGAAATACAGTTCTTTGATAACCTCCAGGTGACAATTTCCACTTAACAAAAAAACTCTGTTTATACCTGACTTTTTAATGGTGACAACCTCCTTTGTACAGAGAAATTACAGACCCCAAAGCCGATACACTTCCCTTTCGAGTACCTGTCGTGATTTTGTGTAGGAAAAAGTCGACCGTTTTTCCTCGATAGCTGAGAAATTTAAAAAACTAGCACAATATTTTAGATAATATCAAAACAACAATTATATTTCACTCACAAATTTCCCCCAAAAAATGTATCGCTCACAACCTACAACATCAATAGTAGCATATAATGAATGAGAAACTTACATTGTTTTCAGAAATAGACACTTAAACACGCGAAATAGTTATTGTTCGATGATGATCATACACTAACGCTATCCGAATGCTTCAAAGATAATAGTTTAACGAAACTTTTGAATGCAGAATGACGCCATACACACCCAGAATTGTTTTTATAAGATTGCCCACTCCTACCACTCCATCAACAATTCTCAGTTCTCACGTATACATTTGGAAAACAAAAAAGTCGTTGCTAGTGTGTGGTTTTGTAATTTCCTGTTATGCTAACCTCAAGTTAATTGCACATAGCTTATCTCATGTGAATTTTCAGTCCGCTGTGGTTTTTCCATTGGAGATAACCCTGGCTCGGAGACCACGCTCCAATGCCAACTGATAACAATAACTTTGCTCGTATATTAAATGAAATGAAATATTTGAATATTTGATAATTTATTCAAAATACATATTTTTTCTTAAATTCCATAATTATGTCCAATAACATCCTAATCAAAATGCATACCATGCTAGAACAAATTCCTAGGTTTTTGTGTCTATTTCTCGAAGATTTTGGAATATCAGCTTTAGCTTATACTTATACTTTCATTCTTCAAAAGTGTACTTGAAAAACTGCTAACTGCTCCTGTTTGAGCTTATTTTCTATTAAACAGTTTGATGAAATTCTGTTCATCGGACGCTAAAAGTTATCAACGTATTTTGATCTTCTGACCAAAAAATCCAAATGAAATTTTCAGCGGTCTCAAGTAATTTCGGAGATACGGCATATTTTTGTTTATCGGGCGCCACGAGCTATCAAAAAAATGTTTTCTGATAATTACGTATTTTGATCTTCTGATAAAAAAATTTTTATTCGGTACTTACGTATTTTGGTTTCCTGAACAAAAAATCCAAATGAAATTTTTGACGGTCTCAAGTAATTTCGAAGATACGGCATATTTTTGCATTTTTATTGGTATTTTTGTTTATCGGGCGCCACAAGCTATCAAAAAAATTTCTATAGTACTTGCGTATTTTGATCTCTTGGCCAAAAAATCCAAATGAAATTATCGGCGTTCTCACGTAATTTCGACGATACGGTCTATTTTTAGATTTTGAATAGCATTTTCTAGAGACGTTCCTACCACGCGTTCAGCGAAAACGTTGACCAACACGTGTCATCGAATCGAAAAAATGGGTATCGCACGTTGAAAATGACAGACCCCATCTTGATACAGTTTATGAGACACCCTGTAATTCAATCTCTATGCTATATCTACGTAAGGTTAGTTCGTTCTGGTCAAACTGAATATCTGCCTACCTGTCAATCTATATGTCTCCTAACTCCTATCTTCTGTCTCCTATCTCCTATCTTCTGCCTCCTATCTTCTGTCTCCTATCTTGTCTCCTATCTCCTGTCTCCTATCTAACACTATTATCGAAGATCATCACATAGATGTCAGATGTAATTCAATCACTATGTATGGGTGAGTAGCTGTTTCAAATAAGAAATTTATGATGCGACCCTGTACATTGATGTGCTGCGTTGTCCAATCGAACGCCTCCATATTTTTTCTATTGCTATTTTGAGATATCCCATATATATTTTTACCTAATTGGGAAATTTTTTGAACGTCCCTGTACAACTGCGTTGACCAATCAAACGCCGCCATATTTTTTCTTTAACGAATGACCCTCTTTTTTCAAATGACAGACAAGTGTTAACAATCTCGTCGAAGAACGTCACATAGATGTAATCCAATCTCTGTATGGGCAAGTAGTTGTTTCAATGAATAATTTGTATGTGTCGTCCCCATGATGTGCGTTGACCAATCAGACACCGCCATCTTTTTTCTAATGACAGATGACAGGCGACTGAAGCGACTCTGGCAGTTGACAAACGAGTATAAACACCCTCGTCGAAGAACATCACATAGATGTCAGATGTAATTCAATCTCTGTGTGGGTATGTCGTTGTTTCGAATCCCCATATCTCCAATGATACGTTTTTCTTTGATCCATTTTCCACCTGATATTTGACAAATGACAACAATGAGGTTTTCAAAAATACTCTGCATATTTTGCCCTATACAACGAACTATAATCTACGTTGACCAATCAAACGCGACTCTGACAGACGCCACCATCTTTTTTCCCTTATTGTACGATCTATTTTCAAACATCATTATTACCATCACACCTTGAAAACTCATCTATAATTATTATTGTTCTCATAATCGTTTGCACTCTACTGACTCTCGCGCTGTATAAACAAAATTTCAACCTATATTTACTAAGAGGTCTCATAGCCTGGCGTGTTGATGTGCGGCTCCGTAATCCGAAGATGGACGGTCGGCTCACTTCGATCCCTCAGTCTAACAACCTTTTTTTCATTTTATTGCATATATCAAATATACATTTTCACTACCCGGCGTTGGGTACTGGGAAACTCTTATCTTTGATACGGATATTCCACGACTTCGAGGCTTTAACAATACCATCGTCACTATGTGTTCGTGAAGGTGTGAACTCACCTTTCCGTCGTAAAAACGCCAGAATCGACCTAACGAGTTTTCCCATGTTAAAACCCATAAGCTTACTTTTTGAATCCCTATAGCTCCTTTACTACTGGAGTAACGTTAGTGTTACAAACAGAAATGTTATAAAAAACAGGTATTATTTCTCGTATTTCACGATGATTTTCTACCACGTAGCTACATCCATCCATTTATTGGAACTTAGTATTCACTATTTACTATAAATCTGACCTTGCTACAGGTCCATTTTGTTGTGGATTTTCACCATTTGACAGATCGAATTTCTGTTATTAAACATTCACAAAATATGCCAATTTTTCAACCAAAACACCACGCACGTCCTTATTTACTTGTTTTCAGTAGTTCTTTGCAAAAAAACTATCCCTTTTTAAAAAATTCACCCTTCTTCAAAATTTTGCACTGCACCAATTTTTATGAAGAATAAAATTTTCTGACAAATCGATAATACAAAGTTTCCCGAATGGCGCCAACTTTTTGAAACTCACTGTGTATGAATGCACCATGAGGTGGTTAGACTCTCGTTTTGTTTACTTGTTACATCGAAACAACAAACTGAAAAAACTAGCTTTGTAGGAATATGTGCAAATTTTCTGACGCTACCTACCTCCTAGGCTAAAAAGAAAGACTTGATCCAAGTAAACAAACTATAATAGAAAGATAGAGAAAAACGGAATATATTTCATTTCCATGAACTTTCCTTTTAGGTCTCCTCCCTGCTCGGACCATATATAAACAAAATATCCATAAATCTTGTGGAGCGAGTCAAATCCAATGTTATTTCATTCTGACCACATCTATATTCTTTCTATACCGACTGAAATTTGGTGGCCGCCTTTCA
The DNA here is from genome assembly GCA_958298965.1 of Chrysolina haemoptera. Classification (NCBI taxonomy): domain Eukaryota; kingdom Metazoa; phylum Arthropoda; class Insecta; order Coleoptera; family Chrysomelidae; genus Chrysolina; species Chrysolina haemoptera. The sequence continues at coordinate 22,992,140 of OY282585.1, read as the reverse complement.
AACAGCAAGACGAGCAAGACTGTAGCCGTTTTCGATTGGCGTTTGGTTCTGGTAGCGGTTGACATAAAAATGACAGCGGTTTACTTTCTGATACTGTTAATGACGTCATAGTGAATAATAAAACGAATATGTTGGTTAGTGGTTGCGGTAATCAATCAAACGCCAATCGAAAACGGCTATAATCATTCTTGTGGTGTCTCACATCTCTGCCACCAACAAAACCATACTTCATTAACTAGTTAAATAATTCGAACGGAAAAATGTCTTTTTAAAAAACAATTTATTACTATACAAGTTGACGGACTATCTCTTACAAGAGTTACAATAAGAATAAAATAATGTTTTATGAAAAGTGTTCTCGCAGAGATCTTAGATGAGACGATTCCGGGAATACTGCATGGTCAGCGCAGCTTCATCAGCATAATCCATGGGAACTGACTACATAACTCCTCCCTCCTTAGGACGAGAAAATAAGGGAGTTATTTTGTCGGGTTGGAACCATTTCCGATTCTTGGCCATCTTCTTTTTTGACTTCTTTTGGGCTGCACCACTTGGTTATGTTCCATTTCTGGTTCAGTTTGATTGCCAATACTAGAAATGCTATTGATATAATAAATCCGAGAAGAGTGCCAAATATCAAAGTGTTATTGTTGTTCAAAGAGTTGGAGTTGCTTATCGGCTTCAATCGATCCATCATGCTGTTAATTTTATAAATTTCATCTAGGATGAGCTTGGTGAAGTTTGGTGTTTCATATAATTTTGGTGTCCTTATATTTTCGAATTGGAATTTGGGTAGTATTAGTGGTTTACCCTGTTGAATTCTCACGCGTCGTTGAAGAATCTCTTGCGATTCACTTGAATTTCACAAGTGTCTGGAATTTTGACGAGAGTTGGGAGATTTATTTCTATATATCGATCTGATTTGCATTTCGAAAATATTCTTTCCTCTTCGATTGGGATAATCAATACTTCTTCTTGAGTGACTTGCTCGGTGATTGATTCAGCTAGATTGATTTGGAGTGGTATACAGTTTGCCGTGAGGTTTCCTTCGATCAGCTGGGCTGTGCAATGGTCCTCGGGATAATAGTCCTCGGTGCAGTAGAACGATTTTTCAAGCAGTGGACATGGACTCGACTCGAATTGAATTTTCGAAGCTGCTCGTGCCAAATAGGGGTATTTGGGGATGAAAATATGGTGGTTTTGTATGATAGGGTATAGGTGATAGAATGTGAAGACCTCGTTTCTGATGATAGGGACATGAATTGCAAAAATCAATTTGGTTTCCGAAAATGTTACCTGTGTTCCGAAGAACTGATAATAGGTCAATATATTTTCGAATTTAGGTATTTCTGAATATTCATAGATTTTTCCCAAATAGTTTAACATTTTTTTCAAGTCAGAACTAGAAATTATTGAATTATGTAAGGCATTCAGTTTTGCAAATGTAATGGCATCTTCTAGATTGTCAATAAATGTTATTATATTTTGGCAATCCAAAATTATTTGTGAAAGTATACCTTGAAAGCAGATATAGTCTACTAGGTCACCGATGGTTTTCTGAACTGTCACCTGGAATATTTTCAATCCATTTTCAAGTTTCTCTTGATTTGCATTGAGAATTTAAATAGTTTTATTGTAATTATTGATTAGTTCCTTTGATAACGAGATTTGCATGTTCACTTCATGAATTATAATGTCTTGGTTTCGTTCTAAAATCGCGATGCTTTCGTCATAACGTTTTCCGTCATCAGCATCAAGGGTTCCGAAAAGCCATTTACCTATTTTTCCGATACCATTTATCAGACCTCTTTTTATGCGAATATGGGGCTGAAGGTTTTCTAATTTATTTTTGGTTGTACCTATGAGGTACTCAGTTCTCATTAGCATGTTTGCTGATAGACCGTGGTAGGATATTGGATTAGTGATATTTTCTTTATTGAAATTATTTTTGATTGACCTAAAATATTCATCTAAATTATTCAATTGATTGATTATTGGATCCAGATCAAGATAGTGTAAAAATGTATGTTTACTATAGACAATTTTAGCATCTCCTAATTTTATGGGTAGGATAGGGTTATTTATGGTGGTGATTTGAATGTCTTCAAAATTACAAAGTACTCGGAGTGCGTGAAGAAGAACGTACAGGGTCAGTAACTTCATTTTCATTATTTTCCTGTAACAAAGGTTTTCCATTAGTCTTGGGTTTTCTAGCTATACTTTTGTGGTATGTTCCTTTGTCGGTTTTCAGTTTGGTTCCCAAATCTTTGAGAATTTTTGTTTTTTTGAACTTGGGTTTGTCTTTGGGTCGTGCTTTTGTCCGAATGTATGCTATATTTTGTTTGGCAAAGTCTGGGGGCTCATTTCGGTTTTCATTTCTTTCAGTTATGATTTTTTCTTTTGTCTGTTCGTTCGTCTGTTTTATTGACTGATACAGTTTTTGGGCGGTTTCTTTGTGGTTTTGAACATAATCAGAGACGATAATATGGTCATTCAAGTCGAAAGGATTCGTGCTATTTATGTGACCTTTGACTACCTCGAATGGGGTGTATTTAGTGACACTATGAATTGAGTTATTATAGCCTAGAACAGCGCGTTTCATCAATTGATCGGGTGTGTAGTGATTTCCTTCGTCCTTCAAACATCTATAGTGTTCAATCAATGTCGAGTGAAATCTTTCGACTGGGGAATTGGAATTGCTATTTTTTGGTGTTGTGAAATGGAGTTCGATTTTATAGATTTTGCAGAAGTTTTCTAGATCCTGTTTTTTGAACTCTGTGCCTGAGTCGGCGGTTATTTTTAGGGGTAATCCATGATGGGTGATGAAATTCATGAGATTTTCTACCACTAATACTCCGGTTAAGGCTTTAAGAGGGTATGCTTGGCCATATCGAGAAAAAGAATCAATAATTGTCGAAAAACTGTGATTCGAAATTTTGAACGTGTCCATGTGAATATTTTCGAATGGTTTCGAAGTGGTAGGGGTGAGATTGAATTTAACTATCGGTGGGTTCCGATCATACTTGTTTTTTTGACAAGTTTCACAATTATTGATATAGTTTTGAATGTCGTCTGCCATTTTTGGCCAATAGAATCTTGAACTTAGGGCTGATTTCATTTCATTGATACCTCTGTGACATGTTTTTGTAGCGTGGTAAAGTTCGAGTTTCTCATTTTGTTCATTTAGGGTTTCTACATCGGTAAGGAATGTAGGGCAATGAACTATTTTGAAGGATGAGTTTTTGAATAAATTTTGGACAGTGGTACTGAAGATTTCCAAAAGGGCAGGGTTTTTGAAATGTATGGCGTATGTTTGTTTTGGGTTAATGTGGTCTTTGAGAAGTTTGACGATGTTTTCGGTCATGTTTCTGTTGGGCAGTGTAACGTATGATCGAAAATGTTCAAAAATTCTTTCCATTCTATACTGGGTCTCATTAAAGTCCCCAATGGCAATAATTACTTGATTTTTATAAGTATTGATGGAACGTTCCGAAATAGGAATGGTACATACAGGGTCTTCAAGAGAAGTGTGAACTGTTTCTAGGTCGGAATTGTTTTCATTCGCTATTTGTGGTTCAATACGGATATCGGATAGTACTTTGACTTTGGGTTGAGTTACTGGGGGATCTAAAATTTCTTGAAGAACATTTTCGTTAAGATCTAGTAGTGCTTCGGGGTTTGTCAAAAAATCTTCAATTTGTTCATTGACATCGCCGGGGTTGTTTTGGGTCGATAGAGTCTCGAGGGCGTTCAAGTCAATATCGTGAGGATTCCTAGAAAGAGCGTCGGCCGCTTGATTGCATTTTCCTTTTTTATATTTTATTATGTAGTCAAATTCTTCGAGTTTTAGGCGCCATCGCACTAATCTCGAATTTGGTTCCTTCAACGAAAAAAGCCACTGAAGGGGTTTATGGTCTGAAAATATCGTGAACTTTTGTCCAAATAAATATGGTCTGAAGTACTTGCAACTCCAGACTAGTGCCAGAAGTTCTTTTTCGATAGTCGAATAGTTGACTTCTGCTGGGTTCAGTGTTCTCGAGGCGTAACATATGGGGTGGTCATTTTGGGACAATATGGCACCAATGGCATAATTTGACGAATCGGTGGTCAATTCGAATGGTTTTTCAAAATCGGGATAAGCTAGGACAGGTTCTGAAGTGAGAATAGATTTACAAATGTTGAAACATTCAATAAATTCGGTGGTGTGTTCTACTTTCTCGTTTTTCTTCAGACACTTTGTCAATGGTTTTGTCACCTTGACAAAATTTTTTATAAATTTCCTATAGTATCGCAATAATCCCAAGAAGGATTTTATGTCCTTTTGAGTTTTCGGAATTGGGAATTTTTTGATAGCGATTATTTTTCTGGGGTTCGGTTTAATGCCCTCGGGTGTTATCACGTGGCCTAAAAATTCCACCTCTTTCCGAAGAAACTCGGATTTATCCAGCTGAATTTTCAGGCGGGCTTCGCGTAATTTGGAAAATACCAATTTGAGGTTTTGGATGTGTTCTTGGAGTCCGGTACTGAAAATAATGATGTCATCCATATATACCATGCAGATTTTATTTTGCAGGTCTTTCAGGACCTCATCCATTGTCCGCTGAAAACTACAGGGAGCGTTTCTGAGTCCAAATGGCATTCTCAGGTATTCGTAATGCCCTTGCTCCACATTGAAGGCGGTTTTTTCAATTGAATTTGGGGCCATCTCGATTTGGTGAAAACCACTGGCCAAATCGAGGGTAGTAAAATACTGTGCTCTTCCGAGCTTGTCCAAAATGTCATTGATATTGGGAAGTGGATATCGGTCACCAATAGTTTTTTCATTTAATTTCCGATAATCCACAACTATTCGCCATTTCGATTTCCCGGAAGAATCTAATTTTTTCGGGACAATCCAAATGGGGGAGGACCACGGGCTACAACTGGGTCTTATAATATTTTTTTCGAGCATTTCGTTTATTTGACGTTGTACCTCTTGTTTGTGCACATAAGGGTACCTATAAGATTTTGTGTGTACCGGTATTTCGTCCGTTGTCCTTATTTCGTGTTTTATTTTGGAAGTAAATGTCAAGTCGTCACCTGGTTTGTAGAAAATTTCAGAAAATTCGTTGCAGACCTTCAATATAGCAGATTTTTCTTCCGAATTCATGTGACCTGTCCGAATCAAGTCCGAAATTTGGGGATTTTTTGTATTGGAGTTCGATTTGTTAGAGTCTGTCTGTCTATCGGAATTAAGGAACGAATCTAGGGTGAATATTTCGTGGGTTGATGGTCCGAATGGTTTGACAGGGATAGGCTCTCGTAACGTTACAGAAATCGTTTCATCTGTTGGATTTTGGATTTCTATAGGGCCGTAACCATTTTTTGAAATGGTCACTATTTGGGGAATAAAAAGCTTATTGATTGAACCTTCGATTGTCAAAATTTCTCCCTCGTATAAACTAACAGGTATATTTTTCACCGTTCTCTCCTGTGGGTTAACTGAGAACGAAAAGCTAAACTCTGTGGGTTGTCTGAATTTAAATGGTATCTCAATGTGATTTCCAATCAATTTTTCATTGATTAAATCGATATTCAAATTCATGTTTATCAAATCCGTTAATCCCAATACTCCGTCAAAATAATCATGGAAATCGAACAAAATGAAATTGATTTCATACTTTGTATTGAATTCTGAAAATGCCGGTATTGAGGCTTGATATCTTACATTTTGACTTCCCAAAGCAGTTTTGATTATTGTTTCAGATTTATTCTGTTCGGGTACAATTTTTCGATAATCGACGGTTTAATAACTGATCTAGAACTACCTGTATCGATAAGTAATTTAATTTTTGGATGCCTGATTTCAACATAAGGAAGGGCATTGTTACACGAAAGATTTATTTCGGCTAAGTGTATTGATCTTCTTGGCTGGTTGGCTGAAAATTTTGTGTTTCATTATAGTCAAAGTCGTCGTTATGTTGGTTTTGGGGAAACAATTCCTGAATATTCGTGTTTTGTTCATCATATGGGTTTAGGTCGGGGTAGCATTCATTTCCGTCCTGATTGGGACTTTCGCTATACATTTCGTCTTGATCGGGAATTGGTTCCTCGTATTCATTTGAAAATAATTCTTCTGATACAAAATTGGGTTTTTGATTTGATTGGAAAAATCGCTGATTGTTTTGGAAATTATTCTGATATTGATTTCTAAAATTTGGCCTGGGTTGTTGAACTTGTGAAAAAGGTCGATAAGATATCTTGGTGGGGTTTCTAGAAGTCGTTGACATGGGTTCTGGTTTGGGTAACTAATTTGCAGGAATTTGTTTAGGTTCGATTAGTCGGATACCTCTGAGGGGGTTGTTGTCTTGGCTGTACATTCAGAGGTTGGCTGGGCCAAATGGGCTTAGTAGAGAAATTGGGGAATGAAAAATTTGGGTTATTTTGGAAAGGGGGTCTCTGCATATGATTTGGTCTTTGAATTTGGGCGTTGTTTGTATGTACGTTAGGTGTATAAGTCTGTCTGATGTTTGGATTATTGAATTTTGACTTGAAATTTTCTTGTAAATTACCGTACATTTTTTCGAAATTTTCATATTCGTTCACATACGCCATTGCGTCTTCTAAGCAAGTGGGTTTCTTGAGATGCATATTATTTCTCAATACACCTGTGCACCCTGCAATGAATGTACTGAGTGCGACTTTATCATAGTGTGAAATTTGATAGACTTTTTCGTCTTGTTTCAAATTTGAATCATTACTCACTCTTTGTACAACACTACTTCTTAATAATTGTAGCCTACTTCCAAAGCTCAGTAAGTCTTCTCCTTTGTGGGGTCGACTTCTGGTTAATTCTAATACTAAGCAATCTAAATCCCTACGATCTGAAAAGCATTGAATAAGTGCGTTTTTCAGGGAGGCCCAAGTATTGAGTTCGGCCCTGTTCCCTACCATGAATTCTGCTTTTCCTATCAATTTTTCTTGAATACATTCAAGAACATGATCATTTAGAGTTTGATCATTATAAGTTATATAGTTATTGATCAAATTATCACACCTATCAATAAATCTATTCAATGTATTGTTATCACCATCGAATGGTTTGATATTATTTAATCTAGATTTGAAAAGATTCCAGTTTACAATTTGGGGTTGTGGTTGTTCTACTGGTGGAACCATATTGGATGCTATTAAATTTCCAATACAAGAATTTGGTTCACTAAAAGTTGAATTTTCTCCAAATGATAAATTATTAAATCTACTCAAAATTTCATCAAGATCATTCATAAAAAATATTTTCTGTTTTAAATTATTAAAATTAATCGTTTAGAATAGACAGCAATTCGTTCGCAATGAACAGCCCTAAATATCTTCACCGAAGTCCTTATTCAGAGGGTTCAGTAAAGGCAAGAAGGAAAATTTGGCACTTACAGGTTTGATTTTTGGGTATCCAAATCCGTGTAGTTTCCGGTTCCTTCCTCGTTGATTCTGTGTAGCCTTGCAGGGGTTGAGTCGTCAGCTTGTCCGCTCGTTCGGGGTATCCTCGATGGATGGATGGTTCGAATTGTGCTCAAGGGTTGAAACTCCACGACGCGAAAAAGTTCTTTTTGCACGCTGCACAAATCCTTACACGACTGCGCCAGTTAAATAATTCGAACGGAAAAATGTCTTTTTAAAAAACAATTTATTACTATACAAGTTGACGGACTATCTCTTACAAGAGTTACAATAAGAATAAAATAATGTTTTATGAAAAGTGTTCTCGCAGAGATCTTAGATGAGACGATTCCGGGAATACTGCATGGTCAGCGCAGCTTCATCAGCATAATCCATGGGAACTGACTACATAACTAACTGGAAAACATAATAAAATATTAGAACTATGTCACTATTGTTTTCATAAAATGCTAGAAAACATTAATAATTAAGAACAATTTATTATGTAGATTTCGGTAAAAAAACTCGAGAATTAATCAGAGCCATATTTTCTCGAAAGATGATTTTGAAATCATTTCGAAACATGATTTTAATAACTATGTCATCGTTTTCGTTGTCGGCGTTGTCGCGAAAGAATTACGTCATAACTTCAAAGTTGTCAAAGGTCGAACAATAATATAACCACATTGAATTCAAACTTATTATGCACACGATATTATAATTATTAACACAGCAGAAGAGTTCTCAAATATTACTTTTGATTAATGATTTGCAACAGTGTCAAAAAGAGGACGATGAATTCTTCAATTATGTCTTTTTATTACCCAATCCCAGCCCAAGTAGTCCCCCGAATGGGATGAAGAGAACTGGTTTACAAATTTTACAGACTAGGAATTTTTTATATACTTCCGGGTGTCAAAAAATACATTTAGTAAACTCCTGACTGAAATAAATAATCTTGATTGAGGGAGGCCCAATTTAGAAACACCCTATAATTGAGGTGAAAAAGATGGTTTGTGGTGGAACACCCGTTTCCCCACAGTGGCAGCTGCATTGTCTACTGTTAATATGAGATCTTCCAGCTCGATTTGCACCATACCTCCCATTCACAATTTTTTTTATTTCTCTGAACGAAAGAAGTTATTTATTTTCTTTATTTTTCAACTCAACGTCTTCAACCAAAAAATGGCACCTGACATGCGTCATATTCTTTTGAAAGATCCTCCCGATGTGATTTTGAAATACTTTCAATATTTGACAGTTGTGACGTCATGGTTCGAAATAATTCCATCAAGAAATAAAATAGAATGTTTTCAAATTATTTGAAATACTTTCACGAGAAAATATGGCTCAAATATCTATGCACTCTGTGATAAATTGAAAACTATCAATAGGTGTTTTCCATTTAGGAGTGTTAAGCCCCGGGGCTTCTTATTTTAGACTTACTATTGGTAGATTTTGACAGATGCCATTTTTGGGCCGATGATCAAACTAGAATTAAAAGTCCTGGTGCATCAAACCCTTAAATGGAAAGCAGCTAATTAGGCAATCCAACGACCTGTCAAATAAATTCAAAATGGCGCTTGGTTGGCAAACAAAAGAAATTCACGTTTGTTTACTTGTAGACTTCGAAAGCTTTATTGAAGTATTTGACTACAACTTCGTTTAGTTTTTATCAGATTTATCCGTGACATAGTTCTCCAAACTCTGGCCTTCTTGTTGTTTGCATTTTAAGAATGGATATCTATCAAAATTTACATTTTTCTTCGGTAAAAAATAGTCGTCAAACCTACCCTAAATTTCCAAAATCTCTGATTCTCCGCCACATTTCCGGAAAATACTAACTGTTGTATACCTCGATAATCCATATTCCCAAGATTATTGGGAATTCAACATAAGGGATACTTCGAACTAAAATCAAGGATACTCCCTCTTTTGACACTATAGATAAGTACATTGAAATTATTGTTTTCGTCAAAATTCACATAATTTTGGCTATTGGTCATGTGCATTTTGTTGAATCTGTAATCATTATTGATAAGTGATGAATTTCTGGAATATAAATGGTGAATATTCTGTTCTTTTCTTGACATAATGTACTCGAGAGTAGTAAAATTTTTGCCACTTTGGCGCTAGCATCTAATCTTGAATCCCCAATTCCAAAAATCCTCTCGATTTACGGCGATGGCAGAGTTATTTGCTAATAACTAATTTTTGAAGTTTTGTTCGCAGCGCCGTGTCAAAGTGTAGGGGCATGCCCCTACTCTTTGGCCATGTGGATGGGTGCACAACTGGAAGACAAGAGCTTAGGATACAAATAATACGACGACCGACGACTACTTTGAGACTGACTTTATTGTCACTTCACTTTCCATATGTGACAGGCAGGGCAGGCCTGACCTCAGCAATAAAGGACATAGAGATGCCCTGCCTATACTACAAATACTTTTTTTGAAGTGAACATGAACTATCCTTTTCTTTACAATATGTGGGCGAGGGGGGTGACGGGTGGTGAGACGTTATTGACAGTTTGTTTACATTTGGAGTAAGTAGGACCATAAGACAGTGGCGGCAGGTTTAGTTAATTATCGAAGGGATATTATTGGGTTATAAATAAATGTAGTTGTAAATATTTCTTGTTACAGGAATTCTTATTTATTAGAAATCATTATAGAAATTGTGAAGTTTTTCTACCACCTACTAGATTTTTATTCATGTACGCTTGTTGATTTTACTGGGTAAATTATGGATGAAGTAATGAACGTTGCTTTATAAACTCATGATTTGTATAGGTACTGACGACATTTCAAATATTCTAGTGTAACGTATTGCACCTCATATCGTAAAACCACTACTTTCATTTTGAATTTATCGTTTTAACAGGGTATTTTTCCATCAATCTTAAAAACTTCCAAAGTCATACCTACTACTGTATAAAAAAGGAGATAAAAATACATTAGAAAACTATCGTATTGGACTGTTACCTACTTTTTTAAAAATTTTGAATCAGCTGTTAATAAATAGATAGTGGCTTTTCTTTCATCTCATAAATTGCTATCAGAATGCCAACACGGATTCACTAAACAAAAAAGTCTAGAATTGCTTTGGAAAAATTTGTGAGCGATATTTGTATACACACCGGATAAATCTCGGGTTGCACTAGGTTTGTTTGTAGATTTCACAAAAGCTCTTGATTGTGTTAATCATAATATTTTGCTAACGAAATTGGGGAGGTAAGGAGTGAGAGGGGTTATACTTTAGGCTGGTTCACCTCTTATCTCTCAGATCCATCACAACAAGTTACAACAAACAACGTCATCTCCAGCACAAAAAATATGAATTCCGGGGTGCCTCAAGGATCGATACTGGGCCATACGCTCTTCATAGTTTATATCTATATGTTGAAATTTCTTAGCATCCTTCATTATTGATTGTCTCGTATACTGATGATACAAACTTCCTTATTGAAAGTGATACTGTGAATGATGCCAAAAATATGGCTAAATCAATTTTCAGAAATATGTCGCTATGGGTTGAAAAAACAAATTGGTTCTTAATAATGGTAATACCACCTGTATCATGTTCAAAAAATCTCAGTCGCGGTTGGAGCATAGCAAAGAAATAGTATTGCCGGACAAAACTACTTGTCTTAGATTATATGATTTATGCAGAAATATTTTTAAATCCTCTAAAATCTTAACTTTGGTATCTAAGTATATTATTATACATGAAGTTGTTTACTATGTTTTCAAGAAAAGAGATAAGTTCAACGAAGTAAGAGCTAAGCACTCTGTAACGGTCATTTTGCCAGTTGATATTATTTAATAATTCCTAGTGAATACACTCACTTAATTTGAACAATTTATTAGGACAGAAATTGAAGTTCTTTCAACCATGAGGGTCTATATTTCCTTTACCCACCCTGTATGTAGACAGAAGTACTCGTTTACTTTGAACTCGACAAAATTCACCGTGAAAGAAAGGATGAGAATCGTCGACGGTTTTTTTTGGAGAACCGATACCGGTATTCGAATGAGACTATATGAAATTTAAAAGGGTTCTATGTTGATTGTTGACCAAGTCAGATGTTTATTGTTAAAAAATAAGAAGGTCATTCTGCTACTGAAGGTAGAGTACTAGTACATTATATTTCGTAATAATTATTTCCGTTGGAATGTCAAGTATTAACCTATTAGTGGGTCAAATAAAAAAAATACATTTTCAATTTTAGATTTGACGGCCTTCCTATCATTCTTGTACCGATTACATTCCAAAAAACGATTCATGGACATACTTATCAAATACCCACCGGCTCTTATGGATCGATCTGAATCGTTCAACTTGTAAATGGAAAACCAATCCCAATTCACATGTAATTTTGGTTGATAAGCGAGCCAGAACTTACCTATTGAGTGAGACCGCTTCACACCGAGGAGTAGAGACAAAATGGCTGTCTTAAGGTCAGGTTTTTCCATTTTTTATGATTTCGGCGTGATGACGCACCGCACTTCATAAGGTCTAACAACATCGTCCACCAGTCAAATTGTCAAGTCCAACAACAGTATTTTATAACTATTTTTTCAAGATTGCAAATACTTCTGAGTATAATAATTTTTCACCAAATTGGGTTAGTTTTAGTCCTGTGTTTATTCAAAAGTGTAAACCAGATATAGCTATATATGGGTCTCTAAGATATGAATTTTTTATAGAAATCATTACGTAATTGAACTATCTCTTTCCACCTCCGTTTATATAGTTTAAAGGAAGTAAATTATTAATTCTGCTTAAATTTTATTTTTTCTGAGCTTTGGTTTTTTCCAACTGAGATGGCGCCCAGTATTACATAGGTCCACTCAGATATTCATTATTCAATCATTATATAATTTCCGAAAACCACGCCCGCTCCCGAACACGAATGAGCTGCCGGAGCACAAGGGCCCTTATTATCAAACCAACGAAGGGTTACACAAGTGGCACCCTGAACGTGAGGCCCGAATGAATATTTGAGTTTTGCATTTTTTTATTATTTTTTTTCAATTATCTGGACTGTTGAAAGACCTTGTGCGTTTCGAATGTTGACAAAATTTTCTATACTGGTGATTTCAAGTTATCAAGCATTGAAAAATTTATCCAGAATTGGTGTACGAGCCTTTTCTATTTTTTCTGCCTGATGAAACTTTTTATTACTCTCTGTTCTGTTTATATTCTATAAAAACGAAAATGGTATTTGTGGGTTGACTATCGTTCACAAGGAACATTTACGAAATAGTTGAAAGCGATCTTCATTTATGTTGAAAGAATTTTAATTTTATAAAAAATCATTGAACTTATTTACAGCCGTACAGTTAAAAAAAACGTGATTTATTGAATGTTTGCTCTTGTGGAATGGTTAATTATTGTTTATTGGAAAAATTTAAGTTCTTTGATATACAGGAAGCCAAATAAATAAAAATAAAATAATTTTTTTGATTCTTTTGAAAATCAATTTGAATTGAATTTGGTATATACGGAGTTAAAAGAAAATATAGAATCGATGTCCTAAATCATGAGACCGAATTATTTGCTCGTCGGCGAAATAAATTATGAATTGAAATTACGAGGTATTGTCACTTCTAGAGACGTTATCGAAAAGAGAAAAATTTTAGGTAAGGCTTTACAAAAAGAAAAAAATCGCGATCTTGAGTTAATTGACCCTGAATTTGATTACGGTACGGAGCGAAAAGAGGTTGAAGCGACTTTGAATAGCATCCAAGAATTGATACAAGACTTTGAAGGTCAGATTCGGTGTATTGTAGAGCTCAGTCTAGACTCGCTCATATCATGAATAGAATTAAACGAATCGATACCGCAAATGATGATAATAAAAAGACTTTTAAAAATGAATCTTATGCAACGGCTCTCACACTAGAAGCGGAATGCTCCCACCCCACCCGTTGTTCCTACGGTCATTAATATACCTGCAAAAAGTAATTCTATTCCGATATATAAATGGGATGTCACTTTTGATGGAACCAATTCTACGATGGGCGTTAAACATTTACTGGAAAGGGTGAAGGAATGAGCGGAGGCACGACAGGTATCTAAGGTTCACTTTCTTTGAGGGTGCGATTTTTTTACTGGTAATGGATTGTTATGGTATAGGAGAGTAAAAACTTTAGGTTCAGTTAGAGATTGGGATTAATTGATCGGCTTCAAAAAGACTTTTTAACACAAGATCACGACAAAGACTTATGGCAATTTATAAAAAATCGAAAACAGCAAAAAGACGAATCGGTCGTTATTTTTACCGCTATTATGGAGTCACTTTTCGGAAGGTTAGGCACGCAACCTGCGGGAACGACAACTAATAATAATAATAATAATAATAGTTCGCGTTTTACGAATAGGCGTAGGGAAGATAATAATTGTGAAGTAAATATCAATCAAAATCGATTTCATGTGAACGATAATGCCACGCCGCGGCAGAACTTAGGCTCACAAAATACTTTAAGTTGCTGGAACTGTGGTAGGTCCAATCATACTTTCCGAAATTGTAGGGAAAGACTTAAAAAAATTTGTTTCCGATGCAGAAAAATAGGAGTAACGCGTGCATCTTCCGATAGGTGTATGGGAAACGCTTGAGGAGGTTAAAAACCGTCGACCATTTCTCACCTCCTTATATAACTAGGGCCGAAATCTGCATATCGACAAATAGAACTGAAGAACAACTTAAATTATTACAAAATATAAATAAATATTTCAAAGAAAATTTCCAAAAGGAATCAAAATCGGTTAATTCATCGCCTGTGTTTATTCCAAAAAAAGATGACAATCGACCTTACTTGAAAGTTGAAATCTTTAGCAGAGAAATAGTAGGATTATTGGACAGTGGATCGAATAGGTGTATCATAGGTAAAGGGGGGTTGAATATTATTGAAATGTTTAATTTGAGAATACGTTCGTCCGCAACTCAATTTCTTACTACCGCTGATGGGGTCCGCCAAATTATCGAAGGAATAGTTGATGTCCCATTACAAATAGAAAATTCATGCAAAATAATTTCATTTTTGGTTGTTCCTTCTCTTTGTCATTCTTTCATATTTGGTAGTTACTTCTGTAAGGTGTTCAATTTAAAAATTGATTTTAAAGAAAATGTGATAAATATCAATACTTTAAGCGAAAGCGTACAAACTGGTAACAACGATCATATACGGGTTTTCGAAAATTTATCAAATGGCCAAAGAGATAGGGTGAAGGAATTAATTGAAAAATTTAAAGAATTTAGTAAAGGAAAATCAGGAAGGACTAATTAGATGGTATATAACATAGATACAGGGGATGCCAATCCGGTTAAACAACGACAATATTTACTCTCTCCATATATGCTTGAACATTTGAACAAGGAATTGAATAAAATGATAGAGTTGGGTGTAGTGGAACCTTCCATGAGCGAATGGTCTTCACCGGTACTTCTTGTAAAGAAACCTAGTGGAGACTTTCGATTATGTTTTGATGGTAGGAAATTGAACAATCTTACAAAAAAAGATTCGTACCCGTTACCACACATAGATAGGATTTTAAATATGTTAGGAGGAGCAAAATTTATTTCTTCGGTGGACTTGCGCAGTGTGTTTTGGCAAATACCCCTCAATAATGAGTCCAAGGAAAAAACCGCTTTTTCTATTCCGGGAAGAGGCCTTTTCCATTTCA
Source organism: Chrysolina haemoptera (assembly GCA_958298965.1). Taxonomy (NCBI): domain Eukaryota; kingdom Metazoa; phylum Arthropoda; class Insecta; order Coleoptera; family Chrysomelidae; genus Chrysolina; species Chrysolina haemoptera. The sequence goes on along the minus strand of OY282585.1, from coordinate 22,977,035 downwards.
ACGTCTTACCTTTCGGCCTAGCAAATGCCGCTCAATTCCAACAGCGCCTCATGGATGCCATTTTGGCCCACAGTTTGAGCCGTATATATTTGTTTATTTGGACGACATTATTATAGTATCTCCAACTTTTGAGCAACACGTTGCGAGAAGCTAACCTTACTGTTAATATAGAGAAGGGTGAGTTTTTCCTGTCTTCTCTAAAATACCTAGGTTTTGTAATTGATAAATTTGGATTACGAACTGACCCAGATAAGGTATCGGCTATGGTTAATTTTCCTAGACCGAAAAATACAACAGAGATTAAAAGATTCGTGGGAATGTGTGGTTGGTATCGGCGTTTTATTTCACATTTCTCTACCTTATTAGCTCCAATTAAAAGGTAAGAAAAAGGGACAGAAGATAGTTTGGTGTGATGAAGCGGAGAAGTCCTTTATTTCCATCAAAGAGGCGTTGGTGTCAGCTCCAGTATTGGTTAGCCCAGATTTTTCTTAACCATTTGTAATCCATTGTGATGCGTCTGATTTTGGTTTAGGGTGTGTTCTCACTCAGGAACAGGATGGCAAGGAGAAGGTTATCGCCTTCGCTTCTCGGAGTCTGTCGAAGTCGGAGAAAAATTATACGGAGACAGAAAAAGAATGTTTGGCATGTGTGTTTGGATGTGACAAATTTAGGGGTTATGTTGAAGTTTCTCGGTTTCAGATCATTACGGATCATGCTGATTTGAAATACCTCAGTAAAATGAAGGATCCTTCCGGAAAGTTGGCGAGATGGAGTGTCAAATTGAGTCAGTTCGATTTTGAATTATCCATAGGAAAGGTAAATTCAACGTTGTCCCGGATGCACTTTCACGAGGACCAGTCAATTCTCCGCAGAATGTCCAAACCGATGAAGTAGTAGTTGTAGTCGATCCAGATAGTTGTATCTCCCTTGATATAGATTTGGAAACAAACAAAAATGCGAAAGGATATTCTGGCCGATCCAAGTAAATTTCCCCAATGGTGTGTGAAGAATAACTTTGTTTATAAGTTCGTCCCTAAATATAAATATTTCCAAATGGAAACTCTTGGTTCCGAAATTGCAACGTAAGGAGGTTATGGGATTTTGTCATGACGCTCAAGATGTTTATCAGTATGTAAGGAGTTGTAAAACATGTGCGTCTCAAAAATCACCTAACTATCAAAAATTTGGACTTATGGGCTCAGAAAAAGTGGTAAACTTTCCATGGCAAATCATTGCCGTCGATTTTTCAGGTCCGCTACCTAGAAGTACTTCTGGATATCAGTATTTACTCGTTGTTAGTGATTGGTTTACGAAGTTTCCACTTTTATGTCCGCTACGTCTAGCCACGGCTCAAAACATTGTTCGTTTCCTAGAAAATGAAGTCTTTCTGGTTTATGGTGTACCGCAGTATATCATATGCGATAACGGTCGGCAGTTTGTCAGTCGTTCGGTAAGAGACTTGGTAAAACGATATGATTCTCAACTTTGGTATACCGCGTACTACCATGCCCAAGCAAATTTCGTCGAAAGGTCTAATCGTACTATTTGTACTGCCATACGCAGCTATATAGGGGGTAACCATAAACATTTTGATAAAGAAATACCAAAAATTGGCTCTGCATTGCGCACTGCCGTTCACGATGTAACGGGATATGCACCTTCGTTCTTGAATTTTGGTAGGGTCGTCCCGTGTACTGGGAAGTATTACGGTAATTCGAAAATTTTAGACTTGAAATCGGTTAATCGCGAGGATTGGGCAAGTAACGTTCAAAAACTTTCCGAATTAGTTGAGGAAGTACAGAATAAACTTCGCAAAGCTCACGAGCGTAATGCGAAATATTATAATTTGCGGAGACGCGATTTGGAATTTCACGTAGGCGACAGGATATGGAAAAGAAATAAAGTTTTGTCGAATGCGTCGAAAAACTGTGCTAGTAAGTTAGCACCCCGATATTCACTCTGTATCGTATCAAAGAAGAAATCAAAATTATTTTGTGTTCTCAAATACGAAGATGGTTCGAATGCCGGAGAATGGCATATTCAAGATTTGATTCTCTTTCCGATTTATCAGAGTCTGATGGTGAGGAAAAGTAAATAAAAAAATTTACAGCCTAAGCTGTATAGTACATTAGTCGGTTTCGTCAAATCCTCTAGCAAATGGAGATTATATCCATGTCTGTTTAAAGTATTTTGTCCCTGTCCACTTAAGTGATCATGTCCCAGTACGTACAAGTATTTTGTCCCTGTCCAATAAAGTTATCATGTCCCTGTAAGTATAAGTATTTTGTCCCTGTCTACTTTAGTGATCATGTCCAAGTGCGTAAAAGTATTTTGTCCCCGTCCGCTTGAGTGATCATGTCCCTGTACGTATAAGTATTTTATCCCTGTCCTCGTGATTACGTCCCTGTAAATATGATTATTCTTGTCCTTGCCCACTTACAAAAATTAGGAAAGTTATTAGTTAGGAATTAGTTAGTTAGTTAGGAATAAAAAAGGCTAAAATAGTTTAGCTAGGTATAATAGGTAAGTCAGTATATGCGCATATACACACTCCTAGGCTATAATAATTAAAATTATGGTATTATGTGAGTACTAACTAGGTAATAGTAAAAAAAAAATAGTAAAAATAGTCATTAGTAATTCCTATTTTCTTTAAACGGAGGAGGGTGAGTGTAACGGTCATTTTGCCAGTTGATATTATTTAATAATTCCTAGTGAATACACTCACTTAATTTGAACAATTTATTAGGACAGAAATTGAAGTTCTTTCAACCATGAGGGTCTATATTTCCTTTACACACCCTGTATGTAGACAGAAGTACTCGTTTACTTTGAACTCGACAAAATTCACCGTGAAAGAAAGGATGAGAATCGTCGACGGTTTTTTTTGGAGAACCGATACCGGTATTCGAATGAGACCATATGAAATTTAAAAGGGTTCTATGTTGATTGTTGACCAAGTCAGATGTTTTCGTAAATCCATGTTTATTGTTAAAAAATAAGAAGGCCATTCTGCTACTGAAGGTAGAGTACTAGTACATTATATTTCGTAATAATTATTTCCGTTGGAATGTCAAGTATTAACCTATTAGTGGGTCGAATAAAAAAAATACATTTTCAATTTTAGATTTGACGGCCTTCCTATCATTCTTGTACCGATTACATTCCAAAAAACGATTCATGGACATACTTATCAAATACCCACCGGCTCTTATGGATCGATCTGAATCGTTCAACTTGTAAATGGAAAACCAATCCCAATTCACATGTAATTTTGGTTGATAAGCGAGCCAGAACTTACCTATTGAGTGAGACCGCTTCACACCGAGGAGTAGAGACAAAATGGCTGTCTTAAGGTCAGGTTTTTCCATTTTTTATGATTTCGGCGTGATGACGCACCGCACTTCATAAGGTCTAACAACATCGTCCACCAGTCAAATTGTCAAGTCCAACAACAGTATTTTATAACTATTTTTTCAAGATTGCAAATACTTCTGAGTATAATAATTTTTCACCAAATTGAGTTAGTTTTAGTCCTGTGTGTATTCAAAAGTGTAAACCAGATATAGCTATATATGGGTCTCTAAGATATGACTTTTTTTATAGAAATCATTACGTAATTGAACTATCTCTTTTCACCTCCGTTTATATAGTTTAAAGGAAGTAAATTATTAATTCTGTTAAAATTTTATTTTTTCTTAGCTTTGGTTTTTTCCAACTGAGATGGCGCCCAGTATTACATAGGTCCACTCAGATATTCATTATTCAATCATTATATAATTTCCGAAAACCACGCCCGCTCCCAAACACGAATGAGCTGCCGGAGCACAACGAAGGGTTACAACTCATATAATACAAGAAAAAAAGATCAGCTCTCTTACCTAACAAGCACAATACTTCGCTGTACCAGAGGTTTATATGGGATGCATGTTTCACAATAAGATACCAGATAGTATTAAAAGTAGTAGGAATTTGAATATTTTTAAGAAAAAAGTGAAAGTATTTAGAAAAAATTGTTACACAGTTAGGAGTTTTATGCATGTACTCAAATATATGTTCATTTGTTAGTAGTTCTTCATGAGTCTTGTTCATATTTTTACGTTTTAATCTATTCACATTGACATTTCTTAACAGTATGTTTAGCATCCTGTTTCTGAAACTGAATGAATATATAAATAAAATGGAAACCTCATCGGAAGGAATCCTATTGAAAATAATCAATTATTGGTACATGCAAAAATATAAAGTTATAAAATAGATCTGAATGGCTGTAACAGTTCAGTTGGGAGTCTGGATCTTTTCAACATATTCAACGAACAACCATAATAAAACATCCTGATATGAAAGTATGAAATGTTTTTTCACATCCTAGAGACTGCTTTTGAGTCCACAAACCTCACAAATTTTAACCATTGGTCGAGAAAACTAATTATACCAGTCTTATTTCTTAGAAAAAGGGGAAGGATTCTGAATTTCACTGAAATCAACACAACAATAATGTTTTGAATTGATATAGCCGATACTTGATGAAAATCCATGTATATCCATATAATGAAACTATAGTTTAAATGATTTTCACATCACTACCACTACCACAGTGGTTTTGTAAACCCTTTTGATGTGAAAATCATTTAAACTATAGTTTCATCATAGATGATAACAACAATAATGGTATCAGGCCCTCACTTGTAAACAAACAAAGTTATGTTGACTTCAAGACAAGGATGGAAAAGGCCACTCTATTGTCTTTTATTACTCTGAGGGCCTGATTTGTCATGTGTCTAGTCACGGAACATGCCTTCATAGAGTGAAGCGTTGAGCGAGGGCCGGGAACAGGGGGTCTATTCTCGAACCATTTGGTTTTAAATCGTATACGAAAAAGAGAGAAGAACATACATATTCCATGTGTATTGGTGTGGGACAGTAAAACTATATGGCATACGTACAAACTCAAGAATAGCACCCCGAAAACTACAGCCGTTTTCGATTGGCGTTTGATTCTGGTAGCGGTTGACATGAAACTGACAGCGGTTTACTTTCTGGTACTAATTTGTTTGTTCTTTAAAGCCAGTAAAGCCACACACATAACACTCATAACAGACAAATGACACACTTAAATTGACAATAACCAATCAGAACGAGTCGCTGAAAGCTCAGTGATGCCAATATAAACAAAAATTCGGTTAGCAGCAAGCTAGCTAGCCTAGAGTCAAATATTAAAAGAAGAAACGCAAACGTTTGTAGCAGACAGTTTAACTGTCAGTCAAGCTTGACCGTCAGCCAGTTAACCAAGACTCTTAACAGACGATTGAGAAACCGGCCCTTAATGACGTCAACCACTAACTAACAGGTTAGTGCTTGCGGTAATCAATCAACACATCCGTTTCATTATTCACTATGACGTCATTAACAGTACCAGAAAGTAAACTGCTGTCATTTTTATGTCAACCGCTACCAGAACCAAACACCAATCGAAAACGGCTTAAGTAGGATTCACAACAAAACTTTTTGTGTTTTGCTTTTTACGTTTCATATTCTGATTGGTGGAAGCAGAATCTGGAATAAAACGAACGCAAAAAGCTAAATATTCTCAGCTTTTTGCGTTGCAAAATGCGTTGTGTTTACATCTCAGTTAAAATCTTTCAGCAGGGCTTATGGATTCTCTGTGGGAATGTTTTTCAATGTGAGAGCGGATCATCATAAAAATATTGTTGTGACATTCGATAAAAGTTTTGTTAATTTTTTTCTCCCAATTTTTTTGTGCTTCCAATGAATAGTATATTCTGTTTAATTTTATACTTTTACATCATAATGATCGTCTCACCCAATATTCTCTTTTTGTACGATTCATTTTTCCCTTTAAGTGCAAAAGAAGGAGCAATTTACGTCTCTTCCAAATTTCATGTATAATATTCATTTGAATTATTATTTTTGTAATGATTTTTTCATTTTGCTCTGCCAAACCAATGTTATGTTATGTTTATGTTTCTTGTTGAGAAGCAAATCGAAAAATTTTGACGTTTTTGTTGTGAATGGCATTATTGCGTCAGATCAATTTCAGATTCTGCTTCACCAATTAGACTACGAAACGTAAAAAGCAAAACGCAAAAAGTTTCGTTGTGAATCCCACTTTATACACTAACTGCGTTTTGACTTTTGACTTTGGTTGTTGGTGGGAATGACAGACACAGATGAACAGTTACTAAAATAAAACTCTGGAACAGCAAAACGAATTGACGAGACGTACGAAATTCGGTACCACTAGAGTCCCTGTATGCAATTTGACATTTGATCGTATATTAGAGTCGGGACACTCTTTGACAAGACGTCGAAAAAACGCGTTTTAGGTTAAATCTCAAAAATTACGGCAAAACCAAATATTTTTTAAATGGCGAATTCTATCAGTCAAACAAGAACAGAAGATATATCTATACCGTTGGTGTGACAACGGTCGAACGATAGTATTAACAGTTGGAAATATATTTCCCTCTCTGTCAACAGTGGCTTTTCGTAAACAGGGTGAAAAAAATCTTATTGATCAAATCACGCAAGCAGAATATCTGCAAAGGGGGATTTTTCAACAAAGCAATATGATATTTGAAGAGTTCGACTTCAGGTGATTTCGATCGTAAAACATTACAACCAATAATATTTCCATTTTTCACTTCCAAACTAGTAATGATAGGGATATTTCAACGACCGATGATCGTATCATTTATTATTTATCCGACCCCACGGTTTTGGGAATACATCATTTGTAAATGGATGTATTGCTAACAACCTTATATTAGCCAAGTTCATTAGGCATTATTTTTTCATTACGCAGAATTTTATCGAGATCTTTTGTGGAATACAAATAAGGCCTGCATTTTGTCTGATTGGCCATATCAAACTGACGACCATCATCACTATGCAAAAACAAATCAAATTTATTTGAAATTTTCTTCAACACGTTGCATGCTGATAATGCCTATGCGCGTCATGGTGTTGTTTTAGCAGGATGCTGATGACACCCATGTGCGTTTTTTTTTTAATATTTCAAAGCTGCAAAATATATTCACCAAGGCATGCAGGCAACTTCTAAGTGGAGAATAATATAAGTGAAACATTCAACTTAGGTACCTAGCAAGCCGTTTTTGGTTGTTAAACTCTTGACCAGTTTAATATATCAGATTAAAATGAAGTTGATGAATCCGATGCAGATTTTTCTCCATCAGATGAAGAAAACAGGTATGTTTGTTATCCACGCACCACCAACATAAAGTATTCAGAAACTTTTTTCGAATGTGAAGAGTAAGATGATTATTTGGGGTTGGTTCAAGCCGTACATGAAACTGCAAATGGTAATGATAGAAATATACAGAAAGCATTATAACTGAAGATGTATACATCAGGGTGACCCAGGGTTAAACCGCCAAACGTTCAGTATCGGTTTTTTAGTTAAAAATGAGATGTTTTCTTCATATAAACATGTGTCCCAACCTGCTTCGTTTACGAGATACAGGGGGAAAAATGATTTTTCTATTCATTAAACAAAAACCTTTTCGCTGATTTTGATAAAACTTGGTAAGTTTATTTGCGGTAATGATAGGTTCATTTTAGTGTACTTGGGATTGAAAAAACTGATTTTTTTCTAAAACTTTGACACCCTGTATCTTGAAAACGAAGCAAGTTGGAACACATGTTTATTTGAAGAAAACATTTTTACCTGCAAAACCAATACTGAACGTTTGGCGGTTTAACCCTGGGTCACCCTGTATATACAAGAAGATACTAATATTCCAGACCCGTAGCAAGATACTCCCATCAGTATCCAAACTTTTGATTTTACCAAACTTTTGATTTTACCAAATCTTCTGGATTATGAGTAGACATTCCAGGGACTGGTCTTCCCTACAATTTTTTTCTTTCTTTTTCTTTTCTTTCTCCTTTGTTTCACTGGCTATATTCCTGAAATTTGGAACATTGAATATGTTTACTAGACGGCACTTTTTGATATATTTGTGAAACAACTTCAACTTCCAGTTTTTCCGAAAATTATATCAACTTTCGATTTTAGAATGGGACACCCTGTATATTATTACATGATCGGTTAGGGATGATCATAACGATAGCAGGTTTAATGGTGTTATCTCTAATGACCACGGAGATATCGCCATTTATTTCCTCCATAAGCTCAATGAGTGGGAGAGAGAGTTGGATGGACCTGACAGAAAAAGTTTCTCTCTCCTACTCATTGGGCTTATGGATAAAATAAATAGCAATATCTCCGTAGTCATTGGAAATTAACATCATCAAACCTCTGGGTATCGTTGGATTCTTCATGATCATCCCTAACCGATTTTGTAATTATATACAGGACCCAGACAGCACACAACATACTATGAATATTCTCACAAAGTTCACAACATACCTCCTATCGAAAATTCTATAGAAGTTCGGCAGAATGTGACTAGTATGTTCTGGATATTCTAAGAATGTTATCAAGGAATGATCATAGAATATATTATTTGAATATTCTTAGAACTTTTTAGGATATTTCACAATATTCCGTGGATGTTCTCAAAGGATGATCATAGATTAAAATATTTGAATATTCTAAGAAAGTTCTAGAATATCTTATAATATTCTATGAATGTTCCCCATAAGTGATCATATAGAATATATTATTTGATTATTCTGGGAACTTTTCAGAATGTATCATAATCTTCTATTTATGTCCTCAACGCATAGTCATAGAATATATTATTTGAATATTCTTAGAACTTTTTAGGATATTTCACAATATTCCGTGGATGGATGTTCTCAAAGGATGATCATAGAATATAATATTTGAATATTCTAAGAAAGTTCTACAATATCTTATAATATTCTATGAATGTTCTCCATGAGTGATCATAGAATATATTATTTGATTATTCTGGGAACTTATCAGAATGTATCATAATCTTCTATGGATGTCCTCAAGGCATAGTCATAGAATATATTATTTGAATATTCTTAGAACTTTTTAGGATATTTCACAATATTCCGTAGATGTTCTCAAAGGATGATCACAGAATATAATATTTGAATATTCTAAGAAAGTTCTAGAATATCTTATAATATTCTATGAATGTTCTCCAGGAGTGATCATAGAAATGCGTCTATAATAAATTTTGGGATTGAATAAATCGAACAACGTTCAAAATATGTTTAATCAGAGAGTTATTATATAAATGAAAAAATTAAATAAAAATGATTTCAACTAAGGTTGAAAATACCCTTCTCTCCATACATTACTAAAAAGTCTTTGTGGGAATGTTTCCACAAAATGTGGAGAGGTTATTTTCAACTTTAACTGAAATTATTTGTTTTCATTGATATAGGGAATGTGTACATGGGATGGGATGGGATTAAATAAATCGAACATATAAATGAAAACAAATAATTTCAACTAAAGTTGAAAATACCCTAATCTCACAAAATTTGGAGAGAAGAGTATTTTCAACTTTGGTTGAAATTATTCTCACAAAATATGGAGAGAAGGGTATTTTCAACTTTAGTTGAAATTATTTATTATTTGTTTCCATTAATATTCGTATTTATAAATCCCAATATTTATTATGTGCTCATTTTGAGAATATAATGCGTGAAATGTTCTCAGAATATTCTCAGACCATCCGAGAGTATGACCCACAGATGTTCTGAGGATATTCTTGAAAATATACTGATGATGTTCGGAAAATATTCTTGGGTATATTCTGAGGATGTTTCGATAAAGTTCTCAGAACATTCCAGAACATACCCAAGAATATTCTGAGTATGATTTTGGAACTTGCGTTTCTGTCCCATTTTCATGTTCTCAGAATATTCTCAGAACATTTGGTGCATCTCCTTGTGAGAACATTTTGAGAACATTCAAATGTTCTACGAAACTATTCTGAGAACATTCCCAGAATAATTTTGTGCTGTCTGGGGATGTGCTATTCTCAGGTCGCCATCTTTTAAGTTGATCTGAATTGAAGCCAAATTTTCATTTCTGATTTGGACATGTTCTACTCTTCATTCCAAAAAAATATTTGAAAGATTTTTTCTTGTATGAAAACTTCATACTGGACCAATTTTAACTTTAACTCCTCGTTTTCTTTCAAAACATTGGAAAATACATCTTCCTCCACGCACAGAAAATGATCTAGTACCAAGTAATTCAGTTTTCAACTTCTTTGCGACATACCACTCAAAATCTTCTTCATTGAAGTGTACCTGTTTACGAAAAATACTATTTAAACTCTGAATAACCCTGTATACATTCAGTCGAGTTTTTCTCGATCAGAGGAAACTCTTCTGCCCAAACGTTTTATCAATTCAATAGATATTAGACCTATCATTTCAATTCACCTGACAAATTCGAGCTTTTGATGTTATATTCCACGCGGGTCCATAGAAATTATAATATATATATATATATATATACTTATATATTATAATTTCTATGCGCGGGTCTCTTGAGCGCCGTCTTCCATGTTTGCAATAGAGCTGGATCCCCAGGAAAATGAAATAAATCAATGGAATTGCTCTTACAATTCTGTATCGAACACATTACGGTATATATATATATATATATATATATATATATATATATATATATATATTATTTCGTTTCGAAAGCTTCACTTGATAACCTGGACAAATATTCGATTTTGAAAGATACCATCACAGTTACTAGGGTTACGTGTAACTCAAATCATATTTTTACATATTTCCTTCCTAACGATACGCCCTTGTGCTCATTCAGCCTCACAAGGTAGACATAACCTAAAACGCGTTTTTTCGACGTCCTGTCAAAGAGTGTCCCGACCTAATATACGATCAAATGTCAAATTGCATACAGGGACTCTAGTCATTCCCATCCATAACCATAGACTTATAATAGTAATGTAGGATATGGGGTAGTACTCACTTGTTTTGCATAGCGAAGCGAAGCGAAACGAAGTTAAACGAAGCACATGCTATCACTTTGTGGTGTACCGGAAAGAGATGCCGATTATTTCGTTATCGCTATCGCTATGCGAAAAAGTTACAGAGTCCTACTGCTGGACTGGCTGTCACGTGACTTTTACACACAGTTTCCTGCGGACAACATTAGAAAAAAGGTACTGTGAAGGATGGAATAGTTATGGGGAAACAGGACATGTCTAGAGTCCCGGGCGGGATCACAGGAAATAATTTCTGAAATGATGTGGCTCTCAGAGTAATAAAGACAATAGAAATGCCTTCTCCATCCTTGCCTTGAAGTCAACATAACTTTGTTTACAAGCGAGGGCCTTAAACATGTTAAGTTCATTCGGGTAGTCTCGTGTGTTTGCCCGCTCATTTCATTCGGATCAAGTTGTCATTCTTTGTTTGTATTAGGGTCCTTCTTACTCTAAATGTAAACAAACTGTCGATAACATTTTACCACCTCTCACCCCCCTCGCCCACAAGTTATATGGGAAAGGAGAGTTCATGTTCACTTCAAAACAGGTATTTGTGTAGGTATAGACAGTGCATCTCTATGACGTTTATAACTCTGAGATGTGGCTCAATGACGCCGTTTTCGAAGTATCAAAAATAAGTTCAATCACTACTGCAGGACTATTGCTACGGAAATATTCATTTGAATACCAGTTCATCAGTTCAGTTCAATACTGCAAATCATATAACACTTATTATGCCTGCTTCGTGTGCAGCCTATTATTGTAAAGTAAGGCCCAAAAAGGGACTGGGTGGGATATTTCATAGGTTCAAAACTGCAAGACTATTTACATACGTGTCTTTCACTTGCGTTTCTATCACAAGGTCATAATTTCTCGGGTTCTGTATTAATTTTCTCAATACTGAAGGAACGACATTTAAGTTTTTCAAATTATCTCTACGTAAATTTCACTGAATCTTTCATTTTATGTAAACTAGAACATGTTCTAATTCTGTGCGTGATCACCCCACATTTTTCACGCACGCCAACAGGCACAAGTGTGAACTGTGATGGGTATTCATGTCTGATGCAGGGCGAAAATCATGGTGGGCACTCCATGTATCTGAATCGGCCTTTACGAGCAACCCTCTGAAGTCTTCGAGAGACTTGTGCGTACTGCCGTACTAGGAAAGGTGTAGCCCATACCTTTTGACGTTTGATGCCATGCGCACGAGGTCGGTGGGCGCGCCGATTGGAACCCGCGTACCTTGCACAGCAAGCGAGAACACTACCTGCGCGCCACGGAGACCCTTTGATGAATATAAGATTTTTTAACAGAAGCCTATGTCAAAACACTTTTGGGCAACTCTATTATCAGAATAATTAGATCTAATTCTGAAATAAATATTCTGAGATTTAATTTATGTTATGAATAAATGGACGCGTGTGTCAATCACGTGTAAATAAGAGACGATTAGTGGCAGTCGCTATTAAAATAAAGTTGCCTCAAATACTGCTTGACGTTATTGCAATATCTCTCTATTATTTTATCACATGTTTGTCTCGTCGCTCGAAGGGTGCAATAATAAGTCAGAATTTTCATTTCGTAATAATGGTTCTCAGTCGGGTTTGCAACTATTTTTGGAGGCTACCAAACGGCATTCGGGATCTTAATCAAATTCTCGCAGTCGGGATTATATTGTACTAAATTTAGTACAATCAATCAACATTCAGTACAACTTTCTCCAATTTAGTACAATATATCCCTATTTTGCGCATTCCTACAAAGATGAAAATATATCACAAGATTTTGGAAAAAGGTTGGCCTAGCTAAAATTTCATTGGGAAAACCGATGTTTCCTAATCTCATGTTACTAGTTACAGTGATTGTTTCCCTGCCTCATTCTTCTGCGGCTGCCGAAAGAACTTTTTCTCATTTGAATATTATAAAAAATAAATTGAGAAATAAACTGAAAAGGAGGTTATGCTTTTGATAGGGAAATTTGGGCTGTTTATGAAAAAACACTTAAATTGTCTCAAATGCTTAGAAATGAGTAATGTAGTAGTACATTTTAATTTATTTCAATTTAGAATGAGTTATCTTCTATGATATGTTCTTATTAAATAATTATTTCAAAGAATGCAAAGTGGCAACATTGCTCTTGAATTATTTCAATACCTAATTATTGTCAAAACTGACATTTTCCATTCATTATGTACATTGAAACCCAAGATAAACACATACTATTTGTTGCCAAAAACAAACTCTGCTCTAAAAGAACTTATTTGAAGGTGTTCCGGAATGGTATGGAAGTTAAAATTTTAGAAAAATATGTTTCTTTTTTATAGACCTAAAAGTGTGCAAAATCTTATGACCGGGAGCAGTTGGCCCAGATAAGCATACCCTCCTTTCTACTTGTAATAGTCTATTAGATGGGAAGCAGGGTATAACGGTAGCAGGTTCAATAAGTAAATGGGAGCCAAAAACGTTTTTTTTTTCAAAGATGCTGTTAAAGTGTCGAAAATAAAGTTTTACTCTAAAACGCGCAATTTTTTATTAAAATTCCGCTGGTTATACCTACATTTGGGAATACTAAATATGTATGGAGAAAATTAGCGACATTCTATTTACCAATTTCAACTGAGATCAAGTAAGATTCTCAGCACAGATCAATAGCTTATTAGTATATAAAGTAAATGTAACATGTCATTAACTGATCTATTTAGCTGTGCTGATAATCTTACTTAATCTCAGTTGAAATTATTAAAAAGAATACCACTAATATGGCTCTATTGACCTTATTAGCTAAGAGCAAAATTGGATGCGACCCTCATGGTCTCTGTCTCTCCCATGAGATTCAACCAAAAGGTCATCTCACTTATTCTGTAGACAATAGAATTCTATGATACACGAAATTCCACCCATGAGAGTCGCAACCAAACATGGCGCACTAATAAGGTCAATTCAGTTGTTTTTTCGTTCCATTTCTGAGACATTCCGAAAAAAGTTCTGCGCATGCGCAGAATGGGTGTTACTTCAGTTTTAATCGCATAGAGTGATTTAGTACAAATGTGGTGTAAAAGTTGGTACAATTTAAAGTTGTCGAATCGCATCACTCCATACAGTTATAATAGGGCGAGTTTTTAAATTCATCGATGGATAATGCGCATTCGTGCTGTCATTGTCATTTTCCATTAGTTAAATAAGGATGCAATGCTCATCGATGGATCCATCGATAAATTTAAAAACTTCGAGGTGTAGCACTTTCCTACACCTGGGGTGGGATTCTGTGTACTATAGAATTCTATTGTCGATAGAAAAAGTGAGATAACATAATGGTTGAATTCATGGGAGAGAAAGAGACAGAACTGTCGACAATAAAATTCTATGGTACATAGAATCCCACCTCTTGTGTAATTTACACTCGATTTTCAGCATCCGTTTGCAGATTTATTTGCAAACGAATGAAGCTAATGTCTATGTCCAATGTGTCCATAACACATCATACTCTGTGTCGATCCATAATCTGTGAGAGAGATTATACCTATTAGCGTTATTTCAATATACATTCTTAATTTCATTATTTTATTTTTATATTCTTGAAATATTTTTTTTATTGATATTTCTAGTTTCATTACATTATGGAGCGAAGTAGCGAAAGTTCCCGATAAAGTAATAAATATATGTTTTCTCCATTCCCACTGAAATCTATCAATGTTTTGTCTTCAGTAAGCTTGTTAAGGTTTTGGTTAATTTCCATATGTATTCCTTTTATTTTGAAATGGTGAAATTTTTTTAGAGTAGTTGATCAAAAAAGATACTTTTCTTTCGAACAAAATTGCACAATAGAAATATTTTCACTATAACATGACTTATTGAACGGTTTTTTAAGTGGAAGAACAATATAACCATATATGTATTAATACCAATATTGACCATACGCCATAAGAGCCTATGTTAACAAAGTGAAGCCTTTGTCTTTGTCAAATAGGCAACGGTGATCAAGAGTACATGCGCGAAATTCAAATTTTCAAATGTGTCAATTTGATGACTCATGAGTTTAAAGGTTATGCTTTTTTTTTAATAATAACAAGTATTATTGTCAGTTGGGTTGGGAAATATCCGAGTATTTGAATATGTATATTATATTGATGGTTGAATACATAAAGTATTGAAAAGGGGAACATTCTCCATGAAAATTGAAAAATATAATTTTTTATACTTAGCTGTGATAGTGTGATCTAATGCAGGAATGTTTCTTTGAGATTGAAAGGAATGAATCATTCAAGATTAAAATATGGTAGGAATTTAAAATTATCCCAAACTTTCAAATATTTTGCTAGATTGAACTTTGTGTGTCTGATTTCTGGAATCATAAAGATAATAACTAAAAAAATACCATTTTGTTCAGATCGGCAGGATCCTTTAGTTATATTTTGGAAGAATCATATATGGGTTATCTTCCAGCTTTTCTAAACATAAACTCTCAGATCAACATAAAAGTGTATTGGTAAATATTTAACTCCTATTGGTTCATCGATAAGCTTCAATTTTGATCTTTTATTCCAAAAGTCTCTTGTTCAATGTATTTATTATAATGATAAATGATACAAATTTATATAACCAAGGATACCCACTCTAGATTTCAGGGGGGTTGTACAATCTAATGAGGCCTCACATGCATTTCAACCTATTAATCTTTTTTTATTCGAGGCCCAGGATTCCAAAACTTTGTAAGAATTTGCCCAATTTTTGAGGTGATATCTTAAGAGTTTCTCTTGTCTCTAGAAGCTGTTTAGGTCACTAGCCTTTTCGATTATCTTTGTCCTGGCACTTTGTTCCTGTGAGAATTCATTTCGTTAGTGGGAATGTGAGAATTTATATCAGACTGTTGGTAAAGGCATTATGAAGTGAGTGTTATCTTGCAGGTTACTTAAATATTTCAAACTTTATTATGAATGCTTGTTATTATCAAACTCCTTCATGAAAATTACCTGAAAAGACTGTTCACCCTGTATTCGTGGCAATAAGATAACTTATGTCTTGGTACACAAAGATTTTTCAAATAAAACAATGATGATTTCAATACACTTTATTTTAACTCAATACATGTTTGTTACATAGATTGTAAATAAAGTGTTCAAGAAAATAAGCAATAAATTAAAATAACCTATAATTAAGATTAAATAATGAAGAGCAAGTTCAGAATAAAATAAAAACACTATATTCAGGAGCCTACATATTCTCATATTCATCACTTACTGATGATGTTGAGCACTTGCTTTACATTTACATATTTTTTGGATACAATAGCACCCATTCTTACAAATAATAGTATATTCTGTAACAACGTTCCTCACCCTCACTTTTAGTTCGCGCTCAGAACTACCCACTCGCATCAAATTTTCATTCTAACCGAGTGACAAACTGTGCTTTCTCCACAACCACAAATTTCACATATAATCAATGGATAGCCAACGAAAAATTATTATATAATCATAAATCATATATATTATTTAATTCACATCTTGTCATTATGATGCCAGTCGAGGCTAACGTTATTATTGCTACAACAATGTTATTATTCTTTAACAAGTGAATGAATGAAATACAAGCAAAATGCATAAAACAGCAAGTGTTGTAGAATATTTGTTCAATATCAAGAGTGAGAATGTTACCATTCTGTTATCAAATTTGATTTCAGAATTGGCAAATTTTGTATCGGTTGTGGAGAAAAAAAATTATTGAAACTATCGTTATTCGTATCTGAATTCAAACATGAACATTAAGTAATTAATCAATGAATGGGTTCAGAAAGAAAGGATGAAACTCTTTGCAATATTCAAAATGTGCCCTCAATTCTTCACGCATTTTCAAATTGACTCGAGTCCCATCAAAAGTTATTGATGTTACCATACATCCAGTTTGATGAATTGAATTAACTCCAAACATTTCAGGAAAAGATTCGATCTCTCTGGTGCATCCAAACCGTTTATGAAGCAATACCTGATGGGGAGTTTCTGCCATAAAAACAAGCGTGCTGGTTGCTTGCTGGAGACAATCACTATCATTTTTCAGTCGTGTGCCCAAATCAACCCCCCCATGGAATTCACCATTATTATAAATCATTTGTGAACGAATTGACATTTCGTCCACAACAATATTGAGAAGAACCTGGCTCTTCTCGTTTTTTAATTGCAATGATTTCAAAGCTTCTGCAGAAAAAACCGGGATTTCCATCAATTACACTGTCCTTATCGTACTTGTATGAGGCAATAATTTTCCAAACGTTTTTCTCACGTAATTGTAGGCTCTTGTGGAGTAAAACTGAAGGGTTACTGCAAATTGCCTCAGCTCCGGCGAATACTTAACATTTCTTCTTCCTTTTGATCTTTCAAATAAACATTATCCTGCAAATAAAATTCAAATATATTAAATTCTAAACTTCCATGCATTCAAGTGACAGGAATGATTTCTAAAAAGAGAATCCACTTTACCCAAAAAAATAATGAATTTCGCACAATACATTGTTTCATTCTATTTTTGTTCACATTATGACTCCAGTTCATCCTTCAACATGAAGAAGTGAAGCAACGAATCATCTATGCCAAAAATATAACATTTTTGGCACATTAGTTTTTTTACACAATGAAAACAAAAACTAATTTTCGTTTTCTGATGAAGCAATTTTCTTAAAAATTACAATATTTTATCCCTCCATTGCAAGGCCACTATAAGACTATATATATTCAGAATAAATAAATATCACATCAACAGATTTTTTTTCATCATTATGCAATCATATCATGAATATTGAATTTGCAGTGAAAATTTCAATCAGTTTGAAAACATGAAGAGAGCTATAGATTCTTTTTATAATCAGAATTTTACTAAGAAACTTATATGGCCTCATGCATAGTCTCTCGAGGGACTCTCCAGAGGTGTGCTGTTCGCTACACCATTTAAAACAATTTAAAATGCATAGGCCAGCAAACGGCGCATCTCTGGAGAGTCGCTCGAGAATGACTATGCATGCGGCTCTTATACTATATATAACATTTATCAAATAAAATTAGTTTAATTTAATAGAAAAAAATGTTGATTGATCTCAATAGATGTTACACATGCATTTTTTTCTGTAATTGTAACAGAACATGTGTATATTAGATTTGCCTATTTGAATATAGTATATTGTGCAACAAGTGCAGAAAAGTGCTAATTTCTCACGAGTTTGAAAAAGTTGCGGCACGAGCGCAAGCGAGTGCTGCAATGCAAGCGAGTGCTGCAATTCAAACGAGTGAGAAATTGCATTTCTGCTCGTGTTACACACTATACTTTTTCTACAACACCCTTTTTGCTAAAAATAATACTATACTATAAGACGGAATGAAATGTCAGTGACTCATTCTTAGCTTTATGAAGCAAGGGAAGAGGGAGAGGATTTTAAGCCGCTCTCATTATTGTTTTTTCTGAACTGAACGTCTCTGACTATTAATTCCGTTTTATAGTATAATTAAGTTTATTTCCAAACAAATATTTATTATAATAATTAATTACATATATTTAAGTTAATTATTAACTATTAGTTGTTAATGGTAATAACTGAGAAACAAATTCCAAAAAAATCACTCAAAAATTAATTCTTGGTATGATTAAAAAAAGTATTTATTTGTAGTTATAATTCACTGTAAAATTGGAACAATTTTGAATTAAAATTCTGGGAGAGTTAGTTTTGGAAACATTTTCTGTAATAATCAAATTAGATGTAGACATTGAATGTGCATTACTCGCGAAATTTTCTACAATTTTAACAGAAGTTGAAGGCGAAAATGATGATGATGATGAAGGGTGTGACATCTGGTTCATATTTGTTGACACTATATTTGACATTTGTGGGTCAACTGACTGCATTATTTTATTTGAAATGTTCATTTTGGAGTGCAAAGAGTCATCAACATAACCTTCGGCTACGCTATTTGACCGCCAACCACCATGGCGTTTCAGTGTTAACAGATCAGCTCCTGCGTCTGCTAACATGGTTGCCGATGTCCGCCGGAATGTGTGCCCTGTATACAAGTTTGGGTTCGGTAACTTTAAAAATGTTGCTATTTCTTGGGGCATTTTACCAAATTTGTTTATTCCTACCACTTGACGTGTACATCTTCCTTTTTGATAATTTAAAAAGAAACGATTTTCAGAAAGATTAGAAGGACACAAAGAAATATATTTTTTGCAAAGGTTATAAAAGGGTCCGGTAATTATGAAACTTCTCGGAACTTTTGTTTTTGTGTCCTGTATTTTTATTATTAGAGTTGAATGTAGGTCTTCTATGTCACTCATTTTTAGCTTCCATAATTCTCCTCTTCGACATGCACCACTAATTGCGATAACCATTGCAACCTACGATAATAAATATTAACGTTTTATTGTCAAATATGTAAATTTTTCTCTTAACATTACCTTTGTTAACAGGTATATATTGTCCAGGGCTTCTTTTATAAATATATTTATTTCCTCGGATGTCAAGAGTCTGTGCTTTCTTCGCGAAATATCCGTCAGACTTTCTCTTTAAAAAAGCTCGTAATTTTGCATACGTTGATATGTCAATTCCGTGATTAATATTAATAGTCGATTTTAGCATTGAATATATTGACCAGAGAGTAGAGGCTTTTCTTGATTTGGATAGTTCTTCAAAATATGCCAAAATTATATTTTCAGAAACACTTTTAGTTTTGTATTTTTCCTTCCAATCCATAAACTGTTTGTATGCATTTTCATATTTTCCTCTTGAAGTTGAAGGTAGTAAATTCAATGACAATGAATTAACTTGTTCTCTTAGTTCTGGCGGAGTATTTTCAATTTCAGAACTGTCGCTATCCATTTTAGTTCAATCTCATTAAAAAATGACGGGACATGAATATTTTACGAATATTTTATGCTTGACGTTTGTTGACATTCAAATGATTCGATAGATGTTGCTCCGTTGCCTAGCAATGGATAGTGTGTATGTGGGTATTTGAGACAGCAGTAGTGATGTCTATGATTTTAGTTCAGGATATTATGAATTTGTACGACAATTTCCCTCATATTATATAAACCAATAGACTTTGTCTATTCATTCTTGAAGTTGCCTGATCGAATATCCCTTCGAAATGCAGAATTTTCAAAATATACTTTCACCTTGCTGTCACGAAAACTGTATTGCTTAGAAATTAGGTACTGAAAAATTTTGGCACAGAAATGTCACTTTGTGGCACAGAAATGTCACTTTGCGGCACACTAATGTCAAATTTCAATTATTGTGAGAAATAATAATGTTTGCGAATGTAAAACTATGCAGAAAAGCATGTTTTGGAGTGTGGTTGTAGAAAAAAGATTACTATTATTATATTGTATCTTGCACTGATTTTAGGCCAACTCCGCTTGGTGGTTTCAGGTACCTGAGGTGCTTTCCAGCAATGTAAATGGAAAGCTCGGTACAGCCTAGGTACAACTCGTTTGTTACTTTTGCTTTCCTGGAACGCAACAGAGTGTTCATGGTAATCAGGAGAGCACAAGCAGGTATATGTGGGTTGCTCACATACCGATACTAGCATGTGGTGTTTGCTTGGCATACACCGACCTTTCCTGGGTAGTGCTTTAGGTTTTTTAGAAGTTCCCTACAGCTGTGATAGCAAATATGTTACAGCTAACAATATTTTCAATAATAATTAATAATTAACAGTGCTGCTCCTAAGGTGGCGTGTGGAGTTAGTAACAAGGCCTACCCAGAACACGTGGCTAATGACCATAGCAGACACACCAAGAAAAAAAAATAAGGGAAAGTATTGTTATTATATGAATCTCCTGTTTGAAGTCCTCATTTTCAAGTTCACATCCATCAACATATAAAATGGGCTCATGCAATCATCCTTAGATATTGGAGCACTTTTTAAGTTATACATTAGAACCCAGCCATAATGAAGCTGATTTAATTAATTACATTACATAAATGGATTTTTGGTAAAACGTCATGTCCAGAATTGTTGGCAAAAATCAATTTTAGATTTTATAGAATACTAACTGTCACGTAATTGTGAATTTTCCAGTAAAACGTTTTACCATAATAATTATGGATACTGATGCTTGAAAATCTCTTAATGGGGTAGCTACTTTGTAATGTCCTACTGTCTCTTTTATACATGTTCTACTGTATAGTCAATATTTTGTGTGGAGGTTTCTTCATTTTATAGATAAATAAAATAGTGTTTCTTTTGATATCGAAATAATGATTGAATTAAAGTCAAGAATGTTATGGCATCCATAGTGAGAAATTCAAATTATAATTTTACATTCTGAAATTTCTGAAATTGAAAAATTTCTGTAGGAGACAATCACTATCATTTTTCAGTCGTGTGCCCAAATCAACCCCCCCATGGAATTCACCATTATTATAAATCATTTGTGAACGAATTGACATTTCGTCCACAACAATATTGAGAAGAACCTGGCTCTTCTCGTTTTTTAATTGCAATGATTTCAAAGCTTCTGCAGAAAAAACCGGGATTTCCATCAATTACACTGTCCTTATCGTACTTGTATGAGGCAATAATTTTCCAAACGTTTTTCTCACGTAATTGTAGGCTCTTGTGGAGTAAAACTGAAGGGTTACTGCAAATTGCCTCAGCTCCGGCGAATACTTAACATTTCTTCTTCCTTTTGATCTTTCAAATAAACATTATCCTGCAAATAAAATTCAAATATATTAAATTCTAAACTTCCATGCATTCAAGTGACAGGAATGATTTCTAAAAAGAGAATCCACTTTACCCAAAAAAATAATGAATTTCGCACAATACATTGTTTCATTCTATTTTTGTTCACATTATGACTCCAGTTCATCCTTCAACATGAAGAAGTGAAGCAACGAATCATCTCTGCCAAAAATATAACATTTTTGGCACATTAGTTTTTTTACACAATGAAAACAAAAACTAATTTTCGTTTTCTGATGAAGCAATTTTCTTAAAAATTACAATATTTTATCCCTCCATTGCAAGGCCACTATAAGACTATATATATTCAGAATAAATAAATATCACATCAACAGATTTTTTTTCATCATTATGCAATCATATCATGAATATTGAATTTGCAGTGAAAATTTCAATCAGTTTGAAAACATGAAGAGAGCTATAGATTCTTTTTATAATCAGAATTTTACTAAGAAACTTATATGGCCTCATGCATAGTCTCTCGAGGGACTCTCCAGAGGTGTGCTGTTCGCTACACCATTTAAAACAATTTAAAATGCATAGGCCAGCAAACGGCGCATCTCTGGAGAGTCGCTCGAGAATGACTATGCATGCGGCTCTTATACTATATATAACATTTATCAAATAAAATTAGTTTAATTTAATAGAAAAAAATGTTGATTGATCTCAATAGATGTTACACATGCATTTTTTTCTGTAATTGTAACAGAACATGTGTATATTAGATTTGCCTATTTGAATATAGTATATTGTGCAACAAGTGCAGAAAAGTGCTAATTTCTCACGAGTTTGAAAAAGTTGCGGCACGAGCGCAAGCGAGTGCTGCAATGCAAGCGAGTGCTGCAATTCAAACGAGTGAGAAATTGCATTTCTGCTCGTGTTACACACTATACTTTTTCTACAACACCCTTTTTGCTAAAAATAATACTATACTATAAGACGGAATGAAATGTCAGTGACTCATTCTTAGCTTTATGAAGCAAGGGAAGAGGGAGAGGATTTTAAGCCGCTCTCATTATTGTTTTTTCTGAACTGAACGTCTCTGACTATTAATTCCGTTTTATAGTATAATTAAGTTTATTTCCAAACAAATATTTATTATAATAATTAATTACATATATTTAAGTTAATTATTAACTATTAGTTGTTAATGGTAATAACTGAGAAACAAATTCCAAAAAAATCACTCAAAAATTAATTCTTGGTATGATTAAAAAAAGTATTTATTTGTAGTTATAATTCACTGTAAAATTGGAACAATTTTGAATTAAAATTCTGGGAGAGTTAGTTTTGGAAACATTTTCTGTAATAATCAAATTAGATGTAGACATTGAATGTGCATTACTCGCGAAATTTTCTACAATTTTAACAGAAGTTGAAGGCGAAAATGATGATGATGATGAAGGGTGTGACATCTGGTTCATATTTGTTGACACTATATTTGACATTTGTGGGTCAACTGACTGCATTATTTTATTTGAAATGTTCATTTTGGAGTGCAAAGAGTCATCAACATAACCTTCGGCTACGCTATTTGACCGCCAACCACCATGGCGTTTCAGTGTTAACAGATCAGCTCCTGCGTCTGCTAACATGGTTGCCGATGTCCGCCGGAATGTGTGCCCTGTATACAAGTTTGGGTTCGGTAACTTTAAAAATGTTGCTATTTCTTGGGGCATTTTACCAAATTTGTTTATTCCTACCACTTGACGTGTACATCTTCCTTTTTGATAATTTAAAAAGAAACGATTTTCAGAAAGATTAGAAGGACACAAAGAAATATATTTTTTGCAAAGGTTATAAAAGGGTCCGGTAATTATGAAACTTCTCGGAACTTTTGTTTTTGTGTCCTGTATTTTTATTATTAGAGTTGAATGTAGGTCTTCTATGTCACTCATTTTTAGCTTCCATAATTCTCCTCTTCGACATGCACCACTAATTGCGATAACCATTGCAACCTACGATAATAAATATTAACGTTTTATTGTCAAATATGTAAATTTTTCTCTTAACATTACCTTTGTTAACAGGTATATATTGTCCAGGGCTTCTTTTATAAATATATTTATTTCCTCGGATGTCAAGAGTCTGTGCTTTCTTCGCGAAATATCCGTCAGACTTTCTCTTTAAAAAAGCTCGTAATTTTGCATACGTTGATATGTCAATTCCGTGATTAATATTAATAGTCGATTTTAGCATTGAATATATTGACCAGAGAGTAGAGGCTTTTCTTGATTTGGATAGTTCTTCAAAATATGCCAAAATTATATTTTCAGAAACACTTTTAGTTTTGTATTTTTCCTTCCAATCCATAAACTGTTTGTATGCATTTTCATATTTTCCTCTTGAAGTTGAAGGTAGTAAATTCAATGACAATGAATTAACTTGTTCTCTTAGTTCTGGCGGAGTATTTTCAATTTCAGAACTGTCGCTATCCATTTTAGTTCAATCTCATTAAAAAATGACGGGACATGAATATTTTACGAATATTTTATGCTTGACGTTTGTTGACATTCAAATGATTCGATAGATGTTGCTCCGTTGCCTAGCAATGGATAGTGTGTATGTGGGTATTTGAGACAGCAGTAGTGATGTCTATGATTTTAGTTCAGGATATTATGAATTTGTACGACAATTTCCCTCATATTATATAAACCAATAGACTTTGTCTATTCATTCTTGAAGTTGCCTGATCGAATATCCCTTCGAAATGCAGAATTTTCAAAATATACTTTCACCTTGCTGTCACGAAAACTGTATTGCTTAGAAATTAGGTACTGAAAAATTTTGGCACAGAAATGTCACTTTGTGGCACAGAAATGTCACTTTGCGGCACACTAATGTCAAATTTCAATTATTGTGAGAAATAATAATGTTTGCGAATGTAAAACTATGCAGAAAAGCATGTTTTGGAGTGTGGTTGTAGAAAAAAGATTACTATTATTATATTGTATCTTGCACTGATTTTAGGCCAACTCCGCTTGGTGGTTTCAGGTACCTGAGGTGCTTTCCAGCAATGTAAATGGAAAGCTCGGTACAGCCTAGGTACAACTCGTTTGTTACTTTTGCTTTCCTGGAACGCAACAGAGTGTTCATGGTAATCAGGAGAGCACAAGCAGGTATATGTGGGTTGCTCACATACCGATACTAGCATGTGGTGTTTGCTTGGCATACACCGACCTTTCCTGGGTAGTGCTTTAGGTTTTTTAGAAGTTCCCTACAGCTGTGATAGCAAATATGTTACAGCTAACAATATTTTCAATAATAATTAATAATTAACAGTGCTGCTCCTAAGGTGGCGTGTGGAGTTAGTAACAAGGCCTACCCAGAACACGTGGCTAATGACCATAGCAGACACACCAAGAAAAAAAAATAAGGGAAAGTATTGTTATTATATGAATCTCCTGTTTGAAGTCCTCATTTTCAAGTTCACATCCATCAACATATAAAATGGGCTCATGCAATCATCCTTAGATATTGGAGCACTTTTTAAGTTATACATTAGAACCCAGCCATAATGAAGCTGATTTAATTAATTACATTACATAAATGGATTTTTGGTAAAACGTCATGTCCAGAATTGTTGGCAAAAATCAATTTTAGATTTTATAGAATACTAACTGTCACGTAATTGTGAATTTTCCAGTAAAACGTTTTACCATAATAATTATGGATACTGATGCTTGAAAATCTCTTAATGGGGTAGCTACTTTGTAATGTCCTACTGTCTCTTTTATACATGTTCTACTGTATAGTCAATATTTTGTGTGGAGGTTTCTTCATTTTATAGATAAATAAAATAGTGTTTCTTTTGATATCGAAATAATGATTGAATTAAAGTCAAGAATGTTATGGCATCCATAGTGAGAAATTCAAATTATAATTTTACATTCTGAAATTTCTGAAATTGAAAAATTTCTGTAGAAAACAGGTCTGTACTAAAATTCATATATATTAAGAAACTGTGGTTTTCTCCACTCGAATAATTTATTTCCTGTGCTTCAATCGACAGTTCCTTGCTCAATGTGAACAAGAAAAATACATACGGTATCATATTGATTAATTTGGAAGTTGTGGCTATCTAATACTTTGGAATTTCTTTTTGAAATTACTTTCAGGTTTATGGGATGTCTTATTTCTTCATATACATATATTAAGTTTTGACGCTCATGTTCAGTTATTTCATTAATGTTCTCAACAGGATCAATTTCAAATTTCCGATTTATGACATAACTTCATTCATTCAATTTCAAACAATAAACATTTTATATTACAGGTCAATTTATAAAAATATTTAACACTTAAGATTTAAATATTAATGAATGCTGATTGGCTCATTTGAATAATTTAACAGAATTCAACCAATGGTCTCTGTTGCGACCATACAGTCGCTAGCACTTCATATATTGTTTGTAATATCATGAGCTATTACAATGTTGAGTTTTGTTTACAAAAATGTTTTACGTGAATAATAATTTGAAGGACAAAATAAAAACAAAAGGCTTCATAGCTTCTTAAATCTTGAGTGTTACCCCTAGTTCCCTAGTTCATGTAAACATAAGGCAAGGTAATGCAAGAACGTAATAAATTGAAACTATTGGAATTGTGTACCTTACCTTGTGTTTTATTATAAACGTGTCTATACGATTCCAATGGTTTAAATTTCTTATATTCTTGCGTTAACTTACCTTACATTTACATGAGCTGGGCTTTAAATCATTGCTAAATATTTCTTTATAAAGTGACCTCACCTGTTGGTGATATAAATTTCATCTTAGGGCAAAGTTTCCCACAGATTTTTGCTGTGAAAACTACGATATAGAACTCACCAACAGGTACTGACTGACTTCCTTGAAGGGCATATCTCTTGGAAGCAGATATGAACATGTACTGTTGGGTGAGGGTAGTGCACCAGTTCTCAAAAGTGTTCTCCCGTTGTACCCAGAATACATATCCTTCTTTGAGAAATGAGTATCCTCAGATTATGAACATCTTCAGCTTCTTGAAGATGACATTTTCATCCACTGTGATCTCATCAATGGATTCTTGGGAAAACTGAAATGACAAATAAACACTGAGCATGGAATCAACACCTATCCCTGTGATAAATATATTACCGATGATATGAACTGGAGGATTTTGAGTCACAAAACAAAACAAATTTGTTTATTCGCGGACATAGTTACGAGAGTCTTGAACTTAATTACGAATACTATACAAAAAAAAATACGAACTAGTCTCGAACTTGAATAATTACGAATACTACACCGAGTCACTGAACAACTATGAACTAACAATTAACGAAAACGAAACAAACACTCAGTAGTACGGAACCGAAAAAACAATTATGAACAATAACGAGAAATAAGAGAACAAGGAAAAATCTTAATACATCGATAAAAACACAAAGACAAGAAAACACTGAAAACAGAGCTTCAAGAATCCAAAGTTTCTGCTTTTTTGAATAATGGCGCAAAAAGTGAGACACGACATTCGATCTTTTCTACTTTGGTTGCAACTAGAGACGTAAGAGAGAAACAACACCAAAAGAGTTGTTCTTGACCGTCATCTTTCACTTTTATTTTGGCGCATGTGCAAAAGTTCAGCGTTGCCAGCTGCGCTCGTTTGTTTCGGCTTCAGCTGGCTATCCTTATTATCAATATTCGTAGTTAATAAATATATGAATATAACACATTAACTCATCACAAATATCGAATCCCGAATGCAATTAAACTCAAAGCCACACAATTATTCTTCATTTCTTCAAAAAAGTTTACAGGGAAAACTCGGGCACAAATGCACAGATATCAGCGCGAGAGCATGCGCATAAGATTGACTGGTGCTAATGGTGAATTTCCATGCGATGCAGCTGAACTGCAATACTACTATATGGAATGTGAGTTAATTATATTTCAGCAAAAAAATTAATAGATCATGTCGAAAATGTAACAAATAGAACTGATTGGGGACAGTGATTCCGTTTATTCCAATAATTTTATTGTTTTATTAATTTCATGTTCGTGAATCGTGGGCAAAACTTCAAACTTCTTTTCATGAAAATCAATCCTCACAAGAAAATCGACGGTGGCGGTGTACTCAAGTGTCGCGGGATATTCGAAAAACAGCCCACGGATTCATTTGTTTTCTAGTAATCAAGTTTGCGAATGTCTCTCGTTTTATCTCACAGATTTGCAGGTATAAGTCGGTACACCAGGGTTTTTAGGCATCTTAGCTAGTATGTTAGCACATGTTTGTCCAGATTTTGATAAAACTCATTTATTTATTAACAACTTGTGGAAACAAAAGTTGAGCAAAGCATAAAACCAAATTATATATATAAAACAAACTTCGTAGGCGAGGTGGCGCAGTGGTTTAGCGCTAGTCTGTTGATCCAAGGGTCCTGAGTTCGATTCTCCAATGAACCAGACTTTTTTTCATTAGAAATTAACTCTGGGTTATTGAAGAATACCTTTCCCACGTTTTCATGATTGACGGGACTACGAATAATCATGCTGCTCCATAGGTGGCGCAAGGAGTTAGTACCAAGGCCTAGCCAGAACACTTGTATGAATGGGTTATATGTTGTGACACATGTCCGCCGTCTACGACGTGCCAGCAATATTCAGGAAAAAATATTTATGTGATGTTGAAAAATATCATCGAAACAACCAGCCTCACAAACTAACTGCAAGCATTATCTACATTGAATGCAATATACAACACGCATTAGCTTTGCAGGAGGCGTGTATCTTACCGAATAGTACCACAATGTTATGAAATGCCCGGCTTTGCGTTACCATCAGCGCGGTCGGGTAATGGCGTCCTCTCGCGGGGGCTCTAGGCTCGACCTGGCAGGGCGTCCTTCTGCTCTCTTCATCGAGAGTAGAAAGGATCGCTACTTCTGCGTCCGTCTATCCATCCTCCCCTGACCCCCCTGGGTTAAGAAGAATGAATGGATGTTAGTGGCATGTCATATGTTGTGAAATGTTTATGTATTGTTAACTTTGGAAATAAACCCCTATTTATTTATTTATTTATGTTGAAAAATACACTTGGGATGCAGTATGGCTTCGAGCCAGACTACTGCATTCCCCCGATACACCTTAACTGTCTACGCCGGTTGAAGGCCGGATGGCAACGGATTTGCCGCAGTTGGGGATGTCCATATAGCGCCGTAAAGGAAGCTGAGGACAATAAATGATGAGAGAGAGAGAGAGAGAACAAACTTCAGAATATGACAAATAACAATCAAAACATTCCCAAAATCTGCTCGATATTTTCAGGACGACACAAATGAACACGATCTCTTCCGATTCGAAAGCGATACTTTTAAAGGCGAAGCGATAGTTATCAAATAATTGTAGAATTCTATTGGCGCTACGAAGCGAGGGTACACGGAATCCCACCCCAGAGATTTCACACAACGCTGCTACTCTGACTTACTTGTGACATATGAAACGTCAAAACTTTCAAAACTCAAAAGTTTGTACCGTTTGTACGTTTAACTTGATGTTTGTAGTGACCACAGACCACCTACCCCTAGACGGTTCACCACAACACTAACTAATGAAGACTGAAATAAGCGCCACCAGAAGATTGGTATCGGTACTACCGTGACGATGCGGGAAATTCAAATCTTGAATTTAATACACAGACCACATACTTAGATGTTCGTGAGTTTCATAATGTTGTTTACAACCTCAAACAACACTTGATATCACGACTACAAAGTTTTTCAAATATCAAGTGTTGTATGAAGTTTAAACAACATAAGAAACTTTCAAAAAATGTAAAAATTAATTTATAGTATATTAGGTATTCGATATTCTGTGGTAATGGTGAAAAAAAACACTTTCAAGTCAAAAGGTGGTTTATTGTCGAAGATGTACAATCTCATTGGACAAGCTTAAAATAATCAACACATTGTTTGAAAAATTAAAAAATTAAATATGGGTGCAGTACAAAATATATGGGTCCTCATATTAGAGAGTACATATGGTAAGTCATATAGAGCACAAAGTCGGTGCAATTGATCCATGATTACCTGGATGAATAAAACTATGGATATTGCATAGTACATTATGTGGATAAGGTAAAATCATATACCGTGTGACACAGACTCGTTGTTTCTCTAGCTATATTTCTGGAATTTGGAACATTGACTATGCTCACTCAACTTCCGGTTTTTCCGGAAACGATATCAACTTTCGATTTTCAAATGGGTCACCTTGTATACTAATACATGATCGGTTAGGAATAATCATAAGGAATCCAACGATACCAGGTTTGATGGTGTTATCCCCAAAGACTACCGAGATATCCAGAAAAAGTTTCTCTCTCCCACTCATTAAGCTCATAAATGATAAATAGCGATATCTCCGTACTCTTTGGAGATAACACTATCGAACCTGGTATCGATGGATTCCTTATGACCATTCCCAACCAATCGTGTATCAATATACAGATCGTCCCATTTGGAAATTGAACCATGAGTCTGTGTCACACTGTATAGTACAACAATGTTTATAAATGATTCCCAAATATATGTAAAAGAACAGACATAACACAAGATACATATTAGAAGGTAATCACATTGAAAACAATCAAATATTCTTGATGAGTATAGTGAAATTTGCGGCCAGCGAACATTTTGTTGTATTAATAAATATTACGTCACTGACAAATTAAAACCAAAGATATAACGAAAGCAGAACCACACATATAATTCAATATAAAAGTCACACTACACAAAGAACGGATAAAAACTGCCATTGTCATATAGCAAAAAAAAATAAAAATTTCATCATAAAATGTCTCTAATAACCCTAGTTAGTTATCAACATCTAGTAGAGTGCAAGAAATTTGGAATTTCATTTGATATTTCAACATTAAACAGCTTGGGCAATCACATGTTTAGGTTGTTTGGCATTTTTTTTCTTAATTCTGTTCATACGAATTTTATTTGCTTGTAGTTTGATTTTATTCGAAAAATTTTCTTCGAGGTGGTGTTTGTTTCTAAATTGTTCAGATTTGAATAATCTACGTCTGAAAGAATTTTTCTTGTTTCTTTCCATTGTATATTTCTTGCGCAGTTGTTTCATTGCTTCGTACATTTTCTTCTTTTTTGGTGTTATTGTATGCCTTTCAATTCCAGTTTGTTTCAGTAACTGATATGGTGGCAATAGGGCATTACCTGTATTACCTAAAAAAATATATATTTGAAATCTAAATATATGTTTTTAATAAAAATATCTTCACTTTTATAACCAATTAAAGATTAAATAATAGAATCACAGTGTTGTAGATTGTTTCATATTTTTAATTTTGTTTTATATT
Organism: Chrysolina haemoptera; assembly: GCA_958298965.1. NCBI lineage: Eukaryota > Metazoa > Arthropoda > Insecta > Coleoptera > Chrysomelidae > Chrysolina > Chrysolina haemoptera. The sequence continues at coordinate 22,946,008 of OY282585.1, read as the reverse complement.
TTATATTATATTCGATGGAGACTCTGTGTTGTAGAAAAAAAGTTGAATTTGTTATGATGTCAATATATATGAAAAAAGTCATTAAATAAGTTTGAAAAAGTAAAATATTGAATTTTGATACAAAAAAAACTACCGAAATATAAGTTTTTTACACACAGTTTATAATGTGAATGTAATATAATAAAATGTAAATACAGGGTGTTAATTAAGTATGTTGACAAACTTCGGGAGATGATTCTTTGAAAGTTTTCAGGACGAGAAGTTCATTACTGTATTAATTAAGTTATATTCATTACCTTTGATACTATCGGCAGGGTTAGTCCATTCTGAAATCCCAATAACTGAATCACCAGGTTCAGACAGTTGAGTATTTGCTTCAGTAGAATATTTGCTTGAAATATTTTGTATGGATTTGGTGGATGTTGATGGAGTGTCACATATATCATTTGAGCCAGTTGAACTTATACCTAAAAAAATCAGGCATTTTATTCATTCAAGTTTCATGAATAAGTTTTGTACTCACCAGGAAGATTTAGTGTTGGAACAGCATTTGCAAATAACTTGTGAGACCAATTAGAAATATATTGTGACTCAAAATGTTGATGACAGAGCCTTTTAGAATCATAAACTTTTTTCTGATTCATTTCTAACAGTTCCAAATTATTGATTGCCTGTATCCATTTGTTGAACCTAACTAAATCTTTACTTGGATCAGGGAATCTATGCCTTATTTCATTAGAGCCATCGCAATGAGGAACGCAACATTTATTGTGGTAAACCATGATGAATGGTGAAAATGAATAATCACTACAGAATTTCACAGTAAACACTTTTAAATCACACTAACAATAACAATTTTCACTATCAGAAACACAGTTCTATAAGTAATATTATTTGTTGAAGTCCATTTATTTATATACATTTTGTTTTGTTGTCAGTACTCTCTTCTTCTTAAATTTAACATGACCATTGATACCACACGCACAGAACTCATAATTATGGGTTCTGTGACCACAAGACGAACGTGTTAGAACCAAGCATAGAACGAAGAACAACTCTACAGATCACAGCGCCCCCAAAAGATTGGTATCGGTACTAAAAAAAAGGTTCATGGTCACTTAACCTGCGTGAATCGTCTAGGGGTAGGTGGTCTGTGGTAGTGACTGTAGTGAGTGGAGAGTGTAGTCCACAGACCACCTACCCCTAGACGGTTCACCACAACACTAACTAATGAAGACTGAAATAAGCGCCACCAGAAGATTGGTATCGGTACTACCGTGACGATGCGGGAAATTCAAATCTTGAATTTAATACACAGACCACATACTTAGATGTTCGTGAGTTTCATAATGTTGTTTACAACCTCAAACAACACTTGATATCACGACTACAAAGTTTTTCAAATATCAAGTGTTGTATGAAGTTTAAACAACATAAGAAACTTTCAAAAAATGTAAAAATTAATTTATAGTATATTAGGTATTCGATATTCTGTGGTAATGGTGAAAAAAAACACTTTCAAGTCAAAAGGTGGTTTATTGTCGAAGATGTACAATCTCATTGGACAAGCTTAAAATAATCAACACATTGTTTGAAAAATTAAAAAATTAAATATGGGTGCAGTACAAAATATATGGGTCCTCATATTAGAGAGTACATATGGTAAGTCATATAGAGCACAAAGTCGGTGCAATTGATCCATGATTACCTGGATGAATAAAACTATGGATATTGCATAGTACATTATGTGGATAAGGTAAAATCATATACCGTGTGACACAGACTCGTTGTTTCTCTAGCTATATTTCTGGAATTTGGAACATTGACTATGCTCACTCAACTTCCGGTTTTTCCGGAAACGATATCAACTTTCGATTTTCAAATGGGTCACCTTGTATACTAATACATGATCGGTTAGGAATAATCATAAGGAATCCAACGATACCAGGTTTGATGGTGTTATCCCCAAAGACTACCGAGATATCCAGAAAAAGTTTCTCTCTCCCACTCATTAAGCTCATAAATGATAAATAGCGATATCTCCGTACTCTTTGGAGATAACACTATCGAACCTGGTATCGATGGATTCCTTATGACCATTCCCAACCAATCGTGTATCAATATACAGATCGTCCCATTTGGAAATTGAACCATGAGTCTGTGTCACACTGTATAGTACAACAATGTTTATAAATGATTCCCAAATATATGTAAAAGAACAGACATAACACAAGATACATATTAGAAGGTAATCACATTGAAAACAATCAAATATTCTTGATGAGTATAGTGAAATTTGCGGCCAGCGAACATTTTGTTGTATTAATAAATATTACGTCACTGACAAATTAAAACCAAAGATATAACGAAAGCAGAACCACACATATAATTCAATATAAAAGTCACACTACACAAAGAACGGATAAAAACTGCCATTGTCATATAGCAAAAAAAAATAAAAATTTCATCATAAAATGTCTCTAATAACCCTAGTTAGTTATCAACATCTAGTAGAGTGCAAGAAATTTGGAATTTCATTTGATATTTCAACATTAAACAGCTTGGGCAATCACATGTTTAGGTTGTTTGGCATTTTTTTTCTTAATTCTGTTCATACGAATTTTATTTGCTTGTAGTTTGATTTTATTCGAAAAATTTTCTTCGAGGTGGTGTTTGTTTCTAAATTGTTCAGATTTGAATAATCTACGTCTGAAAGAATTTTTCTTGTTTCTTTCCATTGTATATTTCTTGCGCAGTTGTTTCATTGCTTCGTACATTTTCTTCTTTTTTGGTGTTATTGTATGCCTTTCAATTCCAGTTTGTTTCAGTAACTGATATGGTGGCAATAGGGCATTACCTGTATTACCTAAAAAAATATATATTTGAAATCTAAATATATGTTTTTAATAAAAATATCTTCACTTTTATAACCAATTAAAGATTAAATAATAGAATCACAGTGTTGTAGATTGTTTCATATTTTTAATTTTGTTTTATATTTTATATTATATTCGATGGAGACTCTGTGTTGTAGAAAAAAAGTTGAATTTGTTATGATGTCAATATATATGAAAAAAGTCATTAAATAAGTTTGAAAAAGTAAAATATTGAATTTTGATACAAAAAAAACTACCGAAATATAAGTTTTTTACACACAGTTTATAATGTGAATGTAATATAATAAAATGTAAATACAGGGTGTTAATTAAGTATGTTGACAAACTTCGGGAGATGATTCTTTGAAAGTTTTCAGGACGAGAAGTTCATTACTGTATTAATTAAGTTATATTCATTACCTTTGATACTATCGGCAGGGTTAGTCCATTCTGAAATCCCAATAACTGAATCACCAGGTTCAGACAGTTGAGTATTTGCTTCAGTAGAATATTTGCTTGAAATATTTTGTATGGATTTGGTGGATGTTGATGGAGTGTCACATATATCATTTGAGCCAGTTGAACTTATACCTAAAAAAATCAGGCATTTTATTCATTCAAGTTTCATGAATAAGTTTTGTACTCACCAGGAAGATTTAGTGTTGGAACAGCATTTGCAAATAACTTGTGAGACCAATTAGAAATATATTGTGACTCAAAATGTTGATGACAGAGCCTTTTAGAATCATAAACTTTTTTCTGATTCATTTCTAACAGTTCCAAATTATTGATTGCCTGTATCCATTTGTTGAACCTAACTAAATCTTTACTTGGATCAGGGAATCTATGCCTTATTTCATTAGAGCCATCGCAATGAGGAACGCAACATTTATTGTGGTAAACCATGATGAATGGTGAAAATGAATAATCACTACAGAATTTCACAGTAAACACTTTTAAATCACACTAACAATAACAATTTTCACTATCAGAAACACAGTTCTATAAGTAATATTATTTGTTGAAGTCCATTTATTTATATACATTTTGTTTTGTTGTCAGTACTCTCTTCTTCTTAAATTTAACATGACCATTGATACCACACGCACAGAACTCATAATTATGGGTTCTGTGACCACAAGACGAACGTGTTAGAACCAAGCATAGAACGAAGAACAACTCTACAGATCACAGCGCCCCCAAAAGATTGGTATCGGTACTAAAAAAAAGGTTCATGGTCACTTAACCTGCGTGAATCGTCTAGGGGTAGGTGGTCTGTGGTGTAGTCTAGAGTGTAGTGAGTGACAGTGACTGTAACGTTACTAATGGTATTAATTATTGTAAAGGTGAAATTGATAATATTGCAAAGGTGGTGACTGTTTCCTAGTAATTAGATAATATTGCCTAACACCAAATTATTGTCTTTAAATAACGGAATATATGTAAGTATTTATCTATACCATACTCAAACTATTTCTGAATTCCCCATTTTTATCTTCCACAAAGAAAATATTGCAATTATTTTTGGCCAAAGCTACATGAGATATTGATTATTTGAACCGAAACCAGCTACTTTTGTAAAAAAATGCAAATATTTCAAGGAGTATTGAATAATTATTGATTATGAGCCACACAAATGTTCTACTCTTTTGACATTACTTTTGAATGTTTATTATGAACAGTACTTCAATTCATCATAGATGATGCAGAACACACCTACTTCACTCAAACTACATTCAAAATCAATGAATGGAATGATCAGTTTTTTTTCTAATAGAATTTTAATATGAACATGGCATTCTGCTGGTATTTTGTGTAGTTAGGCTAGGGCTAACTGCAGAAAGGTTTTCCATAAAATTCCATACAATTACAGAAGGTGAAATATCCAAGAAATAACTAACTTTTGCAAGTTCTTTGAATAGCAAATTACCATAAATTTTAGTAGGTATGTGATTTCGATAATTTTGCTGGTACAGCTGGAATAGAAACATTGTTTTTCACATCAATTAGGGTTTTTGACCCTGCATGATAAATTCCTCCAGTATTAACAAAATTAATACTTCTGAACCAAAGAAAATATGACTTTTTGATAGAAACGCAAGTAAAAGGAACATATGTTCTTGCATGTTGCAGGCACAATGATCCAAAATATATGCTTTTAATTTTTTAAATTGCCCATGCCTTGTTTTTGAAGCATTTTTGACCCTTGTGCTTGTAAACTGCAAGACAGTTCACATACGTTCCTTTTACTTGCACGTTCTTTTTAGTTGCGTTTCTATCAAAAAGTCATATTATCTTTGGTTCAGAAGTATTAATTTTGTAAATACTGGAGGAATTTATCATGCGGTGTCAAAAACCCTGGGTGGGCACCCATATATCTGAATCGGCCTTAAAAAACAAGGTATATTTTGTTTGGCTTGAAGTTAAAATTTTCAAAATATTCATTAAAACTGGACAACCATATGGATTGAAAATATTCTTAATATACATTTTTATGAAAATAATTCAAGTGGTAGTCAGTGACTCGTGTTAGCCAAGACTATACAGATCAGTGTAAAATAAAACAAACATAGCTTGGAATGTGAGAATATGCACCCCCATGATACGCATTTGTCGTACAACGGACGACAGTCCATAATTTATCCAGTGAAAAGGCACTCAACATGGGCGTTCGTGCAATAAATGAGAATTTCAGATGTTCATCTACGTTGATAGAACTTTACAGGCTGATTCATGAACTTGACGTTCCGCCCGCCGTTCGCCGTTGGGCTTGACGTTGGCACTGATCCAATGCAGAATGGTCAACGGCGTTTATGAATAATCATATGCATTTTAGTGTATATAACTGGAAGCTGAACAGTGTACGCAAACGGCAACGGCGAACGAAACGTCAAGTTTATGAATTGACCTTGAGTATTTGCACCTTACAGGTGAAGGTTGTCGAGATTATAAGTTGGGAGGCCTTGTTAATTTTTCTGCTCACACAATTGAAAATGCCTTAAGGCTCTCTATGGCAAATAAATTTGTGTATTTCTTCGAACTCAACAAAATTCTTTGTATTATTGTTATATTTGTGAGAATTCATTAGGTCTTTCTTACCACAAATTAATTGCTTTTTGAGTGATTTAACTTTTTTTTTTTCGTGGAGGACCAGTTGAACAAAGTTGAAGAACGAAAAACTAAACTTGAAAATTATATTTATTTATTTATTGTTTATTTATTTATTCCATTTATTCAATAGTAATAATAATAATACTCCCTCATGAACACTCGTAGAGCGTACCCTAAGGCATAGCCTGTGCGGGTAGAGGACGGCTATTATTATTATTTGCCGTGGCGTTCCGGGGCAACTTACTGATTTTTGGTGGCGTATCCACTTTTCAACTGCAGGAAAACCTGGAAAACCTACAGCACCACCTCGGGTGGCCGGCGTGCACTCCAAAGCTAGCACTATACGAGATTGGCATCTAGACAACACATAATACACTTGCTTTCAACAAGGACTGTGGTCGTCTATCCATATTGAGTACTTGAGAAAAAATCCCTCGTACATACATCGGGTTCGAACCAACTACCGCTACACTGTAGTTTTGAACGGCATGCGCCTTAGACCGCCAAGCTACCAGCCACTTTGAATAGTAAATAGAATAGATGGAATAGAATATAGTAAATTATAACATTGTGAATTCCATGTATATCTTGGAGCAAGAAAATTCGAAATTGTAAAATGAGCTGAATAATGTTCTGTTCTATTTGTTCAAATTATGGAACATAAAAACAAAAATCTGAAATCATAATACAAAGCAATGTCTAGATGTTTCGATAGATGCACATTGAGCATATTGGTTCGCTTTTTTTTTATGTTCTGCTTCCCATGAGAAAGGGAAATCCTGTGTAAGTTTTAGATAATATTGTGAGAACCGAGGGAAAGTAGGTGGGAATTAGTTTTCTTTTCTTTTGGTTATGCATCAGAGTACACCTCCCAAGGCAGTGAGTTCCAAAGAATTTTCGTTAGTAGGAAAAACAAGCCTTGGGAAAGAGATATTGGGCAAGTCCTAAAAGTGACGACAAGTGGATGTGAAGACTGAACTCGACAGGTCAGTCTTGATAGGAATGCTAATGGTGGCAAGATTGATGATATTTCTGAATGAATGTCCATGTAAAATTTCATATTGGAAATGAAATAATCAGTTCCACTAATAGATGTTTTTATCAGTTTTTATCAGTATTTCTATTCGAGTTTTGAGGCTGTCATCTTTTGGAATTGTTTCCTAACGTTTTTATAGCTCGAGTGGGGCTAACTTTTTTGAAAAGAACTCATACTTTTAAGACAATCTTGCAACAGTGTATGTAAAATCGGTCTTCAACCGCAAGGGTAGTAGTAACCATACAATTGTCAACTCAAGTCGATGTTACATTACAGTCCGGTTATAATTCAATAAAATCTATTAAAATTCACAGCAATTATTTACATTTGATCCTTCTAGCCGGATAAAACCAGAGACTCGAGTGAAAAGTTATTACATATCACAATTACACTAAACAACATATAACCAGCAAATAAAATTACGAAATCACAATTTATTTCGTGAAAAGTGAGTGCATAACTGGAGAACCATCCTTACAAGCAGGTAGCAGCCCTATCGGAGAACGTGGTATTCAAGCAGGCAGTGCTTGAAAAATACCCACGCGTTAGCTGAGCGACTGGACGGCGACAAAACCGAAAAAGAAGAGGGTTCTTCAAACTAACAGTAAGTCGATTATTCCATCTTCCCATCCATCCATATTGTGCTATTATATTATTGTTTAACGATCTGAGATTGGAATTGCTTTCACTATTTTGAATTCCATTCTTTTACAATGGCTGAACAATTGAAAAAGAACATTTGATTACGTGGAATAACTAAACAAAAACTAACAAATTATATTATTGTTTAACGATCTGAGATTGGAATTGCTTTCACTATTTTGAATTCCATTCTTTTACAATGGCTGAACAATTGAAAAAGAACATTTGATTACGTGGAATAACTAAACAAAAACTAACACATTTGGAAAAATACGTTGAGTCAATCAAAACTGTCATACCATATCGTAAGCCCTCACAAACTGAAATAGAATTAAAATGTCAAAACTACTTGCAACTAAACCAGGAATTTCAAGATATACAATTGCAAATTGAAATTACGTTCGAGGATGATCAACTAAACAAGCATTATAGTGAAAGAGAACAATTTGAAAATAGATATTGCCCAGCTATGACATTTCTGAAAGAAAATATCTTTAATGGACAATTAAAACCGCTTAAGCAACCTCATTTAACTCAAACAATCAATCAAAATCTACCTCAAATAAATTCTAACTTTACTAAATCTAATCTCCAAAAGGACCCCGCACGAAAACACATGTGCACAGGAAAATGTGCGAGTTTAAATGATTTTGTATGTGTCATTTCTGACATATAAGCTACCAAAGTTCGAAAAAATGTCGAAGATGGATAGGGTTGACAAAAGAAAAAACTGTTTTGTTAGTCGAAATAAGATAAATTCAGGATGAAAATGTTTTCATCGGAACTTTTTAACATGTCCAATTATAACGTTAATAATGAAAGTACATTAGGGTTTATACGGAGCATAGTCAAAAAAATCGTTTTTCAGGATTTTTTTCTAACACTAGTCCTGAACCAACAATTTATATTTTGGTAGAATATTATGGGTTCAAAAGGGAAACATTCTCCATTTTCATGGAAAATGTTCCCCTTTTCATGGAAAATGTTCCCCTTTTCAACATGAATACCTCCCAAGAGGTTATCTTGAACAATGAAAAATGGCGACTAAAGTTTGTCTTTCAGTCGCAGATGATTCCACAACAGATTTTATGAATGTCCTATTCATATTTTCGAACTAAAATCATGGGTTCAGTCTATTTTAGGCAATAAAAACATGTTTTGTTTCTTGATGACGGGTCGTCCTTTCCCCAATTTTGCACCAGGTGATCTTGTCCTGCTTCGTGCAAATAATATGAGAAATCCGGTTCGTCCTCTCCTCAATTTTGCACCAGGTGATCTTGTTCTGCTTCGTGCAAATAATATGTTTTCTACCTTGAAGAAGGAGACTAAAAAGTTTCTTTTGATCTTTGAGGGTCCTTACCAGATCAAGAAGAAAGTTAGGGAGGCAACTTACGTTCTTCAAAATATAGAAAATGAGCAAGATAGAGGGGTGTTTCATGCATCCCATATCAAACTTTATAAAAAACCTTAAGACTCGGAAGTTCACTCTTTCTTCACTTAAGCTTTGGGGGCGCGATGTGTTGAAACCACTTATAGAAGTTCAATTTAATCTCTTACGTATAAAGAAGTTCTTTCTTTATTTGAAATACTAATTTTCTTTGTATTAACAACATTGATCTACAACCTATTTAGTTCCCTTATGGTTATGCAACTTTCCATACTCGCTTTGCTGTACCATTGGTTGCAGAAATGTTAAATTCAAAATAATACAATTTGTAAGGCATTTTCAGTGGGAGATATAAAAACAGGACACTTTTTATAAACTTTTTTATTTACTGTTGAACATTTTTGAGCTGTTCAATCGCTGTAGAAAATAGTTGATGGACGATAACGCCAAAGTTCTCGTCGGAAACAAGCAATATATCTTCTGTCTTTGATATTTCCAAAACTAATATTTTGAGCCTTGTTGGTTTCTATCAAGTGGCGGACAACACGACGTTTGCGCTTGATGCCTGGTCATTTTATTTAGGTAAGCATTAAATATATTTCATTAGGAAATGGGCCGCTTTTCTGTTCCTGGTCCCTGAATAAGGGTTGTATACTTACTTCAGTTTTTCAATCTATAAGTGGGTGGTAAAACATTTTATTTAGTTGTAGAAAATATCAAGAAAAGCAAGATTCATCTACCTCCCGGAATAAAGCTTTTTTGGAACTCCTGAGCCTGTGTATTATTCAGCCAACCCCTAACAAATCCCTGAGAACTTAAGAGTATCTGTGAACCCTTATACTGAAAACAATTGACAGATCGTTTTTAAATACACAAATTATATTTATTGCCACTGTCGATTGAAAAAAATATAAGGGAATTGTCTGGTGAATTAAGTTGTTCAATATTACCTTTCATTTAGATACAGGGTGCGTTTCATTTTTTTTAGGTCATTTATAATGATAATAATAATAATAATAAATCGTCTTTATTCATCTTACAAAAAATATAAAGGACCACGCACACAACTTATGCAAAAAGTCTTTCGGTCAAATTTTCCAAATTTTTAGTATGTTGTTGAACTCTGCTTCCTGAACAAAAGTTACCATAGGCACACAAAAATTCTATGTATAGTTTACGAGATACAGAGTGTTGAAGTTGTAAAATGGAACTTTCAGGCCATTATTGGCTGAACTTTGGGAATATCACAAAATTATTGGTGGATTTTTGATCTATACCATACTACTATACTTGTACTGTATACAGGGTAAATCATGACTTTTTCCGAGTTACACAAAATGAAAATAATTTCAGAATGGAGCATCAACGTCATGAGTCGGATCGTATGGAAAAAAAGTTTTTGTGTTTAATATCCAATAAGATCGGCTGAACCTATAATATATGATTATTCATTTCATATACAGAGGGCATTGAAATATGTGTCTCCGTTATATTCGGTTCGGATGATGTGATTTAATCAACTCAGAGCACCGATTATATGTGCCACGAGACGACTTGAAGAAACGTGGATTTTGAGTAGTATACAGTGTGATTCAAGAATGAAAGAAAACAATTTGACTGATTTCTGTTTATTTTATAGAGAAGATAAGTATAACATGAACTTGTGTATCAAATACAGAATTATTCCATATCTGGTTTTTGTTTAATGGATGAAATGCTGAAAATTCAAATGATAATTGTTTTGAAGCATATTTGAAATTGATTTCTGACAAAATGACCCCCACATTTTTTATTACCGCGAGTACTCTCAGATGACGGATATGCAGGATATGTTCAAAATACGGGGTCAGTACTCAATAAAATAATAATATGTAGGTATATTATGAAGTTTATACCATGGCAGTAGGAGATTTGAGCCGGTTCTGGGCCTCCCCCCACCACTATGACGTCATCAGTGACCTTGACCTATGACCTTTGACCTTGACCTATGACCTCGACCTATGACCTCGACCTATGACCTCGACCTATGACCTCGACCTATGACCTCGACCTATGACCTCGACCTATGACCTCAACCTATGATCTCGACCTATGACCTCGACCTAGGACTTGGGCTTGCCCTTAGCCTTGACCATGATGTATATTGTTGGGAGGTGTTCAGGGTTTGTGTTTGACATTGAGATTGTAATGACTTGGATTTTTTTTTTCATACACGGACAAGTACTTTTTCCAAGTACTTAATATATTTTTCTTACCTCAATTTCTTCCATGTCCTTCATGTATACTTACTCTGTCATTGTGTATGACCCTTATGTGTGGAGTACACATACAAATCTATACCGAAGTATAGAGAGGGTACAACACGTCGGCACACCACGGAGATCCAGTCAGATATGTGAACTCTGATTACTCTCCAGTGATGTATACCTTGCGATGGTGGTGGGAGGAGGGGTCACGTGAGGTTATGCGCATCCGCCCTCGCTCTCGATAGGGTGGGGTGGGTCCGCGCTGACGTCACACACCCATACGCTGCGGTGACTCATCGACTACTATTTACTCTCCGCCCTCTATCGATGCGATGCAAACTCGCGCATGGTGGGGGCTTTGTATCATACATGTTTCATAAGTCTGTGGTGGGGGTGGTTCACTATCTATTATAAAAGAAGTTGGTATGGTGATATGAAATCAGAAGTTGTATACCTAGCAGTCGAGCGAGTAGTGAAGTTATTCAGTGCCTACACAGAGAGAGATCAGTGAGTGTGTTTTTCTATTGAAAATTATTTATATTTTCCATATATATTATCATCATGTCAGTTCCAAGAGTAGATTTACAAAAAATCTATTCTATAATTAAACAAGAGATGGAAGTGTTAGAGCAAAAAGTAATATCATCTTTGCCACTGAATGAAGCTTACCCAATTAAGACGATGTCAGTTTGTTCTACCCGGTTTGGTAAATCCGTTGTATTGATACTACTTGATGTAAGCAATGATACATTATTCAAAACATGGCTGCCAAAACGCGTTTCAGAACAATTTACCGATGATGATGTAGCATGCATCAATTCATCAGGTGGTAAACATACAGTAGCATATTTGGGTCAGAGTCCACAAAGCTTTGCCGGCATGAAAACGAGATCGTTGGTCAAATTTGATCTCAATGAATAATTGTAATATATAATTTCCACTTGTCATAGGCTAATTCTGATTCTTTATATTATAGGTGATAATTGTAAGGAAAATATAAAAACTTTTCATACATTGTTTAAACACACTCTTCGGTGGAGACATCATCAAAAGTCTAATGTGAGTAGTACTGATTATTTTTGTAGCATTCTTATTTCAATAATTTCTCTTTGATTATAGCTTCATTTTTGAAAAATGTGGATGATGTATGCAAGTCAACACTGGACCGAAGCCATAGACATCTCTTCAGCTGTTGAAAGGTTAACTTCTGAGTTGCGTGCTTTGAGCGAGGATGCTCACCACGCCACCATTTATGACCTGAGCGTATGCTATGATGAAGAAAGGATCCAACACTGTATGCGTGATTACGAGAACTACAAAAAGGGTGTGGATCTCTGCGAGAAATATACAGATGGTTCTTTCGATCTACATCACCTCTGCGACGCAATGATTGAATGTGAGCTGAAAAGATTTCTCCACCGCCTCCTACCATACCTACCTGAAGACATCATCCAAAGTACCAACTGGATGATGATGATAGTGAAATCGAAGAAGGAGAAAATTATGATGAAGATGAAGAAGAAGTTATATTAGATTGTTTGTACATACCTAAGACTATTTGAATTCTAAGCTAATGATACTTGAATAAAAAAAACAAAATTTTTTCACACATGTTTTATTTACCTATTTCTCTTTTACATGAATAAAGAAAGAAAAATGAAATACATAATAATCAAAAAAATGTGTGTGTGTGTCTTCATCAATATCTGCAGTGAACTGAACCATCCAATGCATTATATGTCAAAAATGTATCATGCAGAATGAGTGCATATACTTTGGTGTTGGCTGGGAAGTTGACTTTCCTAGTTTCAAACTCGAGCTTAATATTAATAGTTGATGATTTTGTGGCATTCGGCTGATGTGAACAATCAATGATGAATAGTGGATTTTGTCGAAATTGACCAATGTCCATGAGAGGTTCACTCATTTCTTTATCATAATAACTTCGTTGAAAGTTCTCATAGGCATAATAAGCCGAAGTATCGAGTTTTTTATCGAAATCCAAATTCCAACGTTCATATGGGTATACTTCAGAGTTCAAGTACACACGAATGTTATTGATATCAGCAGTTGTGAATTTAGTATGTCCTTTGTCCTGTCTTCAGAAGTGGTAGTGCTTTGGAATCAAATGATGATGTAACGAGGTGTTTCAAGGGCGTTGGTTGTCTTGATAGCCCATATGTCTGAAGACGTGCCACGTAGTGATGGAAGTTCATAGAGATCCCACATGCGATAAGCCAACTTGATTTTAGCATTCAGACCGCTTTTGTTGATTCAATTTAAAAGTTTGAGCTTGTGCTTATCTTCTGGCACTATGTGTCTTATTTTCCACTCAATTTTATTGATTTCCAAATCAGCATCAACCTCACCAATATCGAGCGATCGATCGAGCGATTATTAAAATCATTTCTTGTTTGGCATTCAAGATACTTTTGTTGTAATCTTCAGCGAAACCCATCAAATATTTCAGTGGTAATTTACCACTGAATACGTGACTAGTTGTATCCAAGATATCCTGTTTAGTTTCCGAAAGTCCCCATCCAGTTGTTAATAAAGTGTTAGCATGCGATTGTCCAAATGAAATCATATTCTTCATTGTAAATGTTATCCCCGGCTTCCTTACCACAGCAACTTGTTCAACCCATTTCGTAGCGAATTTCATCAAAAAGGAAGGCGATTGCATTATTCGAGAGATAACATAATTTTGTTTCGTCTTTAGGTGTGAAATTACCCTCTATATAAACGAAACTCTCAGCAATGGCAATTATAACGTCTTGATTATTGATTGCAATTCGAATTTCATCTGAATTCCTAAAAAATGGTGATCCATATGGTTTATATGTATGCTCATGTAAACTTGTGAGGGAATGATCGAGCATCGGCTCGTCAAATATATTCAACTTTTCACTATTTGTTTCGAGCACCATTGTTCCTTACTTTCAGTCCAATTGATTTCAAAAATGTGAGATCTCTCAGCGAGAGAGCAGTGTGGTTTGCTAACTGTTTAGCGTACACTTTTGGAATGAGCCTTTTTATATTCGAACCTTCCTTTTTAGCTATTTGTGGAATATTTTCAAATCGTCGATTCTGTCTATTTTAACAAAAACCCATAATAGTTATTAGATTTTTTTCAATTCCAAAATTATAACAATCTCTTCTGCACTTCCAAAATCAATGAGATTATTATTATGATCCAAAATACGCACTGTGATGTGAATCAACTGACGACCTTCTGGACTGATGGGCATATATATAATCTTGTGTGGTTCTTTTGTGAGATTGAATCCAGGCTCCACATCGATATCGAATGAAAAAAGAATGTGGGATTCTTCATTGTTTATGTATGAACCAGATATAATGTTGCAATGTAAGCGGATTAGTCTCACAGTTGTTATATTTATCGGATGTGAGGATTCGTGTATCTGATTCGGTTGAAATCTATCAAAATTAAAACCCATCATCTTTGCTATGGAATTTGGATGAGTTAGATCAATTTCATATTTTGATCGCATCTCACATTTGAAAGTATTATTATTGGCATGTAGGTAGAATATATCATTTGCATTGGTATCGTTCTGATTTTTCCCATGAAACAATCGAAACATGATGTTTCTGAATAACTGCATTGATCTCATCTATTTCATAGGCACCACATGGAATTTCAATTGTGTACTTCTGAAGTATTGGTGAACTTATATCACTGATTCTAAAACTGATCACATTATTTTTTTCAGTTATATTATTTACTGTGTTGCATCCATAGAATCCTAAAAGTCCCAATCCATAACGACTGTTTCTATCCAATTCAATTGGTAGGAAAAAGTCTGCACTCAAGACACTCGTCCCGACAGCTTGTAGTTCGAACTTCCGTGACATGACTGATACATTTTATGGATTTCACTTCAATTTATTGTTGTTTACAACACACTCGGGACAATCTACGCTTTTTTCATTTTTATTAGCACCAATATTCATATCCTTTATATTGCAATAACAGCAGAATATTTTTCGAGGTATAGGACCATCATTCACATCAGAATCTGAAATTCTTTCGCCGTCAAGATTGTGGTGGTCATTGCAATATCTATATTTCATTATGTCGACATCATCTTGTAGACTTTTATGTAACTTTTTCCAAACAGAAGCAATCTCATGTGCAGCGCATGCGAGTATCACTTCCTTCGGCATATTTGCAAGCATCACTCGATCCATTCTTGTCAAGGTCCGATATTTTGAATACATTTTGAGTGATAATCTCATCGTCCTAATAGCCTCTCGAGTCATTGCTGGAGTTGTATCCATTCTATAATAATTCAGAGAGAAACTTCAGGCACAAGTGACCGCAGAAAACTGTGTTGAACTTCTGCTGGCGATCATAGTTCTATAGAATTTTCACTTTCGAACATTCCTGGAAGTATTGAATCAACTCTATTGGTGGGGGTAGATTTCCAAAACTATCAAAGTATGTAATGTCTTTCCCACATTTGCTGTATGCCACCCAATGTGTTCCCGATCCTCTTATTCCATCTAAATTGACAATGGCGGTCTCGCATGGTCGTGGACCTCTAGTGGGTAATGTATCACGCATGAAAATACCGCGAAAGTATATAATTTTCATTTTCTTGGCATAATAAGTGAGATCGATGTCGGTGAGAGGTTTTCGAGGTAGGGAATCAACTAGTTTTTTGGATTGTATGGTTTCAAATAGAGTTCGAGTCCTTTACGGTAAGGTTTAAGGTATATACCACTACCACTTTTACCCAATGCCACACTTTCCATTTTCCTATTATGACGATTCGCTTCGATCAGGGCGGTTCTGCTTGCTTTTGCTGAATTCACAGCTCTGGTGATGCCTGCAACAGCACCAGCTAAACTTTTGAGCGCAGACAATCCAGCAAAAATTGGTATCAATGGTAGAATCCCTCCAACTTTAGGAATTACGCACTTTATGAACCACCCCAGAACCAAAGGCGATTTTTATGAGATTATTTTTCTTCTTCTTCGGTTGATTTCTCTTCTTTTTCTTCGGTTGATTCCTCTTCTTTGTCTTCACAGTAGTACTACTACAACCCATACCGAAACGTCTCTTGGATTTCATAATGTTGGTAACGAGTAGGGCAGCTTTTCTTTCCTTAATACCAGCGTCCTTCGATTTAACCCTGTTCCAAGCTGCGTATTCGAGTTCTTTGTCTGCTCTATGTCTCGCTGTGAGATCAGTTAGATAATTCAAATATTGAATATCGTGTTGTTTGCATGCAATATCCAATTTATTGATTCCAGGATCTTTGCGGGCTAAACGTTTTTCCAATTTTGTACCGGGTCCACAGTACTGATATCCTCCGGGTAAATGTAATTCGAACGGCAATTTGTTTATTGAATTATTAACGAATCCACGACCGCTTTTTCTGCATCCACTACGAACACATCCGTATCGTTTGATGGTACTCATTTCAATGAAGTGTTCACAACATATCATCGCTTACATAGTCTTCAACCACGGTACGATGCGCATTGTGAAGCAGAAAGAAAAGTTTCCTGTAAATAATCTAGATGAAAAATTCGGTTGTGGATTGAATGGACAGAAAGTGTTGCGGCATGGTCCGCTACTTCCATCATCTGTTCGAGGACTCATTATCGGACCATCGAATTATGGAAAGACGAATGCCATGATCTCTCTTTTAACACATCCACAAGGACTGCGATTCACAAATGTTTATCTCTATTCGAAATCACTCAATCAACCCAAATATCAATTCCTACGAAATGTATTGGAACCCATAAAAGGGTTGGGATTTTATACGTTCAGTTATAATGCAGAAATAGTGGAACCATCCGATGTCAAACCAAATTCTGTTTTCATTTTCGATGATGTAATATGTGAAAAACAGGATATTATAAGATCATATTTCTGTATGGGACGTCATAAAGATGTTGACTGTTTTTATCTTGCTCAAACATATTCACGAGTGCCCAAACAGTTAGTTCGAGATCATACCAACTTTATCGTAATATTCAAGCAAGATGAAACGAATCTACACCATATTTATTCCGATCACGTGTCACCCGATGTAACATTCAAGCAATTCCAATTGATGTGTGTTAAATGTTGGGAGGATCAATATGGATTTCTGGTCATTGATAAGGATAGAAAAATGCATGAAGGTAGATATCGCATGGGGTTCGATAGTTTTATATATCCATGACAATACAATACGCATTCAATCGATCGCTGAATTGCATAGAGGTTACTTCAGTGTATTCTCTCTCTTGTGAAGCAAAATGAAGACAAAAAATGATAAAGTAGTTGAAGATAAAAACAATGAATTGAATTTGAAACGCCAACTTGTTGAGACAACAGAAGCTGTACGGCAGAAATTTAACTCTATCAAGAGTGGACTTATTGAAAATCGAATGGCGCTTGAAAAACTCTATGATCCCATAATGAAGCCATTAAATGTTCTTTCTTCAGCTGCTGCTACCATGAAACCACAACCACCACAGCCGACGTTTTCGATGAAGCAAGTGAATTCTCAGTCTACTCCAATAAAAGTTAGGAGTACTTCAGTGGGAAATAATTCATCATATGGTAGTGAATTATCATCTGTTGACAGTGAGACAGATACCATCAAAGAATTCGGAAAAGATGAAAAGTCCGTATTTGATAATTTTGAAGACAATACTGGAGATGTTTTGAAAAATTTTGGAAAATGTCAAAACTAAGAATGCAGCTTATGACAGAATATTTGGCATACGGTTAGATCCTACTACACAAAAACTGAAAATGGGGAGTCACAATGTACGTTTCAGTGATGGAAATATATTATTTTGGAACAAAAATAAAACACGAACACATGAATTCCCAAGCAGTCTGGAGTTATACAACATGATTTTTTTGAAAAACCCACCTGAAGTTGATGATGATGATGAAGTTCGTCATACATATGCTAAAATATTGAGGCTAACAAATGCACCATACAAACAACATCTACTGCGAAATGGTTTCAAACACCCGAAATCTAAAAAATTCCGTGAAGTTATCAAACCTATACTAAACTTATCACATTATCAGACGACCAGAAGTAGGACAAAAAAAGGTGAAGGGTTCCATCGAATGAAAATGCAGAAAATGTATGATCCCAAACCTGCGAATTATGTCTACTGGAATTCACCCAAGGAGTTAGTTGCTCGTTTGCGGCTATTGATATCTTCAAAGTCAGCTGGACACACTGGACATGATAATGAAATAATATCCATAATTGAAGAATTACGTGAGGAAGGTATAATAATCTAATACATCAACAGTTTGTTCTCATTATATGATGCCGTAACATTGTCAAATTGTTTGTCTGAATGAAAACAAATTAAAACACTACAAAGTGATTGCGAGGAGATGGATAGTGAAATAAGTGATGTCAAACGACAAGTTGTCAATGAGTTACATAAGCCGGCAAGACGTAATTTCACCAAAAGAACCACCACCGTCAAAGGTTTTGCAGATCTGTGGCAAATAGATCTTGCCGAATTACAACCTTATGCTAAACATAACAAAGGATATCGATATGTTCTTGTGGTCATTGATTGCTACTCGAAATATCTATGGACGAAGCCGATTAAAAATAAAACAGGGAGTGCTGTAACCAATGCAATGGAAGATGTGCTGAAAGAAGCCAACTATTCCCCGAAACATCTACAAAGCGATCAAGGATCAGAATTTTTCAATAGTTCTTTTTCATTTTTGATGCGAAAATATAAGATCAACCATTATTCAACATTCAGCACCATGAAGGCGGCCATAGCTGAAAGAGTAATTCGAACAATAAAGACGTGGCTTTATAGAGAATTTTCAGCGATGGGACACAACAAATGGTTGAATATTCTTCCAATCATAACAAGCAAATATAACAATAAAGTGCATCGTACAATTGGTATGAAACCAATCGACTAAAATTCAAAAGTTCCAAAGTAATCCTCCGAAGAAAACAAAGTATTCCCAAATTTCGAATGAATGATATTGTACGTAGCAAGTACAAGAATATTTTCGAAAATGGTTACACTGCCAATTACACAACAGAACTATTCAAAATTGTTAAAATCAACCAAATATACCCCATGACTTATATTCTTGCAGACATGGATGGGAGCCCGATTAGAGGATGTTTTTATGCTATGGTTTAATATTTGAATGAAATTGTATTACTTATTATTCTCACTAAGCTGTCAGATTATTAATAAACTATAGAAAACATAAAACCATTTTTGAGTTTTATTTTTAAATGAATAAATTATGAAGTGGTAAACGTTGCCCCAACCATACGCAACGTTCAGTGTATGCCAAAACCGAAATAATCTGCATACTCCTCCCCACTTCGTAGATTTTTGAAAAAGTTCTTCAATTCAACTCACAACATTGATAACATTTCATAATCCTCAGAGCTAATCACTATCAGATTGGAATACGTGATCAAACTCTTTTCGCCACTTATCACGTACATATGCTACCATATCAAAAAGTTTAGTGGACTCCTGAAGCTCAATCTCAGCTTGCATTTTCAAAGGGCGGACTGATTTTTCTGTGTGATTTTGAAACGGAGTTTATCTGCATCTTCTCACATTTTGATCAGTTCAGCCTTCGATGATACAATCTTTGCATCGAAATTCTGAAGAACCACCTCGTCGTCCATGCTACCTCTTCGAACATCGTCATCGCATTTGACGATGCTCTCGATTTTACGATGCTGCATTTCGCTTTCTTAAGCATGTCTCCACAACGCTGCAGTGGACCAAAAGAATGAAGCGATACATCTTCCAAATCACCCATCACATTCTTGAAGGTGTCATCTACTTTCTTCTTACGGGGTTTCCGTACACCCTTACGTGTTTTCTTCAGATTTGAAGCAGTGGATGCACCCTTTCTCCTAGATGGTTTCGCTTTCGTATCGACATTAAGAGGAGAGAGAAGTGACGGGCATTTTGGTAGTGACAATTGTGAAAGGGTTGGATCAACACTTTCTGAAGGTTCCGGTATATCTCCCATCTTCAGATAATCATCAATGTTATATTTATCGATGAAACCTTCTTGGGATGACAAGTGATATACCGGAATATCTTCAAAACCAAAGTCATCATTTGTTGCAATACATGGCATTGCATCTTCTTCAGCAGACAAATTTGGTAATGAGTTAATATTTAGCTCGTAGGAATGTGTAATATCAATGGGATGTGGACAGAAATGGTGCTGATGTTAATGCGACTCCAAGTTTTATTCAAACAAGTCGACTGGTACATGCGCACAATGAACATGACAACAAACCACCAAAGAAGGAGAGGGGGTAGATATCCCTCCCTCCCAGGAGTTACCTTCACAAATTTCATAGAAAAAAGAAGTGTTGGACATCAAGAAAGTGGAAAATTCAAAATAATAGACCTACGGATGAATCCGCGGATTCGAGACCTTGACCGAATCAAAACGCGATTAAATTCGCGGCCGCGAATCGAACCGCAAAATAATTCGCTGGTCGAAAGTTATGATGGTGGGGGTAGGTCCAGAACCGGCTCAAATCTCCTACTCCTACTTATTTTTGAAAATTATATCCCACTCATGAATGATAATAAAGAAAAAGTTTGTTGGTCAAAAACATTAAAAATGATATCTTCCAAGAAAAAAATATAAAATTGTAGGTTATACTTGAAATAAATTTTACAACAAAATCTCGATTTCAATATTTAAAAAAATCATATCTCACTCATAAGTGGGAATTTCAAAAAAGTTCTATGATGAAAAAGTTTCGCAATGATCATATATTTCCAAAAAAATATATATAAAAAAAAATCGCAGCAAAATATCTGAAAAGCGGTTCAATGCATTGCCCCTAATCAAAACATCCTGCACTTCAATGGCTGGTGGATACGCCAAGATTCAGATTCAGATACATGGGCACCCAGGGTTTTTGACCCTTCATGTTAAATTCCTCCAGTATTAACAAAGTTAATACTTCTGAACTAAAGAAAATATCACTTTTGAATAGGAACGTATGTGAACTGTTAGCAGTTTATAAACACTAGCAAGGGTCAAAAATATATGCTTGTAAATTGCCCATGCAGAGTTTTTGAAGCATGTACAATTCACAAGCCTGTAAACTGCAAGATATTTCACATACGTTCCTTTTACTTGCACTTCTATCATAAAAAGTCATATTTTCTTTGGGGGAATTTATCATGAGGGGTTAAAATCGGCCTTTAGAGGTAGCTATAACGAATTCCTTCGGAGATCGCATTAGCTCAGTTGGTATAGTTTATATGTGTTGTGCTATTTGGCACTAGATGGATCAACTCTTCAGTTTTACGGAATTGTAGGAGCATGTATATTTAGTCGCATACATTTCAGGGGTTTGATTTAAAACATTCATATAGAAGAAATTTGACTAATTTTTTCGGAGACTGCGTAGCTCAGTGGTTAGTTTGCAGTGTGCCCCGAGAAAGAAATCTCTATATCACCTAGGAGGTGGGTGGAGGGTGATATTAAGAGATTTATTTCTCGGGCTTTTTTTGGTTTTCTGACCTTGAACTCGCCCAGCTAAAAAAACCTATCTTTTCTGTTCGATTATATTTTTTTTTTGCATATTTCCATTTTTATTTTTCATATCTAGAATTTTGCGCTGTACAGGTTCGAATCCCAGCCTAAAATAGTTTTTTTTATTTCTCGTTTTTTAATCAATGAACCTCTCTTTTCTATTCGATTATAATTTTTTTTGCATTTCGGATCCCAGCTTAAATTAGATTTTTTATTTCAAATAATTAATCAATGAATATTTCCATTTTTATTTTTCATTTCTAGAATTTTGTTCCGATCCCAGCTTAAAATAGATTTTTATTTCAAATAATTAATCAATGAAAGTCCGTGAAGGGCCCCTCTACATCGCCCTTCACTGTGTACATCGACCAATTAATATATATGCACTCCTTTCAGAACTTTCACCAACTAATCATTTCCTGAAAAAAAAAAAAAATGCATAGTTTTTCATCATCTGCTTCCTGAATTCTATTGCCTCTTCACGCTTTGCTATCTTATTTTTCAGTTGATCTCGTTGTATCAGCTTCCCGAAATTTCTTTTCATACCTATCACATGTACTGTTCAGTTTTTTCAAATTTTCATTGTCTGTATCAGTCGATAGTTCAAGTTTCTCCAGTAAGGCAAACATACGCTTGCTTTCCTTGACAAAATTCTCCGTTTCTGTAGACCTTTGTTGTTTGTTGTCTGTCTGCTTTGTGTCTGTATCTGTAGATGAAGTATCTGTGTCTGTCGAAGAACTCCCTGAGTCTGAGATTTTTTGATGATTTCTTTGAATTTGTTTATTTTCGATATCGGCCTACTACGCTTCCTTGCACTTTTCACAGGCGATTGTTCCACAATTTCGTTTTCTCTAATGGGTGATATGATAGTCGGGACTATATTTTCCATGTCCAACAGTGCCTTAACCGCCGCTTCACTTTCTGATTGAGATTTTGTCACTAACGCCATTACAGATCAAACACAACTGAACTATCGCAAAGAAACGCTATGGAATGGAAATCTACCCAAATGAAATGAATTTACGGTCATCTCAGGTAAAATTCACCCTCGCCGGGCAGTCGACCAACTTACTAAAATATTAAAGCTATTGTAGACGGCAGGTACCATTGGCGTTTCCATGCAGGGTTGAATCAGTGCATATTGGAATTGCTGTAATGTATTGTATCCGCGATATAATGGATTTTATCGAAATATGTCATACTTGATAAAAGATTTGAAAGAGTAAATTCAACTAGAAAAAATATTTTTTTGTCATGTTTCTGCAGTTTAATTCGAAAATCAAACATTTCTTTCTAAAATCTCTAATATTTTTGTATCCACGTTATAATGGATTTTATCGAAAAATGGCATACTTGATAAAATATTTGAAAGAATGAATTCTAATAGAAAAAAATTTGAAAATATATTTTTGTCATGATTCTGCGGTTTCATTCGAAAATCAAATATTTTTTCCTAATAATCTCTAAGATTTTTGTATCCACGTTATAATGGATTTTATCGAAATATGTCATACTTGATAAAAGATTTGAATGGGTGGATTCTACTAGAAAAAAATTTGAAGATATTTTTTTGTCATGTTTCTGTGGTTTAATTCGAAAATCAAGTATTTTTCCTAAATATCTTTAATATTTTTGTATCCTCGTTGTTTGCAGTTGCGTTACTAATTAGATGACGAGGAAATCTAGGTTAATGGAGGCATTACTATTCTCAGGAGATGAAGTGTGGGTTTAGTGGAGGTGGTAACCCCCACTCACGATTGTAACATTTAAAATCGGTCCAAAATCCTAACATTTCATTCGACTTTTGTATTTCCTGTTAGAACCTGTGTTTGTATAGCAATTATGGTTGATCAAGTTGGTTTTGCATTGGAAGCCCTCTCCCAATTAGATGCAAACAATCAAGTTGATGTGTTGGCAGGTGACGAGTTTGTTTGGGAACAAGAAGATGGAGTTGTAGTGGGTGAGAATGGTGACAATGGTGAATTCCATGACCTGGTAGATGTTGAAGATGGCCGCCAAGACATATCCGCTGGGGATGACTTCGTCGAAGAAGAGTTTCTAGAAGATGACGGAGAAGAACCAGAAGTAGACGATGGAATTGTACCAGACTGTGAGGATGTCCCCGAAACGATCGTGAGCAATGCCCATCAGATAAATATGACAGAGGTGTTAGAAGACGTTGCAACTAATTTGTACTGTTGCAGCTTTTCATTTGTTACTATCAAAACTTGTGATAATGAAAAACGCTTCCTATGTGATATTTGTTTTGTACGGTATTGCGGCATGAATAATAATGGTGAGTGGTATCAGCATGTTAAATCACATGATACACTCATTGATTGATTGAAGTGGAAGGTCGGAGTGGGTGGTCGGAGTGGGGATTGGAGTAGGAGGTCGGAGAAGAAGAAGAGGAGTGGGGTGGAGGTCTGAGTGTTTAAAACAAGAACTCCCTCCGAATAATCTTCAGTCACTGTTCCGAACTGACACCAGCAGCCCAGCCTCCAGATTAGCAACTAGAGCAGCCATCAGCAGAATAATTTAAAGGTAAGTTAACAAACTTGTATTCAAGAACCCATTTAATTTTTTTTCTATGTTTAGCTATGGACTCTCCTGCACTAAACACCGTTGCAGCGCTCACAATCCTGAGCAACATCCGGTTGGATGATGGTGAGAGGGTAACAAGAGACCCACCACGACCCTTAGGAGAACTCCAGCCACCACGATTGCCCCACGTCCAAGAAGAGGAGATGACAGACATAATGGACATCATTAATAGAGACGTGGCAGTGCCCCAGATGGTCAGACCGATGATGCCTTCCACTATGGACCAACGCAAACGGCAGCAAGGTGGGTTAGTTGACAAAATTGCTTCCAACAAAAGATGTCGTAACGTGGGAGCAACTTCGTTGACGGAAGGTATGCCAGTAATTCACATTGCAGACAGCGATGATGATTTCATGGTACAAACACCAGAGAAATCATCATCGGTGAAAAAAAGTAAGGCTGGTGCTATTGCTAAGCAACATAGGAATAGGAAAAATAGGGCTTTAAAAACCATATTCTCGATCTTGCTGTTTGATGTTTGATATTTAATACTCTATATTCACAGCTTTTGCTCATTTGTTGGGATTAGTGCTACTTGGCCTACACGAATCAGACTTGATTATATTGCTACTAAAGTGTACTTATTTCCCCATCTTCTCTTCTTCTATTATTTGACTTACTTGTAAAACTGCATCTGTACTAATCACATAATTTACCTTCCAACCACTTTATTGTATTGTATTACCTATTTATATATACTACTGTAATATTTTAACCTGAATTGGGCTTGCCCGTTTAAATAAATAAAAAAAATAAATTAAAAAAAAAAAAAAATAAAAAAAAAAATAGAACCAAGTCTAGAGGATGGCCGTCGAAGAAACCATCCTCAAGTATTGTGAGGCCTGTTATGGCATCGGTTGCGGCAGTTGCTGAAATACCTTTACCACGTGTCGTTTTACCGCCTATCGTTGCAGTTGCTCCGCCACTACCGCCAACCGCTGAAGAAGTCCCCCACTAGCCCCCGTGGAACCTACGCTGGAGATTGAAGTTCTACGGGTGAAGCGTGAGGTAGCTGAGGCCCAGCGGGAGTATGATGAGATTCAGCTAGCGCGGGCAGAACTTGACCGCCAGCTGGCTGAGCTGATGGCCCGCGAACGGCAGCACACCATCCGGGAGGCCCAGCTAGTCACCAGGCTGAAAGACGCCAAGGCTCCGAAGCAACCTGGAGCAATTTGCTAATTTTTATTTTTAGATATATCATGGTTAAGGTTAAGGTTATGTTATTTGTAAGTAGATATAAGTTTTGTATATGTAGATTTAGAATAAAAATAGAAAAAAAGATGAAGTGAAATAGGAGTGTACATTTAATGGTCTGGTACACATGGAACAATGCGGAGGCTGGGGCATTGTTTTTCACTTCATCTGAATTATGTTTTTACATATTTTATATAATAAAATAATATGATGTGTATTTCTCCCATCTCCTGATTTCTCTCAGCCTTCAAACCCCCATACTCTCTTCTCCCACCCTACACTGCCACCCCCGAACTAGTATAAATTAAATGCCAGCTCAGATTATAGTATCAGTCTTCCAAGATGCCTCTTCCAGACTCCACCTCGTCTCCGAGACATTGTGCCGAATTCGAAGATGATTTGGAACGGGAAGCGATGATAGCAAGATTCAGATCGTCTCTGCCGTACAGGTCCAGCAGGTATACCAGGGTGAGAGGCAGGATCCATATTACCATCGAGATCCACGGGGTCCGAGCTGAATGAGGTGTCGGACTCCACAGATGTGTGGAACTATCCATCTCCGTCGACATCGGACGACGAAGATATGGATCAACGCGTCGACGACTTCGATAGCTCCTCGGAGGATGAGTCCGAGGATGATGGCCAAGTGGTCCATATCCGTGTCGAGGACATAAATATGGACCTCGACCCGGACGAGTTCCCCGTAGAGGACGACTCCGATGATGACACCATCATCTTGGTGTCATCGGATGATGAGGATGACGATGTCATCTAAGTCCTCACCCTGCCCCCCCCCCGTGGTCGTCCCGCATAAATATGCGGGATGACACCCAGCTCTTCGGAGCACCCAATCGGCCCTATTCAGGGCCACACAAAGAACATAAACACACGCGTCTGCGCCACTCAATGGCAAAAATGTACAAAGTTTCCATAACTTGAATTGATACTTTTCAAAAAGAACTCACCCACTACCAAATTCTATATTTTATTTGGTGAATATGAAATGAAAAATTTTAATATTGATTTAGAACATTTTATTTGTAATATTTTCATGATAATACAAATTTCTTTTTTAAACAGCGGGTTCTGGATCACTACCTGGAGCCCACAGTTTTGGTCTATGTGTGAGCCAAACATCAGGATGTTTATTCTCCAATTCGGCTAAACTCCTTTCCAAATCATTATATTTCAGCATCATTGAAGATGTGACATTCAATGCATTGGCATCCAAATCCTTTTTCAGATTATTGAATTTGTGATGGAGTTCAGTTGTCAACTCTGTTATTTTTCGTGTCATTGTAGCTGTAGCATCCCATACTTTCATATCCACATCACTTTTTAGATTATTGTATTTGCGATCTAGATCATCAGTCACCTCCTCTACTTTTTCATTGAATGCTTGACGGGCTTCAGGTACAATCTTAGCCATTGTGGCATGTATGGCAGCTTGTAAGGCTTTAAGGACAAGCGCCTTCGTCTCCGTGATTTGTTCATTGAGATATAATTGAGTTACACAATCACTCTCATCTATTTTTCAGTATTTTACCTTGCATATCATATTGGTCATCAGGTGAAAGTTTGAATCCTATACCTTGAGGACCTTGTAAACCTGAAGTACTCGAACTTTGACAGTACCCCATTTTCGTCTACGACCGAATTTATCAATAGCTTTGGACATCTTGCTACCACCTAGATATATTTCATACTGATAATTTCAAGAGAAACAAAATCTATATATCTCTGTGTAGGTATTTTATTCTCTTGAATTAAACAATAGGATATCAGAATAACGTGTATATTTATATATTTTTATATATTTGGTAACTGGACAAGACATTAACTAAAATTGACTAGTATAATTTGACTTTTATATAATAAGCGTAATTACATCTCAAATACAAATAAATAAGTATGGTGGTGAATTTTCCATTTGAAATGATATTTCATTTGTTCAATTCAGCTGTTAATGAATGAAGTAAATGATCCAAAGGACTCTCTTGGGAAAAAGATTGAATAATATTGGAAACCCAACGAATATTCTCTTCTGGATCATTCTGGTAGAATTCTATATCGCTATGACCCCAAGGAAGAGTGTGTGTCGTATTGGGAATGATGAACCATTTATCATCATGGTATGACAATGCAACTTTGTTCTTCAATTCAGTATACATGTCATGCAATATGCTTCTAAACGAGTTCATCTTCCTGAATATTAGACCACCCTGTTCGACAATTTTCTTATAATCTTCACATGTCAATTCATTCTTTATGACGGATCTTTTGACACCTTTTGCTTTTTTGAATTTACTACCTACAGACTGAACATAATATGCTTTGGCACCGGTACCATAAAAGCTAATTATTGGATCATTCGGAAATTCATCTTTGAAATTACCCAGAATTGACTTTGTAATAGGAATATTGAATTAGTTTCCTACGTTGTAATTGGAAGTATCAAACTCGCATATATTGTTGGTCATGAAATCATAAAAATTATCGGTATTTACTTTCAAAATTAAAGAATCCGTGTCAGTGTAGAGTAAGGTGGCATTTTCTGCATAATGACGTTTAATACATCCATAGAAAAAGTTGTACATGACTGTTTTGGATAATTCTAGAATACAAAATCCCAAATATAGCGGTTTATCGTACAATACATTAACTTTGCCCAATTGAATATAAACAAAATTTTCTAAAAAAATTGAACAGCTTTTGTAATTTGGACGTGATATTAGGGCGCTAGCACCAATTTTCCTCTTGACACTTTCCCAATGCGTAACCAGTCTAACATCAATTCTGTTATCAACGTTTTCCATTGTTTTCCCATAAACTGCATTATTCATGAGGTTATAGAAATCTTTTTCAGCTTTGTTGTTAGATCGATTTCGCATTTCAGTGTTCAAATCAATAAAAGGTTTCATCCAACATGACTGCTTGAATCTCAACACTATGTGTGTTCATGATAATAAGACGATTGGCCACAGCCTGCTGTAAGTTTTTATAATGTACAATATATTTTCTTTTGTCATTTAAATTTGGAATTAATTTAGGTATTTTTGATTTCGAGTGTGGTGGTATTAAACTTTCAACGAGAAAAGGAAGATCAGCATGTTTGTCATGTAATTCTTGGGGATAATGAACATCTACTTCAAGAACATAACCGTATGGACTATCCATTCCATTCCACTCCCATTACATTGAAATTGATTATTTCATCGGGTGTTAGCCATGCAAAATCGTTGGTGGGTAATGGTTGTGACATACTGTGACCATATAGGTTAGTTGCATCTAAATATGATATGTATGATGAAGGTTC
Source organism: Chrysolina haemoptera (assembly GCA_958298965.1). Lineage (NCBI taxonomy): Eukaryota > Metazoa > Arthropoda > Insecta > Coleoptera > Chrysomelidae > Chrysolina > Chrysolina haemoptera. The sequence continues at coordinate 22,917,026 of OY282585.1, read as the reverse complement.
ATCTGGGTTATAATCGGGTAAACATTTATTATTAGCTATATGCTTCCTTTCACTACACTGACTTATTCCGCCCCGTATTCCTTTCTTGAAAAAATAATTCCAATTCAATATTCGTATACTTCAGCATGGCATCCCATGATATTCCGGGCGCTGTATAATACTGTGCCGGATCTAATTTATATTTATCCAAGCATATATTTCGAAAATTCTCAAATATGTCGCATAATAGAAGAACATCGGACTTCAAATATAAATCCGAGTATTCCCCTAAACTCTTACACTGGAATAAATGCCAAACAAGTTTCGCTCATATAATCCTTATCTGATATATGCTCTCCGTTAGGATCGTCATAAAACTGATTTTTAGTGGGTAGAGTTGGATAATTCAACTTGTCAATATGATCAACAAAGTTATATGGAAAAACACCTTTCTGTCTCATCAAAATGAATTTGTCAATTTGTGGAAAATGTTTATACATCTCAATACAATGATCGGATGTTAAGTTAGCACCTAAGTTCTGCAAAGCATTCGACATGAATGAACTATCTATGAATCTCATTTTCAAAAAATTCTTTTTTTCTTTTCCATCTTTGTCAGTGTATGTGTGAGTGAATAGATGCTTAGTGAAAGAAATGTATTTTTCCTTAGTTTGTGGGATAACATCCACTTTGTGTTTCTATACAGTTCTTTTATGAACAAATGACAATCATACCCACTCAGATTATGGAAAATTATTGGAACAAAATTTGGCAATTTGAAATTTAAGTTACATACGGAATGTGCGGCAGGTGATCTTTTTTTTCCAGTGAGGTGGTAATGGTCTCTCACTTTCACATCACCACCCGTGAATAGTTTATCACATATTCCAAAAAATTGTGTAGAAGAAAACTCTGCTTTTTCCGCGGGGGTTTGTGCAACCATAGGAATTGGATACCTCAAATGATTGTGATAAATATTTCTCAAATCATCTTCAAGTTTTGTAACAAATTTCTCGGCTGCATCCTCATCCTTATATGTAACAAATTTCGATAATTTATCATTGTATGAACATTTTATCGAATAAGCAAATGAATAAGGTTCGTGTTTGTATGTTTTATTCGAGTATGAGTGTTTAGGGTTGGGTTGACTAGTTTGAATGGGTTTGAGAACTGATTCAAAATCAGCATTAACTACAAATGGCACCTTCATTTGTTTCTCGAAATTTTCAAACATAAGTGCATTACCCGGGAACATTTTACCATATTTGTTGATTCTGAAATTGACTGATGGTGTTGTAGTACTCAAGTGATTACAGTCATGCAACTGATGACGTAACATTAATCGCTCGTGAGAGAAATACAATAAACATCCATCACAAAAATATTTTTTATGCTCATGCGCAGATAGTTGACTTGAAACTAACCTAGAAAGGTCTTTAATCCAACAATAATGACTATTGCCAGAATCATCTGTTATAAGTAACAAATTAACATGTCTTCTAAGTCTTCTTTGTGAGTAACGCAACGGACCAACCACTTCATATTTCATTTTACCCTTATCAAGTTTTGACTCTAACCCATACACATTAATTGAAATATCATTCATGTCCTCAAACTTTTTTATAGCTTGAAGTTTAACTGGAAAATCCATACCTGTTACATTCAAGACATTGGCGTAGTGGGGGTATGAGAAAACTTCTGACACTCTACCACTCGAAGGAAACAATGCAGATGTGATGGCCCATGCAAAACAATGTTGATCTTCATTACGAATATTCACAACGCCTTTTCTTGTCTCAATGAACTCGGGCAGCTTCACATACGAACATCCGCTGAGTGGACTATACTTGTTGATGTTCACTTCGAGGAACTTAATTTTTTCACAACTCCATCCTGAAACATAACAATAATTTATTATTCATATAAATAGAAATGAAACTTTAAATAAATACCTGAATCACGTTCTTCAAATTCCGTAGTCTGAGCAATAATGACATCACGGAATCCATCGAATAATGCACCCAAATCCGTAGACTGATCCATAATTTTATTCTGTGAGTTGAATGACTTCGTATCACTCAAATCCTGTGTTTGAACAATGTAGCTGCCAAATACTTCCATATTCACTTTAAAGATCTTGTGAACCTTTATTGCCTCTTCAAGTAATCCAATGACCTTCTCCCTGATCTCATTGAAGAATGGCATATATTCAGTGTTAACATTGGGACTTTCCACTCGATAACTCACAATTCTACACTTGAAAGCATTCCTTATAATCTGTATGCCATCACTCACTTGCACACATGCATTGTTCCTGTGTTGGAGAGTTCTTTTGTGAGAATTAACTTGGGATGTAGGAATTGTCACATTACAACAATTGCATGTGTACATTGGTGTCGATGCAGCCACATCTAACTTAATCCTTTTCACAGAAGGGCCACCTTGGCAACTTTGAAGTTGATGCCGACGGAGATTATCACTACGAGTGAACGATTTACCACAACCACATGTATACATTTTATCGATGTCGTCTTCTCAGCACAAAACTCAACAAAATACTGATTTCACAATCATTTCCAACTCCTTTATATGTAATATCGATGAGTGGGAGAGAGGGTGAACAAATTCTATCCGCCTCGACTATTTATACAACGTCACAGCAGAACCATCCCCACCATATGAATAAAGAGAGGGCGGAGAGTAGTCGATGAGTCACCGCAGTGTATGGGTGTTTGATGTCAGTGGACTCACCCCACCGTGTCGAGAGTGAGAGTCTAACACACATCACTAGATCGTCATCGGATGCGCATAGCGTTGACGTCATGTGACCTCTCCCCCCACCACAATCGCAAGGTATACTGGAGAGGAATCAGAGTTACCCCACCACAATCGCAAGGTATACTGGAGAGGAATCAGAGTTCACATATCTGACTGGATATCCGTGGCGTGCAGACGTCTCTATACTTCGGTTTAGATTTTTATGCGTACTCCACATATTAGGATCATACACAATGGCAGAGTGAGTATACATGAAGGACATGGAAGACATTGAGGTAAGAAAAATATATTAAGTACTTGGAAAAAGTACTTGTACGTGTATGAAAAAAAAATCCAAGTCATTACAATCTCAATGTCAAACACAAACCCTAAACACCTCCCAACAACATAGGTCGAAGTCATAGGTCGAGGTCATAGGTCGAGGTCATAGGTCGAGATCATAGGTTGAGGTCATAGGTCGAGGTCATAGGTCGAGGTCATAGGTCAAGGTCATAGGTCGAGGTCATAGGACAAGGCCACTGATGACGTCATAGTGGTGGGGGGAGGCCCAGAACCGGCTCAAATCTCCTACTCATGGCCGCCATCAGTATAAATGAATATGTAATGTACTCTGATTGAAATGTTTGATTTCAGTTCCCTTAAGCAGCAATGTCAATATCCAATATTGTCAATATATTGATTGATGTGAACAGTAATACTGGGAGAATTCTTAACCTAAATCAATGAAAAAGGCGCTTATAGAGAGAGAAGTTATCGAAAAAATACTACAGCACAAAGAAACTTCCTATAACTGTCAAATCAGTTCACTTTCTTCTTCCTATCACATTTTTGTAATCGTACGGAAAATATTTCAGCAAATTCGAATAAAGTTCATTAATATTTGTAACATGATTGTGCCACTAATTTTAGGCCTCAATGATTTCAGGTCCAACGATCTCTTCAACGAACCTCCGATCAGCTGCATCACAGATATGATTCAGAAATTTCGTCGACGGATATTTAACACCTGCCGAATGACGAGCATGTCCCAAAAACCACAAAACACTACAAATGTGAGCACAAGTACCCATAGTTCTCGAACCAGATTTGCAAGTGCAATAATTTCCCAATATCGGTGGATTTTCATTAGCATCAAGTACGTTATTGTAGACTATTCAAAGTAGGTATTTGCTTGAATTTTTGAATCTTGAGTATACACGAAACCTCAAAAAGTTTGGATCATCAACTCATCAAATCCTAGAATTTCAGTCTCATCTCTGTAGTTTGTCCTGTATATATGCTGGAGCTAAACTGATTTGATATTCACCCACAGTCAAGTCTTTGATGACTCTAACGACAGACGCGGAAAATCTGGTATATCATTGTGGTTGAGTAGCCTCCAGTTTCCATTTCTTCTGTCTAGATGTTCAGCCTCTACTCTACATTAACTTCGTTCACCTTTTCCAGTAAAGTTCTGGCTAGTTCTGCTGTGAGATTTGGCCTGAATAGAGGTCTACGATACTTATTTATTATCGCACCAGCTATCACTGAGGTTTGAAGCATGATGTATTGAAATAACTTCTTTGAAGAATTTAAAAATGGATTTGAAATGTCCATTCCTCGATTCAACTATCCACCTTGACTTGGTGATGACTCGTGATTTATTTGCTTCCGGAGTAGAGAATTGTTTTTGTCCGCGAAATAAAACTGGTGGAATGTGAAACAATACCTAGTTCCTCCAACATAGGTATTGAATCCCGGTAACCCCTATCCATTGTTAAGATGTCCCTCTGTTAAAACCAGTTTCTCATGCCTTCCAGGTCCTTGTCCATAGCGAATCGCAAAATGGCAGCATCATTATTCTTGGAGTCAGAAAAATATGGACCATTGATTGCAAGAATGAATCCGTCAGGGGCAACAATTACCTCAGGTTTCACTAAATGTTCGCCCTTATGGTAGCAATAAGACTGTCTCAGTATCCTGAAATTGCTACATTTCTCTATTTTGCAATAGGTACAGTCAATGCACGCTATCGCTGTAGGCTGATGTGGATTTGAATTGTATAATATTTTAGCTAATTCTGTCACAGGGTTTGTTATATAATTCTCCCTGGTTATAGATCTGAATCCAATGTTGTTTGGAACAAATCTCTGCATCAAAGAGGTCCTCACATTTGAAATAACGCGGCTGACGTAGTGCCTTGATGAATAATTGAATATAATTTTCAAAAAATCATCAGCCAAGCCTTGACGTAATTTACATAAAAAAGTACATAAATCTTTTTCACCTATATATCTGTTTCTTTCTTGCACAACAGAATCACAATAGGTGAGAAGATCTCAAAATTGTTCTTTTGTCAATGCGGTCAAAATTTTGAAATCTGTTTCGTCAAGATCATCAAGATTCTCAAAGTTTCCAAAAATAATATTACTCGATGCCATTTCTCGAAGTTTTTCTAAAAATACCTGCATATCTTCTCCTCTGACAAGGTATCGTCTGCTCACAAATTGAAGACCGTCTTGCAGCAAAGGAAAAATGTTGACATTTCTGTCTAAATGATGTGGACACACTTTCGCATAGTTCGGAATGAATATATTGCTCTTCGCAAAAACATAACTCTACAGTCAATTGTTAATCTCCGAATATTATCCTCCGCATTGCATATGCAATATGTGTGACTAGAAGTTTGGGTCAACACATTAAATTGAAGACAATCCAGATTTTCTTCTATTTGTCTGGATTCATTAGTAATTGATTAAAAACAGTTGAAACATACCCTAGTTTCATCTTCAATACCAAGCAAAGGGCTTCGTGATGTATCCCGTCTGGTAAAAGCAATTTCACGTAACACTGCATTTTCTTCTCCACTGATACGAAAACATTGTCTTCCACTTGTCGTTCTATTGCAAATGTAGCAGTAAACTCCATTTCGAAAAGGCATTACGCTAGATAATGTGTGAAGAAACGTCAAGCACAACACAAAAATTCACGAAAATAGTACACAGTAATGACGCGGCAGAATACTTTGAAAACTGTCAAATGGATAGCAGATTTTTGTATTCATGGCCTATTGCGTTATTTATCAGATTTATTGAAAATAATTACTATATTACTTAGGTACCTTATGGAAATTGGGAATTTGATTTTTAATCTTAGTGCTATTAGAAGTAGGGGAGCAAAATATCATTCAGTTCCGGAGGATAGCAGTAGTCTTTGCTTCGCCTATTTTCGGAAATACATATGAGTGAAGAAGTGAAACACATAATTCGAAAATGTAAGTTAACAACTACATTTGGAAACAATTCACACTTACGTTGGAAGAGACATCAATTAAAGCTCTGAAGCATACGTGATATTGACATAAATAATTGAAAAGCATCGCGAATATCTGCTTTGAAAATCATGATTCGTTCGATATCTAACACGATCAAGTAGAGAAATGGAAGATATCTATCGGATTTTTTTCACAAAACACCTCTTATCATGAATGAGTTGATATTATTTCCTCATTTGAGTATAGTTCAGTAGAATGTTGACGTGATTTACTTGAATGGGAGTTACTGACATACACTCGTGGAGAAATATGCACTCATATAAAAAACGTTATTTGGTGTGAAAAAGTAAATTAAAAGACTTTTCAAACATGACCTACTACTGGAAACTATATTATAATTTCTTTATGTATTTCTTTACCTCACATGACAGATTTGAAACCTCACTGAAGAATGTGGCCAAATTGTTCAATATTCCGATAGCAGATATTATTTTTATATTTGTTAGTATTCTCCAATTCCATTAGCGTGATTTTCATTGATTTCATGGTAAAGGAACTTTCCTTTTTCATTTCAAAGTATGAAGGAAGAAAGAATCAATATTGAATTTGTCCATAGTGTGAATTTATATAGTTACATTAGTATTTTAAGTAAATACCTATATACTGACCGACCCCGTATTTCTTACTTTCGACTAGCCCTATTTAAATAATTATTCTGTATACTCTCAGTGGGAAAAAAGTTGGGAGCTACTTTGTGAGGAATTAGTTTGAATTATCCTTCAAATGAATAATCATACAATCGGATTTTCATCATCTCCATCCATTAATTGAAAACTAGACATAGAAAATTCCTGTATTTTTCACAGAAGTTCATGTGATATATCCCCTATACAATGTGAAGAAATAAGGAAAATTGATCGGTTAGTTTTTTTATACAGGGTATTTCGTTAATTTTTGGTAATATTAGTCTCGTGTATTCTTAAGTCACACTGTATAATATTCAAAATTTACGTCCTGTCAAGTGGCCACATGGCACATATAACATTGGAAGAACTTGCAGACCTTTGAAAGCCCGTATAACCGAACATTTAAATCCTAACAAAATTTCAGCCTTTGGTCAACATTTGAGGTTTAACAATCACAACTTTAGTCCAAATAGGAATTCAAAAATTTTACAGGAGGTGAGTTCCAAAAATTACAATAGATTAGATTTTCTTGAAGATTTACATATTAACAAGGAATTACTGAATAATGATCTTTGTCTTAATACTCAAGTCAATTTAAACAGAGCTTACATTCCTCTTCATAGACGTTTAAGGTAAAAAAAAAACTCATACATTTAAATTATTTACTCATTTAATTGCTCTTAAATTCTTCTCGATGATGATATCGCTTGAACCCATTTTGTAGTTTGCTTAGTTCCCTCCCTCTCGACTGTCCTTTCAATTCTGAGAACATAAACTATTGCTTTCAATGTATAACTTATAATTTCAACTTCAGGTTCTGTTTTTCTTGAGCTTGGGCTTTTGCTTGTGCCATGTCAAGTTCTCATTAGACTTTCTCTTGGTACAGTAATTTCCTTTGTTTTGATTAATAGAACTACTGAATTGAGTATTTCTGAAACAATTTGAAAATTTCTTAAATCCCTACTATTTGTAGTTCCTCTTGGTTCTGTGCTACCTCATCAGACTCAGAGTTCTCATCAGACTTATCTCAAGATCTTATGTTCTAATCTGGTTTCCAAGGATGCTGAACCAATAATAATAATATGAAGTAATTATGTTTGTTTCCTTGGTAATCTTAGAGCTGACGGTTTAAAAAAAGTTTTTTAGTTCTCATTAGACTATAAAAGTTTCTTTAACTTTGGTTCTGTCACCTTGAAACATTTTCATGATTAAATCACAAAATTTGACTAACTTGTCATTTATCAATTTCAATAGCACATATCATTATATTTATAGGTCATTTTCTATGCTATAACTTCATTGTCATTGTTAACTTTTGATACAATGTCAATTTTTATTCATTTAGTTAGACAATAGACTAAGCTTCAGCAGACATGTGTTACTCTGCCTGTTGAAACTTTCTTAAATCATTTCTGTTTATGGTACCTCTTGGTTTTGGGATACCTTTTTGTCGCTTTGGGGAGTGTGAAGGTTCTCATTAGACCTATCTCATGATCCTGAGCATGGAATTGGTTTCACAAATTACCAAGGGACTGTGTCTTAAGCCTGGTTCTGTGCACTTCGGGTGGAGGTTCTCATTAGACCTTTTCCCGGTTTGTCATATTTCCTTGGGTTTGGATGAACAGAACTATAAATAGATTTACAGATCAATTTGACTAATTGGCCATTCAACAATTTTCAAAACATAGATCAGTGTTTCCAGAAGTTCATGTTCGAAGCCAATTGTCATTGTCAACTTTTGACACAATGTCAATTTCATTCATATTTCATTTAGTTTGACAGTATACTAAGTTCAGCAGACATGTGTTACTCTGCCTGTTGCAAATTTTATCCAACTCAATCCTGGAATAAGGATTTTTTAAAATGTTAATCATATGATGTCCCGTTTTAAATTTTTACATGGTCCTATGGACACATGATATTTTTATGGTATGGCTCTTGTACACCTGACGAGTAAGTAATTTTTCAATTTTTCAAAATTCACATTATCAACATTTCTTAAATTCATTTCAATGTCACTTACTTACAGGTACACACTGATGATGACTTTATAGTCGAAAGCGCTTTGCTATGATTTTATAAATAAATTTCTGCACGAAATACAAACCTTTTCTTCATCCAATTACATATAACTGGTGCACCGAATTGTTGCAATCATGTAATCCAAAGAATATAGAACAGATACACTTATACTTTCAATCTCCCCTGTATATTAAGGAAAAATCATATTTTTTGGAATCAGTCAATCTTATCGGATATACTGAACACAGAAAATTCAATTCAAAATTCAATACGATCCGACTCATGACGTTGATGCTCCATTCTGAAATTATTTTCATTTTGTGTGAAAAAGTCATGATTTACCCTGTATACAGTTTTAAAAAATGCTTGAAAAACATACCATTGCACTGGCCAAGTATAGTAGTATGGTATAGATCAAAAATCCACCAATAATTTTGTGATATTCCCAGCAATAAAGTTCAGCCAATAATGGCCCGAAAGTTCCATTTTACAACTTCAACACTCTGTATTTCGTAAACTATACATAGAGTGTTTGTGTGCCTATGGTAACTTTTGTTCAGGAAGCAGAGTTCAACAACATACTAAAAATTTGTAAAATTTGACCGAAAACATAAGGAGTGTGCGTGGTCCTTTATACATAGTTATGTTGTGTGACTTAGATGAATGGGCGAAGCGTCAGCTGATGCTGTTTTACAACTTAACCATTGAAAAAAAAAGAAAAAGGAAATAATTTTAACAATTTAAAAAAAAAATGTTTGTTGAACATGCATTGTCAGGAGTATATCTAATAAGAGCATTTCAGTCATATATTCGTTCTTTTAGTTTCTTTTTGAAGTTTATTATATTATAATTCCGAAAATTAATAGGTAAAGAGTTGTAGTACTTGGGAGCTGTGTATGAGAAACTTCGTTCGTACAAACTGGTTTTGAATTTGGGAATGACCATGGTGTTTTTGTTTCGTGTTCTTGAAGTGTTGTAATTACATTTACAATGTTTTTATCCAATATCTCAAAAACTATTCCGTCAATTTGGATCTGATATTACTATCACTATTATGAAAGTGTTGACTATCACATATGAAAGTTTGGTCAACTTTGTATGTTGCGTTTCTAAGATACACATTATGATATATGGGGTAGCTACTATCGATTAAAGAAAACTTCGAATTGATTGATACTATAAACAACACAACAAGATTGAATTCAAAAATATGAACAAACTCAACAAATAATTCGATGTTATGTAATAGAATTTAATTTATCAAAAGGTCTCCTAAGTTTTGTTTAATCGCTAGTAGCAACCCCGTAATACCGTAAACTTAAAAAATGCATATCTTAGAAACGCAACATACAAAGTTGACCAAACTTTCATATTTAATAGTCAACACTTCCATAGTAGTGAGAGTAAAATTAGGTCCAAATTGACGGAACAGTTTTTCAGATATTGAATAAAAACATTGTAAGTGACCTAAAAAAAATTAAACTCACCCTGTATTCAAATGAAAGGTAATATTGAACAACTTCATTCACCAGAGAATTTCCTTATCTTTTGTTCAATCAACAGTGGCAATAAATAATTTTTTTGTATTTAAAAACGATCTGTCAATTGTTTTCAGTATAAGCGTATAATCCAAAATATTAAAATTTCATATTTCAAACAGAGAGAGTCATCAAGAAACAAAGCATGTTTTTATTGCCTAAAATAGACCGAACCTATGATATTCTACCAAAATATAAATTGTTGGTTTAGGACTAGTGTTAGAAAAAAAATCCTGAAAAACAATTTTTTTGACTATGCCCCGTATAAACCTCATTGTACTTTCATTAATAACGTTATAATTGGACATGTTAACAAGTTCCGATGAAAACATTTTTATCTTGAATTTGTCTTATTCGACTAAAAAAACAGTTTTTTCCTTTGTCAACCCTATCCAACCTCGACGTTTTTTCGAACTTTGGCAGCTTATGTCAGAAACGACACATACAAAATCATTCAAAGTCGCACATTTTCTTAATTACTGATCCCACCATAACATAATACAATTTCAGCCAATTGGACCGAGAGCCAATTTTACATGTGTTTTCGTGCGGGGTCCTTTACCAAGTGCAATTTTAACAAATTCATCTCAATTAGACTCATTACACAATTTAATGGCCCCTAAATTGAAAATACCAGTGTTCAAATGCGAATTTGAACAGTGGTTAGATTTCAAGATGGCTTTTCTTTCGGTGATAAACACACACTAGTTTACAAGCAACCACAAATATCAATTATTGCGCGCTTCTGTTGACGGATACGCCAAACGGCTAGTGGACAATACAGAAATTGCCTAACATGATCCATTTGGTAGTGCCTGGCAAGCACTTTCAAGAGCGATTTGATAAAAAACCGCCTATTAGTCAATAAACATATTAAAGGTCTTTTCAACTTGGAAACTATTCAAATAGAAACTTCCCGATGTTTTAAAAAATTTCTGAATAATGTATCACATAACATATCAGCCATTGACAATTTAAAGATAAGCAAGGACAATTTATGTGATGCACTACTCATTTACATTATTTCAAATAAATTAGACAAACAAAGCTTGAAAGACTGGAAGGAGGTAGATTGTGGGGAATTTCCGAATATTGCGATTTTTTGGAATTTCTCAAGAGCACAGCTGATCTTTTAGAAAATATTCAAGACCACAATTCAGCGCACATTCCTAATCAAACACATCCTAAAAAATTCTATAATAAACCACGTACACTTTCACAAGTCAATTCATCCTTCAACAGAGGAAGGTGCAATTTTTTTACAATGATCAGTTAATTTACGGCTGTCCAGACTTTTTTAAATTAGATAATGTCAATAGAAATTCTGAAATTGACAAATTGCAAATAAGTATGTAAAAATTGTTTAAGAAGTGGGCATCCCACTGAAAAATGCTATTTGGGTTCATGTAAACTTTGCAATTCGAAACATAATACATTATTGCATTCATAAAATAGTGATAATAATTCTTTTACCAATGTGGCCATTGAGGAAGCACATGATCATTCCTTTTTAATTAATCCATCTGTCAATTTTTCCACTGTCAAAACACATTAATTTTATTACTTTCAACGGTAGTATTCAATGTAGGCGACAAGCAAGGTAAAATTATACCTTGCCGAGCATAACTTGACAGTGGGTCAAAAACTAATCTACTCACTGAAAGGTTTGCTCACAAATTCCAGTTGCCATTAATGAAATCAAAAACTTCTATTGTTGGAATAAATCAAGCAGTATCTAACCTCACACAAAGGTGTACTATTGATATATTTTCTCGATTCAGCGATTTCCATACATATTTACAATGCTATGTGACTTCAACAATTTCTAGTGAAATTCCTTCACAGAATTCAATTATCAGATCCCAACTTCAACAATTCAGGAATGGTGCCCATGCCTAATGAACATTCCAAATTACAATGCAATTTTACTGAAACCATTACCGAAGATTTGCAATCGAAACGTTTTCGGGAGATAGAAGAAATTGGAAGCATAGATTTAATGTCATCAAATGATAGAGAATGTGAGAATATATTTGAAACGACTGCTTACCGTAACGATGAAGGAAGATTCGTGGTCGAATTACCATTAAAATTTTCTCCTGATCTCCTTGGTGATTCTTTCTACATGGCTAAAAAGCAATTACTATCTCTAGAACGTAAACTAGCCAATAATGTACAACTTAAACATCAATATCATGACTTCATCAAAGAATATATATCATTAGGGCATATGACGAAGGTTGATGACCACACAAAACATTCAAATCCAATATCTTTTTTACCTCATCATGGAGTACTAAAAGACAGCAGTTTGAGTACTAAATTGAAAGTAGTTCTCAATGGGTCATGTCCTTCTGAAAGTGGTTGGTCGATAAATGATCTTCAATATGCTGGACCAAAAATCCAAAATGATATTTTACCTATTTTTCTAAGATTTCGATTACATACTTATGTTGTATCATCTGATATCGTGAAGATGTATCGTCAAATTTTGATGCTACACATGAGTGCTACACAGACCATTACAATCAATTCTGTGGCGTGCAGATGATTAACTGGCTCTCAGTGTTTATCAACTTAACACTGTACCATATGGTACGACATCTGCTCCATATCTTGCAGTAGAATGCCTCCAAACTTTAGGTTTATCTGTTCACGATGGTCTAATTTCTAAAGCTATTATGAACGATTTTTACGTAGATGACCTTTTAACGGACCACAATATAATGACCGTTAATTTTTGTCTAACGTTTGTAAATCAATCTATGACCATCTAACATCAGATGGATTTATCTTCAAAAAATGGATATCTAATAAGCCATTAGTACTCTCACAGTTAAATATTGGCGAGCATGAATGCTCCAAAACTCTAGGTATCAACACTGATCAATTGCGGTATTCTATTTCTCAATCAGAAAACACAGATTTAGATAGCATTTCAAAGAGAAAAATACTTTCAGAGATTGCTCAAATATATGATCCCTTAGGTCTTCTAAAGGTTCACGCGCGCTTAGCCAAAGCGTCACGAATGGAAGCTGCGCGAGACGAAGCGTCATTTAGCTGATGGCCGCGCACTAGGGCGAATCGTCGCGTCACGTCTCGAACGGGGCGGCGCGAATTTGGATGATTTCAGCATTCGTATGTAAAGGGAAAAGTTTTTTCAGCTTCTTGGTTTAATAAAGGATTTAATAGAACATAAAAATACTAGATTTCGAAGGGCTGTGTCTATTTAGGAGTGATTTGTTGTTTGCCTAAGGTAAAGCATATTTTAAAATATTTTGGCACGTTTTTATTTAACTTTTATCTATCATCTACTTCTAGAAATAATTTACTTGAAATAGAATTCAGATACCCTATACATTCTTTCTTTACCATCAACAAATCAACAAATATTTGAATCTTCTCGCCTCCTGTCACCGCTCATTGGGGCGAAGCGTCAAGCGAAACGACTCCTAGATGGTCAGGAGAGAATTCTTCGCTTCGCACCGCCGTAGTGCGCGGGCTGCCATATAAATTAATGTAAATTTCTCCACAATTTTCTTCGCGCCGCTTCCGTTCGAGACGCTATGGTTAAGTGCCCGTGAACCCACCATTATATTAGCAAATATTATAATCCAAAAACTGTGGTCCCTTAAACTCAGTTGGGACGAATCTATTTCTGATGACTATTCAGGAATACCCTGTCAAACTTGAACCCATCAAAAATCCCCAGAAATGTTATAGGAGCAAATTACTCAGCTATTGATATTCACTGTGTGTTTTTATGTAAGAAGTTAAAATTTGGCAGGACAGATTTAAATTCAGTTATTGTGTTCTAAAACTAAAGTTGCACCAATTAAACTTTTATCTATACCCCGACTAGAACTCTGTGCGGCCTTATAAGGCGCAACATTTTCAGAACAAATTAAAACCTCTTTAGGAATTGATATTCCAATATATTATTGGTCAGACTCCCAAGTCGTTCTAGCTTAGCTGAAACTACAACCAAGCTCCCTTGAAATCTTTGTCGGCAACCGAGTGGCAAAACTTCAACAATTAACTTCTCTATCAAACTGGTTCTGAGCTTCAAAGGATGACCCAGCAGACGTTGCCCCAGAGGTAAATTACCTGATCAGTTATAGACTATGAAATTGGGTGGCATGGTCCTGAATTTCTTTACAAGTCAACTCATACTGAGTGGTCATCACTTTATTATTCTGAACGGCCTATAGATTTACCATAGTTGAAAAAGCAAACATCTCAGCTATACAGTTACCGAGTGCCAATCACAATCAGTATTTGTCGAACTATTTGAACGATATTCGAATTTTCACAAGTTAAAAAGAATATTCACTTATACAGGGTGGCCCACTACATTCGTCTCGGTATTTCTACGAGAGTTAGGGAAAAACTTTTAGCACAGTTACATGTGGGTCCATGAGGAGCATATTCCAAAATTATTTTGAAATATATAGGGTGATCCCCCAAAAAATCACATATAAAAAAAAATTGCCTCAAAATTTGGACACACATTTAAGTAAATAACTTTTTTAAGTTGAATGGAACACCCCGTATTCATTGGCGTAATTTGACGCAGAATTAGATTCCCTTCAAAACTATATTAGGGTTCCCTATACCTCTTCTTTCTACACAAAAGGCGTTTTTATATTTTACTTATGAGTAATTTTTTTATCTTAAAAATGAAACACACTGTATTGTAATGAAAAGCAAAAAAGCATTTTTGAAGTCATTTTATCGAAAAATTAAGAATCTTGAATAGTTCTAAAAATATTAGGGTTTTCGTCACTGTAATAGTGAAAGTTATGTCTGTTAACTAATCCGTTGTTACGAAAAGTTGACTCTTCGGAAAAAAGCATATAATCAAAAAAAATTTCTTCATCACCAAACTTTTCTAAAACCCATAAACAAAAATTCAGTCGTCGATCATAATCTTCTTCAAAAAGTTGTTGATGTAGTTGAATGCGATACGGGTGGAATTTGTACTTTTTAATTATTCTTTGGATACTCTGTCTGCTTATTCCAGTCGTTTCACATATTTTTTGCTGACTTGTGAGGGTGTTCAACTAGAGATAACATCACTAAATATTCATTTTCCTTATTTCCAATAACCGGTTTCTGGCATATTATAAGATACACTGTCTGTTCTTCGGAAAAGCTGCAACAACTTTTTCAATGAACGCTTGTTAGGATGACTCATGTTAATATACCTTTGGGCATATACTCTTGATGCTAATAAACAGTTTCCTTCACACTCCGATTATCAAAATCATATCAATTCGTTCTTCCTTGGAATAAGTTCTCATTTTACAATATTTCAAAAAAAAACAATAATTTTAAACTAGTTAAAACAATGATAATGGTTTGATTAACAAGTTGTGTCACTGTCAAATACTTTCTGTTTCATAATAATTAACGTCATCTAAGCCAGAGACTACTATTATTGAAAAAATAGTATAATAGGTTTTATAGGAAATTGTAAATGTATGTTTTTATTGACCCATATAGTAATTTGCTAAGAAACAAGCGAATTTAACATATTTCGCCTCAATATTTAAGACACGTGCACCTTGTTATTTTGAAGAATGCTTTAATATTTCAGAAATCGCAATAAATTTGAATTTTTACATTTGCCTCATTTTACTTTAGATACACCGTATTTTCAAAAATTTAAACTTGTGCTTCTAGCGAATCTACGTATTCCTTAATAAAAAGGGTTTTTGAACGCTTTTTAAGCTTTTCATTACAGTACAGTGTTTCATTTTTAAGATAAAAAAATTACTCAAAAGTAAAATATAAAAACGCCTTTTGTGTAAAAAGCAGAAGAGATAGGTGTATGGGACCCTAATATAGTTTTGAAGGGAATCTAATTCTGCGTCAAATAATGCCAATGAATACGGGGTGTTCCATTCAACTTAAAGAAGTTATTTACTTAAATGTGTGTCCAAATTTTAAGGTAATTTTTTTTGCCACTCTGTATAATATTGCATTAAAAATGTCATGTAGTAGTTAACTTTAACCTTTGAGCTAAGCAGTACCCCATTTTATCACGAGCAGTTCGTTACACGTTACAGGGTGAAAACAATTTTCAAATTATGGTATGTATTTTTAAATTTCTCAAAATTTCTCAGAAGTGGACAGTTTTAAGTATGGGAAATATAATAGTAACTCACCTTTATTTTGTCTATAGTATCTAAGAATATAAAAAAATATAGGGTGTTCCATTAGAAAAAATATAACTTTGGTATGTAACTTTTTTCACCCTATATATTTCAAAAAAAATTTGGAATATGCTTCTCATGGACCCACATATAACTGTGCTAAAAGTTTTTCCCTAACTCTCCTCATTTCTCGTAGAAATACCGTTGCGAATGTGGTGGGCCACCCTGTATATGCCGATTTATTGACAATCTTCGAAACCAAAACATCTGATGTACTAACACCTTCCGAAATAGAATCTGCATTTACAAAATTATTGAAATTGCGCAAACAGATTCATTAAAAAATTAAATATTGAGAATTTCCAAGAACACCCCATTCGACAAAATAAACTATTCCCACTATCACCATTTCTGCACCATCACGGTTCATTACAGGAAGACTAACTTAGCTGATAATGTCAAACATCCGATTTTGTTGTCATCAAAACATCTTAAATTTTTGTCATATGCACAACAGTCTTCTATACCCCGGACCGCAATTATTATTATCTAGTATTAGACAACAATATTGGGCTATTGGTGGAAGAATTTTATCAAAGAAAATTGTCAATAAATGCATTACCTGTTTTAAACACAAACCTGTACCTTATGAAGCAACAATCGGTAGTTTACCGAATGAACGTCTTATGCCAACGCTATCTTTTCAAAATGTTGGAATAGACTTCACAGGTCCATTTCTACTTAAAAATAAAAAGGGTCGTGGATGTAAATTAATAAAAGGATATGTATGTGTGTTTAATAACGAAGGAAATCCATCTTGAACTATTATCTGATTCGAATTAAAGGCACTTGGTCAATTTTTAAGTGATAATCAAAATTGTATTCACAACTTTTCTATTAAATTGAATATTACGTGGTATTTCATTCCCCCATATAGTCCAAACTTTGGAGGCCTCTGGGAAGCCGCTGTAAAAAGCATGAAACATCATTTGATGCGTAAAATGAATAACACCTCATTGACATATAAAAAAATTTCCACCCTACTTTCTCAAATTGAAAGCAATCTCAACTCTAGGCAATTATACGCTATGTCAAGTAACCCTGACGACCTAGAACCATTAACTCCTTCTCATTTCCTTATTTGTCGCCCTGGCATTCAGTTGCCCAGTCCTGACTTCTCATCTACTCCATCTAATCGACTTACCAAGTACGAGCATATCCAGCAACTTGAGCAAGGATTTTGGACACGATTTTCGAAGGAATACATATCCCAGTTACATCAGTCTTAGAAATGGACAAGTGATAAATCTCAACAGAAACTACATCCTGGTGCACCTGTACTCATCAAAGGAAACAACCAACCTTCGTATCAATAGATGCTTGGCCGCATTCTCAAACTATTCGAAGGAAAGGACGGAATCTCAAGAGTTGCTGAGATACACACCAAAAAAGGTATTATCAAGAGGAGTTTGAGACATCTGTATCAGCTGCCTATCGAAAGAAACACTCTACCTTGATTTCAGTGTAATAAACAGTGATTGTGTTAGACCGGGAGCCGAGAGGGTTTTTGCATGTATCATAGGCCCCACGCCGAGACTTCGGGAGCTGATAGACAACGTCAGTCCCCACTTTGAAATCCCGGTATGGCACCTTTGAAGTGTAGCTTTTAGGGGGGTGAATTTTCAAACGTGTAATTAATATCCATGTCCATGGATCATAGGCCCCACTTTGATTCTTGTTTTATGTCGTCAAGGAGGTCGCCAAAGTCCGCTAACTCAATATGCCATACTAATATGACTTCACTTAAGGCCCACCATACTTACCGAAACGTGCAATTTTTCCACTGTGGACATGGATCATGGGCCCCACGCTGTTGTTTCGTGATCCTTGTTAACAATGAACTGTAGAACAAATATTTCAAAACGCCATACCGCTGGGGCGTCGCCAAGTGGCCGCCATACTGGACCAAACATTTCATTTTTAGCAATGAACATGTATAATAGGTACGGTGTGGCGTTTTGGTTTTAAGATGCTCTGTTGGATAACTATAGCGGGGATTACACTGCCACACCGATAGCGTGTCGCTAAAGGGGTGCCATACCGAAAAAACTATTTTTTTTTGTTTGTACCGACGCTCCGGAATGGCCGGGCAGAATTGCTTCCAAACGTGTATTTATAGGTTTCCGAGGTCGCTGATCACGAATTTGATGTCAAAATTGTAAAAGTCAAAATGGCGTACCCAATATGACGGACAAAAAAATGTCCAAATCCGATTGTTCTAAAAATGAGTATATACGTATAGGTTTTTTAACATTACTTGTGAAATTGATGAAAAGAAATTCAAGATTAAAAGTGAAAGATCTAATATGGCGGACAAAATGCTTCCAGTATTCTAGAAATGCGTACGTATAGGTTAGCGAGGTCACTGATGATGAAATCATTAAAGTTTATCGTTTAACTACTAATCAACGAGAATTATTAATATTATACAAAAATAAAATAAATTATTATGAAATTAAAATGCGGCTTCAGGGCACGATACTTAATCTGGTATACAGTGTGACCCAATTAAGATGGAAGCACCCTTCTAAAACTTACATTTTTCAACCGATTGGAATAATTTTTCGTCAGGTAGACATTCAAAAAGTCCACCAGGACACCAAATTTTATGAATAAATCTCCATTTCTAGGCCAACTTATCTTATTTTTCAAGGTAAAAAAATCTAAAAAAATTACTAGCGATTTTTTTATAAAAAATCTGACTACACCACTGAATTCGCGAAATTTTCAAATGGTTCATATGTGAATTACGTTGAAATGCGTAAATCAATAAAAAAGTTTTAAGGGAATGAAATTTGAAAAATATGCCGCCCAATCAACTCACGGTTGCATTATGGGGGTTTACCCACTAATTTTCTCCTTTGTATATATATAGAAGAATCCTTTTAATTTTGGGTATGCAGTCAACAAGGGGTGGAAATAAAGTGAACTCTTGTTTCTGTTCAAGCTTTCGAGTCTTTATTGGCTCTTCATCAGTAACTCTACAATGAATTTCAATATAACAGTAAAAAACTTTTTAAGAAGCACATGTACTACTTACGAAAGTGAGGTTTATAATCCCTTCCACTCGCCGTGATTTATGAATTGAAATGTCCCATAAAACAAAATACTTACATCATTTAAATTAGTCTTCATCATTGGAGGAAGCGTCACGTTCATCTGACAGGCCTGCATTGTGGTCAATCAGTTTCTGCCATGCCATCAGATGAAGCATCGTCATCCTCATCTTCATCCGTTTCTTCCTCAGAACTAGCTGTTTCTGTAAATGCATTGATCCGTTAATTGTAGTTAAAGTCATTATTGCATGATTGAATGACAAAAGTAATATCTTCAGTTATTTAGTATTATTATTGTTATTAAAAAATTTAAAAGAAAAAACACCATCATCATTTAATTTGCAAATAAAACAAGGTCGTTTTTCATTAAACGTGTCTTCATCCATAGCGGCAAGAATTTCATGTACACTTTTCACACAAACTGCCGAATGAAAATATGGTAACAACCGAATGAAAATATGGTACCAACCGAATGAAAATATGGTACCAACCGAATGAAAATATGGTACCAACCGAATAAAAATATGGTACCAACCGAATGAAAATATGGTACCAACCTAATGAAAATATGGTACCAACCGAATGAAAATATGGTACCAACCGAATGAAAATATGGTACCAACCGAATGAAAATATGGTATCAACCGAATGAAAATATGGTACCAATCGAATGAAAATATGGTCTCGTTAATTTTTGGCTCATGCGTATGAACGAATGCAAGCTGAGAACAGAGGGGTACATGCCGAGAAACTTAGTACCTAGCGCGTCTATTGAAACAGATAACAGAACGACCTCTACTGCTAAAAAGAACAAAATAACATTAAAAAAAAACTTTTAAAAAAGCCTTCATTTAAATGTTCTAAAAAGAAGAAAATAAACTGAAGTAAATCGAACCCATCATGAAATTGCATTTGATATAAAAACTTGTCGCGAGAATAAATCTTGATACAGATGAATTCAAATTGAATTATTAGGAATACTTTTCTCGCGACAAGCTTGTATATCATATGAAATTTCATAATGTAACGAAATGATGGGCTTAATTTACTTCAGTTTATTTTCTTCTTTTTAGTGCATTTAAATAAAAGCTTTTTTTTAAGTTTTTTTGTATTTTTTCTTATGTACATTCAAAACATTTTACACAATATTATCATATACATATAAATTTCCAAAACAAGATATATTGTTGAATAAACTAGTCTTACTTGGAGTGAGTGATCCATTACTGAAATTGTTTTTAACATATCTGCAGAATAGACGACAATATGTTATCTTCAAGGGAATTGAGTCTAAACCTTTTACGGCGAGTTCAGGTATACCACAGGGGTCAAATTTGGGACCACTTCTCTTTCTACTATTTATCAATGACTTACCTTCCAAAATCTCATCGCCTTATTCACTCTTCGCAGATGACTTAAAAATTTTCTTGAAAAACGATGACCTCAGTGATTACTTCCAACTGCAGAATGATATTGACAACATACATGATTGGTCCATAGATAATAAATTATACTTCAACATCGATAAATGTGAAGTCATGACCTACAGTCGACAAAAAAGTCCAAATAAATTTATTTACTCCATGGGAAATTCCGCATTGAAAAGAGTAAATGAAGTGGTTGACCCAATCTCAGTTTTCAAACACATATTCAAAATGTCCTTTCTCAAGCATACAAATTATTAGGTTTTATAAAACGTTCAACTTTTCACTTCAGTTCTATTAACTCTATAATATATTTCTATAACGCTCTGGTTAGAAGCAAATTGGAGTTGGGATGCTTGATTTGGACAAATTTTCTTACCAAAGGCAATATAAAACAGATAGAGTCCCTCCAAAACAAATTTATTAAGTATATTTTTTACAAAAAATTCAACATGACCCCAGGCTTTGCATCATACCAACACTTGAGAATTGAATTTGATATTACAAAGTTAGAATACCGGAGAATCCAACGTTGTTTGCTTTTTCTTTTTAAATTGTTAAATTTTCATGTCAATTCACCGGAACTACTACAACAGATAAACTTATACGTACCTGACTATCGTACACGTCCCAGACGACTAACTTTTTTTGCCAATGCCACAGATAGCTTACAAAAAAATATGTCAATTATACAATGAATACCATTTAGAATTTAACCTCGATATATTCAGCTCAAGTCTTGGATCATTCAGGAATGCCATCTCAGCAATAAAAATTAAAAAAAAAATTAACATTGATGTTGATGATGTTGTCTTTGTACTGACCCCCCCCCCCCTTAAATTAATTTAATTTTAAGAAATTTATACACATTTAAATAAGATATGTTATGTTGTATTTTGTATCCTCTTAATTAGATACAGGAACATGTAATTAGGGTAACCTGTATGTTTCTGATGAATAAATAAATAAATAAATATATATATATATATCAAGCTAGGGAAACTTGTTGGGTAAGCAGCATGCAGGAAGTATACTCTTATAACACTTTATTCCAATATTTCGACAAGTATTATTGTCATCATCAGGGAAAGCTACAATAATGTTAAAACTATAGTGAAAACAATTGACAACTGTGGATTCTAAACTACTTACGTGTTGATGAGATTGATTGCAATAGATGATATAAAAAGACGTGTACAGTAATTGAACATATTAAAAAACAAGTTATGAGATAATCTTAAAGGTAATCGTCACACATTATTAAAAACTCAGATTTTATGCATAACTGAGTTTTTAATAATGTGTGACGATTACCTTTAAGATTATCTCATAACTTGTTTTTTAATATGTTTAATTACTGTACACGTCTTTTTATATCATCTATTGCAATCAATCTCATCAACACGTAAGTAGTTTAGAATCCACAGTTGTCAATTGTTTCCACTATAGTTTTAACATTATTGTAGCTTTCCCTGATGATGACAATAATACTTGTCGAAATATTGGAATAAAGTGTTATAAGAGTATACTTCCTGCATGCTGCTTACCCAACAAGTTTCCCTAGCTTGATCTTCTGATGTTTCTATCATTTGTGCGTCCATACATTTAATATTTACATATGTTTCAGCGTCCCCCACCTTTATGCGTCCGTATACGGACGCTCAAATGTAAACCCTTATCATTTCGTGTGAAAGAACTGCTAGTGACCTCTATCATTTTACTTTCGAAACTCCGTATTTGACAGATTACTGTCTGTAGTCGTGAGTTTCACTGTGACTTTGACGGAGTTACATATTCGCCATCATGTGGACGCTAAAGTATCACAAGTTGATCAAAATATATTCACGTGTAGTTCAAGTCATGTCCGTTGCAGCGCTACAAACGCATACTGTATACTTATTGTGGACTACATTCTGAGATACTTCAGCGTCCGGACACTTGGCAACACACCATTTGTATTCGGGTGGTTTCTACGTGGTCTCATTCATCGTTGATGGACTCAGTGGGGTAACAATGAATAGGTACACGAGGAAAGAAAATTCGCATTCGAGGACGCAACAGTATTTTGCATTCGAATTAAAACTAATATGAGAATAAAAAATAAATAAATAAGTATCTGTCATTGTTAATTGACATTTCGTGTTTGAAGCAAAATGAAATATCTAGGTGATATTTTTTGCATTTTTTGCATGTCGTACAGTTGTGTGCATAAAAAAGTCGTACAGCAGTTATATGCTATTGTGAGTCAATCTTAATTCAACTTCTTATCGACTTTGACAAGTAGTGTCAAAATTCAAACTATTTTTGTTTTAACATTTTTTCAGCGCAATTAGTGCAATGCCTTGTACGACTCTTTTATGTACAAAATTGTACGTCTTTTACGTTCTAGAACAAGAAAGAGGCACTTCGCTTACTGAGATTTTAACGAAAAGTCAACATTTGAGTTCAGTTTCCGAGAAAGAATAGTTTAGTTCTGTACTCAAGATGAAATGCAAAATGTATCTAGTATGACATGTTCGATTTGCAAAGGAAGAAGAAAAAGCACAAAATCTCTATTGATTCATAAATTCCCAAAAATTTTGGTAATCCATTTAAAAAGGTTTTCTCTAACAGACAAATTTAGAGAAAAATAAAAGGTCACTATTGATTTTCCTCTAAAAGGATATGAGCAACTTCACAGCAGACAATGAAGCCCCTTGTCTATATAACTTGTACGCTTTGTTGAATCACAGCGGGTCCAAAAAAACTGTTTTCAGACGTGTTGCGTACACTATTTTTTCCGCAACCGTGTAGAATAACAAATCAATGAGACACATTTAGTCTAAGAGACGAAGAGATGTCGACCTTCACCCATCTGTTAACCGTATGGAACGTACGTTTTATGAAGTTTAATAAATAGACAAATATACCTATAATGGCTTGCCCATCTGAATGTAGTCCAAACTATACACAGTGAGTTTCAAAAATTTGCCACCACATGGAAACTTTTTTATTATCGATTCGGGCCAAAAAATTTTAATATTCATAAAAATTGGTGCATTGCGGAATCCTTGTATTCGAGTTATAAAAATTATAAATTTCCTAATGGTGTACAGGGGAACAAAAAAATGAATTTTGATCAAGAGTAAACTACCATGGCTGTGATTCCAAATTTGAATATTGTTTTCAATTCCAAATAACCTCTTTGAATGAACTTTTTATAATGTCAAAAATAAGGGGTAGTTTACACCTGATCAAAATTCCTATTTTTGTTCTCCCCTGTACACTGGAAATTTGAAATTTTGACAACTCATAGATATGCAAGTAGTCCGCCATGCACCAATTTTTATGGGGATTAAAATTTCCTGAAAAATCGATAATAAAAAAGTTTTCCATATGGTGCAAATTTTTTAAAATCACTGTATATAGTATGGACCATATTTTGGTAGGCAAGCCTTTATAGATGTATTTGTATATTTATGTAACTCTATAAAAAGTATGTTTCATCCGGTTAGGTGGGTGAAGGTCGACCTCTATTCCGGCTCTTAGACTAATTTATTCATTATATTTCTTTGTAGGACAAAATTTCGAACATTTTAGTCCTTTTATTTGTATTAAATATTGAAATTTGAACAGAAGATAGGTACTAAGAGAAACATTCTAACTCTTATTTAGATTATTATTCACATTAAAATTCGATCACTTCTCAGCCTAGTCCGGGAAGTACGTACTTCCTGGACTAGATCGGGAAGTGCTACTTTCTGGAAGAAAAAGCGTCCGGAACGTAGGTTCTTCCCGGACGGTTGCCGAAAATAGTAATTTGTATAGGAAAAAAATCAAATGAATATCATACAACTTTATGAATTTTTTATTCGTTCGTAAATGCCCCCTCTTCTGATTTGGTGGGTTTATAAAATCAAACTCAGCACACTTCAATGGATTGACAAAACTATATTAATGTTATATATTTCAAGATGGCGACCCTGAAGACCATTTTGATTTTTTTTATGGAAGTCTTGTGAGATTTCACTTTGAACATCTGGTTGAGTATTTCTTGTATTTCTAGAATATCACACCGAGATATGCACCACACCCAAAATGTATGTTATAGTAGGTAGATTTGAATACTGCATACTAAACGGAAAATAACTCCATTTTCATTAAAATACAAGCTTTTATTTAGTTTCACCTGTCACGGTGTCTGTGCGTTTGTAATCAAATCTTGCAAGTCAAATATAAGACATTTCTAATCGTCTGATTCAAAATTTGGCAGGTGTTCATAATTTCGGTGACAATGCATTATGAAATTTTCGTTAGAGAAAAATTGAAAAAGATGAGTTTTGTAGTTATGGTCCGATTCGATTTTAAATTGGTATGTGGGGGTTTTTGGGGTCGGACATAATGAAATTTTTGTAAAAATTCATAAATTCAATATGGCAGCTCCAATATAGCGAACGAGTTTTGTGATTATGGTCCGATTGATTCTTAATTTGTATGTGAGAGTTTTTGGGGTCGTAGATTATGATTTTCTTGTCAAAATTCATGAATTCAATATGGCGGTTCCAAGATGCCGGACGAGTTTTGTGATTATGGTCCGATTCGATTCTGAATTGATAGGAGAGGGTTTTTGGGGTAGGAGATTATAGATTTTTTATCCAAATTCATAAATCCACGACGGCGGGCGAGTTTTGTAATCATGGTCTGATTCTCTTCAAAATTGGTACGTGGGGTATTAGGGGTCGAAGATCATGAATAATTTGCTAAAATTCATATGATGGCGGACGAGTGAATATTTAGGTGGCCTCCTCAGTGAAGAGCTAGATAGTTCAAAACTCACAGGAAACGGCCCTTGTAATAACCATGCTTTCTTTGAAATGCATAGATCAATGCCGACTAACTAAAAAGCACAGAATGATATAATTAAAAAAAAATTAAAGACAAGCTTTTATTCGAAGGCGCTAAAAAGTAAAAAGTAATTTCTTGAGATTTGAGTTACAGATTCAAAAGCTTATTGCCACTTTCGTATTCGAACCGAAAACTTTGGGCGGCTTTCTATGTATATGTATCGGAAAGTTTTCATCTTGGGTATGGTAGTTTCGTGATAGCGTAAAGAATAGCTTGCTATATGTTAAGAGAGCATTACAATTTCTTGTCTACTCGCTCGATGAAGGGATATCGACGTGATCTGTGTGTGGTGTGTCGCATTGCCACGTGGTCCGTTAATGCGTCGGGTGGGGTAACAGGAGAGGCGCACGGTAGTACGTCTCTCTTATTTATGTGGTATTATCACATCATTGCGTTCCTTTTTGCTCGCGTAGATTTCTGTCTATACCCCAGATGAAAAGTTTCCGATACTGTATACATTTTATCAATTTATTCTTCAATTTGAATAATATGATTCTTCTTCAGGAAAATTTGAAAAATGTCAGTGCCGAGATGGCGGACGAGATTCGTGATAATAGTCGAATCAAAATTGGTATGTAACTGTTTGTGGGGTCAGAGATTATGAATTTTCTGTGAAAATTCATAAATTCAAGATGGCGGACGAGATTTGTTATTATGATCAGATTCGATTCAAAATTTGTATGTGGGGGTTTTTTGAATTCTATGTCAAAATTCATGAATTCAAGAATGCGGCCTAAGATGGTGAACGAGTTTTATGGTTATGGTCAGATTCGATTCAAAATTGGTATATAGGAGTTTTCGGGGTCGGAGATTTTGATTTTTTATTAAAAAACGAAATTATAGTTTAAAAAACTAAAGAACGTGCTTTACTTCCAACAATGACTAAAAAGTATAAAATCATTGTCAATGTAATTACTCAAATGCAAAAAATAGTGGGGTTCTTGACTTAAGTTTTCTCGAGCTTTTGAACGCTCAGTACTGTAAAGTTGAAATCAGTAATATAAGAAAATAGTTTGTAAGCAAAGCGTGTTCTTTATTTTTTTTTAACTTTTTTATTCACTTCATTGTGGAATAATACGTCTGCATACATTAAGTTACAAAGTACCAGACATGGCAACACCGTCGGACGCCGAAAGTATTCTATTCGTCCAATAATCATACGGGCGGATGTAGTAAGGATAGTACAAAGTAGTGTATATTGAGGGCGTTCAAATGATAGTATAATGAAAGGACGTAAAAAATATGCAGAATATATAAATCTAAATTGTGATTGATCCAATACTAATATTTCAATATACTTTACATTTTTGTGCTCTTTGAACCTATTGCCACCTATTGAAGGCGAAATAGTTGAATATACTTCCTCGGACGCTGAAAGCGTGCTGAATAGAAAGACGCTAAAAAGATAAATAGATGTATATATATATATATATATATATATATATATATATATATATATATATATATGCATTGGTCATTTTGAGGACATTTTGATGCATTTTTTAGTCATTTTGGGGACATTTGGGTTTTTTGGGAACGGTCCTCGAAATGATATTGCTTCTACTTGCTATTTTGGGGACGGTTCCTGAATTGCCAAAATTTCTATCCATCATTTTGGGAACACTTCAATAAATTCAGTTTAAAGGTATTTTGGGAACTATGCGATGATGTTGTCAATAACATAGAGAGATCGTCGGCGAAATTTATTTTTGATCTATTTGTCAGGCAGAAGTACTGTGTAGTAAAGATTTCATGCAGAGCAACAACGATTATTTTTGACACTCGTGTTCGATTAATTTTCAATGCTTTTATTCAACTTGCTCTGTTGTCCGGATTCATTTTTCTCTGTATGCTACAAATTTTGCATTCAAAGTTCCGACTTGTTTTTATTAACATAAATCTACGACAAAACCGTTTTATACCAGTAGTTCTAATATGTTTCTTACTTATAATTACGAATTTTCAACAAAAATTAGTTTTTCTTTTCAAAATGAGAATTACTGCTGAAAAAGTCTGTTATGTCTGATGCACAGTTGACGTACTGTCAAAAATTTGAAATAATCATTTCAAAAAATTATCGATGTATTTTACCTATCTAGCCAAATTATATGACTTTTATCAAAACTAAGTGAATATTTTCAAAAAATGTAATGTCTGTAAAAAAAGTTAAAATTTGGTTAGATATGTGAAGTACTTCGATTATATTTTTGATTCAATAATCCATTCATGAACAAAAAGTTCTCATAAATACAGAGAAAATGATGATAATAGAAAGTTTTTTTCATAATTTTTCATACTCAGAATAGTAGCCACGGCCACCGTCGTAAAACAATGTCCAAAAACATATTTTTTTGCGTAAATGTAACTACGCCACTGGGTTAAAAAAAAAATCCTCTGTATCCTTGTATCGTGTGCAGAATATAAGGATTATTCCATCTAAAGGAAAATCGTAGTTTCAACGCCCAGTATCATAAAGCATTTCAGGTCACATATTTATTGGCAAAAAAAAGGATTGAAAATTATTTTCCAAGAAAGTTGGTGTATTGCGAAAAATTTTCATTGTAGGCTCAAATTTCCTATTTCCCAGACTAGTTTTTCGATTCGACTTTGGGAAATTGCAAAAGTTACGTTTCAAAAATAGGAAAGTGTGGCGAAAGCAGAAAATAGAAAATAACTCGCTATTTCGACAACATTCCGTTTTTTCATGGTCTCCAACGTTTTTTTGATCCAAAAATACCCCTTATCACCAAAAGTCATTTATTTCCAACGCCGATTGGGAAAAAGTTGTGTTTAAATATTCAATGGATTTCTCTAGTAACTGGACTTCTGAATTTTTTCAAATTTTTGTTCAATTCGAACTAAAATCCTAATATTGGGGTTTTCGAATGCGAAAAAAACGATTTTGTCACTAGTTTTTCGATTCGACTCTGAGAAATTGCAAAATTTACGTTTCAAAAATAGGAAAGTGTGGCGAAAGCAGAAAATAGAAATAAACTCGCTATTTCGACAACATTCCGTTTTTTCATGGTCTCCAACGTTTTTTTCATCCAAAAATACCCCTTATCCCCAAAAGTCATTTATTTCCAACGCCTATTGGGAAAAAGTTGTATTTAAATATTCAAGGGATTTCTCTGGTAAATGGACTTCAGAATTTTTTTTAACTTCTGTTCAATTCGAACCGAAATCTTGAATTAGGGGTTTTCTAATGCGAAAAAAAAAACGATTTTGTCACTAGTTTTTCGATTCGACTTTGGGAAATTGCAAAATTTACGTTTCAAAAATAGGAAAGTGTGGCGAAAGCAGAAAATAGAAAATAACTCGCTTTTTTGACAACATTCCGTTTTTTCGTGGTCTCCAACGTTTATATCATCCAAAAATACCCCTTATCCCCAAAAGTCATTTATTTCCAACAGCTATTGGGAAAAAGTTGTATTCAAATATTCAAGGGATTTCTCTGGTAAATGGACTTCAGAATTTTTTTTAACTTCTGTTCAATTCGAACCGAAATCTTGAATTGGTGGTTTTCGAATGCGAAAAAAAAACGATTTTGTCACTAGTTTTTCGATTCAACTTTGGGAAATTGCAAAATTTACGTTTCAAAAATAGGAAAATGTGGCGAAAGCAGAAAATAGAAAATAACTCGCTATTTCGACAACATTCCGATTTTTCATGGTATCCAACGTTTTTTTGATCCAAAAATACCCCTTATCACCAAAAGTCATTTATTTCCAACGCCGATTGGGAAAAAGTTGTGTTTAAATATTCAATGGATTTCTCTAGTAACTGGACTTCTGAATTTTTTCAAATTTTTGTTCAATTCGAACTAAAATCCTAATATTGGGGTTTTCGAATGCGAAAAAAACGATTTTGTCACTAGTTTTTCGATTCGACTCTGAGAAATTGCAAAATTTACGTTTCAAAAATAGGAAAGTGTGGCGAAAGCAGAAAATAGAAATAAAATCGCTATTTCGACAACATTCCGTTTTTTCATGGTCTCCAACGTTTTTTTCATCCAAAAATACCCCTTATCCCCAAAAGTCATTTATTTCCAACGCCTATTGGGAAAAAGTTGTATTTAAATATTCAAGGGATTTCTCTGGTAAATGGACTTCAGAATTTTTTTATCTTCTGTTCAATTCGAACCGAAATCTTGAATTAGGGGTTTTCTAATGCGAAAAAAAAACGATTTTGTCACTAGTTTTTCGATTCGACTTTGGGAAATTGCAAAATTTACGTTTCAAAAATAGGAAAGTGTGGCGAAAGCAGAAAATAGAAAATAACTCGCTTTTTTGACAACATTCCGTTTTTTCGTGGTCTCCAACGTTTATATCATCCAAAAATACCCCTTATCCCCAAAAGTCATTTATTTCCAACAGCTATTGGGAAAAAGTTGTATTCAAATATTCAAGGGATTTCTCTGGTAAATGGACTTCAGAATTTTTTTTAACTTCTGTTCAATTCGAACCGAAATCTTGAATTGGTGGTTTTCGAATGCGAAAAAAAAACGATTTTGTCACTAGTTTTTCGATTCAACTTTGGGAAATTGCAAAATTTACGTTTCAAAAATAGGAAAGTGTGGCGAAAGCAGAAAATAAAAAAAAAACTCGCTATTTCGACAACATTCCGTTTTTTCATGGTCTCCAACGTTTTTTTTTCATCCAAAAATACCCCTTGTCACTAAAAGTCATTTATTTCCAACGCCTATTGGAAAAAAGTGTTAAGCACTCGAAATTCATATAGAAATATAAATCTCTGCGCGACTTAAATATGATGCTGTGTAAAACGGGTCGCCGCAGGCAATCTGTTCCTTCGGGTGTAAATAGTGCCAACCCTCTTCCGTTGTGTTTTCTGGACAGACAAAGTGAACCCGGCGCGAACAATGAGAATAGCGCGCCACCGCCCAGTGTTGATTCAGCTATTGTGTAGTCAATATCGAGAACAATAATTGAAATACATTCGCCCACACTTGTTCACCTGTATAACACGTTTAATGCTCCCGGCCGGTTCTAGTGGTTTATGGTTAGGCATTAAATACGTTTGAAGTTATCGGGTGTATTACTTACAGTCCACCTCAAGTTATTTTCTAGTGCAAACCTTGAATAGCCAAGTTACCGGCTCAAGGAAAGCAATTGTGTAAACCTAACAAATCGAAGAAAAAGTGTTTTACATAATAAAAACTTGGTCCATTCGAATCCGGATAGTTCATCAGTACGAGTTTAGTGAATGAATCTTCGACAATAGTGTCGACGAACATTTCCAGTATAATTATAGGCTTGTCAGATTTCGCGGTAACAGAAACGAGGACTCTGACAACAGGCAACAAAGAGGCGATCGGACAGAGACGGAGCACGTTTCCTCCGCAGCAAAAAGTAGTACCTTCCAGACGGAGCACGATTCCTACGCAGCAAAAAGCAGTACCTTCCAGACGGAGCACGATTCCTACGCAGCAAAAAGCAGTACCTTCCAGGCGGAGCACGTTTCCTGCGCAGCAAAAAGCAGTACCTTCCAGTATATCAGCGAATGTCAGTAAGTCAGTTGCATGCCTTTTTAACTGGTAGATCTGATCCGTAATTCCTTTCCGAAAATTACCATTCTCTGTCTGAGCAATTCAGGCGTGTACATTTACATTAATTAAATCATGCCGGGTACAATCGAACAACGAGCACTCCTCATCAGAAAAAGAGCTGCAATAAAATCTAGTTTTACGCGACTTGCTAAATTCTTCAATGACTTAACAAATAACGATGAACAAATCAGTCAAGCAAAAATACTAGAATTAGAAACGCGCCTAGCAACAGCTGAATCGGAATTATTGTGCAGGTTCAACGAGATTCAGTTTGAACTAGAAGAAATCGATCTTGAAAATTTTGATAAATCAGAAACTGAAAATTTCGAAAGAGCTTGTTATTCATTGTTCGGAGAAATAAAATCAATTTTGTTGACGGCAAGGACTCCGGTGCCTAGTAGTAATGTTCAAAGCAACCCATCAGAGTCCTCAAATATTAGAAATTGTTCAAAAGTAGGTGTGAAATATCCGATAATAGAGTTGCCAAAGTTCACCGGCATATACGAGAAATGGTTAGAGTTCAAAGAATTGTATCTTGCGCTAATTCATAAAAATGATGAGCTAAATTCAATTGCAAAATTTCATTATTTACGTGCTTCCTTGGAGGGATCCGCAGCTCAGTGCATTCAATCCATTGATTTTATTGCTGACAATTATTCAACAGCATGGGATGCACTAAATAGTCGATTTGACAATAAACAATTAATAGTTCATAAGCATATAAAAAACTTATTTAATATACACGAAGTCAAACCAGAATCACCGGCATCTTTCAGACATTTGATTGACACAATGTCAAATAATTTGAAATCGTTACAATCGTTAGGAATAGACACGGATTCTTGGGATCCCTTAATAAATTATCTAGTCACGAGTAAGCTGGATATGGAGACCTTAAGTAAATGGGAACAGCAGGAGTTCGAAGAAGATCTTCCGACCATCGAAGAGTTGAAAACTTTTCTGTCTGATCGGGCTGACTTTCTAGATAAATTAAACATGCACAAAACAAAGAATTCAAGGTTAACTGAGAAAAATCAAGTCAAACAAAAATCATTCTTGTCTAAGTCGTTCAGTAAAAATACGGAAAAAAGCAATAAATTTTCTTGCTACTATTGTCAACAATCACATTCAATATATAAATGTGGCGAATTTTTAGCCTTGTCTTCCAACCAAAAATATGACAAAATAATTGAACTTAAACTTTGCATAAACTGTTTGCAAGGTGGCCATCAAGTCGAAACGTGTAAATATGGCAACTGTAGATTGTGTCAGCAGAAACATAACTCACTGCTGCATCCAGGTAAGTCCAATAGCAATGTTGCAATGACACGTTCTACAGGAAGAATAGATTCAGCAGAATCTAATTTCGACACAAATGTGCAGCAAAGGCAGGAATCTACTTGTTGTAACTTGTCGTCAGGGAATCAGGTGCTGTTAGCTACTGCGCAAGTATCCGTTTTGGATAGTAGGGGCAATGAACACACTTGTAAAGCTTTGCTTGATAACGGTTCCATGTCAAATTTCATCTCTCAAGACCTAATAGACAAATTGGGACTTGCACAAGAAAAAATAAATTTTTCTGTTCTCGGCATTGGGCAATGCCAATCAAGATTAAATACTTCATGCAATGTAATTTTGAAATCTTTACTATCTGATTATCAAACAACCCTTCATTGTCTTGTCATTCCAGCAATCACTGATAAGCTGCCAAGCTTCGGTTTCAACCCAAAATCTCTGAATATTCCATCTAACATTGAGCTGTCAGATCCAACGTTTTTCCAACCCAACAAAATAGACATGTTGATAGGGGCCGACACTTATTGGTCATTGATAGAAAAGGGTAACATTCAGTTAGGTAAGGGAAACCCAGTACTACAGAAGACCAAACTTGGTTGGGTAGTTTCAGGACCCTTAGGCTCTGCACGCAGGGTTGTCACGTCTTGTCATTTTTCAAAAAATTCCGACTTACAGAACCAACTTGCCAAGTTCTGGGAAATCGAAGAAATCTCGAATGAGTCCAATCTGTCAACCGAAGAGAATTTTGCAGAAACTCACTTTTCCAAGACCTTCAGGCGTACGCCTGAAGGAAGATTTATGGTTTCAATCCCCCTCAAGGAACCTGTAACCAAACTAGGTGATTCAAAGGAGCTCGCTGTACGCCAGTTCTTTGGGCTTGAGCGTAAACTTGCAGTGAATCCCAAACAAAGGGAAATGTACTGCGATTTCATGAATGAATACAAACATTCTGACCACATGACACTTTTCAATGCAAGTCCAAATCAAGTGACTTATTTTTCTCCTCACCATGGCGTTTTACGTGAAGAGAGCATCACTACAAAATTAAGGGTAGTATTTAATTGTTCTGCAGAGTCATCATCAGGGTATTCTTACAATTCAATTCAAGTTGCTGGTCCTACGGTTCAAGAAGATCTCTTTTCAATCCTTTTACGTTTCAGGCAGCATGCCTTTGTCGTTTCAGCAGACATAAGTAAAATGTATCGACAGATAGAGATTGCAGATGAATTCAGACCGCTTCAATTAATCGTGTGGCGTGAAAGTCCAGAGGATGAACTTCAGACTTATTCTATAAATCGAGTAGCCTATGGTACAACTAGTGCACCGTTCTTGGCAACTCGTTGTCTCCTTCAATTAGCGATTGAACACGAAAATTCTCACCCTCAAGCAGCTCAAGCTATCAAACGAGACATCTATGTAGATGATCTCCTATCTGGTGCCGATTCCAAGGAAGATATTATTTCTTTGGCCCAACAAGTTTCATCTATTCTTCAATCAGGCTGTTTTGAACTAAGAAAATGGAAGAGTAACAATCCTATGGTACTTGAAGGTCTCAAGCCAGTAAGTTCTTCTACTGATTCCTTTTTCTTTGCACCCTCTGATACAAGCAAAACTCTAGGAATGTGTTGGTCTTGTGTGGAAGATACCTTTTCCTTTCAACTTAGGCCTCTTCCCCAAAAAAAGAGAGTCACGAAAAGAACCATTTTATCCGAAACAGCAAGTATATTTGATCCTCTTGGACTCATCAGTCCAATAACCATTTGTGCCAAAATAATGATGCAATCATTGTGGTCACTTAAGCTTTCATGGGACCAAGAAGTCCCTAAAGATATATCAGATCAATGGAAGGAGTTCAAAAAAAATATTTTGGAACTCAATGATCTGAAAATTCCAAGACATATTTCTTGTTTAGATCCAATATCTATTCAAATTCACGGATTCTCGGATAGTTCCCAAAAAGCGTATGGTGCCGCCTTATATCTTCGTATAGAAACCCAAGAAAATAAAGTTTTTGTGAATTTGATCACTTCAAAAACCAGGGTAGCGCCTCTCCAACCATTAAGTATCCCTAGACTAGAACTGTGTGCCGCCTTATTGTTGACACAGTTATTGGAGAAAACCACCAATTCATTAACTCTCAGGTATGATGGTAAAATATTGTGGTCCGATTCCACAGTAGCATTAGCTTGGATTCGTTCTCCCCCTAAGATTTTACAACCTTTCGTTGGAAATCGCGTGGCAGACATACAACGGTTGTCTGAAATTTCGAATTGGCGATATGTGCCTACCAATTCGAATCCTGCCGACATCTTGTCAAGAGGGATGTCGCCAAGAAATTTAATTAGTTCGACCAAATGGTTTCACGGTCCCTCATGGTTAAAACATTCAGAGGAAACTTGGCCTGAAGATATTTCCATATCGATTCCAGTAAATGATTTACCTGAAGTCAGAAAACAGACAAAAACATTTGTTCAAACCAACCTCGAACTATTTCCCTTTAATCGATTTTCCTCTTTATGTCGACTCAAACGTGTTTTTGCCTTTTGTTTAAGATTTATAAACAACTGCAAAAAGAAAAATGAAAAATTGTCTGGTTCTCTCAGTGTTGACGAACTCAGATGTGCTATGCATTTGCTTTGTCAAATTTCTCAACGTGAAACATTCGGTCAAGAAATGTTTGACCTAAATCACCATCAAGAAGTTGGTATGAAAAGCAAAATTCTGAGTCTCACTCCATTTATGCGAGATGGTGTCATTCGTGTAGGAGGAAGATTAAAAAACTCTTCATATTGTTTTGATAAAAAACACCCCATTGTTTTGTCATCAAAGCATCCATTGACTTATCTAATTTGCCGAGCAGAACATTTCAAGCTCTTACATTGTGGGCCTCAAATGTTACTGGCATCGATTCGGGAAACTTACTGGCCTATTTCAGGCAAGAATCTTGCCAAGCGTATAATTCGAGAATGTGTGGTATGCTTCCGATTCAAACCTAAAATTCAAATACCATTAATGGGAAATTTGCCTGAAGCACGCATTTCTCCAAGGTTGCCATTTTCTGATACAGGTGTGGACTATGCTGGTCCATTTTCGGTTAAGGATCGCAAGGGTCGAGGTTGCAAGGTCAGCAAATGTTACCTCGCTTTATTTATCTGTTTGACCACAAAGGCAGTTCACTTAGAACTTGTTTCAGAACTAAGTACTTTATCATTTTTAGAAACATTTCAGCGCTTTATTGCTCGTCGCGGAAAACCATTTCACGTATATTCCGATAACGGCAGCAACTTCGTAGGAGCAAATAATCAGTTAAAGGAATTTGGACAATTTTTAAAGGAAAATAACAATACCATTCAGGATGAGTTAACAAATGATTTTGACGTTAAATGGTCTTTTATACCAGCTTATTCCCCTCATCAAGGTGGGATTTGGGAAGCTGGAGTGAAATCCTCTAAACACCACTTAAAAAGGATTGTGAAAAACTCATTGCTAACCTTTGAAAGTTTGTACACGATTGTTGTTCACATAGAGGGAATCCTAAATTCTAGACCTTTGACCCCGCTTTCCGTTGACCCCAATGATTTACACGCATTGACTCCTGCCCATTTCTTAATTGGTCGTTCCTTAAGTTCCCTTCCCTATTCCGATCTCCAAGGGGTTGCAACAAATAGACTGTCTCATTACGAACAATTGGAGGCTATGAAACAAAGGTTTTGGTCCCGATGGTCTAAGGAGTACATTGCCCAGCTGCGAAAAAGGACGAAGTGGAAGACGAGCCAGGGGGTTCTTACGATTGGGACTATGGTGCTGGTCGTCGATGAAAATGCGCCACCTTATAGTTGGCGACTGGGTCGTGTAGTGTCGGTTCACCCAGGCTCAGATGGTGTAGTGCGGGTGGTGTCCATCAAAACTTCGAGTGGCGTTATCAAGCGCTCGGTTGTAAAGGTATGCCCGTTACCGATATCCGCGGAGAAAGACAATTAGGTACTAGGTTAAGACTCGGTGTAACCCAGAGGCCTTGTGCCCATGTATTTAGGCTAAGTATTCTGTACCCTGTATTTTTTTCTCATCTTTTTGGGCCGGGAGTATGTTAAGCACTCGAAATTCATATAGAAATATAAATCTCTGCGCGACTTAAATATGATGCTGTGTAAAACGGGTCGCCGCAGGCAATCTGTTCCTTCGGGTGTAAATAGTGCCAACCCTCTTCCGTTGTGTTTTCTGGACAGACAAAGTGAACCCGGCGCGAACAATGAGAATAGCGCGCCACCGCCCAGTGTTGATTCAGCTATTGTGTAGTCAATATCGAGAACAATAATTGAAATACATTCGCCCACACTTGTTCACCTGTATAACACGTTTAATGCTCCCGGCCGGTTCTAGTGGTTTATGGTTAGGCATTAAATACGTTTGAAGTTATCGGGTGTATTACTTACAGTCCACCTCAAGTTATTTTCTAGTGCAAACCTTGAATAGCCAAGTTACCGGCTCAAGGAAAGCAATTGTGTAAACCTAACAAATCGAAGAAAAAGTGTTTTACAAAAAGTTGTATTTAAATATTCAAGGGAATTCTCTGGTAAATGGACTTCAGAATTTTTTTTAACTTCTGTTCAATTCGAACCGATATCTTGAATTAGGGGTTTTCGAATGCGAAAAAAACGATTTTGTCAGTAGTTTTTCGATTCGACTTTGGGAAATTGCAAAATTTACGTTTCAAAAATAGGAAAGTGTGGCGAAAGCAGAAAAGGGAAAATAACTCGCAATTTCGACAACATTCCGTTTTTTTCATAATCTCCAACGTTTTTTTCATCCAAAAATACCCCTTATCACCAAAAGTCATTTATTTCCAACGCTGATTGGGAAAAAGTTGTATTTAAATATTCAATGGATTTCTCTTGTAACTGAACTTCTGAATTTTTTTTAATTTTTGTTCAATTCGAACTAAAATCCTGATATTGGGGTTTTCGAATGCGAAAAAAACGATTTTGTCACTAGTTTCTTGATTCGACTTTGGAAAATTGCAAAATTTACGTTTCAAAAATAGGAAAGTGTGGCGAAAGCAGAAAATCGAAAATAACTTGCTTTTTCGACAACATTCCGTTTTTTCATGGTCTCCAACGTTTATTTCATCCAAAAATACCCCTTATCACCAAAAGTCATTTATTTCCAACGCCGATTGGGAAAAAGTTGTATTTAAATATTCAATGGATTTCTCTAGTAACTGGACTTCTGATTTTTTTTTTATTTTTGTTCAATTCGAACTAAAATCCTGATATTGGGGTTTTCGAATGCGAAAAAAACGATTTTGTCACTAGTTTTTCGATTCGACTTTGGGAAATTGCAAAAGTTACGTTTCAAAAATAGGAAAGTGTGGCGAAAGCAGAAAATAGAAAATAACTCGCTATTTCGACAACATTCCGTTTTTTCATGGTCTCCAACGTTTTTTTGATCCAAAAATACCCCTTATCACCAAAAGTCATTTATTTCCAACGCCGATTGGGAAAAAGTTGTGTTTAAATATTCAATGGATTTCTCTAGTAACTGGACTTCTGAATTTTTTCAAATTTTTGTTCAATTCGAACTAAAATCCTAATATTGGGGTTTTCGAATGCGAAAAAAACGATTTTGTCACTAGTTTTTCGATTCGACTCTGAGAAATTGCAAAATTTACGTTTCAAAAATAGGAAAGTGTGGCGAAAGCAGAAAATAGAAATAAACTCGCTATTTCGACAACATTCCGTTTTTTCATGGTCTCCAACGTTTTTTTCATCCAAAAATACCCCTTATCCCCAAAAGTCATTTATTTCCAACGCCTATTGGGAAAAAGTTGTATTTAAATATTCAAGGGATTTCTCTGGTAAATGGACTTCAGAATTTTTTTTAACTTCTGTTCAATTCGAACCGAAATCTTGAATTAGGGGTTTTCTAATGCGAAAAAAAAAAACGATTTTGTCACTAGTTTTTCGATTCGACTTTGGGAAATTGCAAAATTTACGTTTCAAAAATAGGAAAGTGAGGCGAAAGCAGAAAATAGAAAATAACTCGCTTTTTTGACAACATTCCGTTTTTTCGTGGTCTCCAACGTTTATATCATCCAAAAATACCCCTTATCCCCAAAAGTCATTTATTTCCAACAGCTATTGGGAAAAAGTTGTATTCAAATATTCAAGGGATTTCTCTGGTAAATGGACTTCAGAATTTTTTTTAACTTCTGTTCAATTCGAACCGAAATCTTGAATTGGTGGTTTTCGAATGCGAAAAAAAAACGATTTTGTCACTAGTTTTTCGATTCAACTTTGGGAAATTGCAAAATTTACGTTTCAAAAATAGGAAAGTGTGGCGAAAGCAGAAAATAAAAAAAAAACTCGCTATTTCGACAACATTCCGTTTTTTCATGGTCTCCAACGTTTTTTTTTCATCCAAAAATACCCCTTGTCACTAAAAGTCATTTATTTCCAACGCCTATTGAAAAAAAGTTGTATTTAAATATTCAAGGGAATTCTCTGGTAAATGGACTTCAGAATTTTTTTTAACTTCTGTTCAATTCGAACCGATATCTTGAATTAGGGGTTTTCGAATGCGAAAAAAACGATTTTGTCAGTAGTTTTTCGATTCGACTTTGGGAAATTGCAAAATTTACGTTTCAAAAATAGGAAAGTGTGGCGAAAGCAGAAAAGGGAAAATAACTCGCAATTTCGACAACATTCCGTTTTTTTCATAATCTCCAACGTTTTTTTCATCCAAAAATACCCCTTATCACCAAAAGTCATTTATTTCCAACGCTGATTGGGAAAAAGTTGTATTTAAATATTCAATGGATTTCTCTTGTAACTGAACTTCTGAATTTTTTTTTAATTTTTGTTCAATTCGAACTAAAATCCTGATATTGGGGTTTTCGAATGCGAAAAAAACGATTTTGTCACTAGTTTCTTGATTCGACTTTGGAAAATTGCAAAATTTACGTTTCAAAAATAGGAAAGTGTGGCGAAAGCAGAAAATCGAAAATAACTTGCTTTTTCGACAACATTCCGTTTTTTCATGGTCTCCAACGTTTATTTCATCCAAAAATACCCCTTATCACCAAAAGTCATTTATTTCCAACGCCGATTGGGAAAAAGTTGTATTTAAATATTCAATGGATTTCTCTAGTAACTGGACTTCTGATTTTTTTTTTATTTTTGTTCAATTCGAACTAAAATCCTGATATTGGGGTTTTCGAATGCGAAAAAAACGATTTTGTCACTAGTTTTTCGATTCGACTTTGGGAAATTGCAAAATTTACGTTTCAAAAATAGGAAAATGTGGCGAAAGCAGAAAATAGAAAATAACTCGCTATTTCGACAACATTCCGATTTTTCATGGTATCCAACGTTTTTTTGATCCAAAAATACCCCTTATCTCCAAAAGTCATTTATTTCCAACGCCGATTGGGAAAAAGTTGTATTTAAATATTCAAGGGATTTCTCTGGTAAATGGACTTCAGAATTTTTTTTAACTTCTGTTCAATTCGAACCGAAATCTTGAATTAGGGGTTTTCGAATGCGAAAAAAACGATTTTGTCACTAGTTTTTCGATTCGACTTTGGGAAATTGCAAAATTTACGTTTCAAAAATAGGAAAGTGTGGCGAAAGCAGAAAATAGAAAATAACTCGCTTTTTTGACAACATTCCGTTTTTTCGTGGTCTCCAACGTTTATATCATCCAAAAATACCCCTTATCCCCAAAAGTCATTTATTTCCAACGCCTATTGGGAAAAAGTTGTATTTAAATATTCAAGGGATTTCTCTGGTAAATGGACTTCAGAATTTTTTTTAACTTCTGTTCAATTCGAACCGAAATCTTGAATTAGGGGTTTTCTAATGCGAAAAAAAAAACGATTTTGTCACTAGTTTTTCGATTCGACTTTGGGAAATTGCAAAATTTACGTTTCAAAAATAGGAAAGTGTGGCGAAAGCAGAAAATAGAAAATAACTCGCTTTTTTGACAACATTCCGTTTTTTCGTGGTCTCCAACGTTTATATCATCCAAAAATACCCCTTATCCCCAAAAGTCATTTATTTCCAACAGCTATTGGGAAAAAGTTGTATTCAAATATTCAATGGATTTCTCTAGTAACTGGACTTCTGATTTTTTTTTTATTTTTGTTCAATTCGAACTAAAATCCTGATATTGGGGTTTTCGAATGCGAAAAAAACGATTTTGTCACTAGTTTTTCGATTCGACTTTGGGAAATTGCAAAATTTACGTTTCAAAAATAGGAAAATGTGGCGAAAGCAGAAAATAGAAAATAACTCGCTATTTCGACAACATTCCGATTTTTCATGGTATCCAACGTTTTTTTGATCCAAAAATACCCCTTATCTCCAAAAGTCATTTATTTCCAACGCCGATTGGGAAAAAGTTGTATTTAAATATTCAAGGGATTTCTCTGGTAAATGGACTTCAGAATTTTTTTTAACTTCTGTTCAATTCGAACTGAAATCTTGAATTAGGGGTTTTCGAATGCGAAAAAAACGATTTTGTCACTAGTTTTTCGATTCGACTTTGGGAAATTGCAAAATTTACGTTTCAAAAATAGGAAAGTCTGGCGAAAGCAGAAAATAGAAAATAACTCGCTATTTCAACAACATTCCGTTTTTTCATGGTCTCCAACTGAAAAAAAAAAAAAAAAAATTAAAAAAATTTTTTGTGTGTCGAAAATTTTTAAAACGCTATATTTCCCAAAATATCAAAGAAATCGCACGGGACTTTCAGTCATTTCATCAACGCGATGACGGTATTTGTCATGTGATTTTTTTTGGCGATCGGAAAATCCGGAAAAATTTTACGGTGATTTTCCGATTTTTTTTGCAAGTTCCTACTTTTCTCGATACCGGTTCAAGAATTGATTCGAATCCTTTCAAATTTCTTCTAGATATACTTCAATATGTCTTACAGAAGGCTGTGAGTTTTGAGAATGATCGGAAAATGATGACCGGGTTTTCCGGGAAATTTTCCGAAAAATTCCGATATTGTAAAACACAAAAAACAACGAAACCAACAATCGAAACTGAATTGTGAAAAATGTTTTTGGTAGAGCACGAATATACCAACAAATCTTCTTCGATATTTTCTCTAAAATGATCGGAAAACTGTGAAAATTTCAAATATATGAAAAAAAACATTTGAATTTCGGATAATACGAAATTACTCGGAAATGGTCGATATTTTTCCGAATCACCGAGACAGCTTTAGACTGCCTGTGGAAAATCTACAATTTTGTGTTTTAATTTTTTTCCCAAAATTATTAGTCCGGGAGATATCTAAAAAAATTGGAAAATCGAAATATTGACCGTACTAATAGAGGTAATGAAAAAAATAAAAGTGCATCGTATCCGCAACACATGCCTCAGTAATACTTCCAAACAGTTTTTCTCCAACCACATAAAAAGATGGGAAAAATAAGAAACAAATGAAAAAAAAAAATAAAAAATTTGTACTCCCCCTCCAAAATTGCCCAAAACTCGAAAACCAAACGTGATATCGAAAAATTTTATATAAACAATTTTGTTCCCCTTAAATAGACCTACAAAAAAGTCACGTAAAAATTTTTGCGATACCCTATAAATAAACGGAAAAACAGCTGATTTTCGTGAAAAAATGATTAAAATTATGAAATAGGCCGAGAATATAGAGGGGGGCTATTTTTTTTATTTGAGTAGATAGAGCCACGGTTCACAAAAGAAATTGATCCTTGTAAAAAATTAGGAAGAAACCAAGAAAAAAAACAAATAATAATAATAATAATAATAATAATTGTGACACTCACTTTTTTATTTGAAGAGATAGAATCATTTTTCATTAAGAGAAAATGTGGCCCTTTGAAAAATGAATATGGAAATAAAAAATTAAAATGTTGACTCATTTTTTTTTGTCTGTCGCCCCCGGGGCGAACGCTATGATTTCCAAACCCTTTGAGATATTGCTTTGAAATTTGAACCAAATCAATAACTCAAAAAATATAACTCCAAAAAAAAATTTTTTTGCGATCGGAAAACCCGGAAAATTTTCAAGGTCATTTTTAAGGTTTTCACCGGTAACTCGATAGCGGTTCAGAAAATGATTTTTTTCATTCCAATTTTTTTAGAAATATGCGCCTATATAGCCTTCTCAGGTGTATAGTTTTTGAGAAGGATCGGAAAATGTAAACAGGTTTTCCGGACGAT
This sequence comes from Chrysolina haemoptera, assembly GCA_958298965.1. Classification (NCBI taxonomy): domain Eukaryota; kingdom Metazoa; phylum Arthropoda; class Insecta; order Coleoptera; family Chrysomelidae; genus Chrysolina; species Chrysolina haemoptera. Next base: position 22,874,124 of record OY282585.1, on the reverse strand, counting down.
TTTCCGAAAAGTAAAAAACATGAAAAAAAACGTACCGATGATCGAAATTGAATTTTGAACAATGCAGTGGATAGAGCTTGGAAATACAAAAAAATCATACCTCTTCAATACTTTTGAGAAAATGTCCGGACAACTGAGAAAAATTGAAAAATATGAATAAAAAAATTGTAATTTTTAAAAATACGAAATATCTCGGAAACTGCTGTTTTTTTTTTCAATTTACCACGATATCTTTTTTGACCGCCTTCAAAAAATCTATAAAATATGTGGATGAATAATTCCCCTATTTTCAATAGTACAGGAAATATTTGAAAAAAACGGGAAAATCGATATATCTCCCGAATTAAGAAAAAACTTGGAAATTTATTTTTTGCAGAAGATACCTCTCAATGAACTCTATCGATCGTCCAAATTTGGTTTTTTCGAATTCAATAACAGAGCGGGAAAGAAATAAAATCCAAAAAAAAGGCTGGACTATAAAAGCACCAAAATCTCAAAAACTAAACAAGATATGGAAAAGTGTATGAATACAATTTTATTGTACTCTATTAGTACTACAAAAAGTTTCGAATGAATTTTTTTTCTATTTCAAAAATAAAAAAATTCGTCGGGACTTGGAAAAAAATTTCTTCGATTTTGAATAATTCCAAATATTGCCCAAACGGCTGCATATTTCCAAATTTTTCATAGAACCTTTTATGATTGCCTTTGGAAAGTATACAAAAAAATGTAGATGAATTGTTTCTTTAAAATCAATGGTCCGGGAAATATTTGAAAAAAAATCGGAAAAATCGATATATCTCCAGAATCAATAAAAACTGAGAAATGATTTTTTTGTCAAAAATACCTCTCAATTAACTCTATCAACATATCCCAATTTGGTTTCTTCGAATTCATTACCAGAGCAGAAAAAAAATAAAACCCAAAAAAATTCGTCGGGACTAGGAAAAAAATTTCGACAATTTTGAATAATTCTAAATATTTCCCAAACGGCTGCATATTTCTCAATTTTTCATAGAACTTTTATGATTGCCTTTGGGAAGTCTACAAAAAATGTAAATGAATTGTTTCTTCAAAATCAATAGTCCGAGAAATAATCGAAAAAAAATCGGAAAAATCGATATATCTCCAGAACCAATTAAAAATGAGAAATGATTTTTTTGTCAAAAATACCTCTCAATGAACTCTATCAACATATTCCAATTTGATTTCTTCGAATTCATTACCAGAGCGCCAAAAAAATAAAACCCAAAAAAATTCGTCGGTACTTGGAAAAAAATTTCGACAATTTTGAATAATTCCAAATATTTCCCATACGGCTGCATATTTCCCAATTTTTCATAGAACCTTTTATGATTGCCTTTGGGAAGTCTACAAAAAATGTAAATGAATTGTTTCTTCAAAATCAATAGTCCAAGAAATATTCGAAAAAAAATCGGAAAAATCGATATATCTCCAGAATCAATAAAAACTGAGAAATGATTTTTTTGTCAAAAATACCTTTCAATGGACTCTATCAACCCATCCCAATTTGGTTTCTTCGAATTCATTACCACAGCGGGAAAAAAATTAAATCCAAAAAAATTCGTCGGGACTTAAAAAAAAATTTCGTTTCGTCGATTTTGAATAATTCCAAATATTTCCCAAACGGCTGCATATTTCCAAATTTTTCATAGAACCTTTTATGATTGCTTTTGGAAAATATACAAAAAATGTAAATGAATTGTTTCTTCAAAATCAATAGTCCGGGAAATATTTGAAAAAAAAACGGAAAAATCGATATATATCTCCAGAACCAATAAAAAATAAGGAATGATTTTTTTGTCAAAAATACCTCTCAACGAACTCTATCAACCCCTTCCAATTTGGTTTCTTCGAATTCATTACCAGAGCATAAAAAAAATAAAACTCAAAAAAATTCGTCGGGACGACAATTTTGAATAATTCTAAATATTTCCCAAACGGCTGCATATTTCTCAATTTTTCATAGAACCTTTTATGATTGCCTTTGGGAAGTCTACAAAAAATGTAAATGAATTGTTTCTTCAAAATCAATAGTCTGAGAAATAACCGAAAAAAAATCGGAAAAATCGATATATCTCCAGAACCAATAAAAAATGAGAAATGATTTTTTTGTCAAAAATACCTCTCAATGAACTCTATCAACATATTCCAATTTGATTTCTTCGAATTCATTACCAGAGCGCGAAAAAAATAAAACCCAAAAAAATTCGTCGGGACTTGGAAAAAAATTTCGACAATTTTGAATAATTCCTAATATTTCCCAAACGGCTGCATATTTCCCAATTTTTCATAAAACCTTTTATGATTGCCTTTGGGAAGTCTACAAAAAATGTAAATTAATTGTTTCTTCAAAATCAATAGTCCAAGAAATATTCGAAAAAAAAATCGGAAAAATCGATATATCTCGAGAACCAATAAAAAATAAAAAATAAAAAATAAAAAATAATTTTTTTGTCAAAAATACCTCTCAATGAACTCTATCAACATATCCCAATTTGGTTTCTTCGAATTCATTACCAGAGCGAGAAAAAAATAAAACCCAAAAAAATTCGTCGTGACTGAAAAAAATTTCGACAATATTGAATAATTCCAAATATTTCCCAAACGGCTGCATATTTCCCAATTTTTCATAGAACCTTTTATGATTGCCTTTTGGAAGTCTACAAAAAATGTTGATGAATTGTTTCTTCAAAATCAATAGTCCGGGAAATATTCGAAAAAAAATCGGAAAAATCGATATATCTCCAGAACCAATAAAAAATGAGAAATGATTTTTTTGTCAAAAATACCTCTCAATGAACTCTATGAAACCCATCCAATTTGGTTTCTTCAAATTTATTACCAGAGCAAGAAAAAATAAAACCCAAAAAAATTCGTCGGGACTTTGAAAAAATTTTCGACAATTCTGAATAATTCCAAATATTGCCCAAACGGCTGCATATTTCCAAATTTTTCATAGAACCTTTTATGATTGCCTTTGGAAAGTATACAAAAAAATGTAGATGAATTGTTTCTTTAAAATCAATGGTCCGGGAAATATTTGAAAAAAAATCGGAAAAATCGATATATCTCCAGAATCAATAAAAACTGAGAAATGATTTTTTTGTCAAAAATACCTCTCAATTAACTCTATCAACATATCCCAATTTGGTTTCTTCGAATTCATTACCAGAGCAGAAAAAAAATAAAACCCAAAAAAATTCGTCGGGACTAGGAAAAAAATTTCGACAATTTTGAATAATTCTAAATATTTCCCAAACGGCTGCATATTTCTCAATTTTTCATAGAACTTTTATGATTGCCTTTGGGAAGTCTACAAAAAATGTAAATGAATTGTTTCTTCAAAATCAATAGTCCGAGAAATAATCGAAAAAAAATCGGAAAAATCGATATATCTCCAGAACCAATTAAAAATGAGAAATGATTTTTTTGTCAAAAATACCTCTCAATGAACTCTATCAACATATTCCAATTTGATTTCTTCGAATTCATTACCAGAGCGCCAAAAAAATAAAACCCAAAAAAATTCGTCGGTACTTGGAAAAAAATTTCGACAATTTTGAATAATTCCAAATATTTCCCATACGGCTGCATATTTCCCAATTTTTCATAGAACCTTTTATGATTGCCTTTGGGAAGTCTACAAAAAATGTAAATGAATTGTTTCTTCAAAATCAATAGTCCAAGAAATATTCGAAAAAAAATCGGAAAAATCGATATATCTCCAGAATCAATAAAAACTGAGAAATGATTTTTTTGTCAAAAATACCTTTCAATGGACTCTATCAACCCATCCCAATTTGGTTTCTTCGAATTCATTACCACAGCGGGAAAAAAATTAAATCCAAAAAAATTCGTCGGGACTTAAAAAAAAATTTCGTTTCGTCGATTTTGAATAATTCCAAATATTTCCCAAACGGCTGCATATTTCCAAATTTTTCATAGAACCTTTTATGATTGCTTTTGGAAAATATACAAAAAATGTAAATGAATTGTTTCTTCAAAATCAATAGTCCGGGAAATATTTGAAAAAAAAACGGAAAAATCGATATATCTCCAGAACCAATAAAAAATAAGGAATGATTTTTTTGTCAAAAATACCTCTCAACGAACTCTATCAACCCCTTCCAATTTGGTTTCTTCGAATTCATTACCACAGCGGGAAAAAAGTAAAACCTAAAATAATTCGTCGGGACTTAAAAAAAAATTTCGTTTCGTCGATTTTGAATAATTCCAAATATTTCCAAAACGGCTGCATATTTCCAAATTTTTCATAGAACCTTTTATGATTGCCTTTGGAAAGTATACAAAAAATGTAGATGAATTGTTTCTTCAAAATCAATAGCCCGGGAAATATTTGAAAAAAATCGGAAAAATCGATATATCTCCAGAACTAATAAAAACTGAGAAATGATTTTTTTGTTAAAAATACCTCTCAATGGACTCTATCAACCCATCCTGATTTGGTTTCTTCGAATTCATTACCAGAGCATAAAAAAAATAAAACTCAAAAAAATTCGTCGGGACGACAATTTTGAATAATTCTAAATATTTCCCAAACGGCTGCATATTTCTCAATTTTTCATAGAACCTTTTATGATTGCCTTTGGGAAGTCTACAAAAAATGTAAATGAATTGTTTCTTCAAAATCAATAGTCTGAGAAATAACCGAAAAAAAATCGGAAAAATCGATATATCTCCAGAACCAATAAAAAATGAGAAATGATTTTTTTGTCAAAAATACCTCTCAATGAACTCTATCAACATATTCCAATTTGATTTCTTCGAATTCATTACCAGAGCGCGAAAAAAATAAAACCCAAAAAAATTCGTCGGGACTTGGAAAAAAATTTCGACAATTTTGAATAATTCCTAATATTTCCCAAACGGCTGCATATTTCCCAATTTTTCATAAAACCTTTTATGATTGCCTTTGGGAAGTCTACAAAAATTGTAAATTAATTGTTTCTTCAAAATCAATAGTCCAAGAAATATTCGAAAAAAAAATCGGAAAAATCGATATATCTCCAGAACCAATAAAAAATAAAAAATAAAAAATAAAAAATAATTTTTTTGTCAAAAATACCTCTCAATGAACTCTATCAACATATCCCAATTTGGTTTCTTCGAATTCATTACCAGAGCGAGAAAAAAATAAAACCCAAAAAAATTCGTCGTGACTGAAAAAAATTTCGACAATATTGAATAATTCCAAATATTTCCCAAACGGCTGCATATTTCCCAATTTTTCATAGAACCTTTTATGATTGCCTTTTGGAAGTCTACAAAAAATGTTGATGAATTGTTTCTTCAAAATCAATAGTCCGGGAAATATTCGAAAAAAAATCGGAAAAATCGATATATCTCCAGAACCAATAAAAAATGAGAAATGATTTTTTTGTCAAAAATACCTCTCAATGAACTCTATGAAACCCATACAATTTGGTTTCTTCAAATTTATTACCAGAGCAAGAAAAAATAAAACCCAAAAAAATTCGTCGGGACTTTGAAAAAATTTTCGACAATTCTGAATAATTCCAAATATTTCCCAAACGGCTGCATATTTCCCAATTTTTCATAGAACCTTTTATGATTACCGTTGGAAAGTATACAAAAAATGTAGATGAATTGTTTCTTCAAAATCAATAGTCCGGGAAATATTTGAAAAAAAATCGGAAAAATCGATACATCTCCAGAATCAATAAAAACTGAGAAATAATTTTTTTGTTAAAAATACCTCTCAATGGACTATCAACCCATCCCGATTTGGTTTCTTCGAATTCATTACTGCAGCGGGAAAAAAATAAAACCCAAAAAAATTCGTCGGGACTTAAAAAAAAATTTCGTCGATTTTGAATAATTCCAAATATTTCCCAAACGGCTGCATATTTCCAAATTTTTCATAGAACCTTTTATGATTGCCTTTGGAAAGTATACAAAAAATGTAGATGAATTGTTTCTTCAAAATCAATAGTCCGGGAAATATTTGAAAAAAAATCGGAAAAATCAATATATCTCCAGAATCAATAAAAACTGAGAAATGATTTTTTTGTTAAAAATACCTTTCAATGGACTCTATCAACCCATCCCAATTTTGTTTCTTCGAATTCATTACTGCAGCAGGAAAAAAATAAAACCCAAAAAAATTCGTCGGGACTTGGAAAAAAATTTCGACAATTTTGAATAATTCCAAATATTTCCCAAACGGCTGCATATTCCCCAATTTTTCATAGAACCTATTATGATTACCTTTAGAAAGTCTACAAAAAATGTAAATGAATTGTTTCTTCAAAATCAATAGTCCGAGAAATATTCGAAAAAAAATCGGAAAAATCGATATATCTCCAGAACCAATAAAAAATGAGAAATGATATTTTTGTCAAAAATACCTCTCAATGAACTCTATCAACATATCCCAATTTGGTTTTTTCGAATTCATTACCAGAGCGCGAAAAAAATAAAACCCAAAAAAATTCGTCGGGACTTTGAAAAAAATTTCGACAATTTTGAATAATTCCAAATATTTCCCAAACTGCTGCATATTTCCAAATTTTTCATGAAACCTTTTATGATTGCCTTTGGAAAATATACAAAAAATATAAATGAATTGTTTTTTCAAAATCAATAGTTCATGAAATATTTGAAAAAAATGCGGAAAAATCGATATATTATACACATTGATCGTAGTTTTCACATTATTGGTGTCCAATTTATAGTTTCAAACAGATTCAATTATAAAAACAGACACGCATTGATCGTAGTATTCACATTATTGGTGTCCAATTATAGTTTCAAACGGATTCAATGATAAAGAAAGACACTCATTGATCGTAGTATTCACATTATTGGTGTCCAATTATAGTTTCAAACTGACTCAACGATAAAGACAGACACGCATTGATCGTAGTATTCACATTATTGGTATCCAATTATAGTTTCAAACGGATTCAATGATAAAAACAGACACGTATTGATCGTAGTATTCACATTATTGGTGTCCAATTATAGTTTCAAACTGACCCAACGATAAAGACAGACACGCATTGATCGTAGTATTCACATTATTGGTGTCCAATTATAGTTTCAAACGGACTCAATGATGAAGATAGACAAGCATTGATCGTAGTATTCACATTATTGGTGTCCAATTATAGTTTCAAACGGATTCAATGATAAAGACAGACACACATTGATCGTAGTATTCACATTATTGGTGTCCAATTATAGTATCAAATGGATTCAATGATAAAGACAGACATGCATTGATCGTAGTATTCACATTATTGGTGTCCAATTATAGTTTTTAATCATTTTGACAATGAACGTTTAAAATAAGAACAACGCCTTAAGATCGTAGTATTCAAATAATTGGTATATACCATATATACACGGAAAGGATATACGTGTACACGGAAAGGATATACGTGTACACGGAAAGGATATACGTGTACACGGAAAGGATATACGTGTACACGGGGGGCTAGGATCGTCGCGTGAAGCGCGATAGTTAAGCCGCCGGCAGGCCAAGTGTGGGCGCAAGGCGGATGCTAGCGTAGGCGAATCCCGCGCCCAAACTTGTTTTAATACCACCCAAAATATTTTCCGTCCCATTATTTCACATCAAACCCTTCAAAAGTTATTGAGTTAAGTAAGGTAAGGAAACGAATTCAGATCCGCTCTTACACTTGACACTTCAAATGCTTATTGTGAAAAAACGTGTCAACGAAATAAAAAAAAAAAATTAGATGGTTGAAAAGAGAATCAAATTCTCTTTTCAACGATGTGTCACTCGACCCCCCATGCCATTTAAAAAAATTAGGTTTTTGTGCCCCCCCGCGCCATCTATCGAGCAATCACAATGTGTTATATTTCAAAAAGTAGTATCGGTGAAACCCTCGAAACGGTTTTTTTTTATCTCTCTACGGCAAACCGTTCAAAAGTTAACAGGGGGGGACTATAAAAAGCCGCACTGTATATAATTTTCTTCAAAGAAAACTAACAATGATCGAATCAAGCAGTTTTTTTCAAATATAGACTAATAAATTATTATTTTAACAAACTGAATGTACAAGGCATTGAGTCATAAAGTAGTTAAGAACATATATAAGTGGGAATAACGCAGTGGGTAAGCGTTAGGCTTGCGAACGAAAGATTCCAGGTTTGATCCCCAGTCAGGGCAGAGACTTTTAATTTAAAAAGTAACGAGTTTAAATTATTAATCTTTTAGTCGGGCTGGGAATGGTCTTCTACGATTCACTGTTGCGTACAAAGTTACAGTCCAATATATGGAGTTACTGATTGAGAACACACATTGCTAATGACCTTATCAGTCAATTCTCCACACAGATGAAAAACATAAAAAATTAGAAGATTATGACACATTATACAAATTATGAATAAATGAATCTGATAGATGCAAAATATATGAATGTGTGAATGACACTGATACTACAGCAGTAGTTTATAGTTTACTTAAATATGGGAGAGTAACTGAGGTTTTTGGGGTCGAAGAAGATGTATTTCTGAAATATGATCCTTCGAAATAGCGAACGTTTATGATCTGAATCTATCCAAAATTGAAATCTAAAGGTTTTTGGAATTGAAGATACACCCATTTGAAAAGAGAAACCTTTTCAGCACAACCTACAATCCCCTCCCTAGCTGTAGAGGTTTTAGAAATATCCAATCATCATCTTGACTTTAAGACCGAATTTTCATCAAATATCAATTGAAAACATTAACAATTTTGTTTTCTGGTAAAAAAAAGGGTTTCAGATATCTTTTCTACAAATTTCAGCAGATCCATTTTTCTGTGCATATGTGATGTAGCCAGGCTTCTCCGATATATGTTTATTAGGTTTAAACTATCCTCACCCTCAGTGATCGAACATTGGGTGTAATGAATAAAAGCTAGCAAAAGCTTTTACTATAGATTTGTCTCTCTCATTAATTAATAAAATGGATTGGTCTGTTTCAAGAAATCTGAGTAAAAGCATTTGCTTAAGGTTTATTCATTGGACCCATTGTCTGGATTATATTGTTCTTGTATTGGGTATATTAATCACCATTCCAATACGGAAGTTCCCAAAATGATAGTTCTTTGGATTGTCCTCAAATTAATAGGAATGTGTTTTTTCAATTATAGGTAGCAAAATATATGATAGATAGCACTACTGAAAATTTTTTACGTTATACATTGACAATCTATAGCTATCTATATGGATGTGATCGTTATCTATAATATGTATGAAACGTCTCCAAAATGACCGATTCATATATATATATATATATAGGGCTAGTAAATAGTGGGGCTTTGCAGCAAAATCAAAGAGTACTACTTTAAAGTTTGTCCAAGCTTTCGGAAATTTAATAAATCATTTCCATCATCAGGGATACTACAAATTGCATGTGTAAGTAATATAAAAAAAAATATATATGTATTGTTAACTTACATCTTTGTTGAGATTGTGAGACGCGATGTTATTCAACAATAAGTGACACATTGTGCAAGATGAAAGTTGATATAAAACATGTAAAATTGTTTTTTTACTAGTTCCATACCTAACTAGTCAGCAACGACTACCCTTCCTCTATATATATATATATATATATACCGCCAGCTATCACAATGAGGACACACCGTTGACTCAACGTTGTGAGGACCACTGGAAGGAGTGGTGCTAGACGTTTGTCATGGCCTTATCTGTTCTCAGTTAGAGTGGGGGGAACTGAGAATCACCAATATACAGTTGAAATAGTGAAGATTTCAGATTTGATTTTCACGAGTATATCGGAACAAAATGAGGACCGTACTTCCACGATATCATTTTGAGGTCCGTTTATTCATTCACTTGTTCCTACCAAACTGAGGTCTCTGTGAACTGTATATTACTATAATGCGTAGAAAGTGAGGACCACTAAATGTTGCCACGTTTACATATTTCTCTTCGCACATGATCGGCTCAACTATATTTCAATACTGATGGGTTGTATTTGTTTCACAAATAATTTCACCCCGTAGAAAGTATACAGCAGGTATAGAATAATTAATTTCTGTCAAAAAATCCCCAGCATCGGGAATTTCCACAGTTTAAGGATTTTTCTAATTTGTAGGGTTGTTGAGTAGTTTTTGGTTCACAAATTTTTTCACTCCATAGACCGTACTCAGCACTTGTAGAATAATTCATTTATGTCAAAAAATCTCGAGAAACGGGTATATCAACCGTTTCAATTTTTTTTTACTTTGGAGGGTTGTTCAGGGGTAGTTTTTGGTTCACCAATCTTTTCACTCCATAGAATGTAATCAGTAGGTGTAGAATGTTTCAAGATTTTTCCAATTCGCAGGGTTGTTGAGGGGTAGTTTTTGTCTCACAATTTTGTTCACCCTATAGAATGTATTCAGCAGGTGTAGAATAATTCATTTCTGGCAAAAAATCTTCAGCATCAAGAATTTCAACTGTTTCAAGATTTTTCTACTTCGGAAGGATGTTGAGGGGCAGTTTTTGGTACACAAATTATGTAACCCTATAGAACGTATTCAGCAGAAATAGAGTAATTCATTTTTGTCAAAAAATCTCCAACAACGGGTATTTAACTGTTTCAAGATTTTTTTATTTCGAAGGGATGTTGAGGGGTAGTTTTTGTTTTACAAATAATTTCACCCCGTATAACGGATATAGAATAATTCATTTCTGTCAAAAAATCCCCAGGAACGCGTATATCAACTGTTTGGAGTTTTTCTAGATATTTCTACTTTGGAGGTTTATTGAGGGGTAGTTTTTAGTTCACAACTTTTTTCACTGTATAGATCATATTCAGCAGGTGTAGACTAATTCATTTCTGTCAAAAAATCTCGAGCAACGGGTATTTCACCTGTTTCAATATTTTTCTAATTTGGAGGGTCGATGAGAGGTAGTTTTCAGTTCACAAATCATTTCACTCTCATACCGTATTTAGCTGGTGTAGAATAATTCATTTCTGCCAAAAAATCTCGAGCTAGGGGTATTTCAACTGTTTCAAGATTTTTCTACTTCGAAGGGTTGTTGAGGGGTAGTTTTTGTCATACATTTTTTTTTCACCTTATAGAATGTATTCAGCAGGAGTAGAATGATTCATTTCTGTCAAAAAATCTCCAGCAACGGATATTTCAACTGTTCCAAGATTTTTTTAATTTGGTGGGTTGCTGAGGGGTAGTTTTTGGTACACAAATTATTTCACCCCATGAAATGTATTCAGCAGAAATGGAGTAATTTATTTCTGTCAAAAAATCTCCAGCAACGAGAATTCCAACTGTTTCAAGATTTTTCAAATTCGGAGGGCTGTTAAGGGGTAATTATTGGTACACAAATTATTTCACCCTATAGAACGTATTCAGTATGTTAAGAATAATTCATTACTGTCAAAAAATCTCCAGCAACAAGTATTTCAACTCTTTCAAGATTTTTCTACTTCGGAGGGATGTTGAGGGGTAGTTTTAGCTTCACAAATCATTTTACCCCATATAACGTATTCAGCAGCTATAGAATAGTTAATTTCTGGCAAAAAATTTCTATCATCGGGTATTTCAACTATTTCAAGATTTTTCTACTCCGGAGGGTTGTTCAGGGGTAGTTTTTGATGGACAAATTATTTCACCCTATAGAACGTATTCAGCAGGTTTAGAATAATTCATTACTGTCAAAAAATCTCCAGCAACGGGTATTTCAACTCTTTCAAGATTTTTCTACTTCGGAGGGATGTTGAGGGGTAGTTTTGGCTTTACAAATCATTTTACCCCATAAAACGTATTCAGCAGGTATAGAATAATTAATTTCTGGCAAAAAATCCAAAGAGTAGATTCCTGTCGAAAAACCTTGAGCTTCGGTTATTTGAAAATACCATAAGCTAAAATAAAACCATTGCTGCTTTCACACCCGTCCCAATAAACATCAATGATCAGCGTGCCACGATATGTTGCCACATTTTCGGACCTCACTCAGTGCTTACCGTATAATCCCACAAGGAACGATAATATACACGTATAGAAAATATACGAGCTCAGCAGCGCCTTCAACTGGCGAATCGACAAACTAAAATATACGATTTTTTCTATCTTTCTACCAAAGTGAGGTCCACCTATTTCATGCGATATTTCAACTAACAGTAGTAAACTCACGAAAAGGAACGAAACACTACATCTGTCTCACTTCGAACGATTTGAAGGTTAATCACTGAACTTGTGCAGAGGATGACCCTCCGCACGGAACAGCAAAAACGTTGTGAGGTCCGTATACGGACCACACTTTGACATGGTCCTCACAACTTCCGTAATTTTCGCACAAGCGGACCTCACTTTATACGCTGGGAGAATATATATATATATACATATGCATACATGTATATATGTGTATATATGTGTCTTTTGGATTTTAGTTCTCTTGTATTATGTTAAGCACAATTTCAATATTTTGATTATTTTTGCGATAGTGACACCATATTTTTATACATATATCTTGAATTCAATTTGTGTACTCTACTAAAAATATTATTTTAGAATAAGAAATTCATCCACGCACAGGCACTGCCTTAGTTTATTCGAAAATAACTTTTAACAGAATATATCTTAAAATATTGCTTAGTTTTTGAATGAACTAATTATTATCCCAAACTTCAGCCAATCATATTACAAGAAGACAATGACGTCAGAGCCGGGAGGCATTTCAATTTACACATAATGAGATCACGTTTTCAATATTGAATAATAAATCAATTTTTCAAAATTTAGGGAGAATAAATGGTTAGGATTATTTAATAAACTGTCTTCCACGACATCAGAAAAAAAGTGCATATTTCAAGATGCTGGAAATGCTCATTTCTGAAAAATCGCTAGAAACTTTTTAAAATTTTTGTTTTTAAAAAATTAAAATAGTAGCCCTGAAATGAAAACGTATTCAAGAAAGTTGGTGTCCTAGTGGACTTTTTAATTTAAAAAAGATCATTCCAATCGGTTGAAAAATATATCTTTCATAAGGGCCAATAGGGCCACAATGTTTTGTACTGGTTTATCTACAAATTAGCATAGAAATGTAATTCATATGTTGCCAGTTGGCACAGTTCTGATAAAAAAATTCAGTATATTATAATGGTTCACACTGATTACGAAGTTCAACAGATCACCATTGGAAATCATCATAATATTAGTACTGGAATGTCAACTTGAATATTCCTAGGACATTTCGGAGATCATTGTAATCCTCATAGGACAATTCATTGTATCAATTATTAAAAATTAATCATTGAAAACACCAGTAATAATCTTTCAGAACATCAATGATAATTCTAAAAATAACCCAGAATATTCCTGTAATATTTATTTGAATATTCCTGGGACTTTCTGGGAGCGGACATTTCAATGATCACAGAATAATTCATTGGTACCATTTTTCTATTTAATTGGGTGAATTTGTCTTCGCAGATAAATGAGTGTCAAGAACCATGAAACCATTGCGTAGGTTTTCCTCCATTTAATTCGAAATGTAATATCAGCTATGATATTTAAAGTGTATTGGAATAATCATTCAAACTTTAGGGTGGGTTGAAACAGGCCTCGCCTCCGTAAGGGGGCCCCACTATAGGGCTATTGGCTTTGCCCCTTCCTTTTTGGTGCTATCTGATCGAACCCCCCCTGAAACAGGAGGCCCATGGAGGCCAGCTACGGGGACCGTATGGCTTCGCAACTGTTCACTATGGCCCCCTCATCAAACGCCCGAAAAATTGGGGTCCCACATCCGAGGAATTGTTGGTAGCATGCCAAGACACATTAATTCCAAATGGGTTGTATCCAATCTATAGAAAGGGGCCCACACGAAGGATTTGAATCGTTGAATAAAATAAACATAACCTACAAATTAAATTAAACATTTCAAAAAGTGGCTCATGTTTAGCATAACTATCACAGTCTTCATGAAAGCCACACCAAAACTTGATTTGAATTGTCAAGACTTTTGATCATCTATGTAGATAGTATAGGGCTTCTAAGAAATTCAAAGATCACATTTCAAGCAGTGCGTTTTCAGTTGAATGTACTTTTGACAGCCCTATCTCGATAAGTAGTACCATTTTTTCATTGAGACAACGAGTTTCCTTCGAGGACGCCTACATATTTCTAGGTTATATCAGGATGACAACTTTTCTAATATGATTAAAAAAAAAAAAAATTAAAGCATACAGTCCCTATAGGCAACTCAGAAATTGCCCATTACGGGGACCAGAATATTACTTGACTGCAAAAAGAACTAATTGGCGGCAAACGAAAGAATGTAAAATATTCATTTCAATGAAGGGTGACAGCCATCAGAATTGGCATTTGGTGAGTATGCTATTTCAAACTTGCCTTCAAGACCCATATGTAAATGAAAAACGGATAATATATTTCATTTATTATTTCATGGAACTACATATTATGTTAAAAAAATTAATAAACTAGCAAAAATATCAATATCAATTTTAATATGTATAGTGGAATTATGTATAGTATTATTCTTTCTTCTGTGTCTTGAAACCATAAGGAATGGAGCTGTAATCCGATGAAAAGTCTTTTTATCTTCTTTGGTTACTATACGATAATCAGTAGTCCTTCTGATGTTTTTGGACATGATGTAGACGGGTTCAGACTCGTGTAGGACCAGTTCCTTCATCGAATTGAAATTAACTGTCAGTGATGCGTCGAAATTCAAGCTGATACCCTTTACTTTACAAACACTAACTTCTGCTTGCGTATTAGTCGAAAATACAGAATAGGAGTAGTTTTTAGGGCCGCCAGAAACAAATTCAGTGATATATGACCCAGGACCATAGGTAGCCAGTTTCTTTGGTCATATCGCCTGTGAATTCTCCAGTAGGAATATCAATATCTCCATCTCTCGAAATGTATATGACAGAATCAGTATCGTAGTATATGGTACGAGCTCCTAGTTGTTCCAAATAACTGTATAACTTGAGTCGGGCTTGAGCAGTAACCTACGAAGCTATAGCAACATTAACAGTGTAAGAAGCTCATAGGTATCTTCTTTATGTACATAATTGACTATGAGTGTTGTTTCATTCATGGGTATTACCCCATTTACAATACGTGATGGATTCACCAACATTCTGAAAAATCATCGAATCATTCATTATTAGAGTTTTTCCCCAAAAAGTGTTCAAAATCAGCTTGGCAAAAGAGCGTAAGCCAGGATTGTTTATTATTTCTGAAAAATCCAGCTTGACGTTTTCAATTTCAAAAAACTTCTCGATCCTTTTGTGCTTTTGATTCACACAATTCAGGCCATCCAGAAGCCTCCTGTTTGATTTTGATAAACCTGTTCATCATCTCGGTAAACAGCCCTGCTTCCATTGTCGTCTTGTTGAATT
This sequence comes from Chrysolina haemoptera, assembly GCA_958298965.1. NCBI lineage: Eukaryota > Metazoa > Arthropoda > Insecta > Coleoptera > Chrysomelidae > Chrysolina > Chrysolina haemoptera. Next base: position 22,858,710 of record OY282585.1, on the reverse strand, counting down.
GAATGGTTTTATATGCCCAAACTTCATAAATTTCTAAAAGTTTGTAATTCATGCTGATGGCCTTGTTGATTTCTTCTAAAGTTCAATGATCTTTTTTCCTGATTATGCGATTATGCCTCAAGTTTTTCAATTTTCAACTTTGTTGATTCTAGACGAGTACGAGTACAGAGTTTCGAAAGAGGTGTTATGTAAAGGTTTATCTCTTTTATGTGTGAAGCAAATAGGACAGCCATGGTAGTAGCATCATTGAATTCAAATACCTGTCTTGCTTCTGTACAGTAACCGCCCAACTTCATACCATGTATTTTAACTTCATTTTGTTTAGCAGCATGTAAAATATTGATGCCTCGCTCTTTTTCTTCCCACACAAGCCATTTGATAGCCATTATCACGCCATCTATAGCCATTTCTGGGGATAACTCCAATGACGTTTGTTTCTAGAAAATTCCTTCGATATAATTTATTGCAAGTTGATGCAATAGTACATGCTTCTGAGAAAGGACGTTTACAACATATAGTAACTGTTTTCGGAATTTCAAACATGCTTGCTCCACATCAGATATACAGTATTCTATCAATTCTTTATTCATATCGAATTCATTATTTCTGTTTGTCTCATACCATCACGTAAGAAAACCATCCTTTCTCCTTCTTTCATCATACCAGGAATATAGAATTCGACAGGAGGTAGAGTTCCTATATATTTCTCATTGGCCATTTTGTTGAATAGATGAGGAAAATAACTTTTCTTTAAAGAAAGTGGAAGCCCGAAAGCCTGAGGGAGCTCAGATAATTTCATTGGGAAGTATTTTAGAGAGTCTAAAAACTTGACATTTTGTACTTCCATACAAATTATTTTAGTACCCCTCATTATGAGTTGGGGTTTGACATGAGTTTTTGTCAGGATGTAGTTTAATATGAACTGATGATCAAAAGTCTGACCATTGTGTGCCAAAACAACAACATTCCTGAATTTTTTTCTCATTTCCAGAATGAAGTGAACGAAAGATAATACATGATCTGCACATTTCATGATTTGTAATCGTTGGCCACATTTTTTACAGAAACGAACCTCGTTGTTCACAATGGTCACAAACTTGTTTAAATATGCAGAGATTAGGTTCATGAAGATGGCTGTCGTCATCCAAAATCAGCTCCTGTCTTGTTTCCAAATCATAAAATATGAAAATGAAGTTATCTAGCTTCGGTTTTCCTTTATCGTTCTGAATATAACACGTGTATTACAAATTTTGCAGAAAATGTCAACACACACATGTTTTATTGTACTTTTCGTTACCTTCATACACTTGCAGCGAGTTATTTGTTCACAAACAGTACTTTTTTCCTAATGAGTGTGATTTCTTATGGTTTTCATAACATATTGACCCCTGAACTCTCGATGAAAGTTATCGCATTTGACTTTCGTATCATATTTGCCTGCAGGTAATCCTTGACAGCCTGGACATGTGCCACCACATCTGTGACTGTTCTTATTATTGTATGGAATATGACAAGTATTGCAATAATAAATGCATTCAAATGCGGCCGTCAAAGAGGTTATCACGTTAAAATGACGCGTGATAAAGTAAATTGAGTTTTTTACTGCTCTCGTATGCCCCTTGAAACAGTTCATTACGGCCTTTGAAACCATACTCGTATACAACAATTCTGTAATTGCATAAATATTTTTCGAATTGAACTAATTCAGTTATTCGATTTCCATCTTCCGTATGAGATCCAGCGCCTGCTGAGTTTGAATTTTACCCGTGTCTCTACGAATTTTATTGTAATTAATGTATTTTTCAACATGAGCTATAGCCACAGCAAGTGCTCTAGGTAAACATAAATGATCCACATTACTTATCGTAGCTATTCCTCTACGCTACGCGTAGTTTCGGTTTTGCGTAAATACTAATGATTTTGTAAAAAAAAATTATTCCTTTGGTTCTATAATCTCCTTAAGAATGCGGGAAACTACCTATTTTTTTTATTTGTCAAACCATACAATTTTTTTCTCCTCAGATTCATCAACATCAAAAATCAGTTATTTTCCCGCATTCTTATAAACAAATTGAATCATTTGTACCAACAAAATTTTTGCAAAAAACTGAAACTGAACGCTCAAAACCGAAACTCGATTCATCAAAGGTATTGTTTGCTCTTAACGAAAATTTATGATTACCTAGGACCGACCTCATGTAGAAATTTACCCGTATTTCATGCTCTCAATGGATGTGACTATATTCATGCTTTTAATTCAGTAAATTTGTATTCGACGGGGCCCCTGGCCAGAAAGTTATTGGGTAGTTCTGATTTCTTCTATTTCATACGTTTTTTGAAGTGCTGAATCCGAATCTGAAGTGTGCTAACAAAATTTCTTGACGGAACATTAAAAAAAATGCAAAAAAATGGTAAAAAACCTATTTTTTTGTAGTTTTTCGCTTATAACTCGAAAATTATTAGTTTTTCGTGAAAAAAATTTCAGAATGGAAGTGTATAAATTTCCTACAAACTCCACTATTCAGTTTTTTTTTGACAAACAGTTCGGGCTCAAACGCTAAATAGAAATGGGCGTATTTCTGCTGAGTCAGCAAACACCCACTTTTTCACTTCAAAACTCTTATTGACTACTTAATGACATATTTAGTGAATTTCTCATGGAATTATAATGTAATAACACTAAAAGTACTCTTGTTCGTCATTGGAGCAGTTTCAATCAAAGGACTCATCTGAGGTTATGTCGATGACTGCTAGTGACAGTGCGATAAGAAAGGAGCGTTTGAGAGTCTCAAACAACGCAAAACGGTTCTGGGCCATTCAGGGCATCACTTGCTCCTTCTCGGGCTAGTGTATCGGCTCTTCATTGCTGGTACCCAGGCTAGTGTCAGTCTGTTCTGACTGCCGAGCTCGTTTAGGGTTTCTATGGAATATCGTCGCTTGTTTGCCCAGGCTCAATGAGATTTTCATCTTTCGCTTGGTTCCGTAAATGTCGGCTCCTGAACCTTCTTAATTTTTTGGGAGGTCCCTCCTTTCACGCATCCCTCTTCGTTATACTTGTCGTGAAAGTTTTGTCAGAGCTATATCTGGAAAGTATGCCATTTGATGGCATTTTTGTAAACGGGTCGTTTTTCAACTATTCGTATAGGTTGTTGTAGTCTCTGTCGTGCATATTGCTTGTGGGTGCTTGTCCTGACATGGCTCCGCCTTGTATGTATATGTGCAGGGGAGGCAGGTTGAGCAAGACCTCTAAGGCGGCTGTTGGGGTGGTTCTCATGTCCCCGGTGGACTCAGACATGCTGGTCTTTGCAGTCCTCAGAGCCGTCGAACCATTCCTACCTGCTTGGTCTTTGGCCACCATACCACCGAACTATACGTTATGATGGGTCATCATTGAGGGTTCAGTGTCAGCTGTACACCACCTGTCGATTATATCTAGGACTGACTGTGTAAGCTCCGAGACTGTCCTTGCGAATTTGCCTTTTGTAATAATCGCGAGGCTGTCGGCTTATCCTAGGCAATGAAAGCCTCTGGAAGATAGCCCAAAGTAGGGGCGATGGCACCTCTCCCTGGGGACATCCTCTGTTTGCTCAGGTGTCACTGTTAATCCGCCGATTGCTAATGTAATGACCCTGTTTTTAAAGTTAGCGTTCATCCACTGGCACAATAGGAGAGGAACCCCCTTTTCACTAGAGCGTTTGCTATAGGCTCGGTGGATGCATTGTTGAAGGCACCCTTAATGTCTATGAATGTTGTCATGGCTATATCTTTACTGATAGCCCACCTGATACTATTTGGTCTCGATATTTCCGTAGCAAGCCTCCATTCCAAAGTTGTTCACCTGTTTGGATGGAAAGTGAGCTTATCTGAGCATCCTTATACTTTCCTCGAATGTTGTAGTATAGGCATTGTCATTATTTTTCAAGAAACCTATTTGGTTTACAGTACCTTCTTTGGCTAAACCCTTATGTACCTTCATTGTATGATCTAAATAAGGTATGCGCAGAGAACTGGGGAGAATCCACTGATTAACTTCAATAATAAATTAGAGTTTTGTAGTGAAAAAGTGGGATTTTCCCCAGTCAGCAAACCTCAGATTCGGATTCGGCACCCTAAAAAACATAGAGAATGGAAGTAATTGAAACTACCCCAAAACTTTCTTCGTAGAAATACAATTTGATAAGATTATTTCTTCAAGAAAGGAAAACAAAGACCATTTTATTGAATTTGGCGAGCCTGAGTAATTTTTTACAAATCATACAAAATTTCATCGGGACATTTACAGTGTTGACAGAATACTTAACGTGGATGCTACCAGGCTTCAAGTGTTCATAAATAATTTTACTGAGTGAGTTAGGAATTTGACCACAAAAATATAAAAAACTTTGATGCGAGCAATCTACCACCATGCAAAACAGAGCTTTTCCAACAATTTTTTCGAGCAAATTACATTTCAATATAATAATATAGTCATGTTATATCGTTAATTCACCAATTGACTTTTTAAAAAAAGATTACACAAAAGTGGTTCAAACTACCAGTGATAATTATACTTGGATACAAGTTTATTGGTACAAAATGAATTTACACTGTCAGCATTTCTGCAGGTGTTCATCCGTTGGCGTCGCAAGTCCTTATCTCTTGACATTGAGATTGTCCGAGACGTAATTAGCAGCTATTTTCATTATATAACAACTTCCCTTTTTGAAAAAAAGTTGTTACTTTGCTACAACTTTTAGATTAAACTCGTTCTTTAAAGTTCATGTTGAGTTCGACTTCTTCTTCAACAGCCTCTTGGGGGTTGATACTTGGTCTTCTCTTTGGGGTAAATCTGGCTAGGTGCGTGAAACGATCCTATTTGCTCTTGGATGGTCTGGTGGTGGTTGATCGTTAGATATAGCTATTCCAATTCTTATTTGTTTTCGGCGTGGCATTTACAGAAGATGTAAAGGACGATCAAAGAGATGATCAGGGTGATGGTAAAGTATGTGAACCATGATATGTGCTTACTAACAAATGGTTCGTTGATCAACTCGTCCAGTTCTTCCGAGTATTGACTCAATTTATGTTCTGCAACGTTCTTGTAAGTAACGTTCTTGTACTTATCGATGAGGTACTTGTAGTGAACTCGCGTGCTTCCAATTAATGCATTACATTCAGGCTGAAGTTTAAACAAAGAATTGGTTTTAATTATTTCAGTCATTGGTTCCATGTTTGTACATTTGACAGTGATCGGTAGGTCGTTTGAAATGGTAATAAGCCAAAAGTTTAGGCTAAGTTCTTGAACATTGTAGTCCTTAGCATAAATAACTGATGTTTGGCAAGTTTTCGGAAGATGATTACTCTTCTGAGTAATTGAGCTTCACAGATGGCTTCGGTGTCTATGTGATAGGGCAGCAAATCGAAGCAAATTCTCACACCACGACTTAAGAATTTACAATTTTCCAAATTTTGAAGTGGAATGTACAACAACGAATCATCATCTCTCGCAATATATTTTTGAAATGATAACAAAATATGGTGTCCTGTCGATTATCTAGTATTGGTATTGGTGAAAGTCGATACAAAGTATATGTCTCTGGTTCAACTAATGGTATTTTCAAAATGAATACAATTTTTGAATCCATTTGATATGCTTCAAGTTCAATAATTTCAATGTATCGAGCAATTTTTGAGAATGTTGTTGATAATGGCAAATTATTTTTTTGAAGGGATTGTGATATGTCTAGGAGAGAGGTAATTAAGTCATTTGGAGTGATGATTGAACTGTGAAGAATATTTAATCTAGCAAATGTTATGGAATTCAAAACATTATTGAGAGTATCCTCCAGAAAAATAGCTTTCCATCAGTGTTTCACATATGTCCAATGTCCTTACTTGTGCTTCGAAAAAAGCAACATCATCTGAGGTTTTAAATATTGATGTTTCAATTTTCTTTATGTCTTTATTGACAGTTTCTTCGTCTATTTGCAATTTTTGTATAGTCGAGTTGAAATTTTTAATCACAGATGTAGTAACAGATATCTGATTTTTCAGAAGATTTTCAATTTGGTGTTCGTCTTGTGAAATTTTGTTTATACAGTTTGTATAATATTCACCGTCTGACGCATCCAAATTTCCAGTTATTGCTTTCCAAAATGTACCTACTCCATTAATTAGTCCGCGTTTCTGTCGATTTTTATAATTTTCAGTATCGCCAAATATTTCTCGATACTTGAGACTAAGTGAATTTAATACCTGAGTTAGAAGACTAATATGAATTTGCACTTGGGCTTTTAAGGACATCATTAGTGCACCTGGTTGCTCAAACATGTGTAACATATTTTCTAAAATTTTATCATTATTTTCCAGGGCGGATTTTATGTGCTCTAAGTCTTTATAGACGAGCAAAGTCCATTTTTCATTCGAAATTTTCAAATTACTTTCTTCATGAAGGAAAATACCAATAGTATCATTTACTGGTCGAATGGAATATTGTGAACGGGCTGCAAAATGACCCTGAAAAGAAAATTAATCCTCAATATAGAGTTTCAATCTATCAAAGTTTACTTTTGTTTTCTGTCGCGTTTTCCAATTAACTAGTATTGCTGGAAAATTTCTATTATCTCATAGGGACCATTAAATTTATTTGAAAGTTTATCTCTGATCTGATATTCTTTAACCAAAACTTTATCTCCTACTTTATATTCTACAGGTTGTCCAACGTGTTTGGTCGAATCTTACTTTTGCTTTTTCTTTTTGTCTTTGAGTTCTTTCTCGGGCAGTTTTGTAGTCATACGAGACTCTGTTATTGAGGTCTCGAATATATTTTGAAATTAGTTGGTTCTGGTTGTACAGGGTTTCTGGTGGTCGACTAGATGTATGTCCGAATAAAAGTTCGTACGGTGTAAACCCATGGGTTTTTTATTTTTACTATTATTATAGCAAATTATAGTGTAAGGTAGACATGTAAAGGGATGGTCATCGGGTTTATCAGTTACACTCGATCTAATCATTTCCATGAGTGTGGCATGGAAACGTTCCAGAGATTCATTCTGATTGGGAATGGTTAACGCTTGAAAATGATAATTTTATATCGAAAAGCATGCACAAATCTTTCATTAGGGTGTTATCAAATTCACGACTATAGTCGCAATGGAGTCTCAACGGGGTACCATAATGTTAAATAAAATCAATAAAGCATTGACAACTGATTTTGCAGATTTATCATCGATCGCGTATGCCTGTGTGAACTTAGTCAGTTCATCCCTGATAGTGAGAGCATAATTTTTAGTAGAGATTTCAAGAATATCAACATTAACTCTTTCAAATGGTGTTTTAGGTGTTTCAGTTATCACCAGAGGGTTACTCAAAATTTTCCTGCAAATTTTGATTTTCTGACAAGTTTCACATTTCTTTACGAAATTTTCAATATCTTTAACTAAATTTGGCCAATTATATTTTTCTTTTACACGCCTAACAGTTTCATTGATACCTTGATGTAAAGGACATGGCACGGATTATATGGGTTTCTGGGGTTCTACGAATTTTGTTCAATTTTTGATATGTGATGTAGGATGGGTAAGTGATTGAAAGTTACCATTGGCCCAAACGTGTGGCACACGTCGTTTGGTCAAAAAAACCGTCCAAAGAAAATGGCGGATGCACCACAATAGAAAATATTCACTTTGAATCTTACTCAAGAGTCCAGTTTCGGAAAATTCAAAAAATATTTTCTCAAATTTCACAGATCGATGTGTAATCACGAAAATCCATGTAATGTACTGGGTGTCCCACAATCAATGTACTGAGTGATACCAACATGTGCTCAAAAATGCTCTTCAAGAAATAGAAACTACCTAAACACCAAAACTACGTCAATTTACACTCGATGCACGCTTCACTAACTAAATTAGCATCTTCAGGTGTTTGGGTAGTTTCCATTTCTCGAATTGTAATCACAACCAATTGAAGTTTCAAATATTCATTTCATTCATAAAAGAAGAAAACCGTACAGGAAACATAGTGATACATTTACACAGACAATAGGTAAAAAACATATAAAAATACAATTTCTGAAATAAAATAGCATATAGCACTTCGTTTCCAAAATCTCCGAGATATTTTCATTCCTTTATGAAGCACCAAGCATTTTCCGCTAAAAGTGGTCTTTTGGATACCGAATATTTGTTTTATGTCTAACGTACCCAAAACATGCTTGAGACGAGTACACACATACCTAATAAGTTCTTGTACCTGCCCTACAAGTGCAAGAAAGACCCAGTAACTAGACTCCAGGGGTCGAATTGAGTATTTCTTCATTTCATTGAGAGCAAAAATTAGTGCATCAAACTGCAATAAGGATTTCATAATGCGTCCTATAAACCTTTCCGAAGTTTGATTAGAAATGTTATTATATGTTTCTTTTTTATAAACCGTAGGTTCACAATATTTATGTAAACAACTGCAACTTTGTAAGTGAAGTAAGACGCGCTGTTATCTTTGAAAAGCGGTAATGGCACTTCGTGCTCAAAATACACACAAACTCAGTTCCTAGACAAAAAACGCTAGATATTTCATTCAAAATGGGCACATAATTTCACCTATGAGAAAATCAACATCCAATAGCCAATGTAAATATAAGATATCTAAATATCCAATAAAACTTCCGCTAGTCGGGATTGAACCCGTTCCATCTGCTCATCATGTTTTTCCTTTGACCTCTAGGCCATCATAGACTATTAGAGTGCATTGCATTCATTGTTGATAGTTTCCATAATCCAAGCATAAATTCTTTTTCCAGAAAAGCAGTGGAGATAGAGCTTTTTTCAATAACCTCGCTCTAGAGCGGAAAAGCTGTCAATAAATAACGTTTTAAGGCATCGAGATATGAAGGTATCAAAGGATATTTCTCTAAGCAGTTGTTCTTCGAAAAGAAATTATATTTTGATTACATTTTCTTTGAATTTTCGAATTTCATAAACTGGTTAAATGTTGCAAAAATGTCTCTAGCTCTCCCTTTCATATCTGATGCTTGCTTGATTCATTTATGTTAATTTTTTAGTTGTCAGAAAAATAAGACCAAAATCAGCAGAAAACTATTATTGATCATAGCAAGCATTGGAATGATTTTACTATGGTGAAGCAAATTAAAGTCTGTTTATTTTTACATGGAAGTAAGATTATGAAAGAAATATGGTGAATTGTAACATTTGTGATAATAGCAAATCGCAGGATAGATGGAATTGATGTGGACATCGAGTTAGTCCGGAAAAGAAATCAATTAGCTTCATTACATAGGAATAGATTTCGATACCAAATATCGACGTAACTCTAAATTAATCAAGAATTTGTGTTGTTTTTGATAAAAGATTAATTAATGTGATGCAAATAAAAGAAAACAACTTCGCTATTTAAATGAATGTTATTGTTCCCAAACTTCATAGATGTTTTATTTGCCAAAAGAATGGAAATAATCATAGACTCACACTGAAAGTGTGAGTCTATGTGAGTTAAAGTGTGGTATAATCCTTCCAGAAGATTCTGTAATGTTCACCTCAGTGATGATGATTTCGTGCTTCTCCACTATATGGAAGTTGAACTCTATGTTTATATCCATCGAGGTATCCTAATGAATGGAGAAGAAATAAAGGAGTGATTTGGTTATTTGAGGAAAATGAATAATGAAATGGTGTCATCAAAATTCGAAAGTGAGAATAATTTCACTGAAAAAGATTTCAAAAATATTACTTCAATCACAAAAAGGCAGTTTGAAACTTTATTCAGTTATTGCGATCCTATTGAGTTGTATGGATCACAACAAATTATATAAAAAAAGGATAACATTTCTGATTAAACTTCGGCAAGGTTTATCGGACGCTTTCTTAAAATCGTTATTGCATTGCAGTTCAAGGCAGGTGGTTAGTTTGATAATAACTTCGGTACGATTAAGTCTCATGCGCAGGCTTATTCCAAAAAATCTTGGTTAGAAGTGTTTATACAAAAACGTATCACTCAGTTTGCAAATATTTTATATAATCCTGAACCACTTACTCCGAAAGCAATATTGTATCCAGATGGTACATATCTCAGAGAACCCAAATCTTCGTATTTTCGTATAGCCCGACAGTCATATTCCATGCACAAGAAATATATACTTCTGAAGGCTGGTTTTACCCGGTGGGTATATATTGGATGTACACGGTCCTTATTTTTCCCATGGGAGAAATGATGATGCAGCTATTTTGATGCACAATATGACTCAGGATGGAAATAACCTCCGCACATTGATACGAGATGGCGATATTTTCGTAGTCGATCATTGTTACCGAGATGCATTAGAATTTTTAAATAATCTGAACATAAACCACGAAATGCCGGCGATCATCAACAAGAAGAAAAGCAATGCACTACAGAAGAACCTAACCGATCTAGGCTGGTAACTAAGACACGATGGATAGTAGAGTCAAAGAATGGTCACCAGAAATCTACTTTTGAATTCTTCATGGACATGAGTTCATAAAAATTGCTTGTGCAACTATGAATTGCTTCCATGAACCCATTCACATGCAATCTGCGGATGAAGATTTGGCTCTTAGAATGCTAGAAATTGTCCAGGAACCCAATGTTGTGCAATTGCGAGTGTAACAAGAACATTTACATTTACGTCGTGGGCAAGGTCCACGGTCACACCTCGATCAAAATGGAATTCCAACATTTTCAAGCCTGCACCTGGAATATACCCGAGACAAAACTTTTGCCACTTACCAAGTGGAACTAGCCCCAGGTTATACTCAAGACAAGTTTTCTAGGGAAGAAAATGAATATGTATTTTAAAAACAGCTCTTCGAACCAAGATTATTGCGAGCTAGGATTCATTCCCGATTCACCCAATAGAAAAAGCATACCTTATTCATTGCTTTCAATGAAATGGAAGACAACTCAGTTCGACCCCTAGAGGAGCCTATACTAGGAACTTATTGCACATGCAAGGCAGTTGCAAGAACCCTAGGTGTGTGTGCTCATGTCGCTAGCATATTATGGTATCTCGGATATGCTCGATATGAACCAAATATTCAGTATCCCAAAGAACTTTTATTAAGAAAAATACTTGATGCTTCACGAAGAAATGAAAATATACCGGAGGTTTTGGATATGTAGTATGTGATAATGCGTTTTTTTTTCAACAGGCTTATATCAGCTTCACTTGTATGTATCTATGTAACGGAAACTTTGAACGTGATTTTCATCCACTTCCAGACGTCCAAAGAATTTGAAATTGGGCTTTGGCTTCATAACTCCGGTGACAAAGTAATTTCGCATTTTTGTTATAGGAGAAAAACAAAGTGACGGATACAAGATGGTGGACGAGATTTGTGATAAAGGTCCGATTTGATTCATTATTGGTATTTAAGGATTTTTGGGGTACGAGATTATGAATTTTTCATCAAAATTCAATAATTCAAAATAGTGGCTCCAAGATGGCGGACGAGATTTGTGATTATGATCAGATTCGATTCAAAATTGGTATGTGGGTCTTTTTCAGGTCGTATATTTCGAATTTTTTGTCAAAATTCATGAATCAAAGATGGAGTCTACAAGATGACAGACTATATTTGTCATTATGGTCTGATTCGATTCAAAGTTAGTGTGTGAGGGTTTTTGGGGTCAGAGATTATGAGTTTTTTGTCAAAATTTATCAATTCAAGATGGCACCCCAAGATGGTGGATGAGTTTTGTGAATATGATCAGATTTGATTCAAAATTGGTATGTGGGTCTTTTTTAGGTCGTATATTTCGAATTTTTTGTCAAAATTCATGAATCAAAGATGGAGTCTCCAAGATGACAGACTATATTTGTCATTATGGTCTGATTCGATTCAAAGTTAGTGTGAGAGGGTTTTTGGGGTCAGAGATTATGAGTTTTTTGTCAAAATTTATCAATTCAAGATGGCACCCCAAGATGGTGGATGAGTTTTGTGAATATTATCAGATTCAAAATCAAAATTGGTATGGTTTTCGGGGTCGGAGATTTCGGTTTTTTAGTTATAAAAAAAATGTAGTTTAAAAAAACTAAAGAATACGCTTTACTTTCAACATGGACTGAAAAGTAAAAAAAATGACAATTTAATTACTCAAATGTAAAAAAAGTGTGAGGTGCTTGACAAAGTTCTCTTAAGCTCTAGAACGCTCAGTATTGTTAAGTTAAACTAATATAGATCGAATGCACTCACGCTTATTTTTACAATTGAGTAATTAAATTATCAATTATTTTTGGACGTATTCTTTAATTTTGGTAAACTATTATTTTAATGTGTATTTTCATAAATGTGTTTTTCTCTTTATGATAAATGTATCACTGTGGTTTCTGTTTTCATGTTTCAAGAATGAAACACTAATTCTGATTCAATCACAAGGGAAATATACTAAATCAATAAAATGTTGAAATTGATAATTTTTTGGCGGTATGTTACATCAATTGTGGAACACCCAGTACATTACATGGATTTATGTGATCACACATCAATCTCTTGATCACCTAACATTTGAGAAAAATTACTTTCACTTTGTCGAAACTGGAAACTGAACCGGATTTAAAATGAATAGTTTCTATTGAGAGGCATCCGCCATTTTCTTTGGACGTTTTTTTTGACCAAACGATGTGTGCCACACGTTTGGGCCAATGGTAACTTTTGATCACCCACCCATCCTAAATCACATATCAAAAATTGAACAAAATTCGTAGAACCCCAGAAACCCATATAATCCGTGCCATGTCCTTTCTCTTACCGGAATGATATTGACTCATAATAATGGTATTTCGTCTTTATCAGGAGTTTTCGTCAAATTTTGGCATATACTTATTTTAATCTTTTTTTCCGTAAAAATAAAAGAGAGCATTTCTAGAATGGGTAGTTCTAGATTGTTTTCAACGTAGTATGTTCTTGAAAGATCTAGTTCGTTATGTTTTGCATAGAGTACATAGAACAAGTGTTCATTGACTGCATTTGGGTCGAATGGTAAAGCAATAATGAAATATTTCATTCTTTTAATGGATTTACTAGATAAATAAAACATTAATTGCTTTATCATAAAATTCGGCATGTTCTTCAAAAATATCCTCGAGTATTTCATAATGAAAATCTTCTAATTTATTTTGTCGAAAAAATGTTTATCTAATAGTTGACTATTGTAGAATTTAATTTTTGAGTAATCAATCAGAGATTCGGTTTGATATAAGTGTACGAATGTATTAAATTCTTGTTGTATTTTTTTCAAATTAACTCATTCCTTCTCACGCGGCGCCTCTTCTATTTCCTGTCTCTCCATTTGTGCTTCTGGTGGAGTATCCTGATTTTCATTTTCCTTTTCGTTTTCACTTTCATTTGAGGCGAATATTGAGAATTTTGATTGAAAATTCGCGCATTCTTTAAAGTGGTTTATTTTTATACGTGATAGAGCATTGGCGTTCTTATTTATTTTGCCAGGTTTATACTCTTATCTCGTAATCATATTCTTCTAACTTGAGTCGCCAACGTGCCAATCTACTACCTGGGTCTTTAATTGAAAAGATCCAAATGAGGGGTCTATGGTAAGTGACTAATTTAAATTTTCTGCCGAATAAATATGGTCTAAAGTGTTTTACAGACCAGACTATAGCCAAAAGGTTTCTCTTTATAGTAGAGTACTTGATTTCGGCATTACAGAGTGTTCGAGAAGCATATGCTATAGGGAGATCTTTTCCTATAGGTCCTTGTGAAAGGACAGCTCCTATTGCGAATGCACTTGCATCTGTCGTCAAAAGGAATGGTTCTTCAAAGTTTGGATAAATCAAAATGGTACTAGAAGTGAGACACACTTCAGTTCTATAAATGATTTTTGGCATTCTGGGTTGAAATAAAATTTTACTTCTTGCAAAAGTTTTGTTAGAGGTTTGGATATTTTAGCAAAGTTCGAATTGAAACGACGGTAATAGCCTGCCAAGCCAAAAAACGATTCGATTTCTTTTGGATTTTTCGGTTGAGGAAAATTTTTAATACGTTCTATTTTGGATGGGTTTGGTTTAACACCATCTTTCGTAATGACGTGACCAAGGTATGCAACTTCCTTCCTCAGAAATTCGCATTTATCAGGTTGGATTTTAAAGTTAGCCTTTCTTAGTCTTTTAAATACTTCTGTTAATGTTGAAAGGAGACTAAATAATAATATCATCCATAGAGTATCGAAAAGTTTCCATCGGGGTATGCTGGTTTCATACGAGCGTAAAGAATGGCTTGCTATTATGTTGAGAGAGCATTACCATTTCTCCTAGACTCGCTAGAGGAGGGATATCGACGTGGCTGTTAATTCGTCGGACGAGGTAGTAGGGGAGGCGTACAGTAGTGCGTCTCTCTTATTTATGTGGTATTATCATATCATTGTGTTCCTTATTGTTTGAATAGATTTGCCTATACCCTCGATGAAAACTTTCCGATACTGTATACACAAGGCAACGTTCATTTTGGATGCCAAGAACGATGTTATCCATAACGCGTTGGAACGTTGGTGGAGCGTTCTTCAGGCCAAATGGCATACGAACAAATTCGTATTGTCCATTCTCCACAGAGAAAGCTGTCTTGGGTACATCTTTCAAGTCAATTTCTATTTGGTGGAAGCCCGATGCAAGATCGAGGGTCGTGAAGTACTGACACTTTCCAAGTTGGTCTAGTAAGTCAGAAATATTAGGTAGTGGGTACTTATCGTCAACTGAGACTTCGTTCAGTTTTCGATAATCAATAACAACACGCCACTTCGGTTTTCCAGAAGCATCCAATTTTTTGGGAACTACCCAAACAGGGGATGACCATGGGGAAATGGATGGCTGAATAATACCTTGTTTTAGCATTTTAGAAATTTGGGTTTTAACCTCTTCTTTATGGACTTGGGGATATCTATATGATTTCGTGAATATGGGTTTGGCATTATTAGTTTCTATTGTATGTTTAATATCATTCGTGAAGGTAAGGTCGTCACCTTCTAAGTAGAAAATATCCGAAAATTCCATACAGACGTCAGTCATTAATTCCTTTTCTTCATCATTTAAGTGATCAAGTCGTAATTGGTTTTGAATTTCTTGGGTTCTATCAAAATTATTTTCAAGCTGCTGGTCATGTAACGTATTAATATTCAAAACTGATTCAAATTTCGAAATTGGTTCCAGTTTCAAGTCTGAAAAGTCAATAGTTTTGGGAATAGCATTTTAACTAAAGCATTTGGTAATCTAAGTTTCTTCTTTTCCTGTGCTAACAATATATATATATATTAATAAGATTACATTTCAGCTTAAAAATGTGTTCAGTTCTAGGTTCGATTGTGATTTGATTTGGAATTAATTTAGACGTTTTCAGAATTTCCTCATCAGTAACTTCGAACAAAGGAACAGTTTTGAAATTTGTTATTAGTTGGTTATTTTTCAAATCAATAATACAATTGTAGTGTTCAAGAAATTCAGATCCAAGTAAACCATCAAATTCAATATCTAGGTTGTACACATAAACGTTGTGTGGATCATTATCTTTAAAATTTATAAGAGTTGATTCATTGATCAATATTTTTTGGTCAGTAATTCCCTGGACTATAACATTTTCTGAAAATCGATGCAAATTTTTTCGCAACTTTTTGGTTTAAATATCGAAATACCAGTGTCAATAAGTATTTTAAAGGAGTTTGTTAGGTCTTTTATGCGGTAGATATTTTTGGAATTTATAGAATAAAGAGAGCATACATGAAGCGTTGCTCCGGGAAGTTCAGATCGGGATTGTAGTCGTTCAGATTCATCGATTGAATTTGAGATTGGATTCCCAAAATTGTGTAGTGTGTTTGGTTGAAGTCTGGAGGATGGTCTTGGGTAGGAAGTGACAGAAAATCCTGATAGTTAACTTCATCAAATTGTTCATATTGATTTTAATGCTCAAATTCATTGTATTGATCGTGATAGTTTGATTGGAAATTTTGACCATTATCAGTATAATAGTTTTCAGATTCTTGGCTACTAGCTGTATAGTGATCATTGTAGAGTTCAAAATTTTGGAATTGTGAATCTTGAGAGTATTGATTATCCTGATAATTCAAACAAAATGTTCTTTGTTGGTTGAAATTCGAATTGCGTTGGATTACTGTGGTACGATTTACTTGTTGATTTTGTGGTGTCGGTCTTGACTGGTTGTTTTGGAATTGAAATCTTGGCTAATTATTTTGAAATTGTGGTCTCTGTTGCGTATTTTGAGATTGTGGCTATTTTGGAAATCATTTGGGGGACGATTTGGTTGAAAGGAATTCGGTCTTGAAAAGTTGATATTCGGGTTTCGGCCGGAATTCGAAAAGTTTGGTTGACGTCTTTGTCTTTGTCTACATTCATTGAATGAGTGATCTAGACGTCCACAAAATGTGCATTTTGGAATTTGATTTGTTTTGGCATGTTATTTCGAGATTGGTTTTGTCTGTCGTGTTTTTAATTCTCAAAATAGGATAATTGAAGTTCTCTTCTGATACGCATTTGTGCTTCGAGCATGTCTCTGGGATTTCCAGCACGTATTATTTGTCCAAGTCTTGGTTCGATTCCCGTTCAGAGTCATAGTTTCAATGAGTCGGGATTAGGCGTATTTTTGCTCTGCATTAAGAGCAGTTTTTTGAATACATGCGTGCATTTTTGCATTATGTACTTGCAAACGGTTGAAGAACACTAATGCAGTTTCATTTGTCAATTGTTTCAGTCTCTGTAGGTCTTGAATCAGAGATGTCAAGTCTCGAGTGTCACCAAAATCAATAGTTGATAAATTTTTAATTTCAGGGTAGGTATTAGGGTCTCTTGAACTTATGAGCTGTGCCATTAAATTTATTTTTTATATGGATTGTTAAAAGATTTCGTTGGTCACGAGTTGCCATTTGATATGCACAATGACAAGCATTTAAGAAAGTAATCAAAAATATTTGATCACCTTCATATTCTGGGGCAATGGAAAACACTTTGGATAATTTATAAGGTTCAATTTCAGGAACAGGATCCTGAATTTCATTCTCATTTTCAGCATTATTAACATTGTTCGCAGGCGGGTTCTCCATATTGATCAAAAAATTGATTAGCAACTAAATAAAACAGATAAATTGTATCGTTTGGGAATAATCGAACAGTACGATCATTTTACAGGTAATTGATCAGTACAATTATCAAAAGTTAATTTTTTCTTTTGAGTCTGTATAAAATAATCACTTAGTATGATTATTAAAAATAAAATATTCGTAATATAACGAGATGATTCTTTGTCACTTACAGTAATAGTTTCATGGGTGATTCGTCTTGTTCTCGATGTAAGAATGACATTTTTTGAAATATAAGAAAATCCGTTTATTGTCTATGAATTGTACCATTTCATTTGATGCCAGTCTTGAATGAAAAAATCAACAAAGGCCTGTTTAAAGCGAATATTCTTCAAATTCTTCAAAAAATCGAATGATCTAACTTAATCTGCCCCAGTAATTTTGAATTCCAGCTTTGTAGACTCTTGTAGAATAGATCTTTCGTATTCTTTGATTAAGAAGAAAAATATTGATCGAAGATGAAGTCGTATCTTGTAGCTTTAAGCTGTATTACCATTTGAAGCATCTTCTTGAGATAGCTCTGATAGTTTTTTTTACATTTCTCAGCGTGTGCAAATGTTTTAAAAAACATTCAATCAATAATACATCAATTTCAGGAGGTGAATCGTGTTGAACGCCTTTTTTAAAAGATTTATAGAACATATGGTAAATTATGTTTGGAAGCGTTTGGCAGAACTTATGACCGGTCGAGTGTCTGGCAGTGTTCAAAATTATTTTGTAATAGTATTTTATGAAATATATACAAAAATCAGCCATCAGAATTTAAGATTAGTTATTCCTATTTACCTCTCTCACCTGGTACCTACAAATTGGCCGTCTGACAAACTTAGCAATGTATATTTCAACACTACTTGAGGCCCCACATTTTGTCTTTCAGAAAATAAAGTATGTCTGGGGGCCCTGGGCTCTTACTCTATTACTGTAGGCGCCAATTGGCAAGGGGTGATGAAATGCCAAATTTTTATGATGCTTTTCAAGAAGCGCGGGCTGACCGAAAAATGAAAAATGAAAATTGAATTTAAGAAGAAGGTTAGGTTTTCATTTATGCTGAAAATTCAATTACATTTAAATTTAATAAGTGTTGGATTGTGAAATAAAAATTAATATTTGAAAAAGTTGGTTATTATTATTATTCATAGTGTGAAAGCGTCGACTAAAGGGCGCCGAAAGACAATCTCGCTTTGCCTTGATGAAGTTCTAGGACTGCTTTCCCGAATCTAGTGGCTTTGATAAATTTTGGCTCGTTCTGCGGTAGCTTAGCCAACTTCTTCAGATTCTTCCTGCAGTCCAAAGCAATCTTATCGATTGCATCAAAATGACCCATCTGTGAAAGATCGAAATACTTCATTCAAATATTCTTACAAAATTGAAAACATTTTTTGATTCACGCTGTTTATAAATGGAACTACGAAAAAAAAATGTTACACACTGTATTTATGAAAACGAAACACTGCAAAAATATTTGTGATATGCACTGTATATGAATGTGTTGAAAAATTCGAAATGGAAAAAATCCCCGTTTATAAGTAAATGATCAACGCATAAACTCTTTTTTGAGAAATTTACCGGTAATCAAATGAAAATGAAAAAATGTACTCACTTTTGCAAATACGTTGATTCCTTCAAGTGACACAAGCGTCGATGAGCGTCACTTCAATTACGAGTACTTAGACTGAGAGAGCAATAACAAATAATACGTCTGTTTTCCACGTGAGGTAAATTCAGAATGACGCTACAGACGCGTTCCCTCTCACATCTAACATTGTATGACCCTCCGCCATCCCCTTCAACGACCGATATGAGAGACGTCATGCACTTCACATGAAATTGGCGATAAAGATAGATATAAAAAAAAACTATGAGTTAAAGTGGGATACTTCTTCAGGATTTCCAAGAATGGATGACGCAAACCGACGGCTTGTTGTTCTGTCTTTCAAACTCATCTATCACGGAATAGTTTGCAAAACAATTTTTCGTCTAACAAATGCCCCCATCCTCCCGACACTACCTCAAAATAAATATTTCGACAAACGGGGAGACATCGCCCTACACCAATCACGAACCTCGCAAACCCATTCAATTTTTCGAACAGCTGTGTGTATGTGGCGTGAACAACTCTCGATTCAGACACACATTTAGTCCAGTGAAATATGAGTACTGGGAAATTCGAGGCACGTCCCATCTTTTGTAAGGGTGTTCCTCGTTGACGTCCCCTACCAGTACTGCCATCCCCCAACCGATTGGTGACACCAAATTCTGTATATCGTCTACCTAACGCGGGATTCCCAATATCTATATAACTTCTGCTACTATTCGAAATTAACTGATGCTACGGGGGTATGGGGAAGTGGGTGTGGCTTGGTAATTACATAAACTATAGTCATCCTCGAAAAATTGAGCCATTCGTGATATCTTTTTTATTTCTCAAGATAAAGCCTATTGTACGTTTTCATCGTGTCGTCCCGTATATCTAAAACTTTTCAATTTTTGTTTGAAGGTTTATGAACGATGTAGTTACTTGAATGAGTACTAACATTTCGGATGTTTTAATGGTTGAAAGATTTCTACTTCTTTCGCTTTTTTATTAGATACAAACAATGAAAATAAAAGAAGTAAAAATATTTCAACCATGAAGACGATGGTCTTCCGACATGTAAGTTATCAATTTTGAAATTTTTCATTGGAGTCCTTTTACACTAACCGATTAAAATTGCACTTTTTGTCCTAAAATAGAATTCAATTATGTTTTATTTAAGGAGAATACAATGACTAGTAGTTATTGTATGCCAGTAGAATACTATATTTTGTCCACGACATTTCAATGAATTTCAAACACCATTAAAAACACTAGTAAAATATATATTCATTCAAATTATTGGCCAGCAATATTCATAAAAATTGTTGTACTTGGTTATTACAATAATTCTTATTTTACTTGTATAATTTGGAAGCATATACAGGGTGTTTCTGAAATTGGAGCGATAAATGAAAGGGGAAGTAGAAGATGACAAAATAAAACGAAATAGAATTATACATTTTTGTCGAAAAAAATTATTTTGGGAGATATTGAATTTTAAAGTCTTCAAGAAACTTTTGGTAATCATTGATCAGAGGTCTGCAGCGTACGCGAACCGAGCTAAAACACACTGCCTGCAGTTCGCTGACTGCCAGCGGACAGACACGCTGTAGCCTGAGACATCAAACCAGTGCCTCCCAAACAAAAAGTAACATAAAGTAACATAAAGCTCAAATATTTTGATATTTAAAAAACAAAAATTCTTGCTATTTATTTTTCCATATAAAAACTCATTTTCTTAATTGCTTAAATTTCGGAAACCTCCTGTTTACTTAGTAAAATAAATACATTTACAATCAATAATCAATAAGTTATGAGCTAGTCGTGGACAAGATGTGGACACATGTATTGATTTTGGCTCCAAAAATAATTTATATTATGTCTATTTTGTATGAAATTGTTATTGCAATTGAAAGGCTGTTTTTTTCTTTGAATAGGAAGTTGAAAACATTTTCATGGTGATGGTAAAAGTGGCAATCCTTGGATAGAATCTGGAGGAGTTTTTGAAAAATGTCTAAAACCATCAATGCATATAGGATGTAAGTTCATTTTTATTCCGTTGAGTTTTTATTTTTGTGCCTCTGCTTTTATTAGGTTTCGTAGATTTAATTAAGATGGATGAGATGACATTTCATAAAACCCTTTTAGGGAGCAACAATTTGCAAGTTTATATTTTTGAGAAATATTTACGCCAACAAATCTCACATAAAAATTTACAGTGCGTTCCAACGAAAATTTGACCTCCCAGACGTGTGATCGAATATATCAAAGAACACGTCAATTTTTATTTTTAAGGGGACTAATTTCGATATAAAATTCATACCCGAAACTTCACCCATTCCTTGCGGTCAGCAGCTACCCCCTATTTTTTCATTTAAAAGGTAATTTTTATCGAAATTGGTTCATTCGTTATTGAGAAATTAAATTTCGTTTTATTTAACATCATTATCAATGGGAACAAAATCAACGGATAAATTGCTCATAATGACCTCCACCTAGTTTCATACAATAATACAGTCGACTTTTGAAAGCGTTCACTGTGTTTCAACATGGTTTATTCTACTGAAGAAGGAATAGAAATTGTTGCAACCTATTATTGAAATGATGAATGTACTAAAGCTGCTGCAAGAATTCATGATACAAATCATCAAAATGAAGTATTCCGTCTTGTCAGGAATGACGCAGTTGAAGTTGCAGTTTTAGGATATGTACTAATGGATATTCGACGAGCTATCAGACAAGTGCCTAGCTAGAGCGTCTGGTGTATCAGCTACTAGTGTTTTTAAAAGCCCACAAATTTCATCCTTTCAAAATAAGGCTAGTTCAGGAATTAAACGAAGATGATCCTGATCGTCGACTTCAGTTTTGCGAGTTCAGCGAGAAATTGACCAATAACCCAGACGAAAGTACTTTCATGTTGACTGATGAAGTAAATAGACATAATTGTCGTTACTGGAGCGATGTGAATCCTCATTTGTTGATGGAAAAACATTCACAAACTCCACAAAAATTGAATGTTTCGGCTGGCATTCATGCTAATCATATTGTTGGACCATTCTTCATTGAAGGTAATCTCAATGGAGACAAATAATTGAATCTATTACAAGAATGTGTAGATCCTAGAATTACATACATTTTCGAAAATTATGACATTTTACTAGAAAACGAAAAACGTTCCGGCAGGATGGTGGACCCCCCACATTTCGATTTTCGGGGAAGACAGTTTTTGGACGAACGTTTTCAAATGCGTGGGATTGGCGGAAAGGGTCCGCTGGAGTGGCCAGCTAGATCATCTGGTCTCACAACGTTGGATTTCTTTCTGTGGGGATACCTGAAGTCAAAAGATTACTCTACTAAGCCTACAAATCCAAAAGAGCTGCGACCTATAAATGTTCCGGAATACTGATTGCTGACCCCAGACATCTTGAATAATGTAAGGAACGCTTTCGAAAGTTGTCTGTATTATTGTATGGAACTAGTTGGAGGTCAGTTTGAGTAATTTATCCGTTGATTTTGTTCCCATTGATATCGTTTGTTGTTGATTTCCTCAATAAAAGAAGCGACAGCAAATTTCCTGTTTTTTTCTTAAATAAAACGTTTAACATTTAATTTCTCACTAAAGAATGAAGTAAGAGGTAATAGAGGGAGAAAAAGACCTTTCAAATGATGTATTACTCTACCCCTCATGACATTCAAAAAAATAGGGGGGATTAGCTGCTAACCGCAAGGGGGTAAAGTTTCGGGTATGATTTTCATATCAAAATTGTACCCCCTAGAAATAAAAATTAAAGTGTTCTTTGAAATTCTCGATGACACGTTTGTTTATGAGTTACAGAGGGATGTATGTACCCTGTATGTACTTCAACGTGGTTTGATAGGTATTGATAGTTTTTTGAACGACTCGTGCAGGTAAGTGCATTCAAATTTTTTTTTTCTGGCAAATATCACGAAAATTCTTTTCTCTCTGAAAATGTATTTCAATCAAAAATTGTTAGTAGAAAAAAAATGAAAGAGCTTTGGGATTCAAGGTCAAAACTTATGAGAGAGCTTTGGGATTCAATATCAAAATCTATGAGAGGGCAATGGGAGAAGTGCTTGTGTCAGATATCAGATTAACTGGAATTTTCTGACGTCATATTTCCGGTGACCAACAAGTTGGTGACATTTGATATGGGTTCAACGGCCTGTTTCAAGGTCAATAAGGGCACGTTTCAGTTATCAGGTTACCTGGAATTTGCTGAAACCATAGTTCAAGTTACAGGTAAACACAGTTCAACGAAATTTGATACGGGTTCAGTGACTTCTCTCAAGGTCAAAAGTACTTGTGTCAGATATCAGATTATCTGGAATTTGCTGAATCCATACGTCCGGTTACAAACAAGTCCCAACAAAATGGAAAAATTCAATACGTGTTCAAGGAGATTTTTCAAGGTTATCAGATAGCCATAAAATGAATAATCTTACATTAAGTTGAAGTGAAATATTCCCCCACTATTATTGATAAAATATACAGTGCGTTCATAGAGTGTGGCAATGCTCCATTATCTTTCGAGTGGATTATTTCAGTCTTCCAACTTTTTGTACAAAAAAAGTGATTTTCTCCCCAATACCTTACAAGATATGACGTCATCGCAATTTGTTTTTAATTGAAAGGATATTATTTTATATCAAAAATTGAAATCCCATATTTTTCTGAGATTAACCATACCTCA
The DNA here is from genome assembly GCA_958298965.1 of Chrysolina haemoptera. Lineage (NCBI taxonomy): Eukaryota > Metazoa > Arthropoda > Insecta > Coleoptera > Chrysomelidae > Chrysolina > Chrysolina haemoptera. The sequence continues at coordinate 22,835,310 of OY282585.1, read as the reverse complement.
TATCTAACACTTCACGTTATATTATACTGAGTATAAAAGAAACCAGGTTCATATTTATTAACATCTATTTCATTATTGTCAACTAACCCAAGAGCTCAGTTCGAGCATTTGCTGTAGATATGGTATGTGTTTATTTTCACTACTTACCCATGACATTTTCATTGCAAATAAATAATAAAAAAAAATTTGAGAAATATGAATAATTATGAGTATTACCGAGTTCAAATTTAATTTTGCCCCAGCCAGAAGTAAATCCCAATAGTGAAAATATTAGTCCTACTCTGGAATTTTTATATATATGACTATATATATATATATATATATATATATATATGAATATATATATATATATATATGAATTCTCGAACAATGTATCGGAATCATGAAGAAATTGATAGAATGCGTTTCGAGAGGCGAATAGCAGAAACCTCGAATATCTCGACCCCGATTTTGGAATCAACTCATGGACAAATAATTATCATTCATACATTTTGTAATCTATCCATATTGTAATTATTGTATGAATAAAACGGTTCTTTGAATATGAAATTGTTTTATTTAAAAAAGTATCGTACAAAATAATTTTTTGATATCCATGAATCCATCTGATGTACAGTTTGTCTTCCTTTTTTCTTAGAATTTTTTCAACCAGAAAAATATCAGAATATTTAACTTTTTGGACTTCTGCATAAAATCCACCTTGTATATCAACTTTATTTTGATCTTTAAGAAAATACACTACAGGATTCGACTAATAGACTTTTCTCACAGTGAAAATTGCATTGGACCAGTTTGGTCTATACCCTTCAGCAAATGCTCGGTACTTGCTTATTTTTACGTGATCATTGATTTTGAATTTTAGTTTCTTGGATCCACTGTTTTGAGGTGACATTCTTTACATCTTTGGGTTTCATTCCTATTGTCCTGTGTACAGAATTGTTATAGTTAGAAACTATTTCCAGTAAAATATCCAATCATTTGTAGCTTCCTTGTAGGCTGAATTGTTTCCACATTATATTTCAACTTGTTCAACTATTCTAGCTTTCACATAGGAGAAAGTGTTATTACGGTTGATTTTTCACTCATTCATTAACTGTCTAAATTTTATATTGTATAACTCTTTTCCAATATCCGTTTGTAGATTTTTGGTCGTAACTTTAATATTTTAATATTTTTTGCATCGCACGACTAACAACTTTCCCATTTTTAGTTTCAACTGGTTCACACCAAGTAGTTGGAAAATGCGTTCATAACAATCAAGTTGTATTTGAATGCTTTCTTAGTTTTTGAATAGATTATTTCAAAAAAATGAGCTTGAATGAGATCGTTCAAAGTTTTGAATTCTTTTTCATGAATTCCTATGTATTCTCCTACAATAACTTCTTTGATTTTATCCATTTTCAGTTAGAGGACACTGAAGTACAATTACGACATACAGTTGATTATGCTAAGAAAGTGATCTTATCACGTTCAGTTAAAAGCTTTCCTATCAGGCCAATCATATTCAAATATAAAAAAAAACAACACTCTTCCTGATATCCTTGGTCGCCCTCAAATGAAGAACATATTTGGTATGATACGAAGATGGATTCATGTAGAGAGGTGTGTTGATTGATGAGAATTTTGGAAGTAAAAATATGGTGTTTGAGGTGTTCTTAGGAAATGTCTTCCAAATTTATCGATGGGCATGGTGTAACGGTTAAACACCAAGAAATGGAGTTAAATCAAATTATATGGGTTTTTATTGTATTAGTCCTGCCTTGCGAAGTTCCTCAATCATGCTTATGATTTCATTATTGACACCGGTGTTTTCAGCACAATCAAGAGTTTTACTCGCTTCAGTAGCTCATGGAAATCATCAAAATATTTTTATTCGATCGGAATATTGTTGAAATCAAGCATAGTTAGTCCTGAATTTCTTGCCTGGAGCCGAACTGATTTTTGGTCTGGGATTGAGAAGGGACAAGTTGGGTTCCTTGAGTTTTTTAGTTTTTTCAAGTTCACGTGTAGTGTTGTTATTAGTGGTTTTATTACATTAACAAACTTTGACGCATGTGATGTTGACAGACCCCTTGTAGGATCATAACGAATATATTGTGCATTACTTCTGTTCATATCGATATATGAATCAACATCTTTATTTTTGTATCCAAGGGGCTGTTTTTCGAGCATCAATTCATAGAAACCCGGAATTTCAATGTAACTATACTTGAACCCCCCGTCGGTTAGTAAGGAATCTGCATCATCGACATATCTAATCTCCCGTATAGTCAGTTACCACGTGATATTTCAATTATAACCAAACATTTTCCATTTCAACCTACCCGATCTTTCCTCATCCTTCACCTATCTGACGCCATCTTATAAAGGAATTAACAGGGAAAGTCCAACGTAGTCATTTTTGACGCCCCCGAAGGCCTCTCTGCGGCACACCCAATACCTGGCTGTGATTTCACACACACTGCGCTTCTGCGCCGTAAGTGTATTGTCGAAATTAGGCGACCCGAGTTACGTCACTGATAAATGCGACTCTGGTATTTGTCCGCAGTTCCGCTGACGAGGGTTTCTTCTCAACGCCCGGTAAAAGAACTATCGGAGAGGCAGTCAGACATTACATTTTATTTGATACAGTTGTTATAATAATTTTCACTTCGAATTTGTAAAATAAATGTTTTACGTGGTGTCCAAATTCTTGCATTCGTAACTCCCGTTAACTTCGCTTAAGAAATTTCACTCGTTGCCTGCAAGTATTAGCTTTGGTAATAGGTTAACCTCCAGTCACTTTTTCATTTAGTATCTATCTATTCAAGCTTCTAATTAAATAATTTTGTTAGGGGCGAAATTTAGAGGAATTGAGCAGTGAATGTGCGATAGATATTTCAGGACCTTAAGGTGACCGTTTAATGTCATGCATTCGTACTTCCACGATTTCGGCGAATCGGTTACACTTTAAAATCTCAAATTTGGCAAATACATTTGGAACATGTTGGAATACTTGCTGAATATATCGAGATTAATTTTTTTTTCAAAAATTCGTGATTTTTTTTTGCGGAAACCGATAAACCGATAAAGTGCACGTTTCTGTATTACTTCATGTCAACAAAAAGACCAATTGTAATCGTTCAAAACCTAAAGCAAGACTTCACACAACGTTGTTGACGAGAAACTATGGAAGTGAGAATTTGGCGAGAATGTACCAAAATCTAGCAAATTTATAAAAATAGTCTCGTATTATCGACTGGGTCAGTTCAGCGTTTTGCAGATAGATAGCGCCAGAGAGAAATTCATTGAATACAATAGAAATACTACGTAAGAAATCATGAATGAATCGGAATAAGATTTTGTCCATAATAAACACGCACAGCACTACATTATAGAATAGGATAGGACATGACAAATTCAGGTTCAGCGATGAGAAATTGCTTTTTATACGTAATGGCAGATTTTGTAACATCATAGGCGTGTATGTGTTCTTATGAGGGGCAGTTCAACATATTATTTTCTTCATTTCGTTAATGACATTAGATGTTGAAAAAAGAGTCACTATAGTATCGAAGTATTTTATGAAGTCATTAAGGGTACAAGATTCCACAGCAAAAATTGTAAAATTGAAATAATAAAAGAGGGTTGTAGCCAGTGTCACATAATGATGACATAATTTGTATTTGATAATCATAATATTGGAATCAATGAATCTAAGATAATTTTTTTTTTGAACAATTTTCACCTACAGAATAAACAAACAAATCAAGATCATCACTTCACAATGAATGAATTATAGGTCCTAAGCAGAGGCGAAACTTTCGAGGAGTCGAGTAATTTGTATATTAAATGAAATTTTTGAAATGGTTTGACATGGAATCCTTGAAATACAGTTACAAAAAAAATTGTAGAAAAAACTGGAGTCAAGTGTCGAGTTTGAAACAGGAATGAACGGATATACTGAGAGTCCAATATACTAATAATGATAATGATAATAAACATCATGATAATGATGATAATAACAATTATAATAATAATAAAGCAGGACTCCGTGCAGTATAAGCGTAACCTTTCGATGGCCTGGATCGATTACCGCAAGGCATTTGATACAACCTCGCATGAGCTTATCTTGCATTTGCTCAGATTCCTTGCGGTGCCCAATCCGATAGTGAGATGAGATTAGACAACTGATGCCGCTCTGGAGGACTTGCTCTACGAGTGTTGTACTACCATCTACGACACTCGTACAGTATAGACGAGACACTGGTGTTGTCTTATGCTCTGGAGGATATTGAATCAGTTGTGGAGAATGAGAAGTGCCGAATATATTGAAACTACTCATTCCCCACCCTCAGGCAAATACAAGCCAATAAGCCTGATGTAGTCCTCCTCGACCATCAAAGTAAGACGATTTTCGTCATAGAGTTTTCGGCTCCTGGTGAAACGAACATCGCCTGAAAAGAGAAGGAAACACATCGAGATTTGCTCTTTGAACTCCGCAGGCTGTACGCAAACCATTCTGTTGGAATGGTGGTTCTGATTATAGGGGTTCTTGGTGGAATGATGGACACGCAGGTCTCTAATCTAAAAATCATACCGGTTTGCCGTGATGCGGCAGAAATCTCAGCCGGTAATATGCAGAAGGCCTTCATCTTTGGTTCACTCCGTCTACTCAAGGAACATGATTCTCGGACCCAGTTGTCACTCACCCCACGGACGTGGGGAGTGACTATCTGTGTAAATGTCACCAGCGCGCCGTCCGGATGTATCGGGGCTCCGGAGACAGGGCCTGAAACAATCCTGCTGAGTAAAAAATAATAATAATAATAATAATGACACCAAATAAATACTCCTAGAGTGTACTTGTTTGGGTAGTGGATGTCTATTGATATTTGCTTTGGCGCATTAACTTTTCAACTCTTGGAAAACCTACAAGACCCCAGGTGGTCGGTAAGCATTCCAGTCAGCATCAGACGTAAGGATGTTCATCATGTAGATACCGGAAACCGTAATAGTTTGGGTTAAACGGTGAAAAAAAAATGCTTAATATAAGAGCTATATATCTAAATGGTAGTGAACAATAAAAAAAAAAGGTTTTCAAATTATAGGTATTTGGAAAATATGAATGAGATAATACCAGATTCACTGTCCACGGAGTCGATTAACCACATTAGCAACAATTTTTTTAAATGCATTTCTGTTTTAATAGATACCATTTGTGATTATTATTTTCATTCTAAATTCAGTGATGTATGACTTATGACGGTTCAATGCTGCTTCAGATACTTTTCAGCCATCCTCACGAGTTCTAAAGAGATTTTCTCAAGTCATTGAAATATGGTAATCCTGTGCACTAAGATATCTAATTTTCATTATTTTCAAAATTTCGAAACTTGGAACGTAATGAAATCGTCATATCTAAGTTTAGAAAATCTAAAATATGTGTATTTTTTCATTCATTCGTAAGATCAACTTTCACTTCAGAAAAAAGAAATAAATGAAAAGAATTGAAATATGGCTTCTGCGCCACTCTGTTCTCTTGAAATCCGATACTCTGAATTAGGAAACACTTATGCAGAATTTAACGAGTCTCATAGCTCAATAGTTCAATCATTATGTGTTCAAGATAAACTTGTAGTTTTGGAGGAGGAAAATATTTGTCGACAAGAGGTCGACAAAGAATATTTTCGTATGAAAACTATATGTTATGATCTCTTTGAAGCGAATCCATTAACTTTGCCGAAATTATCAACTGTCAGGCTGCCAAAATTAAATGTGCCTAATTTCAGTGGAAATTTGAAAGCCTGGCCAACATTTATCGATTTATTCAATTCATTAATTCACAATGCCTCTTTATCCAATATAGAAAAATTTCAATATCTGTTGTCAGTTGCTTCTGGAGAAGCTCTCGCTTCCCTCAAAAATATCTCCCTCACAAATGACAATAACTCAATTGCTTATAAGACGTTGACATCTCGATTCCAGAATAAAAGACTATTGGCCAACTTCTATTGGAAGGAATGAATAATGTTCAGAAGCTTTGCGGAATGTTAGACGTTTTCAGTGATAATTTACAAACTCTAAAAAATTTAAAGTTCCCTGTTGATAGTTGGGACTTCGTATTGTTCCATTCATTGAGCAAAAAGATTGATGCCGAATCTCTGAAACGTTTCGAACTCAATAATGCATCTTCAGATGTGCCCACTTATGACGATCGTTTTAAATTATTGGAAAAACAATGTACAGTTCTCGATTCAAAGGGATTAACCAATAGTAACAATAAACATAATTCAAAGTCACCCAATAAAAAATCTGTAACTTTCAATACATTCTCTTTTACATCATCGTCCTCTCTCTTGATAGATACCAAGCCAAATGTGAACATATGTGCGCTATGTAAGGCGTTCCACACAATTTACAAATGCCCATCGTTTTCAGCTAAAACTCCAAAAGAAAGATACGAGTTGGTGAAAAAAAATTATTGGTTCAAAACATACCGCTAAACATTGTAACTCCAACTCTAATTGTAGAACTTGTAATAGTTCATTTCATTATACTTCACTACATTTTGACTCCAATTTGCCTCCTCCTCCTATAGCTCAGTTGGAAAATACCGGAACTACTTCGGAAACCTCTTTGAGGGACCCCGGTAAAATCCAAACCACTTCTATGACTAACCTTCTTCCATACTCCTCCACGGTTCTTCTCTACACCGATCAAGTCCAAGTTTTAGATATAAAGATATACTTTATGACGGAGAAATGTTTTTTAAAGGTTAGGTTTGAAAAAATGTAAAATGTCACTTTCCATCAATGGATTAGATCAGATGCATTCAGTAGCTTCAAATGCTGTTACCTGCAGTATCGCCCCGCTCTCCTCTCCAACTCCCGTTTTTACCATTGAAGCTATCAAAAATATGCGCGCCTATTCCAGCATATAATTTTTCTACCGAAAACTGGCCACACATAGTTAACCTCAAACTCGCTGTGTCTTTGGCCCTATTGATATGCTCATAGGAGCTGATATTTTCTCCTTGATTTTGAGGGATGGAAGAGTGGTTGGCAAAGAATAAAGTCCTATCGCTTTTAATACAATATATGGATGGATTCTCATGGGAAAACTATCGTTGGTCTCACAACTAACCCCAATAACACCCCTTATGAATTTATGCGATATAGATACCACTTTGAAACAGTTTTGGAATGTGGAAGAAAGTCCACAAGCCAACATTTGTTCGCCTGAAGGAAACCAATGTGAGGAAAATTTTATTAAAACTCATCTTCGGACCCCTACTGACAGATATGTGGTTTCTCTTCCATTCAAACATAATATCGAACCCCACTTTCAGAATACTCGATTTACCGCTCTTCGATTATTGTACTCATTGGAACGTCGTTTACAAAAAAACCCTCTGTATTCTGAATATTGCAAGTTCATGAAAGATTATTTAGATAAAAATCACATGGAACTTGTGTCTCCCAACGAATCTTTCCAAAAGATTTGTTACATTCCTCACCATTGCGTAATAAACAAGAATAGCCCGACTACGAAGTTAATGGTTGTTCTTAATGCCAGTTTCCGCTCTCCTTCAGGTCTCTCCCTGAATGACCATTTACTTGTTGGTAAAAAACTCCAACAAGATATTGTAGCCCTTTTGTTGAATTTTCGTACACACCCCTATGTGTTTACCGCAGACATTAAGGGCATGTACCTTCAAATACTACTAAATTCAGGACAACGAGATTATCAACGCATTTTATGGCGATTTTTCACTTCAGATGAGGTGCAGAACTATCATCTTAAAACTGTCACATTCGGAAATAACTCTGCGCCTTTTCTTGCCATTAGAACTCTCCGTCAGCTTGCTCTAGAGTAGAAAAAGGATTTTCCCCTAGCCTCCTCAGTACTAACGACTGATGTTTATGTAGATGATGTCATCACAGGAGCGAGTACCCTGAAAGATGCACGTGAACTACAGTATCAGTTAATTGAAATGCTCAGTAGGGGTGGTTTTGAACTCCACAGAAGGGCAAGTACTCACCCTAGCCTCTTGAAAGAAGATCTTTCATTCAATTCTTAAGATTGTGTCATTATATTCTAGGTTTGAAATGGCATCCTTCTTGAGACTATTTTTCTCACAACGTGATCTTCCTTGATGACGTTTGCATTAAACAAACAATTTTATCTCAGATTGCACGAATGTTCGACCCCCTGGGTTTTCTCACTCCTGTTGTATTTTTAGCAAAATATTTGATGCAACATATCTGGAGTTTGGGTCTAGACTGGGACCAAACTCCTACCTCTAATGTAATTGAAAGGTGGAGACAGTATAAAGCTGAAATGCCACTTTTTTTTTAAAGTTGAATACACCACGCCATTTTCCACCTTTTTGTCAAAGGTGCGAACTCCACTAGTCTGGGTAAAGCGCACTCAACATGTAGAATCTTTAAGTTAGAAAATAACTCTCCTATACCTAAACCATTTCGCAAATTGAACCCCTTCTTTGGAGATGATGGCCTGCTAAGAGTAGACGGTCGCCTATCACATTCGGGTTTATCCTATGATCGTAAGCACCCTGCGCTATTACCTCCTCCTCATTCAAATTTTTCACACTGAAAACATGCACCCCGGGCTCCAGACCTTACACTTTTTATTTGTTCAGCATTTCTGGATTCTTTCCGCAAAAAGAGCCATCTGTCATGTACTCTCTCAATGTTTAAAATGTTGTAGGGTTCATCCGCACACTCTTCAACCCTTTATGGGTGATTTGCCCGCTCTGAGAGTCACCCAAGTCAAGCCATTCCAATGAGTCGGAGTAGATTATGGCGGTCCCTCCAATATTACCCTACGAAAAAGACGTGGCATCACATCGCAAAAGGCATATATATGTCTTTTTGTTTGCTTCGCCACGAAAGCCATTAATTTGGAATTAGTCTCGGAACTTTCATCCGAGGCTTTTATCGCGGCATCACGCCATTTTATCAGTCGTCGTGTTCGCTGTAACCGCATAACCTCAGACTGCGGGACGAATTTTGTCGGAGCACAAAATGTTCTCTCGCAACACATGAAAGAGGCTTCCGAACGCGAAAACATTACCTTTTCTTTTCATGCACCATCCAGTTCTCATTTTAATGGACACAGTGAGGCTGACATAAAATCCGTAAAGACCCATTTATATAGAGTTGTAGGCAATCAAGTTTTGACCTATGAGGAGTTCAATACTCTTCTGGTTCAGATTGAGGCCGTCCGCAACTCTCGCCACCATATCTGAACCTGATTTGTCTCATCTGAAATTGAGCCATTTAAATCGGAGGCAACTATTACAGCGTCTACACCAAGATATTTGGAGGCGTTGGCACGATGAATATTTGCATACCCTACAGCACCGTAATAAATGGCTTAAAAATGAAGTACCATTAGAAGTTGGTCAATTAGTATTAATTAAAAATTATTTAATCTCTCCACTTCATTGGCGTTCAGGCAGGGTAGTTAAAGTACATCCCGGAGAGGACGGAATAATTCGAGTTGCTACTGTTCGCAATACTCAAGGGGAATTTCAGAGGCCCCTCGTGAAACTTTGTGTTTTACCATCTGCTCAACTTGCTTAAAATACCAGGTATTTTGAGGAGGAGTATGTGTACGCCGTGTATATATTTTTTTGTTTTATTGGGTTATCGTTTTAAGTATACCTGTATTCAGTTAATTTTCTCTCCGACTCGTTGGGAATCCCTTCAGTTTAAATTATATTATATTGCTAGTAAATATAACTTTTTTTGGTCTACGTCGAGTTCAACTCTTTTTATACAAGTAAAGACTTGGCTATTCAGACCGGCCTATTGAAAAAAAAAAAAAAAAAAAAAAAATCGACCGATAGCGGCAGTATCTATTTTACACCCGATCCTATCGGAACTCTTTTGAAATATGAATATTCGTGGCAGTGTTCTCTTTACGAATTGTTCGCTCGGTGTACGTGCCGGAAATTATTATAGCCCCCCTCCCCTCCAGGGCCCCCTAGTATACCTTCAAGATACAGTCCACACCCCTCTGGAAAGTGGTGGTTGCAACCCCATAGGACATCAGCTGAGTGGGATAGCCGGAAAAAAGGAACCAGGTAGGCCCAATGTTAGCTGTGTGTCTTGACTTATTATTATTATTACAATCCTAACCACAAAAAATGTAACATTTCCAAAGCATTCAGTGACTTGAGTAAATTGATGACAACTGGTCAAATGTATTTATTATCAATCTGGGTTCTATAATATTCAATAACATAAGCCGGTTGGCAAAACGAATAAAAAATTCCAGGATATTCAAATAACCAGTGAAATAAAAATAAAAAATATGCCTCCATAATAGGGTGATAGTTTAATCAAACAAATCTCTCAATGGAGGTTATCAGTACTAGTGCCACAAAAACAGCTCGAATATGCAACACTGCAAAGCGCATTACCAAAATGCGCGTGTACTGAAATATGCTGCGAGGAAACAAATCCCAAAATTACAAATATTAACCCGGACCAACAAAGTAATCTCGTGACAGCAGATTAAATTATTACCATCCCTCAGAAAAGGACTTACTTGTGGCTCAAGTGCCAGTGTGGCATGCCACTATCAAACAGAGGTTTTTCTGTCGTGGTTTTAATATACAACTGCAAAAAGTAACCACTAGTTGGGAACTCGCCTAGATCAAGTAGCTTTAAGCCAAAGCTAGGGATAGCCAACTTCTACACCGAACCACCGAGACAGCGCTCGCATTCAACATCAATAACGCAAATAAGTGAAATTGTTAGTAATCACCGACAATGCTAATCATTAATAAAGTCTGTGTACAATTACTATTGTCAACTTATAACAGACCAGAAAAAAATATAAAAAATTCTACATCTTAAATGATACAAAATAAAATTCATAAAGAATTTACTGGAATATAACATTCAATAATACTACGGACAATGATTTTTGAATGGTATCAGAATTATGGAAAAACGCACCAAACAAAAAATGCAGCAGTGTTGCTGTCCTGAGATTTTATAACCGCCACCCTTTGTCTTAGATATTATGGGTGCAAAACCTCACTAGCTGGGAACTGAGTCCAAGTTCTAGTTGCTTTAGGCATACGCCAGGGACAGCCAACTTCGGCCCCGAAACCAAAGATGCTTTCAATCTGGGTGATCGAATAAGGATAGATCATTATCATCTGGTGGATGATGCTTCAGTCTTTTCTATGCCAGATAGTTTTACGCTTATCGTCCCTCAAATCATAAGTCCAAGGAGATACTATTTTAGTGATGATGAAAGGACCAAGGTGTTTTGCAGCGAGTTTGGCAGTGAAGTTTTTATTAGCTCCATTTGAAATTGCATAATTTCGCCTCCATACCTTCTGTCCAAATGAAAATTTTACAGGACGTTGCCGAAAGTCATAATGTTGTTCATTGTTAGTATGTGCTTTCAGTATTCGAGCTTGCACATCTTTATACATTCTATAAAATGCATTTTTCTGGTCTTTTGCAGAGAAAATAGGATAAGGTGACTCGATAGGAACATATTATCTTAACTATGCTACTTGCAGTAACAGACCTCAACGGAAAGTAGCAGACCTCAACGGGAAGTAGCAGACCTCAACGGAAAGTAGCAGACCTCAACGGAAAGAGCAAGACAAATTCACTGAAAGCGTAACAGACTGCTAAAATATCTGCAAAACCCTTCGAACTTCTAGGCAGAGTACCCATAAGGTCTGCGCTGAGGAGAAGCCAAGGTTTATCAACACTAGGTGTTTTACTCAACATGTATTTAGAGAAAGGTTTTTGCTCTGATTTAATAGAATTGCAAATTTGACAACGTCGAATGTATTTGGTCACGGCAGATTTCAATTTTGGCCAGAAATATTTATTTGAAATACGAGCTGCCGTTTTATATATACCTGCTTGACCTGATACAGGATCATCATGGTACTTATTGAGTATTCCGAAACGTCTTTCCTTGGGAACGACTAACCTCCACTGTTCAGGTGGACTAGATAATTCAGGGTATTGGGGACGAACGAACTTGAAAATTTAACCTTCATCATTTATGCGGAAACAAGGATAGCGTGCAGGATTCTGCAGTTTGAGTATAATCAAATTTCTCGAAATCCTGTCATCAACCTATCGACATCAGCGGATTCTATGGAAACAGGAACAGACCTAAAAAAAATATGAAACCACATGATCTGCTCCTTTCCTATAAATAAATCTATAGTCGAATGGTTGTAAACGTAGACTCCATCTACCTAATCTACCCTGAGGATCTTTCAATTTGTGAAGCCACTGCAACGAAGAGATAATGCCGAAGTTTTTACATCGCAAATATGACATCAAGGTATTCTCGCTCCGTGGCACTGTATTTTCTGTCCTGCCCAGTCAACGATCGAGACAAATACGCAATTACCTTTACCCCATCTCCATAGTTCTGACTCAAGACCGCACCAAAACCATAAGCAGAACTGTCTGTTTGCACATAGAATGTTCTACTTAAACCAGGACATGTAAGAATCGATGCGCTCACCAAACACTCCTTCAGGTAACGAAATGTTTGTCAACTTAACAGAATATAACCTATTAAATACTTCACATAAAGTTTCCAAATAAGTATCCAAATCCTGTGAAATAATGATTATGTCATCTAAATATACAAGAACTGATGGAGTCTAGGCCTAGTTCTTTCTCAATCAAACGTTCCCAGGTAACCGGAGCGTTCGTCAAGCTCAAAAGGCATAACCTTGAAACGATACAGTTCCCTAGGAACTGTAAAAGCTGTATAGTCTCTCGAAGCTTCATCAATTGGAACTTGCCAGTACGCATTTTTAATGTCCAGTGAACTCATATATTTTAATAAATGCGTGAAGCTGAATAGACTTGTTTGAATAAATGAAGCGAAGTTTTGTATAAAAGTGTATAAATTCTCTTTATTGCTATATATTTTGTCACCGCATTTAGTTGACGATAGTCCACACAAAATCGATATGATCCATCTTCCTTTTTGATCATACACACAGAAGAAGCCCATGGACTTCTACAAGGTTCAATAATATCCCTTGATAACATGTCCGTTATTTCTTCACTAATAACTTGCTGTTTAATAGGTCAAACTTGATAATAGCGAATAGCGCTGCTTGGTTGGTTTTGTATTGGGAAGTAGCTCAATACTATGCTCAACCAAATTTGTTCTACCTAAAGAAGTTCCCATCAAATCTTTCTTTTCCTCTACCTGAGTTGTTCTTTCTGAGAAAGAGAAAGCATTTCGTCACACTCTATACCATACATCTCAACTGACTGTGGAAAATCGGGGATAACCAAAATATTTATAACACAAATCTGGCCAACTAAGCACAGAGGGGTGGTCACACCAATTCTTTTAAAAATTTGACCATTCGCCACTCTACACTCATTGACAGAACTATATAACCTTAAATAAACCCAGTTGTCTCAAAAACTCTTAACCAGCTTGGCGAACAATTGTTCTGGATACTCCAGAATCCAACAATCCAGTTATAGGACATCCCGAAACAGAAATATCCAGGTATGGACGTTCATCACTAGAAACACTTGAGAGTACATATTCAAGAATTATTCGCTTCCTAGAATCTAATACAGAAACGGTATAATTATTTGACTCAGGAGAATCTTCCTGACCACCTGAGGTCTCCCTGTAGAGTTTCCCTGTTGCGTAGCAGAAGAGTTGTTAGCAATTCTGCTGTTATTTCTGCTTCTATTTTCCCATCTCCTAGATTTTTGAGAATATTTTTGACAATCAAGAAATGTCACATTAGGAACTTCACATTAAAAACAGATTTTTTTCTTTTCGCTAAACAACCTCTAAAATTATGGCTATCACTTCCACAATTAAAACAATTACCCAGAGATGAAACCTCTACCAAATCTGGTACAGAGTCACTCCTCGATTAAGTGGAAGCATACGCCAACTCAGGAATCAAAGATTTTCTTCTTATGGTGGGGGTACGTAAGATTTCACCATCTGCCGTTTCTTATCAAGAGAACGACAAACATCAATGAGCTCTGTTATAGAACTAACTTGCTTAAATTCTAAAAATGGATGTTAATATGGATCAATACGTTTATTTATTCATTTATTACCCAAACAGGCTTTTGTTGCCTAATTACTTGGATAAATCTAACATGATAACAAAATTACAAAAAAAAAATTATCAGCTGGTACATCAACTAAATACTTATAAATCTAACAAAATTAAAGATTATCATTTATAAACCAGTATTGCAGGAGATTTACTAAAATTTCAGATATATTTTCTGCAATATTGACGATTTGATCAGAGAGCTATATTCACTATATGATCCAAAATGCGTTTTCGATAAAACGCTGGGGGTAGGGTCCAGTCTAAATCAATGAGAATATTGAAATTGTTGGCTAGTTTCAGTAACAACACCATCGGTGCCTTCGTTGTTGTTCCTATTACTGAAACATTGAACATAAGGGAGAATCTTGTTCGATGTGGAGATACATTGAAGGAAATCATATTGAGAATTTCGGGGGAATCAACTTTATTATTTATGACTTTGTGCCAAAATATCATAGAGGTTAAGTTTCTTCGTTGCTCCAAGGATAGTATCTTAAATTCGGATCTCAACTGAGATGTTCTAATGGTATATAATCAGGCCATACATGATGCTGCTTGAAATATAAATACCTCAGAACAGAAATTTATTCTGGATTTTTCCATTTCAATCAAATGTGATTGATATTATCCAAACCAAATAATAGAATGGTCTGACTAAGGAATAATAAAGTAACTTGATCGTATTTATATTTGAAAAACATGACGTCTGCTTAATTACAAATCCTAGAATTTTATTGGCAGATTGCAAAATTTTGCTAATATGGCTGGAAAAGGAGAACTGTGAATTGTACGTCACCTCAAGATCCTTTATTTCTATTTTCCTTTCCAGAATCCCACCATCCATTTCATAACCAAAAATAACTGGTTCTTTCAAACGAGTTATAGACATTACAGAACATTTATTGAAATTGAAATATAGTTTATCCTTCTGGCTCCATTCCAAAATACTATCAATAAATGGCAGAATAATAAAAAAAACATAACTTTACTGAATGACTTCAAAAAATACCGAAACACTCTTAATTCATTAATAAAAAAAGGAAAAAGGGATTATTACAGAAAAATTGTTGATAAAAATAAAGATAATACTAAAGAACTATGGAAAACTATAAATGAAGTATGCTCATCAAAAAAAAAAGAATGAAAAGAGAATAACAGAATTGAAAAGAGGCAGCGGAGAAATTGCGCGAGATAAACTAGAAATTGCAACCACTCTAGTCGATTTCTTTACTGATATCGGACAAAAACTAGCAGATAATATTACAACAAATAATAATGAAAACTTTCATGAACACAAACTCCAAAATTCATTTTATATGGAAGAAGCTAGTGAAAAAGAGGTGTATGAAATTCTTAAAAATTTAAAAATCCATAAAGCACCTGGATTAGACAAAATCGCACCTAGAATCATGAAAGAGACTGCAGACCATGTAACAAAACCCTTATGCGATATCATTAATAAAATACTAAACCAAGGGGTATTCCCACAATCATTGAAGGAAGCCTCAATCAAACCAATACATAAAGGAGGAGACAGATTAGATTGTTCAAACTACAGACCGATCTCATTACTTTCTTGCATTGCAAAAATCGTCGAAACGATCATTAAGACAAGATTGGTCAACTATCTTGATAAATATCAAATCCTCAGTGAAAGACAGTATGGATTCAGACAATCTAAATCTACGCAGGATGCTATCGAATGCCTAACATCAAAAATATACAAAGCTCTGGATGGAAGTGAAGCTGCAATATGCGTATTCGTAGATCTTAAGAAGGCATTCGATACAGTTTGCCACTCTAAGCTTCTTCAAACTTTAGAAAAAATTGGATTCAGAAGAAACGCGTTGGCACTCCTACAGAGTTATTTATCTGACAGGAAGCAGTGTGTAACAATAGATGGAGTGAACAGCCAAAAAAGACTAGTGAAATATGGAGTCCCCCAAGGAACGGTTTTGGGACCTATACTTTTTAATATATATCTCTCCAACATATTCAGGCAAAACTTTACAGGTCAGATAGTAACATTTGCGGACGACACAGCAATTTTATACACAGGGGATAACTTCTATAGTGTAAACGAACACGCAAAAAAGGACCTAAAAAGGATTTTTGAATGGTTTACATCATATCTACTAACGGTTAATTTGGACAAAACCAAGTACGTACCATTTCACATACAAGACATCGACGAAGACTTTCCTCCAATCCGAATAAATGATAATATGGAAGTCGAACCGACTAACAAAATGAAATACCTAGGAATTGTCATAGACAGTAAACTGAAATGGGATAAACATATCGCTAGACTGGTACAGAAAGTAAGGAGTTGTCTCTCTAAATTCAAGTATTGCAGGCAGATAATGAATATCAAGCAACTTCAGTTGATGTACTTTGCATTTGTAGAATCTCTCCTGAGATATGGCATCATTGCCTGGGGGGGAGCCTATAATAACTGTATTAAACCATTGGAAATAGTACAGAAATGGATTTTGAAGATAATGTATAGGAAAGAAATTGACTTCCCCACAGATTCTCTGTACAAAATAGCAAATGTACAAGATATTAGACAATTATTTTGTAATACTATAACGGTTGTATTTCTACAAACGTTCAATTTCATCATTTTGACCGTGAATCATGGCAGTGTGAACGAGGCACCAACTGAGTTTATAAGTTTCAGAATATGACTTACAATGTTTCTGTTGATTAATCTTTATTTTACAGCTCGAAGAACGCTGCTGAATGCTCCACCAAGTCTGAATGATGAATTACTTAATAAAATCAGTAAAAAAAAAAAGTTTGTTTATTTGAAAACAACTCAACTGTCAAAGTCACGTTTGAATTATTTGAATTGAAGTCTTATTCTTCTCAACATTTTAAAGATAGTTAGTTCTTCTTCTTCTCGTTTTTATTTAGATTCAAAATTATATCAATTAGCCAGTTCCGACAAAGTGAGTTCCGTGTTCCGTCCAAACCATGGATGTTATTTGTAATGATCATGCAGAGAGCGATAGTAAATTGAAGCTTTCATGCGTAGGCAAGATGTTGGTTTCATTCTATCTATGAGTTCTGTGATCTTAACATGAGCCAACATTTAGTAAGCTGTTCTTTGATAGTGTGACAATTGGTAACACTGTTTGTAGAAATTGAGGAGGGGATTAAATTTTGAATTTCCGTTATCTTCCATTTCCTCCATTTCGTCCATTTCTGCGTTTGGTCTCACTTGAAGAACTCGCTGATGATTTAAATTTTTATTTTGAAAATCATCCAAACAGTGTATATTAAGAACATTTATAAAGAGGTAACTATCTATTTAAAATTCAAAGTGGAATTCATTGGAATAAATATTTTTGTCGTTTTTAATGCTTTTAAAATAATTTTATTTCCAATGAATTTTCATGATTTTTCAAATGGCGTCAATAGACATGTTTTACAACAATTTCTCCTTTTTTTTTATGTGTGTAGTTCGACCAAATTAAATTTCAAGACGATATTAAATTTCAAGATTTAATTAAATTCCAAGATATGATTAAATTTCAAGACCAGATTTAAATTTAAACATGATTTAAATTTAATTTCAAAAAGCTTAGTTAAAAGCTTATTTCTCGCCATTGAATGAACGGCGATGTTAGTGGCCGATTTGCAAATTACCACAATATGGAATAGGATAACTATAGCTACCAATGATAGCTGACTGGCTGAATTACACACTCGATCAGGTGTCCAGAACCAGGTGGGGAATTCAGGAGTGTTCCAGAGCTGCTGTTACTATTTGAATCAAGGAGCCCGAAGAGCTTGAAATATTAACAGGAGAAGAGTTTGGTTGATTCTTTCTTATAACTGATGATTGGTCAAGGAAATATGTAAGGTTTAAATGCATTTAACCCAATATTCCAAGTAAGTTGGTATGACCATTTGAATAACATACAATAGTCCAAAGAACCAAATTTCTTCCCTTCAACCTGATTACTCTCATCATCTTTTATTGATTGTCTCAAGATCGTCAAGCCCTGAAAGCCCTGAATTTGGCTTAACATTTATTTGATTAAATACTATTTTTTAATAATTGTTTTACTTGTATGTCTGGAGTGTTCTCTCTTTCAGTGTGATAAAGACTTTCTACAGAGACTGGCTTTGAGAATGAAATACTATGTCAGAATTCCTGTAGATGGCGTCCAAATAACAACTTTCAATTAGCTATTTTATTCTCACTGCCATAAATTGGATTTCTAAGAATATCTTTGGGTTAAAACACCAACAAACGTACCACGACCTTTGCCTCCGCAATAAGAGTTAGCCCTCCGCATTGTTTATATGAGGTTTAGGTGAAAAACCCCTTAAAAAGGGAACAAAACCTTATATAAATTTGGCGCCCAACGTGGGGCCCGAAGATTTCAGAGAAATTCAATTATTGCACTGTGGAAGACTTCGGACTTACAAATAAAATATAGATACTGTGTGTCATGTTCTGAAAGTTGTATCGCAGTGACTTTATTGGTATTGCTCAGTATTTGGTGGTGTTGTGTTCATATTGGTGTGTTTTTTGGTATTTATCGGTATTAGTGTATGTTGTATGGAATTTTATTACCTTTATTGGTACCCTTCAAGTATAACTTTGTGTTGTTGATATAGTTATTTTTGAGAATTTTTATTGAATATTTATCCATAAAAGTTTTAAAATGGAAGGAAAAATAGAACCTTTGTACCTTTCTGAAGAAGAAATTGATTATGAGCTGCGTATTCGAGATGCGGTAGCTCCTAGAAAGACTTTAACTTCTAAAAGAATAATTTTGAATAGATTACTTGGCCAGGAAACTGTCATGACCCAGTTGGAAGATACAGAGTTCCAAACCGAAGATGAGAAAACATTCATTAATAAAACTCTATCAGATTTAGAATCATTAATACTAAATTTTAGAGGTCCAATAACAGACCCCATGTATAAAATAATAGAAACCAGGTTGACATCTCTTACAGGGAGAGTCAAACGTTTTAAAATTTCAAATGATCCTGAAGAAGATAGAATTTCAGATACAGAATTTAAACAGCATGCAAAAGCTACTTGTATAGAGTTTGATGCAAAATTATCAATGAATGTAGTTCAAGTAAATGTACAGTGTCCTTCTACAAGTAATATTTCAGCAGTAGGTAAATCTGTGCCAGTTTATAAATGGGGAATACAATATGATGGTTCAACAAGTTTAAAATCATTTCTAGAACGAGTACAGGAACTTTCACAATCTCGTAATGTTTCACAAACTGAACTTTTCAATTCATGTATAGATTTATTTACAGGTAGAGCTTTAATTTGGTATAGATCAATTAAAAATGATGTCAATAATTGGCAGGAATTAGTTTCTTGCATGGAAAGTGCATTTTTGCCTTCATTATATGATGAAAAACTTCTTGAAGAGATCAAACAGCGTACTCAGGGTAGTAATGAACCCATTGATATTTATGTTGCTGTTATGCACAGTCTTTTTGGTAGGTTGAAGAGTCCTGTTGATGCTCAAGAACGTTTAAAAATAATTAGAAGAAATATTATGCCAAAATATATAGACCATTTGATTTTACAAAAAATTGATAGCACTCAAGAACTAATAAGTTTTTGTAAAACAATTGACGAAGCTTCTCTAATCAAGCAGAAATATATTCCACCCAAGTCGTTGCATTGCCTAGAATCTGATCTTGCCTATGTGGAGTCCTCACCTGAAAATAAAAATAAAAGTTCAAGAAATAATTGGAGAAATAAAAAAAAATTGTTTGATTCATCAAAAACACATTTTAATTCCAATGTTGACAATTCAAATACTCCGTCAACTTCTCAACAATCTCAAGTAAATAGTAGCTTGAACACAGCTTCTGTTCGTTGCTACGGATGTAAAACAGTTGGCCATGTGTTGAAAAATTGTAAAACACCCCGCAAATTATTTTGTTATTTATGTGGTAAACCAGATTTTACAAAAAATAATTGTCCTTCCTGTAATTCAAAAAACTAGTTGCGAAGACATTTGATTCTAGCCGTCAAAATGTCTGTGTTAGTAAAGGTTATGAACCAAAAAATTCTCAAAATAATAAATTTAAATATGGAAAACGTAATTTAAAAAATAATAAAGCCCCTCATTCTTATAAAAAATATTCTAAAAAATTGACAGTTGAAACGGTAGAAAACAGTATAACGTTGGAAAATACGGATGAATTTGGTGATATTGTTCCTTTGTTCATTTCTAAACCATTTGATAATCGACCATACATTTCAATTAATTGTTATGATGAAGTTTTAATAGCATTATTGGATAGTGGAGCAAATGTTAATTGTATAGGAAAACATTCTTTGGATTTGATAAAAAAATATAAGATCAAATTGGATAGAACGCAGAGAAGAAAGGTGACAACTGCTGATGGAAAAGCACAAACAGTAATAGGAATTTGTCAAATTCCTATATGCATAGGAAAAACTTGCAAATTAATTAAGCTTGCAGTAATACCTTCTCTTCAATGTGGAATAATCCTCGGCAGTGATTTTTGCAAGATATTTGAAATTTCCATCAATTTTAGTAATAATTCATGGCAAATCCAAAGTGAATTAGAAAATGACATAAATGTTTTGTCAGAAGCTCCAGATAAAACTGATTCAAATGTTGGTGTGAGTAACAATCTTAACGATGAACAACAAAAAGAAATGAAAAAGGTAGAAAATATGTTTAAATCCATTTCTTCTGAGGACCGTTTAGGTTTTACAGATAAAATAATAGCGCATATTGACACAGGCGACAATTTGCCTTTCAAAAAGAGACAATATCGAATGTCTCCGTATATGTTGGAACATCTCAATAAAGAATTAGATAAAATGCTTGCGTTAGATGTGGTAGAACCTTCTTTCAGTCCGTGGAACTCTCCAGTTCTTTTAGTAAAGAAATCTGATGGTGAGTTTAGATTTTGTTTTGATGGAAGATCCTTGAACGAAATCACAAAGAAAGATTCATATCCACTTCCTTTAGTTGATGATATCCTCAACATGCTTAGTGATGCTAAATTCATTTCTACAATAGATTTAAAAGCAGCTTTTTGGCAAATAAGCCTTGATGAAGAGAGTAAAGAAAAAACAGCATTTTCAATTGCAGGACGTGGTTTGTTTCATTTCAAACGGCTTCCTTTTGGCTTATCTAATTCAGCAGCTATTACACAACGTTTGATGGATCGTATATTAGGTCCGGAATTACAGCCAAAAGTATTCGTGTATTTAGATGATATTGTATTATGTAGTTCAAGTTTCTTAGAACATATTACGTTATTGAAAGAAGTCTATAAACGTTTAAAAGATGCTAATCTAACAGTCAATTTTAAAAAATGCAAATTTTTCAGAGAATCTTTACAATATTTAGGCTTTGTTGTTGATAAAAGAGGTTTACGAACGTCCCCTGAAAAGATCAAAGCTATGGTAGATTATCCTAAACCTAAGACTACAACAGAAGTGAAACGTTTTGTTGGTATGTGTTCATGGTACAGACGTTTCATTCCTCATTTCAGTACTTTGGTTAGTCCATTGAATGATTTATTAAAAGGTAAAGGTAAAAGACAAGGTATTGTTTGGACTGATAATGCGGAAAAAGCTTTCGTTGAAATTAAACAAAAATTAGTTTCAACCCCTATTCTAACAGCCCCTAATTTTTCATTAGAATTCTGCATTCAGTGCGACAGTAGCGGTTTTGGACTAGGAAGTGTACTCACCCAAATTCAAGATGGGGAAGAAAAAGTGATCGCCTATGCTAGTCGCACTCTCAATCGAGCAGAGCGGAATTATTCAGCTACGGAACGTGAATGCCTTGCCTTGGTGTTTGCACTGGAAAAATTTCGCCCATATATAGAGGGTGTTCACTTTAAAGTTCTTAGTGATCATGCTAGTTTGAAGTACCTCTCTAAGATGTCAGGTAGTTCTGGCAGGCTCAGTCGATGGGCCATGAGACTTTCTGTTTTTGATTTCGAAATGGTGCACCGCAAAGGTAAACTTCACATAACTCCAGATGCTCTGTCTCGAGCTCCAATACCAGAGGAAGTGAATGTTTTGGGCATATCCTTGGAAAACCTTGATCCTTGGTACCTAAAAATGAAAAATAATATTATTAAAAATCCTGAAAAATATCCCCAATGGATGATCAAAGACGATTATATTTTTAAACATACTCCCAGTAAAATAGCTTTAAAAACTAATATTTCTGAGTGGAAATTGTTAGTTCCCCTTGATCAGAGACAGAAAATAATTTTTGATTTTCATAATCCACCTACTTCTGCTCACCTCGGGTATTTTAAAACTATAAAGAAAGTTGCTGAACAATTTTACTGGCCTCTTATGAGAAAAGAAATTTTAAAATATGTTCGTCAATGTCATGAATGTTGTAGTCAGAAAGCTCTTAATGCACAACGTTTTGGTTTAATGGGTGCAGAAAAAAAAGTTAGTTTTCCATTTCAATTAGTAAGTACCGATGTTATGGGTCCATTCCCTAGAAGTTCTAAGGGAAATAAATTCCTAATAGTAGCTTCCGACTATTTTTCAAAATTTGTTATTATGAAACCTGTTAGAAATGCGACGGCACAAGCAATAACAACATTTTTAGAGGAAGTATTTCTAGTTTATGGTGTTCCTCAAATTTTATTGCTGGATAATGCCTCAGCCCACACAGGTAAAGTGTTCAATGATTTCATCAAAGAGTATAAAATTTCAAAAGTTTGGTATAACTGTCGATATCACCCTCAGGTGAATCCTACAGAGCGAGTAAATCGAACAATTGGCACTGCTATCAGATGCTTCATTAAAGATTCTCACAAACATTGGGACAAGGAAATTTTAAAGATTCAACATGCTTTGAATTCTGCTACTCATGAAGTTACTGGTTTGAGTCCAAATTTCCTCAATTTTGGCAGAATAACACCAGCTTCTGGAGATTATTATGGTGAAGTCATTGATTTCGAATTGAATAACAGTGCTCAGGGAAGACAGAACTATTCTGAAGAGATTGAGAAATTGCCCTCTATCTATAAAAAAGTTCAGGATAGATTATCTGCTTCTTACAAGAAAAACGCTAATTATTATAATTTGAGGAAGCGTGAGCATGTTTTCAAAGAAGGCGAAAAAGTCTGGAAGCGAAACTTCGTATTATCAGATGCTGCCAATGATTATTCGGCTAAGTTAGCATCTCGATATGTATTATGTAAAATCAAGAAGGTATTGTCAAAAGTGGCTTATGAGTTGGTTAATTTAAATGGTACACCTGCTGGTAGATGGCATGTATCAAAACTCAAGCCTTACTATGGGTCTAACTCTGACCTATCCCTTTGATTTTACATATATTTTGATTTTTATATCAGTCCCCCAAAATGAAATTAAAAATTTCATTATCCTTGTTTCATTTGAAAAGGATTATTTTTCAGAAACAAATTGATCCTTAATGACTTATTACAATCTTGATTTTGCGATTACTTTGTTATGACTGTTTCTAGAAATTGTAGTATTTTTATGACCATTATCCTAGTAATGAATAGTGCTAGAAAATACAGTTTCACAAAGTATCTGAAATTTTGTTGAAAATAAAATTCATTTAGATTTGATAAAAAATGTCATTACATCCCCAAAGACTGATGGTATTTATAGTCATGAAGTTGACTGGTTATAGATGACTAAATAGTTTGGTATTTGAGTCTGTCTATCTGTCTGTGTGAATAGGAATTTAATTATTCACATGTGGATCCACACAAAAATTATTGCGCATAAAAATTGTGGAAAGGAACTTAAGTTTTCCACTGTATATTTTGATATCTCTTCTTGAAGAGATTTTTGTAAATGTTATTTTCTATATTTCTTTTGTAGGATGTTAGAGATAATTTCCGGTGTAGTCTGATCAACTACACTAAATAGGTACCTGTATATATTAAAACTGTAAATATTGAAAATTATAAAATCTATGCATAGTTAGTCTAATAGTTAGATAGTTAGATAGTTAGATAGGTTAGATGAAAAATGAAAATGTGGAATATTTTCACAAAAAAAATATATGATTAGTATATTTCTTAGATTAGGTGCACCAATTATTTTTAGTATTTTTATTATTTGAAGTAATGAGTAAAGCTTATTATTTCCTCAATTGGGGCAAAATCTGGTTGTCCCTTGCTTAGGCATAAAGCGACTTGGACTTGGCATGTCCCCAGATAGTTGGGATTTTTCTTAAATTTCCAACGACAGTAATACCGCTGTTCATGTTATGAAGAGGTTCATAATATTTATGAGTGCTCACCTCAATGAAATAGGCTCTTGTTTCTTGTTATCTGAGCTAGGGGTTGGTTTATTTCCTACGACAGTAACACCGCTGTTGTGTTCATAAATTTTATGAGTGTTTACCTCAACATAACATGCCACTGATTCTTAATATGTGAGGTAAAGGTTGGTTATCTCTCAACTTATAACAACTTGAACCCTGGACATGGTTCCCAACTAGTGAGATTGTGCGTTCTTAGAAGGTTGTGAAATCCTTCCACACTCTTACGTCAGTAACATTGCTGTTTGAATTTTTCTTGGTGACAAGAAATAATTTTAGAGGTGCTTTCATTTATTGATATGACTAGGTAGGTATTGTGTCATTAGTAGTTGATATTTTGGGTTTTTGATATTTCGAGAAAACTATGAAAATGCACTCACCTCAAGAAATATTAATCGACCACTGGTACATGAATAGTTGTTTCCAGTTGGTTATGTCCAGTTGTAGTACTATTCATTTTTTATTATATCCAGGAGGGATAAGAATTTATTATTTCTCCCTCAGCTGTGTTGGGATGACAGTTCATTGAGCTGGCCTGTCTCAACACATTGAATTTTGAAGATATTTGCGAAAATTGATCCTTTTTGTTGGTAGGAGGCCAAGTTTGTGTTGTAGACCACTGTCTTACTGGTGAGAGGGCCGGTTAAAGCTACTGGTCGGTTTGACAACCTTCAATACAGCTTGGAGTACCTCCGAGGCGTTTTTTTTTCTTTTTGTCTCAGTGTTCATTTGAAACACTTTTTAGGCGTGGTGAAATCCTATATTTTCACTAGGGTTTTTGTTGGAATCCTTGGATCATTCCTAAACAAAATTTATTATTCATTAGTTTTGGCTTTTCAACTTAAAAAAAAATAAAAAATTTAACTTACCATTTAATTGTGACGAAAAATTTGAAGGTCAAATTTTTCTTTGTAAGAAGGAGGGTGTATAACGGTTGTATTTCTACAAACGTTCAATTTCATCATTTTGACCGTGAATCATGGCAGTGTGAACGAGGCACCAACTGAGTTTATAAGTTTCAGAATATGACTTACAATGTTTCTGTTGATTAATCTTTATTTTACAGCTCGAAGAACGCTGCTGAATGCTCCACCAAGTCTGAATGATGAATTACTTAATAAAATCAGTAAAAAAAAAAAAGTTTGTTTATTTGAAAACAACTCAACTGTCAAAGTCACGTTTGAATTATTTGAATTGAAGTCTTATTCTTCTCAACATTTTAAAGATAGTTAGTTCTTCTTCTTCTCGTTTTTATTTAGATTCAAAATTATATCAATTAGCCAGTTCCGACAAAGTGAGTTCCGTGTTCCGTCCAAACCATGGATGTTATTTGTAATGATCATGCAGAGAGCGATAGTAAATTGAAGCTTTCATGCGTAGGCAAGATGTTGGTTTCATTCTATCTATGAGTTCTGTGATCTTAACATGAGCCAACATTTAGTAAGCTGTTCTTTGATAGTGTGACAATTGGTAACACTGTTTGTAGAAATTGAGGAGGGGATTAAATTTTGAATTTCCGTTATCTTCCATTTCCTCCATTTCGTCCATTTCTGCGTTTGGTCTCACTTGAAGAACTCGCTGATGATTTAAATTTTTATTTTGAAAATCATCCAAACAGTGTATATTAAGAACATTTATAAAGAGGTAACTATCTATTTAAAATTCAAAGTGGAATTCATTGGAATAAATATTTTTGTCGTTTTTAATGCTTTTAAAATAATTTTATTTCCAATGAATTTTCATGATTTTTCAAATGGCGTCAATAGACATGTTTTACAACAATTTCTCCTTTTTTTTTATGTGTGTAGTTCGACCAAATTAAATTTCAAGACGATATTAAATTTCAAGATTTAATTAAATTCCAAGATATGATTAAATTTCAAGACCAGATTTAAATTTAAACATGATTTAAATTTAATTTCAAAAAGCTTAGTTAAAAGCTTATTTCTCGCCATTGAATGAACGGCGATGTTAGTGGCCGATTTGCAAATTACCACAATATGGAATAGGATAACTATAGCTACCAATGATAGCTGACTGGCTGAATTACACACTCGATCAGGTGTCCAGAACCAGGTGGGGAATTCAGGAGTGTTCCAGAGCTGCTGTTACTATTTGAATCAAGGAGCCCGAAGAGCTTGAAATATTAACAGGAGAAGAGTTTGGTTGATTCTTTCTTATAACTGATGATTGGTCAAGGAAATATGTAAGGTTTAAATGCATTTAACCCAATATTCCAAGTAAGTTGGTATGACCATTTGAATAACATACAATAGTCCAAAGAACCAAATTTCTTCCCTTCAACCTGATTACTCTCATCATCTTTTATTGATTGTCTCAAGATCGTCAAGCCCTGAAAGCCCTGAATTTGGCTTAACATTTATTTGATTAAATACTATTTTTTAATAATTGTTTTACTTGTATGTCTGGAGTGTTCTCTCTTTCAGTGTGATAAAGACTTTCTACAGAGACTGGCTTTGAGAATGAAATACTATGTCAGAATTCCTGTAGATGGCGTCCAAATAACAACTTTCAATTAGCTATTTTATTCTCACTGCCATAAATTGGATTTCTAAGAATATCTTTGGGTTAAAACACCAACAAACGTACCACGACCTTTGCCTCCGCAATAAGAGTTAGCCCTCCGCATTGTTTATATGAGGTTTAGGTGAAAAACCCCTTAAAAAGGGAACAAAACCTTATAATACTATTATTATCCATAAAAAATATTGCACCGAAAAAAACCCAATTGTACACGCATACCCCACAAGATATAATAACAATGCATTTCAAATACCTGTAGTAAGAAAAGCACTCACCCAAAGATGTTTTTACTTTCTAGGACCTCGAGTTTATAACATGGTACCACCGGAAATTAAAAAAATTAACTCCATAAAAATGTTCAGATATAAAATAAAGAAGTGGCTTCTAAACAATAATAGATATTTTACTCACCAAATGATTGATCTAAAAAATATATTTAACATTGAAAAGCATATCACTATAGAATTATAAAATTTCTCCTTATCCTAAATACAAAGCCATGTACAAATATTTTTACATCTTTCCATATAAATGTTTATATTGAAATTTTTACAATACTTAAAAAATTCCTGTATTAAATTTCCTTTATCTACCTAATGAATGAATAAATTTACTATGTACAGAAACCCACGAGCTAATAACTACCACAGACAAGGTCAATTTAATGATCTTTTGTGATATTTTACTCGTGCGTCTTCTATTGGGCATCACCAACAAGTTGCACCTAGCGACTTTCAGTGATCACTCGATCATTTGTTTATTCACATTTATTGTCTTTACTGGAACTATGTATTTGAAATTTGCTATGAATAAACATTATTATTATTATTATTATTATTATATCTTTGTGTAATCCTATATAGTCTCTTGCTGTTTCGAAAAAGTAGACAGTCTAAATATTTGAGATTCAATGGTAGGTCATTAATAAAGAGTATAAAAAAGAGCGGCCCTAGGTTTGAACCTTGTGGCACTCCAGAATTGGCTATATAAATAAATTTTCCAGATGTATTTCCATTATACCCAAAAATAAAATATCTATTCTGTAAATAATTTTTGATCAATTCTAAAAATTTTACTCCATATCTGCTTATCTTTTTCAAGAGAACATCATGGTGAACCTTGTCAAATGCTTTATGAAAATCTGTGAACACCACGTCAAGTTGCGATTTATTTTCTAAAGTGTTGAAAACCTTATTGCTGAATACTAATAAGTTTGTACTTATTGATTTTTGTCTCATAAAACCGTGCTGTTGTACTATATATTTGTTAGTAAAATTATTAAGTTTGTTGAAAATAATATGGTCAAATACTTTTGCTGGTGCGCACATTATTGAGATAGCCCAATAGTTCTCTAAATTAATTTTGTTTCCCGATTTATGCAAAGGTATAGTTATAGAAGTTTCCCACATGGATGGAAATAAATTAGTTTCAATAATTAAGTTGAAAATATGGGTCAGTGGGGATCTTACCCATTCGCTGCACCCTTTTAGTATGTAGGGAGGTATACCATCTGTACCTTCTGATTATTTAGGTTTAAGTTTCTTCATGGCATCGTTGAAATCAGACTCACTCATTGAATGAATGGTGAATATTTCATTACAAAACTTTGGATCATTTTTTAAGCATGTGTTATATGTAACTGGTTCTGTGCAAAAACTGACGAAAAAAAAATTTGTAAATACGATCGCAGTTTTTTCATTTGTTACTGGTTCGTTGTTGTAAACAAAACTACCTAGGTTTGTGCTATTTTTCTTTTTGGAACTCACGAAACCCCAAAACTCATTAACTCCATTGTTTATACCCTCCTCAATTTTTTTAGCTGCACCCTTACAGTATGTAGGGAGGTATACCATTTGTTCCTTCTGATTTTTTAGGTTTAAGTTTCTTCATGGCATCGTTGAAATCAGACTCACTTATTGAATGAATGGTGAATATTTCATTACAAAACTTTGGATAATTTTTTAAGCAATTTGTGTTATATGTACTGGTTTTGTGCAAAAAACTGACGAAAAAAAATCTGCAAATACACTCGCAGTTTTTTCATCTGCTACTGATTCATTGTTGTAAACAAAACTACCTAGGTTTGTGGTATTTTTCTTTTTGGTACTCACGAACCCCCAAAACTCATTAACTTCATTGTTCATACTCTCCTCAATTTTTTTATATTTTTTTTCTTCCTTCCTGATCATAACTTTTATTTTGCTTCTTGCCTCTTTGAACTTATTGTTTTAAAAATCTGATAGTGATTTTGATTTCCTGAGTCTTTTTTTCTTCCTTCCTGATCATAACTTTTATTTTGCTTCTTGCCTCTTTGAACTTATTGTTTTAAAAATCTGATAGCGATTTTGATTTCCTGAGTCTTTCTTTTTCTTTCAATAAACTCTTTATTTCTTTAGTGAACCAGGAACCAGATTGGATATGAATTAGTATTTTTATTTACGGTACATTTTGGAACACTTTTGGAACAACATCTTCCCATATCTCATAGAAATGACCTAAAGCTGAGTTCACATCATGATCATCTAACACCGATTTCCAATTAACGTGTCTCAGTACAAGAAAATCAGCTTGTTTATAATTACATCTAGGAGCTTGATCGAGTTTCGCTGGTTCTTTCATTCCGCCAAAGAAAGAAATGTTGATGCATAGAGCAGGATGGTAATCATCCGCCTTTACGAATGGCTGAGTAATATTACCCACCCTACAATTAGCTACATTAATTTCAGAGCTGAGAACTAAATATAACGTACGGCCATGCAAATTCATTGTATGATTCAATCGTTTGACAGTTCAACAGTGTCCATGAAATCGGATAGAAGGTTAACTTTTCCACTATGAAGATTTGAATTGAAATTGACACCTATTATCCCTTGTATATTGAAATCCCAACAATGTATGATTTCTCGAACTCTTGTGATATTGTCATGCAACAAGTTAAATGCGGATTCATAAACATCAATCGGGCTGTTGGGATGAATATAAAATAACACCAAAAAATAAATTTGCTTACTCACTCTGAGTTGAATAATTACTGCTTCGAAGGACATTGCATACTTCACAATTTTGAGAATTTTGAATTTTCTATTAATAGCCATTAGAACCCCACCTCAGTTCCGTTTCGTTCTTGGTAGTGATCGGGCGTGTTAGAGTGTGTCCGGTCACGAAGATGGCACGTGGATAACACGATGAGGCGGGGCTAAAAATTAATTGAAATTTATTTTATATGAATTTATTTAAAAATATAATATTATGTGTATGAAGTTATACAACCACTTGTGCAGTTTTCCGGTTTTCTTTTTATCTGCGCAAGTAACCAGGCTCGATGGCAACGGATTTGCCATAATTAGTTAACCGGCCATGTTTCATTTAATCACAGATAAAAATTTAAAAATTTATATATATATATATATATATATTATATACATCTGTTACATCATTTTTTTTACCTGATCTGGAAAAATGTATTCCGTATTAGGAGTCAGAAATCCAAAAAACTAAGCTAAGAAGAAGAACCCCACCTCCAGTGCTCTTATTGTTAAACTGCAAATTCCTATCTGATCTTACCAAATTAAACTTATCAATATGTTATTTCTCCATCTCTGACTCCTTCCTGTAACCAAGTTTCATTAATCATGATGATGTCATAGTCATCTTCAAGAGACCTCCTGTGATATTCTTCGCATTTAGTATTCAAGCCCCTACCATTCTGGGAATATATAGAAATATTGGAAATGACACTGTTTATCTAATAGTGAGCCTGGAATGAAGATCTATAAAAAAATATAGGAATAAATATAGTGACTGCTTATAAAACATATATATGGAAATGTGTTTATTTGTGAATAAAGAAATAAACTGTATTCTGAATGCTCGACACGGCAACAATAACCCAACCACTTTTATTATCAGTTAAGTTTTTTTCCGATATGGTGCTAAATTAGGTCCACTGTTCGTTGATCATTTTCAACACATTGCTGATCTTTGAGAAAATACTTCCATTCTTGGTCTAGACATTCTGTGCTCCTAACTTTTTTCTTGCTAATGTTAAAAGATGATATTCCTTTTTCGTCAAATCTTCGTTTACATAAATTCCTGTTCCTTTTAGTGCGGCTCTGATTTTGTAGATTTCATTACGCTTCCAATACGAGACAAAATCCACTATAACTGTTCTGGGTATTTGTTTATTCTCACTGAATTTTCCAATTCGATAGATATTGTTAATATCTCCTATTGCACATTTGATTTTCAGTCCTTCGTTGAATAAGAGGAGAACATTAGCTACTATGTTTTCATTGCTCTCTTCTTTCATTCCCACTAGATGTTCGGTCTATTTCTTTGTTCCAAGAAATTGACTTTTCTTTTCAATAACTGTACTTCCTCTGGATTTGAATGCGCTAGTTTGTCCAGTGAATCCAATTTTGCCACTACATTGTTTATTTTATTGTCCATTATTTCGATATGTTTACCCAATTTATCTAACTGCTCTTCAATTTTTCCTATGAGTTTTGTAGCCAGCTTGTTGATTATAGATTCGAGTGTACTTTCATCCATAACATTGGACGCCGTAGATGCACTATTGCTTCGAGTTGATTTACTCGCTATTCCGGAAAATTGACAACACTGTTAGAGTTCAACCAAAACGATCAAGTTAGTTTCCGGTAATTTCCCGGCACTTTCACTTGATAATTCGTTTCTTGAATTATTAATACAGCAATTGGAATACAATTCGAAATTAAACACCAAAGACATATCACTTTAATTTGAAAGAATGCCAGGTGTGGTATTCCGTTCACCAAAGAATCCTATTATCGACAGTTTCGTCTCTGTCTCTCCTATAAATTCAACGTTGATGCGATCTCACTTATTCTGTCGACAATAGATATCTTCGGTGAACAGAATACCACCCCAGAGTTCACTGCAGCGATGTTCACAGTATCATACCGACCGGAGTGGACGTTCAATCATTAATGAAAGTTGAACTTCATCCGCTACAGGTGTTTGCATTTTATTGAACAAACCGTTCATACTTGCAACATATAAATCAATAGACTCATTGGGACCTTGTGTCCTACGCTTAATATCTTCAAACAAGTCTTTATCAAAATTGGCAGCTAAACATTGCTGTCGCATCGATCGAACTAAAGAATCCCAATCAGAAGACCAAGTTTTTACTAAGTTATTCCAAGAAGCAGCATCTCCTTTAAATAAATCTACAGTATCCCTAAACAATATTGATTTGGATATACCTCTAGATTTTCTCATTGCTCCCACATTCTCAAAAAAGGTAGAGAACGACATCTTTCCAGGCTTCCCAGTGAATTTCATACCCCCCAATCACGAAGTGGAACTGGTCTAATTTTCAAAGGTTCATCTTCATCACTGGAAATCACTAGAACAAACAGCAGAGCTGTCTGCATTCGGTGCAGTCAAGGATTGTTTTAAAACTGAAATATCAATTACTGAAGGATCTTAATAGCCTTTTCGAGCCTTCCCGTGCAACTTATCTAACAACAATAATAATTGTACTCGATAATCAGATTTAAGTTTCTTCTCTGCATCGTTCTGAGGACTAGACGTATTTACATGACCTAACACATGAGCAATTTTTGAAGATATACCTACATAAGTTGAATCTTTTTCTGTGCCTGAAAAGTCATCAATAAGAGGTTTCAATTCATTTATTTATTTATTTATCCAACACATGACAGTTATGACTGTCATTATTAATGTCATTTTAGAGAAGTAAACTATCAAATAACACACTAGTGAGTTATAATCCATAAGTCACTAGTGAGTTATGGATTATAACTGTCATGTGTTGGATAAAACATTGTATGCCACTCATGTGTTATGTTTCCTAAGTCACTTTAGAATTTATATCACTCGGCCTGACGGCCTCGTGGTATAAATCTTTCTCGCGTGACTTATTTTCACAACATAACACACTAGTACCATAAATAACTATTATTTATTTCCAAACTGACATTGACTGCGTTTATTTCGACGGTCTCTATCCGCCTTAAATTCAATAGCATTGAGTCAAGTTGAACCACCCTTCAGTTTATGTCGCGATATATAAGTGGATCTAGGAATCCTATGCTTCAATCCGATTGAAAAAACCTAACTTCACAGCAATATATCGAATTTCGTTACGTAAAATTTTTTGTGTTCTGTGAATTAATTTACGAATCGTTGTTGAAAATAGGCGAAACCCTGATCCTTTCCTCATCCATGTATCCCAAAAAACTTTTTTCCTTAATCAGTTGAATGAAAAAAACTGCTCTCTTCTTTGGATAATACATTCTTTTTTCTTTATTAATATTTTGTTCTCCATTTGGAGAACAGACAATTGAGACAATAAACAACCAATCTGAATCTCGTAATTTCACTTCTCTTCAAGGCGATCGGTTGGGTCCAATCCTATATTTTATAGAATTGACTTGAGTGGTTCCATCCAAACCGAAAACTGCATATATCGATTACATGGATCGGATCCAGTCAAGTCAAACCCATTTTGAGCGGACCCACAGTTGTGAGATAAACGTAGTTATTAGGTCTTATTACAGGGATAAATAATATATGCATACCAATGATCAAATAACAATTTCTCACATAATAACGATAATTTGGTAATCTATACAAAAGCACATACGTAAATGAACTTACTCAAACACTCATATTCAGGATATAATTGAGGCACACACGCCTAAATTTAATTTGTGAGAAGGTCCAGTCTAAGTCAATCATACCATTGAAGCTGTTGGCTAATCGAAACATGGTTGCAAGTGGAGCTCTGGTGGTAGTTGTCAACCGAAGTATATTAAACATGGTTAATATTCGAGTTCTACGTGGCGGTTCATTAAATGTGATTAAGGCTAGGAGCACAAGAGAATTAATTCTATGATTAATTATTTTGTATAAAAAAATTAGCAAGGAAAGGGTCAACCTATTTTCCAAAGATAAAATTTTAAATTCATTCCTCGAATAACTTGTTCGTATGGTGTTATAATTTGCTCTGATGTGATGTTTTTTGAAGTATATGTATCTTAAAAATTTGTCTTGTATTTTCTCAACTTTCTGGTGGGAAGTACGATTTTCCCCCGACCATATTATTGAGGCAAATTCCAATTTGGGTCTGACAAATGTGAGGTAAAGATGTTTGATTATATTGATATTTTTAAAGATAAAGATAAAGATAAACATACATTTATTTCAACAGAGTATTTAATCATTCACAAGAGTGGCAGAATATTTTTGTCTGAGAAATACGTCAAAAACTTCTAAAATATGAATGTTTACATATAAGTTTAAAAAAGATATGAAACATTCAAAATGAATGGATTCAAGTTTCAAAACACAATGACTAACAATTTAAAATATGTGACACATTTCACATTGTTATTAAAACTAGAGATAATATTCAATAAGTTATGTAAGACATAGCATGATTCTGAATAAAATTGGATTCATAAACTTCTACAGACCAGAAAATATTCATCAGTATTGTAGGGCTCTAAGTTACATAGAAATTCTCTTACAGATTTCAGAAATCTGTTGGCAACTCCAATATCTTTTATATCTTGTGGGAGGTTATTATAAAATTTCATTGCGCTATATACAGTGCTATATTCATATCGGGATGTTGCATGAATGGGATATGTGAAGTCTTTTCTTTGCCTTGTCTCGTAAATATGCGTTTTACGATGTGTGTCAAAGTGGCCTGGATGATTGATAATAAACTTTATTAATTCATAGATATAGATTGCTGACACAGTTAGTAGTTTGTTTAACCTAAAGATTCCTCTGCAGGAATCTCTTGTATTTATATTGAAAATTATTCTGATGATTTTTTTTTTACATAGGAAAACTTTGTTCCACCCATGACTTGAGCCCCAGGTGATTATCCCTAGTCTCATGACAGAGTAAAAATTCGCATAATATACTGTTATTAGTGCTTAAGGTTTTTTTCAGAACTCTCATGGCGTATATTACCGAGTACAGTTTATTGCAAAGGTTGTCTATCTGACTAGTCCAACTTAAAGTGTCATCAATGTATATACCTAGAAACTTCACTGAAGTGTTACAAATAATTTTTTGATTGTCCATGATTATGTTTTGTGGTGTTTCTATACTGATACATGATACAATCTGTTTTTCCATCGTTCAAAACTAACTTGTTCTCTAGAAAGTAATCTTTAGATTGTTCTATTATTTTGATACCACTTTTATGATATCTGGTAAGTTTTCACCTGTTAATAGAAGGTTGGTATCATCAGCATAGTTAATCATGTGAGCAGTGTTTACGTCTGCTATAACCTTATTAATATCGTTGATAAATATAATTAATAATATTGGACCGAGAATACTACCCTGTGGGACCCCCATAGACGCACCCACGCCTCCGATCTAGCTATATTATATTTTTGGTTGAGTTCCACTATTTGTTTTCTGTTTTCCAGATATGAAATGAACCAGTCGTAAGAGTTTCCACGAATTCCATATTTATAAAGTTTCCGCATTGAAATGTCATGATCTATACAATCAACGGCCATGAAGATCCCACAGGATAGATCTCCCTTGTCCATTGCTTCTAGGACTTCGTTGCTGAAGTAAACCAAAGCAGTTTCAATAGACTTATTTTTCAGATAGCCATGCTGGTTATTAAAAAAAATGTTAAAGTTTGTAAAGAATTTCACTAATCGATTAGCCATTGCTATTTCGATCATTTTTGAAAAACATGTCAAAAGACTGATTGGCCTGAAGTTAGATATGTCTGACTTATTTCCTTTTTTGTGAAGTGGTTTAACTATTGCTATCTTCAGTTCATCTGGAAAAACTCCTTCCTCAAATGATTTATTGATAAGAAAGGTTAAAATGCATACAACCTCTTGGACACAGCTTTTCAATATGTGTATGGGTACTTCATCAGTACCCGTGCTTTTCTTGTTCTTCATTTTGTTTATTATTGAGAGTAACTCATATTCTGTGACTGGGTTCAGAAACAGAGTGTGACTGTGAAAGGCT
This sequence comes from Chrysolina haemoptera, assembly GCA_958298965.1. Classification (NCBI taxonomy): domain Eukaryota; kingdom Metazoa; phylum Arthropoda; class Insecta; order Coleoptera; family Chrysomelidae; genus Chrysolina; species Chrysolina haemoptera. The sequence goes on along the minus strand of OY282585.1, from coordinate 22,799,313 downwards.
GTGGACCTTTCAAAACCACTTACCTTACCAATATCTTTCTGTGCTGACAAGAGTTGAGGGGCAGAGTTTGTGAAGTATTCATTGAAGCTATTGGCTACTTCGGAAGGATTATCGAATTCAATTTGTTTAGATTGAACAGTACCTGATACTTCTTTAATAATCTGCCACATCGTTTTTGATTTATTATCTGACTTTACAATTTTATTTCTATAGTGATCTTTTTTTGCTGAATCCAAGAGATTGTTATATTTCCATTTTATCTCCTTATATGTTGTTCTATAGTCTGGATCGATTTTAGAAATTGATTGATAAAAAACAGGTTGGTTTTTCATTTGTGTAATCTCAGGGGTATCAAAAATCTTGTTTTCGATAGGTTTCTGGTTTTACGCATTTTTGGAAAGTGCAGGTTGAAGTGAAAATTGAAGGTTTCACCTTCGAGATTCGTTATTATGTTATCCAGGCAGGAGCTGGAGTTAGAAGTAACCCTTGTTGGTTTATTGATGGTTAAAATAGAATTATAAGTAGCCAACAGATTTCTGAAATCTTTACAGTTATTGCTTGTAAGACAAGAAGTGTCTATGTTAAAATCACCTGCTATAAAATATATACAGTTTATTTCATAAAAGATATCCAACATGCTCTAAAATTTAATTAAAAACAATTTAACTTCGCTTGATGGATACCTATAGATGCAAACTACGTTAAACTTTGTCTCACCCATTTTGCAAGCTGCACTGGAGCACTCAAAAGCATAGTCTTCAGCTAAGACATTTACTTCGTCAATGGGACTGCTGACAATCTCCTGAGCCTCCGTGTTGGCCATCCTTTCTGCAATGAGTAGACACTTGATTGTGATCTTTGAAGGTGTAGGTCTTCACATTGTGTTGTGATTGCCAGTGTTCTGTAATGCATATTACTGGGCATTTCAGTTCTTCATTGCCTTTTTGCATCATGGTGAGGCTATTTCCCAAACACTGAACATTTTGGTGAATCAAAAAATTTTTTATGTGGGGGTAATTTGTATTTGATTTCCTCCTAAAAATGTATCAGGCTGGTTTGGATTTTCTTTTTTTGTGTTTTGGTTGTCGAGAAAATGATTGCCTCTCTTGAAGTTGAATCGCTCAAATCCAATTTTTTTTGAGAAACTGTGATCATATACCTTCTCCTTCAGATTCTGTGCTACACCTATCATAAATGATTGATTATTACGCTTAGTGTTTAGTGTGTGTAGTTTTTTTACTTCAATGTCATGCTTTTCTGGCAATTGTTCTGTTTGTGTTTCTATGTGTTTTTTTATGTTTTCTTCTTTTATGTCATCGAGGACTCTGGTTATGCATAACCATATCTTTTTGTGTTGATCATTATGCCCATGGAAATTACTGTCACCTTCGCCACTGCCAATGATTATTTTACTTTATTTTTGTTTTTACGTCTCCTATGTAACACCTCTTGAAAACCTTCATTGCCTTCATTTTCATCATTTAAATTAATGATGTCTGTCATAATCCTCCTTTGTTCGTTCTCTAAAGCAATTATCTGGTTTTCTGTTTGTGGCTTGCTTCCAGTTTTTGAATTGTTGCCTATGCCACCCTGTATGTTGGGGCTTCCACAATGTCTGATTCATGTTTGTGTTGTAGGATTTGTTCTCCTTTGTTACTTCTTTTGGGCGTTTTTTGGGGTTTTCTTTATCGACTGATTCTTCATTTTTTGTTGGAAATGTGATACTATGTTTTGTGGCTTTGGTTTGTTTATCTTTCGTCAATTTGTCTTCCAAAAACGTGATTTTCTCTTGCAGTAATAGCATTACGTGTTCTTTGTCTGCAATTATGGATTCTTTATCAGCAGAAATTTGCCTGAGTAATTTATTCTCTTCTCTCAGGAAGTCTTCTTCAGATAAATAAAGTATGTCATCAGCTTGTTTATCATGTTTGCATTCCGCTTTTTTTAGGTCACTAGATTGCTTGAGACACCTTGGATGGAAGTTCACTGCATTTGATACACTTCACTTTGTTCACTACTTTTTTTGAGCAATGTTTACAAGTGAAATTTTCATTTTCTTTACGAGCTGGCGACAAACAACCTGCTCGGCCCTCCATCTTAATCATATTTTTCAATTGTGCACCTTTTGGGATTAAATATCCTAGCATACGATTCGAGGAGCTAACTAAATTTTGGATATGATTTGTAAAAGATAGAACATTATCATAAGTGACACCTAGATCTCAACGCACCTTTCCAGAGTGTCTCTATCTATTCTGTATTCAAATTTAACTGTTTTTTTTACGTGATATGGTCATTATGCAACATTTTTTAATATTGAAGAATAATTTATTTTGGAAACTCCATCTATGAACATTATCCAGGTCTTTGTGTATTTTAACACAGTCTCCCACATTTTCTACGTTTTTTACAATGCAGACAATCTGAGTATATACTGAAGGCAAATTGTTGATTCACATAATAAATAGGAGAGGTCCCAAATTGGAACCTTGAGGCACTCCTAAGTTGGCATACAATTTTCCAGAGGAATTACCATTATGTCTAACAATCAAAGATCTATCTTCAAGATAATTTTTAAATATTTCAAGTGAGTTATTTGTCAGCCCATATCTATGTAACTTTTTAAGAGAATATCAGGATCAACCTTATCGAATGCTTTACGAAAATCTGTGAATATTGTATCTAATTGGGATTTTGATTCTAGAGTTTCATATGCGTGATTTGTAAAAAGACATAAATTTGAATGTATAGCTACAACAAAGCCATGTTGATGAGCTACATAATTTTCGACACAATGATACAGTTTGAGGTAAATGATCTGCTCGAATAACTTGATGGTGCACACATAAGAGAGTTTCCTCTATAATTTTTAATATCCATTCGGTTGGAGGATTTTGGTATTGGTATAACTATGGCAGTGAAGTGATAAACGTCGGTACAGTTTCATCTATAATGTTATTTCATATGTTGTAGAAATTTTGTTTGTTTGTTTAAGGTTCACGCATGTTAGTTCTTGAAGAACTCGGTCCCAATTAGCATCCCTAACTTTTCTACTCAATGTAAGAAAGTCAGCTTTTTTATAGTTATATCTGAATTCAGGTGCATAAATATTTTGTTGTACAGTTTTTGTTTTCATTTTTATCAATATATTCAACGGTGGATGGTAACTATCCTCTTTAACAAATGGTAAGCTTTCCATTTTTACTATACAGTCGAGTACATTATTTTCCGAACTAATACAAGATCAAGTGTCATGCCATGCAAGTTTTTCACGCCATTAAATAGCTTGAAATTATTGAAATCTAAAAATTTACAGAGAGTTGCTAATTTTTCATTATTTATATTCAAATTGGAATTGACCCCAGTAACTTCTTCGGGTGTATTAAAGTTACCAAATATATAAGTTTTATCTACATCTAAAATTCTTTCTTGGAAAAAACTCAGTGCTAGTTCATATATTTCACATGAACTGTTGGAAGGTATAAGACAAAAACTATATTTGATGTCTTTCACTTTTACTTGAATTATTATTGCCTCAAATGTAGTATTATTTTTGAATATATTCACAATGTTATATTTTTTGTCAACAGGTATTAATACTTCGCCTTCATTAGTTTTCTTCGTGACTTGTAGATTTCTGTTAAACCTTATTGAATTGAATTTATCAATATTCATTTCTCCATCCCAGATTCCCTCCCGCAACAACGTCTCAACAGCCACAATAACATCGTATGTTCCATCCGAAGAGTTCCTGAAAAATTCATGACAATTCCTTCACAATTTGTGTTTGAGTATAAGCGTTCCCTGAGATATATGGAGATAACTACATAGCCTATGGTATCCAATAATGAGAATAAAATAATATCCAATTATCCTGTACCTACATGTGATATCAATAGTGAAAATTGATACTATGATATTTATATAGAGAAAAATAATTATTCATGAAAGTATGTCAGTTGAGAGCATATCAATGAAGAGCATAAATTAAGTTAAAATTAACTACTATAATTTTGAATGAAATGGATAAACCAGCCTTCATTTATACGATATAAATAATAATAATAATAATACTCCCTCATAAACACTCGTAGAGTGTACCCAAAGGCATAGCCTGTGCGGGTAGAGGACGGCTATTATTATTATTTGCCGTGGCGCTCCGGGGCGACTTAGTGATTTTTGGTGGTGCATTCAATTTTCATCTGCAGGAAAACCCGGAAAATCTACAGCACCACCTCGGGTAGCCGGCGTACACTCCAAGCTAGCACTAGACGAGATTGGCATCTACACAATACACAATACACTTGCTTTCAACAAGGACTGTGGTCGCCTATCGATTCCGATTTGTGTACTTGAGAAAAAAATCCCTTTGCCTATGGATCCTCATTTATATACAGGGTGTCCGGTAAACCTTGTACAATATTGAAACTGGTGATAGGCTAGGTCATGACTGTTCAGAATATCAGAATTTCACCTCAGTAAAAATCTCACCGTTTTCGAGATAATGGGCATTTTTTGAATTTCTAGAAAATCTCTACCTCCCATTGGATTTTTGAGTGCCATGTCTACAAATCGAGACCAATTCAAATATCCTTGCTGCTTAAGATTACTGATGAGTGATGCTTTCAGACGTACAGAACAGTTTTTCAGAAAGTGATGACATTTTTGAAGAATGGGGGTAAAATGCCATATTTAATTTTTTTAACAAAAGTTTGACATTATTATCGAAAAAAAGCATAACCACGTGGATTTGCAAATTCATTACAAAAGAATGCACATTTTGTCCAGACTCTACCATGGTATAGAACATACTACAATTTTTGGAGGGAGTAATATTTCCAGTGAATCAGAGTGTGGTGTCATTCTGAGCTAAAATCAACTCTGTAGACTTTGTCAATAATGTATTTTATTATTATCCTATCAAGACTAAATGATGAAATAATCATGAGTAATAACGAACCAGTTACTTAGAATCATTCAATGATATATAAAAAAGTAAACACTAATTCAAAGTTTTTATGAATCAACATACACTAATGAACCAACAATAACGCTTATTCATCATTGCACTGAAAATATTACAATAAATGTTCGAATTGTTTCCCATTCACTCGTATGCAGAGACGACATCTTTTCAAGAAGGACCTTTTCAAATGCGGTATAGCCCCAGAATCAGCCATACTCTGAGCGGCAGTATATATGTATATATACGCCGTCTCAATTGCTCCACGTCAGTTATAGTTATGGAGTAAACCAGTTCTTTCAAATATCCCCAGTAGAAGAGTAGAAGAAATCCAATGGACTTGGGGATCTGGGCGGTCACTGGATTGGACCAATGCGTCCTATACATCGCCGTGGGTACATTTGATTCAAATACTGCCGAACTCGTACGTAAGAAATGCGCCGGGCAGCCATCATTTTGAAGACACATTATTTGTCCCAGTACTAACGGTGGATTTTCTGAAAGAAGGGGCAGTTCATTTTGCAGGAAATTCAAATAAATGTTGCCATTTAAGGTTTGTGGCAATTCATAAGGGCCAATTACTTCGTCATTTAAGATTCCCGCCCATAATTTTATTTTGAACTGGTGTTGTGATCTATCCTCTCTCATTAAATTTGGATTTTCTAGGCTATAGCTGTGTAAGTTATGCATATTGGTATATCCATCTCTTTTGCATGAAGATTCATCTGACCACAGAATTTTATTAAAAAAGTTCGGATCCTCATGGTTTCTTCTTAACATTTCACGGCAGAATCGTACTCTTACCGGATAGTCCCTCCTGAGTAATGCTTGGACTCGCCGCACATGGTATGGATGATATTGTTATCGTTTTAGAATAGATTGAGCTGTATAGTTAGGAATACCCGTCCAGTGTTCTATTTATCTCACAGAAATACTTGAATATTCATAGATTTCTCGCAGTACGCCTTCATCATTATCGTGGTGTGGTCTACCTTCTCCAACTCGATTCCCAGGAATTCTACCTTTCAAATAAGAGTTGTGAACTCTTATGAAAACACGAGAACTTGGATGTGATGCATTCGGATATCGTTCTGCATAAAGCGCAGCTGCACCAGTAGCACTACCTCCACATTCACCATAAGTGTAGTGCATTTGCGCATATTCTCGGGGAGTATAACGTGTGTACGGCATGATGAATAAACAAATAATACCTACTGAAACAAGCGAAATAATTTCAACAAACTATGACAGAAGTCACAAGTTAGTCAAACACAACGTGACAGCCACCTACTAGATTTTTTAGATTTTATTATTTTCATTATTTTTAATTAGGAAACTATTGCTTTAACAGACATGTTGTAAAAAAGTTTTGGAATGAATCGTTCTTCCCAACACATATTTTCAAATGGAGAAATTGTCTTGAAAGTTCTGGTTAAAATGGAATAGGGAATGTAATTTTAGTTGGAAAATATGAATAGGACTGTGACCTTCCACAATCTGAAAATGAAAAAATTTTTCAATCCAAAGAAATCTGTACAAGTGTAGAAGGGCAAATTAATTAATTTGCCCGATGAGTTACTGCGTTCACAAGACTGCTGTCTTGAAAGAAATTAATTTTTGTCAGTAACGTACCCTACACTGAATTTGCCTATCTGAAAAAATGAGATCGAATTAACAAAGAATACTTCTCTTTTTTTGAAAACTGTTGACGTTTCGGAGGCTGTATCTGCCTCCGTTATCAAAACTTCTTAGAAAGACGCTGAGAAAACTGAATTTGAAAATTTGAATTGCGATTTTGGTAATAAGACCTTTCTTTGACAGAGTCAAATGAAATCTGTCATACATTCTTTTGATTGACATTTGGTATCTTGATACATAGGGTGTTCGGTATCAATCAATCACCATTCTATTAGTTCTTATTTCATCTCTGAGGAGGGGTAACCAGGTGCGGTCCATTTCGATGGAATTGGTTGAGAAGCAGTTGTTCGATAAAAGAATGCACGCAGTTTCCTTCAACTTTCTTTTTTCTTGATTTGATTCTCTCAATAAAATTTAGGTATTATTCCATTCCATCATATGATCGCCATCAGATGTTAGAATATGTTCGGATATTTTCGGACCCGTTATTTTTCGATTTCTGATGTAACTTTTATGTTCTTCCTGGCGCACAATCAATGGTCTTGATGTTTCACCTATATAACTCTTACCACACGAACAAGGTATGTTGTAAACACAATTTTTTGAACATTCAACAGCGTTTTTGGGTTTTGTATGTGTGAGTATTGATCTCAATGTATTGGTTGTTTTAAATGTTGTTCTTACATCATACCTATGGCCAATCCGTTTTATCTTTTCAGACAGTCCAGGGACATAAGGTATAATATTGTTTGTTGGATATGTATGGAGATGTCACATGTCTATGTGTTGTGTTGTTCAATTGTAAAGTGTAGTACTATTTTCAATTTCATTAATGGTTTTTTCCACGAATTTATTTGGATAAGCATTTTCCCTGAGAACGGACTTTATAAAATTCAATTCTTCTTTCAGATTTTGTGTTGAATTGCAAACCACTTGTGCCCTGTTGTAAAGACATTTGACAATTCCCCTTTTCACGCTGGTGTGGTGATTTGAGTTATAATGGAGATATCTATTGGTATGTGTTTTCTTTCTATAAACAGTTGTGTTAACTCGAGATGTTGATTTTTTTATCAAAACATCTAAGAAAGGAAGTTCATAATCTTTTTCTGTTTCTAATGTGAATGTTATCGTTGGTTCTTGTTCATTAATGTAATCTAAGAACACTTTCAAGTCATCTCTACTCTGATTCCAAACAGCAAACACATCATCAACATACCTCCACCATACTCTGGGTCCATTTTGGTACGTTTCAACGAAAAATTCTTCAAAATATTCCATGAATATATTACTCAAAATGGGTGATAATGGAGAACCCATTGCCATACCAAATTCTTGTTGATAAAATTCATCTTTAAATTGGAAATACGTTTTTTCAGTACAGAGTTTTATAAGTTCAATAATAGAATCGACATTCAATTTTGTTCTATTATTCAATGATATGTCTCTTTCTAATTTAGATTTGACAATTTCTAGAGTTTTTTTAATTGGAACATTTGTGAACAAGCTTTCAACATCAAAACTAACCAGAATATCTGTATCATTAATTTGTAATTCATTTAGTTTTTCTAAGAAATGTGGAGTGTTTTTTATAAAACTATTTCCATTACCAAATATCGGTTTTAAAATATTGAGTAGGTATCTTGCAAGTTTTTGGCATGGAGAACCAATGGAACTAACAATGGGTCTCAAGGGATGCGTTGGTTTGTGAATTTTTGGTAATCCATAGAAATGTGGGGGTTTACTGTGGTGAGAAATAAGGTTTGTGCGCTCTCCTTTTGAGAGCATATCTTTGTATTTTGCAAGGGTTCGATATGTTTTGCTCTCTATGGATGAAGTTGGGTCACCATTCAGTTTTTTGTATACATTTTTCCCTGAAGAAGTGTTGTCTTCATTTAGTATTTTATAAGTGGTGTTAGAGATCATTTGTGTTAGTTTGTGTTCGTAATCTTCTGTATTCATGACGACTGTGGCATTTCCTTTATCAGCCGGAAGTATTTTAATTTTATCATCTGATCGAAGAGATGTTATTGCACTCTTCTCATATGTATTTAAATTACTTCTAGAATGATAAGGTTTTGTCAGTGCATTTTTGCAGTCAGATCTGTAATCGCCAGCTATTTCAGCTGGTAAACGCTGAGCTGTTGCCTCTATGGCAGTGACCATTTCAAGAGTTGGTATAACTTTGGGAGTAACAGCAAAGTTCAATCCCTTCGCTAAAACAAGTTTCTCATGTGTATTTAAAGTTCTAGAGGATAAATTGATTACAGTTCTTTCAGCAAAAGTTTTGGTGTTTCTTGTGTTATTTTGGTATTGTTCTTGTTTCTTTTGTAATAGTTTTGTGAATTTTTCTTTGTGTATTTTAATTTTGTTTCGATTGAATGAATTATAGGAATTTTGAATACAGTGACTCATATAATTGAAATCATTTTGGATCATATTTTGTTTCATGATTTGCTCCAAGTTATTAATTGAATATTCTAAATTTACCTTGTTCTTTCTGTGGAATTGAATTCTTTCTCTTACCATTGCGTGGCCTGCCCTTTCAATTATTCTTCTACATTGTTGACTATCATATGGCATTTTCAAAATAAAACTTCTAGGAATGATCTTATTACCTCGACATCTACATAAAAAGGTTAAACTACTGTGAGAACTTGCTAATTTTTTGTACAGATTTTCCAGTTTCTTGAAATTCCTAACATACTGCGGCCCATACCGTCCTTGTAAGATCAAACTTTTAATCAATATTTACAAGGACGGTATGGGCCGCAGTATGTTAGGAATTTCAAGAAACTGGAAAATCTGTACAAAAAATTAGCAAGTTCTCACAGTAGTTTAACCTTTTTATGTAGATGTCGAGGTAATAAGATCATTCCTAGAAGTTTTATTTTGAAAATGCCATATGATAGTCAACAATGTAGAAGAATAATTGAAAGGGCAGGCCACGCAATGGTAAGAGAAAGAATTCAATTCCACAGAAAGAACAAGGTAAATTTAGAATATTCAATTAATAACTTGGAGCAAATCATGAAACAAGATATGATCCAAAATGATTTCAATTATATGAGTCACTGTATTCAAAATTCCTATAATTCATTCAATCGAAACAAAATTAAAATACACAAAGAAAAATTCACAAAACTATTACAAAAGAAACAAGAACAATACCAAAATAACACAAGAAACACCAAAACTTTTGCTGAAAGAACTGTAATCAATTTATCCTCTAGAACTTTAAATACACATGAGAAACTTGTTTTAGCGAAGGGATTGAACTTTGCTGTTACTCCCAAAGTTATACCAACTCTTGAAATGGTCACTGCCATAGAGGCAACAGCTCAGCGTTTACCAGCTGAAATAGCTGGCGATTACAGATCTGACTGCAAAAATGCACTGACAAAACCTTATCATTCTAGAAGTAATTTAAATACATATGAGAAGAGTGCAATAACATCTCTTCGATCAGATGATAAAATTAAAATACTTCCGGCTGATAAAGGAAATGCCACAGTCGTCATGAATACAGAAGATTACGAACACAAACTAACACAAATGATCTCTAACACCACTTATAAAATACTAAATGAAGACAACACTTCTTCAGGGAAAAATGTATACAAAAAACTGAATGGTGACCCAACTTCATCCATAGAGAGCAAAACATATCGAACCCTTGCAAAATACAAAGATATGCTCTCAAAAGGAGAGCGCACAAACCTTATTTCTCACCACAGTAAACCCCCACATTTCTATGGATTACCAAAAATTCACAAACCAACGCATCCCTTGAGACCCATTGTTAGTTCCATTGGTTCTCCATGCCAAAAACTTGCAAGATACCTACTCAATATTTTAAAACCGATATCTGGTAATGGAAATAGTTTTATAAAAAAAACTCCACATTTCTTAGAAAAACTAAATGAATTACAAATTAATGATACAGATATTCTGGTTAGTTTTGATGTTGAAAGCTTGTTCACAAATGTTCCAATTAAAAAAACTCTAGAAATTGTCAAATCTAAATTAGAAAGAGACATATCATTGAATAATAGAACAAAATTGAATGTCGATTCTATTATTGAACTTATAAAACTCTGTACTGAAAAAACGTATTTCTAATTTAAAGATGAATTTTATCAACAAGAATTTGGTATGGCAATGGGTTCTCCATTATCACCCATTTTGAGTAATATATTCATGGAATATTTTGAAGAATTTTTCGTTGAAACGTACCAGAGTGGACCCAGAGTATGGTGGAGGTATGTTGATGATGTGTTTGCTGTTTGGAATCAGAGTAGAGATGACTTGAAAGTGTTCTTAGATTACATTAATAAACAAGAACCAACGATAACATATACATTAGAAACAGAAAAAGATGATGAACTTCCTTTCTTAGATGTTTTGATAAAAAAATCAACATCTCGAGTTAACACAACTGTTTATAGAAAGAAAACACATACCAATAGATATCTCCATTATAACTCAAATCACCACACCAGCGTGAAAAGGGGAATTGTCAAATGTCTTTACAACAGGGCACAAGTGGTTTGCAATTCAACACAAAATCTGAAAGAAGAATTGAATTTTATAAAGTCCGTTCTCAGGGAAAATGCTTATCCAAATAAATTCGTGGAAAGAACCATTAATGAAATTGAAAATAGTACTACACTTCACAATCGAACAACACAACACACAGACATGCGACATCTCCATACATATCCAACAAACAATATTATACCTTATGTCCCTGGACTGTCTAAAAAGATAAAACGGATTGGCCATAGGTATGATGTAAGAACAACATTTAAAACAACCAATACATTGAGATCAATACTCACACATACAAAACCCAAAAACGCTGTTGAATGTTCAAAAAATTGTGTTTACAACATACCTTGTTCGTGTGGTAAGAGTTATATAGGTGAAACATCAAGACCATTGATTGTGCGCCAGGAAGAACATAAAAGTTACATCAGAAATCGAAAAATAACGGGTTCGAAAATATCCGAACATATTCTAACATCTGATGGCGATCATATGATGGAATGGAATAATACCAAAATTTTATTGAGAGAATCAAATCAAGAAAAAAGAAAGTTGAAGGAAACTGCGTGCATTCTTTTATCGAACAACTGCTTCTCAACCAATTCCATCGAAATGGACCGCACCTGGTTACCCCTCCTCCGACATGAAATAAGAATGGTGATTGATTGATACCGAACACCCTATGTATCAAGATACCAAATGTCAATCAAAAGAATGTATGACAGATTTCATTTGACTCTGTCAAAGAAAGATCTTATTACCAAAATCGCAATTCAAATTCAGTTTTCTCAGCGTCTTTCTAAGAAGTTTCGATAACGGAGGCAGATACAGCCTCCGAAACGTCAACAGTTTTCAAAAAAAGAGAAGTATTCTTTGTTAATTCGATCTCATTTTTTCAGATAGGCAAATTCAGTATAGGGTACGTTACTGACAAAAATTAATTTCTTTCAAGACAGCAGTCTTGTGAACGCAGTAACTTATCGGGCAAATTAATTAATTTGCCCTTCTACACTTGTACAGATTTCTTTGGATTAAAAAATTTTTTCATTTTCAGATTGTGGAAGGTGATAAACCCAAAAAATTATGTCAAGAACTGGATTTCCTCCACAAAATCAAACTTTTAATCAATATGAATAGGACATTCATAAAATCTGTTGTGGAATCATCTGCGACTGAAAGACAAACTTTAGTCGCTATTTATTACAAATAAATCACATTTTTCATATTTTAATTTTCATGGAGAATGTTCCCCTTTTCAAAGGGAATGTAATGTTTCACCCCTTTCAAAGATAATACAATTATAGGAAAGTGATTATAATATAATATCGTCGGCTAAGAGTGTAAATATGCTAAGTCCACTTTTAGGGGGTATTCCGAATATTACACCATTGCACCAAGACAAAAACGCTTCATTATCTGGTCCGGTCGACTAACTCCTATTCCTCGTGATTGAGTATATTCATGTAAGTGATTCTGCTACATCTGTGTACCTCTAAACCAACGGCGTAAATCTGTCAAGTCCGGCTTCGGCCATTTCGCATGCAAATGTCAACAAAACAGCACGTGCGTATTTAGTCGTTGAGATTTAGTTAGCAATCGTCATTCTTCTAAAATTTGATGCAGAATAGTTGTGAAATCATTAAGGTAAGTGTTGATCATTTGATTATCTAATCATTTAAGTTTTCGTACAGACAGTTTAGTATTCATTTAAACGATGGTGAATGAGACTAGGTTCCTCGGTAAGGACTTAGCAGTTTTTCGTTTTAATTCAAACACTACTTTTCTGGACTTAGGTATTCGTATTAATCGTCTATTTTTCATCATTTACATTTGAAGCTTAACGGTAGTGCTGCAATAAATGTTCAGCAATAAATTATTTTGAATCTATACACTTTCGTAACATATAAAGTTATTAATGTTACCAAATATTGAATAATTCCTTCTTAATTTTGCAGATGTCACGAGCAAAAAGAATTCTTGCACTAGCCTTAGAAAATTATGAGGAAAATGATTCCATACCGGCACTGAATGTCATAGGGATTGATGACAGTAACTCCAGTAAGTTCTCTTTGTGGATAATGTGATCATAGATCCGCCAAATGTGCCTCAAAACTATAACATGGAAAATTCCCTCATATCCCCTACTTCATACAACTTTAGTACTGAACCAACTACCCATACCGAAAGTCTAATTACGTTACCAAGCGAGGAAAATGCTGTGTTCAGACCTTCTCACATCTCTACTATTTCTTTGAATTATGCATCGCCTGAAACAGATAGTGGCACAACTATTCATGACGAAAGTTTGGAAAGTATTGTTCCTGGTCCACAACACTTGATGCCTATTCTTCTCAATGAATCGCAAAACGGCGAAGCTGATCATATCAGTGACGAAAGTAATGTAAACAATGGGTTAGTCCCATTCTGATTCTGATATGTCGTTAGACTACCCCAAAAAAGTAAAATTAGAAAAAAAAATATTTAAGGTTGATACGGAAAAATGGGTATCAGAAAAAAATAAGAAACTAAGATAAAGGGGTCAGAGAAAAAGAAGAAATAAAGAGAAAGGGGGCTCCGATATCTAGGACTGAGTAAAACAGAGGGAAAATTGGTATATGATGTTAAAAAAGGTACACGCTTAATGAAATCGATGTGCCTGTGCAAATAAACGAAGAAAGGTACACTAAAATGTAGTTCTATTACTGAAGCAGAAAGACGAACCATTTTTGACTACTTTTGGTCTTTAAACTGGGGAGAGAAGAAAATCTATATCGACAGTACTGTCTCAGTAATTCCAACAAATAGACCCAGGAATCGGAAAAAAGAGGATACTTCAAGACGATCTCAAACATATCTGTATCATTAGAGACTTAATGACAGTTATATTAGAGTTTGTCGTGTTATGTTTCTCAATACCTTATCTATAGGCAGAATGACTGTCCTTGAATGGAAGCGACAGACAGGACCACACAAGAAAATCACTATAAACATTAAAAACAAAGAAAAAGTAAAACTCATCGATAAAGAAAATAAGGAACTGACGAGTTTTATAAAGTCTCTACCCACAATGGAATCTCACTACTTACTGCAGGGCTTCAACCAATAAAAATTATCTCCTGCCAGAGGTGGCAATCCAAAAACAGCCTCTATAGATTTTATGTGAATGACTGGTGTAAACCAAGAAATATCTCACCTTTGTCTATAACAACGTTTAACCAGACATTCGATTCTCACAACATTTATTTCAACCAAAAAAAGACCAATGCGAGAAATGCTCTGCCTACAAGGTGGGGCACATACCCGAGAGTGAATATATTTCGCACATTGAGAGAAAAGAAGAGGCCCGAATGGAGAAAGACAATGATGAAAACAATGAAAGCTTGGTATTCACTTTTGATTTACAGGCGGTGTTGTTGGCGCCAAAATCAAAAGTTTATAGTTTATACTATAAGACTAAATTATGTGTACACAATCTCTGTTTCTATAACCTTCGTAATAAGGACGGTTACTGCTATCTGTGGAATGAAACCGAAGGTGGCCTTAATGCGAAAGAATTCGCTACGATATGTGCTCGCTTTATCACAGAAAAAGTAGTACCTACAGTTGAGAGGCACAATGACGAACAACCCATGAATATAATTCTATAAAGCGACGGCTGTACATATCGAAATCGAAATGTAACGGTCTCCAATGCTCCATTAAATGTTGCTATAACTGAAAAAAATAGTATAGAACAAAAATACTTAGAGGTTGGACACACCCAAATGGAGGCAGACTCCATGCATTCAACAATCGAACGGTTTCTAAGGAACAGAACAATAAATGTACCTGCTGATTACTATTGAATATGTTGCGACGCTCGCAGAAATCTAAACAAATATGACGTCACGTACCTGAATCACAGTGGTTTCAGGAACCACGAAAGTACAGTTCTTTAAAAGTATCCGCCCTGGAAAAAAAAGGGGATCCAAAGGTAACTTAGAAATTGAGACAGTTATTATTATTTTTACTCATTTTGCGCTTGTTTTATTACAGGTAACAGACCAACGTGCCATTAAATATCACGCTGATGGCCAAGTTTCATACAAATTGCGATTTAGGGATGATTGGAAACTTTTGCCGCAAAGACGTACTAATGGCGTTAACGCTTGTCAATTGGATTAATTGGATCAACTTCATTCAGAAAGATTAAAAATTAAAAAAAGAATTTTGACTTTACAAGCATTAAAACACATTTTGGCTGATGATTTTCGTCAATATTATGATAACCTATCTTATGAATACTATTTTTATAAAATGTTACGTTTGAATATTATCAATATTAAAGTTTGTTTCTACTAAAGCTCAATCTTTCATTCCAAAATCTGCCAAGTCCACAAAATTTTATAAAAATAAAGATTGTCTTTGTAGAAATGTTGCTATCTCCACAATATCTTACTAGGAAATGGAGAAAATTGCTAGGATGTTAAAATGGCATATTGGAATTTTTCGATTTTTTCATATAACCCTTTTAACACTTACTGTGCGGTTTTCTTGGTGTCCTGTAAAATTGTTCATTATGGACATAACAGATTTACACCCTTAGCCGACGATATGGTTATCGGGTTAGAGAGAGACATAGAATTTTCAAAAATATCTTCGTTTTGGAGAGATACTCCAATATAAGTCTGTAAGATGTCATGATCACATTCGTACTGTGTTATCTGGCACGTGTCACGTCCAACTCTTTTGCTGACGCCATGGTTTGAATTACAAGTCTACAAGCTAAATTCGATACGGGCTCATGGACCCAGTGCAAGGTTATATGTGCACGTGTTAGATATTGGGTTACCTGGAATTTGCTAACGCCATGGTTCGAATTACAAGTCTTCACAGCTAAACTCAATACAGGTTCAGTGACCTAGTTCAATGAATGCACGTGTATTCCCTGGAATTCGATAACATCCGGTAACATGTCTAGATCAGCGAAATTCGATACGGGCTCATTGACCCAGTGCAAGGTTATATGTGCACGTATTAGATATTGGGTTACTTGGAATTTGCTGACGCCATGTTTTGAATTACAAGTCCACACAGCTTAACTCAATACGGGTTCAGTGAACCAGTTCAATGAATGCACGTGTATTCCCTGGAATTCGATAACATCCGGTAACAGGTGTAGATCAGCGAAATTTGAAACGGGTTCAAAGATCAGCGAAATTCAATACGGGTTCAGTGACCTTATTCAATGAATGTACGTGTCAGGAAACATATTACCTGGAATTTGCTGGCGTCTGATTACAGGTGTACATCAGCGGAATTCGATACGGGTTCAAAGATCAGCGAAATTCGATATGGGTTCAACGACCTATTTGAAGGTCAAAACCTACGAGAGAGAAGAAGGAGTCAAGGTCAAAACCCATGAGAGAGCAAAAGGAGTTTCAGATATCAGATTACCTGGAATTTGCTCACTTCCAGATACAAACAAGTTTCAACAAGTTTGAGGAAATTCGAGATGGGTTCATCCATGTTTTTCAGAAGAACAGACTTTTGTGTCGAAGCCAATATTACCTGAATTATGAAGATAACAACAACAAATGAATGATTTTTAAATATTTATAGCCTTCCCTTCTACAACTTTCTCATATATATTTTGAAGGATTGTCCTTTCAAGTGTGTGAAGCGTTCAATATGTTCACAAATCTTATAATTTTACAAGCCATTTGGCATGGTGTTCTACTCATACACCAACCCAATGATGTTGGAGAAATTTTCATTTGCTTCGATAGCAAAGGTAGTGGGTGAAAATGATACCACTTGAAATTAATACACCAATAGTACAAAGTATAAGTTATTAATAAGAAAACATAATTCCACTGAACAAACAGACATAATCGAGCTATATCCATCCCCACCATTAGATCATATAAAAGATGATTCAGAGTCTACTTCACTGTGTAATTTACTACATAGCTGTGTGCTCCTCAGTGATCCTTCTTTCTTCATTGGTGGAAATATTTCAGAAAATATGGATGGTATTCACTGCATAATTGATGTTATAACCAAACATGAGAAGCACTGCAAGCCCTCTCACAAGTTCACTGAAGATGAATTGCGACAATTTCCACTACAATATTTGATTCGAAAAGCCAGGCCTTGGGAACTTCTTTCAGCATGGCACAAACTTCCAGATGAGTATACGGACAAGTTTGAACTACAAGTTCAGCTACCTTGTTTCATTCATTACAATCGACCTGAGTGTGAGGAACATGTAGATAGTCCGCCACCTCCACAATCAAAATGTTATTCATGCTTAAGTAGTTTGAAATGATGTGTTTTAGGGTATTTAAATAAAAAATATTCAATATCCCCGTTTTATTAACCAATTAAAGATCCAAAATTAATTTATCCATCAAGTTTTCTGACATCAATACTAGGAGATTTAACACTGCGTCTTCATCTTTAGGACTCAACTTATGGTGATCCCAGGCTAATGTTTGTACATTATTGGGTAAAACAAATCTTTTGTCATCACTAGATGATAAAGCAGTTTTGTTTCTCATCTCTGTATATATGGTATGTAGACAAGAAGTAAAAACATACATTTTGCGTAAAATAGAGCCACCTCTTTCAACAATTTTAATGTAATCTGAAATTTTTTTCATCACTGTCGATGCCTTAACACAGTATGCCTTCGCGCCTGTACCATAAAAATATTCTATTGGTGATCCAAAAAAATCATCTTTCATCTTACCGACAACTGATACAGTTTTAGGAATTTTGTGGATATTGTCAATTTTGAAATCAAAAGTGTCAAAAAATTCTATATTTTTTCCTAATATCATCGTATATATTTTCCGTGAATATCTCCAAAATCCAAGAGGTTTGCTTTGTCACCATATTTTGTTTTGATATAGCCATACAAAAAATCATAAATGACCGTTTTTGCTTGTCATAGGTAACTGTCAATTTCTCCATTTGAACGGCTACTAAATTCTCATCGAACTGCAAACATGATTTGAAATGAGGTTTTGCTATGAATCCTTCAGCTCCCACAGACCCTGGCATATTTTCCCAGTGACTGCAAAGTTTGATGTCTTGTCTCTTGTCCACGTTTTCCATTGTTTTTCCAAATATTGAGTTTATGATAAATTTGAATAAGTCACGTTCAAATTCATTCCTGGCAGAATTTCGGAGATTGGTATTCAAATCAATATATTGTTTCAACCACACTGACTGTGTGAACTCTAAAACTCTATGAATCTTCGTCAATTTTAATCCATATTTCAAACACTGTTTCAAATTTTTATAGTGTATAATGTATCTTTCCTGGGTCATTGAATTTGGAGTCAACTTGGAATACTTGCTTTCTGGAGGCTTGATATTCTCTGGACAGAAATGAAGGTCATTATGATCATCACGTAAGTTTGGTGGATAGTCCAAATCAACTTCCAATACATATCCTTTCGACGATTTATCCCCAATTTTGAAGACGCCGAAATTTACTAGTTCATATTGCTCAAGCCATCTGAAATCGCCCGTTGGAAGATATTCACTCATAACAACTCCATACAAATTCGTTGCCTCAAGATATAAAATATATGAATGTGGCTTGGAAGGATCATAAGACGATATAAATGGATTATTAGCTATAGATTTCCTTTTACTACATTGGCTTACTCCACCACGAATTCCTCTTTTGAAAAAGTGAACCATATCTATATCAGTTGGGAGCTCTAGTTCGACCTTAGTTCCCAGCTGAGTGAAGGAGCTGTTACATACTGGGCAGGATCAAGTTTATATTTTTCCAGGCACACATCTCTGAAATTCTCGAAGACATCTGCTAATAGTAGAACATCTGATTTCAAGTAAACATCGGAGTAATCCGAATTGCCGCCATACTTCACAAGCTCGATTATAACCCTCTTCGGAAATATCTTTGGCATTCAGAATATCGAAGAATTCAGATGGAGTTGGTAATGTAGGTTGATTCAGTTTTTCATAGAAGTCAACATATGAACATGGAAAAACACTTTTGCGTCTCATCATATTAAATTTCCTATCATCTTGAAAATATTTCCTAATCTCCCGACATTGCGATGTTTTCAACGTTTTACTCAGTTTATCTAAAGATTTGGATAAGAGGCGGAAAGAGTCGACAAATCTCAGAGTGATGAATTTGTCCCTAATTTT
Organism: Chrysolina haemoptera; assembly: GCA_958298965.1. Lineage (NCBI taxonomy): Eukaryota > Metazoa > Arthropoda > Insecta > Coleoptera > Chrysomelidae > Chrysolina > Chrysolina haemoptera. The sequence goes on along the minus strand of OY282585.1, from coordinate 22,779,995 downwards.
GGGGTTATCTGATTTTTCAACCAAATATGTTTTGGAGAATGAAATATACTTCTCTTCATTTTGGGCAATCACTGAGATATTCTCTTTATTCGAAGCCAATTTTTTTATGAATAGAAGACAGTCATAATTCGTTAAGTTATGGAAGAAAACAGGAATGAATTTCACTACTTTATAGTGTAAATTACATATCGAATGAGCGCTTGCGCGGTACACACCAGTCAAGTGACAATGCTCTCGAACTTTTATGTCATCAGGTTTATAGGAGTCACCACAAATATGACATTCCGTAGAATTCGAAAATCCACCCTCTTCTTTTGCTGAAAGTGGCAGCATTTCTTTTACGTGTTTCAAATGTTTGTTATATAACTTCAAAACAAGTTCATCCAGCATTTTAACAATAACCTCGGCACAATCATTTCCACGACATTGTACGAATTTTGAGTATTTGTCATCAAAATTACACTTCAAATAGAAAGCAAACGAATATGGCTCGTGTTCATACGCTTTCAATGTGAATGAATGCTCAGCTGATGGTTCACTATGATGAATAGGTTTCAGCAAACTTTCAAAATCGGCATATATTACAAAAGGAACTGGGAGTTGTTTTTTAAGATTAGTAAATTTCAGAATGTTGCCAGGCACGATCTCACCATACTTGTTGATGATCTTTTCGGGTTTTGGGAGTAATACAAATAGATGATTACAGTCATAATGTTGATGAGCCGTCAGTTTTTCACATAGAAATTATAATATATATATACTTACTTTAGAATGCCAATCCCCTCTTCGTGGGACACTGAAAAGTGTTGTAATATTCCAAGTGTTTTCATCAATGCGCATGCCCATAACCAGTCTTCTAGCTCTGCAGCGTTGACAAATTTCAGAAAATTTTATCTCTGTAGTCGAGATTCTGTCGAAAATAACCTAGCATTACTGTGAAGCCTACCCAAATTCCCGATGAATTGTTGGGATCGTGCAACAGTGTTAACAGTTTTCAATTGCCGCAGAGGAAAACTGGTAGTTTGCCAGAGCAGGTTTGGGTTAGTTTGGTGGTTTAGGCGATTTGTGGTCATTGTGAAATTAACCAATAACGTTATTGTGTTTATTTAGATGTGCTTTTCTTATTGCTGTTGTTTACTTCAATTATTCATCGGTAGTGTGTATGTTATTGGTTTTCAGGTTTTTCTGTAGTGATTTTGACAATGTTGGCGTGCTTGGTTCTATGGTGTGGAAATAAAGGAAATATTCCTGGAATCCATTATTCGAACTTAGTATGTTCAGTTATCAATATTATGCACTTATTACCCAACCATTTATATATTTTTGTAGATTCTTTTTGTAGTTCTATTGGCCATCAGGAAAAAGTACACATTTGAAAAATAAACACAGAGTACTACCTTTATTATCAAAAAGTATTCATATAATATTTATAAACATTAAAAATGGCAAAGTTTAAAATTTTGATTGGCAGTTTCTTATTTCTTATATTGAGTCACTCAGCTCTATAAACAATCCATTTATTATTACTCTTCATTTTGTTTTATTTCTCATTTTATTTCACTTGCTGTATTAACTCACCAAAAACGAATGTATTGGGTATAACCCTTAGAATGTAAACCAACAGTCGACACGTGCCTCAGACTGTTGGTCATCATCAGTGTAGCCAAGTGCAAAGATGTGCATATTGCTTAACTAAACCTTTAGTTTAATTAATGTAATTATATTGAATGTTTTGTATCCTATTTTCAGTTCAGATTCCAATTTGATATTTTGAAAATAGGACTGGGATATTTCTGAATGAATCATTCATCTTATAGCTTGCCTCTCCAGTTGTGTTCCGCTGGATCAGTTCTAGCACCAACACTTCCTTCTTCACATCAATGATTTGTTGGGAGCTACCCCATGTCCAGTAATCAGCTTTGCAGATGATAGTACTCTTCATACCTCTTTCTCTTCCAAAGCTCCGATATCAGTCAGTGAATGCAGAACGGGGAAAAATCGTGAATGAAATCAATACGCACTTGGCAATAATTTCAGAATGGTGATCCAACAACTTCACTCACAAGCTAGCTCACTCCTCTGGAACATCGCAGAAAGGTTGGCGATCTGTCTGTGTTTTATAGATATTTCCATGGACGATGCTCTTCCGAAATATTATCAATCGTTCCACCGTTAGCGGTCCCTTCGAGACTGACCCGTCGAGCTCCAGTCCTCAGCACATCCATATGCCGTCACTTTGGAGACATGCCGAAAATCTGTTTCGCAGAATATCAATTCCTACCTACCTTCCTTTGGTTCTCACGATGTTCTCTGAACAATACAGTATGTTTCTTTCCGTGGGAATTAGAACTTAAAAAAAATTATAAAATATGTATATTTCAGAAACGTCACCAATAGTTACCTATATTCAAGATATATTTTTTCATTTTTTTTTTTATTCGATGAATTTCTCGGATTTAATCAGTTTCACAACATAGTTATCTGCTCACCAAAACTTTTCGTGTCTCATAGACTGCCCTGACACCAACGTATTATCAAATCGATTTTACTCTATCATGAATCATTTAAAAATCTCACTGAAACCCACCCTGGTATGAATGAAACTGGTCTTGATCATGCGCACTAAATAATGCATCGAACTTTTTACAACACTTTCGTCCCATTGAATTGGCATTCTAGAGTAAGTATATATATTATAATTTTTATGGTTTTTCACTACTAGGGAAGAATTGGAGGCACCTATCACAAATATATACACGACCATTATGCTTAGATTTTTGCCTTGAAACCAGCTTTGACAAATCTGTAATAAGGCAATAGTGATTATTTCCATCCAAATCAGTTATCAGTAGAAGATTCACATGTGTTGCAGATTGATGTGTTGTGAAATGTAAGGGTCCCACTATGTTGGTTACCACTTTTCCTTCCTTAAATTTTGTATCTACACCAAATATATTGATGGATATACTATTCATTCTTTCAAATTTGGAAATATCCTTCAATTTCACTGGAAAATCAATGCCTTGAAAATTGAGTAATGTATTATAATGTGGGTACGAAGATGGGTTCGCTGGATCTCCATTCGAAGGAAAAACCGCTGCCATAATGGACCAAGCGAAGCAAGCATTATCTAAGTTCTTCACATTTAAAACTTCTCGTTTTATATTAATTGCTTTGAGCAACACGATATATGAGGAAGCTGATAGTGGATTGTATTTGTTTATATTCATATCTAGATACCAAATCTTCTGTAATGACCAGCCTGAGTCTCTTTCCTGGAACTCTGAAGCCTTTGAATTCATCTCGTTTCTGAATTCCGCATACAGCAAATCCAAGTCAGTGGAAGAAGTTATGATTTGATTTTTTGTGTTGAAGGATTTCATATCACTTATTTCTTTTTCAGGTATAATATAATGTCCAAACAGTTCAAAATTTATTTTCAAGCTCGTGTGTTCCTGTATATATTCAGAGATTATGTTCAGAACTTTCGGTTTAACATCTTCCATAAAGTTGACGTAATCAATATGATGATTGTTGCTTCTGAATCGATAACTTGCTATTCTATTCTTGGAGGCGTGTTGCAGTTTTTCAATACCGTTTCCCAGTTCCGATGAAATATTCACATGCAACCTTTTTCTCGACTGTGGAACACTGGTGGATGGAACACTTAGTTTGAGTCTTTTCGACTGCGGAGCACTGTGGATGGATCTAATTTGACTGTTTTCAATTGTGGAGCGCTGGTAGATAGATCAATTTGACTCCTTTTAGTAATACACCATCAGTTCTTCTGAAAGGACAGCTTTTCTGCAAGTGTCGGCGTAGGTTATCTATTCTCGAAAAGTCCGCTTTACATTTGTCACACTTCATGATTACTAAATATAACCGTCACAACTCCGATTAAATAGATTGATAAGCGCTTTCGCAATATTAATTATTGCGGTCAATGACCTTGGGGGAAACATCTGGTAGATAGATAGATAGATAGTTTATTTGACCATATCATATACATATGCATATTCATAGCAGGTCATTTTGTTCTCAGGCAAAAATTATTGAATTAAGGAATACAAATCACAATTTCACAAGTAGTTAAAACATATTAAAATATATAAACATATAAAAATATAAAAAACAGTTTGAAAATATAAAATATTATCCTACCTAAACAGTAAGTATGTTCTCAGAGGCTAAAGGTCGCACCTTGAATATCTTCAAGGTACTCATCTTTTGAATAAAAACTATTTTCCAGCAAATACGATTTGATGGTTCGTTTGAACTTATTCATACTCAACATTTTAATTTGATGTGGCAGTAGTACATTGTAAAGAATGAAATCTAAAGAATTTTTTTTGAAGTAGAAAGCCTATATCTAGGAATTCTGATATTATCAGAGTTCCTAGTGTTATGATGGTGTATGTCAGCATTTGTAGTGAGGCTGGACGATATTTTATGTATTTCAAGAAGTGACTTGTAAATATATAAGGACGAAAGAGTCATGATTCTGAATTTAATGAATAAAGGTCTACACGTATCCCTATAACCTGAATTTCCTAATATTCTTATTGCTTTTTTTTGTTGAATAAAAATAGCACTAGCAGCTGATGATGAATTACCCCATAGTAAAATGGCGTACTCCATATGAGACTGAAAAAGGGAGAAATACACTGTTCTTAAAGTGTCGAAATTTGAAATATGCCTAAGCTGCCGCAAAAGAAACAATATGCTTGAAAGTTTATGTTTTAATTGTTCTATATGAGCATTCCAATTTAATTTAGAGTCCAAAGTAACACCAAGTAACTTAACATCCTGATCTACTTGTTCACACTGACGTGTCGTAACGAGTAGCCTCTGAGACTTGTCATTATTCAATTTCAAATTATGAGCTCTAAACCATGTTTCAACTTTTTCTTCGATTTCTTTAGATCGATCTAATAAAATGTGGTAATCTGGACTCGAACATATAAATGACGTGTCATCAGCAAAGAGGACACATTTGAAGGGAGTCATGTAGTCGCTGAGCTCATTTACATAAATAATGAATAAAAGTGGCCCCAAGACGGAGCCTTGAGGTACACCATGATTCATTTTATTAAAATCTGACGTATTATTGTTGAAACGGACAGCCTGAAATCGATTTTTCAGGTAGGATTCAAAAAGGGAAAGTGCAACACCTCTAATTCCATAAAAATGTAATTTTTCTAATAGAATGTCATGAGAGACACAGTCGAAGGCCTTCGAAAGGTCACACAACGTGACGGCTGTATGATTTCGCTGCTCAAGGCCATCGACTATGCCAGAGACTATATCCAATACCGCTGCTGTTGTTGAACTACCAGTCCTAAAACCAAACTGCGAGTTACTAAAATATCTGTTAATTTCAAAATATTTTGTTAATCTTTGTTTCAGAATTTTTTCGATAATTTTGGAAAAAATGCGAATGATGGATATTGGACGATGATTTTCGATGAGTGAAGCATCTCCTTTTTTGAACAATGGAATGACCTTCGAAAATTTGAAAATATCTGGAAAATTTCCGGTAGTAAAGATTAGAATAATTAGTTCGGTTAACGGTTCTAGAATTATATCTGATGTTTCTTTGATGATTTTACTATTTAATTCATAAATATCAACACATGAAGAATTTTTTAAAGATTTAATGGTTTCCATAACTTCACATTGAGTAACTGGAAGTAGAAAAAAAGAAGAGGAAGGTGCTGGGAGAATCTTAGAAAAATTTAGCAATTCCTTCTTAGGAATACCAGGTAGAGATTTTATGATAGATTCAGCCACTTGGGCAAAATGATCATTAAAATCGTTTGGGGTAATATTTTGATTGATGATGGAAGTTGATTTAGCCTTGTTCCTTTCAAAATTAATAACTTGCCAGCTAGCTTTAGACGTGTTTTCGACGGAACGAATATACTCATTATATGCATATTTCTTCGCAGTTTTGACGTCTTTTTCATACACCTTCTTCAATAGTTTATAAACTCTTATGTCATCAGGGTTTTTGCTTACATCCGATATCAGTTTGACATTTGACAAGACTGATCTTTGAGCCCTCAGCTCATCATTGAACCAATTTACCAACTGCTTTTTATTTGAAGATTTTTTCTTCAACGGAAATATTTTTTCCACTAAATCATGAAACGTATTTACTAGAAAATTTGCAAGATAATTAACGCCAAGATCATCATTTTTATAAATATCCCAGTTCACATTATTCAACGCATTTTTCAATTTCTTTAAACCAGAGGTTGTGATAACTCTTTCATAGGAAGACATATTTGTAGAAGGTTTAAGTTTTTTGTTTATGATTGCATATTGCCCATAATGATCGGATAAGCAAGGTTCTAGAATGCCAGTTTTTATCAATTCGGTGTCAAAGTTAGATAATATATTATCGATACAGCTAGATTTTCCAGCCGATATTCTAGTGTGATCATGAATATTCACAGAAAGGCCAAAAGAATTTAGCAAACATAATAGTTCTTTCAACATAGTATCATTCACGATTTCGAAATGAATGTTAAAATCACCCAAAATTATGATTCTTTCGTCCACTGCAGAAAAGTGTTCCAATAGGCTTTCCAGGTTCTCCATAAAGATTTTGAAATCTCCAGAAGGAGATCTGTATAAAGTAAACACATATGTTTTCAGTTCCTGAATCAAAATGCCACAGAATTCGGAATGAATTTCCACATTGAATGTATTTAAATTGAGGGGTTTGAATGATATATTTTTTTGTCTTAGATAGATAGCTACGCCTCCCATTTTGTGACTTTTTCTACAAAAATGATTTACAAGTCTATACCCAGGTATATTTATCGTGGTTAAATTATTTTCATTCTGCCAGTGCTCGCTTAAACAGAACACATCAAATTGAAATTCATCGAGGAAAAATGCTATTTGTTCTATTTTATTTGACAAACACTGAGTGTTTATATGGAACATACTTACCGAATTGGCACAACTTATGTCATCTGAAAGTTTATTGTCTGATAAATATACTATTTTTTCATTCGAAATATCTAGGTGTGTATTTCTTGATTGTTGGGTCTCTGAAAATTTTCCCTAAACTTGAATCTCCGTATAACTGCTCCAGTTGGCCATATAGAAGGATCATACATTTTATCAACGTGTTCTATTGAAAAAGACATTTTATAAGTTGACATATGTTCGGTGCGATTCCACTCGTCACAAGTGAAATTAATTTCAGGAGCATTTTTCTTCAATATGCCCAGCAGATCGTCTGATTTCATATCTGCTGCTATACGGGAACATTAACGAATCCTTTTTTGGGCACCGTCCTAACGTTTCCGTTGTCATTTGCACCAATAATCACTTTGTATTTTTTGTTATCTGAGGAGTTCCGTCTGGGATTCCAATTTCTGTTTTCTTTGTTTTTTTGCTCATCATGAGTGTCCACTGGTTTTTGTAGTGGACTAGCCACATCAATATTTACATTTTTTAGCGCATCACTACCGGATGCTTTGAGATGAAATAACTGTCGATTCATCAATCTGATTATTTGCAGGTGTTGCAAGGTCAGTGGCCTTCTGAAAAACATCTGGTCTCTAGACAACCGGAAGCTATAAGGTTAATGAACTATGGAGTCATCAGTCTGATTAATTGCAGGTGTTGCAAGGTGGATGACCTTGTAGAAAATAGCTGTTGCCTAGTTAAGCGCTCGATATATTCATATAATCAAAGAGTTTTGTTTTTGTTTACCAGAGTGAAAAATAAATTAGGTTTTTTTGGAAAATATTTATTTAGATGTATCCATTATACAGGGTGATTCATTGGGAAATGCGCATACAGTTATGGTAGATGGAAGACACCGAGGTCCTTCTAAATAACCTATATTTTATGGGTCTATCGTTCTTTATAACCAAGATACAGGGTGATTTATTGATTTTCCCCATTTTTTCAATTAATCATAACTTATGAACCACCCTATACATTTTTGTGATATTTGGTTTGTATGTTCTTTGTCCACTCTAGTGTCGATTAACATAATAAGAAAAAGTCTTATTCCAGGTCCGGCCTTAAAAAAATTAATAAGTAGGTTTCCAGTCGAAACAACATTCTGTATATCAATATTTTAAAATTTTATTTACAAATTTGGAAATAGCAGGAAAAAATAAGTAAGACTAAAAGTATTTGGTGTTTCCGCATACAACTTTTTTACTTATTAACTTGAGTCAAATCTTGATGTTTCGATAATGAGGTGCCACAAAATTTAAAAAAATTAAATTTCTTCCCCAAATGGTACTTTTCCAGCTTCAATCCATGAAATCATCATCTATTTCTTATTCTCCTGATTCCTGGATCCCCAACCTTATTGAAAAACGAGAGGAAATTGGTGTGGTGTGGAGTTATGCCTTTGAATAAATCATAGGTTGATAACGGGTAATGAACTAGTGGGAGAAAAATGCACTGTATGAGGAATTGGAAAAAATGAAAATGACACAAACATTAACCGAGCTCAGATCTTACCTCATGTACTGCCGTAGTCCGTCTTCGGGGAGTCCTTAGTCGGCCGACTGATGCAGGTTGAAGTCAAGAGCTGAACTGCACTTCACTTTTGAAATGTTCACACGAAAAATTGGTGTTCGCGTTGATGGATGACAGCGTGATAGCAACCATGCTGGTGGTAAATTAGTAACGTCGTACATACGTTTTTTCTTCCGTGGTACTACTCGACGTATTGGCTCGATCTGGCTATGGGTTTTTGTGGGAGTGTGAAGGTATAGGGTGTACCAAGAAAAGTAGGGTCGATAATGCGGAATTAAATGAAGATTGATTCGGACTAAAACGTATCAGTCTGATAGATAAATGAAAAATAATAAATAATAAAGAATAAAAAAGGAACAATAAAGACATCACACTAAAGCGGGACGCGACATGCCCCCCAACAAAAAAAATGATAATCATTTTTTTTTTTAAGTTATATTATCGATAGGAAGCGGACACAATTTTACTAGTGGCCGTCTGACTACTCCAGTCGCCGTGGCAACAGATGCCACACGAACCCTACCATCAGCTCCTGGAAAAACTTGAGTTACACGACCCATAGACCAATGCAGTGGAGGGGAGTTGTCATTTTTGATGAGAACTAAAGTACCAGATTTGATTGGGACAGAGTCATTGGTCCATTTAGCACGCTGATGTAGAGTGTGTAGGTACTCCTTCGACCACCGCTGCCAAAAGTGCTGTTGCATTTGCTGCAACAGTTGCCACCGTGTAAGTCGGTTGAGGGGTACGTCTAACACCTCTGGTTCTGGGAGGGCAGAAAGTGGTGCCAAAGTAAGGAAATGTCCTGGGGTTAGGACACTCAAATCTGTTGGATCGCTACTGAGTGGAGTTAACGGACGAGAATTAAGAATAGCTTCTATTTGTGTCAAGACAGTAAGAAGTTCCTCATAGGTTAGGAGTTGGTCACCAACCACTCGGAGGAGATGAGTTTTCACTGACTTAACACCGCTTTCCCATAAGCCAGCGTTATCGGTGCCAGCATGGAGAAAAGGTTTACATTGACTGATGCGTGGACGGGGAAGATTGGCCATAACTGGCTGGGGAGACGTGGGATGTGTTTTCCAACAACGTATGCATTTGGATAGAATACGCCTAATAGAACGCCGTGCTGAAACTATCCAAAATTGTTGAGCAATCAGGAAGTTAACCGTTTGGGTTCCAGCATGTAAATATTTGAGATGAAACTGTTCAATAATGAGATTCGTCAAACGACTGCGGCTGGGAAGAAGAGCAGGGAAGCGCCGATCATATTGCAAGGGAGCATGAGTCAATCGGCCACCCACTCTTAAAATTCCTCGCTCATCAAGGAATGGGGATAACTTTCGCAGAAGTTTTGGAACCTGACGACCCTTCTGGATCATAAGGATCTCGTCAGAAAAGGCGATGGATTGGGTATTCTTGACCAAAACTAATAAAGCTTGGTGTAATTCAAGTGAGGTGAGACAACCCTTTTTACGTTATAACGGTTGGCGAGTATTGAACGTGAATCGTAAAATAAACCCAAGAATTCGTATAATGGTTGTCAAGGAAGAGCGTTCTAACAAGGTATCGAGAAGGCGCGGAGAATGAATATTGTTGAGTACAATAATGCGTTCTTCAGCGAGAGCTTCAGGTGAAGCTTGAGGAGGATCAGAAGAGGTTTTCCAACGGCGGGTGGCATCTTGAAGAAAAGATGGTCCCCACCACCATAAGGTACATTCGAGTAACTCAGATGGGAGAAGACCTCTCGAACCCACATCCGCCGGATTGCAGTTGGAAGGAATGTGAAACCAGCTGATCGAAGGTTTGGTGTTTTGTATGAACTATACTCTGTTAGCAACGTAGATTTTCCATCGATGAGATGGAGAATGAAGCCATGCCAGTACCACAGTACTGTCCGACCAACAATTAAGTCCAGTAAAATTAATTTTGCTAGCATAAACCTTGTAAATGAATAAAACTAGCCGAGTTGCCAGTACGGCGGCACAAAGTTCGAGTTTCGGAATAGAAATACTTTTCATTGGAGCAACTTTTGATTTTGAACAAACAAAAGTAGTGGTGGCTGTGTCATCAGGGTGATGTAAAAGGAAATATTGAACAGCACAATAACCTTTTTGGGAAGCGTCTCCAAAACAATGAATTTCACAAGCCAAGGTTTCACGAAAACCTAGGTGACGTGGCATTTCGAACTTTGTGAGTGAACAAATATCTGAAATGTACCTATTCCAAAGACGCAGTATATCGTGAGGGGGTGTTTGATCCCAATCTATCTTATGATTCCAAAGAAGCTGAATGAGATGTTTAATTAGGAAAGTCACTGGGGACAAAAATCCAAGTGGATCAAATATTCGTGCAAGATTGCTCAGAAGGTTGCGCTTCGTGCATTCGATAGACACCGGCTGAACTGCAAAGCGAAAACTATCTGAGGAAGGCAACCACTGTAACCCCAAAATTTTCAGGGGTGAATCCGAGTCTGAGTCAAACGAGACATTTACATGAGCGGCAGGAAGATGAGCTAATAAAGATGGCTCATTACTAGACCATTTTCTCAGCTCGAATCCGCCTTTTTTCAGCAAATTAATTAATTGCAGTTGGAGTTGGTGGGCCATGGCTAGCGTGGGAATTGAGGTGACTACATCATCCATGTAGGTATCGTTTAGTAACACCTTGGATGCCAGAGGAAATGATTTTCCCTCATCAGACACCAGTTGCTGTATAGTTCTGATAGCCATAAATGGGGCCGACGAAAATCCATAAGTGAGGGTGCGAAGTCGGAAATCTTGAATCGGTTCGGATGTGTTGAAACGCCAAAGAATACGCTGGTATTCTTGATGAGCACGGGTCGAAGGACCAAAATGGTGTGGAGTTATGCCTTTGAATAAATCATAGGTTGATAACGGGTAATCAATATCTGACGATACATCATTTTGACGTCACTTATCAAAACAATATGGTGTAGTTGAAAATTGCACAGAATTGTAACAATGTCTGCTTGCAATTTTGGTCCTGTGAACAAGTGATCATTTAAGGAAGGGTGGTTTGGGAGCTTGGCGGATGCGTTGAACACACCCCTGAGCTTAGTGGTCGTACTGTCAGGTTTGGATATGCCATGATGAGGAATATAAAAACAATCTGAGGAGAATTTGGGCTGTACCGACTCCATGTAACCCAAATCTAAATACTCTTTCATGAAAGAAGAGTATTCAGCGTAAAGAAGTAGATGTTTCAACAGTCGCCTTTCCAAATTATAAAATCGGCTCAGGGCAAGAGCACGACTGTCGGGAAAACTGGGATTAGAAACCTTGAATGGCAAAGATAAAGTGTATCTGCCAGATACATCTCGCGTATGTGACTGAGCAAATACATGTTCGCATTTCACATCTTCTGATGAGCTACAAGGAGTTGATGGAACTTCTTCCACCTCCCAAAACCGTTGCAAAGTTTTCTCCAAGGAGAGAGATTCCCCAACAGTACAACATAAAGATGTGATCTGAGATGAGGGCGGAAATGTTACTTTTCCAGTCAGGACGTATCCAAATACGGTGTTGAGTGCGCCAAGTCCACTATTGTTACTCTGGATATGACCATCTAATAAAAGCTGCGGGAAAACATCGGCACCTAATAAAATATCGATATTTCCTGGTCTGTCAAAATTCGGATCTGCTAGTTGAATATTTAACGTATGCGGCCAGGTAACTCCTGACATAGGAATTGTTGGCAAATCTCCACAAATACGCTGCAAAATAATAGCATCTGTCATAAAGACCGGTTTCTGCTTGTTAACAGGTCTGAAAGAAATTGTTACTCCTCCAAGGTTGGAGCGAGATTGCATGGATCTAAGTCCGTTCAGGTTCAAGGTCAAGTCAGTTTTGGGTAACCCTAAGAGTGTAGCATTTTTTTGGGTGATAAAGGATACCATGCTCCCTGAGTCGAGGAGACATCTCAATTTACGGTAAGTACCCTGATTATCCAACACCTCGACCAGAGATGTAGATAGCAATACACTTGAATTAGATGTCAAAAATGCTGCTTGAATAGAAGACTGCGCTTGCGGACTCGAAACGCCGAGCGAGGATTGAGAAGAGCTGCTGACAGGACCGGTTTCAGCCGAAGTGCTAGCTTGAGAATTTTCTTCAAAGTGCAACAAGGTATGGTGAAATTGATTGCATCAATAGCATCGTATAGAACTTGAACAATGCTGAGTTGGGTGAGAATTATTAAGGCAGTTGACACATAATTTGTGACCTTTGACCATTTGGTATCGAGCAGATGCCGATTTCGTCAAGAAATCAGGACATTTGTAGATAATGTGTCCCTTATTACAAAAGACACACTTAGAAACAGAGGATTGAGCCTGAACGATCAATGACGTGGTAGAACGGGAGTGGGGAACTGATGAGAATTTTGTAAACAGCTTGGTTTGTTTTGGCTTGGCTTCCGCCTGGCCAGACAACGTGAGATTGTCGAGGGCGTTACAATGTTGATTCAAAAATTCGGTAAGTTTTGAATATTTAGGAATGCTGTCCGAATTATGATGTAACTCGAACCTAGTTACGACTGACAGTGGTAGTCTTTTCAAAATCATTTGTACTAAAATATAATCCCACTCATCAACTGGCAAAGGTACTTGCTTCAGCGCAGATAAATTGTCCTGAAAAACATCCAACATATTGCGTAGCGCAACGGGATCATCGGAGTTAACGCTTTTAGTGCCTTCAATATTTGACCAATGAGCTGCCGCAATCAATCTGGTATTTTTAAATCGCTTCACGAGTGAATCATATGCGATTTTGAAATTGCCAGCCGTCATAGGCAAATGTTGGACAAGAGTTAAAGCTTGACCCTTCAGTGAAGAAAGTAGATAATTAAATTTTTCTACATACGTTAATTTATCATTATTCAAAATAACCGCATTGAACATATCGATAAATGAAGGAAATGCAGTTATGTCACCACCAAAAGTTGGTAGATGAAGTTTGGGCAATGAAATATTTGAAGACGTCCCTGTAGGGTCATCGGATATTACCCCTGGAGAATATAATTTAGAATAAATGGATCTAATGGCATAATAGGCCCCATCAAACGATTGTCTAATCTTATCCTCAGCATCGAAGCTATCATCACCTTCTCCAGAAATCATACCAATGATGGAATTATGATTTTTTGAAAATTCTTGAGAGATATTATCGATATTCTCATATCGAATTTTGAAAAGTAATTTCAAATGAGAGTCCAACTCGGCAGCTTTCGCAGCGTCGTGTAACTCATTGAGGCGTTTGATTTCAGTTTGTCTATATGCTTTGAACTTTTTTAGTTTCGCTTTATCTGTTTCTGAAAGCGCCGTTGCAAATTATTTCGATTGGAATTAATATTCCTGACCATAAACCAATCTCACCCCGCTACCAAATTTGTTTGTATTCGTAGTTGAAACTCCCAGCATGATGACTGATCAGCGAGCAACTACGAATGAACCGATGAGCGATGGTAAAGGTTCGGACAATCGCAATGCTGCGACGGCGACGCCGACGGTAGGTGAGGTGTTGAGTTCACGCGACAGTGCTCCCGAGAGAATGAATTGAATGATAACACTGCGCAGGTTCTGACGTCAGGATCTGACGTTCACAGAAACAGACTGAATACTTTTTTACCAAAGTCACTACTGATAAGGAATCGGCAATTATTTGAATGAAATATAGGTAGCTTTGAATTGAATTGAATTATGAAATTGAAAATGAAAATGTTTTTTTCGCGGTAATCGCGGTTCGAAGGACCAAAATGGTGTGGAGTTATGCCATTGAATAAATCATAGGTTGATAACGGGTAATGAACTAGTGGGAGAAAAATGCACTGTATGAGGAATTGGAAAAAATGAAAATGACACAAACATTAACCGAGCTCAGATCTTACCTCATGTACTGCCGTAGTCCGTCTTCGGGGAGTCCTTAGTCGGCCGACTGATGCAGGTTGAAGTCAAGAGCTGAACTGCACTTCACTTTTGAAATGTTCACACGAAAAATTGGTGTTCGCGTTGATGGATGACAGCGTGATAGCAACCATGCTGGTGATAAATTGGTAACGTCGTACATACGTTTTTTCTTCCGTGGTACTACTCGACGTATTGGCTCGATCTGGCTATGGGTTTTTGTGGGAGTGTGAAGGTATAGGGTGTACCAAGAAAAGTAGGGTCGATAATGCGGAATTAAATGAAGATTGATTCGGATTAAAACGTATCAGTCTGATAGATAAATGAAAAATAATAAATAATAAAGAATAAAAAAGGAACAATAAAGACATCACACTAAAGCGGGACGCGACAATTATCAATGAAGAACTTTCAAACACCCTGTATGGTTAAAAAAATTATCATAACATTTGTTCATTGCGCTACATTTAGAAAAAAATTATAAAAATGAGGAAAAATGCCCATTCCGAAAAAAGCATAACTTTAATTTAAATAAAAATAACGTTGCAACAAATTGTATTAAGTCAAACGAAAAGAATTAGACACAAAAAAATGTAAACAACATAACTTATAACAGTTGTTCAAAGTGGCCTTAATTTTACTCAATACATTTCCGTGCTCTTGAAGTAAGATTTGTAATTGACTTTCTAATCATAGCTTGGTCATTTGTCAGTTCGTCGCAAGCGTCCTCAATTCTCCGTAGAAGGTCCTCTCTAGTGTTTACTTCAGTTGAATAAACTTTTGAGTTCAAATAACCCCAAACATGGTAATCGAGTGGATTAAAATCGGGCCCCCTTGCAGGCCAGTTTTGAGGTCCTCCTCTGCCTATCCAATGATTTGGGAAGTTGTCATTTAAAAACTCTCTCACCATTACCCTGAAATGAGGTGAAGCCCCATCATGTTGAAAGTACATGCCTCCAACATCAACTCCTGTATCATCTAGCAATATGGGTAAAATATTTTACTGGAATTCCAAATACACTTCACCCGTTAGTAGATGTGGTAGGATATGGGGTCCAATTAATCGGTTGTTAATAACGCCACACCAAGCATTAAAGGAAAACCTAATTTGTGAATGTTTTTGTTTTATGGCGAACGGATTTTGTTCGGCCCACACATGAGAATTGCTGAATTGATACCGTCTCTGGTGAATTGAGATTCATCGCTAAATAAACATCTGTATATGATCCTATTATTTTGTTATACCCATCTACTGAAAGCCAATCGAGCAATTTCATCTCCTGCTTGTAGCCTCTGAACTTGCTGTAAATGGTACGGATGTAGACGATTTTTTTTTAATCTTCGCCAAACAGTAGACTGAGGAACATTAGTGGCGTGACTGATTCTTCTCGAACTAATTTTTGGATCATTTTGTACAAAATTAAGAATATCTTGCTCCAAATCGATATGTCGTCTTTCGTAACTTTCATTTTGTGCTACAGTTGGAAATTTACCGTGTTCTCTAAGGTAACTGAACACATAACCATACAGGGTGTTTGAAAGTTCTTCATTGATGGTAATAATTTGTCCCAAATACGGACATGTCCTCTCGTTTTTCAAAAAGGTTGGGGATCCAGGAATCAGGAAAATAAGAAATAAATGATGATTTCATGGATTGAAGCTGGAAAAGTACCATTTGAGAAAAAAAATTAATTTTTTTAAATTTTGTGGCACCTCATTATCGAAACATCTAGATTTGACTCAAGTTAATAAGTAAAAAAGTTGTATGCGGAAATACCAAATACTTTTAGTCTTACTTATTTTTCCCTTCTCTTTCCAAATTTGTAAATAAAATTTTAAAATATTGATATACAGAATGTTGTTTCGACTCGAAACCTACTTATTAATTTTTTTAAGGTCGGACCTGGAATAAGACTTTTTCTTATTATGTTAATCGACACTACTGTGGACAAAGAATATACAAACCAAATATCACAAAAATGTATAGGGTGGTTCATAAGTTATGATTTATTGAAAAAATGGGGAAAATCAATAAATCACCCTGTATCTTGGTTATAAAGAACGATAGACCCATAAAATATAGGTTATTTAGAAGGACCTCGGTGTCTTCCATCTACCATAACTGTATGCGCCTTTCCCAATGAATCACTCTGTATACATTTGGTATAGAAAATGAACATTTGAAAGTGCACATATACAATTATCTTTATTATGATGAAAACAACTTTCTTCAGAGGCTCGTAAACCGGGTTACTCTTCAAATTCTATGACTGGTTGATGGGTGAATTTTTTGATATATTCAGCTTTCTCCTTTCCTTTAACATAAATAGTGTCAACTCCCTCAGTGAGCTTCTTAATTATAGTTCCGAATTGATGCAATGGTGTGAACCTATCATTCCAATCTATACAGAGGTGATTATGCATCAACCAAGTGGCTTGACTGTGGAATTATGGTGGGAGCATGTCTAATGGAAATGGAGGTTTGAACACGTAGGCGGCCAATTCCTTGGTTAAAAATTTATCGTTCTGTATCTTGAAACCTTGTACATCTATCACCAATATCATATTTTCAAATTGATAAATTTTCTTATCAATAATCGCTTCAAAATGTATGACTCAAACAATTATTTGAGTAATTTTAGGTTCTTATGGTGCTGCTTCAATCTTCTTCGATTCTCTGATATCATCTTCGAACTGATGTTTCACACATGAAAATCTTTATATATAACAACAAGTTGAGCATGCGCATTAAAATTGCTTAACAATTTTCGTCAATGCATTATATGAAAATTCTTTCTCGTGTAGAATAAGGCAATAAGCTGTTACATTCTTGGGTGTAACTTCAGCAGTCTCAATCTCAATTCTGAGTACTATGGAACCGGTCTGAATCGCTTCTTTTTGACGTGAGCAGTTGATGTGGACCAGCGGTGCCTTCACTTTAAATTCATTGGGATTGAAAATAGGTTGATTTGATTTAAGATGATAGTAACTCTCTTGGAAGTTGGCATACATTTCATAGAGTTTTGCAGACTTGTTATTCTTGAAATCAAGATTCAAGTCATTGTAAGGAAATTGTTCGGAATTCAGAAATACTCTCAAATTACTCAGATTACAATGGTCGAATGTACTCATATCGGTGGTGAGCTTTTCTTTTTTAGCATGTTGAAATGCAATAATAACATGTCGAGGAGTTTCAACCTTCGTAGTTGTTTTCACTGCCCAAGTGTGTCTTATTATTTCATTTAAAGAAGGATATTTGATCAATTCCCACCTTCTGAATTTCAAAGGTAGTTCAACATTGCTATTTATGATTTTATTCAATCGTAGTTGTTCCTGAATACTCGGTGTCATATGAGGGACGCACCAACTCAGCTTGCTTATGCCTACTTTGGGTTTTTCAGAATCATCTATACTAATCACAGCATCCAAATCATGACTTTCACGAATCAAAACTAGTTCTTGTCTCATATTTATCACTATTTTTCTAACAGAGTCTACCACCACACCATTCAACTCATATCGTAGCTCACGGAATAAGAAAGATATTGCGTTGTTGACGAATTTTATTTTCGTGATTGGATCCCCATCCGGCCTTGTGAGCTTCCCCTTTATGTATATGTATGAGTTACAAGGTAATGTATAAGCATCCAAGTCCTGAATTGGAATTCTTATTTCATCATTATATTTGATTTCATTGGTAATATACGGCTGATATGTATGAAACTGATAATCTTCGATTGTGTTGTTAATGAAAGGTTCACTCGTGATTTGTAGCAGTTCCATTATATTAAAATTCTAATCCCAAAGATTTCAAGTACTGTTTGTTTTCTGGTGTTAGTAATTCGGCAGTTGCTTCCAAACTGTCTTTCAAAGCTCGCTTCGTAAAGGAATGCTGAGTTATCAAATCTTCACACCATTATTCAGAAAGTCTTCCTTCTCAGGTGCAATCTAACAGTAACTTCCTCGCTTCGAAAATCAATTAAGAGGAGGTTAACCTTATTAGTGGCTATTGGTGAAACAAGGAGCAAGATAAATCATAATACTCGGAGCTCGCTCAATGTATTCGAGATTTTTTTTCACCATCTGAATTCAAAAGGTTAGTTCTAGGCATCTCTCAGAGTACTTTTTCAATTTTTTTTAAATGACTTTTTAAAAATAGCAGAAATTCGACCAGATTCACTATTTTTTATCTCACTAGGTAATTTCTTTTTCGAAAAAGTACTCTGAGAGATGCCTGTCTCATACATTTATCTTTCTTGTCAAAAAAATTGGCAAGAATTCATCCAAAATCGTCAAAGTGATTTTTGCTGAACCCCTGCATACTCAATATTGGATCACTTTTCTTCACTGATTCGAGCGCCCTCACTTAAATATGCACTTTTACATGGATACTATGGATGGATTGTTGTTTCATTCATTAAATTTAGAAATAATACTGAAGCTATTAGCACAGGAGATGAAACCAATATAAGTTGTTGATGGGATTATTGAAGTTGAGAATATGTCGAATGAATAAATACTGAAATTGACGAATATTGGTGGTATTTACACACAACAATTTTTTATCAATTCTTTTGTTGGTTTATCAGATATACCAACATAATGACATGAAATGGTTCAACCCAAGAACATTTATTCAACGAACAGGTATCATAACAGACCGAAAGTTACTAGAAATTAATAGAGAGATTGCCTTAAAATTCATGAAATATTAGGGAATGAAAATTGACGACAAATTTCCGTCTACACCTGTCAATGAAACTCAAGTTCACAAAATTCATGAATTTATTTGGTCGTATAAATTGACACTTAACTCCGTGCCAATGGTTTTCTGAGTATTTTATTTTCGTTATTTCTTTACAAAACACATGGCCGCCTAATTAAAATTGTACCCGAAACATACAATTTTCGAACAAAAATTACGGTAAATTTTATAATATGAAGAACCCAGGTCGTCTCTTCGATTAACAAAATTTTGTGTGTAGGCGATAGTCTAGATAAAGCTAGATATCAAACAAACGTCACCTATCAGAGTAGTGGTAGACCTGGGATAAAATGTCAGTTATGTAAAAAAAGAAATATCCTACAGTGAATTCAGGTCGATTGAAAATTCTCAAAACAAAGTTAGCTGAAAAGATAATGGGGAATTATCCGTTGGCTGCTCATACATAGTGTCATCTAGAAAAAAAGTACATTATAAAAATTTTCTTTATTATGTACTTTTTGACAAAATCTATTCCCGATTAAAGTTTGTGCTTCCCGAAATCTAAACATCAACAATAATATACAAGGCGCATTGGATGAGTCAGAAGTAAAGTATAGATAATATCGAAATATGTTATTCAAAAAATTGTCCAGTTTAAAAAAATATATCTAGATTTGAAGACATCGCCATCTAAGTAATGTTCATTCAAACGACATCATGTATACAACGGTTCCTCAAAAATCGTCCCATATTACAACCTGCCCAACTATTAGGTTAACTATTGTAATTTTTCTTTTGAACTGAAATGAATTTCAGAATTGTTGGTGCAAAGTTCTTTTCATTTTTTGTTTACACCTAACCTGGCTCAAAATAATACAGTATCATAAAAAGGAAATAATTTTAAATAATATTGAGTAATAAAATAATCAAATTTGATTAATTTATTAATAAAGTACTTGTTTATTGGGAATATGAAGAAATGTGGGCGAAAAAAAAATTAAATAACATTCCAAGACGTGATTCAGCCGAACTTTTCCTATGTGAATGGGAATAATTTCTGCATTTCCATCTAATAATAATCAAAAGCACATTTCATTTTGTTGTGTACTACGTAAAAAAATAATTTCGTACAGACTGAATATAATATATACCACTTGAGAAAATAACTGAAATTATCGCTGGCGGAAATTTGATAAGCTGATAAATAAACAGTAATTTTAGTTTCTTTTTCAAGTGTGATATTTTATTTAGTATGTATGAAATTATGTTTTAACGTAGTACTCCACATAATGACGTGTTCTTTTGATTATTAAAAAATTAGATAGAAAGGCTGAATCCCTATCCACGTAAGGAGTTCGGCTAAATCTCGTCTCGGGTTTGTCTCTAATTATTTTTGTTCTCTCACATGTCTCCATATTCCCAATAAACAAGTATTTCATTGATAAATAAATATTTGATTTTTTCATCACTCGATATTATTTAGCATTATTTCCTTGTTAATGTACTATTTTGAGCAAGCTTAGGTGTTAAAAATTAATGATTAGATCAATAATATCTGTTACATCATAAAACCCTTCAGGAATGATCTAACTGATTTCATCGTGTTCACCCCATACCAAAACATTGTTCAATTTTATTACGTTTGGAATAACATTGAACGAATCAAAATTTGCCAAGTCTATCTCATATTCCACATCATCGTCCAGATAAATTGGAGGGTTGAAATTATAACACTGAGGATGAATCACTCAATGTGAAAGTAAAAGACATATTTTCTCAGTGGTATTTTATTGATTAATGAAGGAAATACATCAGAGATATTGATTATATAAAAACAAAAGGCATTATTGTCCACACTGATAAGAGTTGAACTTCTGCATAGAATCATAGTTATATTTTATATTATTCACGTCACCAGCGCTAAGTAAGTATTTTATCAATTCCTTCGGCATTATCCTTGGAATATGCAGTCCAATGAGTCCCTTCTCATAAATCAGAATCCAGATTGATAATACCGCACTCCTTGCTTCCAATTTTTCTGGGAAGTTTATCTCTCATGAAAACACCTCGAAAGTAAGGAATCCCCAAACGATCTACATTTTTCATCAAATCGATATTGGTTAAGGCTCGGCGTTGTAACTTCAACAGTTTTTTTATATGGCTGGGCAAACATTCCATTACCTTTACGATTTCTCAAATATAAACCTTTTCCTTTTTGTTCTATCGCTAAATCATGTCTCTTTTGTTCAGAAGGTCTTTGTTTCTCAGATTTTGCCTTATTGACTGCTGAAGCGATAGATGCTGCCCCTCCTACAGCACCTAACGCCCCTAAAAGTGGTAGTAAGAATGGCAGAAATCCACCCTTCTTTGAAATTGGTATGATTCTTTTTCTCTGCTTATTCTTTCGTTTTTTCTGGCAACTTTCAATTCACCACCCTTCTTCTTCTTAACTGTTTTATTTTTTCGTCCTAATCCCATCCCCAACTTTCTTTTGAGATTCATAATATTAGATACCCTAAATGCTGTCACTTTTTTCCCCAATTTTGCGTCAGAAGATTTCAAACGTTCGGAAGCAAACTTTGCCAGTTTCTTGTCAGCAATAGTCCTTACTTCTAAATCTTCACTGTTGGAGTGAGCAATGTCGTGTCGCTTATAAGCCTCGTCCAGAGGATTCACACCTACGTCTCCCCTCAATAATCTCTTTTCCAACTTGGTGCCAGGCCCACAGTAATTATATCCAGGGACATGTAGTTCTACAGGAAGTTTGTTGATCAAGGTATTCAGAAAACCTCGACCTTTCTTTCTTGTGTTTCGGCTCGTACTAACGACTGATTTCCTTCGCTGTCCCATTATATTATGTTTCGAACAACTTGGACACGCGTATATATACCTATTACATCCGCACTAATGTCGGTTTAATAACTATTCCGATGTGATGAAGACTGAAAAACAAAAGGTGTTGCTTCCAGTTTTCAATCATGATGAGATCAATTTGGAGAATATCGTTAGAAAACATGGTGTATTATTTGGAGGTCAATCTAAAAGAGGGTTACTTGTTGAAGCAAGTGGATCAGGCAAAACTAATGTGATGTTGTCTCTGCTGGAACAACCTAACGGCCTTCGTTTCACAAATGTATACTTATTTTCCAAATCATTATATCAACCTAAATATAATTATTTGAGGATTTTGCTAGTGCCTATGAAAGAAATTGGATTTCATGATTATAAAGATTCTATTGAAGTTATTCTTCCAGAAAATGGAAATGATCATTCCTAAGCTCGAGCTCGAGCGGAGGGATGACAATAATAAACGCTGATAAGTAATTGCAATAAATAAGATATTTTTGGAGAAGTAAATTAGCCGCAACTATTGTATAACTCAAAGGAGAAATACTTACCGCTTATAATTCATGCTATTTGAAGATAGAATAATTCCATATAAATACCAATTTGGATGTAATTCAATTGGTAGTGAATGGAATATTTTTACTGCAACTCTTATGCAAGTTACGAATGTAAGAATTTGGAAACCAGGTTAAGACATTTATTTTACAAATTCGAAGTAAAAATTATAATAACAACTGTATCATATAAAATGAAATGTCAGACTGCCTTTCCGATAGTTCTTTTACCGTGCGTTGAGAAGAAAGCCTCGTCATCGGTACTGCAGGCAAATGCCAGAGTCGCATTTGTCAGTGACGTAACTCCTCCCCTCGAAGATGGAAAACTATTTTCCACTCGGAAAAATCGTTTTTCTTTCCATTGTCATGGCCGTAGTTGATGGTTCGGGTTGCGGTGAAGATTTATTGTTCCATATTGAGTGTTTATATTTGAATGTTATGAACACACATATGAACAATACGACGATAACATACAGGGGGATTGTCCAGCCATGTATCATAGATGTATTTACAGCCTGCAGGGGTATAATTCGGCCTGCCTATTCTCGAAGTTCATGCAGTTTATCCAGGGGGTGTCCTGGATTTTTATTGGTGGCATCGGCTCAATTTCGAGACAAACTTTGGTATTGGCGAAATCTGGTAGCAGTAAGGGCTGTTGATGTGTTTCAGTAGCTTCGTTGCGGTAAGTGTTCGTTGGTATTCTGAACAGGAGGCCTGGAGGAACAGCTATTAGGTAGACCTCTATTAGAGTTGCTATATCCGTAGTTCGGCAAGTTGTTTGAACTCAGGTAGGATTCTTGAAGATCCCTATATAATGGGCTTCATCGACTTGTTCGATTATCTCAACATCGATTTGTATTGGCATCCGTCGGCATCCTGAAGGAGTGATGCCAATATTCAATATTTGGAATACACAATCCATCTTGGTTGCCCCAAGGAAAAGGTCCCATGGTGTGGTAGAATATTGAAAGTACACCTAATTCATAGTCAGATAGGGTGTCGGTGGAATAATATATTATACTTGGGTGAGCTAGGTTAATTTCCGAGAATGTAATGGCATTCTCCAGATCTACAAGTAACTGGGATATAATGAGTAATGATGAGCTAATTTGATCAAAAGCAAATTTTGTCTCTAGGAGATGAGAGAAGTTATATACAAACGTGGATAGATTAGAAGATATCTTATTTATTCTGTCTGTCACGATATCTTCGTTTCGTTTGAGTAACTCAGTTGTTTCATTAAAAGTTCCTATGTGTTTGGATAGGTAGCTTTGATCATTAATTTTTACAATAACATTTTTCTGAATAATTTATAGTTCTGAAATGGCTTGTTCATATCTTTCAGCATCAGTATCTAAGTTTCCCGAAATACTTTTTATAATACTGCATAAACCATTAATGAACCCTCTTTTTATTCTTCCATTGGGAGTTATTAAATTATACTTTTCAACAACTAGATGTAATTGAATAATTATCGATTGATTTATTGCCGATAGTTCTTCGAAATATGGGTCAGATAGTCCGCGATTGACAGCGTCAGAAAGAAGTGAATGTTGGTCGGATGGTTTTAGTATTTCGCCGGATATAGGTTTCAGGTCAAAATAGTGAATGAAAGTGTGAGATTTCTCCCTAACCCTCGCATTTCCTAGTTTGAAGGGTAATATGCCTGGGTTTTTGTCGAAATCGGGATATATCAAAATAGGTTCATGAATCAGGAGTGTTTTGCATTGTTCGAAATAATAAAAGTAGGGTCGTGAATAATTTTGGCATCTTTTTTAAGCAAAGAGTTAACAGTTTGGTCAGCTTGGCGAAGTCCTTTATGAAGCGCCTGCAGTAACCCAAGAGGCCTAAGAACCCTTTGATTTGTTTAGTAGTCTTGGGAATTGGGAACACCGTTCGTTGTTATTACATGGCCTAGGTACGCTGTTTCGTGCTTCAGAAATTCAGACTTATCCATTTGATTTTTAAATTGGCCTCCCTTAATTTTTGGAAAACCTTACTCAAACTGTCGATATGTTCTTGTAATGACGTCGAATAGAACAAAATGTCATCAAGATATATAAGACATATTTTGTTAATATACTCCTACAGTATATTATCAAGACATCTCTGGAATGTGCCATCGGCATACGAATAAATTCGTAGTGCCCTCCTTCAACATTGAAGGCTGTTTTTTCAATGTCTGCTGGATTCATCTGAATTTGATAAAATCCAGACGCTAGGTCCAGAGTCGTAAAATATTGGCAGCGCCAATTTTGTCTAGGACATCTATGATATTAGGGATAGGATACCTATCGTCTACTGTCTTTTCATTCAGTTTACGATAGTCGATCACTATTCTCCATTTTCTTTTTCCCGAAGCGTAAACCTTCTTTGACACAATCCAAATAGGCGACGACCATGGGGATTTGCTGGGGCGTATTATATTTTGTTCCAGCATTTTATTTATCTGTGAGGTCACCTCTTGTTTGTGAATAAACGAGTAACGGTATGATTTAGTGTACACCGGGGTCTCATGCTTTAATTTAATTTCATGTTTCACTCCAGTAGACGTAAGTGGTTCACCCTCTTTATAAAAAATATCCGAAATATCTGAACAATTTTAAAATAACTCCTCTTCTCTCCTTTTTCATGTGATCAGTTCTAATTAATTGAGTGATATTAGATCGATCAACTTCCTGAAAATTTTCTGTGAAAAATACTTCGAAATGTTCATTGAAATCGTTTTCGTTTATACGTGGAAATACTTGAAGGAAATGAGTTTCGTTGCATCGTAATGCTGTAACTTTAACCGGGTATAGCATTACGAGTTTGATATCATCATTTGTGGGATTACAAATCTCCACCGTGGCTAGACTGTTTTTGACCTTTGTCACTGTTTCTGTAATTTTGCAAGATGGTATTTCTTGGCTTGGTATGATTACATCACCGTCTCTCTATAATCAACTGGAATTTCTGCTGAAATTCGGCTTTGTTTCGGAATAATTTTTTCAAATAAAACAATAGGGTTAGACTGAAAATATTGGATATCAATCATTGAATTTGGCGTGTTGACTACTTTATTAGCGAGATCTAAATTGGATTTCAATATCTTTATGTTATCAACGCCTATTAATCCGTCGAAGACATTGTGAAATTTATACGAAAGAATTTTAGTTTTTTATCTGTTTTGAATTCTTCGAAAGCGGGGATATTCATGGCAAATTTATGCTGGGATGAATTAAAACAAGTTGACACAGTGAATATGAATGAACTAAAATATTTTTCGGCTAAATTTGGGTCCAGAAATGATTCAGTCGAACCTGTATCGACCAAAAGTTTAATTGGTGGATATTTTATTTTGATAAAAGGCAATATTCTTTCATTAATGTTGCGTGACTCGCATACTATGTTTGATCTTGGAATTCTGTGATTTGGGTAAAATTTTCATGGTCGTTTTGATCTTCAAATAAATTTCCTAAATCATAACCTACAGCACCTTCTTCTGAGTTGCATTAAATTTGGGCGGTTGTTATGAATATTTTGAAATTTGACAGAAATAGTTCTGGGGTTCTGCAGTCTCACAAGACTTCCATTAAAAAAATTAAAATGGTGTTCAGGGCCGATATAACAATAATATAGTTATGTCAATCCATTGAAGTGTGTTGAGTTTGATTTTATAAACCCACCAAATCAGAAGAGAGATTGAAACAAAGAATAATTGCATAGGGAACAATTAATGTCGTAAAGTGTATATTGAATTTGAATTGAAAAATAAAAATTCTTTTTTCTTTAGAAGGTGCAATATTCCTGAATGGAGTCAGGTTTTAGGTAACGGGGACTTATTTTGATAACCTTTTTGTTAAGTAGCTTTTATGTGTCGTGCCAGTCAGACAAAGGTCAATATTTCCGACAAAATCTTCTACGCAAATGGTTCATTATTCAAATCTGTATTTTTTTCATATTCTTTGGTTGATTTTTGTACAGTGAGCTTCAAAAAGTTTGCACCATATGAGAAACATTTTTATTATGCATTTGTCAGAAAATTTTATTCCTCATAAAAGTTGGTGCTTTTCGAAAAACTTTGATTTATAAAAATTCTGAATTTCATAACGGTGTAAAAGGGAGAACAAAAAATAGGAATTTCTATCACGAGTAATCTACACTTATTTTTAATATTATCAAAATAGTTTATTTAGAAAAGTTATCAGAATCAAAAACAACATCAAGATTTGGAATCACAGCCGCCTACGAAATAAATTTTTTCCTTTATATTCCTACAATATTTCAAAACGACGTTTGTTGAATTTTTTTTTAATTTTTACTGTTTTTTCGATACGAATTTAATGGGTGATACCCTGTATGTATATGTCCATGATTACTATCAGTATGATTTTATGAAAGAAATTTATTGAATAAATTAATCAAATATTGGTAAGCGATTCAAGTTTTTTTATGATTGAAGTCATCGTAAAGTTGCAGAATTGCATTATTGAATCGTTTACCAATAATTAATTGATTTATTCAATTATTGTCTTCCATAAAATCATACTGATAGTTATTATGGACATACATACAAAGTGATATATCAAATTTGCATAAAAAACTAGTAAAAATTCAAACAATTTCCAACACACTTCGATATTCTGTACAAATAATAAATTGCACCAAATTTCGCATTGAAATATCGTTGTAGAAACATGAGGGAGGCGCCTAAGGTGCATATGAGATACTAGTGCTCTTTATGAGGCTAGAATTAAAAAAAAAGAAAAAAAATATTGTTGCATAGGTGGCTGTGATTCCATATCTTTATATTGTTTTCGATTCTGAACAACTTTTCTAAATGAACTTGTTCGATAATATCAAAAATAAGGGTAGATTACTACTGATCAAAATTCGTATTTTTGTTCTTCTCTAGAAACCGTTTGGAAATTCAGAATTTTCATATCCCAAATAAAAGTTTTTCGCGAAGCACCAACTTTTATGAGGAATAAAATTTTCTGATGAATGCATAATAAGAAAGTTTCCCATGTGGTGCAAACTTTTTGAAACTCACTGTAGAAGACGAATAACTAACGATAGTGAAGAAAGGTTACTGAACAGAAATGTGCCTTGCCAATTCAGAGAAATACATTTTTTATTTGAAATTGTCACAAGAAGAAAACCTCTCTCACTCAAAACCTTATTTGAAAGTTTAATCCAAAGATATTATTTTTTACGGAACTTGCAACTGATCGAGTTCATTTTATAAGAATTTAACATGCTTATAACACGCTTTTATTAGCTCCACTTGTAACTAACAATGTTATCAAATCTTGAACCTACTTCTAATTGTCGTATCAAAATGAATCATTGTATTCATATTCAATTCAGCTTGCGTACTCTTCTCTAAAACTTTTATATGGCAACAGGCACGTTTTGCCGGCGCAAATAAAAACAACTCTTTGTGATGTGTTGGTTTTGTCACGTTTCAATTATGCGGACTCGTTGTATGGCCCATGTTTAACCAGACACTTTGTGAAAAAAATCCAAAAAGTCCAGAATTCCTGTTTGAGATTTATACATGGAATTAGAAAAAAACATCGGAGAATATCATTCAAACTTCGTGAGACGGGCTGGTTGAACATGGAAAACAGGCGAAAATTCAATGCTGCCAACTTCTATAAAAAAATAATACAAACTAAAATACCATCATATTTACACAAGAAAATAACACACCGCACCGATGTACACAATTTAAATATTAGGTTTGAAGGTACCTTAACTCCACCGATTTTCAAAACTGAACAGTTCAGACGCTCATTCAGTTATAATATTTGCAATGTTATCAATCTTCTACCAAAACATCTGAAAACCGAAACTCCATCACCTTTCCGAAAAAAATTCAGACTGTTTTTGTTGGAAAATCAGTGATATCTAATTGTGTATTATATTTTATATTTTACTTTTTCCACTGTTTCATATATTATAATACAGTTATGACTCCCATGTGATTGTCTTTGGCCGCTTCATATTATACGGGTGTGAAGTTGTCCACATCCACAAATGTACACTGAGAAAATTTTTAAAAAAATCATAGAAGGCACAAATGGCTTTGTACACGTTTCTGCCCAGAATATGTTATGAGAAATGCTCTTTTCTTTATCCCTCATACCACGTAGGAGTTTTCCAGGCCGTCTAAGGGGGTAGAATGGGGGTGAATTTCCGAAAAAAAATCATAGAAGGCACAAATGGCTTTGTAGCCGATTCTGCTTGGAATATGTTATGGAAAATGCTCTTTCCTTTATCCCTAATACCACGTAGGAGTTTTCCAGGCCGTCCAAGGGGGTGGAATGGGGGTGAATTTCGGAAAAAAAATCATAGAAGGCACAAATGGCTTTGTAGCCGATTCTGCTCGGAATGTTTTATGGAAAATGCTCTTTTCTTCATCCCTCATACCACGTAGGAGTTTTCCAGGCCGTCCAAGGGGGTGGAATGGGGGTGAATTTCCGAAAAAAAATCATAGAAGGCTTTGTAGCCGATTTTGCTCGGAATATGTTATGGAAAATGCTCTTTTCTTCATCCCTCATACCACGTAGGAGTTTTCCAGGGCGTCCAACGGGGTGGAATGGGGGTGAATTTCCGAAAAAAAATCATAGAAGGCACAAATGGCTTTGTAGCCGATTCTGCTCGAGATATGTTATGGAAAATACTCTTTCCTTTATCACTCATACCACGTAGGAGTTTTTCAGGCCGTCCAAGGGAGTAGAATGGGGGTAAATTTCCGAAAAAAATCACAGAAGGCACAAATGGCTTTGTAGCCGATTCTGCTCGGAATATGTTATGGAAAATGCTCTTTTTTTTATCCCTCATACCACGTAAAAGTTTTCCAGGCCGTCCAAGGGGGTAGAATGGTGGTGAATTTCCGAAAAAAAATCATAGAAGGCACAAATGGCTTTGTAGCCGATTCTGCTCGGAATATGTTATGAAAAATGCTCTTTTCTTCATCCCTCATACCACGTAGGAGTTTTCCAGGCCGTCCAAGGGGGTGTAATGGGGGTGACTTTCCGAAAAAAAATCATAGAAGGCACAAATGGCTTTGTAGCCGATTCTGCTCGGAATATGTTATGGAAAATGCTCTTTTCTTCATCCCTCATACCACGTAGGAACGTAGGAGTTTTCCAGGCCGTCCAAGGGGGTGTAATGGGGGTGAATTTCCGAAAAAAAATCATAGAAGGCACAAATGGCTTTGTAGCCGATTCTGCTCGGAATATGTTATGGAAAATGCTCTTTCCTTTATGCCTAATACCACGTAGGAGTTTTCCAGGCCGTCCAAGGGGGTGTAATGGGGGTGACTTTCCGAAAAAAAATCATAGAAGGCACAAATGGCTTTGTAGCCGATTCTGCTCGGAATATGTTATGGAAAATGCTCTTTTCTTCATCCCTCATACCACGTAGGAGTTTTCCAGGCCGTCCAAGGGGGTGTAATGGGGGTGAATTTCCGAAAAAAAATCATAGAAGGCACAAATGGCTTTGTAGCCGATTCTGCTCGGACTATGTTATGGAAAATGCTCTTTCCTTTATGCCTAATACCACGTAGGAGTTTTCCAGGCCGTCCAAGGGGGTGGAATGGGGGTGAATTTCCGAAAAAAATCATAGAAGGCACAAATAGCTTTGTAGCCGATTCTGCTCGGAATATGTTATGGAAAATGCTCTTTCCTTTATCCCTAATACCACGTAGGAGTTCTCCAGGCCGTCCAAGGGGGTGTAATGGGGGTGAATTTCCGAAAAAAAATCACAGAAGGCACAAATGGCTTTGTAGCCGATTCTGCTCGGAATGTGTTATGGAAAATGCTCTTTCCTTTATCCCTCATACCACGTAGGAGTTTTCCAGGCCGTCCAAGGGGGTGTAATGGGGGTGAATTTCCGAAAAAAAATCATAGAAGGCACAAATGGCTTTGTAGCCGATTCTGCTCGGAATGCGTTATGGAAAATGCTCTTTCCTTTATCCCTAATACCACGTAGGAGTTTTCCAGGCCGTCCAAGGGGGTAGAATGAGGGTGAATTTCCGAAAAAAAATCATAGAAGGCACAAATGGCTTTGTAGCCGATTCTGCTCGGGATATGTTATGGAAAACGCTCTTTCCTTCATCCCTCATACCACGTAGGAACGTAGGAGTTTTCCAGGCCGTCCAAGGGGGTGTAATGGGGGTGAATTTCCGAAAAAAAATCATAGAAGGCACAAATGGCTTTGTAGCCGATTCTGCTCGGACTATGTTATGGAAAATGCTCTTTCCTTTATCCCTAATACCACGTAGGAGTTTTCCAGGCCGTCCAAGGGGGTAGAAAGGTGGTGAATTTCCGAAAAAAAATCATAGAAGGCACAAATGGCTTTGTAGCCGATTCTGCTCGGAATGTGTTATGGAAAATGCTCTTTCCTTTATCCCTAATACCACGTAGGAGTTTTCCAGGCCGTCCAAGGGGGTGTAATGGGGGTGAATTTCCGAAAAAAAATCACAGAAGGCACAAATGGCTTTGTAGCCGATTCTGCTCGGAATGTGTTATGGAAAATGCTCTTTCCTTTATCCCTAATACCACGTAGGAGTTTTCCAGGCCGTCCAAGGGGGTGGAATGGGGGTGAATTTCGGAAAAAAAAATCATAGAAGGCACAAATGGCTTTGTAGCCGATTCTGCTCGGAATGTTTTATGGAAAATGCTCTTTTCTTCATCCCTCATACCACGTAGGAGTTTTCCAGGCCGTCCAAGGGGGTGGAATGGGGGTGAATTTCCGAAAAAAAATCATAGAAGGCTTTGTAGCCGATTTTGCTCGGAATATGTTATGGAAAATGCTCTTTTCTTCATCCCTCATACCACGTAGGAGTTTTCCAGGGCGTCCAACGGGGTGGAATGGGGGTGAATTTCCGAAAAAAAATCATAGAAGGCACAAATGGCTTTGTAGCCGATTCTGCTCGAGATATGTTATGGAAAATACTCTTTCCTTTATCACTCATACCACGTAGGAGTTTTTCAGGCCGTCCAAGAGAGTAGAATGGGGGTAAATTTCCGAAAAAAATCACAGAAGGCACAAATGGCTTTGTAGCCGATTCTGCTCGGAATATGTTATGGAAAATGTTCTTTTTTTTATCCCTCATACCACGTAAAAGTTTTCCAGGCCGTCCAAGGGGGTAGAATGGTGGTGAATTTCCGAAAAAAAATCATAGAAGGCACAAATGGCTTTGTAGCCGATTCTGCTCGGAATATGTTATGAAAAATGCTCTTTTCTTCATCCCTCATACCACGTAGGAGTTTTCCAGGCCGTCCAAGGGGGTGTAATGGGGGTGACTTTCCGAAAAAAAATCATAGAAGGCACAAATGGCTTTGTAGCCGATTCTGCTCGGAATATGTTATGAAAAATGCTCTTTTCTTCATCCCTCATACCACGTAGGAGTTTTCCAGGCCGTCCAAGGGGGTGTAATGGGGGTGACTTTCCGAAAAAAAATCATAGAAGGCACAAATGGCTTTGTAGCCGATTCTGCTCGGAATATGTTATGGAAAATGCTCTTTTCTTCATCCCTCATACCACGTAGGAGTTTTCCAGGCCGTCCAAGGGGGTGTAATGGGGGTGAATTTCCGAAAAAAAATCATAGAAGGCACAAATGGCTTTGTAGCCGATTCTGCTCGGAATATGTTATGGAAAATGCTCTTTTCTTCATCCCTCATACCACGTAGGAGTTTTCCAGGCCGTCCAAGGGGGTGTAATGGGGGTGAATTTCCGAAAAAAAATCATAGAAGGCACAAATGGCTTTGTAGCCGATTCTGCTCGGGATATGTTATGGAAAACGCTCTTTCCTTCATCCCTCATACCACGTAGGAACGTAGGAGTTTTCCAGGCCGTCCAAGGGGGTAGAATGGGGGGAAATTTCCGAAAAAAAATAAGTAAGTATTTTTTGTTTTTTTCACATTTCTTCTTATTTTTCATGAGTTTTTTCAGTTCAGAACAGTGTTAGAGAGTGATATGCTAATTTTGGCAAGAACATATTACATATATTGAAATAAAAAAAATTTAAAATAAATGAACTATCGCATGCCCTGAATTATAGGTATTAAAATTCAAAAAACGAAAACTACCAAAACCAAAATATACTTCCTCAAATAAAATAAAATATACATAAAAACATATACTCAAAATATACTTATATAGGAATGTAGTTAACAACCAAAACAAAATGTACTTTCTTGAATAAAATAAAAATGTACATAAAATACATAAAAAATTATTAACCAATATACATAATATTATGTTTTTGCCAAAATTATCATATCACTCTCCAAGACTGTTCTGCACTGAAAACACTCATGAAAAATGGGAAGCAGAATCGGCTACAAAGCCATTTGTGCCTTCTATGATTTTTTCTCGGAAATTCACCCCCATTCCACCCCCTTGGACGGCCTGGAAAACTCCTACGTGGTATAAGGGATGAAGAAAAGAGCATTTTCCATAACACATTCCGAGCAGAATCGGCTACAAAGCCATTTGTGCATTCTATGATTTTTTTTCGGAAATTCACCCCCATTCCACCCCCTTGGGCGGCCTGGAAAACTCCTACGTGGTATAAGGGATGAAGAAAAGAGCATTTTCCATAACACATTCCGAGCAGAATCGGCTACAAAGCCATTTGTGCCTTCTATGATTTTTTTTCGGAAATTCACCCCCATTCCACCCCCTTGGACGGACTGGAAAACTCCTACGTGGTATGAGGGATGAAGAAAAGAGCATTTTCCACAACACATTCCGAGCAGAATCGGCTACAAAGCCATTTGTGCCTTCTATGATTTTTTTTCGGAAATTCACCCCCATTCCACCCCCTTGGACGGCCTGGAAAACTCCTACGTGGTATGAGGGATGAAGAAAAGAGCATTTTCCACAACACATTCCGAGCAGAATCGGCTACAAAGCCATTTGTGCCTTCTATGATTTTTTTTCGGAAATTCACCCCTATTCCACCCCCTTGGACGGCCTGGAAAACTCCTACGTGGTATTAGGGATAAAGGAAAGAGCATTTTCCATAACATATTCCGAGCAGAATCGGCTACAAAGCCATTTGTGCCTTCTATGATTTTTTTTCGGAAATTCACCCCCATTCCACCCCCTTGGACGGACTGGAAAACTCCTACGTGGTATTAGAGATAAAGGAAAGAGCATTTTCCATAACATATTTCGAGCAGAATCGGCTACAAAGCCATTTGTGCCTTCTATCATTTTTTTTCGGAAATTCACCCCCATTCCACCCCCTTGGACGGCCTGGAAAACTCCTACGTGGTATGAGGGATGAAGAAAAGAGCATTTTCCATAACACATTCCGAGCAGAATCGGCTACAAAGCCATTTGTGCCTTCTATGATTTTTTTTCCGAAATTCACCCCCATTCCACCCCCTTGGACGACCTGGAAAACTCCTACGTGGTATTAGGGATAAAGGAAAGAGCATTTTCCATAACATATTTCGAGCAGAATCGGCTACAAAGCCATTTGTGCCTTCTATGATTTTTTTTCGGAAATTCACCCCCATTCTACCCCCTTGGACGGCCTGGAAAACTCCTACGTGGTATGAGGGATAAAGAAAAGAGCATTTCTCATAACATATTCCGGGCAGAAACTTGTACAAAGCCATTTGTGCCTTCTATGATTTTTTTAAAATTTTTCTCAGTGTACATTTGTGGATGTGGACAACTTCACACCCGTTCATATTATTTGTAAATAATACTTTGCTGTACGAATGTTCAGTTTTCACTGGTTTGTGTTTTTAAAAAAGGAACTTTATTTACTAAGTTACAATAAAGCAATATTGAACAATTCTTATGAAATAATTATAATAAGTGATTCGAAGACTGGGAGGACTTGAATGACGTCTCCTCTTGAGTTCTTGAATTTATAAGGTCGGGAATGCTGACTGGATACTGCGTAGTTCCTGTTATTCCACGAAGACCTTGAAACTTGCTGTAGAATATCCTCTGGGTACTGCGTAGAAGCTGATGTAATGTTTGTGATTTGTGTCGCAATTCTGGGACAAAGGGCCCATTCATTATTATATAAAGAAAGTTGATGCGGTGCGGCAACTTTCACATCAAGCTAATGATTTATTGGAATTCAATTCCATTTCTTCCTCTTCTCTTTCATCTAAGTGAATACTTGGTCTTTTTCTTGAGGGTAAGAGTCTTCTAAAAGATGCAAAGGTTCTTCTAGTTCTTGGTGGTTGTGGAGGTGGATCATTTCTTGGTGTCATAATTCCAATTTTCACTGAACGTCTATTTTTACACTTACAGAATATGTAAAGTAAAATCACAGAGACAATTATAACAATTGTAAAAATAGTAAACCATGACACATGTTTTCTTACAAAAGGTTCATTAATAATTTGGTCAAGTTGATCCGAGTATTGATTCAGCTTATGTTGAGCAATGTTCAAATTATCAACATTTAATTTGCTCAATTTTAAAGGTTTCAATTCTGGAAGTTTTTCTTTATTCGGTATATCTTTGCAACATTGATATGGAATCAAAATTGGATAACTTTTATAAGTAATATTTTTTTCTTGAGTAACTAAATACTTTGCATAAACCCTCGTATTTCCAATAAATCACAATTCGGTTGTAGTTTCAAAATTGAATTTGTTGTAATTATTTTCGTAACAATATCTTGTTTTTGACAATTTATTGTAACAGCTAAAGGATCAGATAAAGTTATCAGCCAAGTATTTGTTTCAATTTCAAAAACATTATAGTCTTTTGCAAATAATAAAGAAATTGAACACATTCTAGGAAGTTCTAGTAATGGTCTTAAAATTTGAGCTTCACAAATTGCATTACTATCAATTGGATATGAAATAACATTTTCACATATTTGAAAATTATAATATAAAGGTTTGCATTTGTCTAAATTTTGAAAAGCAGCGTACAACATAGAATCATCATCTTTTGCAATATAATTTTTATTCGTTGGTAAAATGTGATATAACCCTGTTCTGTTATCTAGGATATGGATAGGGTATAATCGGTAAACAGTATAGGTTTCCGGTTCAACTAAAGGAATTTTCAAAACGAAAACTATTCTTGAATCAGCTTGAAATGCTTGTAATTCAATAATATCTAAATATTTGGAAACTGATGAAAGTTTCGCTAGTAAGGGTAGATAATTCTTTTGAATTATTTGCGAAATTTCTTGAAGAGATGATACTAAGTCATTGGGTTTAACAATTGATGTATGAATAATAGATAATCTGGCAAACGTAATTGCATTCAGAATATCATTTAAATAATTTTCCAAAAATGTATAACTTTCTAATAGTTGTTCACAGATTTCAATAGTTTTCAACTTCGCATCAACCATTGCTAAATGGTCGGAAAGTTCATAAATGGACGTTTCAATTTGCTTTATATCTTCATTAAATGTTTTTTCATCTACTTGCAGTTGCTGAATAGTAGAGTTGAATTCTTTTATAACAGAGGTTGTAACTGAAATTTGATTTTTGAGTAAATTTTCAATTTGGTGTTCATCACTATATATTTTATTAATACATTCATTAAAATATTCGCCGTCACTGGCATCTAAATTTCCAGTAATCGCTTTCCAAATTGAACCTGCGCCATTAATTAATCCTCTTTTATATCTTTTGTTATAGTCATTCGAATCTATTTGCGATTCATAGTACTTTGAATCTACTTGGTTAGCAATTTTATTTAGTAAGCTTATATGCGTGCTTATTTCTCCGTTAAAATATTTCATTCGCGGGTTGTCAGTTTCTATAAGATCAATTAGTTCATTTAATATTCTTGCATTATGATCAATGGCTTCTTTGATCTGTGCTGTATCTTTTACTACTAATAAAGTCCATTTTACGTTTGAGATTTTAATCTCACCTTGTTCATGATAATATACTCCTATTGAATTGTTAATAGGTGTCAGCTTATACTGTGCATTTATAATTTGGATAACTGCTAACAGTAGGAGAATCATTCTTGATCTGAATTTTCTTGCTCTAAATTTTCTGAGTCTGGATTTTCTTGTTCTGAAACAAAATATGGTTTCAGTCTATCAAAATTCACTTTAGAATTTTGGTTTGTTCTGGGGTTTCTAAGTAATGCTGAATTTTGAAATACCTCGATTATTTCGAAAGGTCCGTTAAATTTGTTTTCTAATTTATTTTTAATTTGAGACTCTTTTACAAAAACTTTGTCTCCAATTTTAAAAGTACGGGATTTGTGATGAATATGTTTATCAAATCTTTCTTTTGCTTTTTGTTTTCTATTGTCAGTTCTCGCACGAGCTACTTTGTAGTAATATTCCATTCTATTATTAAGATCTCTGATATACTTTGTCAAAAGATCTTTTTGATTATACGTGGTTTCAGGGGGTCTACTTGAAGTGTGTCCAAAAATTAACTCATAAGGACTAAATCCGTGAGTTTTATTTTTACTATTATTATATGCTATAACAGCAAGGGGCAAAATTGATAGGGGATGTTCATTAGGATTTTCTATCTTATGAACGCGTAGCATTTCAGTGAAAGTGGCATGAAATCTTTCTAGGGAGCCATTCGATTGTGGATGGTCTACACTAGAAAATGTCATTTTAATGTCATAAAGTGCACAAATGTCTTCAACTATGTGGTTGTTAAACTCTTTTCCAGAATCTACATGGATTCGGAGTGGGGTTCCATAGTGTTGGAAGAATATAAGTAATGAACTTGCTACTGATTTTGCGGTTTTATCAGGTATTGAATAAGCTTGAGTGAATTTTGTTAATTCATATCTAAATGTAAGAATATAATTTTGTACAGGGATTTCTAAAATATCAATATTAACTCTCTCAAAAGCTGTTTTTGGAGTTTCAGTTAATACAAGGGGATTCTCTAAATTTTGTCTACATATTTTTGATTTGTGACAAGTTTCACAAGATTTTATGAAATCTTCAACATCTCTTGTGATGCCGGTCCAATTATATTTTTCTCTGATTCGTCTTAATGTTTCATTTATTTCACGATGCAAATTCTTTTTTCCACAGTGGTATTGATCTAAAATTATTGGTATTTGGTCTTTTTCTGGGATTTGAACAACATTTTGACATATTTCAAATTTTATGTCTTCTTTATCTGCTAAGATGTAAGAGAGCATTTCTTGTATTGGTAAATCGATATTATTTTCAACATAGTACGTTTTTGAAGGTTCGAACGTGTCTTGTCCTCTATATAAAGAAGTGAACATGTATTCTATTGCATCTTCGGGATCAAAAGGTAATAATATCAAATAGTACCTTCGGTTTTTAACAGTTCTACTATTAACAATATTTATTTTATTTCCGTAAAAGTCTATATCTTCCTCAAATATGTCATCGAATATTTCCTCATGTATAGGTGCTAGTTTGTGGTTTTGTGGAAAAACAACGATGTCTTTATGACTTTTGTCTAGCAGTTGGTTATTAGAAAATGTAAACTTTGAATAGTCAATTAATGATTTAATTTTGAAAAGTCTAGAAAAATTCTTTAATTCTTCTAATATAGTTTCTGGACCTATATCAGTCTCTGTTTCTGAAACTTCGGGTTCTTCCGGGTTGTCATAAGCCATTAAAATTTTTGATAAAACTTTACTACTTTCTTTAAAATGATTTATTCGTATTCTAGATAGAGCATCTGCATTTTTATGGATTTTACCTGGTCTATAAATTACTTCAAATTGATATTCTTCTAATTTTAAACGCCATCTGGCTAGTCTGCTGCCAGGGTCCTTGATTGAAAATAACCATGTAAGGGGTCGGTGGTCTACTATAAATTTAAACTTTCTACCGTAAAGATAGGGCCTAAAGTGTTTAACTGACCATACCATCGATAAAAGTTCTCTTTCTATCGTTGAATATTTAGTTTCTGCGGGACATAATGTTCTAGATGCATAAGCAATAGGTAAGTCTTTTCCTATTGGTCCTTGAGATAATACAGATCCAATTGCGAATGAGCTTGCGTCGGTTGTCAAGATAAAGGGTTCATCAAAATTTGGATAAATTAAAATAGGGGTTGAAGTTAAAGCTTTCTTTAATTCTTCAAAAGATTTTTTACATTCTTCATCAAAATGGAAGGATATATCTTTTTGTAATAACCTCGTCATGGGTTTGGAAATCTTTGAAAAATTGGGAATGAATTTTCTATAATAACCTGCTAGTCCTAAAAATTGTTTTATTTCTTTTGGGTTAGCTGGCTCTGGAAAATTAATTATACAATCAACTTTCGCGGGATTTGGTTTTACTCCATCTTTAGTTATGACATGTCCAAGATAGGCGACTTCTTGTCTTAAAAATTCGCATTTGTCGGGTTGTATTTTCAAATTTGATTTTCTTAATCTTTGAAAAACAAGTTTTAAGTTTAATATGTGTTCGTCTATAGTCGGGGAATAAATAATTATGTCATCCATATATACTAAACATCTCTCGTTCCTAAGTCCGGTTAGAATATGATCTAAAATTCTTTGAAGAGTACTAGGAGAGTTCTTTATTCCGAATGGCATTCTTAAAAATTCGTGTAAGCCATTTTCAACAGAAAAAGCTGTTTTTTCTATATCATCAGGGTGCATTTCAACTTGATGGAAGCCTGAGGCTAAGTCAAGGGTGGTAAAATATTGACATTTTCCAAGTTGGTCTAATAGATCTGAAATGTTGGGCAAAGGATATTTGTCATCAACGGTTAACTCATTTAATTTTCGATAATCAATGACTATACGCCATTTTTGTTTTCCGGATGCGTCAAGTTTTTTCGGAACGACCCAAACTGGGGCTGACCATGGTGAAATTGATGGTCTGATTATATTTTGTTGTAATAATTTTGAAATTTGGGATTTAACTTCTTCCTTATGTACGTGTGGGTATCTATACGATTTTGTTGAAACTGGTTGCGCTCCTTCTTTCAATTTTACTGTATGTTTTATTTCACTTGTAAACGTTAAAGGATCACCTTCTAAATAAAAGATGTCTGAGAATTCTGAACATAAATTTTCAATAAGTTCTTTCTCTTCCTCGTTAAGATGTTCTAAACGAAGTAATTTTTTAATTTCTTCTGAACGACTTTTTTGTAAAATTTCTGTTTCATTTTCAATTTCATTTTCGGTAAATTCTTCAAATTGTAAGTCATTAAAGTAAATAGTTTTTTCAATAGCATTTATATTTGCAATAGTTACTAAAAATTCTCCTTTTTCATTTATTCTAACTAAAGCATTTGGAAGTCTAACTTTTTCTTTTTCAGTAGCTAACAGTATAGCTTCCGTGTTTTTTAATTTTGATTTCAATTTAAAAACTTGTTCAACTCATGGTTCAATAGTAATTTTATTTTCAAAATTTTTCTCAAAATTATTTTCAAGATTTTCCTGAAGATTTTCTTCCGAATTTATTTCGACTTCTGGCTGTTGTCCTACAAGTGTTTTTCTTGCTGAATATAAAGGGAAAGTTTGATAATTTAATATTAACACTCTATTTCCAATATCTACTATTCCATCAAATAGTTTCAAAAAGTCAGTACCTAAAATTCCGTCAAATTCAATATCTAAGTCATGTACGTAAACTTTATGCCAAACTGGTTTTTCTTTAGTTCCAAACGGTATTAGAACTGATTCTTTTACCATTACTTTTCCATCAGTAACTCCTGTAACTGGTATATTTTCTTTAAATCTTTGAGTATAATTTTCAACTGTTTTCCTTTTAAAAATTGAGATACCTGCGCCTGTGTCAATTAGTATTCTAAAATTGGCTGGACTAATTAAATAATATAAATCACTTGAGTTAGGATTTATATGAATTGCTGATCTGTCTTGCGATTGTCCGTTGTTATATTCGGTTTCGCTTTCGTTGAATCTGCGAGATTCATTTCCGTATTGAGTTCGCGAGTTTTGATTATAGCTGCAAGATTCGATTTCATTTCGATTGCAGGAGGAATTTGTCGCTTCGCACATTGAGGTTCTAAAATTAGATTGTCTGAATACAGGGTTTGTTGAGACTCTGGACTGATTTGGTCGATAGATTGGTTGGTATTCTCGTTGATAGGGGGGCTGTTTAATGACAGGGTATTGTGAAAATCCGATTGAAGTTGTTCTACTTCATAGTCAAAATTTTCGTTATAGGGTGGTTCATAATCAAATTGTTCATATTGAAGCTGTTCAAAATTTTGTTGTTCTTCTGGAAAATAATCATTCTTATTGTAGAATGACTCGTTCCCTTGGTCATAAAAGTTTTTATTTTGATATTTAAAATCAGTATTTGAATATGCTTTTGTATATGATGAATCATAATCATGATCTAAAAGATGGGTTCTGTTTGCATTAAAATTCCATTGAGGATTTCTTTGAATAACTGTAGATCTATTCATTTGATTTTGTGGGCGAAATAAATTTGACTTAGGATTTGGTTGGAAAGGTTGTTGTGTACCATTCCTATTAAAATTTTGATAATTAGGATTTGGATTCTGTCTTTGAGAATTTTGATTCATATTTTGATAAATATTTGGTCTCATTTGTGGTTGTCTCATCTGGGGTTGACTAGATTGGGATTGAAAATAATTTCTTTGGAAATTATTTGGTCTCAGTTGGCCTTGTTTTGTATTCTGATTTGTTTTAGTGCTTTGAGGTTGTGTTGGACGATTAAATGATTTTTGATTTTCAAAGTATGAGAGCTGTATCTCACGCTTTATTCTGATAGACGCTTCTAGCATATTAAGCGGATTACTTGCACGAATAATTTGTCCGATTTTTGGTTCTAGGCCTGTTAGTAAAGTGTTCAAAACCATATTTTCAATTAGTTGTGTTTGTGCATTTTTCTGGGCATTTGTTAAAATTGATCTTTGAATACACGAGTACATTTTCGCGCTATGACTTTGTAATCGTGCGAAAAACGTCAGTGCATTTTCCCCATTTGCTTGTCTAATTCTCTGGAGGTCCTGGATTAAAGATGTTAAATCACGGGAATCACCAAAGTGAGAATTTAATAACATTCTGATCTCTTGATAATTTCCTGGATTTCTGGAATTTATCAATTGAGCAGCTTTTCCTCTTAGTTTATTTCTTATATGAATTGTCAACAACAAATTTTGTTGATCTACGGCCATAGCTTGTGCATGGTCGCAAGCGTTTAGAAAATTACCTAGCGAAATTGAATCACCATCGTATTCTGGAATTATCGAGAAAAATTCGGAAAGTTTGTATGGTTCGAGTGGAACTTCCGGTTCATTGTGTAAATTTTCAACTGAACTGTGATGTGACGACATTTTGGATGGTTTCGGGATAACAGGGTCAAATCAAATTTTTAAATTTTGTAAAATCTTTTCACAATGTACAGATAAATGATTCAATGTAGTACTTACAATTTTTTCCTACTCCTAAGCTTTGCAGGCTTCTGGGGCTGTGGTGTTGTCTTCTTTCTTCTGGTTTCTTACTTCTTACTTCGTGTGCTTGTTTCTTCTTGGTTTCGTTTCTTCGTTTCTTGCTGTTTGTCTCCGGGGTGTGGCAAGATGAAATCCTACTTCATAAGGCTCTGGCTCCAACAGGATGAGCAGCGTTCTACGACTTACGCGAGTTCCAAGAGGTGATTTCTTCACAACCTGGTGAGCAACGTTCGACGACTTATGCGGGTTTCTTGTTGTTGAAGAGACCGTCTCGTCACTGGGTTCTGCTTTTGCGGTTCTTTGACTCGTTGGAAGTCTGGAGACTACCGCCGTTTCTTCTTTTGATCACAGCGTTTTCGAGATCCGTACGACTGCGCCAATTTGTTAAATCAGTTTTCACTGGTTTGTGTTTTAAAAAAAAGAACTTTATTTACTAAGTTACAATGTAGCAATATTGAACAATTCTTATAAAATAATTATAATAAGTGATTCGAAGACTGGGAGGACTTGAATGACGTCTCCTCTTAAGTTCTTGAATTTATAAGGTCGGGAATGCTGACTGGATACTGCGTAGTTCCTGTTATTCCACGAAGACCTTGAAACTTGCTGTAGAATATCCTCTGGGTACTGCGTAGAAGCTGATGTAATGTTTGTGATTTGTGTCGCAATTCTGGGACAAAGGGCCCATTCATTATTCTGATATAATACGAATAATCCCAACTCTTTCTTTGTCCCCTTTTTCTGTTGCTACCACTAATGCTGTCAGG
The DNA here is from genome assembly GCA_958298965.1 of Chrysolina haemoptera. Classification (NCBI taxonomy): domain Eukaryota; kingdom Metazoa; phylum Arthropoda; class Insecta; order Coleoptera; family Chrysomelidae; genus Chrysolina; species Chrysolina haemoptera. The sequence continues at coordinate 22,737,318 of OY282585.1, read as the reverse complement.
TGCTTAAGAGAATGTTTTTAGGTTAAGTGGAAGAGCAACTCAGTAGCACTTGTGCTACATGAGTTGAACTTCGCCTTTTATTTTTAGCGAAATACCTCAATCTGTTGTTTTTTTTTATTTTTTCTCTTTCATATGTTATTTTTGCTGAAAATAATAAAGACAAGTTATTATTATTATTATTATTATTATATGTAGTTTAAGTGACAATACTCTAATTCGCTATATCGTATACTGAATCAAAGGGTGCTGCTGACTGAATTCTTGACAATAACCTCTTCAGTATGTTGTAAATTATTTTTATTTTCTTTTAGCAAATAGGAAAAACTGTATAATTGAGTTGGTGCACAATGAACAAAGAACAAAAAAATGTCAATTTGATACAGTGTGTTGCACAGATTTCGTACCGGGTACAGTACAGAGTTAAGTACGAAATCATATTTTGAGGGACTGTATCTCGATAAATATGTAGTTTAAGTGACAATACTCTAATTCGCTATATCGTATACTGAATCAAAGGGTGCTGCTGACTGAATTCTTGACAATAACCTCTTCAGTATGTTGTAAATTATTTTTATTTTCTTTCAGCAAATAGGAAAAACTGTATAATTGAGTTGGTGCACAATGAACAAAGAACAAAAAAAATGTCAATTTGATACAGTGTGTTGCACAGATTTCGTACCGGGTACAGTACAGAGTTAAGTACGAAATCATATTTTGAGGGACTGTATCTCGATAAATACTCATAGGATCGAGTTGGGTCCATAAGAACTTTTGATCAGGATAATGAAGATAATAACATACTACATTTTCAGCCAATTTCACCGGGCCCATAAATCTATAAGACCGATGTGGGATTCTTTGGAAAAGTTAACCTATAATCAGTGATTACAGTTTGACAAGTCTATTATCATAAGTAAGCCAATCATAAGTATTCCCTGCTTAATTCTATTACAAATTCTGAGCAATGAATCAGTTGAAAATAAGGATTGTGTTGATGGAGATATACGGCTGATCCTCCGTTTTAAATAAGTTTGAATTGATTTTATACTAATAACTCGCAAAGTTGTCCTTGTGGAACATTAGCATGGCCTGACAAATGTAATTCAATGGTCGTGGGGTACAGTAGTGGTTTTCTATTGACATTGTATTCTTGTGGTTGAAATTCTCATTGCGGAAGATTAAATTTTTAACCAATTTATTCATTATTCATTCCATAGCTTATTGTAATCACATACACAAAACTGTCTCGATTATGTCACTGTTTGACGCTTTGCACATTGCAATTAGATGGCCCGAAAAGAATGTATTTAGTGTGTTTCATAACCAAATCATATGTGGAATGAAAATAATAACAACTATTTTGTTGAAATTTCATTGGGTATCAAATATTTTTTCATATTGATTCGCTTTTTAAACTAGGTCATAGGCTTGATACCAATCGGAAAAAATTCTAGTACAAATGTTCAGAAATTTACTATGGTCGAGATCGTAACTTCAGTCAGTGACTCATCATATGCGATTGCAATGGCTATGAGTCAAGAGAAGTGAAGACGATTGCTTTTCCATTTGAATATACAATAGTTTATCAAGTCACATTAACCATAAAGTGGTGGCTAATATAATAACTGACTAAATAATTATCATTTCTATAAAATCTTTAGGGGGTCTAGCAAATAATTCATTTTATTTTCAGCAAGAAAATAGAAACTTTGGGAAGAATGACGGCAATGACTCAAGAGGAGATTGTAGCTGCTGTTAAAACAGTTGCACAAGGTCTTGAGGCTCTTCGATCCGAGCATACAGGAATTCTGCACGGCCTTCACGAATCTCCCGATTCCATAATTAGTGAGAGAGCTGGATTTGTACAACATAGTGCTGAGATGATTGAACTGGGATTAGGTGAAGCACAAGTAAGTTTTATCTGGTGGTTGCATAATCTCTCTTTGTATAGAAATATACCGGATGAATCTGAGGGATGGCGCACACCTATTTTTGAGAGAAAAAATCCATCAAACCACGTAAATTCAGCGGTCTATTCGACAACTGAAGTGTGATTTTTTGGGATTAAAACAAGTTCTATAGCACTTCCGGTGACACCGGAAATTAGCCTAGTTTCAGTTTTTCAAATGTAACACATTGATTATTTCCACATTTTTAAAATCTAGAGCAAATTCTACACATAATGCAGTATTTTTATTATTTAAATGATTTAGCGCACATTTCTTTGGAAACTATGCAACGGAAGTGACGCAGTAAAACAAGGTGGCCACCGACGGATGTGATGTCACGGAAATACCCGATAACGCTCGAGTTTAAAGGATCAAATTCGGCCGGTTTTACTGAGTCAGACGCCGACGCTTACCAACTGAATACACATTTGAATAGAGTGTCACTATATGAAGTGAATGAATATGTTTAATAATGTGGTTAAACCGTTGGCGAAAACACGTACTGAACGAGCACGAGAACGCCGAAAACGACAGAAACAAAAAGTTCGCGACATTCAAAGCTGCTTACACACTACATCTTTTTCACATGTAATACAGAAAGTGTAACTTGAAATTCAGATAAGTAAAATGTAAAAAAAAATAACTTGTAATTCAGAATTGTTAATTGTAATTCAGAAAGTATGATATTATGAAATTCAGATGTGTTAATTGAATTTCAGAAGCCGTAACATGTAATTCAGAATAGTATTTCAGAAAGTCTAACTTGAATTTCAGATTAGTGAAATCCAAATTACAAATTACAAATTACACATACTTACTGAAATTCATTTTACTAATCTGATATATGAATTACAAGTTACAGTTTCTGAATTTCATTTTACCAATCTGAATTTCATTTAAAGCTTTCTGAATTACAATTCTCCGCAATTTTCCGCACGTTATCCCTTAGGTCAGGACAGGGCACGGTATCTCTGGAAGGTTAAAACTTTCTGAATTACAATTTATTATTCTGAATTATGAATTATACTTTCTGAAATATGAATTATACTTTCTGAAATATGTCTTACACTTTCTGAATTAAAATTGAAAAAGGTGTAGAGCATGCGTTCCGTATGAACACCGAATGATCACCGAACGAGCGAATTCTCGGACAGTGTGGACGCTGATTTCAGCTCATGCGGAACGAATGCTGTAGTGAGCAGGCGGCTCAAAAAGACCAAGTTAGTGAGAGATCAAAATCAATTGATGTAGATGCAGCTGCAGCAGAATTATTTCAATGGTTGGGACCGATTGAATTATTTATGGAACAAGTGTGCAATGTGATGAAAAAAGATACTTTGAATGATTTTTGCAATGTTTGTGAACGTATATGGTGGTCAAGCGAATTGAGAAGCATAGTTATTGCAGAAATAGAAGTGGAATTGGCTGAATTATTGCGGAAAATATTTTGGACTTGGATGTGATAAAAGAAGTCAAAATTTGCGGGACCTGTTATAGACATTTGAAAGAACTATACATCCCTACGATGTGCACGTATGAAAAATATGGTATGTTTCTTTATTTTTTATTGACATTTATTGAAACGCTGTAATTTTCCAATGCCATGTTATCCATGAAGCTGAAATTAGCATTTTGATTACAATACTCTGTCACTAGCCGGGGTTTGAATGTGGCAGACATATTTTTTTTCGGTCATTTAATTATTCTCAAATGGCATCTCTATGGCGCACCCCGTATAGATAGTTTCAAAAGGGAAGAATCGAATAATACCAAAATTTTGATTACCTGTCAATTCCTTGCACTGCACTGTTTGGAACCTTTGGTGTAGTAATAAATATACTGGAGTTTTATCCCAACACCATACCGCTATTTTTAACACCTCGACAAGGGTTTCAATCATCAAGTGATCATCTTCAAGAGGAAGATAAAACTGAATAGTGGTTTGTTGTTGCGATAAAACTTCAGTATATTCATCACCTGTCAATTATTTTCTGAGTTATCACTATTATAAAAAAAAATGTGCCAAATAGTAGTGCGGCCACTACACATTTTTCAATTGTAATTCAGAAAGTGTAAGATGTATTTCTGAAAGTATAATTTGTAATTCAGAATAATAAAATTGTAATTCAGAAAGCGTTCAGATTGGTGAAATGAAATTCAAAATCTGTAACTTGTAATTCAGATTACTAAAATGAATTTCAGAATGTGTAATTTGTAATTCAGATTTCACTAATCTGAAATTGAAGTTACACTTCTTAAATACAATTTGGAATTCTGAAAACATGTTACGTATTCTGAAATTCAATTAACAAATCTGAATTGTTGTTTTTTTTTTGTACTTTCTGAATTACAATTAACAATTTTATACAAGTTACATTTTCTGAATAACATTTTACTAATTTGAATTTCAAGTTACACTTTCTGAATTACATGTGAAAAAGGTGTAGACTAACCAAGATCCAAATTATAGAAATTTAATAAAAATATGCAAACTTGAGGATTCAAAGTTGAGAAATATCAAAACGTATTACCTACTATTATTAAAAAAATTAGATTAAGTAATTTGCTCCCGAATTAACACTACACCTCTATCAATTGTAATTCAGAAAGTATAAGATGTATTTGAGAAAGTATAATTTGTAATTCAGAGCAATAAATTGAAATTCAGAAAATATCAAATGAAATTAGTCATATGAAATTCAGAAACTGTAACTTGGAATTCAGATTGGTAAATTGTATTTCAGACTATGTAATTTGTAATTCAGATTAGTGAATTGTTAATCAGAAATTGTAACATGTAATTCAGAAAGCGTAAGTTGTTATTCAGAGAGAATCAACTGTAATTCAGAAACCAAGTAGATCTCGTATGTATTCTTCAATAGAGACCCATTAAGTATTAAGTATTCAGCTATCGTCCTGTTGTCTATTGCAGCTATGGCAAGATCAAGGATATCAATTTTCCGATGTTATCCTTATTTGGGATAATGTACCTTGCCATTTCATATGTTGAATTTTCTGGACGGAACTGAGACAATTTTTTCGTCTAATTGCATAATCCGCAATGTTGAACCCATTCGAAACAGTATGTTCCAAAATAAAGTACCATGTATGTAGACGTATATCTTCGACTTCAACAAGTTAAAGGTCTGGGTGTTGGAGAACAACGCCTTGTGTATTTTGAGCACATTATACATAGACGAGGCAAAGGTTATAATATGTATGTAGTTGGAGGTGATCGTGGTGGTGTACAACATACCACCATTCACCATGGTGTAGCTTAATATTTCAAGACATGTCCGTTGGCCGATAAATATTATAACTGTTGATTTTCACAAATACATAGTTTTTTATTTTCACCCACTCTTACTTATCAAGTCCTTAATGGTTTCTGAATTACAAGTGATGGATTCTGAATTACAACTGACGCTTTTTGAATAACAATTCAATAATCTGAAATTCAAGTTACACTTTCTGAAATACAGTTTAGTGATCTGATTTACATGTTGAGGTTCCTGAAAACCAATTAACAAATCGGAATTATAAATTATACTTTCTGAATTACAATTAACAATTCTGAATTACAAGTTAGTAGTAGGACAAAGTTCGTATCGGACCAAGATTTGTCACTACACCTTTTTCAATTGTAATTCAGAAATTATAACATGTATTTCAGAAAGTATAATTTCTAATTCAGAATAGTAAATTGTAATTCAGAATAGTGAATTGTAATTCAGAAAACGTTAAATGAATTTCAAATTGGTGAAATGAAATTCAGAAACTGTAACTTGTAATTCAGATTTTGTAATTTGCAATGCAGATTGGTGAATCGTTAAACAGAAAGTGTAACATGTAATTCAGAAAGCGTGAGATGTTATTAACAAAGTGTCAACTGTAATTCAGAAATCAAGAAAAACCCGTATGCATTCTCCTAGCTACCCGAACGTGAATCAAGTATCCAACTATCAAGTCCTGTTGTCCTAGAAACGAATAACGATATAGCAAATAAACGTTTGAAGAATCGCAACTAAGAAGTTTTTGCAGGTTGATAGATACTGTTGTTTTATTACGTACCAAAAAAAATATGAATTTCAAAGACATTTGTGTGATTTGTCGAACTTGATGACTCGAGGTAAAGTTATCAGAACTTAACCGTGTCGACATCTTTTCCACGAAAAATGTACTCAACCAGATGCGATCTGTCCACTCTGCATAATGGTCATAACTGAAAATGTTGTACTTGAAAGAAAAAGGTAGGTGTGATTATTACAATTCCATTTGAAGAAACTGAAGGAAATCAATTATTTTAGGTGTAAACAGCATAATATGGTGGATAGAAGAAGAATAGTAGCATGTGCTAACAGAGGTGATGATTGGATGGCTTTGGCTGAGTCGTTGGGGGTACAATACAAGCATTTCATTGTGTACGCTCTGGACGTGAGACAATGCTTCGAAAGGGAGGTATGAAACCTAGAATCCTCACAGATGCAGAAATAGATATTGTTATCTTTTAGGTAGAATGTGTAAATGACTCCACATTGAAACAATTAAAAACTAAAATACACGAACACTTTCAGAAAGATATATCAGTTACTACTATAGGAAACTATTTGGATGGTAGGTTGTTCACTGTAAAGCAGTTTCACAATGAAGTAATAACAATGAATAATGATGAAAATAAAAATAACGAGAGCAGTATGTCCGAACACTGAATGAATATATTCGTGAAGGCAAACAGATTATCTGGCTGGATGAAACGAATTTCAACCTGTTTTGCCGTCGTACACGAGGACGCGCTAGAAAAGGAAATAGAACCATACAGCAGCTTCCATCTGCAAGGGGACCAAACGTTCATTTGATTGGAGCAATATCGGCAGCAGGTGTAGTGAACTTTGAATGAAGAAGAGGTTCTTTTACAGCCGATTTAGCCAATGCATGGATGGCAAGATTATTGCAGCTATGGCAAGAGCAAGGAAATCAATTATCTGACATTGTCCTTGTGTGTGATAATGCACCTTGCCATTCCAGGTTTGAAACCGTTCTGGGTGGAACTGAAGTAGGCCTTCTTCGTTTGAGTCCATACTCCCCAATTCTTAACCTAATTGAAACGATATGGTCCAATATCAAGTCACATGTAAAACCAAATCTTCGAATTCCACAAGTTGAAGGTCCGGGTGTCGGAGAACAATGACTTGTGTATCTTGAGCATATAATTGACCAGGCAAAAGATACAATAGTTGGAGGTGATTGTGGTAGGGCTGTACAACACACCACCATTCACCATGCCGCAGCTCTAGCATTCCAAGACATGCCTGTTGGCCGATAAATATTATTACTCTTTGTATATTGATGTTAATAAATAATTCGTTGTTCTTATATTCCCTACACTTACTTATCAGATCTTTGATCGTTTCTGAATTACAAGTGATGGTTTCTAAATTACAATTGACGCTTTCTGATTTACAATTCACTAATCTGAAATTCAAGTTACACTTTCTGAAATACAATTTGCTAATCTGAATTACATGTTACGGTTTCTGAAATTCAATTAACAAATCTGAATTTCAAATTATACTTCCTGAATTACATTTTACTAATCTGAATTACAAGTTACACTTTCTGAATTACATATGAAAAAGGTGTAGATTTCAAAATCTAGTGACTAGGGCTCCATTGAGTTTTCGGCGCCGGGTGCGGTGCTGCAGGTCGGGAACCCCACCGAGGAACGTCCCCACAGAAGAGGGGGCGCGCTAGAGCCCAAGGGGGCCGAGATTTCGTCAATTAAATTGCGTTGGTCCGATAAGAACGTAAAATTCGGTAATTGTAATCGGCTGGGGGAAAGTGCGGGGGGCTAGGGGCGATGACTAGGAACGTCCCCATAGAAAATAGGGCGCGCCGGGGGCCGAGATATATCGATTTTTATTTTGCGTGAATTGTGAATGTAACGCTGGCACTGGTGACAAAACCCTGTCGATTGCCTCCGCCACTGGGTGTTGTTTACGCTAAGAGGCAGCGTATATTGAGATAAGCATGTCGTCACCGGAGTGCACGTTTCTTGGAAAACAAAGAAATAGCGTGAGAACGTTAACGGAAACGACGCAGTGTGTTGCAATGTGTGCAATGGCAACGGATATTCGTCATTGATAAACATGATAAAATTCCAGGAATTTCGTAGTTTGTTTGTCAAGGCTCACACACAGTGTGTGTTGGTGAGTCGGAAATAAGGCACGTCTGGCATCTCACTCTAACTTATCATTTTTTTTTTCTGTCTTTGTCTTTGAGAATGACGTGGTTAGATGCGAGCGGGCTGGAGAGGGAGGGGATTCAAGATTCAAGGTTATTCGGAGGAGAGAACTATTTGTCGCAATTAAAATAAAACGCAATATTGGGTTCCAAGGTTATTCGTTTGTCACGTAGCTCTCGACTCGAGAGAGTTGAATAAACAAACAAATTTCACAGAAATTCAAGACTGTTTGTTCGTATTCAGAGAATTGAAATAAAAATGCAGAAATAGAGTGGAAAAAATCATTAATTTTTTTTACTCAAATTACACATCAGTACCATACGTGATATAAGTATTTTCATTTTCATTGGCAATTGCGTATCTCTGCTTTATTGAAATGAGGAACTTGTAGAATGACTCGCCCAATTGGTAGATCAGCGCCAAACTCACAAAGAACATGAATCCGTCATAGACGTCATTTGGGCAGGAACTCAGCGTCGTCGTCGACATTCGAAGCACATTAGGCGTCGTTTGAGTGTCGTCGTCACCTCTGTCGGCGATGCTAGAGGGCGTCATACGAATGTCTTCGGAAGTGTTGTTGCGACAGACTTTTCTCAGTTTATATGATTTGGCATTTGGAGGAATTTCGGCCTTTAGCACAGGCAAATATCCATCATTCATGAGATCTTGCGACATTTTCGTCCATTTATTCATTTGTTGATTGTTTTGATTGAAAAAAGAAACTAGAACTCCGCCTGCCTCGTTAGGTGGGCTACTGTACAGTACGTTTGACAAGATGGCTGTCACAATTACATAGCCTGTCAACATGACGGTAGTTCGGACTACACTGATACACATTGCGCATGTCACATGAATATATAGGAAAAAAATACGCACATATATTTATCAGTGTACAACTCACACACCTTGAGAGAGAAAAAAAATGGCGGTAGTTCGGTGTACACTGATAAACATTGCGCAATATATGGGAAAAATACGCACATATTCATCAGTGCCTACAACTCACCGACACACTCTCAGAGAAATTTCTCGAAAGACATTTCGTGTGTGACTGAATCGTTCAAACAAACACACGAAATGGCTACGCTACTTTATAAAAAAAGAAGAGATATTTATAATAACAATAAAAAAACACTAGAAAGCAAATGATAACATAGCAATCACCGACTAACTCCATGCCATAAACTAGCTCTGTTTGGTATATGTAGTATGACGACTATGCTGTTCGAGTGTTGGGTTTAGGATTGGAATGAAAAGCCAAACGCTCAGTTTACAAACCTTTTTGTCCCCCAGGATGTCAGTAATAGCCATCAATTTCCACAAGGATTTCAGTAATAACCATTAATATCCACAAGGATTTCAGTCATAACCATTAATATCCACAAAAATTTCAGTAATAACCAGGAATCAACAAGGATTTCAGTAATATTCACAAGTAAGAAAGAACCTGGTAAGGTGTAGTCCAAGTGCCTTCCAAACTCCGTTGTGATCACAAAGTGGAAAGGTCACAACCTAGAAATTACTTATTAAATGGGACTAAAAGTCCAATAGGCAGTAACCCAAATATTTTTAGAAATATATTATGGTAAAGGTAGGTTTGTAAACCACAATATATACAAAACAACCCACAATGATAGGGGCCACAAATAAAATCGGTAATCCTATCAACAAACCAAAAGTATAGGTTTCGCAATTAAACCTGCACCATAAGGATATGCAGCAAGTACTATCTTTGCACTGGGGGTGCGAACAAATATTCAAATATATATTAACAAAATAAGGGCTTCTACAAGGTACGTACTCCCCTGAAGTACAGAGTCAAAACAATATGTAATATTTAAAGAGAACGAAGTTAGGCCAAGAAAGGTTTCGTAAATTTGGAAAAATTATCAAGAAAGAAAAATAATTTGCTCTCCGTTTGCTTTCCCAATGCTTTTCCCACTCCCACAACCGTTACAATAGAATAATGTATGAATGAATGAAGCTTCAGAACTGAATTTAGGCCAAAAGAGGTTTCGTAAATTTGGAAAATATAGTATGAAACGGTGAACTGTCAAAAATGCTATAGTTAGACCAGTCCCTGCTCTTTCAGCCAAGATACTCAGGATACTTTGGCCTTAGTACAATTGAAAAGTCCAACACTTTCGTTCTATCCGAGGCAGTATTACTATCAGATTACTGATGCCGGGTCTCTCCTGTCCCTCACAAGACTTCCAGTGTCCTGAGGTGGATGGAACGGGCTGTTTGATAACTACAAGTGTTATGCTACAGAACTGGGTAGCTCGGTCCAACAACTACGCCTCTGAAACTACCTATGGATGGTCTCTCTTGTACCTTCGAGTCTCCCAACGTCCTAGGATGGATTTAATTAATGGTTGGATTCACACAGATACAAGACAGCTAAGTTGTTTGAAAAACCAGCCCAAAACACAAACTGCTCCTGATCTCTGATGGATATTTCTAAATGGAATTTAAATTGATATAAAGTACTTAAAGCTCTGGTTGGTATATTTAGTATGATGACTATGCTGTTCGAGTGTTGGGTTTAGGATTGGAATGAAAAGCCAAACGCTCAGTTTACAAACCTCTATTTGTCCCCCAGGATGTCAGTAATAACCATTAATATCCACAAGGATTTCAGTAATAACCAATAATATCCACAAAGATTTCAGTAATAACCAGTAATCAACAAGGATTTCAGTAAAATTCACAAGTAAGAAATACCTGGTAAGGTGTAGTCCAAGTGCCTTCCAAACTCCGTTGTGATCACAAACGGTTGACAAGTGGAAAGGTCACAACCCAGAAATTGCTTATTAAATGGGACTAAAAGTCCAATAGGCAGTAACCCAAATATTTTTAGAAATATATTATGGTAAAGGTAGGTTTGTAAACCACAATACATACAAAACAACTCACAATGATAGGGGCCACAAATAAAATCGGTAATCCTATCAACAAACCAAAAGTATAGGTTTCGCAATTAAACCTGCACCATAAGGATATGCAGCAAGTATTATCTTTGCACTGAGGGTGCGAACAAATATTCAAATATATATTAACAAAACAAGTGCTTCTACAAGGTACGTACTCCCCTGAAGTCAAAACAATATGTAATATTTAAAGAGAACGAAGTTAGGCCAAGAAAAGTTTCGTAAATTTGGAAAAATTATCAAGAAAGAAAAATAATTTGCTCTTCGTTTGCTTTCCCAATGCTTTTCCCAATACTTTTCCCACTCCCACAACCGTTACAATAGAATAATGTATGGATAAATGAAGCTTCAGAACTGAATTTAGGTCAAAAGAGGTTTCGGAAATTTAGAAAATATAGTATGAAACGTTGAACTGTCAAAAATGCTATAGTAAGACCAGTCCCTGCTCTTTTAGCCAAGATACTCAGGACACTTTGGCCTTAGTACAACTGGAAAGTCCAACACTTTCGTCCTATCCGAGGCAGTACTAATATCAGAGTGCTGATGCCGGGTCTCTCCTGTCCCTCACAAAACTTCCAGTGTCCTGAGGTGGATGGAACGGGCTGTTTGATAACTACAGGTGTTATGCTACAGAACTGGGTAGCTCGGTCCAACAACTACGCCTCTGAAAATACCTATGGATGGTCTCTCTTGTACCTTCGAGTCTCCCAACGTCCTAGGATGGATGTAATTAATGGTTGGATTCACACAGATGATACAAGACAGCTGAGTTATTTGATACAGCTCGAGATCCAACACTCTTGTCTTAGTAGGTTCAATAATTCGTACAGCTCGAGATCCAACACTTTTTTTTTAGTAGGTTCAATAATTCGTTGTGAAGCTTTTCAGTGAAACTGAAGAATAATTGTGATGATAACGGTTAATGGGTGGTGATGAAGTGTCACTTCAAGAAGGCAGCAACAATATCGTAGATACCTTGAGAATTAGGCTTCACAAAATGGCGGTGGGCGACATCAATACTTCAAATCCCCATTCATCGGGTAATCTTGGTGATATATCCCATAAAAATATGACTATTCTAGTCCACAAAATCAGCCAAGACTATTTAATCATGTAAAATCAATGAAATCCACTAATACGTGATAAATTATCGAAAGTTGATTACATGCGTATCGTCACACACCTGCCCTCGTGAACGTTGCAAACGGAAGAGAGAAAGATGTCCAGATCCCTCCCCCACATTATTGAAATCAAAACAAAGAACAAGTCTAGTGGTGGACTTCTTTTCATTTCTTCCAACTCAGGGTTGTTCGTCTGTCTTGGATTCGTTCCACTGATAAAGTAAATGCCATCCATAGACATAGAACATATTTTTGATAAGTATATAAAAAACACTTATAGAAACAACATGAGAAAAATTGTTAGTGAGAATCAGAAGATGTGATCCGAATCAAGTTAATTATAAGTCCATCAAAGTGCAAGCAATGTTTTCCGACCAATAAACTCAGTAACCTAACTGAATGACGTAACTGAACCAACCCAAATATACGACCTCTTCATGAGACAATAACTGAAAACAAGGACAGAAATATCCAACAGAAGGCTCATTAGTTTACATGGAAGTGTAGCGCTTCCTACACTGGGTGTGAATCTTACTACACCAAAATGTACCTCGAAGCAAACTAAAATACCATTAGAGTGGAAATAAGTAAATGTCAGATTCGAAGTAACCTTCAAAATTTACAAAACAATAATAACCATTCTGATTATGATAGATATTTAGTCGAAAATGGTTTAATAATGCAACACTAAAGACAAAAGGTGGATATAACAAAGACTACATAATTTTATGACTTTCAGAAGTTGTTCCCAACAGTTATGAGCTCAAAATCAAGGTAGGTGAGCCAGTAATGAAATATGATTAGAATTAAAAACGTCCAGTAAAAATTCACAACCCAATATACCGATTACAAGAAGTATAAATCAAATCAGAGGTCATTATTCTATACTATAGGCAAATGTCCATTAGAACAAAATGTAGAATCATTAGCAAGGTTTTGGGATTTCATACTAAACAAGATAACAGATCTCATGTGCACACAAACGACAAAATTTGATTTTGAATTAATTTTCATTTTTACGAGGAAAGGCGTGCACATTTCCCCGCAAAAATGAAATAAGATGGAAATATATACTGTCTCTCTCTCTCTCTCATTCATCCGACAAAATAAAATTCTAGAAAATTCGTTCAATACATCTATTGATACATAATAATAAAAATAATAATAATTACAATACATGTTTGTGATTGATGGACTGTAACACTTAGATGAATGAAAAATCTGTATTTAGAACAGTTTTTATGCAAAATTGTGAAATATAATGACAACTCGTATCAACAACTTTTTATAGTCTCATTTTTCTCCCACTGTCAAGAAAGATTTCCAAACATACATAGTCCGGGAGCTATTTTCAAACTCATGAAAACACAGAACTAACATAATCCCGCCAGCCTTGAAGGAACATGCTTCAAATAATATTATTGTTGAGCTATTGGCAAAGGACACATTCTTGACACAGCTCTTTTGATTTCACCATTGGCTGTTTTTACAGAAACCACGCGACTAACATTGTCTTTTCCGGGATGCAAACGCACAACGCGCCCAAGGCACCATTTCATAGGAGGAAGATTATCGTCTGTCACTAGCACTAAAGTGTTTTCTTCGATTTTATGTTTACTCTGTTGCCATTTACTCCTCTGTTGAAGTTCCGATAAATAGTCTTTACTCCATCGATCCCAATTGCTGGATTCTTTGATAAATTGACAATCGATTATCAGGAATATGTCGAACGTCTGGATCTGGTACACTTGTTAAATGCTTTCCCACCAAAAAATGTGCAAGGGTTGGGTTTAGGTCATTTGGATCACAGGAAAGAGGATGCATAGGACGGGAATTAACAATTGCTTCCACTTGAATCAAAACGGAACTTAATTCTTCGAAAGTAAGGTTCGCGTTACCCATGATTCTACGAAGATGATGCTTTATACTTTTTACTCCCGCTTCCCACAGACCTCCGAAGTGCGGTGAGTTCACAGGTATGAATTTCCAATTAATACCTTCATGAGAAAAGGTGTCTTCAAGTTGATCATTCTTGGAAATCAAAAATTTACCTAATTCGATCAAATCCTTATTGGCCCGAACAAAGTTTGTCCCATTGTCCGAGTAAATTTTGGCGGGTTTACCGAGGCGTCCGGTAAATCTGCGCAATGCAAGTACAAATGCTTCACTCGTTAAATCAGACACGAGTTCTATATGAAAAGCTTTAGTTGCAAAACATATAAACAGGCAAACGTAACATTTTGACAGCTTTGCCCCACGACCCTTACGGTCTTTTATTGTGAATGGACCAGCATAATCTACACCGGTGATAGTGAAAGGAATATCTAAAATCAAACGGTCTCTTGGTAAGTCACCCATGACAGGGTTTATGGTTTTTGGATATGCTCTAAAACAACGTACGCAGTTTCTTATCGTCTTTTTTGCCAAATTACGACCACCGATTGGCCAAAATCTCTCTCTTATAGAAGCTAGCAAACACTGAGGTCCTGCATGAAGTAATCTCAAATGTTCACTAGTAAATATTAATATGGTAAGAGGGTGTTTATGTGATAGAAGTAACGGATGTTTTTTATCGCAACTAAAATTTGATCCATGAAAGGATTAAGACTTAACATTTTGCTCTTAGAATTAACTGTCTGGGTTTTCCTCAAAGACGCATAATCTAAAGGAAATGCTTCTTGTTGCGACAATTTAACTAAAAGCGAAAGGGATTTATTAGCTTCTGATTGTGTTACATATAATTCAACACCACGTTGATCTTTAGATTTTGAGCAATTATTTTTGAATCTCAGTATGAATGCTGTTATTCGAATTAATTTTGAAAGATCTGAATACCTTTCAAAAGGAAAATCGTCCTTATTATGGAGTAAAAGGCACGTCTTTTCCTGATCACGCATTTCAGGTAGGTGATTATCTTTTATACCATCATTTTGTGGCCAAAATGATTCGTCTCTCTTGAGCCAACTCGGTCCCTGCCACCACAAGGACGCGTTTTTTAGTTGATTTGGATATAACCCTCGTGATAGCATATCGGCTGGGTTATCTTTAGTTGGAACATGGCGCCACTCGGTGATACTTTGAATTTCAGAAACGCGATTGCTAATAAAAGTTTTCAATAAATGAGGGCTTGTTCCTAGCCAACCTAGGACAATAGTCGAATCAGTCCATAATATGCATCTAGATGGGCGTATTATTGGACTTAAGGTGGACAAAACCTTTTGTAATAGTCTAGATAATACGAGCGCACCACACAATTCCAAACGTGGCAACGTTTGAGTTTTTATTGGTGCAACCCTAGCCTTTGCACATAATAAATTGACAGATATTTCGGCTTTATTGTTATTGCTTCGCACGAAAATATAACCTCCGAACGCACTCTGCGATGCGTCCGAGTAGCATGAATCTCTATGGCGCTAGAATTGCTACACAAAACTAAACGAGGAATATTTAAAGAATTTAAACCAGGTAGGTCCCGTTCCAGACTGAGCCATGATGAATGTAAATTATTTGGAAGTGACTCGTCCCATGATACTTTTTCAAGCCACAATTTTTGTATGGTCATTTTTGCAATAATAGTGCATGGAGACAACAAACCTAACGGATCGAAAATTTGAGATATGTGAGAAAGGATACGTCTCTTTTTCACACTTTTGAATTCCAGGGAGGTATCTATTTTATACATCAATCTATCAGAATAACAGTTCCAAAGAAGTCCCAATGTTTTTGCATTTTGATCCTTCCCGAAATCTAGAATGTTGTATGATAATTCAGAAGAATTAACCCTTTGTAAAGCTTGTGGTTCATTTGACTTCCACTTTCTAAGTTGAAAACAACCATGTGCCAATATGTTAGAAATAGTTTCACATATATGAGATGCACCTTCAATAGTATTAGATCCTGTTAAAAGGTCATCCACGTAGAAATCGTTTTTTATTATATCAGAAATATGCTTGTCAGAATTATGTTCATCTGCCAGAGCAAAAAGACATCGTATGGCTAAGAAAGAAGATGCAGCTTGTCCGTACGTGACAGTTTTCAAATTATAAGATTGAAGCGGTTTAGAAGGATCGTTCTGCCAAACGATGCGCTGCAATGAATGTTGATTTGGATTTATTAGAATCATACGGTACATTTTATGTATATCTGATGAAACAACGTAATAATGGACTCTGAATCTGAGAATGATTGACAAAAGGTCATTTTGAATTGTCGGACCTACCAATTGAAGGTCATTTAGAGAAACACCAGTAGTGCTGGGTGCTGAAGCGTCAAACACCACTCTCAATTTTGTGGTAAGACACTCTGCTTTAATTACGCCGTGATGGGGCATATAATAAGTTTTGGATGTTGTGTCAAAAGATTCAACAACTTCCATATGGTCCATTTTAATATATTCCGTCATAAAATTTATATAATGATTCTTCAGATTTTGATCTCGTTGTAATTTTCGCTCCAAGGCTAAAAATCGTTTAATAGCTTGATCTTTAGATTCGCCAAGATCATTCAATGATCTTTTTAGTGGAAGTGATATAACAAATCTACCTTCATCATTTCTTGTAGTATTTTGCAAGAAATGTAAATCACACTCATTTTCTTCTCGTGAGAAAATAGTTTTTTCGAGGCATTCTTCTATTTCCCAAAATTTTGATAGTTGCTTTTGGAAGTCCTGGTTTGTGCTAAAATGGCATCTTACATGGGATTGAGTTTTTCCGAACACTCCGGAAATGACCCAGCCAAACCTGGTTTTGTGCATTATGGGCTTGTTATGACCTAACTCTATTTGACCAACACACAGAGTTTTCCAAAATACATCTGCTCCTAACAATATATTGATTTCTCCTGGCCTATTGAAGTTAGGGTCGGCTAGCCTACCTATATTCTTTGATTTATTGATTTTAATATTTGGCAGGTCACTTGTGATTTTCGGAATAACCAAACAACTAACATGTGTATTAAATTTACCATCACAAGATTGTAGAAAAATATTACACTTGTATTGGGCCCTAGAACAGGAATGATTTAACCCCGTGACGGTTATATCCATTCGATATTTTTCCAAATCTAGAAGATTAAGCAAATCACAGGTGATAAAACTAGACTGACTACCGCAATCTAAAAGTGCTCTGACGTTGACAGGGTTATCAAACTTGTCGAGAACCTGTGCACATGCTGTTGACAAAAGTACCTCATCTATATCATTTGTGGCGGAGAGTGTGATTTGATGCACAACTGTAATATTGTCAGACTCACTAGTTACTTGCTCACTTGAGCTTGTAGTATTCAGGTGCAATAAGGTATTGTGACGCTTGCTGCAGTGCCTACAGGGTCCGAATTTGCATGATTTTTCGAAATGACCACCTTTTAGACAGTTAGTACAGAGTCTGGATTTAGAAATAAAGTTAATCCTATCACCAACCGTTAGATTTAAGAATTCGGCACAGGCATAAATAAGGTGATCCTTTTTGCAATATGAACATTTCGAAATAACATGGCTATGAAGGTTTTTTGTGGTGCTAGAATCTCGACGATAATTTTTTGTAGGCAATTTATCGAAATTTTTTACTTCCACAGTTTCTAACATGTCAGACCTGCCCTTTAGAAATGTCTTCAAGTCATCTCAAGTCATGCTTTTTTTACCTATTTTCTGTTGCTCCCATTCTCTGGTTGTTTCGTTATCAAGCTTCATTGTTACTAAATAGTTTATCAGAGTGTCCCATTGATCAGTGGGTTCGCCTAGTTGTTGCAATGATCTGAGATGTTTGGAGACATTATCTAAAAGATTCCTTAGTTCTGATGCACATTCATTTCGAATTGGATTTAAATTGAACAGCGCTTTAGTATGAATATGCACAAGTAATTGTGTATTATTGTACCTTTCACCCAATGTTTCCCACGCCACTGGATAATTAGAGGCTGATAGTTCAATTGACCTTATAACCTGGGCAGCCCCACCTTCGAGGCATGCTCTTAGATAGTGATATTTTTGTATATCATTTATCAACCCATTATCATGTATCAAACTTTGAAAAGTGTCCCTGAATTCTAACCAATTATCCATGCTACCGTTGAATTTCGGCAAGTTAATGACAGGAAATTTGACACTTTTCAAAACTTTTACATTATCTTCGTCATGATTTGATGAAACATTAGCACTTGCATTGGCATTATTTTGTTGTTCAGTTTCTCGTTTATATTTCAAAATCATTTGTTTGGCAATTGATATTGTAGCGAAGAAAGTGTCTTCAAAGACAGCACGCTCCTGATCATGAGCTTTGATTTCAGATTCAGGTACCAAATTTTGTATCTGGTTTTGTAACTTATCAAATTCTTCAAAAATAGTGTCTGCCTTCGAGACTCTTTCTTCTAGATTAATAAAATCCGCTTCCGATAAAGATTTTCCCTCTAATGTTTTCAGATGATTTGAAAATAATGTAAGCTTGGACTTCACAGCACCTCGCTGTCTGTTGAGACATTTTTTCTCTTCTTCGGACATTTTATATATAAATTATTTAAAAGAGTTCAAAATATCACAGTAAAACGAATGTAATCAAGTGAAAACAATAGTACTGGATGGGAAAGGAGAGAAAATTGGAACGGACTCACCCCCTTTGCACTACCATGCTGTATTTCTCTTTTGCTTCGAAGGAAAATTCAGTTACTTTCAAGGTCTTGTTGATATTCTGATTTTCAATCTTCAGCGAAGTTCTCCGTGAATTTTTGGAAATACTTTTTAGATTCACGAAAGCTTCCAATGAAAATTCTGCTCGATAAGGACCAATGTTTGTGATTGATGGACTGTAACACTTAGATGAATGAAAAATCTGTATTTAGAACAGTTTTTATGCAAAATTGTGAAATATAATGACAACTCGTATCAACAACTTTTGATAGTCTCATTTTTCTCCCACTGTCAAGAAAGATTTCCAAACATACATAGTCCGGGAGCTATTTTCAAACTCATGAAAACACAGCAGTAACAATACATGTAAAAAAATTATATATCAATACGTCGTTTCTTCAGCGGCGGTGAGGGACTCCACCAAGTCAATACACCCGGCGGAATATGGCACTCCGTGATGATTTCTTTCGAGGTATCGCACTTGCTGTTTGTCAGCGGCACTTATGGCTCGGAACGACACACTCGGTTTGAAAACGCAGTGATTCGTGCACTGACCGTCGGTGATTGCGAGTTCTTTTGGCTGGAACTCGCCGGCTATGGTGAAACCTTGTATATTGCACGCTACAAGTTTCATCGGGGAAGTCTGACTGTGAACTGCGCCGGCGGTGGTGGCAAACCTGTCTATGCCTGTGTGCGGAGAGAGGATTCCCCCACCATCCTCACTCTCTTAGTTTGTTTTGGCTGTTGCTTCCTCTTAGGGTGAATTTATCCAGCACTACCCCCACTCTACCGTTGATTTCGCTGGCATATGACAGATGACGGGAAGTGTTTTGTGTCTTATGACAAATGACGTACGATCTCACTTGAAGGCAACTGTTCTATGATAAAATCGTGCACTATTACACAATATGCACGACTATTGGCTGGAAACTCCACTGTGGCTTCTATGTCAAGTTTGACAACGACGGTGTGGACGATTACATGAATTCTGCTCTCCGTGAGCAATCGATTACGAAGATAGCGGCTCGGTCCTTGAATGCATCGTAATCCAGCAGAGGGCGTTTCTGGGAACAATTCGCATAGCTTGGGTAGAATTCCGTATAGGCGCGATGAGCTTCCACAAAGTTGTTCCTGTCAAATTGCAAGCGCATGCGTTCATGCGGGTAATTGTCACTGTTCAACCTAAGACGTATGTCTCTGATGTCAACGTGGTCAAAGTAGCTGGTATCTCGTTCAATATTGTCCATTGTTTGGAAGGCGCTTCTGACGAATCGAGGACTCTCCAATACCGTACAAGTTTTGACAGGCCATATTTCATTGGTGGAACCAGGTGTGAGTGCAGGCAGTTCGTGCATTTCCCACTTGCGGAATGAGATGACCACAGGTTTGTCAGTCTTAATGGATTGCAGCAGCTGCAAGCGAATGTCGTCATTGGGAATGACGTTTTTCACTTTGAGCACGATGCTATTGATCATCAGGGCGGCTGTGCTTGCGACTTGCGGATATGCAACATCTTCTATAACCATACAGTTGTTGTCGTTTCTGCTTCTCGCCAAACGAATGCGCTGTCGTCCGATTATGGCATATCTGTAGTCGTGGAATATGCCAAACAGATGCTTAAGCGGAATGCACATGGCGAACGAGCCGTCGTTGGCGTTGCGAATAGCTCCACTTGGATACATCCAATCGGCAGTGGCCAAGTGCCAAGAATCGGCGTCTGCGTAACAAGTATAACCTCACAGAGTGCTCACTATACCTGGCAAACGAACAGAGTCCACCTCCTTGCCGTTGATTTCATATTGCATTGATTCGAAGAAAAATGCTCCAGCATTATTCACGAATTGCACATTGCCATCTGCTGCGGTTTTGACTAGAGTGCCCTCTATACAGACGATAGCGTCGTTCATCAGAATCCATGCTGAATGACAATTTTGACAATGTCATTATTTTGGAAGGATTTGACGTACGGGTGGTACGTTCGAGTCTCCACTCTCTGTATGGATTTTGGATGATTGTACACGTCGAACACTTGTTTTGACAACATGATGACCTTGAGATATGAGGAATTGTATGCTCGAGAGAGAGGAAGAGATCGTATGATTGGTGTGTGCTCTCGTTGACTGCGTCTGCGCGACTGAACTGACGCCTGCGCTCTCAGTACTTTTATGCTGTTGATCGTCCAAATCAAATACCAACCCCATTTGACAGCTTGCGCAACACCAGTCGTACGATGATGGTTTCTTCACGGAAATTCACAATACGAAAGTCCAGGATCTTCTTGAACGGCAAACTCGTATATCGTATGGGAGGGTCGGTTATTGAAGAAAGCACCCGAAGTGACGTTACTGTCAATGTGAACTGTTCGGACTTCAACTATGTTGATGGGCAGGTCAGACACGTGAACGATTCCAGCTGAAAGTATTCAAGGTGAGAAACCCAACAATCGTCCGATAGAGTCCTCTGGAGTGAAGTCTATGGTGTGGTACTTGCTGTTAATTTCGCACTGTAGCGTATTGGTATTGGGTTTGAGAGAGAACACTGCTGCCTTAGCGTTGTTGTCTCTGTCAATCTCTTCTTCTTCTTCACCTCTCTTGGTTTGTCGATGTGTTTGTGAATGAACTTGGCAATATCGCTTTTCGTAACAGCCAGTTGGTATGTTGATGGTGCTAAGAGATGGCGTTCCGTTGGCAAAGTAATAGAATTTCCCTTTGGTTATATTCGGTATGCTGTTGTACGAATGAAAACCGATCAAAGCCAAGCCGTAAGTGCTGTCTTCGTCCAATTGAATTGGCGGAGCAAAGTCTGCGGCCAGCGTAGAAGTGTGACCTGTCAGGGTAAACAGCACCAAAAGCATTCATGCCCATGCCCAAATTACGCTTCGCCTTCATAGTTGTGGTGACTAGCCAAGCTGCAGCTTTCTCGCCTACTTTCGCGTCTTTGCACTTGACACGTAACCAAGCTCGATTTTCCAGCACCCAGACAGCCTTGTGTCTGTCGTCCAGAGAGTTGCTTTGCGAGTATGCGATGTCGTGGGATCTGCAAGCAGCGACTAAGGTGTTCACACCAGCGTCTCCACGTGCCAACCTCTTCTGCAATTTGGTACCAGGTCCGCAGTATTGGTATCCGGGTAGATGTAGTTCGAACGGCAGACGATTTATCACAGAGTTCACCACTCCACGACCTTCGTGTTCGACGGTTAGCATGACAATGACACGATTGGCGTTGCGCTCGTACTTACATAGCTGCGTTCAAGCACTCAAACTGTCAGTCGAACGCCAGATGTGGGCGTTGTCACATGTATAGCTAAAAAATGAAAGTGGTGCAACAAGAGCCGGCTCTGGAAATAGTCAATTTGGATTTCGTTGGTGGAAACGGCTTCAATGGTGTAATACACAAACACGGTCCCCTGCCACCGAATTCATTTTGAGCGATATTTTGTGGTCCCAGCGGATGTGGCAAGACCAACGCTGTACTGAGATTGTTATTCAGCCCGAACGGAGCACGCTTCAAGAATGTTCACGTATATTCGAAATTCCCGGATTACACCTTCGGTGAATTTCGTCGCATGTGCGCCACCTGTTGGAAGGAAAAATTCGAATGTTTGGTCATAGCCAAATACTTTGATGTGTCCAAAGGGCGCTATCGTCTGGGTTTTGACAGATATTCAAATGTGATACCTCGAGTATGTTATTCTGTGTGTAGCAATGGCGCCGACTACATCACGTGTCGACTCCGAAACGAAAACGCCAAGTCAGTCAGTTGACGATAGTTGTTCGAAAAAAATATTTGACTTTGAAACTCGGCAAATCCGAGCAGGATGAAGCGCTGAATAAACTATTCAAACACAATACGGTGCCTCTGAAGAGACTGAATGCAGCAATGCATTCCCCCACCACAAGAAGACGAGGAAAGCTATCACACGGATGACTACGATGAATCTGCCGAGGATGACGAAGAATTTCCCGAAGTTTACCCCGAAGTAGCATCTAAATTCGTGAATGAACATCGTACGAAATCCGACAGACCCAGAGCGCAATGGATAATCGGCACCAAGTTGATGGACAAAGATACGGGGGACATTCGCATTGACGGTGAAACATACCAGGGTACTACAAGAATCCCAAATACCAGAGACCCGACTTGGTGGCATACAAGCAAATTTTGTTGAGTACAGATGCTCATTTAGATGCGAAAGGTAGGCTGAATCCGTCTCAGACATACAAATACGAGAACTTGATTCGCCCACTGTTCAAAGACCCCCACCCAAGTCAATCGAAAATGGGCGGCAGTATCCCAAATCAATTGACAATTATTACGAAGCCTGTAAAATACGTGTACTGGGATGACGTCAATGAGCTAGTTGACAGATATAGGCTACTCGTCGCAGTCAAAGATGCTGGCAGAACCTCTACCGACAACGAAATCGTGGCCAATATCAATGAGCTGAAAGAAGCAGGCTATATTTGATAAATACGAGCGTCAACGTTTCGCACCCCGCAGTTCCATCATGAGTATCAACATGTTCGGTCAAAGTTTCTCAGCTCGCCGCGCTAGGCAGCAGCCTTATCATTTCTCCGGTGTCATACTCAATTATATGGCAAACGGGGACATTGACGCTGAACATGTGAAAATATGTAATGTCGAAACGCCAACTACTTCGAATGATGTTGTCAACAAAAACTACGTTGATGACGTCATAGTGAAGCTCAGAGTGGAATTGGATGCGCAGAAACACACTAATGAAGCCTTGGACATTCGAGTTATGAAATTCATGACACCTTCGTTGGAAAAGCACGAGTTTTTGAAGAGGCAGATTAAAGAAATGTCGAGAACGCCAACGATTCTGGACTTCAGTTCACAGTATAACAATGGAGCTGCGCATTAGCATTGCGCAGTCGTTTGGGAGGAATGGCGTCGTCCGCAGCCAAAAAACAATTGGTCGATGAGCTTCATGCTCCGGCCAGAAGGAGATTTCCCCGCAGACGTACCATTATCAAAGGAATCGACGATCTGTGGCAGATAGACTTGGTCGACCTTCAAAAATACTCGAAAGTCAATAAAAACTACAATTATATTCTCGTGGTAATTGAAACCTTTTCGAAACGGCCATAGCGGAACGAGTAATACGCACGTTGACAGAGAAACTCTTCAAATATTTCAGTTTGAACGGCACCTACAAGTGGCTGGACATTTTGCCGGACATTGCCGAAAATTACAATCAGCGCAAACATCGGACGATCGGCATGAAACCGTGAGACGTCACCACAGACAATGAAGAAAAGGTGTACAAGTTTGCGTATGATTATGCGGGACGTGCTGGCCGAAAAATTTTCAAAATTGAGTACTTTGTGCGAATAACAAGGTAAAACATGTGTTTGAGAAGGGGTATACACCCAATTGGACAAACTTTTAAAAGTCGTTAAAGTGAAAATCACCCAACCAATCACGTACTTGCTGAAGGATTTGGAAGGGCGACCAATCAAAGACGCTTTCTACGAACAGGAATTACAATAAACAAAAAATCCAGATGTCTATCTAGTGGAGAAAATAATTAGACGTAAGGGTCGAAAAGTCTTGGTGAAATGGCTCGGTTTCAGCAGCAAGTACAACAGCTAGATAAATGCGACAAATCGCTTGTAATCCAATGGAAAATTGACACATTTTTCCATAAAATTGGGGGCCTTTCAGACAGCCACCCCTCTCCGGGGCTGACTGCGAAATACTTCAAATCGTGAACCAGCGGCACGATGAGTCAGTCTATAATCATACTTGGTGGAGTGCACTTCAAGTCTGACGACCCAACAACGTTTGACTACGAGTCGAATGTCTTCGTCTCTGGTGTCTGCCGATTCTTCATCATCATCATCGGCATCAGCAGAGTGGGCAGAACGTGTTGCTGATTTGGACCACACCCCATCTCCTTCAGCCTGTCATTCAGCATGTTCGAGTGGGCCATTTTCGTGGAAGCCATTAATCGACTCTACACTAACCGAGCTGATCCGAATTCGGCCGACAACAAGACCGCCCGAATCAAGCTCGATTGAGACGATATCATGGACTTTGAATTACACACGTATGGAGAGAGTGCCACAGTGCGAGTTCCCAAAGGTGACGACACCTACTTCTACTTGACGGAGCTGGAAATACAGGAAATCCTGCAATTGGATGACGCAGTGTTGGCGGAAAGATTTGAATATTTATTGAACATGAACTTTTGTCAATATTATCATGATATATTAGCTGGTGCCAAAGTTCTTGCTAGAAACAACTATTTGACATTTGACGAGGCTATAAATTTGTGTACTATATCGTCCAAAGATGATAAACATGAGTATGTCTATTTTATATGAGAGACAAAGTGTTGTTCGACAATGAATCAAAATAAATATTTATTATGGAACAAAAGTGACATTTTCATTTTAGTATGCATAGAGAGATGCAGCAGTACGAAGCAAGACTGGGGACGTTTTGAGGCTGGACTTCGTCATTTTCGCCGAGTGCGTTGGCCAGTGCTGGTTTCACGTACACCGGCTCAAATGATGTTGTCTTGTGTCCCGTTTGTGGTGTTGAATGATTCCAATGGCAGCCAAATAATGATCCAACGGCTGACCATCACGAATGGAGTCCAAATTGTGAGTTTGTTCGAAATTATCGCCACAACACCAACAATCAGACATCGGTGGTGGCGGTAGAACGATCAGATGGCGTTGATATACCTCCAGAACGAAGGCCGGTAACATATGACACTCCGCCGACAGTTGGCGCTGATATCGCAGTGCGACGAGTGACAGATGACAGCAAGCCCATGGATGACAGTAAGCCCATGGATGACAGTAAGCCCATAGAAGATGGCAGTACAGACTCACCACAGACACTATGATGTGTCGTGTTCGTTTCATGAATGAGTGCTCTGTGTTGTTTCTACCTTGTAGACACTTGGTCTGTTGCTCACGATGTGCCGCTCTGTGCGACACCTGCGCAGTATGTGGAGCACCAATTTGGAATTTATTGAAAATATATTGTTATGATATTAGATATAGTACTAGTTGAAAAATGAGTTTAAAATAGAATTACATCAATTAATTTGAATTCCTTTAGGAAACCCAAGCTTGTACTTATTTTTACTCTAAATAGAATGCACTTACAAAACAAACATACCAAACAACAAACAATACAGAAATTTTTGACAAAATATGAGTAGAATCATAACTCGACGGACAGTACTGAATTTTTTAAGAATGACATTATTTAAAAGCAATAAGACAACTTATTCGGAACATACAACAAATTCAAATTCAGTGAAACTTTTTAGAAAAATAATGATTTTAAATAAAAATAAAAAAAAACTCTAGAAAAGTATAGTAAACACTCAGTATAGCACATTAGCACTTACTTGTCACAGGGAGACCAGTTGTCAATGAAAAAGACGAGGAATCTAAGAGAGTCAAATTTAGGTCATGTGAGTAAAATAAAAAAATTTAAAGTAAAGACAAAAAAATGTGAAAACTATTAGAAAATCTACAGAAAACAAAAACAAATATAGTACATAAGTTTTATTTGTTATTAGATTAAGATAGAATAGTTAAAAAGGAAAAAACAGTGCGCGAAAATGCAAAAAGTGATCGCGTGTGCATCGAAAATGGGAGAAAATTCACCAAGGAGATGAAAAAGGGAGAGATCAACAACGAGCCGGAAGGAAGCGGCTTGCAAAAAAAATTTGAGAAGAAAAAAAAATTGGAAAAATCTTTGAATAAAAAGTAAAATCAAACCACAAAACTTTAGGAAACACCAACAAACATAGCATACCAAAGGGTAAATACAAAAATACTCACCAAGAACAACTATTTTCGGCGAAATCCTATCAGCCAGAAGAAGTGGATGGAATGGTAAAATAAATTAGTAATTAGTTATAAGAAACTTAGTTTTTAATTATTTCCTTGAGTTAAATGCATCTGAAATACTGATTTGTATCTGCGCTGCGCAGATCGAGGAAATAATATAAGACAAATTGAAAAAGGCAGTGTCTGTGAGCACGGTATCTGTACCAAAGCCTGATTTTGGCGAATATAATACATATCGCCCAAATGTTGATTACAAGTATAAATTAAGTTAGCTAAAAAGCAGGAATAGGTAATATAAGATTGGTTTTGTTTTTGAGAGAATTTTCATAGTAATTCACATTTTCCTTGAGAAGCTTTACTCAATAAAGAGAAATAAGTTTTGAGTTGAAATGATACATTTATTTTTGAGTATTTACATTTAATTGATTTGATATTATTTCAAAATATTCCTTTCCTGAATTCTACCCTGAGAGAAAGAGTTATTTCATGTGGCGCACCGACTTGAAGCAGCTAGGGACCTAAAAAAAAAATCTACAAAGAGTTGAAGTAAGTATCTAGCAAGGGCAATCTAATGTCTACAACAAAACTCTCAAAGAAAAATAATAATAATATAATAATACAGTTTATTATTAACAATTATTCCATTTGTCATTTAAAGTACTATTATAGTAAATATCACGTATTAGCAAAAATAATTATTATAACAATATGTATCTCAGCTAATTTTTGTTTTATTATCTGTTGGAATAAAAATCGAGCTTTTCAGCCTCAAAAATTAATCGTTTTTTGATAGTGAAAAGTGTTCATTTTATGCTCAAAAATTATGCTCTTTTTGAGCGAAAAAAAGTGCTCATTTCTAGGCTCAAAAACGATGCTCTTTTTGAGCGATAATAGTGCTCATTTTCAGACTCAGAAACGGTGCTCTTTTTGAGCGAAAAACGTGCTCATTTATGGGCTAATAAACGATGCTCTTTTTGAGTGAAAAAACACACACCAAAATTGACATGGTGGCAGTGCTTTTTTTCAGTGGCCGAGTGGCTGAGTCTCAGTTGAGTGCCACTGAATTCAGTGACTGATATTTGACTGAAATTCACTGAATTTTCAGGCCCCATAAGAAAAGCATGGGAAATTTGAGTTGAGTGAAAAGTTTCAGTCGCTGAGTCTCACTGAATTCAGTGACCGAACTCTCACTGAAATGGACACTTTTTTTTATCGAAAAAATTATCATTTTTACTATCAAGAAACGATTGCTTTTTCAATTGAAAAATGAACACACTCTCTCTTTCTCGTTCGTTCAGCAAAAGAAAAGTCGAGAAAATGTATTTAATACATCTATTGATACATAATGATAATCACAACATTATAATAATAATGATACATTTATAGTTTTCCACAATTCCACCATTAATTTTTCGCTTATTTTTGTATGTTTTTGCATTGATTCAATCGAGATCAGAATCCTCATCGCCAGAGCCAATGAAGCGGTTATATGGAGGAGGCGTTTCGAAACGATGACATTTGTAATCGTATTGTAAGTAAGTCATAATGACATGAATCGCTTGTTTTCAGCGTGAATGGTACCTCGTCAAATCTGTTGTGATAAAGGATTTCCATACAATTCGCTCAAGTTATTCGAACTGTACACGATGTGTTTATGGTCTCTGATACTGTGAAATGTATGGTGTTGCATGGTCCTTCTGAAGGTTGAAACAAGTATAACACAGACGTAATCAGTAGTTCGGAAGTACTGATTCAACCATACGCAATAGACATCTTCAGTGAAATGTATGGACCAGTCCTCGGTGGCGATTGCGTCTTTTCTGTCTGTGGCATCAAGTTCTCGTGTGTACTCCAAGTGCGCCAAACTGTAAAAAGGTCGATCGCCCCAAGCCTGGTCTACTAAGTCTTCCCATTTCTCGGTGGACCACATTTTGCCAATATTCTCCATGCTGGGCCACGGCAAAGGTGAAGTCTCAATAAATTGTGCTAGTGATGATGCGGCTCTGATGATTTCTTGATAACTCAAATTTTGCATAGAATGTGCCATGGTGGGAGGCTGAAACCATTTTACATATTCATGAAACTGTAATACCCCCATGGCAGAGTATCATGAGAGCCGGCAATCAAACACTGTTTGTCGTCATGTGGACTCTGAGCAATTTTTGTTTGTTCACCCTAAAAACGTTGTGCACAAAAGAGCGAATACAGAGGTGACTTCCTCACGCTGATTTTCCAAACATTCTACATAGTCGTCAAAAGTGATTTTATTTTGGACAACGCTGTATTTCACTCCTTTGGATTTTTTGACGCATTTTCCACCCTGTATCTTATAGGTGTACAGCTTCGTACGGAGTCCCACGAAATCCGTCATTTGGCCATTCGCTTCGTCTTTTATCAAGCCGGGGACTTTTTTGTTTGCAAGGGGAATGCCATAAGGGTTGTCGGTGGGATAATCGCTTGTATCGAATTTTCCAATGTTTAATGTCAATAAATTCTGATAAATGTCATCGGGATTTGATTTCGTAAATCAGCGAATCAGTATCCGTGTACATCAACTTGCACTGATCGCTCGTGTATTTTCACATCATGAAGCCGTGATGGAAATCATACACTCACACTTTGGAAATGTCAAGTATCGACATTCCGATGTACAGGGGACAACAGATCCGTCTTTACCATCTCGATAGCGACGAGGTCGTCATCGAAAATAGTGCGATTCTTGAAATTTGGGCTGAAAATTAAATTTTTTGCGCCATATCGCCCCTTCCATTTCGAGACCATTTTCACTACACGATGTTTTCCCGAACACTGCGTTATTGGCCAGTTTGTAGTTATTTTTGCCGAAAGTCGTTTTTTCTTCTTCGCGTAATCTCGTATTTAATTCAATGTATGGTTTGAGCCAGGCTGTTTGGTCGAATTGCAGCACTTTGTGAATTTTTTTAAGTACAAGTCCGTGCGTCAGTGCTTGTTTCAACACCCTGTAGTGTACAACATAGTTTTCCCTGTTGTACGGTATTCGGCGCACAATGGAAAATCTTTGTGTTTGTTATGTAAATGTTCGGGGTACTCCAAATCGACTTTGAAAATATAGCCAATTGCCAAAGTGTCTGACACCTCGAGCACATTCAAATCGGCGGCATTCTCTAGCCATTTGAAACCCCCGTACGGAAGATATTCCATCATGGCCCATTCATATAAATTATTTACATCGAGATCTAGCAAATAAGTGGAGGGCTGAGAGACGTCATATCTGTCACCCATGTATTTATTATTTGCCGTGGAGCGCCTGTTACAGCACTGACTGATGCCCCCGCGAATTCCTCGCTCGATAAACATGAGCATGTTCACGTCCTTCAAAATCTGCAACTTGCACTGGGTGTACTTCAACATGCACAACCACGTATAGCCGGAGGGTATAATACCACGCGGGATCCAGGCTATATGTCTCGTGACCGATATTTCGAAAATTCTCGAAAATATCCGCCAAGAGCAATATGTATGTTTTCATGTACAAATCAGAGTACCCACCTAGTGTTTTCAAGCTGAACGTTTGCTACACGTTCTGCGCATGTTCGTATTCTGTCCTGCTGATGTGAAAATCGTTGTAGAACTGATGGAGCGCCGGCAAACATCCAACTTTCAACTTTTCCATCGAATCGTTGAAATCGTATGGAAATACGCCCTTTCGGTGTGAGTAGTTCGTACTGGGCGGCTGTCAGATGTGCAAATTCGCGTTTGGATATTTGCAAATTCGCGTTTGGATATTTTCAAATCGTGCACTGTCAAAGTCTGAACCAAATGGTCCAAACTCATGCCCATAAAACAGAACGAATCGATGAATGATGATATGTATTTTTCTTTGTTTACAGGCAACAAGCTGACTCGCCCTCTCTTCGCTATATCTCGAATAATAAAATGACCGTCGTATCCGGATAAAATAAGGAAAACGAAAGACTTTTTGTATGACAATTTGCACTGCGCATGCGTATATCCGCGAAAGTCACTACTGTAGTGATTATGGTCTTTCACAATTTTGTCGCCAGATTTCCACGGTTTTTCGCAGATATGACAACATGGCGCGTTCACCCCATCAGGTGACGCAATCATGGGGACTATATCCAAAATTTTGGCTTCGACAATTTTGGCTATATCCCCCATTCGCTGCGCAAACCAATCCATCGAATCCAAACCTCGATGGCTATCGTAAAATGACAAAGTGTCGTCATATGCTTATATACAAAATCCCGAAATTCCACGTGATCGTAGTGGAGGAACAAAATTTCACATGTGTTTTTTTTTTCAATCAATCGTATGACTGCCCAACGTTTCTTCACTTCTGAATTAATTCAGACACCTGGCGCAAATGAATTTTTTATTATGGTGTTTACTTAGTTGTGCACTGAGCAACCTAGATAAATCCTTGATCCAACAAAAATGATAGCGTATATCACTTTGATCTTCTATATCTGGCACCGCTTCGTAATCAGTAAACTGACATGACGTTCTAATTTTTGTTTAGTGAGTCGACTTGGAACTGTGACGAAAAATGCCTCTTTGTCCGGCTTGGGCTGGATTAATTCCAAAGTGTACACATTCACGGTAATGTTGTTTAATTTCTCGAATTTGGCAATTTGCCTCAATGTCATCGGAAATTCGATACCTGTCAAATTTAGAATATTCGAATAGTGGGGGTAAGATGATGTTCTGTCAGAATGCTCTCGCACCGGATATAAAGCCGAAACTATGGCCCAAGCAAAACATGCATCATCATTTCTGATATTGATGCAAGTTTGCTTTTTGGCAATGGATTTTGGCAACTCGATGTGAGACGAACCGTTGCCGATGCCCGATTTGTTGGTATTTATTTCCAAACTAACGATTTTTTGGAGACTCCAGCCGCTCTCTTTTCCAGCGAATTCGGACAATTTGTGTCGCTCCTGGTCTATGACGTTTTCGAGGAATCACCTTTTCAAATCAGTATCCCTATCAATCACAGCGTTTTTAGTGCTGAAATATTTGGAGTCGATATTTTCACCATCTTGATTTAAACTACTTTTGACGAATTCCCAACAAAATTTCGCATTTACCTTGATCATATCCTGTTTTTTCAATAATTTTTTCACTCGTCGATTGAATAAGGTATAAGCATCGTGAAAAAATTGCCGAATATGGACCAAATTTATGATTATACCTGTACGCAAACGAGAAGCAAATGCAGACTTCAAATCCTCCCACCTGGCTCGTGACGATAATTTTATTTTGATTTAACCCCTTGGCCCACATGACGAGCTCCCAAAATTTTGATGGAATTACGAATAATTTTAAAATGACCCGCTAAAGTTTGGAGTGTGCGTAGAGTCCCAATCGACTCCTCAGCCGATATGGCACTAGTCAAAAGACGAGCAGTTTTTTTGCAATGTGCCAGCCATGTTTTTTGCTCTTCGGCAGTGAATTTTTCTAACAAAATTCGTTCCGCCTTCCTAAAAGTTTTGATCAAATCAGCAGCCAAATTGGCAATAGCATCGGAATTCATCTTTATTAAAAAAATATACCAACATACAAAAAATATGCGAAAATGAATGAAAAATCGAGAAAACTCACTTTGTGTGCGTGGAAAATGAGCACTTCGCCCTGGCTATCTCGAACAGCTGCTGCGGGTGCTGCTGCTTGCCGGACTTGTGTTCGCCCCTGTAGATGAGTACGTGCTGAGACTCTGTCAATTTCTTCAAAGTGCTCTTGAAGGCAGCGGTGGCTCTGTTTGGTAGGAATCCTTTGAAATCTGCCAACTCGACGAGGATTTTCTCTCCGAATCTAGTGATTTTCACCTCTGCGTCTAATATCAGTTGGAGCTCGTCCAACGGTAAGTCGACCAACTTCTTCAACTCCTTCCTGCGGGCCAAACCAACCTTGTTAATTTCAGCGATGTGAGACATCTGCGAAAGAGCGAAATACTTCACTCAAATATTCAAACAACATTTTTTCATTCACACTGTATATGAAATGGAAAATTTGATACGCACTGTATATATGCTCTAATACTATGTTTTTCCATACACGCTGAATATATGGACGCAACAAAAAATTCACAAGACGAAATGAACAGTATCAAAACGCTCAAACGATTTCTATTGACACACACGAATTATATCGCCCGTTCCCGTGTGAAACGCTGACCAAGCTGACGCAGGATCTCGCGATTCTGGGAAACTGATGTGCAAGCGCCTTAATCTTTATGGGAAGATTCATTTTAGAATTCAGTTATATTTTTGCTCTTGTACTGTTCAGACCTATTTTGTTAATAAAAATTAGTTTTTAAAAAAGGACTTTGACATCCGAAAGTTATATTTGGCGCAGTCGGTAGGATACTCGAAATTGAACGTATCGAACGTGCTGTTTTCGTATCTACGATTAATCGGGTATCGAACTTGTTGTTTTGTTCGGTGGAGGTGTTTGTGAAGGAGCGGCTCTTCAAAAATCAAGAAACCCAGTCCATCGAGGACCCCTAGCTATCCTCAACAGGCAGATCATCGGGGAGTGGAACAAAATCGTCCAGTCTCGCAAGGAAGTCTTCTGGAAATCAAAAATCGAGGAACCAGTCGTCTACCTTATAAAAGGATGCTCAAAGTTCTTACAATTTTAATGTAAGTTATTTTTAAATGAACATTGATAGTTTGACACAAATTCTAGGAAATTTAAGTCTTAATAACGAAAACCCTTCAGCTGATCCTATAGTTTCTTTGCCTAGTACTTCTAATAATTTAAACAAGAAAATGGCTAATACATTCAATCCTCAATACCTAAAGTGTGTGCCGGAATTTGATGGCAATCCTAATGATCTAAATAGATATTTATCAGTTTGTGATTCAATAATTACCAATTTTTATAATGCTGCCGAACCGGCAAACTTTCAAAATGTTTATTTGCTGAACTGTCTCATTTCTAAATTATCTGGTAATGCAAAAATAGTAGCCAACATACAAAATGTTTCAAATTGGCAAGAACTTAAGGACACATTAACAAGAAATTTTGCCGATCAAAGGGATGAAACTTGCTTGAACAGAGATATGGTTATGCTCAGGCAAGCCCCTAGCGAAAAGCCTCAAGAGTTCTATGATAGGTGTTTAAATATATTGAACCTTCTGTGTAATTATATTGATGTACATGAAATCACGGTGGAATCTAAAAAGTGTAAAAGAGATCTATATAGTAACTTGGCATTGAAAACCTTTCTTTCTGGGCTCAAGGAACCTTTGGGTACTACCATACGCTGTATGCAACCCAAATCTCTCAGTGAAGCATTACAGTGCGTCTTACAAGAAGATAATGTACATTATTTTCAAAATTTTTCAAATAAAAATACATTTAGAACCAATTTTTCGCCTCCTAGAGCACCAATTCAAATCAGACAACCAAATTCTTCTCAAGTTAATAATTTTAGTACACCGAATAACTTCTTTAGACAACAAAATCAATTTCCTTCACAACCAATACCGATTCAACCTAGAGCACCAAGCCAACCTCAAAAATTCTTTACAAACGCACAAGTTTTCAGGCAACCATTTCAAAACAGGAACGTTTTCAGGCCAAATCAAAACCAAAATTTCCCAAAACCTACACCCATGAGTGTATCCACTAGAAATACGTATAACAAACCAGTACCGATGAGTGTTTCGACAAGAAATACCTCTAATTATCGGCCGGGACCCTCAAATTCATTCTAAACCCAACCTCAGAAAAACTTTATTTCAGAGGAATTATTTAATACGG
This sequence comes from Chrysolina haemoptera, assembly GCA_958298965.1. NCBI lineage: Eukaryota > Metazoa > Arthropoda > Insecta > Coleoptera > Chrysomelidae > Chrysolina > Chrysolina haemoptera. The sequence goes on along the minus strand of OY282585.1, from coordinate 22,702,850 downwards.
TGGTTAGCGACTACCAAAATGATCCAAATTATACCGAACAAGAATATTACTCCGAAGAAGATTATACGGAACACTTTGACGAATTTCAATATTACGATAACGAAAATCAAGTTACCAATTTTGATAATTCTGAAGAAAATTTTCAGGAAATGTCAACAACAAAAAACCAAACTTAGTCCCACAAGTTATTTCATTCAATAATTCTAGTTCTAGTGAATTGTCATATATAACTTTCCCTGAATATGATGCAAAATTTCTCATTGATTCGGGATCCACAAAATCTTTCATCGATCCAGAAATTGCTCATAAACTTTTTCCAAATTTGATTAAATACGATCCTTTTATTGTTTCGACAGTTTTTCAGAAATCTGCTCATAAATATAGCGCATCCATGCCAGCTTCAAAATTATGCAATTTACCACAACAAAAACATTTAAAATTTTTCCTTTTTAAATTCCACAATATTTTCAAAGGATTGATTGGTCTTGATAACTTAAAACTTTTACAAGCTAACCTAGATTTTGGTAACGGCTATCTTATTACTCCTTACGCTAAGATAAAACTTAGGTTTCAGGAAACAAAAAACAATCTCAATTTGATTACGATTGCTCCAAGATCCGAGCAAGTGATACAAGTCAAAACATCAATTCAGAATGGTGAAATAATAATACCTCACCAACGTTTCCATAATTGTGAAGTTCCAGAGTGTCTTATTGTCGCAAAGAAAGGCAAAGCTCTCACTACAATTTTGAACAATACCACAAAACCAGTAACCTTAAATTTTTCTGAACCGATCACTGTTGAACAATTTGATAAGAACGAAGTTCAAAAAATTGATTTTAATAATTTTGACGATTCACCAAAACAAAATTTAGATTCTTCAAAAATTCGTTGTGACCATTTGAATGACGAAGAAAAATCCAAAATACTTTCATTGTGCAAAGAATATTCGGATATTTTTTACTATGAAAATACTCCACTGACTTTTACAAGCCGTGTTAAACACCAAATTCGAACATCTGATGAGGTACCAGTATATACCAAATCATACAGGTATCCATTCATTCACAAGCAAGAAGTCGAAGATCAGATCAAAAAAATGCTCGATCAGCGAATAATTAGGCCAAGCAATTCTCCTTGGTCATCGCCAATTTGGGTCGTTCCCAAAAAGGTGGATGCTTCTGGGAAGCAAAAATGGAGAGTAGTCGTTGACTATCGTAAGCTCAATGAGAAGACGATAGATGACAAGTACCCCTTACCGAACATCACCGATCTTTTGGACAAACTGGGAAAATGCCAGTATTTCACGACCCTCGACCTAGCCAGCGGTTTCCACCAAATTGAGATGGAACAGGACGATATTGAAAAAACAGCTTTCAATACGGAACATGGGCATTACGAGTACCTCAGAATGCCATTAGGGTTGAAAAACGCGCCTGCAACATTCCAGCGCGTAATGGATAATATTCTTCGTGGTATCCAAAACGAAAAATGTCTGGTGTACCTCGACGATATTATCATCTTTTCAACGTCCCTGCAAGAACACCTCGAGAGTCTCAAAGCCGTCTTCAATCGGTTGAGAAGTTCAAATTTTAAAATTCAGCTGGATAAGTCAGAATTCCTACGAAAGGAAGTAGCTTATCTGGGCCACGTCGTGACCCCTGAAGGTGTCAAGCCAAATCCAGATAAAATCATTGCCATCAAAAATTTCCCTGTCCCAAAAACTACCAAACAGATCAAAGGATTCTTAGGTCTGTTAGGCTATTATCGACGCTTTATAAATAATTTTGCTAGATTAACTAAACCACTAACTAAATGCCTAAAGAAGGGCGCAAAAATCGAGCATAACGCAGAGTTTTTGGAATGTTTCAATACTTGCAAGAACCTTTTGATCAACGACCCAATTCTGCAGTACCCCGACTTTTCGAAACCTTTTAACCTCACCACGGACGCAAGTAAATTTGCCCTGGGAGCTGTTCTCTCCCAAGGTCCTATTGGCCAAGATTTGCCAGTTGCATACGCATCTCGGACACTGAATGACTCTGAGCAAAATTACTCAGTAATTGAGAAAGAGCTGCTCGCGATCGTATGGTCTACCAAGTACTTCCGTCCATATATTTTTGGGAGAAGGTTTAATATCATTACTGATCACAAACCTCTTCAGTGGTTATTCTCCCTGAAGGACCCCAACTCAAAATTGTTGAGATGGCGGATCAAACTGGACGAATACGATTACAACATACTATACAAAAAAGGCAAATTGAACACAAACGCCGATGCTTTATCCCGTGTTGAAATCCATACTAAGGATACAAAAACCTTCTGGGAGGAATTGGATGATATACTTGACGAATCGCAACACCTAGCAAACCAAGGTGTTATTTTCGGTAGTCAAGGAAACCCAGTGACTCGCTGCCTTGAAACCCCGGAATATCAACCCTCTTCTGATATTCAAATCATTGGAGAACCCAGACAAAATACTCCTACCATGACACCCTCTTACGAAATAAATGAAGACAATGGATTACCTGCCACAAATAATGAAGAAAGCGACATCCTTTCTTCACAGGCACTACCTGATACCAACCGTACAGGAGAAAAACCTCTACCAACGGAAGACAATGAGTTACCTTCCACAAGTAGAGAAGAAATTGACGACATTTCCTTACTAGTCCAACCTGATACCGAACGTACGGGAGATGAACCCCTACCAGAACCCGAAGACCACGAGGATAACACTATTCACTCAAATGCTGAACAGAACCCTGTTGTAACAATTCCAATAGCGCAATGTGCCGTGAACCTAGGGCTCAATCAATTGATTATAAGCTCAGTTCTTCATTCTCCGGCTAAACCCAAAACTACCATTCTATTCGAGAAAAAGATGAGGATTCATATTCAAATATCACAAAATGATACAGAAAATGATATCCTAAGTTTTATTAAAGAATTTATCGCCCCAGGGGTGCAGTACCATGTCTATTTTGAAAACCCTGAACTCTATGAACCATTTTCGGCAATAATTCAAAAGTATTTCAAGTGGCCCTCTATCAAATTCAAAAGGTGTACGAAAAAGCTTTTGGACGTCACAAAAAAAGATGACATTCAGGAAATTATTCAAAACCATCATGAAGGTAAATCAAACCACCGGGGTGTTGATGAAACTTTCGCAAGAATAAAAGAAAAATACTACTGGCCGAACATAAAAGAATCTATTCAAACATATATCAATCAATGCGTTACTTGCCAACAAAGTAAATATGAGCGAAACCCCATCAAAATGAAGCTAAACATCACCCCTACAGCATCCAAACCTTTCGAAATCGTTCATCTAGACACATTTACCATCGAAAATACAAAATTTCTTACAATTATAGACAGCTTTTCAAAGTACGCACAGGCATATCTAGTTAACTCCTTGACAGGTACAGAAATAGCAGATAACCTCATTCAATTCTTTTCTCATCACGGTATTCCCAAACGAATTATCGTTGATAATGGTACCGAATTTAATAACTTCCTTATATCTGAACTTCTTGCTTTACACAAGATAGAAGTTCATTTCATATCACCACATCATCCGCAGTCAAACGGAATGATAGAACGGTTCCATTCTACCATTTTGGAACACATTCGCCTACTCAACACCAGAGGATTTTTGAAAACTCCCCCAAAAATGAAAATGTTGTACGCAATTTTAGCATACAACCACTCCATACATTCGGTCACAAAACTCAAACCAATCGATATCATTAGTGGTCACATTTCAACCAATGACCCTTTCAATATCGAAATTGATCGAAAATTATTAAATGATTACACTATCAATCATAAAGAACGATCTAAACTTCTCTATTCAAAAATTAATTCAGATCTTATCAGGCGAAAGGAAAAAATAATAGAACGGGAGAATAAAAAGCGCGATGACCCCATTGTGTTCAAAACAAAACAAAAGGTTTATGTGAAAAAACATGTTAGGCAGAAAGACGCGAATAAATTTCAAAAACCAACTCAAATCAAAAAGGTCGACCGTACTATGAAAACAGTATCTACGGAAAACCAAGAAAAAATTCACATGGACAATTTAAAACGTCCCCTCAAAAAATACCCATCTCCCATTAAAAATTAATTAATTTTTCAGATTATCTGGAACTCTCGGTCTCCAGGAAAAAATATCTAAACAAAACCTAAAGAACAATCCAGGACTTATTCCTCTCAAACTTGGAACAGCCAAGGTAGAAACAAACGCGTATGCACTCATTCATTATTACAATTTGAATCCACTAATCATTGAGGTGAATAAACTGAAATTCCACTCCAAAAACGTGAGGACACTTGTAGGCGGTCACGGAGACTACTCATGGGACATGTCAAATTACTTGAAAATATTACAATTTTCAGAAGAAAAAGTAACTGATAGACTTACCAACATTTTACCACACCCGCTCAGAACAAAACGTGGTCTTATAAACGGCGTTGGATCAATTTTCAAATCAATCACAGGAAATTTAGATTCCAGTGACGGGGAAAAATATGATCGTCTGATTAACGAATTGCAAAATAATCAAAATAATCTAGTAACGAACATCAAAAGGCAAAATTCACTTTCAATATCATTAATCAATCAGTTCAATAGTACAGTTCAGCAAGTGAAACATAACGAACAGCTTTTAGATTCAAAAATAAAACAAATTGCGAAAATTGTTGAAAATCAAACACATAAAGAAAATTCTGTGTTTATCAAAGATATTATGAACCAGATAATCAACACATACGAGATAAACTCAATTTTACAAGATGTCGAAAATTCAATACAATTTTCCAGACTGAACATTCTTCATCCAAGTATAATAAAAACTAAAGATTTGTTCAACGAACTACAAAAATTAAAGAAGATTTTTAACGGAGACCAATTACCAATTGAAGTAAGTTTCGAAAATACTTTGCTATTTGAAAAAATTATAAGTCTCGAAAGCTATATCTCAAACTTCAGAATAACCTATATTTTACATATTCCCATCACCCACTCCTCAAAATTTGATTATTATCATCTTTTCTCTATTCCAATATTAACTAAGGGTCAGTTTAAGGCTGTCGTACCTCAAAATAAGTATTTAACAAAAAACGAGAAATTGTATGCATTTTTGAGCGATCCTTGTTTGGAGATCTCTCATCAAACCTATATCTGCCCGTCCACTGACATCAGAGAGCTGACAGACGATAATCCATGCGAAATCCAGTTACTCAATGTCCAAAACACCTCCACATGCAAGGGAACTACCATCCATCTATCAAGACCGGCCATCAGGCAACTGCACAACTCAAACAAATGGGTTGTCCTTCTGCCGTCCCAACAAACGACCAGGCTTAAGTGTGAAAGCCAAAACGAGATCGAAAACCTGCCACCTGGAAGTTACCTATTCGACATTCCAATTGGATGCCAGTTATCCTGTGGGAACTAAATTATAATCAATGACCACCAAGTCACCAATAGCGAACCAATCATCCTACCAGACCTAGATGAAAGGAAGTCAGATCCACCCAAATCAAGTATAGGGATCCAACTTGATGACTTGAACTTGGACGAACTCCACTCAATAAAGACAGCCATAATGGAAAATGAACCGATAATATCCTTCAAAGACGTAGCACACATCCCAAGTTTTTGGACGATGTTCATCTACCTGGTCCTAATATCAGTCTTCGTATACATGGTCCACCAGAAGATAGGCTTCAGGGGATGCAGAACCAAGACACCAAACGAACAACAGGAAATCGAGATGTCTAGGGTTCAACTTCCTCGCTAACCCTCCTACGTTGAATCTTCAGGGGGAGGAATTATATCGCCCGTTCCCGTGTGAAACGCTGACCAAGCTGACGCAGGATCTCGCGATTCTGGGAAACTGATGTGCAAGCATCTTAATCTTTATGGGAAGATTCATTTTAGAATTCAGTTATATTTTTGCTCTTGTACTGTTCAGACCTATTTTGTTAATAAAAATTATTTTTTAAAAAAGGACTTTGACATCCGAAAGTTATATTTCACGCATACAATCACTATATACAGACAGAAACTCACCTTTGCAATTAAACCGGCAAAATCACAAGTACAATTTCACTGAGCAACTAACTGAACAGATACATCTGAACTCTTAGCGCGTTCTCTTCAAACTGGGCGCTGCAATGAAGTTAAGAGTTTTTTTTTTCTTCGCTCTCAACGAGTGGGATACAAATCATGCAGAATCGATTTATTGGTGAACAAGTTCGGAACTCCAATAAGTAACTTTGCTGTGTTACCTATACCTAATTATTGTTACAGACCTGAAATTTGATAGAGACTTCTCGAATTGTTCGAGATCCTTCGATGAATTAGATGGAAAAATCTAGAAGCACTAACTTTTGTTCTGGATCAATCGTCGAACATTCTATTTGTGTTCTATTGATTTCTTAAGTTTTCTAGAACTTTATTTGTATATAAAAGCGATGCATTTGTTAGATGAAGGAAGTTAGTTAGGAAGTTACTCTGAGTTACCTTGGATACAAGTATTTTGACAGTGACTTGTATCACAGTGTTGTCAAGTGAAGTTGGAATAATAAAGGCGAGTTCATACCAGTGTACACTTATTTTTGAACCCGAAGACGCAACAATTGGTGACAGCGGCGGAATAAGTGTTACTGAAGAAAGAAAAGTAAGGCAGTTTTCCAGTATTTGATGGTGAATACTCGAGCAAATAATTACGACGAGATGGCGACATCTGCAGATATCCTTGAGTTTTTAAAGGAACAAGAAACCAAACGAAAACAAGAACAAGAGGAACAGGAGGCGCGGTTAGTCCAGCAGTTACAACAACAACATGTTGATATTCTGCAACGTATTAGTCACAGTCAAAAGTGCTTCCAGAATGAAATCACCGAAGTAGTATAAGAGGTCAGAGGAGAAGTTCAAGAGGTTAAAGGTGAAGTTCAAGAAGTCAGAGGTGGAGTCCAGGGAGTCAACAGAAGGGTCCAAGACGTCGAAAATGAACTGTCCAAAATAGATGAACGGGTGGCACGAGAGGTGAACAAGAAATTCAACGAAGAAGTGGATAGGATCAAGGAGAGGTTGGAAACGCTACACCTTCCACACAAGCCTGCACCCTCTGAGGAAATCTCCCCCACCAGCGAAAAGCCATCCTCACTGACAACTCCGATAAGGCCTACACAAGTGAAAATTTTGAAGCCTCCAACATTCGATGGGCAATCCTCGTGGCCCATGTATAGACGTCAATTTGAAGCGGCAGCAAACGCAAACGGCTGGTCCGAGGAGGAAATGGCCACCTCTCTAGTCCTGTGTCTACGAGGACAAGCATTGGACATCCTTCAGAACATCCCCGAGAGTAATCAGAAGGAATATTCAAGAATCGTTGAAGCTTTGGAAATCAGATATGGACAGCAATATCTCAAACAAGTATTTCAGAGCCAAATAAAGAGTCGATACCAAAAATCCAACGAAACCCTACAGGAGTATGGAGCCGACGTAGAGCGACTCATTAATTTGGCATACCCACAAGCACCGAAGGAGTTCATAGAACAAATTGGGGTGCAGACTTTCATCGATGGTTTGAGAGATACTGACATGCAGCAAGCCCTTCGACTAGGACGACTTCAAACCATAAGCGCAGCACTAATAGCATCTTTGGAGTTCGAGGCCGCGAAAAACGCATCAAGAAATACGAGGCCCAAGTTACGTGAAGTTAAATTCAACGAGGATTCTCCATAACAGCATTAAGCAACCAAGTGCATTCCCCAGAAGACAGGAAGAGGCGCTGCTATAACTGTGGGAAAAGCGGCCATCTACAGAGGAGTTGCTGGGAGAAATCGAGATCCAGAAGTCCAAAAAGAAAGAGGTCGTCATCAACGAGTAACGAAGAGAGATCGAGATCTCCGAGCCCAGGAACAGAGCAACGTGGGCGATATACCAGAGGAGCCTTCAGGAGATCGACTACGCCAGAAAGGAGACCTCAAACGTCTGAAAGAGGACTTGCTCCCAACCAGGAAAACCAGAATTAGTCGACACTAGGGGGCGCGTGGCGACTTTCAGTGTTCAAAGCACCAAGATCCATATATCGACATTGAAGAAAAATGATCAAAGTCTACTAATACAAGGCTATTTAGAAGATCGGAAATGCACCTTCACTATTGATACAGGAGCTTCGAGATCAGTCGTTCGCCCAGACCTTATACAAGAATCTGTGAAGCCGATGAAAAGGAATATGGTTTTGGAAACAGCAACGGGACAAACCGCACCAGTCATTGGGGAAACACTTGTACACATCCAGATAGGACCTATTACCATGGAACATTCTATGTTGGTTGCGGAAATAAGGGATGAATGTGTTTTGGGTCTGGACATCATGGAGAAAAACGACTTCATCCTTAACATCAGACAGAAAATTTTGCGGATTGGCAATGAAGAAATCTTCCTGAGCAGATACAATGAGAAAATCCAACCTATTAAGATTTGTGTTGACGAAGACATCCACATTCCGAAAAACTCCGAAACCATCATCATGGCCAGAATGGATAAAGAACCTGGAGATTTGAGCACTGGAATAATTGAAAATGATGAATACCGCCAAGATGGAATTTTAATTGCCCGATGTCTTGTGAACACAGAACAACTAATTCCTGTCAGGGTTGCCAATACTTCGGAAAATAAAGTCCTTCTGAAGAAAAACGACCAATTGGGATTCTGCAAACCTGTCACTCGAGTTATCAATTGTGAAAACCACACTCAGGTACTGCGAAGAAATACCACTAACACCGATCAGAGAACAATAGACAAAATGATGGAATCCACGGAACATTTAACTATGGAAGAAAAGCAGAAGGCCAAAGAGTTTCTTGATAGCCATCGTAACATTTTCTCGACAGAGACTTCGTCGGGACGTACCAGTCTAGTTCAACATCGCATCAACACCGGCGATGCCCGACCAATCCGACAGGCTCCGAGGAGATTACCGTTTGCCAAACAGAGAGAGGTAGCAGACATGATAAACAACATGATGGAGGATGACATAATTGAAGAAACCACAAGCCCATGGTCCTCACCGGTAGTATTGGTAACTAAAAAGGATGGATCAACCCGATTCTGCGTGGACTATCGTCGATTGAATGACGTAACGATGAAGGATAGCTACCCATTACCAAGAATTGATGATACACTAAACACATTATCCGGTTCCAAATGGTTTTCAACGTTGGACCTGAAAAGCGGGTATTGGCAAGTGGAAGTTCATCCTGATGATAGAGGAAAAACAGCGTTCTCTACCGGACAAGGGCTGTACCAATTCAAAGTTCTTCCGTTCGGATTATGTAATGCTCCCGCCACCTTTGAGAGACTTATGGAACTAGTATTGAGAGGTTTGACATGGAAAATTTGTCTAGTCTACTTGGATGACGTCATAGTAATGGGAAGGACGTTTGACGAACACCTTGTTAATTTGGAAGAAGTATTTTTGAGGTTAGAAAATGCTAACCTGCAACTGAACCCAAAGAAGTGTTATTTATTTCAAAAAGAAGTTAATTTTTTAGGCCATGTCATCTCGGCCGAAGGAATTAAGACCGATCCTGCTAAAATCGAGGCTGTTAGGAGTTGGCCACGTCCTAGGGATAAACATGAAGTAAGAAGTTTTCTGGGGCTATGTACCTACTACAGGAAGTTTGTTCAAGACTTTGGTAAAATTGCCAAGCCACTCCACCGCTTAACTGAGAACAACGTTCAGTTTGATTGGAGCCCTGATTGCCAACAGTCGTTCACTGAACTGAAGAAGAAATTGACAACTGCGCCTATTTTGGCTTACCCACGAGAACAAGGCACTTTCATTTTGGACTGTGATGCGTCTCAGCAAGGCATTGGATCAGTTTTATCCCAAGAACAGGATGGCGAAGAGAAAGTAATAGCCTACTTTAGTAAAACTCTAGGCAAAGCCGAAAAGAATTACTGCGTTACAAGAAAGGAGCTTCTATCGATAATCAAAGCCATTGAACATTTCCATACCTTCCTCTATGGCAGACGTTTTCTCGTAAGAACTGACCACAGCGCTTTGCAGTGGATAATGAACTTCAAGAAACCTGAGGGTCAGATTGCGAGATGGCTAGAGAGACTCCAACAATACGACTTCAAAGTTATTCATCGCAGTGGCAGGAAACACAGAAATGCAGACACATTATCAAGACGTCCATGCTTGGAACAGCAATGCCGATATTGCCAGAAACTCGAAAACAAAGAAGTCAATTTTTACAATGATGAACATTGCAAGGAAATTCTGCAAGTTACCACCGTAAGAGTCGAGTCTGAAGAATCTGATTTATGGACCACAGAAGATATGAGGAAGAATCAGAAGAAAGACAACAATTTAAAGTTAGTTCTAAGCTGGCTAAAAAATGGAGTTAGACCTGAGTGGCAGGAAGTATCCAAGTTTGGTGCAGTTGCCAAGGGATACTGGGCTCAATGGGATTCCCTATGTCTTCGTGATGGCCTATTGCATCGCAAATGGGAGAGCCCAGATGGAGCAACTGTGGTGTACCAAGTGGTCCTGCCGAAAGCACTTACTAAAGATGTGCTCGAGCAACTTCATAGTAGTCGTGCAGGTGGACACTTCGGAATCAAGAGGACCCTTGCTAGAATTCGAGAACGATTCTATTGGGTGAATTGTCGTCGTGATGTAGAAGAATGGTGCAGAAGATGTGACCTATGCTCTTCAAAGAAGGGACCCAAAACTAGAAGTCGAGGGAAAATGGCTCAGTATCTTTCTGGTGAACCATTCGAAAGAGTAGCAGTTGACATTCTTGGGCCGTTTCCTGTTACCGAGCAAGGAAATAAATACTTGATGGTAGCCATGGACTATTTCTCCAAGTGGCCTGAAGTTGTGCCCATTCCAAACCAGGAGGCAAAGACCGTTGCAAAGGCCTTTATAGAAAATGTAGTAGCCAGACATGGAGTCCCACTAGAATTACATTCTGATCAAGGACGAAACTTCGAATCTGAATTATGGCAGGAAATGATGAACATTCTAGGTTTGAAGAAGACTCGTACCACAGCCCTACATCCACAATCAGATGGTATGGTTGAACGACATAATAAAACCATCAGTCAGTACCTGTCGATGTTCATCTCCAAAAATCAAAAGGATTGGGATGAGTTGGTACCACTATTTCTCCTATCCTATCGAAGTTCCCAGCATGAGTCCACCGGATATACTCCTTCAATGTTGATCGCGAGAAATGAAACTACCATGCGATCTGTTGTTTGGAATGCCACCTAGAAGTACAGAGAACAAAGTCCTACCAGAATATGTCCAAGAGTTGAGAGAAAGACTGGACCAAGTTTATGAATTCTGCAGACGTCGTCTTCAAATCTCCAGTGATAAAATGAAAAAGAGGTTCGACAGGAAGAGTCCAGGGACTATGTTTGAGCCAGGTGATGCCGTTTGGCTATACCAACCTCAGAGAAAGAAAGGAAAATGCCCCAAGCTACAGAGAAATTGGACAGGACCCTATGTCATCATAAAGAAGATCAACGACTTGGTATACCGCATCCAGCTCAACCCAAGGAGTAAACCCAAAGTTGTTCACATCGAGAGGTTAGCAGAATACCGAGGCCACGATCCCCCAAATTGGTTCCAGAGGAACAGCCAAAATGGTGATGGTGTTATCCGGGACGGAATAACCTAAAGGAGGAGGCAGTGTTACAGACCTGAAATTTGATAGAGACTTCTCGAATTGTTCGAGATCCTTCGATGAATTAGATGGAAAAATCTAGAAGCACTAACTTTTGTTCTGGATCAATTCTATTTGTGTTCTATTGATTTCTTAAGTTTTCTAGAACTTTATTTGTATATAAAAGCGATGCATTTGTTAGATGAAGGAAGTTAGTTAGGAAGTTACTCTGAGTTACCTTGGATACAAGTATTTTGACAGTGACTTGTATCACAGTGTTGTCAAGTGAAGTTGGAATAATAAAGGCGAGTTCATACCAGTGTACACTTATTTTTGAACCCGAAGACGCAACATTATTATTGATTAACTGTGCAGTGATATGCATGATATGGATATTCACGTCGTGGTGTGTACAACAATTGGAGTCAAATACTAAGAAGCTCTGACAGGCCTGCCCATCGTCACCTGAAAGGACTACGCCGACGTCCAATAGAAAAAAGTAAAATTCGAAGGCTTCATTGTTTTTTTCTCGTTCGTATAATAATTATTGTAAATCGATTGATTTTCGTAATTACAGTCCATATTTCGTTTGGATTAATTCATTGGTCACTTCGAGCACTTCGTAATTTGTTGTTAGCTAATTGATAAATTTGATATTGAAATATTTTATTGTTGCCAAAAGATTCAAGGTTATTTTCGATTTACTTCATTTCGTTTCGATTTGATATACCATTTCGGAAACATAAAAGTATATGAGATGTTTGGATAAATCGTATGATTGAATTGAAAACTGTTGCTGAAGATGGATTGGCTGAGGACAGATTCGAACTTAACTCAAACTTGGATTCGTTGATACTGACTCAGTAGCTCATGAATTTCAAAGTAATCATTTAGCAGTTACTTCTTAGCCTGCAACAATTGAAGGTTATGATTTAGGAGCAGAGGAAGAAATTCGTAAAACTTTTCATAATTATTATTATAGAGTAAAATAAATTTACCGTTGATTATTGGAACAAACTCCTCAACTAAAATTAGAACCTCAAATAAGATTGCCTAGTGTCAAACTGCCAAAAATTGATTTTCTTAAATTTGGTGGCAATGTTAGAGATTGGCCTTCATTTTTAGATTTATATAAAATATCAATAGATGATAATACCAGTTCATCTAAAGCAAAAAAAAAAACAATATTTTTTGTCTTCGTTATCGAAAAACGTGCGTTAAAAGTATTAATCTTACTGATGATAATTATGATATTGTGTTCAAAACTTCGATTGATCGCTATCAAAATCAAAGATTACTTGCTAGCCTATTGGCAGGAAATTGTCGATTCGCCGAAATTGAATTCAGATTCTGCTAATGATCTCATGACACTGTTAGATTTTTTAAAAGGGGTTTGAGAAATTTTAAATTATGCTTATAAAAATGTCGAATACTGATCTGGTAAAAAGATTTGAATTGTACTATGCCTCAACTGATATAACCTACTTATAGTGCTCTTATAACTTTTAAAAAAAGTCAATGTACTACGTTAGAATCAGCTAATTTGAATTCGACTCGTAAGTATCAAGTTTCCCATTTCAAGAAAAATGATGGTTCATCAGCTTATGCATCGCGAGATAATAATGGAACAAATCGTACTTCGTCATTTATGACTGGAGCTACCCGAAACTCGTTATTGTTATGTAATGCTCCACATTCACTTATAAAGTGTTCAAATTTCCTCAAAAAACAGTCCTTTGATAGATTTACTTTTGCTAAGCAGAAGGTTTTGTGTTTGAACTGTCTGGAGCCTGGACATCGGTCGAATAATTGCCCTATACAAAGTCACTTTGATGAAACGAAAGAACACTCTTTTGTCTTATTTCCACTAGATTTTTATTGTTCCGACCGGTTTTGGGTTTTATCCCATTATCAAGTATAAAAACTAACTAATACAATTGAACTCTAAGCCTAGTTATATAGGGAGTTTGCAGGTAGGCTGGATGGAGAGGTTATTAAGAGAACAAGGGTGAAACAATATAAATTTAAACCCTGGAAGTGATGAAATCGAGTTGCTCGTTGAGGGTTCTTAATTTCGGGTTTTTAATTGATTTATTAATTTCCATGGCTTCCAACAGATTCATTGTCTTCCCTTTATTACATGTGTGTAGAATTTTGAGGTTATCTTTACTTATCTTGTGTTTGGATTCTTGTAGATGTTCGTACATTGTTGATTTTTTGTGTCTAAACCGACGTGTTCACGGAACCTTACGTCAAAATTTCTACCGGTTTGGCCTGTATATACTGCAGAGCATTCCCCGCATTCTAATCTATATATCCCTGATTTTTTCATTCTGTCTCGTTTAGGTTTTGCATTGAACAGAATTCTGCCTAAATTATTATTACTTATAAAAGCTGTTGTTATTTTGTAAGTAATGCTACCATATTTACGTGTATTACGTTCTTCAATATTTGGGTTGACAAAAAATCAACAATGTACGAACATCTACAAGAATCCAAAAAATGTTACCAAGACCATACTTCGATTATTATGGAATGGAATACGTTATAGCCACACAATTTTATCTTTAAAAAGGACGTATCTCCTTCGCTACGTGACAACGCCCAACTCAATATCACGACTACATAATTTGACCGTTCACGAAATCAGTCCAAGATGCAAACAACTAGGTCCAGTACAATTATTTATACGTTCATGATTCTCAACTACAGATTTTTACATTCATTAGGCCATAGTCGATAAGATAAGCTCGCGAGATTTATTATCAAACTTTTGGAACTTCTGGGAAATTTCCGGGAAAAAATCATGTATGAAAACTTTATCACCGGAGGTTTTTAGATACATAATCTGAAAGTACAGGGTCTTGGCAATAAAATGACAGGTACGCTTTTTCAAAAATCTCCAGTTTGATATTTTTATGTCGATTGTAAAGACATCAGTCATCTTATTCAAACTTTATTAGTTAGTCCCAAAATAAAATCGAAATGAATGTTTGTTCAAATTTGAACCACTAAAACTTCGAGCAAACTAACCTTGTCGAGCTGATTCGATAGGAAAACGTAAAAAATTCGTAAAATTCAATGTGTATTCATCGAAGATCATTATTTCACCTTCGAATATCCAATACAACCACTTCTGCCGACAACTGTCAGCCATATATATGTAGGATTTTAGTCTGTTGTCTAGGGAAATTATAAGTTCAAAGGCCTCCGGATAGTTTGACAACGGGAAAACACAGTTTATTTACAATAAATACTGTCATACAGGTGAATTGGGGAACACATGTATTCGGGTACAACTTTGTACTGAACGTCTTTACGTCTTTACGTCTTTTTTAGATCTGTGAGGTCGTCGTTTCTCACCATTTACGTATCTAGTTAAATCGTCTTTTTCGTCGCAGATTGGCACGTCTTGAACCATAACTAACTAGAACGACTTATTGAACCGTCAGGCCCCGTCTTTTTCAGCTAAGAATTACTTTTCAGTACCTCTGTCACACCTATCCGTGACATTATTAGGTAATGCGCCTGATATACAAGAGCTTAAGTAAATCAAATAAAGAAATTCAACGAAATCAAATTATTTAACTAATAAAACTAGCTATTGGGTTCTTCACAAATGCGGATCCCACATATATAATAATTGTTTTCGACCAAAAACAAGGCAGATGTGTACAGAGATTTCAGTCGAGGGTCGAGGTAAATCTTATGATATCCCGAGTTGTTCGCGCGGAAATCTGATGATATCAATTATAGCTTATTATCTCTCATAGGAAGCTATTTTCGAGAAAACGCGTCAAGACCTTTTTTGTAGAGATTTTCACGTTCTACAAGTTTGTTCGTATACATCATATCGACATTTTTCAAGTTATTGATGGAGAACCGATTTTCCGAGTTTTCTTGGGAATTTTCCCCACTTTCCATAGGTGATCGAGTGCACGCGTGCAGAACATTTTTTTCCTACTCCTCAAAAACTGCTCGTGTATCAAAAATCATTGATATTGGAATTTGTGTCCTCCAAGAGGACACAATTGCAAGTGTTAATTGTCATTAAGCATTGACTATTATCCCCCACTGGCTGGGAAGACCACCTGAAGACATGACATGTTTCACGATTCGTTTTCCACTGATCAGTGCAAGTATAGGTTGGACAACATTAGAGTTACTTATCCTGGCCCACTCTATGAACGATAACACCCAAGACTCAAAAACAAGAAGCACTACTTGGCAGCACAGACTCTGGGAAGAGTTGATGCATGAATTCGAAGAAAGTCCGACACATGTGCCGAATAAATGAAACGAAAAATGTTGACAAAGTGAAAAATTTGAGGCAAATATCTGTCACATACTGACCAGCCTAGACTCCCACACAAGCGGACGACACCCCCAAAGTTCACCCTTCCAAGGACCCGCTAGCAAGCTATCTGTCACATCTGAGCTGAGCTCACACACCTCCAAGGTGAGTCCCTAAAAAAACACGAAAAATTACTCATCCTTTTTTGCAAGAAAGGGGTAAAACCTCCAAAATAACTCCTTTATTAGAATATCTATTGCGTGATATAAGATTACACTAGGGAGATAAAACAACTACCAAAATAAGAACTGCAACATTAAAGAGATCTTCAGAAAACGTGGTTGTGATTTGGTAAGAAAGGCTAGACAGTAATTACCCAGGCAAACGGTACTTGAGATGTCAAGCAGACACTTTGAAATCAGTAGGCAACCAGCTTTTCGAAAGTCTTTTGAATGTTATAGAGTTAACTAATAAGATAATAAGATGTAGATAAGTTCATCTTTAAAGACGTTATGAACAGTCTAATATAGAAGATATAATTAAAATTCTCCATATTTTTTTAAAAGGTTAAAAGGAGAATTAAACGATCAAACGAACTCACCTAAAGTGAAGTTCGATCGTGATTATGCTCGATCCAGTCCGAAGATAGATCACATCGTAATCCGACCATGGGCGACCTACCGTGCACCTTATTTCAAAGTAAAAGCATTTGTGCTTCCCCGCCCTGCCCCGCTTGTTCTGTCCGCTGCCAGCAGTCTTCATTTCTTCAAAGTATGCAAAGTTTCGTTTATTCGTTAGCCTTAGACTGCAACTGTGGGGGAGAAGGGGTTGGTGGGATCATTCTATCTTCGGACTGGATACTTCGCATAATCACGATCGAACTTCACTTAAGGTAAGTTCGTTTGACCATTTAATTATGCTTGATCCAGTCCGAAAATAGATCACAACGTAAATTTTAAATGAATTTTGCAGTCGGGCATAACCGTACGTAACTTTTTATTGATAAAAAAGAGAATAAGTAATGAAAATTAACGGAATATTCTTATGAAAAGTTGTTACTGGTTCAAGATTTCAAGGTGTGTTTCGCAATCCTAAAATAGAGTTGGCGAAGTCTGTCTCCTTGGATAGTGAAGGTTGTTGTTTTTTCAGACCATCCTGCCGTTCTGTAGATGGTTTCAAGTGATATGCCTTCTCTTAGTGCAGCAGAAGTCGAAGCCACACTCGGTAAGACGAGTGTGGCTTGAATTTTGAGTTGTCTATTCCGGCTGCTTCTAGCATGTTTTTTATCCACCTGCTTGGTGTTTGTTTATTCCTGGCTATGATGAAGAGCTTTTCACTGCTTGGGTTCCTCAGATGTTCGGTGGTTTTTAGATACTCTTGAAGCGTTGCTGCCAAGCAGAGTGATCGGTTTTCTGGGAAGTAAGGCATCTGGAGCGTGGGTTGTAATTTTTTAGGGCCCGAGGTCTTAATCGAGTCCGTTATGAAAATTTGTATCTTCTCCTGGGGCCTGAAGTCTATGTCTGGGATCTGAATCAGCGAAATGGTTTGAAGTCTGCTACCGGTGCTAAGTGTCAGAAGAGTAGCTAGTTTCTGTGATAGAAGCTTGAGGCTGAGTGGTGTTGGAAGGTCCTCGATGTATCTCAACAGTATAGGCGGGTCCTATGTACTGTTGTACCTTGGAGTAGATGGTCTTAATCGGGCAATGCCTTTCATACCTTCTTACGAGGTAATCCGTTCCCACTTCCCCTGGAAGGATCAGGGATAATGCCGATCGATGTGAATTCTCAAAACCATATTTATAATTGTTTTCTTCTGCTACATGTTGCAAAAAGTCAATAAGATTGTTTCTAGATGGTATACAGGTATTTTCCTTTCTGAACAATATTTCCACCATAAGCGGTATATAGATACATACTGTTTTACGGTTGAGTTTGATATCGAAGACACGATTGTATCAACGGCTGATTCGGGTGCTTCCTTGGCTAGTAGAGATTGCCGGATAACCTCGCGGCTACCAGGGAAAGTTGTTGAGCTAGTGGATGCGGCCTGTTAAGAATACATGATGATAAGTCAGCGTTTGGGTTGAAGGCGACTGGTTGACCCACGATGAGTCTAAGGAAAAGGGGGTATCATGGTTGCGAGGGCCACCGTGGTACAACCATTATGCCCTCGGCCTTATCATGGATTATTTTTTGTATAGATCTTAGAACTAAGTTGAATGGGGGAAAGCAGTAAAAATTCAGAAATTTCCAATTCAGAGTAAAAGCGTCAATAGCGAATGAATTGGGATCTCTCTGCCAGGAGACAATTTTTCACATTTATTGTTATGGTATGATGCAAATAGATCTACCTCTGGGCTTCCCAGGGGGATTCGATTGACCTGAAGGGGCCCCCATTGATCGTCCAAAATGCGACGAAATTCTCGATCTGCATTTATATTGTCCGAAGATCTTATATAGGATGAAAACACTCGAATATTTCGTTGGACACACCACTGCCATATCTCTCTGGATATATTATTCAGGCATGATATTGCGGTGGTATTGTCGCAGCGTTACCATTACGCAAATGGCTTGCATAGCATCCAAGGCCATAAAGGATTGCCTTCAGTTCTAATAGGTTTATATGAAGATTTGTTTCTGATGTTGACCAGAAACCGTAAGCTTTCTCAGAGCCACAGCAAGCGCCCCATCCGGTAAGCGAAGCATCTGTGTATATTTCGATCTGAAAGTAATCTTGTATAATGTCACTGAAGGAATCTGAAATGTTATTTTCCCACCACCGCAAATAGGCCTTCAGGGATGAGCATAGTGTCATTTTTGCTTCACAATTCATATTGTTGTGAGGCAGCGCCATATGTTTCTCCCTTTCTGAGATTTTCATGTAGATTCATCCGTATTTCACGGCCGGACAAGCTGCCGATAGGGTCCCGATAAACCTGGCTAGATCTCGGATTTTACAGCATGATTTTTGCTGAAAGTGAATAGCCTTATTTCTAATGTATAGTTTTTTTTTTCAACGGCAACTCGATTTTCATTTTTGAGCTGTCAAACTGAGATCCCAAAAATGTTTTCGTGTCGCTAGGGACCAGAGAGCTTTCTCTCGGTTGATTTCGAACCCCAAAGATATTAGAAGCTCAAGAGTGATAGAAGTGTTCTTCAGGCAAAGATCATGGGTGTCGCCAAAAAATTATGAAATCATCTAGGTAGTGCACGCAAAGAATGCCTTTGGATCTCAGGTGTGATACAATGGGTTTCATTATTATAGTTGTAACTACCTAAAGACTATTTTGAAGTAGTTGAAATAGTTACGTGCTCATTTTATACAGCAGTGCCTATGAGCTGCTCAGATTGTTACGGGAGGTCGTGGGTATCGTTATCTGCTAATATGAAAGATAGATCTTTTGACAAATATTTAAAAATCGAATTTATAAAAGGAAATATATGTTAGCAAAAATATAAATGGGCACCAGGTTCTTTTTTATGAAAATACCAAAAACACGAACTTGTCAAAAGATTGATCTTTGTGCTTTTCAACAGTAAAACAAAAGATTCACAAAAAACACTATATTCATGAGAGTCTACAATGATTACTCGATTCGTTATTCATAAGAAGAATTTACATAAATTTGTCAATTTGTTTACAATTCACTGGTTGGTTTGACTTTATCTCGTGATCAATATTTGCGTTGTCTAGAAAAGACTTACTCCAGAGCTCTACTGTGGTGTGGGAGTAGAAGCCTCACAGGGTGTGTCGAGACAGGGCTGCTCTACTGACTCGATGGTGTGTAGCCAATCTGGGTGTTATTAAGTCATTTCCTGAGGTTCATGATTTTCGAAAGGTGCTGTTACGTCCAGAGCTCTACTTTGATGTTGTGTGTAGCCAATCTGGGTATAGCCAATCTGGGTGTTAGCGAAGGCTACTGTCACGCTGTGGAAAGTAAACACAAACCAGTATCTCGTTACAATATGAGTCCTACGACTCGAAACTTTCTTCACAAATCGACAAATGTGATGGTGTTGGCCAAATAAGAGATTTGGTTTCAAAACAAAGTCATAACGATTCAACAATTTACATAAGTCTTTATACAACAAAAGATTATTCAAAAATTTGCTGAGTTGAGCAATGTCTTAAGCAGAGAAATTTACAATAAGACTTTTGTATTAAATTCTTCTCAAACAAAATTAGAAAAGATCCAACTTCAAAAGAGCATATGAAAATGACTTTTGTGAAAATATTGCTTTCACAATTTTAAGAATAAATTAATTTCCAAGGGTCAGTCAGAAGTATAAGAAAGTATTTACCTTTCTCATTGCAAGAAAAAATTAATAAATTGAATAATAAGTCCCTCGAAGAGAAAAAGGTAATATAGGTAATGAAAGGTTAACTGTAACCAAATGTCACATCAGTCAGTCAGCTGCACAGGGAAGCATTGATAAAGATAGATTAAAGGTGCAACTTCAAACTGAGGAGAAAGAGATAAAACGTAGCCAGAAGGCTTTCTCGTTATAAAATGTCACGAAACAAGCAGAAGGCTTGATTTGTGCTAAAAACGAGTGAGATGAAAGGTTTTCAAAACACACAAATATTCTCTTGGCAAGATCTTTCACTTCTAAGGTGGATAGTGACCTGGAGGAAGTCTGACCAAAGAGTTCAACGGTTCATGAGTGAGTCTAGCTTCTACGGATTATGATTAAATGATTGAAAGCAATAACTCACCCATGAATGATGTTCTCCAAGCTGCCAAACCACTCGAAACAGTCCTCGCTGCCAAATCACTATTCGGGCCTAAAAAGGGGCTCTTTGCACCTAGTCGACTGCTCGCACTTATAAACAGTTTAATATTATCTGAACGTTCCAGGAAGGATTTGTATCACTGAAAATCATAAGAGCACGAACAGAAGCAGGTTTAAATGATATTTTAATGCACAGAAGTGAAATTGACACCACACGTGAGTCATCAATTTCAAGAGGTTAAGTGTTCAATTTTGACATTTCTGTCCTGGCTAGTCAAATGAGGATATAAATATGTATATAAAGATTTTATAAAATTGTAAAAATCACTTGTCAGTTGTAGATTGAAAACACAACAAATTGGTGACACACCGTGGATCTCTCATTTCTAGGATTTCAGATAAAATGTCTTAAGAGGGATATTGATATGAGAATCGATTCGATCAATCGATCGATCATAGACAAATCAGTTGTATCATGATAACTAGAAAAGGATTGTCCTAATAAATTAAGATTTTTAAATATTTATATGATTTATGACGCCAAAGTGGCCATCTTGTCTTTCCTCAGGAGGAATTTGCAAAATCGAATTTCATAGATTTAAAAGAAAATGCCAAAGAATATCAATATACCAATCGATTACATTATTGAATTGAATAAGAATTAATTAAATCAAAATATACGACCTTTCATCTCTTCGTTGTAAATCAAAAATTAGAGCCCAAAGGCCAAAAACGCAGTCAACCGTTCAGAGCTCGTTTCAAGAAGGGGCGATATTTTCCGTCCTCCGGAAGGAGTTCGAATCCCTTCCCTCTCTCTCTTTCCTTTCCTCTCAAGTTCCAACGTTGTCAATATTTAATTGTTGCGTTCCGCATCACGGAACAATTATAGCTTGGAACAGCCAAAATGGAATAAACATCTACTGAGAGGTGAAGTTAACCTGACTATATTAATGGATGTTATAGTGAGTAACGGAATGCTTTAGATATCGTTACATAGTAAAAGAAAACGGCGCTGATGACAATCCAAATGGTAATGAATTGAATTCAAATAGGTCTTGTTCAAATTGGAATCTCAAATATATCCGTGACTCTTAATGGATGGGGACGGAATAATAGCGTCCTTGAGATCAACTGTGGTGAGAAATACACCCTTAGTTATGAGCCTAAGTACCGTTCTGTGATCCTCCATTTTGAAATGAATAGCTTTGACATATTCATTCAGTCGTTTGAGATTCAGAATAAATCGTTTGGACCCGTTTAATTTTTCTGGAAGAAAAATGGGTGAAATGAACTACTTGCTGTTAGGCATGCATTTATTGATGGTGCCCATCTGTAGCAATTCGTGAATTGCGGATTTCATTGAAGCCTTTTCGGTGACAGACAATGTTTGCCTGAAGTAGTTGAACGTAGTGGGTGGAGGGTTCAAAAAGTGAATTTTGTATCCTTTTATCCAGGATAGTATTATAGGGTTAGCTGTGATTTTTTCCCAGGATTTGTAAAAATAACTCAAACTGTCAGAAAAAAATGTTATGCTTACTATTGGCGTCTTCTCTGAAAAGTCTTCTTCTCTGTATTGGAGGTTGTGGCCCTATGTGACCTCACTTCCCCCCTGAAGTGAGTCGGGCGTCTACTGTTTCTCTGTACGGGACAAGCGGGGCAGGGTGGGGAAGCACAAATGCTTTTACTTTGAAATAAGGTGCACGGTAGGTCGCCCAGGGTCGGACTACGTTGTGATCTATCTTCGGACTGGATCGAGCATAATGTTATATTGTGTTAGCCAATCCACATATTTTGTTAAGATTTATCAAATATTTCAAATCATAGCAAGAATGTAAATCTGGTTTGAATTTTTGAATTTGAGTAAGAAATAATGTGGATTGTCAAAACAATATGAGTCAAAATCATGAATCTGAAACTGCCGGTCCGAGTTAACGGCCGCGACCACAGGATCGTATTGACATCCAGATATTTTAAAACATATAAATATAATTTTCAATCACAACGCAAATGGGGATTTCGTTTGAATGTTGTGTGGGGAATAAATAAATATATGTCTAGTAGATAATAATATGACAGCTAAGGTAGAAAGGCTTTAACATGATGAATAAGAATATCGTTTCATGTGTTTATAAACTGTCGAATAGTATTTCTTCTCACCGGGCGATGCAAAGCTGTATGTTGTTAAATTTTTTTGTGAGGAACAAATAAATATCTGCTGAGTGGACAGTAGTATAGACGCCGAGGTAAACCGGTACAAACATAATATAAAAAGGTGTTGAATCGTATATATTTATACAAGAATTCGAACATTATTTGCAATCGCGGCCTTATGCATCGGTGGATTTCGATGATATTATTTGAGCGACTCATTAAGTTCACGAACGTAACCCTAATAAAAAAATAAACATGATAATTCAAGAAATGATGATGATTTTTCCTGGAACGGCCTTACGCATTGATGGATTTCGATGACATTCTTTAAGAGAGACTGGAATCGACAATCGTATGGGCTGCCATAGGTACACAAACGTTATCTTAGTAAAAAAAAAAATTAAACGTGATAATTCACATAAAGCTCGAGTTAATCGACAATCGTCCAAGAATATTAACATACTAAAAAAATTGAACATAATAATTCGATAAATACTCAAACTCTGCACTGGAACGGCCGTACGCATGGGTGGATTTCGATTACATTTCTTGAGGAACTCACATATAGATCAGTTCTCTCCAAAATACCATATGCTGCTAGGTCCACGAGCGTTAACGTAGTAAAAAAAATTAACCGTGACAATTCAAGATATCCGAAAATTATTTTCTGTAACGGCCTTACGCATCGGTGGATTTCGCTGAAATTTTTCGAGGGATTCACATATAGATCAGGTAAATCGACTATACCATAGGCTGATAGGTCCACGAATGTTATCATAGTAAAAAAAAAATTAAACGTGATAATTCGAGAAACCCGCAGATTATTGTCTCTAACGGCCTTACGCATAGGCGGATTTTGATAAAATTTCTAAAGGGATTCACATATAGCTCGAGTTAATCGACAATCGTATAGGCTGCTAGGTCCACGAATATTAATATACTAAAAAAATTGAACATAATAATTCGATGAATACGCAAACTCTGCACTGGAACGGCTGTACGCATCGGTGGATTTCGATTATATTTCTTGAGGAACTCACATATAGATCAGTTGTCTCCAAAATACCATAGGCTGCTAGGTCCACGAGCGTTAACGTAGTAAAAAAATAAACCGTGACAATTCAAGACATCCGAATATTATTTTCTGTAACTGCTTTACGCATCGATCGATTTCGATAAAATTTCTTGAGGGAGTAAAATGCAGATCTGTTGAGTCGACAGTACTATAGGCTGCTAGGTCCATAGACGTTGACATATTAAAAAAAAAATAACGTGATAATTCAAGAAATCCGAGAAATATTTTCTGTACGGCCTTACGCATCGGTGGATTTTGATGAAATTTTTCGAAGGAGTCACATATAGATCAGGTGAATTGACTATACCATAGGCTGCTAGGTCCACGAGCGTTAACATAGTAAAAAAAATTAACCGTGACAATTCAAGATATCCGAATATTATTTTCTGTAACGGCCTTACGCATCGGTGGATTTCGCTGAAATTTTTCGAGGGATTCACATATAGATCAGGTGAATCGACTATACCATTGGCTGCTAGGTCCGCGGACGTTGACATATAAAAAATATGTTAAAAAATAACTTGACAGTTCAAGGCATCCGAAGATTATTTTCAATAACCGATGCATAAGGCCGTCACAGAAAATAATCTGCAGATTTCTTGAATTATCTTATTTAATTTTTTTTTACTAAGATAACGTTCGTGGACATAGCAGCCTATAGTATCATCGATTTAACTGATCTATATGTACCGCACTCAAGATATTTCACAGACATCCACAGATTCGTAAGGCAGTAACAGAAAAAATATTCGGATTTGTTGAATTTCAAAATAATTTTTTTTCACTATGTAAACGTACGTGGACCTAGCAGCCTATATAATTGTCGATTCAGCTGATCTATATGGGACTCCCTCAAGAAATTTCATCGAAATCCACCGATGCGTCAGGCCGTAACAGAATTAATATTTGAATTTTTTTGAATTTTTTAATTTAATTTTTTTTCACCATGTAAGCGTTCGTGGACCTAGCAGCCTATTTGATTTTTGATTCAACTAATGTACATGTGACTTCCTCAAGAAATTTCATCGAAATCCACCGATGCGTCAGGCCGTAACAGAATTAATATTTGAATTTTTTTTTGAATTTTTGAAATTTATATTTTTGTCACTGTGTAACCGTTCGTATACTTAGCAGCCTATATGATTGTTGATTCAGCTGATATATATGGGACACCCCCAAAAAATTTCATTGAAATCAATAGATGCGGAACAGCATTAATATTCGATGTTTTTTTATTATTTGTCTAATTTTTTTTACTATGAAAACATTTGTGGACCTAGCAGACTATACTATAATCGATTCAACCTATCTATATGTGACTCCCTCAAAAACTTTCTTCGAAATCCATCGATGCGTAAGACCGTTAGAGAACAGAATCTTCGGATTTCTTGAATTATGTATCCTGATATTCATGTTATTCACAAAAACTTCAATCAAAAACCCTCCGCACTTTTTTCGAAATAACAAACCTACATACGTTCATGAGTGCTAGGTCGTTTTTTAAAAGCTTTTTCTCAGCAAAGTGCTTCAAATATAATTTTTCCAATATTGCAGAATGAGAAAATCCCGAATGGGCCTCGATACCCATTGGAATGCCCTCTACGACTAATTATCATAAGTGGTTTCACGTTACCCATGTTATCAGTTACATCATTATTAATTTCTGTCAACTGCAATTTTGTATGCGCAGTCCCGTGCTGAATGATTATTTCGGCCGCACACCGAGCACTCACTATGTTTATCAAAGTTGCTATTTTGGCTTACCGAATAACTCCAACTTCCTTCCTTACCAACAGCGTTTAAGACTCTGCTCCATGTCGCTGGCGTTGAAAATGCACTAGTTCCTGTTTAATTACAGCTTCCAAACTCTCACGCGTGGTGTGTTCCTTCTTGGTGTATTCCTTCTAAAGGGCAGTCTTCAGTAATTTGGCCATAGTTACCATTGAATCTGATGCATCTTCTTCAAACAGTCGATCCATTATTTTTCCTTCGTTTATGCCGATTACGAATGTCTCTCATAACCGTTTTGAGTTCGGCCCCAAATTTGCACTTCTATGCTAGTTGTTTCACTCGCGCTTCCCATTCAGCGAAACTTTCACTAAGGTTGCGTCTAGCTGTATAAAATTCTAGACGTTCAGCTAAGTGAGATTTCACAGGTGAAATATCCATGAAAATATCTATAAAACAGAGACAGATCGCCAAACTTTCTGCGATGTTCTAGAGAAGTAAGCGAGCTTGTTAGCGAAGTATCACCGACGAGACGAATGACTCTCTTTTCTACAGAATCTAAAAGTTTCAATGTGTGGTTGGGTGCTGCACTCCATATATGGAAACAATATTCCAGAACAATTCGAATTTGTGCCTTATTAATCATAATTAGTTGATGGGAAGTGAAATACTTTTTGACACGAGACAGAAAAACAAGTTTTTGATAGGCACTCTTGGCAATGGACCTCACATGGTTCTCCCATGAAAAGGTACTGCTGATGGTAATACCGATCATTGAAATGGAAGATTTCATTGGTAGAGATACTCCTGGCATAGTAACACTGGCCTTTGTGAGATCGGCCTTTTTCCTTTTCAGAGAAAAGACGTGCTTGTGTTTTATTCACATTGAATTCCACCAAGTTGTTGGATCCCCATTCTAGAATTTTTGCTCAATCCGTATTCATTTCATTCACGATTCTTCCCCGTTCATTTCTGCATTCACTGAATCACTGGCTGATATCGGAGCTTTGGAAGAGAAAGCAGTATGTAGGGTACTATCGTCCGCAAAGCTGTGCACTGGGTATCAGGTGGCTCTCAACAAATCATTGATGTGAAGAAGAAACAGTGTTGATGCTATTGGTAGAGAATCGGATGATCGGTCTAAGAGAAAGCTAGATAGCAAGGAACCCAACTGGGGAGGCAAGCCACAAGATGGTAGTTTGGTTAAGAGTCCTTGGTGCCAAACGCGATCAAACGCCTTGGAGATATCTAGTGCAACGGCCAGAGTTTCACCATATTTTTCGATAGATTGCTATCAAATATATGAGACATAAGCAAGCAGTTCACTTGTTGTTCTCTGATGTCGGAAACCATATTACCGATCATTGATAATTCCTGAGCATTCTAGATATTTCATAAGCTCGATGTTGACCAGACAACGTTCTCTAAGGAATGACAAATGTTACTACCTCTCGTGAATTATAAATGCTGTAGAATCAAGAACAGAAATAAATGAATGATCTTTTCTTACGTCCTATACCATTATCAGAGATTTATTTTTATATATCGCGTGTGATTTTTGCCAATATGAATCTATAATAATTCACGTCTCATACCCGAAGAAAGATATACTTTCATTTTTACTACGCTCCTTCCTCTCAAAATTCCCAAGACCATATTTCATTTCAATCTGGATCCGTGTGTACTTCAAATAACAAATAAAAATAAAAAAAAACGTTTTCAAAAAATCTTTTATTTAAATGCTCTTAAAAGAAGACAATAAACTGGAGAAAATCGAACCCATCATTTTATCATTTTATGAAATTTCATATGATATAAAAGCTTGTCGCATGAAAAGTATTTCATATAAATTCAGTTTGGAGTCATATGTATCAAGATTTATTCTCGCTTTTATATCATACGAAATTTCATAATGTAACAAAATGATTGGTTCAATTTCCTCCAGTTTATTTTCTACCTTTTAGTGCATTTAAATAAAACCTTTTTTCAGTTTATTTTTATTTTGTTCTTTTTAGCATCAGAGTTTGTTGGCCCAAACAATCATTGAAACTTTCAGATTCTGTCCACAAGAGAGCCATTCGTCTGGTTGGTGATACTTTCTATCCGAAAATTGCCGAAAGAAATCAGTAAAAATGTTGGTAAAGTAGGAACTATTCCCTGCTATATGTTTGAATTTGGCTATTCGCCGCCCATTTCGTAATTGGAGTTAATCTCCCGAACGGGAAATTCGCTTTGAATAGAAATTCGCACAATTTTTATTGGTTTTCCCGATGAAAAAACAGAAGTATTGGCACGTTGGCTAAGTCGGTTGAGGGGTACGTCTAACACCTCTGGTTCTGGGATGGCAGAAAGCGGTGCCAAAGTAAGGAAATATTTTGGGGTCAAGACACTCAAATCTGTTGGATCGCTACTGAGTGGAGTTAAGGGACGAGAATTAAGAATGGCTTCTATTTGTGTCCAAGACAGTGAGTTCCTCATAGGTTAGGAGTTGGTCACCAACCACTCGGAGGAGATGAGTTTTCACTGACTTAACACCGCTTTCCCATAAGCCACCAAAGTGAGGGGCAGCGGGGGATTGAAATGCCATTAGATGGTTTCTTTGGAAGCAGATTCTTGCATGTAAGTCATAAGTTGGTTGTAAGCCCCAACATAGTTGGTTCAGCAGTCACTATACAAGTGTTCACATCGACCTCGACGGGCAATAAATCGGCGGAGAGCGGCTAAAAACGCTTCGCTAGACAGATCAGATACTGGTTTTGGCACCTCGGGTTTTGCTCATGGTGATGCGGAATGGGCCAGCGTAATCGGTGCCAGCATGAAGAAAAGGTTTGCATTGACTGATGCGTGGACGGGGAAGATCGTTCATAACTGGCTGGGGAGACGTGGGATGTGTTTTCCAACAACGTATGCAATTGGATAGAATACGCCTAATAGAACGCCGTGCTGAAACTATCAAAAATTGTTGAGCAATCAGGAAGTTGACTGTTTGGATTCCAGCATGTAAATATTTGAGATGAAATTGTTCAATAATGGAAAGAAAAGCAGGGAAGCGCCGATCATATTGCAAGGGAGCATGAGTCAATCGGCCACCCACTCTTAAAATTCCTCGCTCATCAAGGAATGGGGATAACTTTCGGAGAAGTTTTGGAACCTGACACTTCTGGAGCATAAGGATCTCGCCAGAAAAGGCCAACGTTTGGGTATTCTTGGCCAAAACTAATAAAGCTTGGTGTAATTCAAGTGAGGTGAGACAACCCTTTTTACGTTCTAACGGTTGGCGAGTATTGAACGTGAATCGTATAATAAACCCAAGAATTCGTATAATGGTTGTCAAGGAAGAGCGTTGTTCTAACAGGGTATCGAAAAGGCGCGGAGAATGAATATTGTTGAGTACAATAATGCGTTCTTCAGCGAGAGCTTCAGATGAAGCTTGAGGAGGATCAGAAGAGTTTTTCCAACGGCTGGTGGCATCTTGAAGAAAAGTTGTTCCCCACCACCATAAGGTACATTCGAGGAACTCAGATGGAAGAAGACCTCTCGAACCCACATCCGCCGGATTGCAGTTGGAAGGAATGTGAAACCAGCTGATCGAAGGTTTGGTGTTTTGTATGAACGATACTCTGTTAGCAACGTAGGTTTTCCATCGATGAGATGGAGAATGAAGCCATGCCAGTACCACAGTACTGTCCGACCAACAATTAAGTCCAGTAAAATTAATTTTGCTAGCATAAACCTTGTAAATGAATAAAATTAGCCATGTTGCCAGTACGGCGGCACAAAGTTCGAGTTTCGGAATAGAAATACTTTTCAGTGGAGCAACTTTTGATCAGGGTGATGAAAAAATAAATATAGAACAGCACAATAATCTTTTTGGGAAGCATCTCCAAAACAATGAAGCCAAGGTTTCACGAAAACCTGGATGACGTGGCATTTCAAACTTTTTGAGTGAACAAATATCTGAAATGTACCTATTCCAAAGACGCAGTATATCGTGAGGGGGTGTTTAATCCCAATCTAACTTGTGATTCCAAAGAAGCTGAATGAGATGTTTAATTGGGAAAGTCACTGGGGACAAAAACCCAAGTGGATCAAATATTCGTGCAAGATTGCTCAGAAGATTTCGCTTCGTGCATTCAATAGACACCGGCTGAACTGAAGAGCGAAAACTATCTGAGGAAGGCAACCACTGTAACCCCAAAATTTTCAGGGGTGAACCCGAGTCTGAGTCAAACGAGACATTTACATGAGCTGCAGGAAGATGAGCTGATAAAGATGGCTCATTACTAGACCATTTTCTCAACTCCAATCCGCCTTTTTTCAGCAAATTAATTAATTGCAGTTGGAGTTGGTGGGCCATGGCTAGCGTGAGAATTGAGGTGACTACATCATCCATGTAGGTATCATTTAGTAACACCTTGGAGGCCAGAGGATATGATTTTCCTTCATCAAACACCTGTTGCTGTATAGTTCTGATAGCCATATATGGGGCCGACGAAAATCCATAAGTAAGGGTGCGAAGTCGGAAATCTTGAATCGGCTCGGATGTGTTGAAACGCCAAAGAATACGCTGGTATTCTTGATGAGCACTGGTAATCAATATCTGATGATACGTCATTTTGACGTCACTTATCAAAACAATAGGGTGTAGTCGAAAATTGCACAGAATTGTAACAATGTCTGCTTGCAATTTTGGGCCTGTGAACAAGTGATCATTTAAGGAAGGGTGGTTCGGGAGCTTGGCGGAACACAACCCTGAGCTTAGTGGTCGTACTGTCAGGTTTGGATATGCCATGATGAGGAATATAAAACAATCTGAGGAGAATTTGGGCTCCACCGACTTTATGTGACCCAAATCTAAATACTCTTTCATGGAAGAAGAGTATTCAGCGTAAGGAAGTGGTTGTTTCAACAGTCGCCTTTCCAAATTATAAAATCGGCTCAAGGCAAGGGCACGACTGTCGGGAAAACTGGGATTAGGAATCTTGAATGGCAAAGATAAAGTGCGTCTGCCAGCTGCATCTCGCGTATGTGACTGAGCAAATACATGTTCGCATTTCACATCTGATGAGCTACAAGGGGTTGATGGAACTTCTTTCACCTCCCAAAACCGTTGCAAAGTTTTCTTCAAGGAGAGAGGATTCCCAACAGTACAACATAAAGATGTGACCTGAGATGAGGCTGGAAATGTTACTTTTCCACTCAGGACGTATCCAAATAAGGTGTTGAGTGCGCCAAGTCCACTATTGTTACTCTGGTTGTGGTCATCTAATAAAAGCTGCGGGAAAACATCGGCACCTAATAAAATATCGATATTTCCTGGTCTGTCAAAATTCGGATCTGCTAGTTGAATATTTAACGTATGCGGCCAGGTAACTCCTGACATAGGAATTGTTGGCAAATCTCCACAAATACGTTGCAAAATAATGGCATCTGTCATAAAGACCGGTTTCTGCTTGTTAACAGGTCTGAAAGAAATTGTTACTCCTCCAAGGTTGGAGCGAGATTGCATGGATCCAAGTCCGTTCAGGTTCAAGGTCAAGTCTGTTTTGGGTAACCCTAAGAGTGTAGCACTTTTTTGGATGATAAAGGATACCATGCTAACTGAGTCGAGGAGACATCTCAACGTACGGTAAGTACCATGATTATCAAACACCTCGACCAGAGCTGTAGATAGCAATATACTTGAATTAGATGTCAAAAATGCTTCTTGAATAGAAGACTGCGCTTGCGGACTCGAAACGACGAGCGAGGATTGAGAAGAGTTGCTGACAGGACCGGCTTCAGCCGAAGTGTTACCTTGAGAATTTTCTTCAAGTGCAACAAGGTATGGTGAAATTGATTGCATCGATTACATCGTATAAAACTCGAACAATGCTGAGTTGGATGAGAATTACTAAGGCAGTTGACACATAATTTGTGAACTTTGGCCATTTGGTATCGAGCAGATGCCGATTTCGTCAAGAAATCAGTATATTTGTAGAGAATGTGTCCCTTATTACAGAAGATACACTTAGAAACAGAGGATTGAGCCTGAACGATCAATGACGTAGTAGAACGGGAGTGGGGAACTGATGAGAATTTTGTAAACTGATTGGTTTGTTTTGGCTTGGCTTCCGCCTTGCTAGACAACGTGAAATTGTCAAGGGGGTTGCAATATTGATTCAAAAATTCGGTAAGTTTTGAATATTTAGAAATGCTGTCCGAGTTATGATGTAACTCGAACCTAGTTACGGCTGACAGTGTTAGTCTTTTTAAAATCATTTGTACTAAAATATAATCCCAATCATCAACGGGCAAAGGTACTTTCTTCAGCGCAGATAAATTGCCCTGAAAAACATCCAACATATTGCGTAGCGCGACGGGATCGTTCACGATTTTAGTGCCTTCAATATTCGACCAATGAGCTGCCGCAATCAATCTGGTATTTTTAAATCGCCTCACGAATGAACCATATGCGATTTTGAAATTGCCAACCGTCATAGGCAAATGTTGGACAAGAGTTAAAGCTTGCCCCTTCAGTGAAGAAAGTAGATAGTAAAATTTTTCTACATCCGTTAATTTATCATTATTCAAAATAACCGCATTGAACATATCGATAAATGAAGGAAATGCAGTTATGTCACCACCAAAAATTGGTAGATGAAGTTTGGGCAATGAAATATTTGAAGACGTCCTATAGTGTCATCGGATATTACTCCTGGAGAATATAATTTAGAAATTTAGAATAAATGAATCTAATGGCATAATAGGCCCCATCAAACGATTGCCTAATCTTATTCTCACCATCGAAGGTATCATCACCTTCTCCAGAAATCATACCAATGATGGAATTATGATTTTTTGAAAATTCTTGACAGATATCGATATATAAAAGTAATTCCAACTCGGCAGCTTTCGCAGCGTCGTTGAGGCGTTTTTTTTTTCGGTTTGTCTATATGCTTTGAAGTTTTTTAGTTTCGCTTTATCTGTTTCTGAAAGCGCCATTGCAAATTATTTCGATTGAAATTAATATTCCTGTACCGCTGACCATAAACCAATCTCGCCACCGCTACAAAATTTGTTTGTATTCGTAGTTGAAAGTCCCAGCACAGCCGGCTGCTCTGCGAGCAACTACGAACGAACCAATGAGCGATGGTAAGGTTTGGACAATCGCAATGCTGCGACGGCGACGCCGACGTTAGGTGAGGTGTTTATGTTCACGTGACAGTGCTCCCGAGAGAATGAATTGAATGATAACACTGCGCAGGTTCTGACGTCAGGATCTGACGTTCACAGAAACAGACTGAATATTTTTTTACCAAAGTCACTACTGATAAGGAATATGCAATTATTGGAATGAAATATAGGTAGCTTTGAATTGAATTATGACATTAAAAATGAAAATGTTTTTTCGCGGTAATCGCGGTTCGAAGGACCAAAATTATGTGGAGTTATGCCTTTGAATAAATCAAAGGTTGATAACGGGTTATGAGCTAGTGGGAGAAAAACGCACTGTATGAGGAATTGGAAAAATGAGAATCACACAAACATGAACCGAGTCCAGATCTTACCTCATGTATTGCCGTAGTCCGTCTTCGGGGAGTCCTTAGTCGGCCGACTGATGCAGGTTGAAGTCAAGAGCTGAACTGCACTTTTTGAAATGTTCACACGAAAAATTTGTGTTCGCGTTGATGGATGATGCCGTGATAGCGACAATGCTTGTGGTAAATTGGTAATCGTACATCCGTTTTTCTTCGACGTATTGGCTCGATCTGGCTATCGGTTTTTGTGGAAGTTTGAAGGTACAGAGTGTACCAAGAAAAGTAGGGTCGATAATGCGGAATTAAATGAAGATTGATTCTGACTATAACGTATTCAGTCTGATAGATAAATGAAAAATAATGAAAAAGAATCAAAAAAAGAAACAATAAAGACATCACACTAATGCGGGACGCGACATACATTATATTCTTAACTGTCGGTAACAATGGATAGCAGGTATTGTCGTATGATACCCATAGTGATATCTACCCATTTATCCGAGATTTTCTCTTCAGTCAAATAAAAATTTTCTGAATACGCACATGTTACAGATACATTATATTTTTAACCGTTGGTTACCATGCATAGTTGGTATTGTCGCATGACAATATGGCGACGGTGAATATGGTCTATTGTTACACAGTCACATCTGTGAGTTTTATTCGTCCGTCCCTCAGAGTAATAAAAGACATAGAAATGCCCTGCCTATACCTTCACAAATAACTGATAACTAATAACTAATACGGACTTAACATGTATAAGGCCCTCGCTTGCAAAGCTGGGCATTCTCGTTAATCTTTAATTAACGAAGTTGACATTTTGATTAACGGATTAACTTTTAAGTTACCTTTCAAAAATGTTAACGGACCCGTTAACTTCCGTTAATATGCAGAAGTCCGTTAATCGTTAATCCAATGCCTGATAGTTATAGTATTTCTTATATCAATTGCAGAACATAAAAACTTGTTTCAAAGCATTACCCACAATTTCGTTCGATATGCCGACACCTCATTTAAATGATGATTTATAACTCTCACACATCAATAAAGAGTAGGCGTGGACAGCGGCGCTTCCTTTGAATGTATACGTATACGATTAAATTACACATTTGAATTATACAAGTATTTTGTTTTTTTCTTAACCTGTTAACTTCCAGAACCTGAACCAACAGGTTTTATAAGTTCACTAACGCAACGAATGCAACGATATAAAGATGCAATTTCACACATATTAACGGATTAACGATTAACGTTAACTTGCATTAATTCTTTCGAAATGTAACGCTTTAACGTTTAACGAAGCTAACTTTTTTTGTAGCGGATTAACGATTAACGAATTTAACTATTTGATTAACGGTGCCCAGCTTTGCTCGCTTGTAAACAAAGTTATGTTGCCTTCAAGACAAGGATGGAAAAGGCATCTCTATGGTCATTTATTACTCCGTCCTATATATGCGACTGGACTTGTTTGCTTTGCAGGAGGCTAAAAGAGGCGTCTGGACGTTTAAGCGTTCCTTGCTCGTGCATCTGCCATCGGCTCTCTCGATAGAATTTCATGGATACGGACTCCGATTGGTGTGTTAGACACATTTTCACATAATCTTTTCCATGATTCTTGTTTTGATTTATTGTCCGTGGTTCGAGCAGGCCTATAGTCAGTCACCTGACCCTTTTCCTCGTTTGAATGACCGTCTTCCACCAAGAAGCATTTTCATTGTATCGTTTTCCCTTAGTGGACGGTTTTCGTGATTGGCTGAGATAAGTACAGTTCCCACCGCAATATCTATTTGATCATAACTGTTTAGTTACTTGTAAAATTCAAACTAAAATCAAACCATAATATGAGCTAGCAAGGAATTATAATTATTAAAAAAGCGAAAAATTAATGGATGTAACCCACATAATGTCGAGCAAGCGTACACATATGTTTCAGACTTCTTCGACATGTACGGTGTAGCCTAGTAAGTAACAGCTGGATGCTAGATCCAAGAGGAATCAACGCCAGGAAGCCAACTGGACATTTGTGGCTTCAGTTAGAAGAGTCTAAGAGTTTCGCTAAGTCTCGTTTATTCTGGCAATTGTTTGGTTGAGAATAGTTTTCGCGGTAGTCTATTTTTCTCATAAACAGAGCTCGTGTTTTTTCAACATCAAGCACAATTAATTCACCCGACAACCTGTAATTTTCTATCATCAAAACTTTGTGTACTCCTTGTTACAATTCACATTTGGCGTGTCACGTCCATTTTTCTCTTCACTTTACATTTTAAATTCGATAATTATCCACTAGGTATTCATCTTAGTAGCAGTCATGTTTTTTAATTCAATTCACCTTCAATTTTTCAGGTTTATAATTCACCATGTATTTATATATCTAACGAACGGCTGTGTTATTCTCAATGTTTTTCTATGATATTGATGACCCTAGTAATGTCATTCTTTTTTCCAGTCCACTTTTCAACCTCAGTTTCCTCGTTCACCCCTTATATGACAGTCATATTTTCCTGTCATCTATCATCGTAATCATTTACTTAATTTTTCCAATTTATTCTGAATTTTTAATTTATTCGATTTTTTATTGAGCTGTTGAATCCTCACTATCATGACCAAATCTTCAACATGTTCTAGGACGGTGAATCCCTTTATGTTGAGTTTGTTAAAGTTCGCCTATCATAAGGTTCCAAATTGGAAATGACAATATTCCTCTTTGTGAGTATCCAAGTTTTCTCCAGATATACGTTAACATTCCATTTATTAGTTGAGGGGTTTATAACGTTGGGGTTTCTAAAATAAAACTTTTTTTTTCAGGTGATTATGGCGTTGGCGGCGCACTTACAGTTGGTTGAGGCTGAGAAGCAAAAGTTACGAACACAGGTGCGAAGGTTGTGTCAAGAAAATGCATGGTTACGCGATGAATTAGCTTCCACACAGCAAAGGTTGCAAGCCAGTGAGCAAACTGTTGCTCAGTTAGAAGAAGAAAAGCGACATCTAGAGTACATGAGTTCCATAAGTAAATATGACCAGGATGTAAATGAAGACAATCCAGCTGAACACCAAAAAAACGAAAAGCCTGATCCTGTCGTTGACCTGTTTCCTGATGATGACAGTGATGATAGACATAGTATGTATGGGTTAACTATTTTTATATTGAAAAAAAAACATCGACTTTTATTATTTGTGAGTAAATCGGGTACAATAGTTTTCAAAAAAAAAAAAATCTTCCACAAGTTGTGTGCTTGATGACCAGCGTAAAACTTTTGGATGGCCAAACCTTCCTTTTTCTCAATATAAATACTAACTCCAACCGCTGAATGTTCGAACTTTCATGGAATGCAGTATTTCTTCTTTCATTTGTTGTTTCCACGCGAGACAATTGAGATTACTCCGAATTTTTCTGCTTTGATTTGTTGAATTTTATTTAATATTTGTTGTCATCGGGTTGGCTAGGTTGCTCAGTGGTTCAGACTATCGCGTTCGAAGCCGTTGTTGCTGCTGCAGACTACAGATTTTTATCTGATGGCCCGAGAATCGCACATTAAAAGGTAAGACCTAGTTAATCCTTGGTTCGCATAAGTTTCGACTTTTGAACGCTGCTGTTCGTAAGGGGACGACAGCTGGTTAACAGAAAAAAACAAACAAAAAACCAAAAAAAAATTAATTTGGTTATGTTACAGTTAAACATTTTCCAAGTCCGGATATAAGAATCGCTGTCAAAGTGATGATCGTTGCAATATTTTTCTTTTAGTATATCAATATTTCCTTGGGAGTTGTTTAGATAGCTCTTTCCAGACAAAAGTACGTGCATGGGACATGAAATTAATGCTTTAAAATACAATACAGTACTACGAACTAGCTGAAAACGTGAAAACATGATGTGCACCCATCGGACAACGGATTTTAGACCGTAATATTATATACAGTGATAGATTTCCCCTAAAAAGCAGAGCTTGTTCGAACAAGGGAAACCCGGGACGTACAGATTAAAAAGTGATTCGGTGATGGCGGTGGGTATCGAACGCGAGCCGCCTGGGTGAAAGCCAACGCTCTTAAGACCTCGACCACTGAACATGAACATACGCGCAATGAGTGATTCCAGTCATTTTCAGAAAAAAATAGATTTCGATAATTGAAAGATCAGAAGAGATTCTGATTGGTCATACTCGTGATGTCCTCTCGTGTATACTCGTCAATCATATTTTGAACACAACTGAATTATTGAAAGACTCTGATAATAATTATATCAAAGTGGTCTTCGCAGGCAACATTGTTTCTACCTAGACGAACTGTTTCAGGAAGTTTCAAAGCTATCCTTCAGTTATTTTCTACGCCTGATTTCTTGGCACATGAACAAATATTTTATTCGGAGTATCCGTCGTATTTCCACAAATTGAAACTAAACATGTTTTTTGCGAACATTACAACCCAAATTCACAATAAACGAACAAAATCTTTAAAAAATACATCAAATAATGAATAACGGCTAATAAGGAGGTTATGTTTTTATTGTTGATTTGTATACATGGTTGCCACATCTACAGTTATATTTTCAGAGAGTATTATATTAACTTCAACAGAGATTAAATTCAGATCACGATGTTTTAATAAATAATAATTATCACATGAAAATATATTACGATTACTGAATTTATTTATGAGATGCTAATGAAAATTTCTGCTATATTCTTTGACAGAATATATGGTTGAATTAGCATATATGATATATTTTCATGTAGACGGTAACTTAAGAGAAGCCAGTAATTACTAACAAATTAGTTCAATTTGTCATTACTCGTAATTCATTCGGAGATTTTACAAAGACTTGGCAACTGCGGCGCCCCTCAGTCACTCTCGGCTTTATCGGCGCCATCCCAAACTTCAGCCCATCATATTATAAG
Organism: Chrysolina haemoptera; assembly: GCA_958298965.1. NCBI lineage: Eukaryota > Metazoa > Arthropoda > Insecta > Coleoptera > Chrysomelidae > Chrysolina > Chrysolina haemoptera. The sequence continues at coordinate 22,664,754 of OY282585.1, read as the reverse complement.
AAGACACTGACGTCACAGCTGAAGAGCGTTTAAATTTATGGATTTTGAAATCACATGTTCAATATTGAATAATAAATCAGTTTTTCGAAATTTAGAGTAAATAAATAGCTAGGACTAAGTTATACACTGCCCTCCATTACGTCATGTGAAAAAAGGTGCATACTAAAGATACTGGAAATCCCCATTTCACATGTTCAGCTAGTTTGTTTTGCTGTACTTCTTTTGGTATTGGCAAGTGTCTTTGGTCATTAATTTTCAAGTTGAGCACCCTTAAATGAGCAATTTAAAATTAGGTGTTTTAAATATACCATCATTGTCTAAAGAAGAATATATGAATTCGAACAAAGTCCGAAAAGTGTGCCGGAGAATTTCAAATGAATGAAACGAAAAATTTCGACAAACTCGAATTGCCGATCCCTCCACACTATCCTACAAAGTGGAAAATTTGAGATAAATATCTGTCAGAAAACAACTACTTCCCCCTACGAACATTGAATTACATCTGACATCAAGTTGTGATATGTTCCTCCAAGAGGACACAATGGCAAGTACTAATAATTGCAATTAAGAATTGGATATTATCCCCCATTGTTTGGGAATGACCACCTTCAGACATGACATGTTTCACGGGTTGTTTACCACTTATCAATGAAAGGATAGGTCGGATAACATTAGAGTAATCCTGGCCGACCCAATGAGAGATAACACCCAAAACTCAAACACAAGAAGTGGAAAATGTGAGGCAAATATCTGTCAGAAGACAACTACTTCCCCCTACGAACATTGAATCACATCTGACATCAATTTGTGCAATGTTTCTCCAAGAGGACACAATTGCAAGTGCTAATTTCAGACATGACATGTTTCACGGTTTGTTTACTACTTATCAATGCAAGGATAGGTCGGACAACATTAGAGTTAACATTTTTATGTTTTTTTACTTAGTTAGTTTAAATTCAGTGCTTTCACTCACATTACTGACCCTGAGGAAATTTCAAAATTGAAACGAAAGCTTGGTGCCTTAGTAATAATGATTTTGTAATTCGTTAACCGTATCCTGTTTGAAGATCCCCGGTATCCCCCTCGGTTGATATATATGTATATATACGTTTCTGATAAACGCAACGCAGGATTTTTCTGAAAATTTCATATCTTACATTTCCTCACCTGTTCTATCGATCTAAAATATTTTCGGAATTGCGATGTTGCCGCTTCTTTTAAATGGAACACCCCGTATATTAATGAATTTTTAGAATCGCTCTTTCCTCATAACACTTTTGTGGTAATAATGTGTACCTATTTCTAGCGGTTTTCGAGATAAAAAACAATTTGTGTTAAATATGGTCCAAAACATAGCCTTAGTTGAACTTAAGTACATCAGTACTCGTAATTCATGAAAATTTGATATTTTGATTATAGTTTGGACAAACTCGAAATATTTAATTAACACAAAGAAATCGACTTCATATCATACAGGGCGTGCTAAAATCACTATCATTTTCGTTATGTATAAAATTGTTCAAAAGTTCATTTTTCCAAATGAAACCCCCTGTATATTACTCGATAAATTGAAAGATGATGAAAAATGCTACAAGATGAGACATATCATGTCCCTATACCTAAATCATCCAATTTTTTTAATAAACCCGTTTTGGTAAAAAAAATATTTAAAGACTTCGATTTTAGATAGCCGTGGAAATGTCAAGAATTTGCCAAATAGTTATTGACGGTATTTCAGAATATCTTCCGAAATGAATGCAAATTATTCAAACGAAATTCTAATGAAATTATTCATAACACATGAACAATGTGATCAAGTCATTGCCAGAACTTGCAGAAAATTCAACCAAATATATCCTGAATTAACACCACTGAAGGAGAGGAAGTTTGTAAGATTATAGAATTATAGAATGATTCCATTAACTATGGCTCAAAGTTTCCAGGGAATAACTGTACCAAAAATCAACTTTTCATCCCACATTTCTAGGTGAAAAGTTAGATTTTCGGGGCTATAATATGTTCTGAGTACAGAAACTAATAGAATTAGGAGGAATAAAAATAACAAAATTGTAATGAATTAGGAGTAATATAAATAACAAAATTGTAAACAAAATATCACATTTTTACAATAAATGCTGGAAATGCTGTCCATTATATTCTAAACATTTTAAAATATTCTTTTGTACGCGAGTCGTGGTTGCTTTTTCAATTTCAATACACCGCATTATTCGCCATCGCAGTTCTTTGGTAGGCACTGGAGTACTGTATACCCTTTATTTTAAAACACACCATAAAAAGTCAAGTGGCGTGAAATCAGGTGATCTCGGTGGCCAATCCCATGGCCCTAAACGCCCAAACCAACGATAGTCAAACATTTCGTAAAGTTTCCTGGAATCATCCTGGGTGGAATGAGCTGTTGCTCCGTCCAATTAAAACCACGAATTCCTTTATTCCACTGAATGCAAGTTTTTAAGAAAATCGGTAAAAGTTGTCCTTAATAGTTGGAGATATCTCTCAGCATTTAATGTGTCATTATAAATAAAAAAGCTCTTCAAAATATAGAAAACATATAGGTAAAATTTTTCTTGAACTCCGATTTCTTTCATCACATGAGGATTATGATCTGCCCAAAAAGGTTTATTCCTTCTCTCAAAAATTCCATCCCTCTTAAATTTTGATTCGTCGCTCCAAATTATTTTTGACAAAAATTCCCGATCATCCTGTATGTATTAAAAGGGGTTAACAAAGTACTCTGCTCTGAGAGCTTGAACTTTGGTAAATTTATACGGATGCATTTCGTGATTTCCCAAAATTCGTTGTACTGAAGCATGTGATACACCCAAATATTCTTCTGCAATGTGAATGGAAGCTTCTGAATATGCATAATAATATGCCAAAACGTTAACAATATTGTCCTGATTTAAAGTACAAGGTTTTGGTAATGTCAGAGGCTCTTTTAACTTTGAGCCATTAGGAAATTATTTTGTAATCTCACAAACTTCCTCTCGTTCGTTTGTGTTAATTAAGTATACATTTGGTTGAATTTTCTGCAAGTTCTGGCAATGATTTGACCACACTGTCCGTGTATAATAAATAATTTCATAAGAACTTCGTTTGAATATTTTAAAAATATTTTTTTTTCCACAAAAAAAAGCATCATCATTTTGTTTTCTTGAAGTTTTTCATTTACTCGTACGGTTGAGGAACCATAACGAAAATAATGCAAACATTTTCCAGTGTCCTATAACATTAGAAAAATTTGAAAATAAAACCTTCCCAATTATTGCAAATTGGAAGAAATATTTTTTCAGAATTGGAAAAATCTACGATGAATAAAAACTATTGAACGCCCAATCAAACCTGGAGTATGCACATACCTGGACTTCCTGTTCCTCTTCGGCAGATTTTCTCTTCAAAGGGGGCGATCATCGATTTTCTCTTCAAAGGGGCGATCATTTATTTTCATGAGGAGTTGAAATGGACTGTAGTTTGTTTGGTTAATAATTAAAATTAATAATTTTAATAATAATAATTGGAGTAAAGAAAAATATTGAATTGTAATAAAAGTAGAACAACCGCCCACTAAAACACCTATAGGTGTTTTACGACTCGTTACGTTGTATGGGGAGAGGACATAGTTTTACAAGAGGTCTTTGAAAAACACCCTGGTTGGTACGACGGTTGCAACTCTGACAATACCATCAGCACCAGAGTGAGTTTCAACCACTAGCGCTAGGCGCCAGTGCATAGGAGGGGTCAATTAATTTTTCACGACAACTAAATCGCCTGGAACTATCGTTTTGCCACCTTTAAGCCATTTTTGACTCTGCTGCAATGTGTGGAGATATTCAGTGCTCCATCTTTTCCAAATATCTTGCTGTAATCTCTGCACAAGTTGCCAACGGTTGAGGTGATTCAATTTAAGATGAGAGAGGTCTGGATTTGGCACGGACGATAAGAGAGCCAGTGTCTGAAAATGTCCCGGGGTCAAAACCGAGGATCGGAACTTTGAGGGCAGAGTGGCCTAAAATTTAAAACTGCTTCTATTTGGGTGAATAGAGTATAAAACTCTTCATAAGTTAAAACTTGATTTCCAATGGTCCGATACAGATTGGCCTTAACAGATTTGATGCCTGCTTCGCTGAGGCCATTGAAGTGAGGAGAAGAGGGCGCATTAAATGAAAACTTTATGTTTTCACTCTCTGCAGCTTGTTTAATGGAATCAAATAAGATACGGGAAGCCCCAATGAAATTGCTACCACACTCTGAAGGGATTTGTGTGCAGTGGCCGCGGCGACTCACGAAGCGACGAAGTGCGGCAATTAAATCCTCTGAGAACAGATCCGATGCTAACTCTAGCCTTGGTCACAAAACACACGAACAGACAGATATACGCCTTTTGGGATTTTATTCCGCGGCTTTTCCCGAGAGTGACATTGAAAGGACTACCGTAATCAACACCTACGCTTTGAAAAGGTTTTAACTGATTAATTCGGGAGGGGGGTAATCTACCCATGTTTGGTTCGAGAGGTGTAGGGTTTCTTGAAACATATCATACATTTAGAAAGTACATGACGTATGGCACGTTTGGGAGACAATATCCAAAACTGATGAGCTAGTAAAAATGAAGAGTTTGAAGTCCTACATGTAAATGCTTTTTATGGGCAATTTCGATTATAAGATATGTGAGGCGATGCTTACTGGGTAGTAGAACAGGGTGTTTTTGGTCATAAAGTAAACCAGAGAAATGGAGGCGACCGCCCACACTGAGAAGATCATCTTCTCCTATGAACGGGTTGAACTTTCGAAAGGTTTTTGGTAATAGAATTTTTCTTTCTATTTGAGAAATCTCCTGAGTGAAAGATATATAAATTCTTTTAACTAAAATTAGTAGAGCTTTAGTTAACTCTAGTGTAGTTAAAACTTGATTTAATTTGATCGTTTCTTTTTCTGACATTATGTAAAAAACGCATACAGTATGCCAAAATTCGTTTAATTTTATCTAATAAGGAATATTTATCCTGAAGGGAATCAAGAGATTCTATCGAGTTGAAAGATATAAGAGAAATTGTTTTTTCTTCTCCGTATACTTGACTGGGAACGTCAATTTTGCCAGAGCATGGCCAGTCTTCTCGGGGTCTCCCCAACCAAGGAGGCCACGTGAACCACAGAGGCTGGTTCACCAAGTCACCAGGCAAAAGACCTCGAGAAGCACAATCCGCTGGGTTATCAGCGGAGCGCACGAGTTACAGTTCGATAACCCCTTACATCAGCAGGTTTTTGTTCGATGACCCATAGACGACAGCACTAAATTATTGCCGACTTTGCAGATGTCATCAATAATTTTGAATATAAATACATGCATGTAATTGTAATAGTTCAGTACTAATATTTTATACTTATAAGTTGTTACTCTGTTCAAATAAAAAGTTTTTAAAAACCCTTTTGTGTGAACGAGAAATATAATTGGCGCAGTCGGTAGGATAGTGGAAGAGCCCTTAGAAGATCCTCGTCGTTCTCAAACGTTTATCCACTATTCCCGAATCAAGTTCCGTAAAGAAGCAAGTGCTCCAAGAAGAATTCTGGCCGTAGAAAAGAATACTTCTTCACTACCGTCCATCAAGAAGCCTAGCAGTAAGAAACAAACAACAAGAATATTTTTGGTGAAGGAATATGCAACGGGCCATCATCGCCATCCTGTAAGCACATATGAAACCATTTTCATCCATTCCAAATAATATTTTACGTCTTCCAACCTTAATTTTACAAACTCCCCCAGCATATATTACTCTTATTCCAACAATTGTTCCTCAAATACCCGTCCAAACTCACATTCCCTTAAACATGGCAAACCAGTTCGACCTGAAGAATTTCTTTATTGTCCCTGAATACGATGGAAGTCCAAACGAATTATATCAGTTTATCAACGTATCGACTATGTCACTGAACGAATACTGGAACACTGAAGATCCCGGAAGTTTCCAAAATCACATATTGATACAAGGACTACTCAACAAACTACGAGGCAGAGCCAAAGATGTCGTCTCAGTTTATGGATGCAGCGGTTGGAACAGCATCAAAGCAACTTTAATCCAGAACTTCGCTGACCAACGGAACGAAAATTCCTTGACAAGAGATCTGGTCAACCTAAGGCAAGATCAGAATGAACCACCGCAGCAATTCTACGAAAAAGTTATTGAACTTCTGAACACAATATCCAACTACATCGAATTACACACAGCAGATGAAAACATCAAGACCAGTAAGAAGAATTTTTTTCAACAGCAAGCTCTGACAACATTTCTAGCTGGATTACGAGAACCTGTGGGATCCACAATAAGATCAATGAAACCAGTAGACTTGGCAACAGCAATGCAGTATATTCAAGAAGAAAACAATATCCGTTATCTGCAAAAAACTTTTGGACCTCCCCAAGTTTCCAAGAAACCATTCCAGACCCCGCAAAAAGTTGTAAACCACCAATTCGCCCAACAATCAATGCCACAGCGAACTTATCAACCCCCACAGCCCTTCCAACGACCTCTACAGCTACAATTCCATCAACCAATGAGACCACAATTCCAACAACAAACTTTCAGACCACATTGGCAGTAAAATACCCAACAAAGACAAATGTGGCCCCAAGTCCAACCACAACGGTTTCCACACAACCACCCAAATAAGCAAAACGGACAGGAACCAACACAATGAGCATTAGTACCAGGAATACTTATGGAGCACCAACAAGGAGCATGAGAACCCAACCTCAACCTATACCAAATATCAATCCAACTCCCATGTATAATATTGAACAATACGATGAAGACCTTGGATACGAAGCGAACCACTATTATGGAGAAGAAAACTATTTTTATTCCAACCAAGACACTAATGAAGAATCCCAGGTACAGGAAGACTATCAGGAACAAGACGCAAATTTTCAAATGGACCCAAGACAGAATCCAGAAACATAGTAGAACTCCACACCTTCGACAATAAGAAAGAACTTCCCTACATAACCATTTCAAATCCCCCCCTCAAACTCCTCATTGACACTGGATCAACCAAATCCTGCCTCAATCCCAACTTGGCATTTGAATTTTATAAAGATTACATCAAAAAAGACCCCTTTGTCGTCACCTCCATTTTCCAAAACTATTCCCAAGATTACAGTGCAGAAATTCCCATATTTCCTGAGTTTAACTCAAATGGTACATTCAAATTTTACCTTTTCAAATTCCATAAAACTTTCGATGGCCTTATTGGACTCGATAACCTGAAATTTCTCAAAGCTGAACTAAACTTTCCTGAATCCTTCATCTCAACCGAACACTCATATCTCCCAATTCAATATTACGAAATCAATAAGACACAGTTCTACTCCATCCAACTAGAGCCAGATGGTGTGACGCAAGTACGACTACCAGTGAAAGAAAAGAATGGAACCATCATGATACCAAGGCAAGAACTACAAGGTGCTTACATTCGAGAAGCTCTCACCGATACCTGCGATCATCTAGCCTGGACCGAAATCGTCAACTTCAGTCCAGATAAACTCCAAATCGTTCTATCCGAACCAGTACATAGCAACTTCATAAATCTCCAAGAGTATCATCTCTATTCCGCTGACATACTCCCACCTGAATACTCGGACCCAATCAACAATATGGATGATCTAATCAGAACTGACCATCTCAACCCAGAAGAGGAAACGCATATCAGAAGATTATGCAGGAAATATGCTGATATTTTCCATCATCCAGATGCCTCATTAACATCCACCAATCAAGTAAAACGCCACATAAAAACTAAGGACGAAATGCCGGTATACACCAAATCTTACCGATATCCATATGTTCATAAAGAGGAAGTCAAGAGACAAATATCTTCATTGTTGGATCAAGGTATTATAACACCTTCAATCTCCCTGGTCTTCACTAATTTGGGTCGTTCTCAAGAAACCAGACACCTCCGGAAAACCGAAGTGGCGTATTGTCGTGGATTTCCGGAAAGTTAACGAGAAGACGATAGACGACCGCTACCCAATTCCAAACATTTCTGACATCCTTGACAAATTGGGAAGATGTCACTATTTCACCACGTTGGACTTGGCAAGCGGATTCCACCAAATAAAAATGGCAGAAGCAGACACCCCCAAGACCGCATTCAATGTAGAAAACGGACACTACGAGTACCTGAGAATGCCGTTTGAATTGAAGAACGCCCCAGCGACATTCCAGAGGGTTATGGATAATGTTCTGAAGGGCCTACAAGGAACTATCTGCCTAGTCTATATGGACGACATAATTATCTTCACCACATCCTTACAAGAGCATATGTATGGTTAACCTTACGAAAGTATTCCAACGCCTACGAGAAACTGGCTTCAAAATACAAGTGGACAAGTGCGAATTCCTGAAAAAAGAAGTAAGCTTCCTAGGACATGTCGTTACTGCAAATGGAATAAAACCAAACCCAGCCAAAGTGAATGCAATCATGGATTACCCTGTACCTCGAACCGTCAAGAAATCAGAGGATTCGTTGGTCTCCTAGGATACTACAGGAAGTTCATCAAAGATTTCGCTAAGACAACCAAACTCCTGCCTCAAGAAAGACGTGCATATAGAACATACACCCGAATTCTTGAAATGTGTCCAAACCTGCAAAAACCTGCTTACCAATGAACCGCTACTTCAGTATCCAGACTTCACGAAGCCCTTCAACCTGATCACAGATGCCAGTAACTTTGCCATAGGGGCCGTCCTATCCCAAGGCCCCATAGGAAAAGACTAACCAATAGCCTATGCCTCCAGGACCCTTAACGAAACAGAGATGAAATATTCTACCATCGAGAAGGAAATGCTAGCCATAGTTTTTGCAACCAAGTATTTTCGACCATATCTCTTTGGGGGAAGATTCAAAATTTTGTCAGATCATCGACCCCTCCTTGCTGTTCTCCCTGAAGGATCCAAATTCAAAGCTGGTCCGATGGCGCCTAATACTAGAAGAATATGACTACGAAGTGATCTACAAAAAAGGCACAAGCAATACCAACGCCGATGCCCTCTCCAGAATCGAAATACATACAAAAGAGGTTCAAGGAGCAAATGACAATTTCGACAAAATATCATTATATAACAATCCTCCATCAGAAGCCCCTGATCCTGCAGACGACATCATCAACGAATTATTTGAAGAAGGGATCCGTCGATTTTTTCCTGAAGGTGAAGAACCTGTTTCAAAACAACAGGAGATTGAAGACAAGCCCTCAAATGAAGTAAATAAAGTACTTGACCCGAACCCAGAAGATATCCCAGATGAAGACAACAGTGGCATCACCAACCACACAGCCAGAGAAAGCCCAATATTAGAAATACCAATATCGGAGAAACCTCTCAATGTTTACAATAACCAAGTCATTTTCAAACGAGTAAACTATAATCCAGCCAGAACAGTAATAGAGGATATATTCTCAAATAAGAAGAGATATCATGTCCAGTTGGGAAACGACAATCTGGTTGAAAACATTTTCAACTTTTTCAAGGAATATATAAGTCCAGGAAAAAAATACGCGCGGATGTTCAAAGACGAAGAACTTTATCCCAACATGTGCAGAATTCTGAGAGAAACATTCAAAAACTCTTCTTTCAACCTGATAAAATGCAATCGCCTCCTGGAAGACGTCAACAGCCCAGATAGACAAAAGGAAATAATCACACAGCAGCATGAAGGAAAAACAAACCACAGAGGAATTACTGAAACAGAAACTCGAATTAGAAGATCTTACTATTGGCTCAATATTAAAAAGGATATTGAAGAAGCTATCAACTTCTGCGAGATCTGTCAAATCAACAAGTACGACCGAAGACCAGAGAAACCAAAGTTCATGTTAACACCTACCCCAACAAAGCCTCTTGAAATAATACACATGGATACTTTCCAGGCTAGTGTACAAAAATTTCTGACGATAGTGGATGCATTTTCTGAATACGGCCAGGCGTATCCTACAGATGGATCCAATGCAATCAATACCCTCAACGCTCTCCTGGTATTCATAAACCACCATGGAGTCCCACATATGATCGTCACGGATAATGGACTGATCCAAGAATTTGTTGATACCCATAAAGTTAACATCCACTGCACCACTCCAGAGAACCCTCAGTCAAACTGATTGAGCACTTGAGAATATTGAGACAAACGCAGAAGAAAAGAGATATCAAAGAACAGATGCTGTACGCCATTTTAGGATACAATAATTCCATCCATTCGGCAACAAGACAAAAACCTATGGATATTCTCAATGGACATCTCAACAGTCAAGATCCGTTCGATATCGATGTAAGACGAGCCTTAATCAACAACTACGTCCAACAGCACAGAGAAGAAACAAAGGAGATATATAAAAAAATCAACGAGAACTTATAAAAGCACAAGACCATCATCATAGAAAAAAGAAACAAGAAAAGGGAAACTCCTATAACCTACAAACCTTGTACCAAAATATATACAAGGAAAACTGTGAAAAGAAACAAACTACTACCACCATTCTCCCCAAAATCCATCCATAAAGACCACACAGTAACTGTTGAGACAGAAAATGCAAACATTCACAAGAAAAATATTAGACACTTGCCTAATAAGATAACTGAATTCTTCGTCCCTTTACAGCCTTCACCTGACGAGAGGACAAGAAATCGAAATCCAAAATCTGAAGACCAACCCAGGGCTACTACCCCTCAAGCTGGGACAAGCAAAGATCAGGACTGGTACCCACAATTTCATCCACTATGATCTTGAACCTATCCATCAAGAGATAGCCGCCATTAGAATCTCAATATGATGCCGTCTCCACAGCAATTCTTAACGGACTAAGTGACCCATACTTCTTCAACTTGCAGCATTTTGATCAAGGACTGAAATACCAGCTGAAATCTGCAAAGGAAAAGCTACAGACTCTATACCCGAAGAAACCCGGCGATCTGACCTTAGTCATTTCTGGATGACTCCTATTTATATCGTATTCAGCATCACCATCCTCTTCGTATTTTACAGATTGAAAAAGCATCCGAAGATACAACCAACCACTGATGATCCACCAGCTCCAGAAATCGAAGCATTATCATCTTCAGTCTTGTTCGTCCCTTACAAGACTTCCTCAGGGGATGGAGAAGTTACAGTTCGATAACCCCTTACATCAGCAGGTTATTGTTCGATGACCCATGGACGACAGCACTAAATTATTGCCGACTTTGCAGATGTCATCAATAATTTTGAATATAAATACATGCATGTAATTGTAATAGTTCAGTACTAATATTTTATACTTATAAGTTGTTACTCTGTTCAAATAAAAAGTTTTTAAAACCCCTTTTGTGTGAACGAGAAATATAATTCACGTGATACTAGTCTGTCTTATACATTGTCTTGAATCAGACTGACTCTGTTGCTTACAAAAGTTTTCCAGCGATGAGCAGAAGACTTGATCCAAGATAGGGCAAACATAGAATCGGTCCAAGCAAATATTTTCTCAAAGTGAACTTTTTCAGTGTACGCATTCATTACGTAAGCCATCAAGGTAGATAGAAGGGATGCTGCGCAGAGCTCTAATCGTGGAATGCAAATTCTTTTCAGATGAGCCACCTTAGATTTACCACAAATCAGTTGAATTTTAAAACTTCCATCTGGAAGAATGTATCGAAAATAAAGTACAGCTGTGAATCCGCGTTCGGAGCTATCGGAGAAGCCATGAATTTCGCAAGAATCATATCGGAGAGAAGTTAAGACATGAGGAATTTTTATATTCGAGAGAAAAGGTAGTTCGTTTTTATACTTAGTCCATTTTTCGACAATTTCAGGAGGAGCTATCAAGTCCCATTGCAAACCTAGAGGCCAGAGATACTGAATAAGGTTTTTTTCCAAAAAATATGAGGAGTGCGAGAAAACCCAGGGTATCAAAAATTCGTGATATCTCCGATAAAATAGATTTTGTGCAAGGTGCGTCAAGCGTGAAGTCATCATAAGAAAAATGATCTAGAATGGTTTTCCATGTTGTATCAAAACTGATTTGTGGCTGAGGATTTTAATTGTCGTATGAGGTGAGTCGAAAGATAAATCAGTCTGTTGGCAATCAGTTGGATGGATATTTTCTAACAGAGTGGAGTGATTACTGACCCACTTGTGAAGATGAAAACCGCCACTTTTCAACAAATCTATTAATTCGAGTTGAATATGTTTGAGATTTTCAAGGGTGTAACTACCTATAATGACGTCATCAATATAAGTACAATCGAGGAGGGCTTGGGAACCAAGAGGAAACCTTTTCCTTTCATCTGCTGCTAGCTGATGAAGAGTTCTAATGGAAATGAAAAGAGAACTTGACACACCGAAGCTGACACACCGAAGCTAACAATCCGAAGACGAATGTCCTAGACTCTATCTTCGGAGTTGAATCTCCGTAAAATACGCTGAAAATTCCGATGATGGTCAGCGACAAAGATTCTTAAAAACATATGCTTGATATCGGCTGTGAAAACAAAAGGATATAAACGAAATTTCAGAAGTAGTGAGACTATATCTAACTGAAGTTTTTTACCAGTCAGAAGAGTGTCATCCAAAGAAGGACCATGGGGAGATTTAACGGAAGCGTCAAACACCACCCTGAGCTTAGTTGTTGTTTGGCTGTTAGGATTTGTTACACAGTGATTGGGGATGTAAAACATTTTATACACAGTGATTGGGGATGTAAAACATTTTACCAAACGAAGCAGGAGGAGATACAGTCTCCATGTATCCATTGTGGAGGTAGTCTCTCATGAAGTTTGAGTACAGCATATGGAGGTGGGGATTTTTCAGAAGTCTAGATTCTAGGGCGTAAAAGCGGCGAAGTGCTTGTGTACGGCTATCAGAAAAGTAAGGATCTTGTTCTTTGAATGGCAACGCAATAGTATACCTGCCTGACGGGTCACGTTTATAGGTTTCGACAAAAAACTTTTCACACTGAACTTCTTCAGGAGAAAGTGTGGAGTGGTTCGGAATTTCTTCCAATTGTCAAAACTGTTTTAGAGTGACGTCAAATGGACAATTACAATTACATTCATGCGGTCTGGGGAAGAAAAACTTGTTTTTCCCATTACGATCCAACCGAAGATTGTATTGAACCCGGTAGGTTCATATGATCTTCCTTGCAATTTTCCATCTTTGAGAATGACAGAAAAAGCATCTGCCCCTAGAAGCATATCGGCTGAGTTAGGAACATTGAAATGCTTGTCGGCCAACCTAATATTGCTTAAGTGCTACCAATTTTCGGTAGATAAGTGGAAAGCAGGCATATCAGCATAGCGTTTAGGTACGATAGCCGCCTCAACTTTTATAAGGGAAGAAGGGAGACCAAGGGGTCTCAGAGTACAATTTATACATATGGAAGCCATTGAAGACATGTTGCCCAAACCATTGATGGCCAGTGGTAATCGAAAATGGGGCAAACCTAATTTATTTGCACATTTTTCCGTTATAAAACTTGCTTGGCTTCCAGAGTCTAGCAAAATTCTAACATTCTGATAATTTCCACGTACATCTAAAACTTCGACTTGGACAGTCGAAAGAAGCACAGTGGAATATGTGGGGAGAAAAGTCGTAGAGGGCTCGATCTCAAAAGAGTTTATTTGAAGCGCTCTGCCAAAACTGGTAGAGGCGGGTGGTGAATCGACAGGAAAGTGCAAAAGTGTGTGATGGGACGGCTGATTGCAGACCTTGTAAAATGCCTTCGAAGTACATTCTCGCGGAGTGTGTTTTGTACCCAAGCACCGGGTATACCACTTATTTTGTTTCACCAAATCATACCTGTTTTGAGGAGATTTGGCGGAGAAATCATGATATGTATAAATAGTATGGTTCGAATTACATATGGGGCATTTGGGTATATTTGACCTTGTGTTTGTTAGGAGTGTGGCAGTAGAATGAGATGAACTTGGTTTGTTCCAAGTATGGATATTTTTATTTTGAGAATTGTTACTAGTTTTGGGAGATTTGGAGAGTGCTAAGAAATCAAGAGCTACACATTGTTTGTTTAAGAAATAATATAGGCTGTTATAAGTTGGAACCTCTGATGATGCATATTTCAATTCAAATTGTTTGAGAGAATCTGACTCAATTTTTGTGCACAATAAATGAAGGAGTACGAAGTCCCAACTTCCTACCGGAAAACCTAAATTTTCCAATGCTTTCAAATTGTCAGAGAAAATATCCAATAGTTGTCTGAGTGTACGATGTGAATCACAAGTGAGTTTAATAGCCTTATTTATTTCTTCCCAATGAAAAGACGACAAAATTCTTTTATTCTGAAAACGCGAAGTCATATTTTTGTAAGCAATAGAATAATTGTCATTTGTGAGAGGTATATTTTTCATCAAAGTGCGCTTCACCCGTGACCACAGATAATGAATATTGAAACTTTTCTATGTCGTTATAGCTTTATTGTTATGTATAAGAGAATCAAAAAGACCAATGAATGAAGGCCATGTTTTCAATTTTCCATCAAATTGAGGAACATTCAACTTTGGTAATTTTACATTAGATTGACAACTGGCACTGGGTTTAGGAGGGGCAACATTTTCAAAGAGAAATGCATTTTATACGAAAATATTGTTTGTCAACTTCTTGACGAACAATGTTTCCTGTGCCTAGACCAGATCAGATCATCTTGCACTGCCAAAATGTGTACGACTGAATTGTTCTGAGTATTGAATACTTCATAAGTAGTTTCTAAAGAAGAGAATCTTATTTTGAAAATAGAGGGAAACGAAGCATCATCTACCGCAGTCAGAGCTACCTGAAAAACTTCAGAAATTCTATCGGCAGCAATGTCTCTGCTGGCTCTTGTCTGTTTGAGTTGCTTGAGTGCAACAGCTGCCATTTTATTTTATTTCAAAAAATTATAAATTAGAGTTTATTTAGGTAAACGAGTAAGCTATAGACAAAGGCAACAGAACGAAATCAAATCAATTCGTATTGAATTTGAAGTGTTTTGCACAAAAAAATATTGTAATGCACCCCGAGTTAAAGTTCAGAATTATTTTGAACGAGATTCTAATCTAATCTGAACACTATAATGTAATTTATTACAATATAATAAAGCCAGAGCAGCTGATATTCATTCATAAAATGAAGCTTAAAAAGTGCGTGAAAAAGTGTGTCGGCCAACGGTGATAAGCAGAGAGACCTATCCTCCTGCTAGACCACCAATTATTATAAAAAATTGAATGAAGTTATTCGATTATTTTCACCTTTTCATAAGAGAGGAAAATCGGCTGAAAATAATTTCAATGAGAATAATCACTACTATATCAAATCCGGCTCGAAGTTGACCAAACTCTACGAGTGACAATGAAAGTAAAATGCGATATGGACGCCCAATCAAACCTGGAGTATGCACCTACCTGGACTTGTTCCTCTTTGGCAGATTTTCTCTTCAAAGGGGGCGATCATCTTGAGGAGTTGAACTGGACTATAGTTTGTTTGGTTAGGGTTGACACAGTGTGTTTATTGCGAGTTATTGAAAGGCACAATGACAAAAAACCGGCACGTTGAGACCTATTGCTAGATCGGCTGTTGTTGCCATACTACCGAATCTTCACGATAGGCGACCATATACCGAGTG
Organism: Chrysolina haemoptera; assembly: GCA_958298965.1. Lineage (NCBI taxonomy): Eukaryota > Metazoa > Arthropoda > Insecta > Coleoptera > Chrysomelidae > Chrysolina > Chrysolina haemoptera. The sequence continues at coordinate 22,649,096 of OY282585.1, read as the reverse complement.
TTTGACTGGTACGCGCTAACCGTGTATGATTGTTTTCATGATTATTCTCATTTCATTATTCAATGAATCGAGGAATGTTGAAAGAAAAACAAAATAATAATATTATTAATGAAAATAATTGGAGTAAAGAAAAATATTTAATTATAATAAAAGTAAAACAAACGCGGGGCGTTAACAACTTTAAAATATAAAGACAATCTTTTGCACTGTAGGATCCTGTGAATTATTTAAGAAATGAATTATTTTGTATCATGTGTACTATTGAATTGTACTCGCCTAATTTGAACTGATTATTGTCGAAAATGTCGAATTCTACTCCAAAAATTATTGAAAAAATTTTAGTTTTATCATCCTGTATCTCGAAAACCAAGCCGTTTAGGACATATGTTTATATGAACTTTTCGTCCTGAAAACAATCAAAGAATCATCCTTCAAAGTTTGTGACAACATTTGCTTCTCAAATTTCTTTATGTGATACTACACTAGAAAATGTTCGCATTAAGATTTTCATTGTAGCTCCTGAACCATACAAGTAAATGAAAAACTTTAGGAGAACAAAAATATGTTAAATGAAACAAATTGATCATTCTTGTCTCATGATATGTCAGTGACTGGGAAAAAAATTCTGAAAGGTTGAACAATAGACCAGGATCCCACGCCTATTTTCAAAAATGATTAATAACAGGCTGAATCTTCGTGAGCAGCTTCGTTTTGATGAGACGCCCAACTTTTCCCTCTACGAAAATTCTCGAAAGTGGGAACTAATTAAACGCGCAGGCGTCAATCATGTCGATTTGGTGAGTGCAAAAAAGTCATTAATAACAGTTAGATTTTCAGTTGAACCTCGAGATGATTCGATGAAGCACTCGAAAAAAATTTTGTTCTACAAAATGGATGGTAAAAATAAAGAGTCCCCCACTCCCTACATGTACCAAAGACGTGGTCATAAAAAATCATTAATAACCAGCGGATTTTTGCACCGTTGATTGATTATTATTTGTATAATTGAATGTTCATATTGTCCTACAAATTGAATGGTACGTGTTCCCAGTCCTACGCTCCGAAATTGTCAATTCCACGGTAAAAAAAAAATTATTAATAACAGGCTGAATCTTTGTGAGTAGCTTCGTTTTGATGAGACGCCCAACTTTTCCTTCTACGAAAATTCTCGAAAGTGGGAACGAATTAAACGCGCAGGCGTCAATTATGTCGATTTGGTGAGTGCAATAAAGTAATTAATGACAGTTAAATTTTCAGTTAAACCTCGAGATAATTCGATAAAGTACTCAAAAAATATTTTCTTACAAAATGGATGGTACAAATAAAGAGTCCCCCACTCCCAACATGTACCAATGATGTGGTCATAAAAAATCATTAATAACCAGCGGATTTTTGCACCGTTGCTTGATTATTATTTGTATAATTGAATGGTCATATTGTCCTACAAATTGAATGGTACGTGTTCCCAGTCCTACACTCCGAAATTGTCAATTCCACGGTAAAAAAAAATGATTGATAACAGGCTGAATCTTTGTGAGTAGCTTCGTTTTGATGAGACGCCCAACTTTTCCTTCTACGAAAATTCTCGAAAGTGGGAACTAATTAAACGCGCAGGCGTCAATCATGTCGATTTGGTGAGTTCAAAAAAAGTCATTAATAACGGTTAGATTTTCAGTTGAACCTCGAGATGATTCGATGAAATACTCGAAAAATATTTTGTCCTACAAAATCGATGGTACAAATAAAGAGTCCCCCACTCCCAACATGTACCAATGACGTGGTCATAAAAAATCATTAATAACCAGCGGATTTTTGCACCGTTGCTTGATTATTATTGGTATAATTGAATGGTCATATTGCCCTACAAATTGAATGGTACGTGTTCCCAGTCCTATGCTCCGAAATTGTCAATTCCACGGTAAAAAAAAGAATAATAACAGGCTGAATCTTCGTGAATACCTTCGTTTTGATGAGACGCCCAACTTTACCATCGTTTGAGGAATTATCTTCTGATTTACAAGGTACCCTAACAATACTTTTTTTACTCATCGCTTATCCTGCAATTTATTGATGTTGAGATTATTTTATTACAGATGAAAATGAAAGTTCCCAAGAATATCAAGATGAGGAGAATGAGAGTACTGAAGAAGATGAAGAATCAACAGAAAAATCTGATGAAGATTAATTATCGTCTAGGAATGAATATAAATATTTTCTACTTTTTATACAATAAAGTAAAGACCCAAATTTGTGACAAGACACATTTTATAAACCAATTTTCCTATATTTGAAGCACCCACAAATCTGATCATAACTTTGAAGCTCTTCAGTTATGACTCATAGCAACTGTATTAATCTATTTTAACAACCCAAGCTAGAAGTGCACCCCAATCTAGTCGACTGCCGTTACGAGCTTTTCGCAGTCATCGTTCGTAGTGGTTCTGGAGTTTATTCTGGTCACTACTACGCCTTCGCCAAAGACGGAATGGACTGGTACAAAGGACTCCGTACACATCTAATGAATAAAAAACTTTCTCTGGAGATGGCTGATCTTCTGATACGTTCTAGCATTGTGAGTAAAAGTCTCCATTGGCACAACTAGATGGTATGGCTAGAATTGGCGCTAGAGGACGACAAATCATGAATGGAGGTTTCATTAAAGAGAAGGTAGTCGGATCAACTTTTGACAATACTGACGAATTGAATAAGATCAGGAGGGCTTGCATGGCTATAACTTCACAAATACTGTAAAATTGCCATAAACATACTATAGTAAGAGCGAATATGTTTTCAAGAAACGATGAACGGCAGTTCGAACATTTAATGAGATATCGTGAACGGCGTTGATTGTTAGGAGTATTTTGACATTTTCTTCTGTTTATGTATATCTTTGAGTTCTAGACCCAAAATATATTTTTGAATGATGGTTCTTCTGGTTCTTAGGCCGACGATTATTGTGCGATGTACTCGACGTTTCGCTAACACGTGTGGTTGGCATTTTCAAGAGAGATGTTCACAATTACTCCGTTCACTGTTCACCGTTTGATGTCCGTTGTCTCAACCAGTTTTCATGTTTCGGTGCATTGGTTTGAGATTGGTCTACTGTGTTAGCTGCCCCACTAGGGTCATTAGTGCCATTATTATCCATGTCAGATGCCTTCATCGGGTAATTAGTACCATTGTTATCCCGGTACTTATCTAGGTAAGGTGCTATTTCTACATTTCTTAGAACAGGTAGCCAAGTTTTGTTTAGGTGTAACCTCTCTTCGGTTCTGTTGAAGTTATTTAGGTGTTTCAATTATTGCTTCTTTAATACGCAGATGTGCAGATTACTTAGGTTTCTTTGAATTTTACCCTGTAATTGTCGTTGTTGAGCACATGTTCAATATTGGATATGAATAGTATATTGATATTTTTTTATACAGTCAAATTTTTCCAAAAATCTTAAAATTCATGATGTGTCACCCTCTAGCGCCGAATCTGGCCATACGGTCGAGTAGGGCCAATGGAGACTTTTACTCGGAATAGCTCCAGCTATATACAACGTACCAAAAATTCTGCCATTTTTCATTAAATGTGTGCGGGATCCTTTGATAATAGTTGCACAAATTAGTGTTTAAAATTGATTATTCCGTTACCCAGATCTTTCCTAACGAACGACAGCCCTCAAAAGACGAAACTTGTGCGAGCCAAGGATTAACGAATTCTTACTTTTTACGTGCTATCCCACTTTTTCGGGCTATCAGATAAATATCTGCAGTCGCTGGGCTTCGAACCCACAACCGGTGACCAGAGTGGATAAAAGATCGGTACTTCAACTGCTTGACCCCGTGAAATATAATATCTTCTTTCGAACTGGACTTTTTGAGGCATCCTATTTTACCGTAGAGCAGATTTTCACAATTCGTCTGACCTCTTTGAGAGTTTTCAACTATAAATTTCAGCTCTTCAGACGATGGCAGATTGATTAGTTCAATGTTTTCACTTTGTTATTGTTGTTTTTACTGTGAAGGGAAAAAAGTTTGACATTTTATCTCTGTTGACAGGTAATAAAACTTTTTATGAAAGTACTGTTTTCCCAGATATATGTACACATAGGTAAAGGTAGATATTTGATTGAATCGTCGTTTTTCCCGTCACAAAAAAAATAGTGTATTATACACGGGCCGTAACTCGGAAAAAACTTGAAAATTGAAAAAATATCAAGAGATCAAAAATGAAGCTAGGAAAATTAAGAACAAAAAACTCCCATACACTTTTTACGTTTGATCAAAAAATTGAAGAGAAGAAAAAAGTATTCACCAAGGTAAAACATGAAAAATTGTTTCGGAAATGTATCTTTTCTTTGCATTTTTGTTTCAATAGGAGAATACAAAAGAGAGAATATTCTGCTTCACATTTATGTTAATATATTTCATAATTTCAATGAAAGCACGTTTCCATGCCTATCTCTTTATTGTGTTCGGTTACATATTTTAATACGGTATATAAAGTGTTACCAGAATTCACAAATGGTTAGCCAATAACGCGGCTTTTTTCGAAAGGAAGGTCGCTGATTCCGTATTGCCCCCTAAAATATTTTGGACGAATATCCAAAGAAATTCAGAATTCGACATATTCGTAGAATTAAAATGGTATGATGATAGGTTTTACTTTCATATTATTTTATTATTATTATTATAGACAACTGTGAGACCGGGAGGGCATGATCAGAACGCGTCAGTCCGTGCTATTTAAAACATGGTTCCAGTATGACCCAATACTTCCTGAACCACACACCTCGCCTTTTAAAACCAGTGAAAGAAAACAAATATAATAATATGGAATTTGAAGAGGGAGACTTCAGCTTTCATTTCTCACCAAAAACGTATTCAGAAAAGTTGTATACAAAATTAACCAGGAGAAAAAGTCAAAATATGGATTTTTTTGCTGAATGTTTAAATAACATAATAATTCGATTTTTTCCTGCTATTAACTCACATAGTGAACATTATAAATGACACTTGACGAATTTCGGATCATCCTGGAATTTTTTCAAATGTTTCGTAAGCATCTTTCACTTCTAAAAAACACTAGAAAAGTAGGAAAATTCTAACCTCAAAAAAGTGTTTTTACTCAGTGAAAGTCACGGACCGATTTTTCAAAAACGAGATCAGTAGAGCAAAGTTTTCTTAGCTGATATCAAATAATATAGTATATGATCTTCAAAACTGATAAGGGACTGAATGAGATAGTGCATGGATTTTCAGAATAGTTCCTTCAAAAAATTATACCAGAAAACCCAATAGTTGCGGGAATTCATAGGCGCTTCCGGTTGGTGTAAAAATGTATTCCATATTTATTCCCTCGCAGTTCTGTTCGAACACCTGTGGCGATCTTTAGTCTCGGCGAGCGTGACAGAAAAAGTGAGAAGTGAGAAGATAAGTATATTTTATTTTTAATATATTCATAGGCGGTAGGATTGTTTCCTTACTACTTATGGAAATTGAAAATGATTCAGGCGGGTCAGGCCCGCCAAAAACAAATCCTGATATAAATGAAAACAATTCATCCACAAATGAGATAATTACTCCTACATACGATCTCAATAATAAATATCAGTCTACTGATAATGGTCCATTTTTTGTCATGGCAGAGTATAAGGAAAAAAACCTTGGGCGACTGTTTCCGATAAGAATTGGCCATTATTTGTTAGAAGATAAAAAATTGCAAAATGATATTGTAGATATTAAATCAGTGGGTCTCAATAGAGTTAAGATAATTTGTACTACATACGAAACAGCTAACAGTTTGGTAAGACATGAAAGCCTAACGAAAAATGATATAATAACGTATATACCAAAATACTACACTCATAAAAAGGGTATCATTAAAATGGTAGATACAATGTTCTCCGAAGAATATATTTTGAATGCGATTGAATCTAAGATAAGCGTATGAAACGCAAAATAAATACTGATGGTGAGATAACATTTGTTGATAGGCAAATGGTTATCCTGACTTTTTTAGGAAATAAAATTCCGGAGGATGTCAGGATTAACTTGGTTAATTTTCCAGTAGACACTTATTTTTACCCAGTGGTACAATGTTTTGAATGCTTACGGTATGGCCATACCAGTAAGCTTTGTAAAGGCAAAGCCAGGTGCAACGTATGTGGCTCGGACAGTTGCAATGACAATCCCTGTACCAACAACGGAACGCTACGCGTTCATTGCAATAGTGTCGAGCACGGGTCGTTGTCAAGAAAATGCCCAGTTTTCAAAAAACAAACCAATTTGAAACAAGTAATGGCAAAGGAAAATACCACCTTCAAAGAAGCTACATTTATTGTTAACAATCCATATGCCAAGATGACTACTTATAACAGATTCTCTAATTTGAATGATCCGAGTAACTTCCCTCTATTACCGGATACAAAATCCAATTTCACATTGAGAAAACCTACACCAAAATTACAAATGACACAGAAACCAACTTTCTCTCAATCAAAAAGACGTAAAGCTACATCTCCCTTAATTACCCCAACAAACTTAAAACACCAAAACCTTCCACTACTATCCTCCCAAACCCTTATATGAATGATTTTATAGCATACAAAGAAAAAATAATGACTCAAGTAGTTCAATTCGTACATAGCGTAATGGCAAATTAAAGCGCATACGACGAAATAAATTTGAAAAATAACATACTTATGCCAAATTCCCACAGTGAACAGGTGGAAACTTACACTTTAAGCGATAGCGATGGCTCAGAATACTAACAAAAAAAATACACTTAATAAAATTAACATTCTCCAGTGGAATATTAGGTCTTTAACATCCAGAAAAACTGAATTATTAAATTTGGTCAGAGATCATGAAATAAATGTTATTTGCCTTTCAGAAATTTGGCTCAAAGAAAACACTGATTTCAGATTAAAAGGGTTTAATATTGTCAAAAAATGCAGAATAGATGGCTATGGCGGAGTAGCCATTTTGGTGAAAGAAGGTATCAACTTTAAGCAAATTATAATAAATAACAACTCCAATCCTGGAATAGAGATTTGTGCTGTCAGTATTAACGATGGTGAATTAAATTTGGTTTCAATTTATAAACCCCCGAATGTGATTGCAAAAACAACGGACTGGGACGGTATTTTCCAACAATTTACGTATAAAACAGTTTTTTGTGGCGATTTTAATTGTCATCATACTTTGTTGGGAAGCTCAGATAACTCAACTCAAGGCAAACGCCTCAATGAGTCATTAGATAACCACGACTTAATTGTTATGAATGATGGCAATCCCACACGTATTACTCTTCCTGGCCAAAATCCATCAGCAGTAGATTTATCTCTCACTTCAGCATATATAATTGATAAATTGAATTGGAGTATACTATCAGATTCGTATGGCTCAGATCACTTTCCCATCCTTTTGAATTCGGAGTTTGAAAATAAAATGAAAAAAATTTATCCAACATGCAAATGGAATGATTCTCGTGTAGATTGGAATTTGTTTCAGATTAGTATAGGTCCTGCAATAGGAAATATTGACACGTCTTCCATGACAACCGTGAATAAATTTCATACACTAATTGATACGTTAAATACTACAGCTAATAATACTATGGCTATTAATAAGCCTTTTACCGCTGTCAGTAGCAAGCCATGTTGGTGGGACCTTGAATGTACCAATAATGTAAAAAAACGCAAAGATGCGCTTAAAGTTTACCAAGCCACATCTAATTTGGCAAACTTTTTACATTACAGGAACATTGAAGCTGCAACAAAACGTTCATTCAAACAAAAACAGCGGGATAGTTGGAAGGCTTATATAAACAAATTGAATAAAAACACTCCTATATCTGATATCTGGAATACTATTAAATCTATCAGTAATAAAAGAGTTGGTCGCAAAACACCTATCTCTAATGAACTCCTAACGGAAATCCTCATTAATTACGCACCTCCTAGTGTGCCCCGAAAACCCTCCATAAATAACAATGAATATTGCTATACAGAATTCACTGACTTAAATAAACCATTTAAAATATTGGAACTGAATATGGCAATCAAGAATTCAAGAAACACCTCTCCTGGCTTAGATAGCTTCTCGTATAAGATGCTTTATAACTTATCTGATAATGCCAAATCCCTACTTTTAAATATTTTCAATGGTTGGTGCTTTCAAATGGGGAAATCATTGAAGAACTGAAAGAAGTTGTCATTACTTTAATATATAAATCAGGAAAAAATGCAACATTACCTTCTTCTTATCGACCAATTTCTCTGATGTCTTGCGTACTCAAGACATTCGAGAGAATGATCAAACTCAGGCTTGAACATCATTTGGAATCTAATAAATTGCTCCCTTATAATCAGTTTGGTTATAGGAGGGGACGAAGCACTGGTGATGCACTCTCGGAACTTGTTACTGACATACATTTATCTCTATCTAAAAATGAATACCGGTTATGTCTCATTGTTGATTTGAAAGGGGCGTATGACTCAGTAGATTTATGTATTCTTTTTGAGAAACTGTTAAGGGCAGGTGTTGATAGAAAGATTGCTTACAATATTACGGAAATATATAATGGACGTAAAGTATATATTAGAAATCACTATAACGAGTTACATGGTCCGAGATTAGTTTACAATGGAATTCCACAGGTCTCAGTTCTTAGCCCAATCCTCTTTAATGTCTACACGTCTGAATTACGTAACAAATTCAATGATAACGTGAAAGTTGTTCAATACGCTGACGATATCTGTATTCATGTAAGTCATGGAAATTATAATCAATGCCTGAATGATTTTGAAGAAGTACTACAGACTCTGAAAACATGGTTGCTTGAGATGGGATTCGTAATGTCACCGGAAAAATCTGCGTTTATGTGTTTTACTAGACATCGGCTGAGGCTTAACACACACATTAATTTAGCAGGTATGTCGATTCCCATAGTCGCACAGTATAAGTATCTGGGAGTTGTACTAGACCCAAAATTACTTTGGACACAGCATATAGAATATTTAAAAAATAGATGTGAGAAAGACCTCAATATATTGCGTTGTGTCACAAAGAAGTCATGGGGTGCTACACCTTCAATTGCACTATTATTCTACAGAACGTTTGTCAGGTCAATAATTGACTATGGCTGCATTTTCTTGTCAGATACAATAAGATACAATCGTTAGATACAAATCTTAAAAAGGTTGATAGAATACAGTACAAAGCCGTACGACTTTGTTTAGGAGCTATGAAATCAACCCCTTGTAATGTAATTCTGGCGGAAGCAAATGAACCCCCATTATATCTTGCCAATATCTTGCAAACATACATATCACTGAAGTTAGAACATATAACTCGTCATTAATTAATCGGGTAAATTTGCTAAATACAGAGGATTTAACCAACCCATATTGGAGGAAAAAAAAATCACCATCATTGTCAGCTGCATTTCTTCAAACACACGAGTTTATGAACTACATCAAGCCTTTAGAAACTTTACCAGTATTTCTGATTGATTATGATACATTTTATGTAAGTCAACAGTTATATTCCCCCAATACAATGATATACCCTCCTATAATCAAAAATAATTGATGTATCAACTTAGATATTAATTTAGTTATGTATACGGACGGTAGTAAGGATTCACTAGGAGTGGGTGCTGCCTTTTGTATCCCAGATAGACTGGTTACTTTTAAAAGCCAATTACCAGCGGTGTGCAATATCTTCAGCGCTGAAGCGTTTGCCATTGAAAAAGCCCTTTCTTGGTGCTTGGACAATGGCATAGACGAATCAGTGATCATCTCTGACTCAAAATCATCTCGGCTCATGATCCAAGGGTCGTGAGTTCGATTCTCCAATGAACCAGACTTTTTTTCGTTAGAAATTAATTCTGGTTTATTGAAGAATACCTTTCCCACGTTTCATGATTGACGGGACTACGAATAATCATACTGCTTCTAAGGTGGCGTATGGAGTTAGTAACAAGGCCTATCCAGAACACGTGGCTAATGACCATAGTAGTCGATGCCAACACACCAAAGAAAAAAAAAATTACTTTTATACAAAATGAAACATAAATAATACGTACTATGAAATCAGTGATGCCGATCTGCGGGTAATTACCCGATTTTCGGGTATTTTACTGCTTTGCGGGCATTGTTGCGGGTATTTCAGTTTTGCGGGTAAAAGCGGGTATTTCTTTGCATCTTCATCTCATCTCAATTATTCACAATAGATGTGAGAAAGACCTCAATATATTGCGTTGTGTCACAAAGAAGTCATGGGGTGCTACACCTTCAATTGCACTATTATTCTACAGAACGTTTGTCAGGTCAATAATTGACTATGGCTGCATTTTCTCGTCAGATACAATAAGATACAATCGTTAGATACAAATCTTAAAAAGGTTGATAGAATACAGTACAAAGCCGTACGACTTTGTTTAGGAGCTATGAAATCAACCCCTTGTAATGTAATTCTGGCGGAAGCAAATGAACCCCCATTATATCTTGCCAATATCTTACAAACATACATATCACTGAAGTTAGAACATATAACTCGTCATTAATTAATCGGGTAAATTTGCTAAATACAGAGGATTTAACCAACCCATATTGGAGGAAAAAAAAATCACCATCATTGTCAGCTGCATTTCTTCAAAGTAGGAGATTTGAGCCGGTTCTGGGCCTCCCCCCACCACTATGACGTCATCAGTGACCTTGACCTATGACCTATGACCTCGACCTATGACCTTGACCCATGACCTTGACCTATGACCTTGACATATGACCTCGACCTATGACCTCGACCTAGGACTTGACCTAGGACTTGGGCTTGCCCTTAGCCTTGACCATGATGTATATTGTTGGGAGGTGTTCAGGGTTTGTGTTTGACATTGAGATTATAATGACTTGGATTTTTTTTTCATACACGGACAAGTACTTTTTCCAAGTACTTAATTTATTTTTCTTACCTCAATGTCTTCCATGTCCTTCATGTATACTTACTCTGCCATTGTGTATGATCCTAATGTGTGGAGTACGCATACAAATCTAAACCGAAGTATAGAGAGGGTACACGTCTGCACGCCACGGATATCCAGTCAGACATGTGATTCCCCTCCGATGATGTATACCTTGCGATGGTGGTGGGGGGAGAGGTCGCGTGACGTCAACGCTATGCGCATCCGACGACGATCCAGTGATGTGTGTCAGACTCTCGCTCTCGACATGGTTGGCTTTCTCCCACCCTTTCTCCCCACCATCACTCCCACCCCGTCTCCTCACCCTTTCTTCTCCCACCCTTTCTCCCCACCTTAACCCAAAGGCTGCGGTCATGCAGCGACTACGTGGCTTTAACGTTGAGATATACTTGGAGGTACTTTGAAAATTTTGGTATGACCTTAATGAATGCTATACATGTATTCAGTGTTTGTGTTTGACCTTGAGATGTCATTGTGATGACTTGGATATCATTTTTCATACACGGACAAGTACTTTTTCCGGGTACATATTTACCTCCATGTCTTTCACCGTCCTTCATGTGTACCTACTTTACTATTGTGTATGATCCTTATGTGTGGAGTACATATAAAAATCTATACCGAAGTATAGAGAAGGTACACATCTGCACACCACGGAGATCCAGTCGGATATGTGAACTCTGAGAGATACCTTGCTATGGTGGTGTCGTGACGTCAACGCTATGCGCATCCGACGACGATCCAGTGATCGTGTCAGGATTTTGCTCTCGACACGGTGGGGTGGGTCCGCGCTGACGTCACAACACCCATACGCAGAGGTACTTTGAAAATGTTGTATGACCTTCATGAATGCTATACATGTACTTAAGGTTTGTGTTTGACCTTGAGATGACATTGGTGATAGATGGGAGAGATTACATACACGGTAATGAAGTTCTTGGTTATTGTGTCCTGTTTCAATTGTATTCATGATTGATAGTGTATGTTATGTGTACGTACTCTTAAAAACTATAAAGTTTAAACAGTACATACAAAAAACCATTGACATTGGGTTTTTTTCTTCATATATACGGTAATGATGACCAAGCACTTTTCTACTCTGCGTTTGATCTGCGTATGACCTGTGTACGGTAATGAGTATACGATCGAGTATTTGAGTACTTAAATAACTCCATGTCTCGAACTATGTATGATCATGTGTACTCCAGACTTGCTACTGTGACCTTCATGGTGTACATACAAGTATAAGTAGCAAGAAGCAAGTCCGAAAATTCAAGAAATCTAACCACACACGCACCGTCTGTTAGCCATTAAACGCCGGCGATGAATGTACCGTTCCCTCAGGCATGACCTCCGCATGACATCCCCTTCCTAATTTTGTGAATGGTCTGTGTGTGACACATCACACCAGGAGCTCGCTAAACCAGTCATATTAGTTTCTCATCAAACTGGTGGTCCACCAGTGAAAAATTAGATACGGTTGCTTCGACCACTATGTACACATGTGATAACAATCATGTGCTAACAATTCCGACAACATAACTGATGATCAACGTATATAAAACGTATATAAAACGTATACAAAACGTATATAAAACGTATATAAAACGTATGTAAAACGTGTTTGACATTCACTTGTCCTCACTTGATATTTTTTTTTTATTTTGTATTTGTATAAAACTTACATCTAATTCAACATTTCTACAATACTTAAACATAACTTAACCTATCTATATACAACCTAAATACTATACCTATGGCAGGCTGCCGCCATCCTATCCATGGCGGTGCGGACTTCTGCTCTCACAGTGTCCCTCCTGGTATGCATTTCAGCTTCCAGGAGGGCTGCATGTTGATCTCTCTCCATGAGAGCTGCCTGTTAGCGGGTAATTTCTGCCCGCTCTCTAGCGATCTCCAGGCAGCCGCGCTCAACCTCATCCAGTCGCTCCAACACCTGGTCAATAAAAGTCCCCGGCCTTGCTTCGAGGACGTTTCTGGTTGGCTCGCTTGCCGTGGTGGAGGTGGTGGTGGAACAACTGTAATGACGGGAGAAAGGGGTATGTCTGCAATTGTTGGTTCCAACTGTACAACTACAGGAGCAGGCATTACTTCAACTGGTGCCACTATAGTTGCAACAGGTGGTGCTACAACAGTTGAGGATGCCTTCTTTGACGGCCATCCTCCAGAGTACGGGCTATTTCTACTACAGTTCCTACGGTACTCAACAATAGGACCAGCCTTACTTGTACTACTGTGACTAGTAGATTGCTTCTTCGATGATGACTTCTTTGGTGGCTGTACCATGAAATCATCATCGCTGTCCGCAATATTTATTATAGGCATATCTTCCGTCGACAATTTTGCTCCAGCGTTACGGGATCCTTTGGGAGCAACTCCATCAACGAACCCACCTCGTCGTTTGCGTTGGTCCATCTGCGCACCTGCTGGGGAAGGCGTCATCGGCGTTCATGAATACAAGATTGTTAACTTACCTTCAAATTATTCTACTTAGTCCTGTAATACTGAATGCTGCTGGCGACTGGATGCCGCAAGTGGCTGGCGACTGAAGATTATTCTGGGGGAGTTCTTGTTTTAATCACTCAGGCCTCCACCCCACTCCTACTCTTCTTCTTCTCCGACCTACTTCAATCCCCACTATGTCTTAAGCCACGTCCCTTTCTTAAGCCACACCCGCTTTCTTAAGCCACGCCCCCTCATACCAGGCTTTGCAACCCTAACCCATCTCCACCCCTATTTCAACTCTGCTATTTGTTACAATGCATACATCCCCCTACGGGGCAAAGCTGATATAGAGATGAGTGACATGAATAACAATTAAGTATGGGAACATTCGCATATTCCACTGTATCATGTGAATAACCATGCTGATACCACCCACCATTATTATTCATGCCGCAATACCTTAAAAAACAAATGTCACATAAGAAACGCTTTCTATTGTCACAAGTATGAATTGTGACAAAGTAACAGCTGCAAAAGTACAAATTACTGGCAAAGTTTTCTAATGCTTCAGTCATTTTTATTTGATTGGCCTTGCTCACGATGGTTTCGGGCACATCCTCACAGTCTGGTACAATTCCATCATCGGCTGGTGCTTCTTCACCGTCATCTTCGAGAAACTGTTCTCCGTCTAAGTCTTCCCCAGCTGGATTGTCCTGGCGGCCATCTTCAACATCTCTGTGGTCATTGAATTCACCATTGTCACCATCAGCCACTACAACTCCATCCTCCTGTTCGTCACCATCCTCATCCACTACAACTCCATCTTCCTGTTCCCAAACAAAATCGTCGCCTGCCAAAACTTCAACCTGATTGTTGACATCTAATCGAGAGAGGGCTTCCAATGCAAAATCAACTTGATCAACCATAATTAGTGACGCACATGAATGTATTAATGAAATTCCCACGGTCCCTACCCACTATCTACCGAAACTGCAAGAAAAAAAAGTGGATTTTACCTCTGAAATATGACAAAAAAATTGAAAGAATTTTTTTCCAGTAGCATTTATCATTTTGAATCTTTTATCTCAATTTTGATATTTTCCGATTAAATCCATTATAACGTGAATACAAAAACATTTAGTATATTTTTGACGAATGTACAAATACATGAGAAAAAAAAGATGCAATGCCTATGTTTCCTGGCTTTTTTTTCCAGTAGCATTTAACATTTTGAATCTTTTATCAAGTATGGTATTTTCCGATTAAATCCATTATAACGTGAATACAAAAACATTTAGTATATTTTTTGACAAATGTACAAAAACATGACAAAAAAAAAAAAATGCAACGCCTATGTTACCTGGCTGAGTTAGCAAGCCGACTCGTTCGCTCTAAAAAAAAAGGGCGAGACACTATCTACCGAAACTGCAAGAAAAAAAAGTGGATTTTACCTCTGAAAAATTACAAAAAAATTTAAAGATTTTTTTTCCAGTAGCATTTATCATTTTGAATCTTTTACCTCAAGTTTGGTATTTTCCGATTAAATCCATTATAACGTGAATACAAAAGCATTTAGTATATTTTTGACCAATGTACAAAAACATGAGAAAAAAAAGATGCAATGCCTATGTTTCCTGGCTTTTTTTTCCAGTAGCATTTAACATTTTGAATCTTTTATCAAGTATGGTATTTTCCGAATCCATCCATTATAACGTGAATACAAAACCAGACAGTTCAAAATATATTTCCATCTCTGTCAACAGTGGCGTTTCGTAAAAAAGGGCGAGACACTATCTACCGAAACTGCAAGAAAAAAAAGTGGATTTTACCTCTGAAACATGACAAAAAAATTTCAAGATTTTTTTTTAGTAGCATTGAACATTTTGAATCTTTTGTCAAGTATGGTATTTTCCGATTAAATCCATTATAACGTGAATACAAAAACATTTAGTATATTTTTGACCAATGTACAAAAACATGAGAAAAAAAGATGCAATGCCTATGTTACCAGGCTTTTTTTTCCAGTAGCATTGAACATTTTGAATCTTTTATCAAGTATGGTATTTTCCGATTAAATCCATTATAACGTGAATACAAAAACATTTAGTATATTTTTTGACAAATGTACAAAAACATGACAAAACAAAAAAAAAATGCAACGCCTATGTTACCTGGCTGAGTTAGCAAGCCGACTCGTTCGCTCTATACCTGAATTCAAAGATAGGAGCAGCTAGAGTCCCTGTATGCAATTTGACATTTGATCGTATATTAGAGTCAGGACACTCTTTGACATAACATCGAAAAACGCGTTTTAGGTTATGTCTAACAACTACAGACCATATATCTATACCGTTGATGTAACAACGGTCGAACGATAGTATTGACAGTTCAAAATATATTTCCATCTCTGTCAACAGTGGCGATTCGTAAAAAGGGCGAGAGAAATGTTATCAAAACTTGCTAGCAAAATATCTGCAGAGCGGAGTTTTTTAACGAAGCCATTAGTATATGAACTTTGCCGAATTCGACTTCAGGTGATTTCGACCATAGAACATTCGCACTACTTTCAATGATCAATTCAAATGGATTTCGAAGAACCAATAATTTTTCATATTTGAAACTAGTAATGTAAGAGATTTTCCAGTGATCTATGATCGTATTCACCCCACGGTTTTGGGAAGATTATTTTTATATTCGTATAATAAGCGTTATTTGTTCATTGCGCATAAAGTTATTGAGAGCTTGTTGAGAATAAATAAGATACATCTGCATTGATCGAATTCACAAACAACTCTTATATCAAAATAAATAACTAAAAAACTTTCTTCTTTCGGATATAACAAGGTGATTTTTTTTTCTTATTTTTTTTCAGCATTGATACTATTGAAAAATGTCAATTTTATCAGTGACAATTTAATTCATGTATAAAAATCGCATATGCCACAGTGCAATTGTCAATTTGACAGCGGCAAAAGTTAGCTTTAACTTTTACAGCGACAAATACACTAGTGGTTTTTTCACTTATTCATTTGTTTATCAATTATCGCGGTGTTGGTTGCCAAAATGAATAGTTTGACATTGATATGTTTCTGAATTTCTCATTCATTAAATTGTTGAGGTTTGTATTGATATCGGATAAATTTGTGTTGTTCAAATTCCAAACTGTTTCCTTTAGCAATTTGACTCGAATAACTATCAACCTAAAAACACTCGGTGTCGTGTTTTTAATAGTTGACAGTTATTCTCGTCGAACTGCTAGGAAACAGTTTCTCATTAAACAACCCAAATTTACCCGATAAAATACAAACCACTTGTACAATTATATGTGAAAAGTTTTATGTGGAATATTCTGCATTTTAAATTCCTATATATCCTCTAAATATTTCTCGAAAAATAATAGAGACAATTTTTTGAAATCTTTCCTGTGAATTTACTAGTTTTGTTTCATTCATCTAGTAACAAATTATTTTATTGAAAGAGACCATTATTTGATTGATTCTCCTGTAGTGAATCGTTAAGCCCGAGTGAGTTCTGATCATAAATAGTTGTGTAACTATTTCCCTCCAAATCTATTTGTATGTACTATATCACACATACATGTTTCAAAAGATTTCGTACCTGAAGAGGATTGGGTACTGATTGCCTCAACCTCAATACATTTTCTGATCTGTTTTGGAAATGTCGAGATGTAAGTAAAAATTACAATCCTAGAAATACAGGAATTTTAATATTTCTAACAGTAACGATACGTCATGTAAAAATTCATTAAAATGTTTGATTTCTTCACATTCAACTCTGCTGATAGCTGAAGTTTCATTTCATTTGCTGTTTCAATAAAACGAGCAATGAATGGTTGCAGCATTTTTATCAAACAGGTTTTCCTGATATTTCGGAAGGCTTTGCTCTTCAATACTCGAAAATTTTAATTTGTTGTTGACGTATGAATTTGAGGTTCCAATATTCTTGATTATCAGCCAAATCTTTAATGTTATCATAGTTGACAATGAGTAAATCAATTTTTTTGATGAAATAAAAAGAACATTTTTTTTGTAATTTTTGGTGTAATTGTTAAAATTGTGTTTTCCGTTAACCAGCTGTTGTCCCCTTACGAACGGCGAGTCAAGGATAAACGAGAAGCTTAGAAGCTTACCCATTTCAATAAATATTACTTTTGAACTATCTATCATTTTAATTCACCCGACAAATTTGTGCTTTTGATGTGATATTCCATACGGATCTTTCGAGTGCCGAATATCTTTAGCTGAACTGGATCCTCGAGAACATCGTATGAATCATTGGAATCATTGGAATATTCACTTGACATATATTTGATTTTTAAAGTTTCTGGCACAGCTACTCTCGGGTCTCGGGTTACGTGAACTACAAATTATATTTTCACATATTTCCTCCCTGACGTTACGCCCTTGTGATCATTTGGCCTCGCAAGGCAGACATAACCTGAAACGCATATTTTCGATCTCCTGTCAAACAGTGTCCCGACTCTAATATACGATCAAATGTCAAATTGCATACAAGGACTCTAGGAGCAGCTATCAGCGCTCGGCCTGGCGTAGTTCAAGTATACTTTACGATTTCATAATGTATGTATCAACGCCAATCTTCACCAACAAATAAGAAACTGTGAGAAGCTTCTAAGGCGTGGTGGCATTTAAAATACTGCACCCTTTCGTCACAATGTTTGATGAACAAAATATTTTGAAGCGACACATTTTACGCTTCCATAAAATAGGTATGTGATGTTTGTTACGTACTAACATTGCTACTTATAATCAGAAGACGAACAAATGAGCAAAAAAAAATAACTATTTTGAAGAATATTACATTGATCGATAAAAGTGGACACAGGGAACTATTCCCCTACTCGGGTTTTATTGGTTGTTCATTCAAATAAAAATTGAAAAAGTGAAAAGAAACACTTTGTTGTATCTGAAATTCACTATTATAGAGAAGTAATGAATTTTCGATATTCAGTTTCGAATCTTATCAGCCACCATCAATGCAATCAGAAGTACAGAGATACTACTCGTATACAGTGAGTTTTAAAAAGTTTGCACCATATGGAAAACTTGTTCATTATCGATTTTTCAGAAAATTTTATTCTTCTTAAATATTGGTGCATTGCAGAAAACATAAAAGTTGTCAGTATTTTAAATTTCTGAACGGTATACAGGGGAAACAAAAAAATATGAAATTCGATCATTTTTGACATTATCAAAAAAAGTTTATTTAGAAAAACCAATCAAAACCAACATTCCAATTCAAAATTATAGCCACCTACGCAGGAAAAATTTTAAAAAATCACATTTTTATGATTAAAGTGATCATAACGCGCGATTTTCCGAGCACGACGGCGCAGCGAACGATCAGTTATCCACGAATACTTTACATTATTTTTTTCAATTGGTGCAATTTGAATTCATAAATATTAGTTTCATTATTACAAATAATGGAAATAAGAACTTATAATGTAAACTGGTTGAATTCGTGATGTGACATCAGTTTACCTTTCTTTAATGTTTGAATAAAAGTTTTGCATTTGTTTGTAATATTTTATTTGACGTTACAAGGTACTCCTGTCAGATCAAAAATCATAAAATTGTCATTTCTACTTCACTGTTCTCCTCCGAAACATGTCAAAAAAATCTTTCAATTTTTTTTTCCAGTAGCTTTCAATATTTTAAATCTTTTATAAAGTATGTTATTTTCTTTTATTGTCTTCTGACAAAATATCTCGAATCAAGGTAAGTAGAAAAAATCTCTCGAGCAAGCTCTCGCGATTTTTCGCTCCCGTGATTCTCGATTTTTTGTCATAACAATAACATTTTCATGCAATTAAAAATGTTTAATTGACAATTTAACTCATGCACTAAAAATGCCATAAGTCGCGGTGTTTTCATTATTACAGCAAAAAAAGTTTGCCCTAACTTTTCCAGCGACAAAACGGAACCTAACTTTTGGAAGCATGACAACCAGCATTATGAACATCTTTTTGATGACCTTATGTCACATATTCATTGAATTGTCTTACCGAATTACACTCTAGTTTTTTCTTGTCAAAGAAAACTTGACATTTATAATTCGAATTTTGTTGCCATTAGGACAATTCAACTCAAAAAACTGCCAGAAAAAATTACTCGTCCTGCGGACTCATAATTTTTTCAGGGGTAGTTTTTTTCGTTGAATTGTCAGGCAATAAAATTCTCATTACTGCCAGTGTCAAGTTTACTTCGATAAAAAAAAAGCTCTCGTGTAATCATAAGTGATAAAAATACGATCTCTCATGTATTTACCTCCAATTAATACACGCCTAATCTGACAGTCAATGAAATTACTTCAATTTCTTAGAATCGACCAATCAATGGTCGTTGCAATTCCACTCTAGAGGTTATTTTCGAGTTTTCAACATAACATGAAATGGTAAGATTTGGTCGAGAATCGTTGGAATGTTTTGAAAAAAGTGTTTCTCCGAGAAATGCTCAATAAATAACTAGAAGTCTTTATGGAAACAGTTTGAAATATTTCTGAAAGAGAAGCATTGTGAACTTGGGGAACTACTTCAAATGCAGAGCTTGGACTATAGTCATGAAAGATTGGGCTTTCAATATGAATATATTTATTGTCTGTTTGTCATATAGTTGTGTATTAATCTCTCTAAAATACATTCGAGATTATATTTTTTATATATCTACGAAGGTGTAGAAGGGCCACAGTAATTATTTTTTATAATTCCGACTTAGCATCTCGGAACTCCGACTTACTAAGTCAGAATTACCTAATTCCGACTTAGTATCTCGGAATTCTGACTTACTACCTCGGAATTAGATAATTCAGACGTTATTATTTTTTATAATTCTGACTTACTAAGTCCCAGTCCGGAGTTATAAAAAATAATTACATCGGAATTAACTAATTCCGACTTGGTAAGTCGGAATTCTAAAAAATAATTACTATGGCCTTTCTACGCCTTCTTAAAATACATTTCAAATTGCAATCAAATTTTATTGTCTTCTGACAAAACATCTCGAATCAAGGGAAGTAGAAAAAATCGCTCTAGCGCAAACTCTCGCGATTTTTTCACTCCCTTGATTCTCGATTTTTTAGTCATGACAATAAAATTTTCCATGCAATTAAAAATTCATTTATCGATAAAAAATATGACCTCTTATTTATTTATCCCCGAATATTTCAAAAATGTACAGGGAGTGTGTAGAAAAAACACATCAAAACATTATTCCAGAAATATATTTTATAATAGAAAAACAGAAAAATCACTATTCATCGCTCTCAAAAGCCTCATCAAGTTCTTCTCGCCATTGTTGTTCTACAATTCTGATTGTTTCGTATTCACTTATGGATTGTTGAAGCTCCATTTGAGCTTGTTGAAGGCAGTCGGTAGGAATATGGTTCAGTTGAATCTCCTTTTGCAAATTCTCGGACTCCTTTTGCAAATTCTCAGACTCCTTTTGCAACTTGGAGATTTCCAACTCTAAAGAAACTATTTTATTTTCAATTTTATGCGTTTCATCGATTTTTCCACGAATATAAATATCCATTTTTTCGTAACGATGAACTGCTAGTTTGGCATCAATGATCCTTTGTTTGCTAACTTTCTTCTTCGCTATATATTCCTGAACTGGTTGGAATGATAATATTGTTGTTTTGGACTTCACTTCATATGTCCCAGAAGCCGAGGGCCTTGAAATAATTAATGGTTCAATGAGTTTTTTTTTCTTCATTGGTACCTGGCTAATTTCATTGGATAGTCGTTTCACACTTTTCTTCTCTTCTTTATTGATCTTGATTGATGTTGCAGGCATAAGGTCATCATCTGTCATAGTAAGATCAATGTAGCAATCTTGAATAGGCTTTGCAGCTGTAGGCGTAGTCATCTTTAGAAACTCGTCATAATTTATGGTGCACAAATCATTGGAGTATTCACAATTATTAACAGTCTGTTGGTCTTGATTCACTAGTGCCACAAAAGATTCCTTGGATTGAACAGTTTCACTACGTAACAGAATATTTTCCAAAATAACGATTGGACCCATTTTTTTTTATAATTCCAATAATTTTCAAAGTCAAATTAAATTGATCTAAAGTTAAAGAACTATGAACTATTTAACACAAGTTCATTCATTTTATAACCATTTGAACCATTATGTAGAAACGCCCACCAAAAAAGTAGGAAGAATCCAACCCCAAAACAATAAAAAATAGAATATCAACCAATAGATGTATTGCATGTATGAGCTATATCTAAAATTATTTCACCAATAGAGGGGCTTCTTAGACAGCATTATAATTTTTCTTCAACATTTGAAATTAATTTTGAAATATCGATAGCATCCCTAAGGGACATTGTACTTTTTAGTGTAGAATATTTTACGCAAAGACAATCAAATAAATTTTAACGTATCATTGCATATTATAAAATAAGTCAACAATATATTTTTGTCGATTTTTCACAATATTTGGTAATAGTAATAATAATAATCGCTTTTATTGCTAGGAAGAAATAAATAATTAACAAATTAATGTAAATTTACAGCATCACAATTTGACTGTCTCATATTCACTATGTTTTCTATTCTCCAAACATTGAATGTTCAGGAGATTATTATTTCGATTTCAAAATTGCACCTAGTATTTTAATTTTGAAGATTTGAATAAGGCTGTCTTTCTTCTTGCAAGCTATAAATTAGATGGTCCTACACATGTAGCATAAAAAAAAATGGTTCTGAGAGGTAGGTATTCAAACCGTGAATTTATAATCTGTTGAAGTGATCTTTGAACATGTTTGTAAATAATACACCATCACCTCATTTAGAAGGCAATAAATGTCAACCGTAACATGGCCGAAAAAGCTTTTCAATACTTAAAATTCCAACCCACTGTCTATATAATGAATCGTTAAAACTCGTAAAGGACTTTACGAACGATGATATCTGATCCACCCTTGTAAAGTGCGACATTTTCAATCTATGGAAATAATTGCGGTCCGTGTTTGATTCAAATTTTTGAAGAATAAGCATACCAACTCCATTTTGATATCAATGAGCAAAAAATTTTTTTCAGATCTGTCCACGAGAATAGGAAATGCTCAGAGGGCATTGCAAAGGTGTTTAGAATTAGGTTTCACAGTTATATACGAAGTTAAAATTGAAAATTGCATTTTTTAAATATTTTCCGATCTCAACAAAAAATATTATTATTAAAGTTAATAATTAAAGTTAATATTAAAGTTGTCACTTTAGTCCCGTATAAAATGTATCTTTCAGTCCCTAGGGAGATAAAGTAAAAAACAAAAATTACCACAGCTACACTATTAATAACTAGGACAAAAATTAGGAAATATTCCATTATACATCTTTATTGATTGAATTAAGATTGTATGTGACATTAATATTATAACAATTGATGAAACTAAACGGGCGATTATTTGTATTTGATAAGTAAATATTAGAGGAAAGTGAAGAGATGTCATGTTCTTGATGTATCGGTTAATGTCAACATTAACTGAAATGACACTGAATTGAAAAAGTTTGTTGACACCGTTACTATGACGTTCCCTACTTAAGTAATCTAAGTACCATGTTTATATAACTCATCAAAATAATTAGTTGTATTATTATTGAAATTTATAATACTGGGAAGTGCAAAAAATAGCGTATGTGCCACAGGACTAAAGTAATATTTTATCCCTTACGAGATTATTGGCACTCGAGCTCTACTAGCCCTCAGGGGCCTCAGGCAATAAACATCACGTGCAGGATCAAAACATTCACTAGTCCCTTGCCATATAATATACTATTGTTAACAATGAAAACATTGTTTCTCGGAAGAATGTCATTTGTTTTCAAAAATAGTGCAATGTGATGTAATATCGATAAAAGTGCCTCTCAGAACTTGATATTCTGTTGCATACCAACAGCTGCTTCAGTTTCCGTCAGCTGTATATGATTCATAAGAAGCATAAAACGAGTGAAATCACTTGAAAATTACTACCAGAATAGTCAAAATCCCCTTCTCTCCACACCATCTCACAAAGTGGAAAGTTTGTGGCGAATATCTGTCAGAAAACAACTACTTCCCCCTACGAACATTGAATTACATCTAAAATTTGTACAATTTCCCTCCAAAAGATACTAGAAATTTAAGCTTATTCTCGAATTGATAAATCAAGAAAACTGAAATTTGCATTTTTCAAAAGAATTAAAATAGAATGGAAATAGATATTCTCGTATAGGTTTTTGATGACTATCATTATATTAGAGGAACTCCCATAATAAATTATGAGTAATAG
Organism: Chrysolina haemoptera; assembly: GCA_958298965.1. Classification (NCBI taxonomy): domain Eukaryota; kingdom Metazoa; phylum Arthropoda; class Insecta; order Coleoptera; family Chrysomelidae; genus Chrysolina; species Chrysolina haemoptera. Next base: position 22,625,335 of record OY282585.1, on the reverse strand, counting down.
AATAATGGTATTGTTCTCTCTTGGGGTGACAGCATCCCTAAGGAATATTGTAATTTTTTAGCGTAGAATATTCTACCCAAAGACAATCAAATAAATTTTAACGTATCATTGCATATTAGGGGCCAGGTAGCTCAGTGGTTGAGACTGTCGCTTTCAAAACCATTGACTGCTGGTCGGGCTAGGTTCGAATCCTTAGCGACTACAGATTTTTATCTGATGGCCCGAGAAAGTGCTAGGAATCGCACGTTAAAAGGTAAGACCTCGTTAATCCTTGGCTCGCACAAGTTTCGACTTTCGAGGGCTGCCGTTCGTGAGGGGACGACAGCTGGTTAACGGGTTTTTTTTTTCAACAATTTTAATTCAAAGAGTCCCTATACAATCAAGCCAACAATGCTTTCAGTCAACTGAGCGGAGAAATGAAGAATGTAAGGACTCAATACAACATTATTCGATAACAGTTCAATTCGTCGAACAATTTCACGTCGAGTGCATTAAACAATTTTTGCACGAGTTGCGTACAACATTTTTTTACGTTCATGCAAAAAAGCAAAAAAATGAATTATAAAGGTGCGGCACTAGGTGTAGGAAAATGAAAATCGCAACTTAAATAATTAATTATTACTATCGATTTGCATTGAAACAAATCACTATCATCTATTTTCCATTATTATTACTCATTTTAAAACTTTCAATTCCGTAATTGTCAGAATTAATTTTTGACTGACGTTTCTGTAACTACAGATGCATTATAAAAATCAAAATCACAGTAGCCGTGAGCGCGTATGTTATCACGAGATGTGGTCATAGTACTGACAGTATGCTCTATGCATGTAGGCGGTTTAGAGCAAAGCGGATCAGTTTCGATTATGGAGTTATTTTCGGGTAGACATTATTTTTTCAAGTCTGGCTGCTAAAATTAGTACAAAATAATATAAAATATGTAACTGTTTAAAACTTATTGCCAATCTCACAGAATATCTACTCAATATGTAGTAGGTTTGAACGTTTATGTTTGTCATGATGACAGCACGTTGAAGTAGAATGACAGATGAGTGTAATAAAAACTTTATTGCACTAGTGCAATGAAGAACTTCTTTTTCCACTAAATATAGGTCAATAAAGTTTTTCTTTTTGCATGAATGTAGACATTTTTTTTTTAAGTTCTGTCCACGAGAATAGGAAATGTTCAGAGGGCATTGCAAAGGTGTTTAGAATTAGGTTTCACAGTTATATACGAAGTAAAAATTGAAAATTGCATTTTTAAAATATTTTCCGATCTCAACAAAAAATATCATTTTGTTAACAAGTCTCGTATATAACCTTTCAACTTTTAAAACAATGAAAACATCGTTTCTCGGAAGAATGTCATTTGTTTTCCCAAAATAGTGCAGTGTGATGTAATATCGATAAAAGTGCCTCTCAAAACTTGATATTCTGTTGCATACCAACAGCTGCTTCAGTTTCCGTCAGCTGTATATGATTCATAAGAAGCATAAAACGAGTGAAATCACTTGAATATTACTACCAGAATAGTCAAAATCCCCTTCTCTCCACACCATTTCACAAAGTAGAAAGTTTGTTGCGAATATCTGGCAGAAAACAACTACTCCCCCCTACGAACACTGAATTACATCTAAAATTTGTACAATTTCCCTCCAAGAGGATACTAGAAATTTAAGCTTTTTCTCGAATTAATAAATCAAGAAACCTGAAATTTGCATTTTTCAAAAGAATAAAAATAGAATGGGAATAGACATTCTCGATAGGTTTTTTGATGACCATCATTATATTAGAGGCAAACCCAGGAAAAATATTAAATAATAAAAATCTGCATCTTTACGATCACTTTAATCATAAAAATGTGATTTTTTTTATTTTTTCTGCGTAGGTGGCTATGATTTTGAATTGAAATGTTGGTTTTGATCCAAAACAACTTTTCTAAATTAAATTTTTTTTCGATAATGTCAAAAATAAGCGTAGTTTACACCTGATCGAATTTCATATTTTTTTGTTTCCCCTGTATACCGTTCAGAAATTTAAAATACTGACAACTTTTATGTTTTCTGCAATGCACCAATATTTAAGAAGAATAAAATTTTCTGAAAAATCGATAATGAACAAGTTTTCCATATGGTGCAAACTTTTTAAAACTCACTGTATACGAGTTGTATCTCTGTACTTCTGATTGCATTGATGGTGGCTGATAAGATTCAAAACTGAATATCGAAAATTCATTACTTCTCTATAATAGTGAATTTCAGATACAACAAAGTGTTTCTTTTCACTTTTTCAATTTTTATTTGCATGAACAACCAATAGGTTAGGGGTATAGTTCCCTGTGTCCACTTTTATCGATCAATGTAATATTCTTCAAAATAGTTAATTTTTTTTGCTCATTTGTTCGTATTCTGATTATAAGTAGCAATGTTAGTACGTAACAAACATCACATACCTATTTTATGGAAGCGTAAAATGTGTCGCTTCAAAATATTTTGTTCATCAAACATTGTGACGAAAGGGTGCAGTATTTTAAATGCCACCACGCCTTAGAAGCTTCTCACAGTTTCTTATTTGTTGGTGAAGATTGGCGTTGATACATACATTATGAAATCGTAAAGTATACTTGAACTACGCCAGGCCGAGCGCTGATAGCTGCTCCTATCTTTGAATTCAGGTATAGAGCGATCGAGTCGGCTTGCTAACTCAGCCAGGTAACATAGGCGTTGCATTTTTTTTTTTTTTGTTTTGTCATGTTTTTGTACATTTGTCAAAAAATATACTAAATGTTTTTGTATTCACGTTATAATGGATTTAATCGGAAAATACCATACTTGATAAAAGATTCAAAATGTTAAATGCTACTGGAAAAAAAAGCCAGGAAACATAGGCATTGCATCTTTTTTTTCTCATGTATTTGTACATTCGTCAAAAATATACTAAATGTTTTTGTATTCACGTTATAATGGATTTAATCGGAAAATATCAAAATTGAGATAAAAGATTCAAAATGATAAATGCTACTGGAAAAAAATTCTTTCAATTTTTTTGTCATATTTCAGAGGTAAAATCCACTTTTTTTTCTTGCAGTTTCGGTAGATAGTGGGTAGGGACCGTGGGAATTTCATTAATACATTCATGTGCGTCACTAATTATGGTTGATCAAGTTGATTTTGCATTGGAAGCCCTCTCTCGATTAGATGTCAACAATCAGGTTGAAGTTTTGGCAGGCGACGATTTTGTTTGGGAACAGGAAGATGGAGTTGTAGTGGATGAGGATGGTGACGAACAGGAGGATGGAGTTGTAGTGGCTGATGGTGACAATGGTGAATTCAATGACCACAGAGATGTTGAAGATCCAGCTGGGGAAGACTTAGACGGAGAACAGTTTCTCGAAGATGACGGTGAAGAAGCACCAGCCGATGATGGAATTGTACCAGACTGTGAGGATGTGCCCGAAACCATCGTGAGCAAGGCCCATCAAATAAAAATGACTGAAGCATTAGAAAACTTTGCCAGTAATTTGTACTTTTGCAGCTGTTACTTTGTCACAATTCATACTTGTGACAATAGAAAGCGTTTCTTATGTGACATTTGTTTTTTAAGGTATTGCGGCATGAATAATAATGGTGGGTGGTATCAGCATGGTTATTCACATGATACAGTGGAATATGCGAATGTTCCCATACTTAATTGTTATTCATGTCACTCATCTCTATATCAGCTTTGCCCCGTAGGGGGATGTATGCATTGTAACAAATAGCAGAGTTGAAATAGGGGTGGAGATGGGTTAGGGTTGCAAAGCCTGGTATGAGGGGGCGTGGCTTAAGAAAGCGGGTGTGGCTTAAGAAAGGGACGTGGCTTAAGACATAGTGGGGATTGAAGTAGGTCGGAGAAGAAGAAGAGTAGGAGTGGGGTGGAGGCCTGAGTGATTAAAACAAGAACTCCCCCAGAATAATCTTCAGTCGCCAGCCACTTGCGGCATCCAGTCGCCAGCAGCATTCAGTATTACAGGACTAAGTAGAATAATTTGAAGGTAAGTTAACAATCTTGTATTCATGAACGCCGATGACGCCTTCCCCAGCAGGTGCGCAGATGGACCAACGCAAACGACGAGGTGGGTTCGTTGATGGAGTTGCTCCCAAAGGATCCCGTAACGCTGGAGCAAAATTGTCGACGGAAGATATGCCTATAATAAATATTGCGGACAGCGATGATGATTTCATGGTACAGCCACCAAAGAAGTCATCATCGAAGAAGCAATCTACTAGTCACAGTAGTACAAGTAAGGCTGGTCCTATTGTTGAGTACCGTAGGAACTGTAGTAGAAATAGCCCGTACTCTGGAGGATGGCCGTCAAAGAAGGCATCCTCAACTGTTGTAGCACCACCTGTTGCAACTATAGTGGCACCAGTTGAAGTAATGCCTGCTCCTGTAGTTGTACAGTTGGAACCAACAATTGCAGACATACCCCTTTCTCCCGTCATTACAGTTGTTCCACCACCACCTCCACCACGGCAAGCGAGCCAACCAGAAACGTCCTCGAAGCAAGGCCGGGGACTTTTATTGACCAGGTGTTGGAGCGACTGGATGAGGTTGAGCGCGGCTGCCTGGAGATCGCTAGAGAGCGGGCAGAAATTACCCGCTAACAGGCAGCTCTCATGGAGAGAGATCAACATGCAGCCCTCCTGGAAGCTGAAATGCATACCAGGAGGGACACTGTGAGAGCAGAAGTCCGCACCGCCATGGCGGCAGCCTGCCATAGGTATAGTATTTAGGTTGTATATAGATAGGTTAAGTTATGTTTAAGTATTGTAGAAATGTTGAATTAGATGTAAGTTTTATACAAATACAAAATAAAAAAAAAATATCAAGTGAGGACAAGTGAATGTCAAACACGTTTTACATACGTTTTATATACGTTTTATATACGTTTTGTATACGTTTTATATACGTTTTATATACGTTGATCATCAGTTATGTTGTCGGAATTGTTAGCACATGATTGTTATCACATGTGTACATAGTGGTCGAAGCAACCGTATCTAATTTTTCACTGGTGGACCACCAGTTTGATGAGAAACTAATATGACTGGTTTAGCGAGCTCCTGGTGTGATGTGTCACACACAGACCATTCACAAAATTAGGAAGGGGATGTCATGCGGAGGTCATGCCTGAGGGAACGGTACATTCATCGCCGGCGTTTAATGGCTAACAGACGGTGCGTGTGTGGTTAGATTTCTTGAATTTTCGGACTTGCTTCTTGCTACTTATACTTGTATGTACACCATGAAGGTCACAGTAGCAAGTCTGGAGTACACATGATCATACATAGTTCGAGACATGGAGTTATTTAAGTACTCAAATACTCGATCGTATACTCATTACCGTACACAGGTCATACGCAGATCAAACGCAGAGTAGAAAAGTGCTTGGTCATCATTACCGTATATATGAAGAAAAAAACCCAATGTCAATGGTTTTTTGTATGTACTGTTTAAACTTTATAGTTTTTAAGAGTACGTACACATAACATACACTATCAATCATGAATACAATTGAAACAGGACACAATAACCAAGAACTTCATTACCGTGTATGTAATCTCTCCCATCTATCACCAATGTCATCTCAAGGTCAAACACAAACCTTAAGTACATGTATAGCATTCATGAAGGTCATACAACATTTTCAAAGTACCTCTGCGTATGGGTGTTGTGACGTCAGCGCGGACCCACCCCACCGTGTCGAGAGCAAAATCCTGACACGATCACTGGATCGTCGTCGGATGCGCATAGCGTTGACGTCACGACACCACCATAGCAAGGTATCTCTCAGAGTTCACATATCCGACTGGATCTCCGTGGTGTGCAGATGTGTACCTTCTCTATACTTCGGTATAGATTTTTATATGTACTCCACACATAAGGATCATACACAATAGTAAAGTAGGTACACATGAAGGACGGTGAAAGACATGGAGGTAAATATGTACCCGGAAAAAGTACTTGTCCGTGTATGAAAAATGATATCCAAGTCATCACAATGACATCTCAAGGTCAAACACAAACACTGAATACATGTATAGCATTCATTAAGGTCATACCAAAATTTTCAAAGTACCTCCAAGTATATCTCAACGTTAAAGCCACGTAGTCGCTGCATGACCGCAGCCTTTGGGTTAAGGTGGGGAGAAAGGGTGGGAGAAGAAAGGGTGAGGAGACGGGGTGGGAGTGATGGTGGGGAGAAAGGGTGGGAGAAAGCCAACCATGTCGAGAGCGAGAGTCTGACACACATCACTGGATCGTCGTCGGATGCGCATAGCGTTGACGTCACGCGACCTCTCCCCCCACCACCATCGCAAGGTATACATCATCGGAGGGGAATCACATGTCTGACTGGATATCCGTGGCGTGCAGACGTGTACCCTCTCTATACTTCGGTTTAGATTTGTATGCGTACTCCACACATTAGGATCATACACAATGGCAGAGTAAGTATACATGAAGGACATGGAAGACATTGAGGTAAGAAAAATAAATTAAGTACTTGGAAAAAGTACTTGTCCGTGTATGAAAAAAAAATCCAAGTCATTATAATCTCAATGTCAAACACAAACCCTGAACACCTCCCAACAATATACATCATGGTCAAGGCTAAGGGCAAGCCCAAGTCCTAGGTCAAGTCCTAGGTCGAGGTCATAGGTCGAGGTCATATGTCAAGGTCATAGGTCAAGGTCAAGGTCATAGGTCAAGGTCATGGGTCAAGGTCATAGGTCGAGGTCATAGGTCATAGGTCAAGGTCACTGATGACGTCATAGTGGTGGGGGGAGGCCCAGAACCGGCTCAAATCTCCTACTCTTCAAACACACGAGTTTATGAACTACATCAAGCCTTTAGAAACTTTACCAGTATTTCTGATTGATTATGATACATTTTATGTAAGTCAGCAGTTATATTCCCCCAATACAATGATATACCCTCCTATAATCAAAAATAATTGATGTATCAACTTAGATATTAATTTAGTTATGTATACGGACGGTAGTAAGGATTCACTAGGAGTGGGTGCTGCCTTTTGTATCCCAGATAGACTGGTTACTTTTAAAAGCCAATTACCAGCGGTGTGCAATATCTTCAGCGCTGAAGCGTTTGCCATTGAAAAAGCCCTTTCTTGGTGCTTGGACAATGGCATAGACGAATCAGTGATCATCTCTGACTCAAAATCAGTGTTAGAGAGTATTGAGCATCTCTCACAAAATATGTACAAAAATCCCAATGTTTGTAGAATAGGGTATTTACTCTATAAGCTTTCGCTCATTAACAGCAAAGGTATATTTATCTGGGCCAAAGGACACAGTGGCATTATTGGAAATGAAATGGTAGACATTGCAGCCAAAGAAGCACGAACTTGTACTCATTTAGAGGAAATCTCATGTACGAATGATCTCTTGTGTATCTATAGAAAAAATGTAGACAAGGAATGGATGGAAAAGTGGTCAGAAATATCAGGGAAGTCCACCAACCCCTACTTCCTCATACACAAGGAACTCCCCAAAAAAGTACCCCACATATATCTATATCATGTCCCCAAAAAATATTCCACTATTATAACAAGACTCAAATCAAATCATGGCTGCTTCCCGGCCCATTTACATAAAATTGGAATCCTTGAATCACCCCTTTTTCAATATGATTACGAAATAGCTGATTTGAATCATGTATTTTTCAAATGTGAAAACATTCCTGGAATTAATAATTTTATGAAAAAACTCCAACAAATGAATTTGCAATTCCCCACCAGTATTCAAAACTTATTAGCAACGGAGGATAAAGTTATATATGACCTAATTGTAGAATTTGTTATAGCGAACAAAATATGTATATAAGACCTACAGTTATACAGAAGAATAGAATTAACGTAGGTGTGTGTGGCTAAAGGTTCATATCCAAAGCCAAAACAAAAAAAAAAAAAAAATTATTCCCAGGATTCTGAAAGTACAAGTCTTACCCTTAAATCCTCTGTTTGATTTATCAAAATCTGTTAAGCAGAGCCTGAGTAATGCCAGTTTCAAATTTGAAAACACTGTCATTTAAAAACGTGAGCGTTTCCGACATGAGCGATGTTATGACGTTCTGAAGTAATTTCAGAGAAAACCTTTGATTTTTGGTAAAAAATAAATGGAACCTTTTCTGTTCAAAATTTTCACCTCTTTATTTTTGATTCTTTGATATTTTTGATTTCCACGTTTTTTCAAGTTACAGCTGGAAAAGCGTCGGAAAATTCTTTACACCGGATTTTCTTTCGATTTTCACAAATTCACAAAGTAGGGCCAGGAACTTTTTGGAAACCTTTTTCAAACTAAGCTCAAACCAAATTTCATTGATTTCCAATTTTTTGAGCAGAAGAAATTTCTGGTTACTGTACTATAATAAATAGCTATATTTTGAATAATTTTTGTAGGACTAGCGATACGTACCCGTTTTTTTGTAGGACACTGTATTATTCAGGTGAAGAATACACTAACCTTTCATGTGTTATCATTGTCCTACAGTTATTAATCTTTTTTTTTTTACCGTGGAATTGACAATTTCGGGGCGTAGGACTAGGAACACGCACCATTCAATTTGTAGGACAATATGACCATTCAATTATACAAATATTAATCAAGCAACTGTACAAACATCCGCTGGTTATTAATGATTTTTTATGACCACGTCATTGGTACATGTTGGGAGTGGGGGACTCTTTATTTGTACCATCTATTTTGTAGGAGAAAATATTTTTAGAATACTTTATCAAATTATTTCGAGGTTTAACTGAAAATCTAACTGTTATTAATGACTTTTTTGCACTCACCAAATCGACATAATTGACACCTGCGCGTTTAATTAGTTCCTACTTTCCAGAATTTTCGTAGAAAGAAAAGTTGGGCGTCTCATCAAAACGAAGCTACTCACAAAGATTCAGCCTGTTATTAATCATTATTTTTTTACCGTGAAATTGACAATTTCGGAGCGTAGGACTGGGAACACGTACCATTCAATTTGTAGGACAATATGGACATTCAATTATACAAATAATAATCAATTAACGGTGCAAAAATCCAGTGGTTATTAATTATTTTTTATGACCACGTCATTCCTACATGTTGGGAGTGGGGGACTCTTTATTTGTAACATCCATTTTGTAGGACAAAATATTTTTCGAGTGCTTCATCGAATTATCTCGAGGTTCAACTGAAAATCTAACTGTTATTAATGACTTTTTTGCACTCACCAAATCGACATGATTGACGCCTGCGCGTTTAATTAGTTCCTACTTTCGAGAATTTTCGTAGAGGGAAAAGTTGGGCGTCTCACAAAACGAAGCTACTCACGAATATTCAACCTGTTATTAATCATTTTTGAAAATAGGCGTGGGATCCTGGTCTACAAGGCTTGACCCTGTATCTCAAAAACCAAGCTGTTTTGGGATATATGTTTATATAAACTTTTCGTCCTGAAAACTTTCAAACAATCTCATACCGAAGTTTGTCAACGTACTCAATTAACACCCTGTATATTCGTACTCCACCAGCCACGTTTCTGTAACAACTATCACATTGAAATCATTTTATAAAATCAAGTTACCCAATTCAATGAAACCTGTTAATATAGAACGCAAATTGATATGAGCAATTTTACAAGACATAATTTAGGCACAATATTTCACAGGGCACTTATACTATAATATAAACACAAACACTAATGTAAATTATTTGGCGACCGAGGTAGCGCAGTGGCCAAAGCGCTCGGCTCATGATCCAAGGGTCGTGAGATCGATTCTCCAATGAACCAGACTTTTTTTCGTTAGAAATTAATTCTGGTTTATTGAAGAATACCTTTCCCACGTTTCATGATTGACGGGACTACGAATAATCATACTGCTTCTAAGGTGGCGTATGGAGTTAGTAACAAGGCCTATCCAGAACACGTGGCTAATGACCATAGTAGTCGATGCCAACACACCAAAGAAAAAAAAAATTACTTTTATACAAAATGAAACATAAATAACAATTGACATATATCTGTCGAAATTTGTTTTGTGTTGGTTCGTTGGTTGTCAAATGTCAAATCAATATCAGTTGACATTTGCAATTATTTTGTATTATCATTATTATTATATTATACACTGAAGATCCAATTCAATTTGCCTGGAAACAACTCTGCAATTACACCAATAAGTTTTTCCAGAATATAATAATGGCCAACAAAATGCAGGTGATCTCGTTTTTCCGACTGGTCGTTCTTTTTCCAACCTACCCGTCAGAGGCGTATGTAGACTAATATAGAGAAGAAACATTTCAAAATTGTACGCGGGTAAAATGCGGGTATTTTTAATTCACGGGTATTTTACGTCAAAATTTCGGGTACTTTGTTGATTTGTCATTGGCAACACTGTATGAAATATACAACAGAGTATGATGCAGAACGATGGTGATATTAATATAAATTATTTGGAGGACACTTGTTATAGTAAAAAAATAAAAAATTATTTCAAACATTTGGATTGGAACAATTGGTAACTGAATATATAAAACATTGTAACTAGCTGATTGACTATGTAATATCTGAATGAAATAATTTATTGGTTGAGGTTCATCACCAACCCAAAATAACTGACCACTCGGTTATAACTATAAACATGCAAGGTAAGATGGTAAAACAAGATATCTCTCCATTTCACACACGGAAACTAAATGAAGAAGTATTCCACAACATTAATATGAGATTGATTTGTTGTGACTGGATATAACTCAGTTGATGTCAATGTTTTATTGGACGATATTAATAACAAATAAGGTGCAAATAAACTATATCACTATTTTATTAACAGTATAATTGAAATATCAGAATCTATTGATACACCTACTGATTGGTCTTGTGACAATTATGAAACAATTCAGACAAAATTTTCAACTTTCTTCCCTATTTCAGTAAATGATCTCAAATTTATTATATTTTCACTAAAAAATAAAGGTTCTCTCCTACATTCTACACTATAGGTTTTACAATCCTAAATTTAATAAATACTTCATTAGAGTCTGACATTTTTACTGAAAAATTGAAGTTGAGTACAGTTGTGCCTGTTCCAAAAATAAATAATCCCACGGAAGCTGTTCATTTGCGACCTATGAATACTTTACCACCCATTGAAATAATAGTACACAATCAACTTTCAACATATTTCATTAATAATAATAATAATCTTTTGTTTGGAAATCAATCTGGATTCCGTCAACAACATTCATGTCAAACAGACAGTTCACTATATCAAACTGGAGAAAAATAATTGATGATAAAAACTATATTGTGGCAATTTTTTTGGATTTAAAAAGAGCATTCGAACAATTGATCGTGCTAATATGATAAAAAAAATCACAATACTATGGAGTGGGAGATAAGGTCCTTAAATGGATTGAAACGTAATGGGAAAACACACTACAAAAAACTAAAATTGGTGAATATATGTCGTATGAAATCCAAAATGACATTGGTGTACCTCAAGGTGGCGTGCTAGGCCCATTATTAATTATTATTTATATAAACCATATAAATTATGTTAACGGTTTTGATTTTATAAATCTATATGGAGATGATACTGTTATTGCCTGCTATGGTGCAGAACTAGATGTAACTGTTAATTGTGCCAATGAGGCACTGAAAACATTGAAAGTAAATGGCAACAAAAGTAAAGCTGTGGTTCTGGGGACTAAACAAAAAGTTACAAATGTAATTAAAATTGACTTCCAAGAGTGGGGCAGGATCCATCTCCATTTTGGGATGAGGGTAACATTGCAGTAGGTGGAAACATACTGAGTTCAACCATCTCACAATTCAGCGTCAGATGGGAAAAATAATACGAATAAGTGTTTCTGCAATCGATATTTCAAGACCCATACACACTGGAGACATCATAAAACAATTTTCAATACTACTGATTGTAGATATTACCCCATTTACAATCTCTGAATCTGAATTACTGAGTTTGAGAATTTGAAAAGACGTTAATTGAAAAGAATAAAAAAATTGACTTCAGGATACTTGGCACCATATTCTTACGGACCTGGGGCCCGATTCAAGTGATGTTTCATCCGGTCTTGTAGGTGACACCATCTTTTGGTCAGATCCCGGAGAATGTTCCTCTTTTTTACCTTACGTGTTTTGTTCTTATAAAACATGTTGAAACAGATTAAAATTAGAAAAACAAAATACAAACAAATAAACATATACAAATAGTTGAAAATAATTATTAATAAATACAATAATAAAGTTGGTATATATCTATACAGGGTCCTGCAACTGCGCTCCGGTGGTCGATAGCTCCTAAACGGCGAAACTTAAAAATGTCTTTCAAATGCAAGCATATTTCCTTCTTGGGAGAGTACCTTTGGAACATATTCCGAAGTATACAAGGTGACCCAAAAAAGTGCACCAAACCAAAGTTATATTTTTTGTAATGGAACGCCCTATATTTATTTCATCACATGGTTGAATATATATTACTTTGACCATTTAAAAAATATACGGTCATGTATGTTCTTCATCGTTATTTTCGGAGATATATCGATATTACTTGAAAAAACATGAGTTTTTCAACACCTTGTAACTCCGCGTGGAAAAATAATTTTTAAAATGTACGGACGGTGTGAGATGGGGTGACCCCTGGTGAAGTTTGATTTGTGTAATTCTAGGATCCTACCTAAGCAGGGAGCAGGGAAGTTCTAAGCGAATAATTACAGTGTGCCAAACGTTACAGTAAACATACCTGTACAAAAAGGAAGGACCCAGAAGAGTTATTTTCTTTGGAGTGAAGGTATTGCCAACAAAAGTATAGAACGCTGTACGTTGGGATACGTGCAGGTCGGATACTTATCGCTGATGTACAACACCACCCTCAAGGTGAAACCGAATGGGTTTCGTAACAAAAAAGAAGGAGTTGACTGCTCTGTGTGTTACTGATACAATAGCTCAACTTTACATGGGGCGATTCTGATCAGCTTGGCATACAAATAACTAATCTGGAATTGTGCTAGATACTCTTCCTCACAAACTGACACTAAAATCAATCACTCCTCTGGGCAAAAGGGGGCACACTGGGGCCTTTTCTGAGGACTTGTAACGAATGCTTCACCTGTCAACAACCTGTACTTGTCCAACTTTTGGATGGTTTTGTGAGTAAATGGGACCCAACTAGCTTGGAAGGGCTGTCCATAATGAAAGACTAGTTATCTCAGAACCCTTTTCTGCAAGTTTCAGATTCCTGGTTCGTAGGAATTCCAAGTAGAATTGGATTTTCCGGCGAAATACATCAAATTCTACATGACAACCTTGGTATCTATGGATACATAATTTTCCCTATAAATACCCAGCCGAAATACAGGAGAAGCAGTTCATCTGGGACCTTCTAGCTGGCAACAACTCATACGTTTCAATCCATTTAAGGACCTTACCACTCCATAGTATTGTGATTTTTTGGGATCGAGATCGAGATACAGGGTGATAAAAAAACGTTTTTTTCAAGATTTTTTGGAGTTAACTTCGACATTTTTGACAATAATCAGTTCAAATTGGGCAAGTACAATTCATTCAATAGTACGCACGATACAAAATAATTCAGTTCTCAAATAATTCACGGGGTCCACACATTGCAGCAGCATCAAAAATGGCTCAAAGGTGGCGATTTGGTTGTCGTAAAAAATTAATTGACCCCTCCTATGAACTGGCGCCTAGCGCGAGTGGTTGAAACCAACCAGGGTGTTTTTCAAATACCTCTTGTAAAACTATATCCTCTCCCCATACAACGTATCGAGTCGTAAAACACCTAATAATTGGTGGGCAGGCAGGAGGATAGGTCTCTCTGCTTATCGCCGTTGGCCGACTCACTTTTTCACGCACTTTTTACGCTTCATTTTATGAATGAATATCAGCTGCTCTGGCTTTCGTTCGGAAATTAAATAAATGACATTATAGTGTTCAGATTAGATTAGAATAATAAAATAATTCTGAATTTTAACTTGGGGTTCATTACAATTTTTTTCTGCAAAACACTTCAAATTCAAAACGAATTGATTTGATTTCGTTTTGTTGCCTTTGTCTATAGCTTACTCGTTTACCTAAATAAACTCTAATTTATAATTTTTTGAAATAAAATAAAATGGCAGCTGCTGCACTCAAGCAACTCAAACAGACAAGAGCCAGCAGAGACATTGCTGCGGGTAGAATTTCTGAAGTTTTTCAGGTAGCTCTGATTGCGGTAGATGATGCTTCGTTTCACTCTATTTTTTGCAACTCCGAAGATAGAGTCCAGGACTTTCGTCGTCGGACTGTTAGCTTCGGTGTGTCAAGTTCTCCTTTCATTTTCATCAGAACTCTTCATCAGCTAGCAGCAGATGAAAAGAAAAAGTTTCCTCTTGGTGCCCAAGCCCTCCTCGATTGTACTTATATTGATGACGTCATTATAGGTAGTTAAACCCTTGAAAATCTCAAACTCGAATTAATAGATTTGTTGAAAAGTGGTGGTTTCCATCCACACAAGTGGGCCAGTAATCATGCACTCCACTCTGTTAGAAAATATCCATCCAACTGATTTTTCTTATGATGTCTTCACGCTTGACGCACCTTGCACAAAAAGATCTATTTTATCGGAGATATCACGAATTTTTGATCCCCTGGGTTTTCTCGCACCACTCATATTTTTTGGAAAAAACCTTATTCAGTATCTCTGGCCTCTAGGTTTGCAATGGGACTTGATAGCTCCTCCTGAAATTGTCGCAAAATGGACAAGGTATAAAAACGAACTACCTTTTCTCTCGAATATAAAAATTCCTTGTGTCTTAACTTCTCTCCGATACGATTCTTGCGAAATTCATGGCTTCTCCGATAGCTCCGAACGCGGATTCGCAGCTGTACTTTATTTTCGATACATTCTTCCTGATGGAAGTTTTAAAATTCAACTGATTTGTGGTAAATCTAAGGAATTTGCATTCCACGAATAGAGCTCTGCGCAGCATCCCTTCTATCTACCTTGATGGCTTACGTAATGAATACGTACACTGAAAAAGTTCACTTTGAGAAAATATTTGCTTGGACCGATTCTATGGTTGCCCTATCTTGGATCAAGTCATCTGCTCATCGCTGGAAAACTTTTGTAAGCAACAGAGTCAGTCTGATTCAAGACAATGTATAAGACAGACTGGTATCACGTGCGCTCCGCTGACAACCCAGCTTCTCGAGGTCTTTTGCCTGGTGACTTTGTGAACCATCCTCTGTGGTTCACGGGGCCTCCTTGGTTGGGGAGACCCCGAGAAGACTGGCCATGCTCTGGCAAAATTTTCGTTCCATCTCAAGTATACGAAGAAGAAAAAACAATTTCTCTTATATCTTTCAACTCGATAGAAACTCTTGATTCCCTTCTGGATAAATATTCCTCATTGAATAAAATTACACAAATTTTGGCATATTGTATGCGTTTTTTTCATAATGTCAGAAAAAGAAACGATCAAATTAAATCAAATGTTTTCACTACACTAGAGTAAACTGAAGCTCTACTAATTTTAGTTAAAAGAATTTAACATATATCTTTCACTCAGGAGATTTCTCAAATAGAAAGAAAAATTCTATTACCAAAAACCTTTCGAAAGTTCAACCCATTCAAAGGTGTTCCGTCTTCACCTCCCTTTTTGTAAAATTTGTATATATATATATATATATATATAAAATTATTTGTGTTTGTCTCCCCTATTCGCGAACCCGACTGTGTATTCCTGAGCTCGAGGTGCGCGCGGTTGCCACCATGCAGCGAGAGACCAACGAATCTCAATCAACACGTCGTCGTTCGTGTCATGTTCGAAAAAGCCCCCTAGAAACCTACAAACGCGAGACCTCCAGTTTTTCGTGGTAAAAGGTGTGTTAATGCAAGAACCAATAAACTCTACATAGAAAACCTGTGACCTGGGAAGACATAGCTGACTGGGATCCCTCGTTCTTCCTGGAGATGAACATAAAGGTAAGGAAAACACAGTCACGCTCCCCCTCATAATAATTAGTATATATTCGTTATAAATCCACGGGGCAGTTTCCATCTCTCAATTCAACCCCTTATTTCAGTACAGTCCACAAAAACCCCCAATACGAAACATGGTCCTTACGAGCCGAATTTTCGACTTTTCATAGGTGGAAATTGCCGGTTTGGATTGAAACTTTCGATTGAAACTCAGACAAACATAATATTATATTCTACGATTTTCATAGTAACAGATCTCATTTGTTTTTGAATTTGATTTCGAATATTTGCCCAAAGGAATTACTAAAAAATAACACTTCTCTTTTCATTTCAATAAAATCAGTTACTGCGTAATCTTTTTTGCTCTAGGTAAAAAACTGAAATTCTTATCAGCTGGTCGGACAGGTTATTTCGAATTTCTCGTCGATCGGTTCATGCCAAAATTGAATTTACATATTGAACACAAATTTCTCGAATTATTGTCGACAATTACTACCAAATGTTACTTTGCCCAATAATTATCAATAATGAATTTATTCGAATAGTTAGTGCATTTGAATAACACTTTTTTTGTGCCAACCTTTCATTTCCTTATTTTAGTGGCGACAAAAAAGATTATTCACTTTGGAAAATAAAATTTGTTTTGCATTTCTTTTTTGGGTGCATTTGACAGTACCTCAGGAAGCATTATAAATACAGGTTCACTCATAAGATACAACTTATTAAATATTTGATTTGAAAATTTCTTATACTCTCATTTTCATTTGATATCAAATATTAGATTTGGTCAGTTTCGATAGATCATGGCGGCTAATAAAATAAAACAATGTAAGGCTATTCAACAAATATGCATTGATCGAATGAGTGATTTGGCAGCAATTGCTACTGCTGCCAAAACTTCTACCGATCTCCATGCCCAATTCAAAGCTCGATATAATCATTTGGATGATATTTATCAGGAATTCGAAAGCCAAAATTCTATACTTGTTCCTCTTCTCATCGCTGCAGATACATATAATAACGAAGAATTTAAAACTTTGTCCCGTGCTTTCTACCAAGATTACTATTCAGCCAAATCTGTTTACTCTCAATTGTTTGTTTCGCAGAACGATTCAACTAACTCTGGCACACATGTTACTAGTCATGTGAAACTTCCAAAAATTGAACTCATAAAATTTGATGGCAATCTAAAACATTGGAAAACCTTTCATGATATGTTCAGTAGTTTGGTACATAGAAATCAGGCTTTGACAAATATCGAAAAATTTAATTATCTGATATCCTCTTTATCTGGTTCGCCACTAGCTCTCGTGAAATGCAATCCAGTTACCGACGCAAATTATATTGTTGCTCATGACTCTCTCGTGAAACGCTTTGACAATAAAAGGCTCTTAGCCAATACTCATTATCTTGAATTGGAAAATGCTGCTAAAATTCCTGAAAATCATGTTACTTCACAGAATTTACGAAAATTACTTTGACACCTTTTCAGAAAATATTGCAGCCCTGAAAAACTTGAAATTCCCCACTGATCAATGCAGTTTTCTGCTTTTCAACATGCTCTTGAGACGTTTGGACTCTGACACAGTATCTCGATTTGAAATTCACCATGGTTCTAACGACATTCCCACATTTGATTCTCTTCACGAGTTTGTTATGCAGCAATGTTCTGCTCTGGACAGAGCTGCTGACTGTACTCAAAAAAGGCCCTTGAAGTTTGTTGAACCTACAAGACCTTCTCCCTCGCACTCTCACTCGAATTTATCTCCTCGGCGATCTTTTCATACTCAAGTGAAACAAACCGTATGTCCCGGATGTCATGCCGATCACCTTATTTATAAATGACCTCAATTTTTGGCCATGAATGCTCATGATAGGTATAACATGGTCAAAGCTCAAAAATGGTGTGTGAATTGTCTCGGTTCCCGACATGTGATTCGGGATTGTTCTTCGAAGTCACATTGTTCGAAATGTAGACAGCCTCGCCATACTCTATTACATTTCAAGGTCGTTACTAGTCCCTCTTCTCAACACTCAAAGTCCAATACAAGTTTCTGCGAAGAGGTATTGCTACTACTCCTCTTGTTCCCCAGCCTCTCACCGATAACCCTGCACTCAACTCTTTTGCAGCTGCCACTTCTTCAAAAGGGTTTCAACCTCCTGTCTCTTCTTATACGAATAGAATTGCAATAACTTCTGAAGCCCTCTCGCCATCGATGACCCCAATGAAAACAATTTTGTTATCCACAGCACTAATCGAAGTTCTTGATGCCAGTGGTTCCTATCAGACAGTTCGTGCATTGCTTGATACCGGTTCTCAAATAAGCATTATCAGTCAGAAATGTTGCAGTCGTCTTGGACTGAATTTCCGCAGAAAAAATATATCTTTGTCTATACAAGGCATTAGTGATATGAATTCATCTGCTTCTAAGGCAGTCCCCCTTCAAATCCGACCTTGCAAGAGCATCAATTCTGTTCTCACTCTCAATGCCATCGTAATGTCCAAAGTATGTAATAACATACCCAATCATGAAATTGATATAACGCCTTGGTCCCACATTTCGAATTTGAAACTCGCAGATCCCAATTTTCATATTTCCCGCGAAATTGATATTTTATTAGGAGCTGATATATTTCCTCCCATATTTGACAGTGGTCAGCTCCCTGGAAATGAACATGAACCCAGTGCTTAGCATACTGTTTTCGGATGGATACTCACGGGTGCAGTTTCTTGCAAGCCCAGCTCTAACTCACTGAATTCATTACATTGTTCGTGTGATCCACCTTTGGACAACTCGTTTAAACGTTTCTGGGAGATTGAAGAGATGACCAGAATATGCAAAACCACTCCTGAACCACTCTGAGAAATTATTCATCTCGACTGTTTCAGGTTCATTGTTTCACTTCCTTTTCGTTCATTCGAACCGATGTTTCCCAATTCACGTGAAATTGCCCTTCGTCGTTTTTTCTCGCTGGAACGCCGTTTAAAGAAAGATCCTCAATTGATTCAACAATATTGTGATTTCATGCGAGATTACCTCACTCAACAACACATGTCACTTATCGAACAACCTGAGGACACTTCCGATAGTTTTTTCATTCCTCATCATTGTATAATTCGTCCAGAAAGTGCAAGTACCAAACTCAGAGTGGTATTTGATGTTTCCTCTAAAAGTTCGGATGGCACATCTCTCAATGACACTTTATTTGTCGGTCCCAAATTACAGAGTAATATAGTAACACTCTTGCTCAATTTCAGAATGCATCCTATCTCGTTGATCGTTGACATTCGCCAAATGTACCGAACTCTCCTTTATCTGGCCGAGAAAGAGGAGAAAAACTTTCCGTTAGCTGCCACAGCCATACAAACCTCATCTTCTGTGGACGATATTGTCACTAGTTGCAAATCCGTTGAAGAAGCTCAAGCCCTAAAGTCACAACTGATTTCCCTCCTTGCCCAAGGAGGATTCGAGCTTCATAAATGGAATAGTAATCATTCAGTCTTGCTCTCTACAGAGAAACCCACAAAGTCCACCTCTCTCGATTTTGATAACAGTTCTCCTATTGAAGTCTTGGGTTTGCAGTGGAACGCTTCCCTTGATGTTTTCACATTTAGCCTCTCGGCCCTGAAGCCACCTTGTACAAAAAGACACATTCTCTCTGAAATCGCTCGAATTTTTGACCCACTTGGGTTCCTCAGTCCCCTCACATTATTCGCTAAAAAACTCATTCAACACCTCTGGACTCGTGGAATTGGCTGGAACGACTCTCCTCCAGCCGATGTTGTGGCTACATGGACTCGATTCAAATCAGAACTTCCCTTCATCTCAGACATTAAGATCTTTCGGCATTTATTCCACCATTGTCAAGTAACATCCTGCACCCTTCATGGGTTCGCTGATGCCAGTGAACAGGGTTACTCGGCTGTCATATATTGCAGATTTATGGGTGTCAAGGGCGTCCGTGTTCAACTAATCTGTGCAAAATCGAAAGTCTCATCGTTGAAAACTATATCCATACCCCGGTTGGAATTGTGCGCAGCAACTATGCTCTCTGATCTTTTTTCATTTATTCTCCCCATATTTAGTAAGCACATGTTAGTTGATGACATGTTTGCTTAGTCGGACTCCACAACTCTTTGTTGGATACGCTCATCTCCCCATAAATGGAAATGGATTCAAGAAAACTTAGCTCCCGACCTTTGGCACTATGTCCCTTCCGAGCAGAATCCTGCAGATTGCGCATCTCGAGGTGCTTATCCCTCAGCTCGTCAACTATTTCCAATGGTGGGCGGGGCCATCTTGGCTTCTTGGCCCGTATAATATTTCTCTCGGTAGATACCGTGGATCCAATAGCCATAAATCGTATATATGTCTTTTCGTTTGTTTCTCAACCAAAGCACTCCATTTGGAACTAGCTACCGATCTTTCCACTGACACCTTCCTAGCAGCACTAAGGCGCTTTAT
This sequence comes from Chrysolina haemoptera, assembly GCA_958298965.1. Taxonomy (NCBI): domain Eukaryota; kingdom Metazoa; phylum Arthropoda; class Insecta; order Coleoptera; family Chrysomelidae; genus Chrysolina; species Chrysolina haemoptera. The sequence goes on along the minus strand of OY282585.1, from coordinate 22,604,824 downwards.
CTTCCGCCGTGGGAGAGTAAAAAATTATCAGCGACAATGCCACTAATTTTGTGGGAGCTTCACGGATCCTAAAAGAAATGCAAGATGCAGCCCATCATGAGCTCATCGAATGGGAGTTTATTCCTCCCTCCAGTCCTCATTTTGGAGGATTATGGGAAGCGGGAATAAAATCCGTTAAATCTCATCTTTCGCGAGTAGTTGGTGCTCAAATACTCACTTATGAAGAGTTCAATACTCTACTAGTGCAGGTCGAGGCGGTTTTGAATTCGAGGCCAATCTGTCCTACCAGCTCCGACCCAAATGATCCATCCTCACTCCAGGTCATTTTTTGATACTGGAACCGTTAAATTCACCCCCCCCCCCCCGATGACAATTTAATGCTTTTAAACGTGAATAGACTCAGCCGGTGGCAGATGGTTCAGCGTTTTGTACAAGATATCTGGTCTCTGTGGAGTAGGGAATACTTGCCTACCTTATTTCAGCGAGCCAAGTGGACTGAACCTTCTGAAACTATTGAGATAGGCACTATAGTTCTCATAAAACACGACTCTTTACCTCCTTCACGATGGCAACTTGGCCGAGTGACGGAAATACACCCTGGACCTAATGGGATAGTTCGAGTTGTCACTGTGAAAACCCCTCAGGGTTTCCTCAAACGGTTGGTGGTAAAGATTTGTCCTTTACCTCTTGCTGATTTCTCATAAAATGTCATAACATTTTAGGTGGGCGGTTATGTTCCGTCTTCACCTCCCTTTTTGTAAAATTTGTATATATATAAAATTATTTGTGTTTGTCTGAGATTTCCCCTATTCCCCTATTCGCGAACCCGACTGTGTATTCCTGAGCTCGAGGTGCGTGCGCTTGCCACTATGCAGCGAGAGACCAACGAATCTCAATCAACACGTCGTTGTTCGTGTCATGTTCGAAAAAGCCCCCTAGAAACCTACAAACGCGAGACCTCCAGTTTATCGTGGGAAAAGGTGTGTTAATGCAAGAACCAATAAACTCTACATAGAAAACCTGTGACCTGGGGAGACATAGCTGACTGAGATCCCTCGTTCTTCCTGGAGATGAACATAAAGGTAAGGAAAACACAGTCACGCTCATAATAATTAGTATATATTCGTTATAAATCCACGGGGCAGTTTCCATCTCTCAATTCAACCCCTTATTTTAGTACAGTCCACAAAACCCCCCAATAGGAAACAAAAGGAGAATATGATCTTCTCAGGGTGGGCGGTCGCCTCCATTTCTCTGGTTTACTTTATGACCAAAAACACCCTGTTCTACTACCCAGTAAGCATCGCCTCACATATCTTATAATCGAAAATGCCCATAAAAAGCATTTACATGTAGAACTTCAAACTCTTCATTTTTTACTTGCTCAGCAGTTTTGGATATCGTCTCCCAAACGCGCCATACGTCATGTACTTTCTAAATATATGATATGTTTCAAGAAACCCTCTACCTCTCGAACCATACATGGGTAGATTACCCCCCTCCCGAATTAATCAGTTAAAACCTTTTCAGAGCGTAGGTGTTGATTACGGTGGTCCTTTCAATGTCACTCTCGGGAAAAGCCGCGGAATAAAATCCCAAAAGGCATATATCTATCTGTTCGTGTGTTTTGTGACCAAGGCTGTCCACCTAGAGTTAGCATCGGATCTGCTCTCATTCTCAGAGGCGTTAATTGCCGCACTTCGTGGCTTCGTGAGTCGCCGCGGCCACTGCACACAAATCACTTCAGATTGTGGTAGCAATTTCATTGGGGCTTCCCGTATCTTATTTGATTTCATTAAACAAGCTGCAGACAGTGAGAACATAAAATTTTCATTTAATGCGCCCTCTTCTCCTCACTTCAATGGCCTCAGCGAAACAGGCATCAAATCTGTTAAGGCCAATCTGTATCGGACCATTGGAAATCAAGTTTTAACTTATGAAGAGTTTTATACTATATTCACCCAAATAGAAGCAGTTTTAAATTCTAGGCCACTCTGCCCTCAAAGTTCCGATCCTCGGTTTTTACTCCGGGACATTTTCAGACACTGGCTCTCTTATTGTCTGTGCCAAATCCAGACCTCTCTCATCTTAAATTGAATCACCTCAACCGTTGGCAACTTATGCAGAGATTACAGCAAGATATTTGGAAAAGATGGAGCACTGAATATCTCCACACATTGCAGCAGCGTCAAAAATGGCTCAAAGGTGGCGATTTGGTTGTTGTAAAAAATTAATTGACCCCTCCTATGAACTGGCGCCTAGCGCGAGTGGTTGAAACCAACCAGGGTGTTTTTCAAAGACCTCTTGTAAAACTATGTCCTCTCCCCATACAACGTAACGAGTCGTAAAACACCTATAGGTGTTTTAGTGGGCGGTTGTTTTACTTTTATTATAATTCAATATTTTTCTTTACTCCAATTATTATTATTATTTTGTTTTTCTTTCAACATTCCTCGATTTATTGAGATCAATCATGAAAACAATTATACACGGTTAGCGCGTACCAGTCAAACCCTCGGTATATGCGCGCCTATCGTGAAGATTCGGTAGTATGGCAACAACAGCCGATTTAGCAATAGGTCTCAACGTGCCGGTTTTTTTTCTCCTTGTGCGTTATCAATAACTCGCAATAATCAAACTGTGTCAACCCTAACCAAACAAACTACAGTCCATTTCAACTCCTCATGAAAATCGATGATCGCCCCCTTTGAAGAGAAAATCGATGATAGTCCCCTTTGAAGAGAAGGTCCAGGTAGGTGCATACTCCAGGTTTGATTGGGCGTTTATATCGCATTTTACTTTCATTGTCACTCGTTTTCTATTCATCGTAGATTTTTCTAATTCTGAAAATATATTTCTTCCAATTTACAATAATTGGGTTTTATTTTCAAATTTTTCTAATAACACTGGAAAATGTTTGCATTATTTTCGTTATGGCTTCCGTACGAGTAAATGAAAAACTTCAAGAAAACAAAATGATGATGAAACATAATTGATTATTCTTCTCTCACAATCTCTCACTGGTGGCAGAAGGGTTGAACAAGTCTTGACTCTGAAAAAAGGAGGACCCTGTGAATGATTTAATAAGAAATTATTTTGTATCGTGCGTACTATTGAATGGATTGTAGTTGCCTAGTTTAAACTGATTATTGTCGAAAATGTCGAAGTTTACTACAAAAAGTCTTGAAAGAAATATGCTTATATGAACTTTTCGTCCTGAAAACTTTCAAAGAATCTCGTACTTAATTAACACCCTGTACAGTGTGACCCATTTAAGATGGAAGCACCCCTATAAAACTTGCATTTTTCAACCGATTGAAATGATTATTGTTTCGTTAGGTAGACATCCAAGAAGTCTACTAGGACACCAAATTTCATGAATAAATCCTCATTTCCAGTGCCAACTAATTTTATTTTTCAAGGTAAAAAATCTAGAAAAATTACTAGCGATTTTTTCAGAAAAAATCTGACTACACCACTGGATTCGCGACATTTTCAAATGGTTCATATGTAAATTGCGTTGAAATGCGTCAATAAATAAAAAAGTTATAAGGGAATGAAATTTGAAAAATATGCCGTTTAATTAACCCACCAATTCAACTTCAGAACTTTAATCAAAACGTCGACTACACCACTGTATTGAGGGTGTCTCGAAATATCACTGACTATAATTTCATTGAAATCTGTTGAAAAATAAAAATTATGAGATAAAATGACGTTTTCCTGAAAATCCATTAATATATTTCTCAAATTTTATTATCTTATAATATTTTTATTTATTAACAGATTTTGATGAAATTTTGACTAGTGATATATCGAAACCTTCTTAATACGGTGGTGTTTTCCGAATTTTGATAAAAGTTCTGAAATTGATTCTGTGGGTTGATTAAACGGCATATTTTTCAAATTTCATTTCCTCATAACTTTTTTATTGATTGACGCATATCAACGTAATTTACATATGAACCGTTTGAAAATAGTGCGAATCCAATGGTGTAGTCAGATTTTTTCTAAAAAAATCGCTAGTAATTTTTTAGATTTTTGACCTTGAAAAATAAGATTAGTTGTCCCCGGAAATGGAGATTATACAAAACCCAAATGAGTGAAAATATATGTTCGGTCGATCTAATCAAGCCAGTGCGGTGTTGCCCAGTCATTTACTCAGATACGGTTTGATCATTTATTCGGTTTATTTTGGTTCAACATACATGTGTCCGGGCTCTGGCGACGCCAGTTTCAAAGCCTTTGTCAGTGTTGAAAATGTATTGTTGCTCGTGTAAATTTCTGTCTATACCCCATGTAATGTATCCACTAATTATATCACTCACTCAAACACTTCTAATGAAACACAATGAGTTCACTTTATTCACGGAGCTCCTAATCACTCCAGTACGTACCACCGACTGACTCGTCTTTGGTAGTCTGTCATGATCAGTCACCCGCATTCTTTATTGTTATCTATCATCTTACATGAATCATATATACTACACCCTAGATGAAAAGTTTCCGATAGTGTATAATCAAAAATGGATGTTTGGAACCTTTGGTGTGAATACAATTCAAGAAATAGAAGCTACCCAAAATACTTTACTACAGTAGTAAGCGTATAGCTCTTGAAAATGCTAACTTTGTTAGCGAAACGCGCGTCAAGTGAATGTAACTTAGTTTTGGTGTTTTGGGTAGCTTCTATTTCTTGAATTGATACATAAATAGTTATTTACGTAATCAGTTATGAAAAGACCGATATTGTTCGATAAGTGTAATATTTGTCAAAACGAGCGAACGGAGTGAGTTTGGCAAATTAGGCGAATCGAACAATTAAATCTTTTCATAACGTATTTCATACAAAATTGTATCTAATGATATCATTTCATGAATACAATGGTTGTCTCCTGATATGGGACAGTGGCATTGGCACTTGTCAGAATAAATATTTAATAAGCAATATCAAACGTATCAAAAATGAGTAGTTGTTCCGATGAAATAGCGTCTGATACAGAAGAATCGGCAAATAAAGCATACAATGAATTGGGTCTTATCAGAAGGGCACCAAGCGACATCTGCGTAGTTTCGAGAAAACACCGTCTAAAGTTGCAACATTGCAGACACTTACTTAATTACTTTCACATAACAACATTTATTTATGAATGATGTGAATAATTCAATTCACTTAATTTCTGTTCCTTAGTTCCTTTCTAATAAATAAGCTTAAATACATTTCACACTGAGAAAGATGTTTTACAAAATGAAAATGAAACGTCAGTTGTTATAAAATATTTATTTTAACTGAAACAAAAGTATTTAACTGAACAAAAATTGAGTTTAATGCAAAAATATTCCCAATTGAAATTTTTAATCATCGTTATTTTCCTCTTCAAACTCATTTTCGAAGTCCAGATCTGGCCCAAATCCCTCCAAGTCATCTTCGAATTCTGCTCCCTTCAAATTTTTATAAAATTGTTTTGCATCCGCCGGTATAAAAGGCATCAACGCCTTAAGATCTGCAAGTTTTTTTGTTGAAATTTCCTTTCCTTCTGACCAAAGCAATTCTAGATTTGTATTGAAATTTGATGGTGTTTTTTTCAAATTCTTCTGAATCTTATTTTCATTGAATTCATCATTATTGTTATGGGTATATTTAAAAGAGATACTGAAAGGTTCTCCTTTTGTTATTTTTATAACTCTGGTTTTAAGCCAACTAACTTTTTCTTTGTTTTGGTCTTGTTTTTTGTTGACAACTGCACGTTCTATTGCTTGTACAGAAAAAAAGTCTTCTTTCTTCATTTCTGTTACAGTTAATGGTTTTTTATGTCGGCAATGCTTCATTATGTTTATATAATCATTGCTAGTATAAATTCTTTGATTCATCTTTATTGCTTTTTCAATAAACAAAAAATCTGAATCATTGGGTAGAAAGCTGTGGCCCGGTACTAGATACTTGAAATAAACTGTTTCTAAAGTTTGATGATTTCTGATAATTGTTTTCATCATTAAAACAATCTTGATATTGCGATTCTGTCCTCCGCAACTATCTGACCACATTATCAGCGTCTTTGTGTTTGGATTGAGATGATCTTCAATGAACTTCTTCAGTACAGATCCAACTTCCTGTGCCCCTCGCCCAGCTGTCCCCTCTTTCCATACGAAGCAGTATCCATTTTTCCCACAATGGACACCTTCATTGTACAACCAGAGTTGCCTTTTATAAGTTTGTGGGAATATTGGGCAGTGGTAGAGTTTTTTCCATGTCGTAAGTTAATGTCTCCAGATCAGGAATTTCTTCCGCTTCTTTCATATCTGCCTTTAACGTTTGTCTGGCGGTTTCAGCTTCTTGCAGATGCTTCTCGTGTGCTTCTTTCGTGTTTTGTTGGCTTTTGGATGCCTTATATCTATCGCATACGCTACATGTGTCTTTTACTAATGGCTTTCTCCGCAGATTGAAATTTTCGTAAAAGATTTTCTTGAATATAGTGAAAGAAAGCTTGAAATTCAGATTTTCCTCCAAAAATAACTCGTACATCTTCCGTTCCGTTATATTGTACCCTAGGTATAAACTTTGTGTTGTGGCTCTACAGTAATGGGACTTGTACGTTGGAATTTTTTTAATATGTTTTATTACGGCTTCGACAACTGCATCTGTCAATTTGTTTTTCCCCCCCTGTTGCTCACCTCTCCGATCTTTAATGGTTCCCTCTCTCAATTTGGATACAGCAGTGTTGATTCTCTTAGAAGAAATCCTTAAGGTTTTTTCAAAAAAAGTTTTGCACACAGTCTGGTTTTTTAAATAGTATAACCTAGTATGGGATCGTTTCTCGGAATTTTTAACTCTTTTCCGTTTAATGCCTTCTTCTTTAATATTGGCTGCAATGAACGAAGTTTGTGAATTATAATACGCTAGTTTATAAAATTCATCAAAAATTTTTCTTCTGTCGTCGTCTGAAAAAAGTGTATGACACCTCTTCTTGCATGGACATTCGTAATTCTCAATAAAATGTTTTGAATGAACAGGTTTTCCAGAATGCGTGTAATAGTTTTTATTACTGTGTTGAAGCTTACTTTTTGTCTTAAATGTCTGTCCTACGAATTTTCTTTTCCTTCCTTTTTTTGGTCGTCCTGTTGCAGTTTCCGTTAGGTTTCCATTATCTTCAAGTTCATTTTCGGGCATGGGAATGTAGTCAACATCATTTGCATCTTATACTTCTACTACTTCTGAATCATGTTCTTCGAGATTATTATTACCTTGGATGTAATGGTGAATATTATTATCAGTAGTTGAAGTTTCCGCTGGCTTTTCATTTTGGACATGAATAATCTGTTGGTGCATATAACTTTTGTTGCAGTTTCTACTGGTATTTTGTTTTCATTCACACATTTTCATGTCTGGGACAGAATTTGCACTGGATGCTTCTGCCAGGTAATTATTTTCTTCGACGTCGTGTGATTGAGTTAAGTTAACTAAATCCATTATAATTACTGGAACCTCAAGTAATACTTCATTGGAGTTTTCACCTGATGAAACGGTCGGAATTTGATCTTCAAATACACATTGCATATTTTCGATGTCAAACAGTAGTTCTTCCTGATTATTGAGTGTCTCATCAAGTAATGTGGAAGAGTCGTGAAGAGTGGCGACTTCCAGAAGATTTTCCTACAAAGAGAAGAAATTTGTCAAAATCTAATCAATGATTCCTTCACAATTGTATGGATATAAAACTCCGGGGAAATATCGATAATAATAAAATTCACTTACCCTTTCCGTATTTTTAATTTCGGATTCTTCCTTTTATTTCCCTGCTGCAGAATCTAATGCCATTTGTACCAATTTTCTTCCGCGATTCATGACTTCTGATGAAAATATACCGTCAACACACTGTCGATAAAACACTTGTGGTCGTAAATGATAGTTAACCGTCTATAGATCGGTGATAACTGAATATATTATTGACTTGCGAATACAACCCCAGACAAGTGCAAACATGAAAAAATAGTGCATTCCTTCATGAACGAACACAAACGAAACTAACCGACACTATAACTAGGAAGTCAACAATAATCAGAAGAGAACCAAGTCACAATAAGGAGTCCAAGCGACGTTGCTGCTCGTTTCGTTGAATATCTAATCGGAACCAGGCGTTTAGGTCTTTTCTGATTTATTCTGTATCTGCAATGGTCCACTTAGGTCCCAGTGCAATGTCATTTTTCAACTGTTAATACATATCTGGCGCTTGGTTCTGTTCAGAAACATGACCTGAGAGTATTTATTTGTCGTATGGTGCCATAAACTCATTTTAACAAAAATGTCGCTTGGTTCCTTTCTGATAAGCATTACCCTATTAATACCACAAAAATCTAAAGTTAGATATGACGCAGCAAATCCTGTTTTGAATATTTTCAAAGATAAAATTATTAGTTTCTTATTCTATTTCATTACACAAGTAGTTGGTTAATAAATATTACACAACTCATTTTCACTTGTCTCAAGTGACAGTTTTGAAAAAACTGACGTTTCATAATTCACAAACGTCATGTAAAACCTGACTTTTCGAAACTGAATTAGATAAAAAATATTTATTAACTTTGTACTTTGATCGTATATTGAATTTTCGTGGTTCGATTAATAATACTCCTTCCAATTTGCAAAACATTCTTGAAAATTTCGATACAGCACTGCAAAGATTAAAAATTTAGATAAACATATGTCAAAACTTAGTTAAAGAGAAATTTGTGCTTGAACTGTTTTTCTGCACAATATAGGTATAGATATACCAAATCGTGTCAAAGGCCTATCAGGCACATCCAAAGCCTTGGAAACAAAATTTGGTTATGTAATAATTGGGCAAACCCGAAATTGTCTTAATCAACAAACATTTTGTGCAGTATTAGGTCTGGTATCTCTAGTGGAAAAAATGTTCGAATTAGAAGATTATTAAATTTCTAAGGAAAGCACTGACGAGGAAATTCCTCAACAGTTGTTTTCTGAAAACGTATCTAGGAACGATGCTGGCCGATTTACAATTGCCCTTCCGTTCAAAGACGATCCCTCCATATAAGGAGATTCCTTCGAATTAGCAAATTCCCGATTGTTTTCATTAGAGAAACGATTGGCTAGAGTTCCTGAATCAAAAAACTTATAGTAACATTTTCAAAGAATATTTTGAAAAGGGTTAGGTATATGTCCCCAATTAATAAAAAAAAATGAATTCACCTTCCTATTAAATTCCGCATCTTTGTAGTAAAGTAAAAACGTAAAAGTAGTTTATTTAAATAGGAATGTCCTAATATACAAATATCAAATACAATATAAAATAGCTAATACAAATAAAATAAAATGAAAATTGAACTACATCTGATAGATATTGTGAAAAGACTCTAACTGAGAAGAAAAGAAAAAATCTGAAAGTGAAAATTCGCATTTTCATTCAAATAGCATTTTTTTAATTCTCTCTAGTATTCATTGAACAAATCATTAAATAAATTAGATAAGGAGAATGCTATTTAAAAAATATCACTCACAGAAATCGTTCATCTCATTGAAGCAAGGTTCGCTTCTCTCGCATTGAATCCCCAATACATTTTGGTCGACGAAAATCTATTTCGCTTTGCCAAGCTCTTCAGAGAAGCGAACCTTGCTTCAATGAAATGAACGATTTCTGTCAGTGATATTTTTTAATAACATTCTCCTTATCTAATTTATTTAATGATTTTTTCAATGAAAACTAGAGATAATTTAAAAAATCAGCAGTCTGAATGAAAATGCGAATTTTCACTTTCAAATATTTTCTTTTCTTTTCAGTAAGAGTCTTTTCACAATATCTATCAGATGTAGTTCAATGTCCAGCGTGGCTTGTGCCGGGGAAGTGGTTGTTTTCTGTTAGATATTACAAATAAATCACATTTTTCAATTTTCATGGAGAATATTCCCCTTTTCAACATGAATACCTCCCAAAAGGTTATCTTGAACGATGGAAAATAGGGACTAAAGTTTGTCTTTCAGTCGCAGATGATTCCACAACAGATTTTATGAATATCCTATTCATATTTTTGAACTAAAATCAAAACGTAACTTACAACTGTGATTTTAATGTTTTGTTTTATTTGTATTAGCTATTTTATATTGTATTCGATATTTGTATATTAGGACATTCCTATTTAAATAAACTACTTACGTTTTTACTTTACTACAATGATGCGGAATTTAATAGGAAGGTGAATCCATTTTTTTTTTTATTAATTGGGGACATATAACCCTTTTCAAAATATTCTTTGAAAATGTTACTATAAGTTTTTTTTTTTTATTCAGGAACTCTAGCCAATCGTTTCTCTAATGAAAACAATCGGGATTTTGCTAATTCGAAGGAATCTCCTAATATGGAGGGATCGTCCAGCATCGTCCCTAGATACGTTTTCAGAAAACAACTGTTCAGAAATTTCCTCGTCAGTGCTTTCCTTAGAAATTTAATAATCTTCTAATTCGAACATTTTTTCCACTAGAGATACCAGACCTAATACTGCACTGTTGATTAAGACAATTTCGGGTTTGCCCAATTATTACATAACCAAATTCTGTTTCCAAGGCTTTGGATGTACCTGATAGGCATTTGACGCGATTTGGTAATAAGATCTCAAAAAAGATCGATGCACCTAGAATACCATCAACTCTTCCAGGAGATCCGAAAGTAGGGTCTGCTAGAGAAAGATTCTTCAAATGTTCAAGCGGTTCGGTATCAACAGGTGTGTCTGGCGAGAAATTAGTTATTTTTTCAAGTATGAGTGCTTTCATTGCGGATATTTTTATTGTTTTTGTGATTTGAGGTTATGACGAAACTAGTCTTACCCTTCACTAGTTCAATGGATCCCCCAATACCTACAATATTGGAGGGGTGCTTATTGTAAGGAAGGCCTAGTCATCGATAACAATTGGCAGTTAATAAATTCGACATTGTACCACTATTAATTAGGAATCGAATTTGACGCTCGACGCCCCACCTATTCACCACCTTAACAAGAGCTGTGCCCAATAAGACTAACTGATTTCTTTCTTTGATCATATCAATTTTTGAGGAGATAGTTGTACAGCATGCTTGAATATTATTTTGGGGGATTTGTGTACTAGAAGTGGATGTACCGGATTCAAGTCTCTCAGGCGGAGAAACATTATTGAACGTTTCATTTTCATTACAACATAAAAGAGTATGACAACTTAATTTCGATGGACATGAATTTACCCTATATTTTGCAGAAAAACAGTTCAAGCACAAATTTCTCTTTAACTATTCGGAATCTCTTCACGTGAGAGCATTCCTGGAAGAATTTGCAATCTTGCGCTAAATGAGGACTCTGATTACAAGCAACACAATTAGAAAAGGTGCGGAATGATGTTCGTTTTTCGCGAATGAAGTACTAGGTTTCTGAACATTGGTAAAAGAACTTAAACAAAATTTTTCATTTTTTATAACAATTCAACTTTGTTGCCTCAATAATTTGGCCAACTCCTCATACCCGGGCAAATCATTTCTAGACCGAATGAGTTCGAAAGAGCTGATTGTCTCTTGGGGTAACTATGATAGGGCAGTGTAAGTTAACATATGTTTATCTAAATTTTTAATCTTTGCAGTGCTGTATCGAAATTTTCAAGAATATTTTGCAAATTGAAAGGAGTATTATCTATCGAACCACGAAAATTCAATATACGATCAAAGTACTAAGTTAATAAATATTTTTTGTCATTATATGTATCAATTCAAGAAATAGAACTATATACCCAAAACACCAAAACTACGTTACTTTCACTTGACGCGCGTTTCGCTAACAAAGTTAGCATGTTCAAGAGCTGTACGCTTACTACTGTAGAAAGGTGTTTTGGGTAGCTTCTATTTCTTGAATTGTATTCACACCAAAGGTTCCAAATATCCATTTTTGTTTATACACTATCGGAAACTTTTCATCTGGGGTGTAGTATATATGATTCATGTAAGATTATAGATAACAATAAATAATGCGGGTGACTGATCATGACAGACTACCAAAGACGAGTCAGTCGGTGGTACGTGCTAGAGTGATTAGGAGCTCCGTGAATAAAGTGAACTTATTGTGTTTCATTAGAAGTGTTAGAGTGAGTGAATAAAAACAGTGGATACATTACATGGGGTATAGACAGAAATCTACACGAGCAACAACGAACGCAATGATATGATAATACCACATAAATAAGAGAGACGCACTACTGCACACCTCTCCTGTTGCCTCGCCTGACGAATTAACAGCTCAGTTGACATCCCGTCCTCGAGCGAGTAGAGGAGAAATTGTTATGCTCCCTCAACATTATAGCAAGCTATTCTTCACGCTCTCATAAACCACCATACCCCAGATGAAACCTTTCCGATACTGTATGTATCTTCTAAAAGCTTCCAAATCATATCATAATTTTTTGGCATGGCTTCAACACCTCCACAAGTGTTAAAAGCTTTACCAGTCGAACTATCCCAAACTGAAGTTTTCAGCCTTTTAAAGTTCTGTCTTGGTATGAACAAAATGTTTGAAATTTTCGCGAAATAAAGGCCACAGGGCCAAGTCTTCTCCAGAGAACTTGACAAACTCTATTTTAGGCATATGTAATTGACCTGCTCTTTGCTCAGCAATCTGTGGAGTCTGAGTTTGCATTAGCAAATATTGCAAAATATTCAATATGGGAGTATAAATCATCAAACGCGTCTTTGGTGTTATAATCGGGAGACAAATCAGGATTTAGTTTCTGTTTTGTTGTTGTTTTGAGCATTATATCACCAATAATTTCTTCGTGTTCCTCAATGCATTTTGGAAATATAACATAGCGATCTTTGAAGTTTCTAATTTCGATTGGATTGGACGGATCTTTCACCAAATCCAACCCTGCTTCGTAACATAATATTGTGCACGTCGAAATACATTCTCACGTTTGTCTTGTACTCTAGTTAGTTTCGATTCTAGTTGGGCTTTTTCTTTTTCTGTCATGGTCAATGTCAAAACCGAATCGATAAGTTAATGACATAAATCGCTATTTCATTGAATCATCCAAAAGTGAGTTTGAAGTCGATAATGACACAGAACAATATTATGGTCAGAAATCCATTTAGGGAGTAGAAAACTTTAGTTTCTCACCCACCAATAATGATGAAGTATTTTCTACGTTGTTATCCATCAAATCGAAAGCAGTTGGTGCAGATGAAATAGGAATTAACATGTTGTTACATAGCTGTCCTTTTATATTACCATGCGTCACGCACAATTTCTGCATAAAAAATAATAGATTTCAAACTTTATGGAAGAGCACACATGTAATTCCTCTACCAGAATTTACAGCTCGAGAAGAATATAAAGATCTGAGACCTGTGTACCATATTGAAAGCGTTTGACAAAATTTTGATTTTTCAAAAAAAACACTTAGATGATACCAACATATTACCGGATTCAGGCCATTACATAGTTGCACCACAGCATTGTTCAAAGTTACCGATGACATCCAAACCGCGCTCGATGAAAATAAATTGTGCATCCTGGTCTTGTTAGATTACAGCAAAGCCTTCTATTGCATTAACCACCATCTGCTTTCTTCTATCTTGCACTAAATAGGTTTTGCTGATAATGTAATTGACTTGATGAAGAATTCTTCCGTGTGCAGGCAGTGGCGTATAACAAAAAACAAACCCAATACATCCTTGTAGAGAGTGGTGTTCCACAAGGATTTATCCTGGGACCACTACTCTTCATTCTATACACACACGAATTTCATAAAAGTCTGAGAGACACTGATCTTCGCATTTCTATACAGATGATACTCAGGTTTATTACAGCTTTGAGGAAAAGAATACAGTAAAAGCTTGTTCACTTATAAATGATGACCTTGAATCCATGCTTTCTGTCTATATCAAAAAACTTTTGCCTTTCTGTCAACGCTACAAAATCAAATGTACTTCTCTTTGGCCGATGGGCTGCAAGAAAAAGATGCAGTGGCATTGTTCATATTGAAGTTAATCAAGACACAATCGAACTGATAGACATCACAAAAAACCCTGGGGTCCTTTTGGACAATGACTTGAGGTATTCTTCACACGAGACCATGATACTGCGAAGAGCTTTTTGTAATTTGAAATTCATTTACTGCAATAGATCACTACTTAACAGAAAAATAAAAACAATTATTTGAGAAAAACTGGTTCTATCTCATCTCAACTACGCAGATACAGTTTATGGACCAAATCTACTAAAGACAGATTGGTTGAGAGTACAACGGGTACAAAACTGTGTTGCACGTTTAATATTTGGATTGAAGATTGGTACAATGTCCCAATTTATCAGTGACAGTGGATGGCTGAAAAGACTTTTACATGCGTGTACCACTGGTCTTCAACACAAAACCTCTTTATACGGGTGCTTTCATTTCACCTGACAAAGCTTTACAACTGGTTACCTGATATATACAAAAAAATGACACTGTCTCAAACATGTAAAAAAAATGAATTAAACATGATCTTTTGAATCAGCTCTTGGCATGGATTGCGTAAATCGATCACAATATTTCATATTTGTATGTATACATAAATAAGTTTTTTTTTGTTAATGTTTTACTTGATTATATTATTTTTCACCCGGACTCGTTCATTTGCAAGTCAAATGAACGGCTCTTTCATGGTTGAGTGGCAAGAGCAAACACTTGTGTAAAAACTAGTAGTTTGAACTCTGCCTTTTGATAAGATAGCAATGTTATATGAAAACTTGTAAAATATGTAAAAAAATCTTGTCAATAAAAGCCTTTATTATAATACGACCTTTAGGAGTAGGAGTATTATACTGCCATCCTCTCGGAATGTACAGCGGGGCTAAAATTTTTGTTTTCGAGAAAGGAGAAAAGTTTCGAGAAAAGAAAAGGTTTAGAATGAAAAAATATAATTTTCGAAGGAAAAAAAATGTTTGTCGGTCCGTTTATCTTTTTTCGAAAATTTCGAACCCCCGTATCTTCGGAGTCTTCGAAGATATGGCTTCGAAATTTTAACCTCGTTTATAACTCGAGAATAGTAATCCTCGATTTTTTCGTTTCGCGATCGGAAAACCCGGAAAAATTTTACGCGGGTTTTTCCGATTTTTCACATTTTCGCCCATAGCTGGTAGTTTTGATTTTTTCCCTCTCATATTTTACGGACGTACTCGTGATTTTTTTCTACCCACGCTGAATTTTTTTCGAAAAATATTAAAAAATAAAAATGTCTGTGGTTCCGTCTGTCTGTGGTTCCGTCTGTTTGTGGTTCAGTCTGTCTGTATCCAATAAACACCTTCGTATTTTCCGAACCCTCGGAGATATCGCTTTAAAATTTTAAATACTTTAATAACTCGAAAAAAGTATCTCGAAAATAATTTTTTTTGCGATCAGAAAACACGGAAAAATTTTACGGAACTTTTTTCGACTTTTCGTTCCGTACACGATTGGGGTCGGAGCTTTCGTTTTTTCCTCTTCATATTTTTTTTGGGGAGTACTCCTAAACATATTCTAGAGCTCAATCGTTTTTGAGGATATTCGGAAAAAGCATAACGATTTCCCGGACAATTTTCAAAATGTACTTTTCTTTGAGCTACTATTGTGGCTAAAACCGATGAAGGTAACTAGGATGCGTGATCAACGGAACGATCGGAAAATGGTGAAAAACTCATTTTTTCGAAAATGAAAATTCTCATTTCGGAAAGTATCAAATATTTCCAAAACGACTTCAAACATCTAAATTTCTCAAGACTTTTTCCGATCGCCTTATTCCATCAAATCAGTAGTGCAGGAAATATTTCAAAAAAACCGGAAAAATCGGAACCGATAAAAATTTTTTTTTTTGCCAAAAATACCTCTCAACGAACTCCATCGACCCTGTTTCTTCGAATTCAATAACAAAGCGGGAAAAAAATAAAACCCAAAAAAAAGCTGGACTTTGAGAAATAATTTTCACTGATAATCTCCCTAGTGCTTGAATTATTGCCGGAAATTTTTCGAGTACATGAATTTTTTGAAAATTACCCGAGTCGCGCAGCGACGAGGGTGATTTTCTTAAGGAATTCATGTACGAAATAAATTTCCAGCAATTAATTCAAGCACGCGGGGGATTCGGTAAGAAAATTTCACACCAAAATATATTAAATTAATGGTTAATTCAACTGACTTGTAGATTACTCTGAGAGAAAACAAGTTGTAACATCATTGGGCCATGAATGGTTTTTGTTGATATTAATGACAGTTACGCGTTGGTTTTAGTGGCGGTGTTTGTATGTGAGAAAGGAAAATTCATTTTGCGACATTTTCAACCTAAAATTACATAGCACATCACGCAGAACTAAAATAGTTTTGACTGGTCCATGCGGATTGTCTATTGGGAAGTGATGTGGAAAGGAATTCTTGCAAATTTCAGCCGAGTATTCACGAAAAGATAAGTTGAATAAAATTGTTTCAAATATTAAGTTCATCAAGTCAAGCATAGATAGATTTGATTGATATACATTTTTTACCGATGGACCTATTCATCGTTGAAATGCAAGATTACTTGTGCTTCGGACTTCCATCGTCTTAATGGTTGAAAGATTTCTACTTCTTTCAATTTTTCACTACGTTTCAATTGCTCGAATCGGCAATCGTCTTCAGGTGAATACTTCAAAACAACGTTGAAATGCAAGTTCTCAAAATATTTTCAGACACATTCGAAATATTTAGTGAATATATAATTATGAAATATTATCTCCTTTCATATGAAAAATAACATTCCATTTGTACATAAAAGCAAAATGTTAACTATCACATGTCAAACATTTGACAGAAAAAATTCCACTTATTAATTTCGCCCAGGGTACCAGGAGGATAAAAATTTCCGGAAATTTTTTGGGTTGCCATGGCAACTAAATAAAAACCAATTTTTTGATTGGCTGAAAAAGTGAGGTGTGAAATTTTCATAAAAACGCCAAAATCTCAGAAACTGAAGATATGGAAAAGTGTGTACGAACAATTTCATTGTACTTCATCAGTACTACCAAAAGTTATAATATAGTAGTTTACCTAACAAGTGCGGAAAAGACACTTTACGCTCGTGTTAGCCTACACTATTTTTTCTACTAGCGGAAAAAACACCCAAAAGTTAATATAAAGAACATTTATTATTAAATATATATTTAACTATACAACCATACTTGGTGAGCTTTCTATTTCAACCTTCTGCGACGCAATATTTAAATGTCAGTATAATCCGCAAAAACCAAACAAATCTACTTTTTCGCTCTAAAATGTTTTTTCCGCACTAAAAAGAGTGCGGAAAAACTTTTCCGCACTAGTGCGGAAAAGTGTCTTTTTCAAAAATAAAATGAGTGCGGAAAAGTGGACTTTTCCGCACGCTAGTAGGAAAAAAAATCCTATTCCAAAAATGGAAAAATTCGTCGGGACTTGGTAAAGACTAATCCCGCGCCCACACTTGTTATTATTATTATTATTATCATTATCATTATTAAGTTACTCTCTCAAGTATGGTAAAATAAAACACTTGTCTACTATGGCAGTTCACAAAAAACTTGCTTCGGAAAATATGGCCAATGGATGTGGATACACTAAATAAATTGTAATTGGTAAAAAAATATAATTGGAATTCAACGATAGGTGAAAGGTTTATCAAATTTCAAAACTATATATGGTTAGAGTTTAAGGGTCAATCCGGATCGTTTAGGACCAAAATGATGTATGGTAAAATTTCGTTTGCTTCGAATTGCAACGCGATAAAAAGTCATTAAACAAAGTTAATAAAAAATCGGACTGTATTTCAATCGGAGTAAGGTTCCAAATAACTTACCTGGATTTCCCATTGATCGTTTCCAACCATACCGTTTAGGAGAGGGGCAGAAATGAAGGAATATATTTATATATATTTATAACCGGCTAGAGTTTTCAATGATACTACTCATACGTTATTTATTATCACAGCACACATATACTGGGTACATGCGCAATGCGCAATGCGCAATGAACATCTGAACATCTGAACGACTACATAAATTACTGGGTGAAGTGACATGCAACTAACAATAAAAATTAATAATGATAATAAGAATTATAAGTATGTATTGGAAAACCCTAATAGTAATGATAATTATAATAATAATAATAATAATAATACGTCTTTATTATTTTCCACTTAAAGTTGACATATATATACAAATTAATAACGATTTATAAATAATTGGAAAATAAAGGGCGAAGTTCATTTTCTCTAATGAAGCAATCGCTTACTTCATCAGGAAAATGTTCTTCCACTCAACCCTAGTGTGTATTAGTGTGTATTGACAATAGCTCTCTTTCCAAATAATCATCAGCTTTATCTATAAGTTTTATGACTTCTGAAAATGAAGTATATTTTGACTTATAACCATGTGGAATAATTTTAACAATGGTGGAACATGATATCCAATGAAATAAAGAGAGTTCATGCCGTCACACATTTGTCCCAAAATACTTATAATAGCTCTTTTTGTTTCAGATATGTCTCCCACTCCTCCAAATCAGTTACAATTATCTCAGCAGGTTAATGCGGGTTATGAAATTCCTGCACGTCTACGAACATTACACAATTTAGTCATACAGTATGCTTCTCAGGGTAGATATGAAGTTGCTGTTCCTCTCTGTAAACAAGCTTTAGAGGATTTGGAGAAAACTAGTGGACATGATCATCCAGATGTTGCTACAATGTTGAATATTTTAGCTCTGGTTTACAGGTGAGTGTTTTCACAAAACTCGTTAATATTTGCATGGCATTGTTCCTCCCTTTTTTTAGTTGATTCAACTCCATAGTTGTAGAGCAAACATGCAAAAACCGAAAAATGAGTATTTATGCATTTTGAAGTAATGACAACAAATGGTACAGCATAACTAGAATTACCTATTCGTACTCACATGTATACATATAATCAGGTATATCAGCCGTCTAAGAAAGCTGGCAACTTAGCGGTTGTCACATTCTGAGAGACAAGTTTGACAAACCAGTCATAGTCTAAGAGCCAGAGGCAAATAATTTCTCTGAATTTACTCAGACTAGTTTTTTTTTACAGTTGATAAAAGTAGTTGTTTACACAAACAAACTGTGGTCAGTCAAGCCAAACTGAAAACAGGTGTTTTATCAGGTACACTATCAAAGTTGTCATACCTAGTGAGGTTATAACATGAATTTTCCAAACATGAAAAATTTTAAACAAATACATTATTATTGCATATAAATCAAAGTTATGTCAGTCAATTAGCTGAATTTGTATCAGAGCTGGTCAGTCAGCCACAATGTATATACGGGGTTTATCAACAATGCATGAGTATATGATAGCTCCCTAGAGACAATATTAGTTAGGTTATGCAGGAGTGGCGGGACTTTTGAATTACGATCCATCCGTGGATAATAATAATAATAATAATAGTTTTTATTCACAGTACTGGTACATATACATGATACAGAGCTAGGGTAATAAAGAACACAGGCATCACAGAAGCAACATTTCCGAAAAAATGTTCCTTGTGCGTGATATTGCCAAATCTTAACACCTGTAAACAATAACTATAAATAAATAATTAAAATAGCAAATACAATATTGAACTGAATATGATCTGTTGTTCTGTTTTGTTTCAATACAGTGTAAATATATATATTTAAAAACTGAGTTTTGGAAAGTATCAAAAAAGAAACTTTTCCTTGAGGTTGCAGTCAATTGGGAACGGCCAGTGGATAGAAAAACTATTTGTTAAATTATCAAGCTTTCGAAAAGTATATTTTCTTTATCAAGATATCTGAAAAACACAAAAGAGTCCATTTTGTAAAAAATGTGACTTTATGTTATAAAAAAACAACTTACTAACTCGAGGTTGCTATTAAGAAGATCACAGTGCACTTCATAATTAAAAAATCTTACACATTAGTTTGTAAAAACGAATAAAATATAAACATGAGCTTATTCGAAAATCAAACATGATTTAAGAATATTTCGGTCGGCACCATTATGACCAAGAGCATGCAGCTCTACTCACATCTTGTCACACAATGGCACCTGGTACATGGAACACGCAGACGGCTGACAAGACAGCTGTCAAATGTCCCAGTCAATTGTTCGACAAGTGGGAGAAAACCGCATGTTTGGTGTAAATGCTGCCAACTTAATTTATGGCGGTTGAGTTTGAAAAAGAGAAATATCACTAATTTTATTTTTGTCAAAATTCAGTACATAATTGTAAATCACGCTGAGATTTGCAACATCAGCACGTTTATTCATACAGTTAGGTTCATTATTGATGTGCACCATTTCAAGAAAATTTCTTTTTGAATAGTTACTTTCTTTTGCTAAAATTTTTGGATTGTTGAAATTACCAAAATGGTTTAATTGAATAGTGTGTTCTGCAAGGGCACAACTATTCTTCTTCAGTTTACATAAAAGTGATTGTAAACATAAAAGTGATTGTAAACTAAAGAAGAATAGTTGTGCCCTTGCAGAACACACTATTCAATTAAACCATTTTGGTAATTTCAACAATCCAAAAATTTTAGCAAAAGAAAGTAACTATTCAAAAAGAAATTTTCTTGAAATGGTGCACATCAATAATGAACCTAACTGTATTACAATCACTTTTATGTAAACTAAAGAAGAATAGTTGTGCCCTTGCAGAACACACTATTCAATTAAACCATTTTGGTAATTTCAACAATCCAAAAATTTTAGCAAAAGAAAGTAACTATTCACAAAGAAATCTTCTTGAAATGGTGCACATCAATAATGAACCTAACTGTATGAATAAACGTGCTGATGTTGCAAATCTCAGCGTGATTTACAATTATTTACTGAATTTTGACAAAACTAAAATTAGTGATATTTCTCTTTTTCAAACTCAACCGCCATAAATTAAGTTGGCAGCATTTACACCAAACATGCGGTTTTCTCCCACTTGTCGGACAATTGACTGGGACATTTGACAGCTGTCTTGTCAGCCGTCTGCGTGTTCCATGTACCAGGTGCCATTGTGTGACAAGATGTGAGTAGAGCTGCATGCTCTTGGTCATAATGGTGCCGACCGAAATATTCTTAAATCATGTTTGATTTTCGAATAAGCTCATGTTTATATTTTATTCGTTTTTACAAACTAATGTGTAAGATTTTTTAATTATGAAGTGCACTGTGATCTTCTTAATAGCAACCTCGAGTTAGTAAGTTGTTTTTTTATAACATAAAGTCACATTTTTTACAAAATGGACTCTTTTGTGTTTTTCAGATATCTTGATAAAGAAAATATACTTTTCGAAAGCTTGATAATTTAACAAATAGTTTTTCTATCCACTGGCCGTTCCCAATTGACTGCAACCTCAAGGAAAAGTTTCTTTTTTGATACTTTCCAAAACTCAGTTTTTTCAGCTAGTCCAGTCAAGAGACTACCCGTCTTTTAAATATATATACAGCGTGATTTACGTAGGCCGTGCATTAGAAGTTTTTTAACTTGCAGTTAGACTAGAAACTTGAAATTTGGTATGCTGTCATAATTGATCATGTGCGTTCTACCTCAAATGTTTTCAGTCCTACAACTATACAGGGTATGCCAAAAGTCGGTACCAACTTTCTTATTTTAAATGGAAACCTAATATTTTTTGTCATGGTTCGATTGGCCTTCTGATTATGACTTCAGACAACCTAAGTTATGTTACTTATCTATCACAGTTTTTGAGGTATGTCGATTTTTCTGAAAAAAATTACGGCTGTAGTAGTTTACGAAAACACGTGTAGCCCGCAAACCGTTCAAAATTAGGAAACCAAATATATGGAGCAGTTAGCTGGTAGTCCAGGCTAACACCTGATGTCCCATCGACGGTCCCATTTTGTACCATATGGGCGCAGGCGATTTTTGAATGTCGCAATATAAAATTGTCAAAAACTCAATTTTTTCAAATGGCACCTACCATTTTTTTTAAACCATTCGAAAGAAAATTGAATTTTAGGATGAGTTATTTCAGCATTCCCTATACCCAAGTTCCACCTCTATCGAGTTATTCAATAAAAATCAAGAAATGCCTTATCCTGTCGAATGCTTTTGTGTTTATTCAAGTATGCCATGAAAACAAAAAACAACTGTAAACAAGAAGGTGCTATTCTGTCAAAGTAAAAACGAGTCGTGCTAATTCTTAAATAAAGTTGATTGGAATATGGAAAATTATACAAACGAAGTTGTGTTTGACTTGTTTGTTATCCACGGCATGTGTCAAAAAATTGTGCAGCGAACTGTCCGAGAGTTTAATTTGAAATATCCAAACTTACCGAGGATGACACGGGGCAAGTTCTCACGATTGAAAACTAATTTTATACATTTTGGGAAGGTGGCTAGACCCGTTACGAGAGTCAAACCACTAACTGGCAATGACGATAATCAAATTACCATTCTCGGATATTTTCAAGCATATCCTCAAGCCTCAATACGAACGGCGTCTTTGGAATTGGGATTTTCATACTCTGCAATACAAACCATTTTACACCGCCATAAGCTACATCCTTTCAAATTTATACGATTGCAAAAATTACACCCAGGTGACTTTCCCCGTAGAGTAAACTTTTGCGAGGACTTATTAGTTACTCAAAATACAAGAGCACGCCGGATTCTTAGACAACATAATTTGGACTGATGAGGCAAAGTTTTGTCAGCAGGGAGTTTACAATAGGCGCAATCGACATTTTTGGGCTTCTGAAAATCAACATATGGTGTTCGAAGTTGAAAATCAAGTACAATTTCGAATAAATGTGTTTTGTTTGGTAATGAACCAAGAGGTACGCTACTTTATGTACGATGAAAATCTGAATAGTGACAGATATGTAGAAATTCTTCAAACCGTAATAGAAACATTTCTTGACAATTTGCCACTGGTTAGAGCTGCACGTTCATGGTACCAGATGGATGGGGCACCACCGCACAATACACGAACTGTGTTTACCACATTGACATCCATGTTCGAGGACCGTTGGTGGGGAAATCGAGGACCCTTTCTCTGGCCTGCAAGATCTCCAGATCTTACCCCTTTAGATTTTTATATTTGGGGTAGGGTAAAAGATAATACAGACTTTTGACAGTCTCGATCCCAACGAAGTCAGACGTGCTACGCAATCTATCGAAAGTAGAATAATAGAATGTTTGAACAACAATGATGGTCATATTGAACATTTACGCTAGAGTTCTGTCAATATTGTTCAATATTTTTGAATAAATTATTACAATTTTCTTTTGTTTCCATGGCATACACACATAATCATTCTGCAAGATAAGGCATTTCTTGATTTTTATTGAATAACTCGATAGAGGTTGAACTTGGGTATAGGGAATGCTGAAATAACTCATCCTAAAATTCAATTTTCTTTCGAATGGTTTAAAAAAATGGTAGGTGCCATTTGAAAAAATTGAGTTTTTGACAATTTTATATTGCGACATTCAAAAATCGCCTGCGCCCATATGGTACAAAATGGGACCGTCGATGGGACATCAGGTGTTAGCCTGGACTACCATCTAACTGCTCCATAACTTTGGTTTCCTAATTTTGAACGGTTTGCGGGCTACACATGTTTTCGTAAACTACTACAGCCGTAATTTTTTTCAGAAAAATGGACATATCTCAAAAACTGTGATAGATAAGTAAACATAACTTAGGTTGTCTGAAGTCATAATCAGAAGGCCAATCGAACCGTGACAAAAAAATATTAGGTTTCCATTTAAAATAAGAAAGTTGGTACCGACTTTTGGCATACCCTGTATAGTTGTAGGACTGAAAACATTTGAGGTAGAACGCACATGATCAATTATGACAGCATACCAAATTTCAAGTTTCTAGTCCAACTGCAAGTTAAAAAACTTCTAATGCACGGCCTACGTAAATCACGCTGTATATATATATATATATATATATATATATATATATATATAGGTTTCTATCATTTGTGTGTCCATACATTTTATATTTACACATGTTTCAGCGTCCCCCACCTTTATGCGTCCGTATACGGACGCTCAAATGTAATCCCTTATTATTTCGTGTGAAAGAACTGCTAGTGACCTCTATCATTTTACTTTCGAACCACCGTATTTGACAGATTACTGTCTGTGGCCATGAGTTTCACTGTGACTTTGACGGAGTTACATATTCGCCATCATGTGGACGCTAAAGTATCACAAGTTGATCAAAATATATTCACGTGTAGTTCAAGTCATGTCCGTTGCAGCGCTTCAAACGCATACTGTATACTTATTGTGGACTACATTCTGAGATACTTCAGCGTCCGGACACTTGGCAACACACCATTTGTATTCGGGTGGTTTCTACGTGGTCTAATTTATCGTTGATGGACTCAGTGGGGCAACAATGAATACACGAGGAAATAAAATTCGCATTCGAGGACGCAACAGTATTTTGCATTCGAATTAAAACTAATATGAGAATTAAAAATTAATAAATAAGTATCTGTCATTGTCAATTGACATTTCGTGTTTGAAGCAAAATTAAATATCTAGGTGATATTTTTTGCATGACTATCGTACAGTTGTGTGCATAAAAAAGTCGTACAGCAGTTATAGGCTATTGTGAGTCAATCTTAATTGAACTTCTTATCGACTTTGACAAGTAGTGTCAAAATTCAAACTATTTTTGTTAGTAACGCGCTTTTAACATTTTTTCAGCGCAATTAGTGCAATGCCTTGTACGACTCTTTTATGTACAAAACTGTACGTCTTTTACGTTCTAGAACAAGAAAGAGTCACTTCGCTTACTGAGATTTTAACGAAAAGTCAACATTTGAGTTCTGTTTCCGAGAAAGAATAGTTTAGTTCTGTACTCAGATGAAATGCAAAATGTATTCAGTATGACATGTTCGATTTGCAAAGGAAGAAGAAAAAGCACAAAATCTCTATTGATTCATGAATTCCCAAAAATTTTGGTAATCCATTTAAAAAGGTTTTCTCAAACAGACAAATTTAGAGAAACATAAAAGGTCACTATTGATTTTCCTCTAAAAGGATTAGATATGAGCAACTTCACAGCAGACAAGGAAGCCCCTTGTCTATATAACTTGTACGCTTTGTTGAATCACAGCGGGTCCAAAAAAACTGTTTTCAGACGTGTTGCGTACACTATTTTTTCCGCAACCGTGTAGACTAACAAATCAATGAGACACATTTAGTCTAAGAGACGAAGAGATGTCGACCTTCACCCATCTGTTAACCGGATGGAACGTACGTTTTATGAAGTTTAATAAATAGACAAATATACCTTTAATGGCTTGCCTATCTGAATGTAGTCCAAACTATACACAGTGAGTTTCAAAAATTTGCCACCACATGGAAACTTTTTTATTTTCGATTCGGGCCAAAAAATTTTAATATTCATAAAAATTGGTGCATTGCGGAATCCTTGTATTCGAGTTATAAAAATTATAAATTTCCTAACGGTGTACAGGGGGGAACAAAAAAATGAATTTTGATCAAGAGTAAACTACCATGGCTGTGATTCCAAATTTGAATATTGTTTTCAATTCTAAATAACCTCTTTGAATGCACTTTTTATAATGTCAAAAATAAGGGGTAGTTTACACCTGATCAAATTTCCTATTTTTTGTTCTCCCCTGTATACTGGAAATTTGAAATTTTGACAACTCATAGATATGCAAGTAGTCTGCCATGCACCAATTTTTATGGTGATTAAAATTTCCTGAAAAATCGATAATAAAAAAGTTTTCCATATGGTGCAAATTTTTTAAACTCACTGTATATAGTATGGACCATATTTTGGTAGGCAAGCCTTTATAGATGTATTTGGATATTTATGTCACTCTATAAAAAGTATGTTTCATCCGGTTAACAGATGGGTTAAGGTCGACCTCTATTCCGGCTCTTAGAATAATTTATTCATTATAGTTCTTTGTAGGACAAAATTTCGAACATTTTAGTCCTTATATTTGTATTAAATATTGAAATTTGAACAGAAGATAGGTAGTTACTAAGAGAAACATTCTAATTCTTATTCAGATTAATATTCACATTAAAATTCGAGCACTTCTCAGCCTAGTCCGGGAAGTACGTACTTCCTGGACTGGAGCGGGAAGTGCTACTTTCTGAAAGAAAAAGCGTCCGGAACGTAGGTTCTTCCCGGACGGTTGCCGAAAATAGTAATTTGTATAGGAAAAAAATCAAATGAATATCATACAACTTTATGAATTTTTTATTGGATCGTAAATGCCCCCTCTTCTGATTTGGTGTGTTTATAAAATCAAACTCAGCACACTTCAATGGATTGACAAAACTATATTATTGTTATATATCTCATGATGGCGACCCTGAACACCATTTTGATTTTTTTTATGGAAGTCTTGTGAGATTTCACTTTGAACATCTGGTTGAGTATTTCTTGTATTTCTAGAATATTAAACCGAGATATGCACCACACCCAAAATGTATGTTATAGTAGGTAGACTTGAATACTGCATACTGAATGGAAAATAACTCCATTTTCATTACAATACAAGCTTTTATTTAGTTTCACCTGTGCGTTTGTAATCAAATCTTGCAAGTCAAATATAAGACATTTCTAATCGTCTTTCTAATCGTAATTCAAAATTTGGCAGGTGTTCATAATTTCGGTGACAATGCATTATGAAATTTTCGTTAGAGAAAAATTAAATTGATAGGAGAGGGTAGGGATAGGAGAGGGTTTTTGGGGTAGAAGATTATAGATTTTTTATCAAAATTCATAAATCCACGACGGCGAGCGAGTTTTGTAATCATGGTCTGATTCTCTTCAAAATTGGTACGTGGGGTATTAGGGGTCGAAGATCATGAATAATTTGCTAAAATTCATATGATGGCGGACGAGTGAATATTTAGGTGGCCTCCTCAGTGAAGAGCTAGATAGTTCAAAACTCACAGGAAACGGTCCCTGTAATAACCATGCTTTCTTTGAAATGCATAGATCAATGCGTACTAACTAAAAAGCACAGAATGATATAATTTTAAAAAAAATTTAAAGACAAGCTTTTATTCGAAGGCGCTAAAAAGTAAAAAGTAATTTCTTGAGATTTGAGTTACAGATTCAAAAGCTTATTGCCACTTTCGTATTCGAACCGAAAACTTTGGGCGGCTTTCTATATATAAGTATCGGAAAGTTTTCATCTTGGGTATGATAGTTTCATGAGAGCGTAAAGAATAGCTTGCTATATGTTAAGAGAGCATTACAATTTCTCCTCTACTCGCTCGATGAAGAGATATCGACGTGATCTGTGTGTGGTGTGTCGCATTGCCACGTGGTCCGTTAATGCGTCGGGTGGGGTAACAGGAGAGGCGCACGGTAGTACGTCTCTCTTAATTATGTGGTATTATCACATCATTGCGTTCCTTTTTGCTCGCGTAGATTTCTGTCTACACCCCAGATGAAAAGTTTCCGATACTGTATACATTTTATCAATTTATTCTTCAATTTGAATAATATGATTCTTCTCCAGAAAAATTTGAAAAATGTCGGTGCCGAGATGGCGGACGAGATTCGTGATAATAGTCGATTCAAAATTGGTGTGTAACTGTTTGTGGGGTCAGAGATTAAATTCAAGATGGCGGACGAGATTTGTTATTATGATCAGATTCGATTCAAAATTTGTATGTGGGGGTTTTTTGAATTCTATGTCAAAATTCATGAATTCAAAATGGCGGCCTAAGATGGTGAACGAGTTTTATGGTTATGGTCAGATTCGATTCAAAATTGGTATATAGGGGTTTTCAGGGTCGAAGATTTTGATTTTTTATTAAAAAACAAAATTATAGTTTAAAAAACTAAAGAACGTGCTTTACTTCCAACAATGACTAAATACTATAAAATAATTGTCAATGTAATTACTCAAATGCAAAAAATAGTGGGGTTCTTGACTTCAGTTTTCTCGAGCTTTTGAACGCTCAGTATTGTAAAGTTTAAATCAGTAATATAAGAAAATAGTTTGTAAGCACCAACGCTTTTTCACATTCGAGTTATTACATTGTCAATAATTTTTTACTTTTCAGTCCATGTTGAAAGTAAAGCATGTTCTTCATTTTTTTTTAACTTTTTTATTCACTTCATTGCGCTTCACAGGTTCACGAATCTTTTGACATTATTTCCTAATGATATGGAATTATACGTCTACATATATTAAGTTACAAAATACCAGACATGGCAACACTGTCGGACGCCGAAAGTATTCTATATTTTGCGTCGCGTTGGAGATACCGAAAAAAGTTATTCGAAAAAGTTGCTTAGAAATCGATTTTGACCCTACATACCGAATTTCAACGCAAAATTCGAATTTTGAATTTTTTTGTAATTTTCATATTAAAGTCCGATTTTCAATTAATGGTTCTGAATAAGAAGCTACGAAAACAATAAATTCGTCATAATGTAGGAATAAGAATGAAAAACATAATATTAATTATGAAAAAATTCAAATTTTGTTTATTAGTTGTTACTAAAAGCAACAGAGACGATAAAATCGGTCAAAATTATATGACAATTAATGGAAAACTATTTATTGAACCGAATTCGAACAGGAAATGAAATAAACACTAATATTGGAAGTCAGTTCTAAATATTGTCTCTCTCAACTGGCCCGCCCTCAATTCCGATACATTTTTCAATTCTTTTTATATTAATATTGGCCCCTCTCCTAAGTTCTGGAATACTTATTTCATGGCAGGCTTGCCTTATTCTCTCACAAAGTTCTTGCCGATTTCGTGGCTAGCTATGACCAGTCGAAAAGTGAAAAAGTGTGGAACACATCAAGGACTTTTGTAGCACAAATGTAACGGCGGATTCTGGTTCAGGAGACCCTAAAATTCCAAGACCCCAATTCTTGAGTCATAAAAATATACAGAGTGTCATCTATACCTGGCAGAATTGATAACGCTTATTTATTCGTAGCGTTAAGTTGATTTACAAAATTTCTTCTCGAGTTATAAAATACCCAAAAACATTCAATTGATGCTGTACAAAATACCAAATATTACTTTTTGATGCCTAGATATGATCAGTTGAAAGTTGAATTATAAAGGAAAACATACTGAAGATTCTTTTGTCTCCGAGCTAACACCATCCTGTTGTTCGAATCATGAAATTACATAGAAAGTCATCTGTAAATGGAAACATGTCTAACTCTTTATTAAATAAATTTCGTTGCTAGTTTTACAGATGACACTTTGTATATTCTAATGACTTAAGTAATTAGATCTGAGTGATTTAGATTGTTTCGAGCCAAAATTTGGTTTTGTGATGAAAACAAGCTCTGAAATGTTTCCCAGTTTTCCTATTTCTGAATATTATAAATAAAAATATAAGTAGTATGTCAAAGCCGGTTTCGCCTCATTAATTTGAATTTTCGCTCTCGATGGCATCTGGTCATCGAGATCTCCGCCATTTTGGTTCTTCGGCAAAGTTCTTCAGCAACCCCCCAACGCCGAAGAAGGTGGGGGGAGGATTGCGGAAGAAAAAAAAAAAAAAAAAAAATTTTTGTCCCCGAGTGGGGCTTGAACCCACGCCTATTGGCATGGCAGCCGAGTGCGCTACCAGTGAGCCATGACGGTTCCCTACTAATGTCGATTTAAAACTCGTAGCTTTGATAATGGGAAAAAAAAGCCGATTGGCGGCAGTCGCAATAAACATGGCGGTGTAGGGTGTAGCGTGTGGGGGTTGAGAGAGAGAAAAATTGCAGGTACATGATAGGCGTAGAGAGCAATTGGGTGTGTGGGAGAAGAAAAAAACGACCTCATGTGATTCGTTGTGTCGAAAAAATGGCCGTCGAAGCAACGCCCCCCTGCGGTACATGATAGATGTAAAGAGCGGAGGGCGGGCGGGGAGATCAAAACGACCTCATGTGAAAAAAATGGCCGTCGAGAGCCCCACGCCTACGATAGCAATGGCCGCCGCCGAAGCATCTCTCTCGACTTAGAACAGGCAGCAACATGTCCAGACTTGAGTTGGAATTCCGAGAATCGTGTGTGACGTCACCATGAATGAACATCTGGTGTTTACTGGCGAGCGGCGTGTGTGATTCTAGGAAATGATGACTCAGCGAAATCGAGACATGATTTGGCCTTGGACTTGTTTATCGCTCCACAGCAAGTAAACAACCACATCCGGTGGTTGTTTACCCAAGACCATTATTTTCGAGAAATGTCGGCATGAGACACGATTTGACCTTGGATCCCACGGTCTGTGTCACGTCGACAGAGAGCACACACACACACATTTTGCAACTCAAATGAAACAAACAGATATGCGTATATTTTTATTAGACTTCAGTGCCAGCGGCGTAGTATGATACACTATCAGTAGTGTTACAACAGGCTCTGTAACCCAAAATCTGAACATAACCTCACTTTGGGTGCGAGCGTGGTGGCTGCTCGCGCGCGTGACGTAGTAGGATGCGAGCGTGTCGACCATCTGGCTTTTAACCGGCGTAGACAGCGTTCGCTGGGTTCACCGCGTGACGTATTCGGTTGGAAGAGAGTATATGACAGCAGCATTTCAGATTGGTCTCTGTCATGTTGCGTTGGAATAGTAAGGAGAGTGAGATTTGGATGTTGCCGGATTTAAAATTAAGCAGTAGAGTTACGGAGGGCGGTACGTTGCCGGTTATTTAAATTTAATAATTGAAGAAAAAACATATATAGGGTGTAGCAAAGTAATATCACAGAAAAAACAGCTTGTCAAAAATCGTATTATATACGGGGTGTTTGAAAATAGTCATCAATGAAGAGAAAAAACAGCAGGGTGTCTCAAAATAAATCGTAAAAATGAATCATCGCATCATTGGGGCATCGCTTCATTGGGGCATGCAGGGATTCAGAAGTTTTTGTTTTACATATATAGGGTGTGTCAAAATACATCATTTAAGAAAAAATATATACCAGGTGTACCAATGTGCTAGTTGAGACAAAAAATATATACAGGGTGTCTCATAAATGTGCATCGTGATGGGGGCCGTCATTTTTAAAGTGCGATTTGAAGTGAAGTTGGCATTTTAAAATGGAAGATAGAAGATGGAAGATAGAACAGACAGAGTGACAGATATTCAGTTTGATCGAACCAGAACGAACTAACCTTAGATAGGTAGAAAACATGGCGGTTGTTGATGTTTGTCAACGTGTTACGTTTGATTGGTCAACGCGCATCATAGTTCGTTGTACAGGGACGTCCCACACATTTTTTCATTCGGAAAAAAATATATACAGGGTGTCTTAAAAAAACCTCAATGCTGTCATTAGAAAAAAGATGGCGGTGTCTGATTGGTCAACGCACATCATGGGACGACACATACAAATTATTCATTGATACAACTACTTGCCCATACAGAGATTGAATTACATCTGACATCTATGTGATGATCTTCGATGATAGTGTTAGATAGGAGACAGGAGATAGGAGACAAAAGATAAAAGATAGAAGACAGAAGATAGGAGATAGGAGGTAGGAGTCAGGAGACATATAGATTGACAGGTAGGCAGATATTCAGTTTGATCGAACCAGAACGAACTAACCTTCCATATAGAGCATTTAAAAAAATCGTCTGATCTAACCAGAACGATCTAACCTTACGTATAGCGTCTTACATTGGAGGATTCGAAACAACTACTTACCCATACAGAGAGGTCGAATTACATCGGACATTTAAAAACGTATCGTTGGGGATTTGAGGATTTGAAAAACAACTACTTACCTATACAGAGAGATTGAATTACATCAGACATCTATGTATTGTTTGATCGAACCAGAACGAACTAACCTCAGGTACGTCAGTAATCCAATCCGCGCTTATGAGAATAATAATTATAGATGTAATATTCAGAGTGTGTTAATAATAATGTTTAAAAAATGTGAAAAATGATGGGGAAACGAGGTTGTAATGTTTTAACGTGCTATACCGGGTGTACCAACATGTCATTTAGGAAAAAAAACGACAGGGAGTCTCAAAATTAGTCATTTAAGAAAAAAAAAAGATGGCGGCTGCTTGTTAACGTGCTATACCAGGAGTACCAACATAACATTCAAGATAAAAAAACAACAGGGTGTTTCAAAATACATCATTCAAAAGGGGAAAAAACATGGTGGTTGTTGCTGCTTGTCAAGCAGACTGACAGATATTCAGTGTGATCGAACCAGAACGAACTAAACGAAGACAGGAGATAAGAGAGAGAAGATAGGAGACAGAAGATGGAAGATAGGAGGTAGAAGATAGAAGACAGGATTCAGGAGACAGACAGATTGACAAACAGGTAGATTGACAGATATTCAGTTCGATCGAACCAGAACGAAATAACCCTACGTAGGTATAGCATAGAGATTGAATTACAGGGTATCTCATAAAGTGTATCAAGATGGGGTCTGTCTTTTTCAACGTGCGATACCCATTTTTTTCGTAACCTTATGAACGTCCATTTTAATCGCATTTTTGCATGTTTTGACGTATCAAATTTTAATTACTTTTTGGAATGCCAAAAACACCAATTTTCGATACATATTTTATACGTTTCGGCGTTTGAAATTTTGTGTTTTTTTGGAACACCAAAAAAGTGTATTTTGAGCAAATTTGAAATGTCTATTCTCCATAAGAAATACATGTAAAAATGTATTTTTAACACTCGTAATTTTAATCATTTTTTCGAATGTGTTTCGTTACATTTTTTACACATTTTGGCGTTTCAAATTTTAACAATTTTTTCGAACGCGAAAAACGTCTATTTTCATCACATTTTTGCGGGGGGACTGCCGCCGCAGTGAAGTCACCCCAATGTATTATACCGATTGACGATTGAATACTGACAGATTGACAGGTAGGCAGACTGGCAGACATTCAGTTTGATCGAACCAGAACGAACTAACCTTATGTTTGTAAATGAATTTTGTTGTTGTTTTGTGGTACATAGTACCACAAAAAACCAATAAATTTTGTGTGATCTAACCAGAACGAACTAACCTTCAACTGTCAGAGTCGCAACAGTCACCTGTCAACTGTCAGAGTCGCTTCAGTCACCTGTCATTTGTCTAACTAACCTTATGTAAATTTCGTCTGACCTAACCAAAACAATCTAACCTCATGTTGGTAGATATATTTGGCCTGATCTAACCAGAACGAAGTTACCTCACGTCGGCATATGCAGAGCCTCCCAAAAACGTAATTATGTGACTATTGTCTTAAGTAACGTAGACCTAATATTTTAGCGTGTGATGCATTCAGTCATGAGTGATGTAGCAGTCACATGCTAACGTGTGATATCTTGCATTTAGTCAACTACTATAGGAGTCGTAGTCTTCTCATTTGAAAATATCATACATTCAGTCAGCTGTTGGTAGATACGTGGACCTAACATTTCAACGTGCGATACCATGCATTCGGTCAACTATCCTAAGAGAGGTTGCAATCTTAAATTCGGTTGTTTGAAGCACAAGTGACGAGGGACCTTAGCGTTCAACGTGCGATTCCATACATTCAGTCTAATTTCGGAAGTGATAGAGTTTTCAGAGTTCTCAGAATTCAAAGTCTAATACTATACACTCAGGCAATTGTCAGAATTGACGTAGGGCAGACTCAAATGTCGAAAATGTCGTTGAACGACTCACATAGTATATTTGTATTTAAGTAGACGTCATTTAAGCTTATTAAAGAGAGGTTGATTTATATACCGTTGAAGGTATCCCTTTCCAAGTAGTTTTACAAAACGAACGCATTATAGACGAACGTTGATTTCAGCTGCAATGAGAGAAAAATATTCAGTTGCACAAGTCTGCAGAGAGAAAATTGAATTAACGATTGAAGAAAAAAACCTTACTTTGAGATATTGCCTTCTCATTTGTATACACGAAGCGAGCAGAATGTGGGGCCCCATAAAATGAGTTGTGTGGCACACCTCGCACACCACAATAAAATGTTGTATAGTTCATCATAATAAAATAATTGTTTTTTTGGGAACAAACACTTCGGAAAATATTAATTTTTTTATTTAAAAATACACAAAGGTACTCACATAAAATCAAAATATACGTGGCACAAAACACTTCACATATTTCCATGGTACACATTGTAGAAAAACTATTAAATTTCGCTTTTCACTCAAACACGTTAAATCAAAGCATAAAGTATCCAGGTTGAAAATTTAGTGTTTTCAAGAAATTGTTTGAGTGAAAAACAGAACAATTCCAAAAAGACATATAAATCAACTACCTTGAATTATATTAAGAACAATTCAATAATAAAATGAGGGCCCAACAAAGTCGTGTAGTTTGCAAACTTCACGACTTCACTCAATAAACAATATTTTTCATTTGGAAATGTTTCCTACGCGGTTTTTATATCAATCGGATGTGATGTTGTATCCAAGGTTATTTCACGTTGATAAACTTGAAAGAATATTTTATTGAATTATTTTCACAGCTTTGCCAATAATATGTCTCTTGAAATATTCTCAAAATGTAGTTGTAGTGATTTTCCGTAGGTAATAATGTCTAACGAAATAATTTCACAGAAATTTGACAAAGAACAAGTTTTAATCTACTACAACAGGAATTTCATGCACATTTTTGATAATAATAATAATAATAATACTCCCTCATAAACACTCGTAGAGTGTACCCAAAGGCATAGCCTGTGCGGGTAGAGGACGGCTATTATTATTATTTGCCGTGACGCTCCGGGGCGACTTACTGATTTTTGGTGGCGTATTCACTTTTCAGCTGCAGGAAAACCCGGAAAACCTACAGCACCACCTATTAAATAGAACAAATCATTTGTGTCCCCGAAAACAAATTATAACATAGAATAACTTATATATTTTGCGAGGAATTGGGTCATTTGCAACGAAATTTTTGAGGATTTGTCGTACGCAACCCCCACAAAATGAATCATGACATAATAATAACGTACACAAGGAGGTTTAAAATACCACCTTAAAGAAAAATCATATAGGTATGCATGTTTCTGAAATGAAACGTCACAAAAAAAATAAATATAAGGTGTTTAAAAATATGTCATTAAACATAAAAAATTCAGTCACGTATTTTCAGTAATTTTTTACGTTACTACGCTGACAAAATGAGGGATTTTTCGCATTAAATCCAAATAATATTCGAAACGGTATACTGATGTTGGAAAATGGTATTCGAAACGTTTTTCAGCTGTAATAATAATTAGAATGAAATGTTGAATGTCACTAACACGAATATTAGCAGAAAAAACATACAGGGTAGTTCAGGAAGATTTAAAAATCAATTGTTGAAGAAACGAACCGTTGCGAAGTGTATATAAAAATAATTAATGAATTAAAATCGTGGAAGATATTCGCCAAACGTTATTCAACGAATTGAGTACATGACAACTAATGGGAGACATCTATCATTCAGCTGGAGACTGTAGGAGTAAGGTGTATACAGGGTGTCCCATAAAGTGTAATAGTGATAAAAATATAATATATAAAGAGTGTTACATTAATTGCGATAGTAATAAAAATATGCCAAAAGGGCCATATTTCACATCCTTCACCAAATAAATTGGAGGAAAAGTAATCATATATTTATGTACCAATAAAATAACGTGGTTTGATTTTGAAGGAGTGAACATTATCGATTCGTTTGAATATCAGGACACACGGTTCAAGACTTTTTGTCGGAGAGCATCAAATACACGATATAGTAAGTACCCTTCTCTCCAAATGTTTCCACCAGGTGGAAAATATCAGGCAAACGTCTGACAGCAAACAATTACTTCCCTGGCTAATACCACGACGGACTTTGAATTACATCTGACAGGTATTTCTGCAACGTTCTTCCGAAATGACCCACTTGCAGATGATTATTGTAATTATACAGCAGAATATCATTCAGTTAGCTGGGGAAGACCACTTGCAGACCCGTTTCGAGGTTCTTGCCTCATCATCAGTACAGGGTAGGTCGGACAACGTTAGAATCATCCTGATACAGCCAAATGAATTATAATCCATTGTATGTATAACTGATATTTCCCTACAAATGAAGCAGTGACTTACAGGTAAAGTCAGCCGCAGAGCCACCCGCGGGGAAACCAAAAAGCAACAGTTAAATAATTCCAGATTTAAAAATTGCACTAGACATAACTCTGTCATTTTTAGAGATACAACTGCATGTCGGTACTCCAAAAAAAGAAAACGATTTCTAACATATATTGCAAATTCACAATTTCTGTCAGAGTCATCGTGAAATTTCGTGGCCACCGTAAAGACTACTATGTGAGGATGGCAGATAAACTTGAAAATTCCAATGGAGTTTATTCACAGAAAAACAGTTTTCTCAGTCTTGATTCTTGAATATTTTTTTGTATTCCTTTCATTCAGACGGGGTCAGTTATTTGCTTTACTTCACCTCTTGAATTCAAACAAGTTTGTGCAGTGTTTTAGTTGGAGACAATATTGGAATGACTTCATTTTTCTGACTGAAATGTATGTTAATTCAAATAGAGAAATGAATGAATGTGGTATTTTTGGGAGTGGTCAAATCTAATTGATTCCAAATGAGTCTTGTGTAGTGTCTCAGAGAAGTGAGCGAGTTGTGAGGAGGATTTCGTCGACGAGACATATGAAAGGTTGAGAAGATATGAGATGGATATATATATATATATATATATATGTTTACATTTATCTGACAACTGTCATTTGAAAAAAGATTTATTAAGAGAAAAAAGATGGCGTCGTTTGATTGGTCAACGCAGTTGTACAAGTATGTTCTGTTGCGTTAGGAAAAAATATATATAGGGTATCTCAAAATAGCATTAAAAAAATATGGAGGCGTTCGATTGGTTAAGGCAGCACATCAATGTACAGGGTCGCATCATAAATTTCTCATTTGAAACAGCTACTCACCTATACATAGAGATTGAATTACATTTGACATTTATGTGATGATAGTGTTAGATAGGAGACAGGAGACGGGAGATAGGGGATAGAAGATAGGAGATAGGAGACAGAAGATAGGAGGCAGAAGATAGGAGACAGAAGATAGGAGATAGGAGACAGGAGAAAGGAGATAGAAGATAGGAGATAGGACTTAGGAGAGAAAATATAGAAGATAGGATTTAGGAAACAAACAGATTGACAGATATTTAGTTTGATCTAACCAGAATGAGCTAACCTTACATTGAAACCGTACAACTACGTTTCAATTTAATTTCAATTTCTTGGCCCACAAAGACGTATGACAAGTGAGTATTTGCCTCTAGCTCAGTGAAGACGGGGAGGTTCGTTAGGTGAACACTGAAAGATTATGGATCTTGGGAGGGCGCCAGGCAAATTTAGTCCCCTGGCAAATACCTAAATAAGTAACAATCTTCCATCCTACCAAAAAGATTGTAATAACAACAGCCAAGTAAATCTAAATTGAGTTTATTAAAGAAATATCTTTATATCTAGTACATATGAATGATTGTTAAATTGGAGCTAATGAAAGCGCAAGAAAACAATTGTTGAATGATGAGAATCAATTATTTAACAAAAGCTCAGAGCTTAACAAAAGCATGCAGGCAAGCACTTAAGCAAAATCATGTAAGCACAGTATGTCAGCAAAGCATGTGAGCAAAAGCATGCAAGCAACCGGTATATATTCAATTAACAACTAAGAAAGTAAAGTATGCAACCAATGAGCAAGTAAACAGCTAGCACTAGGCATACCAGCATTAAGCAAGTACGCGATGAGCAAATAATCAAGGAGCAAATAAGCAATAAGCAAAAGCAAATAGGCAAAGCAATAAGCAAATAAGCAAAAGCAAATAAGCAAACAAATAAGCAAGCAAATAAGCAAAAGCTATAAGCAAGACAAATAAGCAAAAGCTAATAAGCAAGCAAATAAGCAAAAGCAATAAGCAAGCAAATAAGCCAAGCAAATAAGCAATAATTACACCAAGTCGCAACTAAGTACTTAACACATAAATTAATGAGCGAATAGCAGAGATCAAGAGCGTGGGGAGCAAAAAGTAAAATGTTAGGAGCGTAGCGTCGCTTGAGCTCAGGCGTAGGCGCATGGTATGGATCATCAATCCCGAAAACAATTAATAAACCCCTCAATTCTCGCTTTACAATAAAGAAAGCAACAAAAAAAAGTGCAGTAACTAATTACTAATAATAGCTGTAGCATAAAAATAAATATAGCAATAACTTCAGTCAAAACTTGCGTGCTCCATAAGTGTTAGAATATCCCTGGACATCCGGTATATTCATAAATGTTGGTTATTATGAAGTCCCATCCAATAAGGACGTCCTGTATGTCGCCACAAGAATTTCAAGTCTTGAATCCCAGCAAAACAAAAACCCTAGAGAAAAGGAAGGTATAATCAGGGTTATCCTTCACTAAGAAATATTATACTTGTGCACCTACAGGTACACATCGGTATACTTAGTTGTTTACCCAATTATAAAATCTAACCCCCGTTCAAAACGAACAAAAAAACTAAGCAAGCTTGAAATGGGCATCATCACCCTTTCAATAAAATAAAATCATAACAGTATATGATATCAAGCAATAATCAAGAATTCGAATATTTTGAGTGGTATGACGGTAAATCAATATTTTGAATAGTTCACTTGACAAGAAAAGAAATCTATAACATGGACTGTGAAAAATACGCTAAAAGGTGTATTTCAGTCAATACAAAGAAATAATACGATTAGTTATATTCGATATCACAATTACTATTGTAAACTGAAAATTGGTAATAAGCGAAATGACATAACCATCCACTGTTGAAATAAAAAAGACAGTGACATGTGTGAAAAATATGATCGTTCAATGACTGTATCATGGAAGTAATATGTTTTTGTACGGCCTTCCATTTTTAAGGTAAATGCATAACATTTATCAAAAGCAAGCCCTCAGACACTTTGAAAATTTAAGGAATAGTTTACCTAACTTGAAGGTGAAATAATTAATCCGGCAACTCTGCCAAATGAAAAATCTCAGTGATAGGAGTTTTAACAAATGAAAATCAGCTATCTCCGAGCAGAATACGTGAAACAAA
Organism: Chrysolina haemoptera; assembly: GCA_958298965.1. Classification (NCBI taxonomy): domain Eukaryota; kingdom Metazoa; phylum Arthropoda; class Insecta; order Coleoptera; family Chrysomelidae; genus Chrysolina; species Chrysolina haemoptera. Next base: position 22,565,743 of record OY282585.1, on the reverse strand, counting down.
TAGCACTTTATAAAAAAATATATATACTTCACTGTGAAAGTATTTAACTGAGAAATAAAATTAATAAATTTAACGTACCCCGGCCGTAAGAGGTTTTTCTCCTTCCAACTACTTCAACCAAACTGGATCGTATTAAGGAATAATAAACTGACCATTCATCCAATTTACCATTCCTTGATTTGTTTACCGGCCTTCTAGATTGAACATCCAGTTTTCCAGACTTCCTTCTCATATAAGGGGTTAGGTGTGGTATTCTAAAAATCCTCGGCAGAGTCAATTTTAGGTCCGATTTCAAAAATATGCTCACAGGCAACACCAGTCGAACCCAAATTCTTCAGGTATGGCTCACGAAGAAAACCCAATTAAGGATGATTTAAATATCACTAAATATTCGTGAACCAACGAAAATCACACACCTAAACGGATCGATTCACAGGTGTCAAGAGAAGTGAAGTGAATGACGTGAGAGGAGAGTCAACTGAATAGAACAAGAATCTTCTTATTGGCCACTAGATCGACCAATCAGGACAAAGTAGGTGACATTCCACTATAGTTTTGGCTATTTATAATGAATTTCGTCGTTAAATTATCCTAATAAATATTTGTAAGATATAATATAGGACTTACGAACTCATATTTTGGTAAATCACGAAATTTTCTGAAAAGTCTTGATGACGTTTCTCAAAGAACTCGGAAATTTCCGTCCAGAGGCCTGACAACACCGCAATATCGTTGTGAATCGATATTCGATTTTGGAATAGGATCAGTGATCAGTTGTACCGACTTCACAGTCGAACGCTGGATGTCAATTATAAAAATAAACAGTCCGACAAAATAAAACTAAGGAATTTCACATGATAATATGAGTACAGGATTTGAATCAAGGTAGGCATAGAATAAGTAGTACGCTTCCCTCTAGCTGAGATAATACCACTGTTGTTGAATTGTGTTTACAGTTTCAACTTGACAATACCAATACCTCAAACATTTCTATGTTTTCCAAATGTTATCGTGCACACAAACTAAAAATTTATTTTCAGTGTAACCTTCGAGAAATCGAGAAACAATATACTGATAATCAGGAAATGTCCTAAATATAAATTTACGATAGAGAAATTAAGCAGAAAATATGTGAAATACTCTGTTTGGCCAAATAGGTACTACTTTTCGCTCAAGTACGTCATGCAATGACGTACTATGAGTTCGCGAAGGTGTATTTTGGTATGACTAACCTACAGTGACTAAATAACGAATGATTTCTTCAGCAAACATGAACATGGTATTCATGACTCCAATCTTTGCAGATATCTATCAACCCGTTCTACGTATACAAGGAGTTTGAGAACAGTCATGAAGGGGTATGTTCTTCATGATTGACTTTAACCAGTTCCCATACCTATGAAAGAACCATTTTTGCACCTCTTGAAACGTTATTTCGGAAAGATAAAAATATCAAATACAAAACATAGGGTGTTTCAATTTACTCTAGTGAACAAATGATTTAAGACGAAAAATGAACGTAACAACATATAGAGCATTTGAAAAAACCCAATAAATTTTGTTTGATTTAACCAGAACGAACTAACCTTACAGCGACTTAAGAACCTCAACGTTGTTGGGAAAAAAGGTGACTGCCGTCATTTTTTTCGAATATTAGGTGAAAAATGGATCAAAGAAAAACGTATCATTGAGGATTCGAAACAACTACTAGCTCATACAGAGAGGTTGAATTACATCTGTGTGTGATAACAACGACATACTGCACCATACTGCGACATACTGCGAGATACCGAACATACCCATACCGCACCATACGGTGACAAACCGAACATACCCATACTACGACATACGGCGGCATACCGAACATACCTATACTACGACATACGACGACACACCACGTTTAGCGTAAGTACAGCATACTGTGACATAGATAGGAGACAGGAGATAGGAGACAGGAGATAGGAGACAGAAGATAGGAGATAGGAGTCAGAAGATAGGAGATAGGAGACAGAAGATAGGAGAGAGGAGATAGGAGTCAGGAGACATATAGATTGACAGGTAGGCAGATATTCAGTTTGATCGAACCAGAACGAACTAACCTTTCATATAGAGCATTTTTAAAAAATCGTCTGATCTAACCAGAACGAACTAACCTTACGTATAGCGTCTTAAAACATTGGATGATTCGAAACAACTACTTACCCATACAGAGAGGTCGAATTACATCGGACATTTAAAAACGTATCATTGGGGATTTGAGGATTTGAAAAAACAACCACTTACCTATACAGAGAGATTGAATTACATCAGACATCTATGTATTGTTTGATCGAACCAGAACGAACTAACCTCAGGTACGTCAGTAATCCAATCCGCGCTTATGAGAATAATAATTATAGATGTAATATTCAGAGTGTGTTAATAATAATGTTTAAAAAATGCGAAAAATGATGGGGAAACGAGGTTGTAATGTTTTAACGTGTTATACCGGGTGTACCAACATGTCATTTAGGAAAAAAAAAACGACAGGGAGTCTCAAAATTAGTCATTTAAGAAAAAAAAAAAGATGGCGGCTGCTTGTTAACGTGCTATACCAGGAGTACCAACATAACATTCAAGATAAAAAAACAACAGGGTGTTTCAAAATACATCATTCAAAAGGGGAAAAAACATGGTGGTTGTTGCTGCTTGTCAAGCAGACTGACATATATTCAGTGTGATCGAACCAGAACGAACTCAACGAAGACAGGAGATAAGAGACAGAAGATAGGAGACAGAAGATGGAAGATAGGAGGTAGAAGATAGGAGACAGGATTCAGGAGACAGACAGATTGACAAACAGGTAGATTGACAGATATTCAGTTCGATCGAACCAGAACGAAATAACCCTACGTAGGTATAGCATAGAGATTGAATTACAGGGTATCTCATAAAGTGTATCAAGATGGGGTCTATCATTTTCAACGTGCGATACCCATTTTTTTTTCGTAACCTCATGAACGTCCATTTTAATCGCATTTTTGCATGTTTTGACGTATCAAATTTTAACTACTTTTTGGAATGCCAAAAACACCAATTTTCGATACATATTTTATACGTTTCGGCGTTTGAAATTTTGTGTGTTATTTGGAACACGAAAAAAGAGTATTTTGAGCAATTTTGAAATGTCAAATCTCCATAAGAAATGCATGTAAAAATGTATTTTTAACACTCGTAATTTTAATCATTTGTTCGAATGTGTTTCGTTGCATTTTTTACACATTTTGGCGTTTCAAATTTTAAGAATTTTTTCGAACGCGAAAAACGTCTATTTTCATCACATTTTTGCGGGGGGACTGCCGCCGCAGTGAAGTCACCCCAATGTATTATACCGATTGACGATTGAAAACTGACAGATTGACAGGTAGGCAGACTGGCAGACATTCAGTTTGATCGAACCAGAACGAACTAACCTTATGTTTGTAAATGAATTTTTTGTTTTTTTGTACATAGTACCACAAAAAACCAATAAATTTTGTGTGATCTAACCAGAACGAACTAACCTTCAACTGTCAGAGTCGCAACAGTCACCTGTCAACTGTCAGAGTCGCTTCAGTCACCTGTCATTTGTCTAACTAACCTTGTGTAAATTTCGTCTGACCTAACCAAAACAATCTAACCTCATGTTGGTAGATATATTTGGTCTGATCTAACCAGAACGAAGTTACCTCACGTCGGCATATGCAGAGCCTCCCAAAAACGTAATAATGCGACTATTGTCTTAAGTAACGTAGACCTAATATTTTAGCGTGTGATGCATTCAGTCATGAGTGATGTAGCAGTCACATGCTAACGTGTGATATCATGCATTTAGTCAACTACTATAGGAGTCGTAGTCTTCTCATTTGAAAATATCATACATTCAGTCAGCTGTTGGTAGATACGTGAACCTAACATTTCAAAGTGCGATACCATGCATTCGGTCAACTATCCTAAGAGAGGTTGCAATCTTAAATTCGGTTGTTTGAAGCACAAGTGACGAGGGACCTTAGCGTTCAACGTGCGATTCCATACATTCAGTCTAATGCTATACACTCAGGCAATTGTCAGAATTGACGTAGGGCAGACTCAAATGTCGAAAATGTCGTTGAACGACTCACATAGTATATTTGTATTTAAGTAGACGTCATTTAAGCTTATTAAAGAGAGGTTGATTTATATACCGTTGAAAGGTATGCCTTTCCAAGTAGTTTTACAAAAAGAACGCATTATAGACGAACGTTGATTTCAGCTGCAATGAGAGAAAAATATTCAGTTGCACAAGTCTGCAGAGAGAAAATTGAATTATGATTGAGGAAAAAAACCTTTCTTTGAGATATTGCCTTCTCATTTGTATACACAAAGCAAGCAGAATGTGGGGCCCCATAAAATGAGTTGTGTGGCACACCTCGCACACCACAATAAAATGTTGTATAGTTCATCATAATAAAATAATTGTTTTGGGAACAAACACTTCGGAAAATATTAATTTTTTTTATTTAAAAATACACAAAGGTACTCACATAAAATCAAAATATACGTGGCACAAAACACTTCACATATTTCCATGGTACACATTGTAGAAAAACTATTAAATTTCGCTTTTCACTCAAACACGTTAAATCAAAGCATGAAGTATCCAGGTTGAAAATTTAGTGTTTTCAAGAAATTGTTTGGGTGAAAAACAGAACAATTCCAAAAAGACATATAAATCAACTACCTTGAATTTTATTAAGAACAATTCAATAATAAAATAAGGGCCCAACAAAGTCGTGTAGTTTTCAAACTTCACGACTTCACTCAATAAACCATATTTTTCATTTGGAAATGTTTCCTACGCGGTTTTTATATCAATCGGATGTGATGTTGTATCCAAGGTTATTTCACGTTGATAAACTTGAAAGAATATTTTATTCGTAGAATTATTTTCACAACTTTGCCAATAATATGTCTCTTGAAATATTCTCAAAATGTAGTTGTAGTGATTTTCCGTAGGTAATAATATCTAACGAAATAATTTCACAGAAATTTGACAAAAAAAAACAAGTTTTAATCAACTATGACAGGAATTTCATGCACATTTTTGATACATTGTTAAATAGAACAAATCATTTGCGTCCCCGAAAACAAATTATAACATAGAATAACTTATATATTTTTCGAGGAATTGGGTCATTTGCAAGGAAATTTTTGAGGATTTGTCGTACACAACCCCCACAAAATGAATCATGACATAATAATAACGTACACAAGAAGGTTTAAAATACCACCTTAAAGAAAAATCATATATTGCATGTTTCTGAAATGAAACGTCACAAAAAAAAATAAATATAAGGTGTTATAAAATATGTCATTAATCATAAAAAATTCAGTCACGTATTTTCAGTAATTTTTTACGTTACTACGCTGACAAAATGAGGGATTTTTCGCATTAAATCCAAATAATATTCGAAACGGTATACTGATGTTGGAAAATGGTATTCGAAACGTTTTTCAGCTGTAATAATAATTAGAATGAAATGTTGAATGTCACTAACACGAATCTTAGCAGAAAAAACATACAGGGTAGTCCAGGAAGATTTAAAAATCAATTGTTGAAGAAACGAACAGTTGCGAGGTGTATATAAAAATAATTAATGAATTAAAATCGTGGAAGATATTCGCCAAACGTTATTCAACAAATTGAGTACATGACAACTAATGGGAGACATCTATCATTCAGCTGGAGACTGTAGGAGTAAGGTGTATACAGGGTGTCCCATAAAGTGTAATAGTGATAAAAATATATAAAGAGTGTTACATTAATTGCGATAGTAATAAAAATATGCCAAAAGGGCCACATTTCACATCCTTCGCCAAATAAATTGGAGGAAAAGTAATCATATATTTATGTACCAATAAAATAACGTGGTTTGATTGTGAAGGAGTGGACATTTACGATTCGTTTGAATATCAGGACACACGGTTCAAGACTTTTTGTCGGAGAGTATCAAATACACGATATAGTAAAATCGACGAATGTCGAAGTATCCTTCTCTCCAAATGTTTCCACCAGGTGGAAAATATCAGGCAAACGTCTGACAGCAAACAATTACTTCCCTGGCTAATACCACGACGGACTTTGAATTACATCTGACAGATATTTCTGCAACGTTCTTCCGAAATGACCCACTTGCAGATGATTATTGTAATTATACAGCAGAATATCATTCAGTTAGCTGGGGAAGACCACTTGCAGACCCGTTTCGAGGTTCTTGCCTCATCATCAGTACAGGGTAGGTCGGACAACGTTAGAATCATCCTGATACAGCCAAATGAATTATAATCCATTGTATGTATAACTGATATTTCCCTACAAATGAAGCAGTGACTTACAGGTAAAGTCAGCCGCAGAGCCACCCGCGGGGAAACCAAAAAGCAACAGTTAAATAATTCCAGATTTAAAAATTGCACTAGACATAACTCTGTCATTTTTAGAGATACAACTGCATGTCGGTACTCCAAAAAAAGAAAACGATTTCTAACATATATTGCAAATTCACAATTTCTGTCAGAGTCATCGTGAAATTTCGTGGCCACCGTAAAGACTACTATGTGAGGATGGCAGATAAACTTGAAAATTCCAATGGAGTTTATTCACAGAAAAACAGTTTTCTCAGTCTTGATTCTTGAATATTTTTTTGTATTCCTTTCATTCAGACGGGGTCAGTTATTTGCTTTACTTCACCTCTTGAATTCAAACAAGTTTGTGCAGTGTTTTAGTTGGAGACAATATTGGAATGACTTCATTTTTCTGACTGAAATGTATGTTAATTCAAATAGAGAAATGAATGAATGTGGTATTTTTGGGAGTGGTCAAATCTAATTGATTCCAAATGAGTCTTGTGTAGTGTCTCAGAGAAGTGAGCGAGTTGTGAGGAGGATTTCGTCGACGAGACATATGAAAGGTTGAGAAGATATGAGATGGATATATATATATATATATATATATATATATATATATATATTCGATTGGATTGTATGATATTTCAAATACTGCAAGAGCGATGCATGGGATATGACAGGTCTGATATTACAGTTATTGAAAATAAAAACATGATAAATTATGCAGAGAAAATAGTGATTTTGTTATGTTTTATCACAACAAAATAATCGTTTTGGTTTATGTAGCGTATACGCACCCTGTACTTTTGGAATTATCCATCTAGTGTGATTCCAGGTTGACATATTTTGATAGATGTTAGAATTTTTGTCAAGTTTTAATATAAAAGACTTCAAAAGCATATTTATGAGATTTGTATTGGACATATCATCGAAACCAACTGAATTTCAATCATTTATTACCACCACAAATTGGTGACCCCGAGTAGCAGAACAGTATAGCACATTGTACTGAAAATACGACAATACCAGCCAAGCAAGAAATACCTATTGATACGACCGAAATAGCATTCACAAGCACTTCCAATCCAGGATATCAACTTTTATCCGTTTCAAAGTTTCCGCTTTACTACAAGAAATTGAAGAACTATAGATATATTAAGAGAACATCGATCGATCTTCTACTACAAGAGGATAGAAGAAAATATAAAGAAATAATACTAATAATTACTCATTTCATTTTGAATTCATTCATTATCTGTGTAAGTATATGCTACAAGTAGCTTCATTCAAAAAAAAAAAAAAAAACTTTACATATATAATTGAATTTCAAATCAAATCTACCAATATTTCATTAATTATATCATGGAGACAAATAACGAAATAGCTGCTTCTGTCAAACTTCCGCCATTCTGGCCATCCAAACCTGAAATATGGTTTCATCAAGTCGAGTCTCAATTTGCTATTGCTCGAATATCCGTTGATCGCACTAAATATGATTACATCATATCTGCCTTGCCGCTGGAAATCATATCTAATATGTTTGATATCATAGAAAATCCACCTACTGACAAGTTATATGACAATTTAAAAAATAAAATCATTCAACGACTAACAACAAGCGAGGAAAATAGATTAGATTCGCTTTTATCTCATTCATATATCGGAGATAGAAAACCATCAGACTATAGAGAAATGTTGAATTCAGTTGGTAGATCTTCCGTGGTCAATAAAGAATTTATATTGAAACTTTGGGAAAGGAAATTACCCAAAACAATATTGGTTGCTTTAACTTCTTCAGGTAAAAGAGAGGTTGATCATGTTCTAGATCTTGCCGATAAAATATGGGAGACTTATCGTGGTCCAAATACATGTTATGATGTTCTTTCAGTTAACAAAGAAGAAAATACAAAAACAAATTCGGAAATTTTGATAAAATCTTTTGCGGAGCTTTCAATTACATGTACCGAAACATTAGAAGAATTGCGTACTAAATTCAAATCTTTAGAAGACCATATTGGTAATATGCAGGCGGAAATTTATGAAATCCGCTCATCAGGTTATTCCAAAGTTCACTCTTGTTCTTGTCAAAGAGGACGTAGTCGAACACGGTCGAATTCAAATTTGAATAGAGATAGTACCCTCTGTTTCTATCATCAAAAGTTTGGAAATAATGCAAAAAAATGTGGTGGTACATGGTGTTCCAAATTTCATGAATTCAAAAGTAATTTTTCAAAAAACTAACACGTCCAGTTTTGGAAGCGACGCATGACCGGACAATGACTTCGAGTCGCCGTTTATTCTTATTTGATTCTTCAACAAAATTACAATTTTTAGTCGATACAGGAGCAGATGTGTCTATTATTCCGAGAAATATATTTACAGACTTTCAAAAAGATACAGATATCTTTCTTTCAGCAGTCAATGGTTCTTCCATACCTACTTTTGGTAAAAAATTGTTAATTGTTAATCTTGGACTCAGAAGAAATTTTTCTTTCGTATTCACTGTTGCAGAAATCAATCGTCCTATAATTGGAGCGGATTTTCTCACGCATTTTGGTTTGATTATCGACATGAAAAATAAACGCTTAATTGATCCAGAAACTACACTGTCAATTAATGGAGTAGTAAAAAAATCAAATATATCATTACCAAAAATATTCCCTTTCGAAAATGAGTTCACCGAACTCTTGAAATCATTTCCATCTCTTATTGAAGACCCCAATTTTTCATTACCTGTAAAACATTCGGTCAAACATCGAATAATTACAACTGGTGCATTACCTTTCATGAAACCACGCAGATTAGATCCAAAAAAACATAAAATTGCAAAATCAGAATTTGATCATATGATTCAACTTGGTATATGCCGACCTTCAAACTCGTACGTCTCTTCGCCACTTCATATGGTACCCAAAAAAGAACCGAATGATTGGAGACCTTGTGGTGACTATAGACAATTGAACAATGTAACAGTCCCTGACAGATATCCTCTACCTCATATTCAAAATTTTAATCTACATGTTCAAAATTGTACTTTGTTCTCCAAAATTGATCTTGTTCGCGCTTACCATCAAATTCCAATTTCAGAAGAAGACATACCAAAAACCGCTGTGACTACCCCGTTTGGTCTCTTTGAATTTTCTAGAATGCCTTTTGGGCTCCGAAATTCAGCTCAAACATTCCAGCGTTTTATGAATGAGGTAGTGAATGGGCTGGATTTCGTTTTTGTTTATATTGATGACATATTAGTAGCCAGCAAAGATAAAAGACAACATTTAGAACATCTAAAAATTTTATTTGAAAGATTATATTCATATGGTATAAATATTAAACCATCGAAATGTGTGTTCGGGGTTCCCAAGTTGAATTTTTTAAGCCACGTGATCTCAGAATATGGCATTGAACCATCTGAAGAACGTGTTCAAGTTATTAAAGAATTTCCGCGGCCCAGCACATTGAAACAGCTGCAAAGATTCTTGGGTATGATTAATTATTACCACCGATTCATACCTAATATTGCCGAAATTCTAATACCTTTACATTCACTAGTAGCTATTCTGCAAAAACAGAAACAGAAAATTATCAATAAATGGGATAAAGTTTGCGAAGATAGTTTTATACTCGCAAAAGATAAATTGGCCAATGCTTCCATACTAGTGCATCCTAAAGAAGGCGGCAAAACAAGCCTCACAGTTGATGCGTCTAGTACAGCAATCGGAGCAACATTGGAACAAGAAGACAATGAGGGATACAAAAAACCCTTGGCGTATTTCTCACGAAAATTAACTGAAACTGAAAAAAGGTATTCTACTTTTGACAGAGAACTTTTAGCAATATTTACAGCAATTAAACATTTTCGTTATTATCTCGAAGGTATAGAATTCACCGTTTTTACTGATCACAAGCCACTTACAACAGCTTTGTTTACTAAAACCGAGAGAAGTCCAAGACAGATACGACACATGGAATTCATTTCACAATTCACTACTGATATAAGACATATACAGGGTACAATGAATGTTGTAGCTGATACTCTTTCACGCATGCATGAAGTTGAAATTTCTTCTTTAGAATATATCGATGTTCAAACATTGAATAGTGCACAAATGAGTAATCCCGAGTTACTCCAATTAATCTCAATCAAGCCCAAAAAAAATATCAATCTTAAAAAAACTGACATATCTTTCTCAGAGATAGCAATTTGGTGTGAAGTTTCGAATGATACTATTCGACCTTATATTCCGAAGAGTATGAGGTACCTAGTTTTCGAGAAAATGCATAACATATGTCATCCGGGAATACGGGCTACTAAGAAACTTATTAAATCGAAGTATTTCTGGCCGCACATGAACACAGATGTTACAACGTGGGCAAAAACATGTATCAATTGTCAAAATTCCAAAATTAATAGACACACTAAGTCTGCAATTGGAAAATTCCATATTCCACAAGGTCGCTTTGAACACGTTCATCTAGATATAGTAGGGCCGTTACCTTCTTCTGGCGGATGCTCTTACTTGTTGACAATAGTTGAACGGTTCACTCGTTGGCCAGAAGCTTACCCACTCGGTAATATAACAGCGCATACTATCGCAAAAACATTTTTCAATCATTACATATGTAGATTTGGTGTTCCCCATTCCATTACCACTGATAACGGAAAACAGTTTCAGTCAAACATATTTCATGAACTCACAAAATTTATTGGAGCTCATAAAATATATACTACAACTTATCACCCTCAGAGTAATGGAATGGTTGAACGGTTCCACAGAAGTCTCAAATCAGCTATTATAGCTAGAGCAAATACCAATACCTGGAAAGACGAACTTCCCCTTATATTGTTAGGTTTCCGTGCAATGATTAAGGAAGATCTTGAGTGTTCTTCGGCAGAACTAGTGTATGGTCAGCCTCTACGATTGCCTGGAGAGTTTTTCACAACATCGCATAATAGTATTGAAACATCAAACCTTTTAACAAGATTGAGGCAAACTTTTACAATGCTCAAGCCAGTTCCAGCAAGAGAAAGAAATATTGATAAAACATTTGTTCATCCTGACTTATCAAAATGTGATTATGTTTTTGTTAGAGTTGACAGATTGAGACCCGGTTTGACACCACCATATGAAGGCCCTTTCAAGGTATTAAAAAGAACACCAAAGGTTATTCATATAATTAAATCTGATAAAGAGATACCTGTAAGTATAGACAGAACAAAACCAGCATACGTTCTTCAGGAAAGTTATGATAGAGAAAGAGATATTAATAGACCCAAAAAGGTAACCTTTTCTATCAATCCTGTTAATTATTTTCAATAGTTTTTTTTTGCGGGGGAGTAAGTGTAGCGTATACGCACCCTGTACTTTTGGAATTATCCATCTAGTGTGATTCCAGGTTGACATATTTTGATAGATGTTAGAATTTTTGTCAAGTTTTAATATAAAAGACTTCAAAAGCATATTTATGAGATTTGTATTGGACATATCATCGAAACCAACTGAATTTCAATCATTTATTACCACCACAGTTTATATGACAACTTCAAATGTAGAGTATTGCAATGAAATCCTTGAAAATGTAAGTTTGAACAGTGTATTTGTAGCAGATTGAAGGTGTAATGAAATAAATAGACACAGTTGATTTCGAGGACTTTAACAAAAAGATGATTTCAAATGTGACTGACAGTATTCAATTCTAGAGATTTACACTAGATGGTGAAATGGTTCTATCACTTCATTATACACTTTTGAGTTTGTATGACAGTTGCAATGTAATAACACATCCGACCGTAGTGCATAGTATTGATATAAATCATGAGATTAACTAAACAAACTTTCATCGGTTCATCAGTGAATTGGTGTCCGTTTTCGACGTATATGTTTGATTAATTTGTTTCAAATACAATCTGCCCAAAACGTAAATACACATATTTGCTAAGAATATCATGCTTGAAAGACACATGGAAATAAATAAATGTAGGTGTAATTGGCAACGTTTTGAATGGTTCAGACAAATCGTCAACACCGACTTAATTGGTGAAAATTAAATTTAAAAGAAATTCGAGCCGGTGTATTGATGATGGGAAAAAGTAATCGAAATTTGGAGGTTTCAACTCTGATGAGGACTGAAAACGTCTGAAGTGGAGATTTTAAATTAAATTCAACTAACATTCGAAATGGTATACTAATGATGGGAAAATATGCGAAACGTTGTAGTCTGATGAAGTCCAAATAGAACCAAAATTTGAGGGATTTTTTCATTCAATCCAACGTTGGGGTTTTTTAACTGTGATGAAGACTCAAAGGAAATATGAAACGGCGATAATAATGAGAAAAGTATGTGAAACTTTGAGTTTTAACTCTGATGAAAACTGAAATAAAATTCGAGACAAAGTGTACTGATTATTGAAACGATTTACCGAAAGTTGGGTGTTTCAACTCTGACGAGGACTCAACACGATGAAACTAGGGATTTTTCCCAACAAATTCAAGTAACATTTGAAATAGTATACCGATGATGAAAAAAATCAACCGAAATAGCTAGTTTTAACTCTGATGACAACTTGAAACAGGGATTTTACATTAGATTTGAATTACATTCGAGACAGTGTATTGATGACGAAAACAAGTGACAGAAATTTGGAATTTTCACTCTGATGAGGACCTAACACGTCGAAAGTCGAGATTTCACATGAAATTCAGATACAAATTTGAAACAGTGTTCTGATGATAAATATAAGTAACCAAAACGTCAGGTCACAATCACAATGAAGGCCCATATAAAATTCGAAATCGATCACCAACGTTTTATCGGTAGACTAAAACATGATACAGGTGTAATGAAAGGAATACAAAAAAATATTCAAGAATCTAGACTGAGAAAACTGTTTTTCTGTGAATAAACTCCATTGGAATTTTCAAGTTTATCTGCCATCCTCACATAGTAGTCTTTACGGTGGCCACGAAATTTCACGATGACTCTGACAGAAATTGTGAATTTGCAATATATGTTAGAAATCGTTTTCTTTTTTGGAGTACCGACATGCAGTTGTATCTCTAAAAATGACAGAGTTATGTCTAGTGCAATTTTTAAATCTGGAATTATTCAACTGTTGCTTTTTGGTTTCCCTGCGGGTGGCTCTGCGGCTGACTTTACCTGTAAGTCACTGCTTCATTTGTAGGGAAATATCAGTTATACATACAATGGATTATAATTCATTTGGATGTATCAGGATGATTCTAACGTTGTCCGACCTACCCTGTACTGATGATGAGGCAAGAACCTCGAAACGGGTCTGCAAGTGGTCTTCCCCAGCTAACTGAATAATCATCTGCAAGTGGGTCATTTCGGAAGAACGTTGCAGAAATATCTGTCAGATGTAATTCAAAGTCCGTCGTGGTATTAGCCAGGGAAGTAATTGTTTGCTGTCAGACGTTTGCCTGATATTTTCCACCTGGTGGAAACATTTGGAGAGAAGGATACTTCGACATTCGTCGATTTTACTATATCGTGTATTTGATGCTCTCCGACAAAAAGTCTTGAACCGTGTGTCCTGATATTCAAACGAATCGATAATGTCCACTCCTTCAAAATCAAACCACGTTATTTTATTGGTACATAAATATATGATTACTTTTCCTCCAATTTATTTGGCGAAGGATGTGAAATGTGGCCCTTTTGGCATATTTTTATTACTATCGCAATTAATGTAACACTCTTTATATATTTTTATCACTATTACACTTTATGGGACACCCTGTATACACCTTACTCCTACAGTCTCCAGCTGAATGATAGATGTCTCCCATTAGTTGTCATGTACTCAATTTGTTGAATAACGTTTGGCGAATATCTTCCACGATTTTAATTCATTAATTATTTTTATATACACCTCGCAACTGTTCGTTTCTTCAACAATTGATTTTTAAATCTTCCTGGACTACCCTGTATGTTTTTTCTGCTAAGATTCGTGTTAGTGACATTCAACAATTCATTCTAATTATTATTACAGCTGAAAAACGTTTCGAATACCATTTTGCAACATCAGTATACCGTTTCGAATATTATTTGGATTTAATGCGAAAAATCCCTCATTTTGTCAGCGTAGTAACGTAAAAAATTACTGAAAATACGTGACTGAATTTTTTATGTTTAATGACATATTTTTAAACACCTTATATTTATTTTTTTTTTGTGACGTTTCATTTCAGAAACATGCAATATATGATTTTTCTTTAAGGTGGTATTTTAAACCTCCTTGTGTACGTTATTATTATGTCATGATTCATTTTGTGGGGGTTGTGTACGACAAATCCTCAAAAATTTCCTTGCAAATGACCCAATTCCTCGAAAAATATATAAGTTATTCTATGTTATAATTTGTTTTCGGGGACGCAAATGATTTGTTCTATTTAACAATGTATCAAAAATGTGCATGAAATTCCTGTCATAGTTGATTAAAACTTGTTTTTTTTTGTCAAAATTTCTGTAAAATTATTTCGTTAGATATTATTACCTACGGAAAATCACTACAACTACATTTTGAGAATATTTCAAGAGACATATTATTGGCAAAGTTGTGAAAATAATTCTACAAATAAAATATTCTTTCAAGTTTATCAACGTGAAATAACCTTGGATACAACATCACATCCGATTGATATAAAAACCGCGTAGGAAACATTTCCAAATGAAAAATATGGTTTATTGAGTGAATCAACCTGGATACTTCATGCTTTGATTTAACGTCTTTGAGTGAAAAGCGAAATTTAATAGTTTTTCTACAATGTGTACCATAAATATGTGAAGTGTTTTGTGCCACGTATATTTTGATTTTATGTGAGTACCTTTGTGTATTTTTAAATAAAAAAAATTAATATTTTCCGAAGTGTTTGTTCCCAAAACAATTATTTTATTATGATGAACTAAACAACATTTGTGGTGTGCGAGGTGTGCCACACAACTCATTTTATGGGGCCCCACATTCTGCTCGCTTTGTGTATACAAAGAAAGGTTTTTTCCCTCAATCGTTAATTCAATTTTCTCTCTGCAGACTTGTGCAACTGAATATTTTTCTCTCGTTGCAGCTGAAATCAACGTTCGTCGATAATGCGTTCTTTTTGTAAAACTACTTGGAAAGGCATACCTTTCAACGGTATATAAATCAACCTCTCTTTAATAAGCTTAATTGACGTCTACTTAAATACAAATATACTATGTGAGTCGTTCAACGACATTTTCGACATTTGAGTCTGCCCTACGTCAATTCTGACAATTGCCTGACTTTGAATTCTGAGAACTCTGAAAACTCTATCACTTCCGAAATTAGACTGAATGTATGGAATCGCACGTTGAACGCTAAGGTCCCTCGTCACTTGTGCTTCAAACAACCGAATTTAAGATTGCAACCTCTCTTAGGATAGTTGACCGAATGCATGGTATCGCACGTTGAAATGTTAGGTCCACGTATCTACCAACAGCTGACTGAATGTATGATATTTTCAAATGAGAAGACTACGACTCCTATAGTAGTTGACTAAATGCATGATATCACACGTTAGCATGTGACTGCTACATCACTCATGACTGAATGCATCAAACGCTAAAATATTAGGTCTACGTTACTTAAGACAATAGTCGCATAATTACGTTTTTGGGAGGCTCTGCATATGCCGACGTGAGGTAACTTCGTTCTGGTTAGATCAGACCAAATATATCTACCAACATGAGGTTAGATTGTTTTGGTTAGGTCAGACGAAATTTACACAAGGTTAGTTAGACAAATGACAGGTGACTGAAGCGACTCTGACAGTTGACAGGTGACTGTTGCGACTCTGACAGTTGAAGGTTAGTTCGTTCTGGTTAGATCACACAAAATTTATTGGTTTTTTGTGGTACTATGTACAAAAAAACAAAAAAATTCATTTACACACATAAGGTTAGTTCGTTCTGGTTCGATCAAACTGAATGTCTGCCAGTCTGCCTACCTGTCAATCTGTCAATATTCAATCGTCAATCGGTATAATACATTGGGGTGACTTCACTGCGGCGGCAGTCCCCCCGCAAAAATGTGATTGAAATAGACGTTTTTCGCGTTCGAAAAAATTGTTAAAATTTGAAACGCCAAAATGTGTAAAAAATGTAACGAAACACATTCGAAAAAATGGTTAAAATTACGAGTGTTAAAAATACATTTTTACATGTATTTCTTATGGAGATTTGACATTTCAAAATTGCTCAAAATACACTTTTTTGGTGTTCCAAAAAAAACACAAAATTTCAAACGCCGAAACGTATAAAATATGTATCGAAAATTGGTGTTTTTGGCATTCCAAAAAGTAGTTAAAATTTGATACGTCAAAACATGCAAAAATGCGATTAAAATGGACGTTCATAAGGTTACGAAAAAAATGGGTATCGCACGTTGAAAATGACAGACCCCATCTTGACACACTTTATGAGATACCCTGTAATTCAATCGCTATACCTACGTAGGGTTATTTCGTTCTGGTTCGATCGAACTGAATATCTGTCAATCTACCTGTTTGTCAATCTGTCTGTCTCCTGAATCCTGTCTCCTATCTTTCCTATCTTCTACCTCCTATATTCCATCTTCGGTCTCCTATCTTCTGTCTCTTATCTCCTGTCTTCGTTTAGTTCGTTCTGGTTCGATCACGCTGAATATCTGTCAGTCTGCTTGACAAGCAGCAACAACCACCATGTTGTCCCCTTTTGAATGATGTATTTTGAAACACCCTGTTGTTTTTTTGTCTTGAATTTTATGTTGGTACTCCTGGTATAGCACGTTAACAAGCAGCCGCCATCTTTTTTTTTTCTTAAATGACTAATTTTGAGACTCCCTGTCGTTTTTTTTTTCCTAAATGACATGTTGGTACACCCGGTATAGCACGTTAAAACATTACAACCTCGTTTCCCTATCATTTTTCACATTTTTTAAACATTATTATTAACACACTCTGAATATTACATCTATAATTATTATTCTCATAAGCGCGGATTGGATTACTGACGTACCTGAGGTTAGTTCGTTCTGGTTCGATCAAACAATACATAGATGTCTGATGTAATTCAATCTCTCTGTATAGGTAAGTAGTTGTTTTTCAAATCCTCAAATCCCCAATTATACGTTTTTAAATGTCCGATGTAATTCGACCTCTCTGTATGGGTAAGTAGTTGTTTCGAATTCCCCAATGTAAGACGCTATACGTAAGGTTAGATCGTTCTGGTTAGATCAGACGATTTTTTTAAATGCTCTATATGGAAGGTTAGTTCGTTCTGGTTCGATCAAACTGAATATCTGCCTACCTGTCAATCTATATGTCTCCTGACTCCTATCTCCGCTCTCCTATCTTCTGTCTTCTATCAACTATCTTCTGACTCCTATCTCCTATCTTCTATCTCCTATCCCCTGTCTTCTATCTCCTATCTATGTCACAGTATGCTGTACTTACGCTAAACGTGGTGTGTCGTCGTATGTCGTAGTATATGTATGTTCGGTATGTCGCCGTATGTCGTAGTATGGGTATGTTCGGTATGATTCGGTTTGTCACCGTATGTGCGGTATGGGTATGTTCGGTATGTCGCAGTATGTCGCAGTATGGTGCAGTATGTCGTTGTTATCACACACAGATGTAATTCAACCTCTCTGTATGAGCTAGTAGTTGCTTCGAATCCTCAATGATACGTTTTTTCTTTGATTCATTTTCCACCTGATATTTGACAAATGACAGCAGCCATCTTTTTTCCTAACAACGTTGAGGTTCTTAAGTCGCTATACCTAAGGCTAGTTCGTTCTGGTTAGATCAGACGAAATGTAATGGTTTTTTCAATGCTCTATATGTGAGGTTAATTCGTTCTGGTTCGATTAAACTGAATATCTGTCAGTCTACCCACCTGTCAATCTATCAGTCAATCTGTCAGTCTGCCTGTCTGTGAATCTATATATCTCGTAACTCCTATCTCCTATCTTCTGCCTCCTATGTCCTATGTTCTATCTTCTGTCTCCTATCTCCTATCTAACACTATCATCACATATATGCCAGATGTAATTCAATTACTTTGTATGGGTGAGTAGTTGTTTCGAATCCCTTGACTTATTTTTAAACACCCTGTTGTTTTTCTCTTAAATTATGCATTATGAAACACCCTGTATACGTTCCTCATTGGAATCGCACGTTGAAACGTTACACTCTCGTTACCCCACAATTTTTTTCAAACATCATTATTATTATACCACTTCAGCAATTCGAATTTATTCGTTCACAATCACTATTCTTTTTATTTAATATTCGAGCGCTCGAAGCCGGCCTGCGGTAGATAGAACCCGGCGTGCGGTAGATAACGCCGCTCGACTTCGCTGATCGGCGGCTCGCGCTGTATAAACAACATTTCAACCTACATTCACTAAGAGGTCTCATAGCCTTGTCTGTAGAGGTGCGCTTCGTAATCCGAAGATTGCTGGTTCGCTACACTTCGATCCCTCAGTCTAACAACCTTTTTTTCATTTCATTGCATATATATCAAATATTCATTTTCACTATCCGGCGTTGAGTACTGGGAAACTTTTATCTTTGATACGGATCAGCTCGACTACGTCACAACTGAACGGCAGACCAGCGACGGTTGACTCCGTAACCGATCTCGTCCGACTATTCCCGAATTCTTGATCGACGGGGAAACTCTTATCTTTGATACGGATCAGCTCGACTACGTCACAGCTGAACGGCAGAGCAGCGAGCGCGTGACCTTGAATGAGCCAATTTTGCATAATTCTGAGCTTAAAATTTTGAATGGGATTTTACATGTTAATTTGGTCGATTTGGTCCCAGAATTGTCATAGCTCCTTTACTGATTTGCAAAATTAAAGGTCATTTTGCAGTGAAATGTAGAAATAAAGAAGAAAACAAGAAACCTATGAGGAAAGTACATGAAGTTACAGAAAATTATGAAGAAGATGAGTCATTCTGCTTAGATTCTATTTTTACAGAAATGCATGTAACAGAGGCAACTGTACAGGAGGTTGATTCAGAGTATACTGTACATAGTAGTAGTGAGCAATGGTACCAAGATGTTCAGGTAGGAGATTTAAATATTTCTTTTAAGTTAGACTCGGGGGCTGAATGTAGCACGTTGCCTTATAAATATTACTGACAGTTAAATAAAAACAAGGAACTAAAATTGGTAGGTAGCAACATAATGTTGGTGGTGTACCTATAATGGAAATAAACTGAAACCTTATGGTTCAGAAGAATTAAAATGTAGCATAGAAGGAAAAGATGCAATTATAAAATTTTTAGTGGTAAACTTAGAGTCGGTTCCTATTTTAGGTTTGCAAGACTGCATCAGGTTGAATCTAATTAAAAGAGTTCAAAGTGTCATAAACACTAGGAAAATGTTATTCAAAAGAGGAGTTTTTAAAAGAAAATAAGTTGATATTTACAGGATTAGGAAAAATAGGGAAATATAAAATAAAGCTAAAAGAAAACACAGAACCAGTACTGAAAATGGTACCTGACGCAATCAAAGATAGGTTAGAAAATACATTAAAATCTTTAGAAGAAAGATAAATAATAATGAAAGTCAGCAATCCTACAGAGTGGTGTCTAGTTATTGTGGAAAAACCAGACAAATCGTTGAGGTTATGTTTGGATCCCAAAGAGTTAAATAAATGTATACTACGAGAGAGGTATTTGATTCCATCTTCAGAGGATATTTGCATTAAGTTAGCTGGCAAACAAATATTTAGTGTACTTGATCTAAAAGATGGGTTTTTTCAGGTCGAACTTGATGAAACGAGCAGTTATGTGTGTACCTTCAGCACACCGTTTGGTAGGTACAGGTTTAAAAGAATGCCCTTTGGAATTTCCTCAGCTCCAGAGATAATGCAGAAAATAAATACCAAAATATTCGGTGATATACAAGGCGTTCAGGTATATTTTGATGACTTAATTGTGGCAGGAGATAGTGAAAGTAATCATGATGAAATTATGCAAAAAGTAGTAGATAGGGCAAAAGAACATAATATCAGGTTTAACCCGAATAAACTACAGTATAAAGTAGATCATGTTAAGTATGTGGGGTTAATAATTTCAGGTCTGGTATAAAAGCAGATACAGACCAGGTGAAAACAAGTTTAAATGTAGAGAAACCTAAAACTGTAAAATCCCTTCAAAAATTTTTAGGAATGACAAATTATTTGAGTAAATTCTTACCAAATTATTCAGAAACAACCTACCCATTAAGACAACTTTTGAAAAAAGATAATATATGGGAGTGGGGTGAAACTCAGGACATTGCGTTCAAAAACATTAAGACAAAAATCAGCTGTGCACCTACTCTAAGTATATTAGATAGGCATAGTCCAATAATACTTCAAACTGACAGCTCTAAGACTGGAATGGGGGCATGTTTATTGCAAAATGGACAGCCAGTATCTTTCTACTCTAGAAGTTATACTGATAGTCAGGTTAGGTGGGCAACAATAGAAAAAGAGTTGTTTGCCATTTGTGCATCGGTAGAAAAATATCACCAATTTATTTACGGTCGTAATACAAACACAAACCACTCATTTCAATTGTCAAAAAAGACATTAATAAAATTAGTGCTAGACTTCAAAGAATGATTCTTAAATTACTGAAATATGAATTAGAAATAAAATATGTACCGTGTAGTAAAATGCAGATTTTCTATCAAGGAATTATATCACTAATAATGCAAAAGACATAGTTCACTGTTTAGAAATCGATTTACCAATTTCAGACTATAGGTTGAATCAGTTAGCAAAAGCAACACTGAAAGATAAGGTTATGAAACAAATAATAAACTGGTACAATAATGCTTGGCCCAAAAATGATAATAATATTACTGAACAGGAACTAAAAACATTTTATAAGCTCAAAAATGATATACATATAAAGGATAATGTAATTTATCTGAACAGAAAAGTAGTAGTACCCCTATCCTTGAGAAAGGAAATGTTGAATCTCGTACATACTGGACATTTTGGTATTACTAAATGTAAGAAACGCGCGAGAAGTTTACTTTATTGGCATGGAATGTCGTCAGATATTGAAAGAATGGTAAGCTCATGTAAAACTTGTGAAAAGTATAAACGTAAAAATATTAAAGAGCCTTTAATGTCTCATGACATCCCATCATTACCTTTCATGAAAGTAGGTATGGATATTTGTTATTATGGAAATCATGACTATTTAGTAGTAATTGATTATTTATCCAAATGGATAGAGGTTAAGTTACCAAAAGATAAGACTGCTGAATATGTTATTTCAAAGTTAAGAAGTATTTTTTCTGTACATGGAATACCAAAAATAATTGTTTATTGACAATATGCCTTTTGCTAGTAGAAGATTCAAAAGTTTTGCAGAAAGTTATAAGATACAGTTGGTGCATTCAAGTCCACATTACCCAAAATCAAATGGCCTAAGCAAAAAAGCTGTTGGTATAGTAAAAAATATGATGAAAAAATGTAAGGACAGTGGCTCTGATATTCATTCAGCTTTGCTGAATTATAGAAATACACCAGTGGCAGGACTTGACTGTAGCCCGGCACAAATTTTGATGAGCCGAATGTAACGTTCTAATTTACCATGTACTGAAGAAACTCTCAAACCAAAAATTGTAAATAATGTAAGAAACAACTTATTAGTTGAACAGAGTAAACCGAAAAAATATTATGATAGGAATGCATATAGGAGAAAAGACTTCAAAAAAGGAGATGATGTAGTAGTACAAAATCTTCCAAACAAAAATTGGTCTCCAGGCAAAATGATAGACTCTCATGGTCCCAGATCATTTATTATCCAGAAAGATAATGGGGATGTGTTGCGAAGAAACTCATTTCACTTAAGACATTCTCTAAATAAATGCAATGTATCACCAGATATACCAGATAACATTGAACAAGAGGTTAATATCTCTAACGATGTACCACCTTTTAAGGAACATCCACTTATTAGACTAAAAGTTGGAGTATAAATGATCAGGATCAGAGACAAATTAATCCTCCAGCTTGTGTAACTCGTTCAGGTCGTACAATAAGACCTCGTTCATATTTGAAAGATTATTGTTAAAATTAAAAAGGGGAGATGTTATGTATATGTTCTATGATAGATTCCTGGAGTTTGATGTTGAGAGGTTGTCACCATTGGTTGTCAACGGCACAGAACGATGTCATGTTTGTAATAAACTGATTTAATAATTTTAGCATTATTAAGCAACAATTAATATATATTGCTGTTTCAATATATAACAGTACACATAGATAAAAAACTGACATTCAGTGATCATGTAATAAGTAAGTGTAAGAAATTAGCATCTGGCTGGTATGCAGTCAGAATCATTTCCATTGAATTAGGGTATGCATTCGCCAGAACAGCTTATTTTGCCCTGCTTGAATCCCATCTCAGATATGGAATAGCTTTTTGGGGGCATGCAGTAATCACCTATTCCAGAGAGGTTTTGTTCTACAAAAACGAGCCATGAGGTACATATGTAGGGCGAAGCCACGAGACTTTTGTAAGGAAATGTAGAATCCTCACTATGATTTGTTTATGCGTCCTAGAAACAGCTTGCTTGATTCACAAAAACAGACATACACTACTACTTGTATCTTCCCGATACAACACAAGGCAGATTGGCCAAGTTAAGTTGATAAAACCCCGCACCACTATGATCAAGGACTCAATTATTTATACCGGGACAAAAATATATAATCATATGCCAGATGACATTAAGGAAATTGAATGTAATAAAAAGTTCCGAGCAAAAGCTAAGACAATACTAGCAGAAACACCATTTTAAGCTACGTTGACATGGGTTGTGAAGCACGAACGTGAGTAACGTTCGTGGCTTACGTTCGTGGTGGTCATTCTTTTTTCCTTATCGTGGTGAAGTTTACACGCGTATTATTTATCAATCGTGAAAATGGAGTCATTGGTGGCAGAAGCCTGTCTCGTCATGTGCGAAGTGTTGGCAACAAGCATAGTTGTCAAAAAAAATAGAAAGAAGAGAAGATGGTGGACGAGAAAATGGATTTCTCGAAGTGCCAGTTTAGTCAAAGAACTTTCTGATTATCCCGAAGATTTTAAAAATATGCTTCGAATGTTGGGTCCCACAACACCGGCTCATTCTGATACAATTCTAAAAATATTGTCGTCTCTGCATCGCTCATTTTCATTATATTAGCTGCCATCATGCACACTGTATACTCCACGATTGCTCACGACTGACAAAAATCTGACATGTTTGATATTTTCACGAACGTCATCGTTAACGTTCGTGAAGCAAATAAACGATTCGTATTCCACGAATCAAGAGGTTTACATGGAACGTGGTTCACGAAAGTGTGGTTCACGTTCGTACTTCACAACCCATGTCAACGTAGCTTAACAGTTTGGATGAATATTTTTCACACAGGTTTTAATTGCATCTGTAAACTCAAAATACTTGGGTCGTAAGGACTATAATTTTTAGTGAACCTCGAAATATTTTAATAACTTGTAGTGCTTTTTTTCTTTTTCTTTTTTTTTTCTATTTTATTGTTATACTGATATATTCTAACTAACATGGTTTATCATGTAAATAATTTAAATTTATATTGCTTTTTTTATAGATTTTTATAGATTCTTATATATTTTTACTTAAAGTTAATCTAGATTTAACAAGCTTTGTCAACAAGTGATATCGTGCTTACGACAATAAAGCATATTTTGATTGATTGATTGATTGATTGATTGATTGATATATCGTTCGATATTGTCATGTATTGATCTCTGTCCATAACGACAGTTACATTTCCCTTGTCTGAGTTAGTTACTATTAAATTTGGATTGTTCTTTAAAAATTGTTTCGTTTGATTGAGTAAGCTATCAGATTGGTATATTTGGAAATAGCAATGTTTCTATTATGACTGTCTGAAATTGATGAGGTGACATAATCTGCATCTGCCAATAGACTTTTTAAAGAAATTTCTTTCCCTATAACGTGTTGGTTCAGGTCATCTATCAGGTACAATATTTTCTCTCATAGGAGGACAATCCTTTCAAATAATTCACAACTTTCATAAGATTATATCATTATTTTGTAACATTAGGACTGGTACTTGGCATTTTGATGTGATTCCTTGTTGGTTCATGTCATCTGTCAGGTACAATATTTTCTCTCATAATAGGAGCAATCTTTTCAAAGAATTCACAATTTTCATAAGATTAATGTTGGATGTATCCCCATCCACACAAAACTGTATCATTAGGTTATAATGTCATCTGTCACTTCCTGTTAATAAAAATAATTCACCCCCACTCCACGAGGCAACAGGGCACGATTCCGTGAAGGGTTATGTCTTGTGTCACATGTCACATGTTGAAAATATTCTCATGCGCGGTTGTTTTCCTCCTGAAGGTACAGCACGTGCTTTTAGTAAAAAAAAATTTAAACTCATTGTAAAATGTATTATCAGTAATGTGTCAGCCAAAAGATTTTTGAGTTATGAATAAAAAAATTATTTTTTTATTTTCATATTTTTCATTTCGCTTATTAATTGTAGCTTCCCTGAAGATGACAGTAACCACTGTTGAAATATTGGAAATATAGTGTTAAAAGAGTACACGTTTTGCTTGCTGCTTACCCAAATAATATATATATATATATATTTCATCAAAGAGCCTAGACAGATACTTTTTCTTGATAGATATGAACTTAATTTATCCAATAAATATCACAATTTCAAATAAAAATAGTTAGATACCTTGCAAATAAAAATTTATTGACAAATATAAGAGTACGAGGCCAGCATACGTAATGTACTGAACTCTTTCAAGAACACTGGTATTTCTTGAAAGAAATTAACTTTCTTAACACAAAAACATGAACTAAGTTATCAACAATTCAAAACAAGTCCAAAAGGACTGAAAAAAGTAGGAAAAATATCAATTTTCAACAAAAACTAGAATTTGAAGAAATTGAATTATATACACCTTGTATATGAAACTTGTCACACAACCAATCACAGGTAGAGTTTCCAAGATTTTGAAAATTTGTTTCTTAGACAATATTGGGGGGGAATGCAAAAATGCTAGTAAGAGATCAACTTCAATTTGGAAATTTGGTGAAAATAGAAACATGAATTAAAACAATTATGCCATACAATTATTTGCCATAGCTCAACATCTTAATCCTATAATGAGAGAGGAAGAAATAGTTGGGAATATTAGTCGTCATTTTAAGCAGGACATTTTTGAAATAATAAATATGCATGAAATAAAAACCATGAATATGTACTTAGACTTGAGAGGACACTATCATATAGGAGTGATGAACAAAGACATCCACAAAGACAAAATGTAAATAGTTTTTACCAAAACAGACAGCCACAATATAACAACCAAAATAATGATAATAATAACATAAATAATAACAGTTATAACCGAAACAGAGACAATCAGTACAGGAACAGACCAAATCAAAATTATTATGATAATAATATACAAACATTTTGTTACAATAATAGGGGAAACAAAAACAATCAAAATAAAAGAATTCAGAATTATGCAAGAAGGAATTATAGAAGCCATTATAACAATGATAATAATTATCAAAATAGGAACTATAATCAGTATAGGACAGACAATTTTAGACAAAATCAAGATCAGCCAAGACAATTTGATAGGGAGACTAGGAGAAATTCAAACCCTGAAAATAATTAAAATAGGGAACAAACAAGACAGGCACTTTTTAATAGGAGAGGAACAAGTTTAGATAGGAACGATGGAGAACACAATGACAATAACAATTGGAATGACCATCCACAACCTTCAACATCAACTGATAGACAGGATTTTCATTAAAACCTTATGGAAAGCTGGAACGACCAAAATATGAACACCCCATAGAATTTATTTAGTTAGATACAATTCAGGAAGAGCCTTTAACAGAGCTAATAATCATAAATGGGAAAATAGGAGATAAATTAGTTAGAATGCTGGTTCAGAAGCATCATTATTAAAGGAGACAGCAATAGAAAACTTAGAGCTTCAAAATAAGTTAGTTAAAATGCCTAAAACAACATTAATAGGAGTCAATGGAAGAAAAATAGCAGAAACAAATCAGGCTAATATTGAAGTAGAAATTCAAAATAAAAATTTAGATTTACAATTACTAGTAATAAAAAAAAATGGAATTTGATATATTTATAGGAAACGGATCAATTCTAGGAACGGATCAATTACAAACGATAAATTATGGAAGGGTATAGAAATGGAAGATCAATGGTTTAATTTTATGGAAGGAATAGAACAGGAGTACTTTGAGAAAAATATTTTGTGTATGAGAGAGATGAGTAAATGTTATAATTATCAAAATAAAAATGAAGAAAATGAATATAAGGGTAAATATAAATGTGATTATAAAAATGAAGAGTAAATAAATGAAGTATAAAATAAATATAAAAGATTAGTTATGAATGAATCGAGAGTAGCGAAAGAATATATGCACAAAATACAAGTCAAAGAAACAGATGAGTTTAAATCAAAGAGCTATCCAATTCCATACAAGTACAGGGAAAAAGTAGAAGAAGAAATTGAGAGAATGTCAGAATTTGGTATCATAGAAAGATCCACAAGTAATTACATAAATCCTATAGTAGTTGTTGTTAAAAAAATGGGGAACTTAGATTATGTTTGGATGCTAGGGAATTAAATAAAATTGCAACTCCTCAATATGAATCTCCTTTAAATTAAATATAGAAACAATTTTTGGTAAAATTACAAATGCTAAATGTTTTTCCAAGATTGATTGAAGCATAGTTTTTGGCTTATACCTTGACATGAGAATTCTAGAAACTACACAGCTTTTTGTATGGAAGGGGTAGTATATAGATTTTGTGTAGGTTCATATGGTCTACAATCGGCATGTCCAGTACTAGAAAGGGCTTTGCATAAAATACTAGACAAATACAAAGACTTTGCACTACACTATATAGATGACATCTTAATATACTCAAAAGACGAACAAACTCATAAAAAACATTTAAATAAAATACTTGAAGTGTTAGACGAAATTTAGACAAATGTGAATTTTTCCAACAAGAAGTAACTCACCTAGGATACAAATTAAATCAAAACGGACTCGAAATGGACCAGAAAGAATAAAGACAATACAAGAATACACTAGACCACACGATTTAAAAACACTCAGAGGATTTTTAGGGCTACTGAACTATTTCAAAAGACTAATACCAGACTTGACAAGTAAAGAATTACCACTGATACAACTACCGAAGAAGAATGTAAAATGGAAATGGGGACAGGAGCAAGAACAGGCATTTACAGAATTAAAAGACAATTTTAGTACAAACTTGAAAATTTATCACCCAGACTATGACAAACCTTTTATACTACAAATGGATGTTTCAATGACAAGATTTACAGGGGTTTTAATACAGTACCAAGGGGAAAAGGGAAGTGTCAATATCATTTGTGTCACGTATTACGAAGAAATATGAAAAAAATTATAGTGTTACGTTGTTGGATCTAGCTTGTCTTATTTTTTGTGTCACCAAACTACGTTTTTATTTATTTGGAGCCAAGTTTTACATTGAAACTGACCGTGAAGCTCTGATGTCCATAGTTAATTACAAACTTGCGAGTAATAGAGTACATAGATGTGTAGAAATTCTAGCAGTGAATTTCAACTTTCAGCTTTTAGAATTGAAAACTTAATACTCAAATATGTATCTTTATTGTTAACAACCAGCAGACACACCTTGACATCTGACATTTTTTTTATAGTGTACGGTGTTGCCAGCAAACTATCATGGAAATCATAGGACACGAGAAGTGTCTTGTGATCAGACTTCACACCCCTCTCAATTTCAAGTATATAAAAAAAATATTTGGAAATTGCAAATAAACTAAAAATAACATTTTTATACTACACATAACATGTCTCTAAAAAATTTAAATTTATATTTATCAAAACTCAGAGGCTTTGTGAAAATGTCTGCAACATTATTTTCAGACGCTACATAGGTTACATTAATTTTATCTTTGGAAATCAAGTCTTTAATAAAGTGAAACCTTATATCTTTATGCTTGGATCTTCGTGTGTTTTCATAATTCTCAATCATTGCTATCGCACTTTGATTGTCTATTCTCAAAACTGCAGGCATTTGTTGAGAACAAAGTTCTTCTACTAAACCATTTAGATATAACAGTTCCGTTGTACACATAGAGGCTGCGACATATTCAGATTCAGCTGTGGATAGTGAAACTACTTGTTGTTTTTTAGCACCCCATGATACTAAGTTACCATGGTAAAAGATAGCCATGCCACTTTTACGGTCTGTCTTGTCACCGCCCCAATCTGAGTCACTATAAGCAACGACCCCCTGTTCAGTAACGTTTCGTTTGAAGTTTAGACAAAGGTTTTTTTTGTGTTTCTCACATATTTTAAGATTCGCTTAGCAGCCTTCCAAGTTGTCACTGTAGGTTTATCAAGAAATCTTCCTAAATATGCAGTAGCAAAACATATATCAGGTCTTGAAATCATTGCTTAGTAATTTAGACTTCCAATCAATTCTCTGTAAGGCACATTGATGAGTTGTTCTTCATCTTTTATCTCAAAGTTCACCTCCATTGGAGTCTTTGCACCTTTGCAGTCAGACAAGTTGAATTTTTTTAAAACTTTATCAATCATTGTTGGTTGAGAGATTTTAATGAAGTCTTTTTTGATATTTATCTCGGCCCCTAGGAAGTTTTTTATTTCTCCAAGGTCCTTGGCATCAAAATTTTGTTTCATCTTGGACACCAGCTCTTCAATCATTTCATCACTTCCAGTTATTAGAGCATCATCTACAAAGATGAGTAGATAGATATTTTTCATGGTGTATAAACAAACATCATGTGGTGACCTTTTAAGTCCTTGTTTTATGGCAAAACTATTGAAATGTTCATTCCAGCATCTAGGTGACTCACGAAGTTCATAAAGTGCTTTATTTAGCCTTAACACTTTTCCTTCTTCAATCATATTTTGATCTAAGCCTTCTGGTATCTTAATATAAATTTCTGAGGTTAGAATTCCATTCAGAAAGGCGCTAGGAACATCTAACTCTCTTATTTTCCAGTGGTTATGCAAAGCATAAGATAAGAGCGTTCTTATAGTTTGCATTTTTGCCACTGGCGCATAGACATTTGACAAATCTTCTTGGTAACCCTTGGCTACTAGCCTTACTTTTTTGGTACCATCCTGTTTAGTTCTGAAGACCATCTTGTGTCTATGGCTTTTTTATCATTTGGTTAATCTGTTACAGTAAATGTCTCAAATTTTTTTAAAGAGATCATCTCATTCTGGATTGCTTGTTTCCATTCCTTGCGACTCACTGCTTCTTCATAGTTATTTGGATCACCCTTTTCGGTTGTAAAAAGACAATAGGCAGTATATAGTTCATAGTCTAAATTCTCCTTCGATTTCTTGATTTTCTGTGTCGTTTCCTACTTTGTCTATAGTTTCCACAGTAATCTTGTCTTCCTCAGTATTCGTCTCTGTTTTCTCTATTTTATTTCTTGGTGAAGTATCATGACGCTGGCCACATCCTTGAAATCTATAGTCAGATTCATCGAACGTGACATCACGTGAAATAATAGTCTGATCTGATTTACTGTTCCAAAGTCGATAACCTGATCCTGCATAACCAACAAATCTCATTACTTCAGCTCGTGGTTCTAGCTTGTTGCCCTTGGGAAATTTCAAAACCCATGTTTCACTTCCAAATAACTTGAGCTTACTTAGATCAAATTTTGAAAGATAAATTTCAGCTGGAACTTTACCATTTAGGGTTCTAGTTGGAGAACGATTTAGCTGATATACAGCACAACGTACTGCTTCTCCCCACAACTATTTTGGTAGGCCAGTATCAATGAACATACATCTAACTTTATCGATTAGAGTACGGTTTAACTTCTCAAAGACTCCGTTCTGTTGTGGTGTGTAAGCACATATCAGTTCACGTTTTATTCCAGATCGACTGCAGAAACTTGAAACTATTTGATGAAAATTCACCTCCACGGTCTGATCTTATTCTTCTTCTTCTTAAGTAAATGGTTGCAAAATGCGAATAATCATCTAGAATACTCAGATAATATCTTTCCTCTGATGTAGGACCCCAAACATCATAGTGTAGAAGTTCACCAATTCTCCTTGATCGTGTCTGTATGACATCATTAAAAGGTAACCTGGTTGCTTTATCCTCTCTGCATGATGAATATACCAATTGAGAATGTGGTAGGTTTAATAACTGCAGACCCTTCCTATTGATGTGCCCTAAACGTAGGTGCCATATGTTACAGGGTTCCTCAGCAACTAACATACTACTGTCAGACATACAGGACACAGGGGTTTCAGCTATTTTAAATTCAGCATAGTTTAGCCCTTTCACCATTTTACAGTTTATTCTTTTGTCCTTTAAAACAATTTTTGCACCATTGCTTTCAAATATGACCTTGTAACCTGCCTCACAAATTTTTTGTACAGACAATAAATTTGTATATAAATTGTAAACAAGTAAGACTTCAATATTTATTACTAGCTTTATATCATCTTGAATACTTTGTACTTGTATAAAGCCTTTTCTATTAGCAGTCATAGTTTCACCGTTTGCTATTTTAATTGAAACTGGGTCAATGTTTATAACACTGTTCAGGTAGTCTTCACTCACTAGGTGCTGCGTAGCACCAGAGTCGAGAATGAAAGCTATTTCACCATCTGGTTTATCTAGAATAGTTGACAGAGCTACAAAAGATACTTCTTTCTCATCTTCTTGTGCAACATTTGCCCTACTCTCATCTTTTT
The DNA here is from genome assembly GCA_958298965.1 of Chrysolina haemoptera. Classification (NCBI taxonomy): domain Eukaryota; kingdom Metazoa; phylum Arthropoda; class Insecta; order Coleoptera; family Chrysomelidae; genus Chrysolina; species Chrysolina haemoptera. The sequence continues at coordinate 22,534,459 of OY282585.1, read as the reverse complement.
TTGGATTTCTATTGAATCTTTGACCTCTTCCTCTCCCTCGTTGTCTGAAGTTTCTCTGGTAACTATTTGTACTTGATTGCTTAGGACACTTTGCAATCAGATGTTCGGTACTTCCACAATTGTAGCACCTCAATAGTCTTTCTCTGGTTACAAAGGCACATTCATTGTTTCTATTAGGTTCTGAAACAAGCAAACAAATTTATTCAGAAATAATCATACATAATCAATATAATAATACATAATCAATATTTCAAGAAAATATACAATTTGTTGTATGATATAATAAAATTCAGTTATTTTTGAATGAGTAATACCACCTAGGCATTGAGATGCCTGTATTGCGTTATATTACTCATTCAGTTTTCTATGAAAATAATATTATGATACTACAATATAAGTTATATTCATACAAATAATTAAGAAATCCAAAACTCGTGGAGGAAACAGAAACAAATAGATGTATAAGAGATCTATAAGAGGTATAAGAGACAGATGGTATAGGAGTTGTTATTCAAATTTTTTTTTTCTTCAATATATGTCAAATTTTTTTGAATTATCGGTTATATATCGCTTGAGAGCATCTTTAAATTTATTAATTTTTTAAATTGTTTTCAATTCTATTGGGAGTAGGTTGTATAATTTTGGACCATGATAGAACACGAATCTTTGTGTATGGCTTTTCTTGCAGAGAGGTACTTTGATTTTCAAATTTTCAACTGCTCTAGTTCTTGCTGTTGAATGAGTTACATAGTTGTTATGGTTCGAGAACATCCATATTAGACACTGGTAACTATATAAAGATCTCACGTTAAATAATTTAGTCTCTTGATATAGATGTTCTGTTGAAAAACGTCTTTTTTTCTTTAAAATTATTTTCAAGATTGAGTTCTGTGCTATTTGCAGACTATTAATGTGGTTATTGAAAGTCCCTCCCCATGCTATTATGCAATATCTCATTATGGATTCAGCCAAAGACTGATATATTAAAAACAAGTTTTTTTTTTGAAAGAATGTCTCTTAGGGTATAAAATTTCCGCATTAGTAATCTCATCCTTTGCATTACATATGATACTTGCTTATCCCATCTCATATGTTGGTCGATAACAAGACCCAGATATTTAATGGACTCTGTTTTTTCTATGACCGGGCATTCACAGTTAAATCTTTTTGTGCATGTATTTTTGTGCAATTTAAGTTCATTAATACGCGGCTGGTCATCTGAATTGAGAGAAAAGGTCATAAATTTTGTTTTTTTTTTATATTCAGGCTTAATATATTGTTATTCAGCCAGAGTAGAATTTTCCTCAGATTAGTTTCAGAAGTTTTGTAGACTTCATCCCAACTTTCACCAGTGAAAATCATGGCTGTATCGTCAGCATAACAAACTATTTGACCGTCAAATTGATTAATCTTTGTTATTGCATTTATGTAAACAAGGAAAAGGATCGGACCTAGTACTGTTCCTTGAGGTATGCCCACATTGATTTGTAATGTTGTACTGTGCCTGTTACCAATTTTTACAGTTTGCGTTCGTTTTTTTAAATAATTATGCATTAGTTCCAGGACATGTCCTCTAATACCATAATTACATAATTTTTTGAGTAGGGTTTCATGCGATACGGTATCGAAAGCCTTTGCTAAGTCCATGAATACCGCTAGACATTTCAAAGACTTGTCCAAGGCCCCCACTGTTTGTTTCACGAATTCTAGCACGGCATTTTCAGTATTAGATTTATTTATGAATCCGAATTGTTTTTCTGTTATTATTTGATGCTTATTAAAGAAATCAATTATTCGATTTTTTACAGATTTCTCAAATAGTTTAGCAAAATTATTGATCACTGAAATTGGTCGGTAATTGCTCATGTCATTTTGATTTCCAGATTTGAAGACGGGTGTAACTCTGCTAACTTTCCACTGGGAAGGTATATTGCCCTTTTTGTAGCACAAATTTATCAAATGTACAAGTGGTTTCAATAGATATTTATGCATTTGTTTTATCAGTTTGCTTGTTATTCCGTCAGGGCCTGGTGCACAGTAGTTTTTAAGGTTTGAAATTAGGCACACTATTTCATTTTCTGTTACTGGTTTAAGATACAGAGAGGACGGTACTTGGGCTTCATTTAGGAAGTTCTTGGGCAATTCACATTTTTCGATTTTCTTTGCCATGTTTGCACCTACAGTATGAAAAAAATTATTAAGCATATTAGCCTTTTCTGTATTGCAACTTAGGTTTTCACCATTTTCTTTAGTGATTGGTGTATTTTCTATGTTATTTTTATTTGGATTCATGTTCGTGATATCTTTGATTATTTTCCAAGTTTGTTTACAGTTACCATTCACCTCTTGTAGTTTATTTTTATAATATTAATTTTTTGTTCGCTTTATCAAGTTATTGAGTTTATTTCTGTAGTCTTTGTATCTTTTTTCATTTTCTTGTGTACTTTTGTGCAGAAAGGCTTTTTTTAGGTTATCCCTCGTTTTAATTGATTGTATTAGTCCTATTGTTATCCAAGGTTTTAGTTTTTAATTTTTTTTATTATTTATGACTTTTATTTCAGTTGATTCCGAAATATATTTCTTTAGTTTATCCATAAATTTATTATATGAAGTTTGTGTCTCATTACATGATGAAACGTCATTCCAGTTCTCTCTATTTAATAGTGTTTTCAGTTTATCGTAATTAGTTATTTCGTAATTTTTAGTTGTGGTAGGTGGTGTATTTTCTTTCAGTAATTGAAATATATATATATGAATGTTGCATAATGATCTGTCAAGTTACTGTGGATAACAGATGGTTCAGCTCTTATTTTATTGTTTATGTAATTATTTTTGTTAATATAAATATGATCAATGATGGTTTTACAGTCTTTTGTTTCTCTTGTGGGTAGGTTAATGCATGAATGGAAACCATTTTCGCTCATTATGTTTTTGTATAGGTTAGTATGCTGGTTAATCATGTCCTGTAAATTGATATTAATATCCCCTAGAAAAAGTTCTATTGTTTTTTTATTGTAACTCAGGAAGTAATTTTGCAAATCTTGTAAGTAAGTTGGTAAATCGATAGAAGGGGGTCGGTATGAGGCTGTGATACCTATTTCAGTATTGTTATTCAAATGATTCTGAAAAAACGTTATCCTCAAGAGTTTCGTGTCAGTCAGAGGAATGATTTGGACATTAGCTACGATAGATTTTTTTATATAAATTATTAGACCATCATTTTGGTTTACTTTAGACTCATTATAATAAATAGCGTAATTCTGTAAATTAAACTCACTCACCTCTTTTACTTTCCATGTTTCTGACAGAACGATTATGTCCAATTTGTCCAGATCTTCTTGTAAATATAGAAGCAACTCATCAAAATTTTTTTTTATGCTACGAATATTAAAATGAACAACTCCTATATCACCAACTCTTCTGATTTTGCCTCTACAAAAGTAATCATGTAAGTTATTATAGCTATTTGTTTTTATTTCCTCATTATGATCCAAATTATTTAGTAATTCTAGCATCTTCAGGCTGAATTCACTCTGATGAAAACAGATATGGAATGCAAAATTGACAGAATGGATACGGAAATCAGAGGACTTTTACAGGAAAAAACTATAATGGAACAAAAATGTGACATTCTAGAACAAGCAACGAAGATAAACAATCTTAGAATTTTCAACTGGCCCGAAAAAAACAACGAAAACCTCAAAGATGAAATCATCAATCTACTAAATTCGAAGATGTCGATTGGACTAAATGAAAATGATGTCGAAATCTGTTACAGGATAGGAAAACAAAAAAGAAATAAGGCTAGAGGTGTATTTCTGAAATTAAAGAACCACGAAGTAAGAAACGAAATATACAGAAGAAAGAAGCTCATGAAAGGGACCGGCATCGTCATAAGAGAAGATTTGACAAAACTCAGAGTAGAGCTACTAACAAAGACTATCGAAAAAACTTCACTGAAAAATGTTTGGACCGACATGGGGAATATTCTCGTTAATTATAATAATAAGCTTCACATCATAAAATCAAAAAATGATTACGCTAGAGTTTTTGGATAAATACGTATTTTTTCTTTCTTGTTAAATTATCGTAATTGCAAATTTATCAGATAAAATGGTATTTCAGCGAAAATTTACAAAAAAATAGAAAGCACATGTCATAGGTCTCTTTTGATGTTAGAGTATTTAGATTTATTGGATGAACAAAAAGAGATAAAAACTACAGTATTAAATAATTTACATGAATATTTCAATTCCACGGTAAAGAGAGAAAAAGGTGGGCAGTTAATGACGATTATACATTTCAATGTGAGAAGTATTAGAAAAAATTTCGATGAGCTACTAGTTTATATAGAGGGGAAAACAGAGTTTATAGACGTTATAGTTTTATCAGAAACATGGAACATCCAAATGGTGAGTGACTTTAATATACCCAATTATAACCTTTACTATAATGATTCAACCAAAAACCAAAACGATGGATTGCTCGTTTATGTCAAAAGTTGTTTTTCCACTGAGGTGCATGTCGTGAGTTTAACAGATACAAATTTACTTAGATTATCCATGTGTATTGATAACACTTGTATTGGTATAACAGCATCTTACAGACCTCCCTCCATTGATCCAAATATTTATTTGAATGACCTAGAAAACTATTTCAGTAACTCACAGAAAAAAAATATAGAAATACTAGTGGGAGATATTAACATAAATATAATGGACAAATCTACCAATGAAACCGTCAGATACCTGAATCTTATGTCCGAAAACGGTTTTTCATCTTATATAAATGAGCCTACCAGGGTAACAGAAAATACTAGTACTACAATTGATCATTTTTTTGTCAGATGTGTATCAAATAGGAATATCAAATTCAGTCCAATTGTTTTTCAAACTGACCTAACGGACCATTACTCAATATTTCTCAGGATAGCCAGTGATAAAGCAGATGAACTATCATCGAACAAACCACAAAAAAAAGTTTGTAAAAAACACTGATAATGATAAACTCAAAGCCATGCTAATTAATGAAAATTGGGATGATGTCATAAACTGTGAGGACACACAACTAGCTTATGACAAATTCATCAATACGTTAAAAAACTATATCCATCTCTCTACTACGACAAAAAACATAAATTTTAGAAAAATGTGCAAAATCAAGCCATGGATAACAACTGGATTAATAGCCTCTATAAGACAACGGGATTATCTTAAACAGAGACTTACAAAGACAAGTACACAAGAATTAAGAAATAAATACACATCATATAGAAACAAACTAAATCAAATAATTAAAAAAACCAAAAATCAATATTACAAAGATAAATTAAATGACGCTAAAGGAAATGGAAAAAAAACATGGGATATCATCAATGAAGTAACAAATAGAAATACTAAAAAACAATCACTCAATAATATACCTATCAAAAACTCAAAAGGTGAAATGATAGAAAACAACAAAACTAAAACGGATATTTTCAATGAATACTTCACGAACGTTGGAATAGAAATGGCAAAAAAAAATAAAAATACAGAAACCCTCCCTGAGAACTTTCTCAATGATCCATCGATCTCAGCATCAATTTTTCTTCAACCTGTCACTTGTAATGAGATTATTGTTCTAATGGCCAACCTAAAAAATAACTGTGCCCCCGGCCCTGACGGTATCACTAGTAAACTCATTAAAATTATCCACAAAGAAATTGTTTTTCCTTTGGTTCATATTATCAACCTTTCTTTCAAAAATGGGAAAATTCCAAGGCAATAGAAAGAATCGCTAGTTACCCCAGTATATAAGTCAGCTGAGCACAATGTCTTGAATAATTACCGACCTATCTCTGTGATAAATAATTTCGCGAAGTTATTTGAACAAAGTGTCAAAAATAGACTAACAGCTTTTTTTGACAAACATGATGTTATTACAGATAGGCAATTTGGCTTTAGAAACAATTCAAATACTGAGAAAGCAGTTTTAGATTTCATTGAAAAAACTGTCAATGCCTTGGATAGATCAGAACAATGCCTAGCCATTTTTCTCGATCTGGCCAAGGCATTCGATACTGTATCACATTATTTGTTGCTAAAAAAATTAGAGAATTATGGAGTTAGAGGTAATGTACTCAATCTGATGAGAGATTACTTGTCGCAGAGATCGCAAATCGTTAAAATTGAAGACTGTCTCAGTAAACCAATTGATATCAAAATTGGAGTTCCGCAAGGAACAGTATTAGGCCCGATACTTTTCCTCGTATACATTAATAGTATAACTTCAATAAAAAATTTCAAAGGAAATATAATATCATATGCTGACGATACAGCTTTATGATACAGGGGAGACTCGTGGCAACAATTAAAAGCTGACTCAGAAAATGATCTACGAAATCTACAAACATGGCTGAATTATAATCTTTTAAGTCTCAACGTAAGTAAAACAAAATTTTTATCTTTTTCGATCTATAAATCTGAACAACCCCTCTTTAACCATCTAACAATACACGATTGTAATGACACAAACAGGTGCACTTGCCCAACTATAGAAAAAACATCAAATATGAAATATCTCGGCATTATACTAGATCAGCATCTACGGTGGGATGATCACGTGACACATGTGATAAAAAGGATCAGGCAGCTTATCCATAAATTTTATAGTATCAGAGATATCCTGAACAAAAAAAATCTTTTAATATTATACAACTCCTTGGTTGAATCGGTCATTAGGTATTGCATAACAGTGTGGGGAGGTCTGTATGATAATTCGCTGAGTAAACTGCAATCAACTCAGAATTCCTTATTGAAAATAATATTCAAAAAAAATAAACTTTATTCTACCGAGCAGCTCTATAAGGATGTTGAAACACTTGATACAAGAGGATTATATATTTATCAGTCTTTGATTTGGATGTTTCATAATAAACAAAAATATGTTACTCCCAAAACTAAGCAAACTCGATTCGTTGAAAACAAGTCTATGACATTACCAATTTTCCGGAAAGCACACACACAACGAAATATATTTTTTTATGGACCTAAATTGTACAATTTCCTGCCATACAATATAAAAACTACCACCTCCCTTAAAAAATACAAAACGTCAATGAAACAATTTATAAATGAAAATAAAAACTTATTGAAAATTTTCTGACTGACAATAAACCATCACTTAATGATAATATATCTATTCTACCTTCTCGTTTTTGTTGAACTAATCCCTTGTTTTCCCACCTCATTCTCTCTTACCGCCTTCTCTTTTCTTTGCTATTGTTATTACTTTCATAATCTTGAATCTCTTTTATTTTATATTCCTTAGTATTTTTGAAATCTGTTACCTACCGCTAAACTTAATGAATTGAATAAACCACTCCAAACTCATTGCAAAGCCACAACACAAGCATTTTAAATGCTTAGGTGGGTTGTTTGTTTTTTGGAAGTGGAACATATTTGAGAATTAAACTATGTTAATTCTGTAAATTATGGTAATGGTATGTGAATAAATTGAAAATTGAAATATGCAAATAGGTTAGTATATGTACAAAAGAAGTTTACGTACTGTATTCCAAACTCCAATTTTTTTTCAATGCAAAGCAAAAATCAATTCATTTATATTTACAGATACATAGATAAATATGGATAATAAATCATCATTACATTAGTTTATTGAAATCTTCTTCAGTTTTAATAATACTTATTTTACCCTCAGTATTAATATAAATATTTCCTAAATCTGTCCATACATTTTTTATACCATATTTCTCGATAGCTCTGGCTAAAAGTTTGACTCTTGAGCTCGTCAGTTCCTCTCTTATTACTACTCCAGTTCCCTTGAGCGTTTTTTTATTGCTGTAAATTTTCTGTTTGGTTTCATGATTATTTACTTTAATGAAAACACCCCTAGTTTTATTTTCTTCTTTTCTTCCCACTCTGTAACAGAGCTCTATATCTTGCTTCACTAAATTGAAATTCATTTTGGAGTTGATTAAGCGTATAACTTCTTCCCTGGTTGTTTCATTTGGCTTTTCTCTGAAGTTGAATATTCTTAAGTTACACCTTCTAGTATTCTGGTCTATAAAGTCAAACTTTTTTTCTATGGACGCCTTATCGCATGTTACCTTCTTTACTGTATCTTCAAGTTGTTTAATTCTCAGATTATATTCAGCTTTCATAGTTGATAGTTCACTCTGTACACCGGTAAATTTTTCTTCGATTAGTGATATTTTATTTTCCAATGTTTTTATTATAGCCTCCGATACACTGTCGACAATTGTTTTTATGAACACTTGACTATTTAGGCACTTATTTATCGATGAATTTACTGACGATTCTATCTCTTTTCTGATTTCTCTCGTGATAACCATTTTTTCACGTTTTTGACGACACTGTTTTGTGAGTTGATATGTAATATTTTAGCAGGATAATTTTCACCTTCCAATTAGCTTTACTAGCTATTATATTTAACTGTTTCAACGGAGCTCGGGTTAGCACGTCCGTACTACTCAACTGACATTCTTAAATTTTAACCCAGCATCTAAGAGTTTGCTTTTTATAAAATCAATGCTCAAATCTACAGTTGAAGTTTCCAATACTATTATTACTGTCTCGTACTTTTCAGGTAACGTGAGGAGCAGATAACAAACCTTATCATCTTCATCAAGCTTTGTGTCTGTTGTCTCTTAATCACGAATGAGTTTATCAAAGTTTACAAAATGATCCTGCAGATTTTCATCCCTGCATTTCAATGTTAGCAGCTGACGCCTTATATACAGTTTTGATAATGTGCTTTTCCGTTCAATAATTTTCTTGAGACTGTTGATCATCTCATTGGCGGTTTTGGCATCTTTCACATACTCGATATGCTTATCACTGATGCATTCAACTATTACTGAGCGAGCTTTTGCATCTTTATTGAAATAAGTTTCCTTATCTTTAGGAGCCATAGCTTCAATTGCACTTTGTGATTCGGGTTCTAGGGCCACCTTTTTACAGCATTTCTCGTCCAGGATACAACTTATTCGAAACAGCCAGTTGGAAAAATTTCCATCGTTCAGGACAGGCATATTGCTGCCAATGCTTCCGGCACCGCTACTCATGTTTACGTTTTTGGTCGTAACTTACTTATGGGTTATACTTCTTGAATCTTATGGACTGGGTGTCTGGGCCCATAACCTGTAGAAATTCTAGCAGTGAATTTCAACTTTCAGCTTTTAGAATTAAAAACTCAATACTCAAATATGTATCTTTATTGTTGACAACCAGCAGACACACCTTGACATCTGACTTATTTTTTTTATAGTGTACAGTGTTGCCAGCAAACTATCATGGAAATCATAGGACACGAGAAGTGTCTTGTGATCAGACTTCAACAAGATGGGCACTTTTATTACAAGAATATCATTTAGAAATTAGTCATATACCGGGACGACAAAATTTAGTACCTGACACACTTACTCGAATGGAAACAGAAAAAAGACAGGGAACTAGACAAATTAAAATAGGGGTAAACATTTTCAAAAACACTACAGGACCTTTTTCTTACAAACGATAGTAGAAGACCAACAACAACTTACTGACACAGAAAAAAAGTGAACCATACAAAAACAAGGAATTATAATTAAAGTAATTAATGGGACAGAATTGTATTTGATTACTAAAGGAATGACACAAACACTGATAAACCACATACATACAAAATACCTACACACTGGAATATGAAAGACATGGATGATATTTGGAGAGACATATTATAGTAACAAGGACTTGGAAATAACGAAAGATTTGATAAATAAATGTACCTTATGCCAGTTAGCTAAACACAAGAATAGAGTCAACAGAAATGAACCGAAAAGTACTATATCAAATAAACCATTGGACATAGTATCAATAGACCACCTGAAATAAAAATAAAAAAAAGATCTATGAAACAAACTTGTAAATATGTAAATAGAAAACTTAAAATTTAAATTTAAACATTCCCATGTTGAAATGTTAAATTTTAATTTTGAGGAATTTGTTATGAAAAAGTAGAGTCTAGAAGTAGTAGATAGGAATTTAAAATTAAATACCATATAAAAATTTATATATTATTTTATCAAAGAGCCTGGACAGATACTTTTTCTTAATATATATGACTTTAATTCATCTAATAAATATCACAATTTCAAATAAAAAGAGTTAGAAACCTTGCAAATCAAAATTTATTTACAAATTATAAGAGTACGAGGCCAGCAAACATAATGTACTGAACTCTTTCAAGAACACTGCTATTTCTTGAAAGAAATTATTTTTCTTAGCACAAAAACATGAACTAAGTTATTGACAATTCAAAACAAGTCTAAAAGGACTGAAAAAAGTAGGAAAAGTATCAATTTTCAACAAAAACTAGAATTTGAAGAAATTGAAAATAATACACCTTGTATTATATGAAACTTGTCACACAGCCAATCACAGGTAGAGTTCTATAAAAGAGGACGAGGAAACAAGAAGTAAAAAAGAATCATATTAGCAACTAAATGTAAAATAAATAAATTATTCGAAAATGTGAAAACTCGATGAAATTCAATTGAATCAATAATAAAAATATACGATATAGACATATTTGTAAATAGTTTAATTAATTATAAGAAATAAATTATAACAGTGACTGATAATTAAAAAGTGATCGGGAGTGTGTTGTGAAATTGAGAAAAAACCTTACTTAGTAACGGGAAAGACAAGAGGAGAATCAACAAGAAAGAAAAAGCGGAAGATTCATTTTGGAAAAGCAGGAGCAAAATTATAAAATTCAACCAAAAAGACCAATTTAGAAAGAAATCCATTTAGTAACAAGAACGGAGAAACGTTCCAGAGATATGAAATTCACTCACCTTCAGTAACATATTAGGAAGATATCGAACTTGCCTGTTGTAGAAGAGATAAGCTGGATTCTGCGAACATCAAAATGTATTTAACCCATAAACAGTCAAAGAAAACTCTTCCAACAATAATTCCAGTGCACAATTCAAAATTCTCCATATCACGAACTTTTCAATCTCAACAGTCATAAAAACTTTCAACCGCGAAACAGTGCACATAAACTTTTTCACTTCAGGACTTTTATTAATCTTATTAGTTATTAGAATCATTATTATTTGAATCAGAATAACCATATACTGTTTTACAAGTATATAGGTTCGAATAAATTCCATCAAAGGAAATATTACTCAAGTAATTTTTTGTAGGAATAGGTAGGTAGTATTAGAAATGAAAAACTACTGAATTAATATGAGAGTGTTCACATTTCATGCTATTTGAATAATAACAATAAAAAGAAACAATATTTCAGTTGAATTGACATGTTTATTTCCAAGGTAAATTACATTGCATTATTTTCAATCATCCTTGACATTCCTTTTTCCTGAATTCTACCTTGAGATTGGGAGATTCTCATGTGACGTACCAACTGAGCAGCTGAGGACCTGAAAATAGAAAAAAAAAATATATCTAAAAGCAAAGAGAGTAAGTATTTGTCTCGTCTCTTCAAGGTGCCCCTTTGTCCTTGGTGAGAACATTACCGATGACAACCGATAATTATCAGATACTTATGACACTCTAGTCGATAGATATTCTAATAAAAGATTGAGAGCTCAAGCTCATTGGAGACAAATTGAAAATACCACTAGGATTCCTTCTGACAATCCAGTGGCACTCAGAAAATTATTAGATACTTTCACGGAGAACTTAGCTGCTCTAAAAAATTTACACTTTCCCGTTGATCAGTGGAATTTTATTATCGTTATGATGTTACTTCATCGGCTAGATAGTTCTATCTAGAGCACGGGTCTCCAGAAGTTCCTACTTATAAATCTCTGAAAGACTTTTTATCGAAAATGTGTATCGCTTTGGATACACTTTCTTTTTCTCCTCAATCCAGTATAAAGAATAAACACGATAATTTCAGATCTCAAGCAATGATACCTAGAAAAACCAATTATTTCTTTACTACAAAAGATAACAATTCAAAATTTTCTTAAAAAAGACTCCGCGTGAAAGATACTATTTCTGTCGCAATTTACATTTGTGTTTCAAGTGTCTGAGTGATATGCACGACTTGAAAATTTGTAAGTCAAGTTCAACCTGTTCACATTGTAGATCTAATCGCCATCACTCTCTGCTTCACTTTGTTAACCCCTCATCAAGCGTTCAAAAGCGCCCGTCCTCTTCGGGTGAAGATGCTTCCCAACCGGGTAGCAGCTCGGCTCCATCGTTCATTCAAGTAACTACGGGGGTGGTTCCGCGCAACTTTGTTCTTTTATCTACAGCTATGGTTGAAATATCTGATAGTCGTGGATTTAATAAAAAATTCCGATGTTTACTAGACTTGGCTAGCATGAGTTCTTTCATTACTCAAAAGGCAGCTAATACTTTAGGGTTGCCTGCAAAATCTTCGGTTATCGAAGTTAAAGGTTTAGGCTCCATGCAAACATCGGCACATCTCGGGTGTGTTACTTTGTCTCTCCATCCTGTGGGCGTTAAAACACCCATGTTTGGGGTAGATGCAATCATATTACCCAAGATATGTGATCCGTTGCCATCGAATACTGTTTCGATTTCGGGCTGGACACATATTGCAAACTTGAAATTGGCTGATGAGTCTTTCAACGTTCCCGAACATATTGATGTTTTAATTGGGGCAGATCTTTTATCTCAAGTGTTGTTAGAAGGTCGCATTTGTGGGGCGGAGGGAACTCCTGATGCTCTCAATACCGTTTTTGGGTATGTATTGATGGGAAAAATAAGTGCTGGCTACCAACTATCAATTTCATCATTTTTCTGTGCTGCTACTACAGATGATTCGATGGACAAAACGCTCGAAAAATTTTATTATCGACTGCTAACTGTTCTATATGGGTTGACATCTAGCCCTTATCAAGCGCTGCGAGTCCTTCTTCAACTTGTTTCTGAAGAAGGAGACGATTTTCCGTTGGCCTCACAGGCTATAAAAAATTGTTGTTATGTGGATGACATTATTTGCGGTAGTTCATCTGTAGGTGAAACTCAACTATTAAAACAGGAGCTTATCTCGTTTATGTCGAGAGGAGGGTTTCATCTGCGAAAATGGTGCAGTAATGACCCGACACTACTCTCTGATCTTCCCCAAGAGCATATGAATTTGAGGACTCTTTACTTTGAAGAGAACATTGATGATGCTTGCGTGAAGGTTTTAGGTCTTCAGTGGAATGCTGGGACGGACTCATTTTCCTTTTCTGTTCAACCGCTGAACCGCCATTGTACCAAGCGTAATATGCTTTCAGAGTTAGCCAGAGTTTTCGATCCTTTTGGTTTTTTTGACTCCCATCACGTTCTTTACTAAACATTTAATACAAAGATTGTGGATTTCCGGCCTTGACTGGGATCAGCCGCCTTCTCCTGATATTCTAGGAGTTTGGACACGATATATTTCCGAACTACCTTCTGTTTCTACTCTTCATATTGAGCGTAGAATTCTGCCCGATAATTTTAAACAATGTGAACTGCATGGGTTTGGGGCGCTTCTGAAAAAGGGTATGCTGCGGTACGTGTGATGATGGATGATAATAAGAGTTTATTACATTTGCTATGTGCCAAGTCCAAAGTAGCTCCCCTCAAGCGAATTTCCATTCCAAAACTGGAAATGTGTGCGGCCGTATTAGTTTCCAAACTTCTAGATTTTACTCGGAAATCATTCGAATGAGTTTTGGGGCTCTTACACATTTACGCTTGGTCAGACTCCAAAATTGTTTTATCTTGGATAAAATCAAGTGCATATAAATTCAAGACATTCGTAGCTAATAGGATCACCGCAATTCAGGAGAAAATTAATCCATCTTGCTGGTTTCACATAGACTCGGCATCCAATGTTGCTGATATCGCATCCAGAGGCTTGTACCCTTCTGAATTATTGAGTAATCCCGTGTGGTTTCGAGGACTAGATTTCCTCCAAACGCCCGGAAACTCGTGGTTACCCGCGGAAATTGATTATTCAGTGGTTTCATATCCCGACGAAGAACGTGTGGTTGCTTGTTCCACCTTCGTTTCAGAGACAATTTTTTGAATACTTTGCTGAAAAATTATTCCTGTTTCAGGACTGTGCAACGAGTCTTGAGCTTTTTGCTGCGCTTTTGTTATAATTCCAGACATTCCTCCAACCGGCGAGTGGGTCCTCTCAGAACCTCGAAGTTGTATGACTCTTTTTTTTATATTGGTGAAGCATACCCAATCTATGGCATTTGAAAACGAAATTCGAAATTCCTGCTTTTCTAAGCCCTTGAAGAAATTGAATGTATTTCTGGATGACAGAGGTTTATTGAGGGTGGGAGGTCGCCTCAGATATTCTAATTTATCTTATGACGTGAAATATCCTCTCTTATTGCCCCGACACAGTTGTCTCACCGATCTATTAATATCATATTTTCATAAAAAATTTCTTCACTTGGGTATTCGTGCTACCCAATATCATTTGGCTCAAGTTTGTTGGATTCTGTCTCCTCGAAGAGCTATTCGTTCGATCCTATCCAAATGTGTCCAGTGTTGGAGACAAAGTCCCAAACCCATTCAACCCCCGATGGGAAATTTGCCTTCGGCGCGTATATCCCAAGTGAAACCGTTTTTTCACACTGGAGTTGATTTTGCGGGTCCCTTTGCAATAACATTGAGACGACAGCGGGGCGCTAAGACGTTTAAATCGTATTCATGCATTTTTGTTTGCTTCGCGACGAAAGCCGTGCACCTCGAGCTAGCGAGTGATCTTTCATCTGAAATATTTCTGGCTGCCCTTCAGAGATTCGTGGCTCGCAGGGGACGGTGCAACCACTTATACTGCGACAACGGAACCAATTTTGTGGGTTCCCGGAAAGAGCTTTTTTGGAGGCCGCTGCCTCAAAGCAAACCATCGAGTTTCACTTCAACCCCCGTTCGTCTCCTCACTTTGGCGGCCTTTGGGAAGCGGGTGTTAAGTCGGTTAAAACCCATTTAATCAGAGTTATTGGTGAACAACTTTTGACTTATGAAGAACTGTATACGGTACTTGTACTGATTGAGGCCGTGCTGAACTCTCGCCCCTTGACTCCGTTGAGTTCGGATCCTAATGACCTTTGACCCTTGACTGCCATTCCGATGCCGGACTTCACATCCACTTCACTTAATCGTTTATCACGCTTTCAATTACTTCAGCGCCTCCATCAGGATTTTTGGCGCCGATATAGCAGAGAGTACCTACATACTCTGCAGCAGAGGAGCAAGTGGCTCGACCTCTCAACCCCGGTTAAAGTTGGTACCGTGGTTTTATTAAAAAATTATCTCCTCTCGCCGCTCCAGTGGCCTTTAGGTAGAATCAAATCAATATCTCTTGGCAAAGATGCTGTTGCTCGGGTGGCAGAAGTGGTCACTGCCCAAGGTACATTCAAGCGACCCTTTGGGAAATTATGCCCTCTGCCAATTTCCCAATGATCTCATTACATATATTTATTTATTTTTTTATTTTTATAATTTTTTTTTTATTTAATCTGATATTTTTTTTGTCTGGTTGGTCTCAGCTGAACCTTGGGTTTCTAAAAAAAAAGTCATAATCTATTATTTGTACATCCTGTATTTCTTTTCGCGTTGAAAAGCAGTTAACAGACGTCACGAGTTTTTGTGGACAACGAAAAACCACGAAGCCGTAGTAGTCTCGACTAGTACAAGTTCGATGAACGAATATATATATGGTGTGAGTGATACGCATTTTTGGTGCTCTTGATAAAACAGAAAACCCGTTGTTTTCTCCACTGGAACGTCTGTATTTCCCTGTGTGGCCCTGCATGCATGCACGAAGACCAAGAACTCTTCCCTTACACCGAAATCGCCGTAAGAACAGAAATTAGGATTCAAGGTTGTTTTACAGTCCATTTATTGAACCATTGATATCGAGCTATCGATAGGCCTTCCAGAATTTACCGTCTGGAAGAAACATAAAAGGTAACTCATAATTTGGATGGAAATTTTTTAACTTTTTCAATTTTTCATAAAAATATTTTTATTCAATAAATGCTTTCTCCTGTTCTCTACTCCATTTCCATCTCACATGTTTTCTTAATAGTGTAATTAGTGGTAATTCTTTTTCACTCAAATCCGGTATTAATCTCTTGAAATAATTCAATATCCCCAAAAATCCCCTTAGTGTTTTCAAATTACAAGGTCTTGTATATTCTTGAATTGTTTTAATTCTTTCCGGATCTATTTGAAAACCTTTTTCATTCAATACATATCCTAAATACTCTACTTCATTTTAAAAAAAAATCACATTTGTTTATTTTTCATGCCTGCTGAATCAAGTATATTTAAGACTTTACTCAAATGTTCTTTGTGTTTTGTCTCGTCTGTTGAATAAATCAAAATATCGTCAACATAATGTAGAACAAAATCTTCATATTTATCTAATATTTTATGCAATGCTCTTTCTAATGCTGCACATGCAGATTGTTAACCATACGGGACTACGCAGAATCTGTACACTACCCCTTTAATACAAAACCCTGTATAATCTCTAACACTCTCCATTTTAGAAAATATATTTGCATTTGTTATTCTTCAAAATATAACATCAATATTCAAAGGAGATTCATACTGTGGAACTGTTATTTTATTCAATTCCCTTGCAACTAGACATAACCTTAGCTCCCCATTATTCTTTTTTACTACTACAATAGGATTGACATAACTAGAAGTACTTCTCTCAATAATTCCTTGTTTTAACATTTTATCTATTTCATCTCACTTGATTTCTATATTTGTAATGTATAGGATAACTTTTACATTCAAATTTTCTTACTTCGGTGGTCGGTGGTCTGGCGGTCTAAGGCGCAGGCCGTTCAGAACTTCAGTATAGCGGTAGTCGGTTCGAGCCCGATGTAGGTACGATGGATTTTTTCTCATGTACCCAATATCGGAATCGATAGACGACCACAGTCCTTGTTGAAAGCAAGTGTATTGTGTGTTGTCTAGATGCCAATCTCGTCTAGTGCTAGCTTGGAGTGCACGCCGGCCACCCGAGGTGGTGCTGTAGGTTTTCCGGGTTTTCCTGCAGCTGAAAAGTGAATACGCCACCAAAAATCAGTAAGTCGCCCCGGAGCGCCACGGCAAATAATAATAATAGCCGTCCTCTACCCGAACAGGCCATGCCTTTGGGTACACTCTACGAGTGTTTATGAGGGAGTATTATTATTATTATTATTATTATTATTATCTACTTTTATTTTATGCACATACTCTATGGCAATTCTTGATTCATTCATAATTAATCCTTTGTATTTATTCAATAATTCATTTACATAATCTACATTTTTACCATTACATTTATATTCATTAATATTTTCATTACCTTGATTTTCATTATTATTTTTATAATCATTATTATTACTATTATCATTTGCATATTCATTAACACTTTCTACATTCATACATTTTGTACATAAAATATTATTTTCCATATTATTTTCTTCATTATTTAATTCTTTAAATTCAAACCAATTTCCATCCATTTCTATACCTTTATTTTCATAATTTATTTTTGAATTCTTTTTTTCTAACTGATCAGTGTACCTATAATAATATCAAAATCCATATTCAATATATTTTTCATTTATATCCACATTTAAATTTATTTATTTATTCCTAATAATCTTGTTTTAGGCATGTCAACTATTTTATTTTCAAATTATCTGATAAAATGTTTTCTTTTACCAATGATGCTTCAGAACCACTGTATTGAAATTTTCACTTCTTTATCTCCAATTCTTCCTTCTAATATTAATAATCCTAACAATTGCTCATTTTCATAGTTATCGTCAAGTGTTATAAATTCTACTGGGTGTTCATATATTAATTTGTACATTTTGGATGGTTTATCTAATAAAAATTTTGTTCTTGATTTGCTGTCATATCCTATGTTGTATTATTTTGATTTATTTCTGTTTGTCTTGTTTCCCTTATTTGATTTTCATTTTATCTATCTATACTTCTTGACCTACGTTGAAAATATTCCTGCCTTTCCCTTATGTTATTGGCCTGATTTTCATTATTTAAATTTCTTCTCATAAATCTATTTTTATTACCCGTTTCAATATCTCTCTTATTATTTTGATTCCAATTATAATGATAATTATTTCTATTTTGACCATAATTATTACCATTATTATAATTATTATATCCATCTGATTATTTCCCCTATTATAATCATTATTTCCCCTATTATGATCATTATAATTCTTATTCCTAAATTCATTCTTGTTAGAAAAAATTATATTTTCATTTTGATATCTCTGAAAATTACTATTGTTCTGCGTTCTGTAACTATTTTTATTATTGTGATAATTCTAACTTTGCTCTCTATTTTCCATATTTCTATTTGCAAATGTCCTTTCTAGTCTTAATAAATATTCTCTTAATCTGGACATTGTTTTAATTTCATTCATTGAAATTATTTCAAATGTCCTGTCTAAAATGCCTAGAAATATTACATACTATTTCTTCTTCAGTCATACTTGGTTCAAGATATTGTACCATAGCATATAGTTGAACTGCATAATCATTATAAAATTTATTCCTTTTCTCATCAAACTTCCCAAATCGCAATTTATCCCTAACTATGAACTGTGCATTTTGGCCCCAAAATTGTTTTAAAAATAATTGCCCAAAATCATCAAAATTATTTATGTTTCTCTATTAAACCAAACACAAGATTGATTAATTAAATTTTCTTTTATGAAATCTTTCAATTTGTCTGTCTTTAATTTATTTAGATTTATTTTTTATCGACTTAATAAAAGATATTGGGTGTAATTTTTTATACTATCATTAAATTTATTATTTCCTTGGCATCCTTAATAATTTGCTACCACTCTTGTTTCAACAATGTTTTCCCTTCTATTCTCTTCTAATTTTTGTAATTTCTCTTCCACTTCTTTAACTTCATTTATATAGTTTTAATTATTCTCATTTATAAACATTACTTTTCATTTTATCTATTTCAGTTTCAACTGTATGGAACTTATTTCTAGCAAAATTTTGATTATCTTCAATTTTCTTATTGATTTGTTTCACTGAAAGTGTTTTCATTATTGACTACAAATTCTATTCGTAATTCTTCGGTTTGTTTAGTATTTTGTTCTATTTCTTTATTCATTTGTAATATTTCTCCCCTAGTATTTTCATTAAATTCACTATTTTCCCCATTATATTAACTTTTGTTCTCTCTTCCATTCTCTCCATATTATCCGTTATATTTCTTATATTGCTTCCTATAAAGTCCATTAAAATTTTAAATTTTTCATCTATTCCAATTTACATTTGATTCTCTCCCATCTCTCTCCCTTGTTTTACTCCACTTGCTTCTCCATGATCACCCTCTTCCATATCTCTTTCCATACCTACTCTTTTTAAATCTCTCAAATCCATTTTTTTTTTAATATAGCTCTCTTACTTTATAGCCCCACGTTGGGCGCCGTTTTATTCTGTTCTATTTTATATTATATTAAAAATATTTATTTTATTTTAATTTTAATATATTTCAATTGTAATTATTTTATTTCAATTTATTTGAATTTTAATTATTCTAATTTTATTTTATTTCAATTTATTTCCAATTTATTTAAGTTATTTTATTTTATTTAAATTTATTTTATTTTTTATTAATTCAATTTATTTCAATTTTATTTATTATTATTTTTTTTACAACTCAGTCATAAAACATGAAAAACTCTCAACCTCAGTAAGATTCTAGGCTATAATTAGAAAATTTAACATAAAAATGAAATACTGACGATAACCTTTTTATTATAAATTCAAATTCGGATTCAGTCAAATTTACATAAAGTATAGTCAAACAACAATAAAAAAAAATCTTCCTACACCATATAAAATACCTGTTCTACGAGAAACCCACCTTATATTATCTCTAAATAATACAATTTATTTTACTTTGAAACTCAAAATGATATCACAATCAAGAAAGGAAATTTATTTGTAATGTCACAGTCTCTAATTTCATTTGAAAATTAAATGACATTACTTCGAAAAATCACTACGAAATTTATTTAATGGTGAAAATCTTCGAAATCAGGAATAGAAAAACCTCAATTTTGATGAGAAACTAGATGTCCGGAAAGTATATTCAAAAGCACAATACCTGGTATTATAAAGTTCTTGATTCCACTGGTATCTCTTTTAACTTTAAGATTCTTTGGTTCTGTTGGTATCTCCTTATACTTTCAGAGTCTCTGGTTCTGCTGCCACCTCCTCTAACTTTCAGAATCTTTGGTTCTGCTGCTACCTCCTTTATCTTTTAGTCTTTGGTTTTGCTGCTACGTTTAAATTATTTTCTGATGTCTCTCGTTTCGCTGGGTAATTGACAAACTTTGTTTATACAATTATTGATTTCTGAATTTTATAAAAATCTCCTTCAAACAACTTTTTTCTACCTTTTAGTTTTTCAAAACAATCTCCTCTCTTCTCTCATCAACAAACCGTCGTCATGTCCTTCCTATCCTCCAATATTGTTCTTCTATTTTCATATGAATACACAAGCACCTATTTATCACTTACAATTTCTAACATTTTCCTTCCAATACGCATTCTATATCGA
The DNA here is from genome assembly GCA_958298965.1 of Chrysolina haemoptera. Classification (NCBI taxonomy): domain Eukaryota; kingdom Metazoa; phylum Arthropoda; class Insecta; order Coleoptera; family Chrysomelidae; genus Chrysolina; species Chrysolina haemoptera. Next base: position 22,513,828 of record OY282585.1, on the reverse strand, counting down.
CAAAACTTAATCTTATACTAACAGTTCTTTCCATTGAAGATGTCCCTTTCATTTCATTTGACTATTCTTTGATAATTCCTTTTATTTTTCCTTTTGAATCAATACTCATTCTAATATGTCAAATTTTCTAACTGTCACTATCAAATTTCCTCGTCTCCATACTGAATGTTTCAAAGTTATTAAGTTACTTTGTGAGAGTAAAATGTATATGTTGATAATTTAACTGAGATATATTCTAATTTAGCCTTTTAAAATCATCATACTAACTGAAATAGTGATTTTATATTATCGTTGTTTAAAATCTGGCTTCAAATGCATAAATAAAAATATCTATCAGTTTTATTTCATTAAGTTTATTCAAATACTCATAAAAAATTAAAATAAAGTGATTTCAAAAGTATATCATAACAATATATCTGATATGATAATGATAAATGGCTGTACAGAGAACAGTTCCAATAAAATGAACTGAAAGTTCAAGGGCTAACAAAAGACAGAAGAGTCTTTTGTCACGCTCAACCAAAGCAACCTCATGCTAGTGTCTTTTTTAGTTACACTATATTTTCTTCAAACCCTAATTCCTTATCAATATGGATACCTAGGAATTTAGTACTTGTTCTGTTTTCAACTTGATGTGCACCCAAAGTCAGAGTGTCAAACTCAAATTTGAATCGCACCAGGATTTGACTTCGTTTAGGTCCTGGTAACGTCCGCAAATAGTGTGAATTTTCGTGTAATTGGTACAATAAAAACATAACTGGGCCAAGAACTGTTCCTTGAGAAACTCCTTAGTTGGTATGAGGGAAACTCCTTATTTGGTATGCGAAAAACCAGAAGTTTCACTGGAAATTTAACACTTTGTTTGGTTGCAAATTACACTTCGATTAAAAGGGAATAAACATAACACCGATTTTGAAGAACGCTCAAGGAGAATAAACTTCTCGTGCTACATTAGAGTTACTGTTCAAAGAAACACCACTCACATTCCGATAATAGACAGCCAGATTGGGAATATGAACTGACGCACCCAAAAAACAATCAAAATATACCATTCCTGTTAACATTGGGTTGAACCCAAAGAGACTTCGCTGCGAAGTTTTTCGATGACAATATTTATAACTAGAAAGGAGGGTATGCTTTTCTGGGCCAACTGCTCCCGCTCATAAGATTTTGCACACTTGTAGGTTGTAGGTCTATAAAAAATAAACATTTTCCCAAAATTGTGGCTTGCAAACCATTCCGTAACATCTTCAAATATCTTCTTCAACAGCAGATTCGTGAAGGAAAAAAATAATAAAATATAGATTTTGGCAACACAGCTTATGTGTTTATTCTGGGTTTTGATGTTTAATAGATGGAAGATGTCAGTTCTGACAATTAGTTATTGAATGAACTTTGCATTTTTTTAAAATAATGGATAGGAACATAATAATACATAAGATAACCTATTCTAGATTTTAAAAAAATTAAATTTTCCTACTGCATTCCTCATTTCTGACAATTTGAACGAATTTCAATATATTTTCAAGAATAGCCCAAATTTCCCTATCAAAAGCATACCCTCCTTTAGTACTTTCTGTGGCATTTTATAAAAATCCTCAAATAATTTTGCTTCATCTGAAATTTTGAAGCAATGCCTCAATATAACTATGTTTTAAACAAATATGCGTAATCCTAATGAAGATATCTTCGATGTGTCAATTTGAGACTTCACAAAACTGCCAAGTGATGTAACGTGTTTGCTGGTATGGGATGCGCACATTAGGTTCATTAGTTTGCATCGAGGTGTAGCACTTTTCTACACCTGGTGTAATTTACACTCGACTTTTAGTATTCATATTCATAGGCAGATTAATTTTACACATTCCTTTGTTTGAACTGCACTCATCTACACTCGATTCAAAAAATTACTTAAATACTATAATATATAAATTCAAATATCTGAGAAATATATTACCATTTTCCCAATTAAAAGTGCTGTTCCAATTATAATAAGCTATGGAAGAGCTCTAAAGACACATATTCGCCCTTTGGAGATCTAAAAAAAATATTCATAGAACTGATTATATTTAAAGAGTTTAAATATCCATAAATTAAATATCCATATGGGGGGCCGGTAGCTTGGCGGTCTAAGGCGCAGGACGTTCGAAACTTCAGTATAGCGGTAGTCGGTTCGAGCCCGATGTATGTATCAGGGATTTTTCTGAAGTACTTAATATCGGAATCGATAGACGACCACAGTCTTTGTTGAAAGCAAACACACAATTGTGTGTTGTCTAGATGCCAATCTCGTCTGGTGCTAGCTTGGAGTGCACGCTGGCCACCCGAGGTGGTGCTGTAGGTTTTTCTGGTTTTCCTGCAGCTGAAAAGTGAATACGCCACCAAAAATCAGTACGTCGCTCCGGATCGCCACGGAAAATAATAATAATAACCGTCCTCTGCCCGCACAGGCTATGCCTTTGGGTACACTCTACGAGTGTTTATGAGGGAGTATTATTATTATTATATTATTATTCAACAAGTAGATTATTTTCCGAAACCAGTGTATTTGATATTCGTGAAACGATTATAACATAAATATTAAGTACTAAAAATTAACATGACTACAAAGTAAAAAAATATCAACTTTCCGAGTCATTTTCACCTAACTCGACAGAGACGTCGCCACATAGTTCCACAAATGCATAGAGTTATTGGCCAGATATAATACTAGGCAGTGTCCTTCAAAGAGTTGACATCATATGGGGAAAAAACTTTAAAAATAATTTATTATGAAATTCGACTTTAGCATTAAGTCGTGTTTTGAACAAGATGAAAAATGACCTACACTGACGTGGTCACGTGACTAGTTAATTGTCGAAAGTTTTTTTTTTAATAATTGCTGAAAATAGGCTTTGTTTGAATTTCAAAACATTTTAAAACGAAAAGTTTTTTCTATTTCGATTTTACACATCTGAAATTTCAATTACTGATTATGTATCATCATATCATCATGACGGTTTCTTGCACGATTGGACAATCCAATAAAAGTTCAACTAAAAAGTCATAAGTTTATTAAAACTATAACTGCTGAATAATTCAATTCATAATATGGTGGCAGCGTGTTAAAGAGGATTGAATAAACAATTCAACAATTTAACCTGATTGAAGGTGAATTTATTGGCAAACAAATAAAATAAAATGCGTACTTTAAAGGCACCCAATGAATTCATTCCTGGGGACAATCCATCGAAAAACTGGGATAAATGGAGTAGGAAATATGAGAATTTTGTCTGTGCTACAGAAGTCTCTGATAAAAGCATTGATCAACAGAGGGCTAATTTCTTACATGTGGTAGGTGACGTTGGAGTTCAATTATATGATACCCTAAGGTACGTAGACGAGAATAATGAGGATATTCCAGAAAAGAAACGCACAACCAAAATCATTATAGATGCCTTTTCAAAATATTATAAACCATTCAAGAATAATATATTTTCCAGGTATACATTTTTCAACGAAAACCAAAAAGAGCTTCCATCATTCGATGAGTTTGTTACGGGCCTCAAATTGATTTCTAAGAACTGCGAATTCGGTAACCTAACCGATGATCTTATTACCCTCAGGATAATCTGCGGTATAAACAACTCAAGTTTACGTGAAAAATTGTTGAAGGAACCAAATTTTAAGTTGGCAAGAGCAATTGATATCTGTAGAGACGATGAACAATCCAAAAAACAGGCTAAAGCCATGACTTCAGAAAGTTCTAGGTATGGTTGCGTTGAAAACATAGTAGGAAAAAATGATAATTTCAGAAGAACCTTTTCCAGAACTGAAGGTAATAAAGGTAATATTACGTTTATTAATGATTGTAGTAGATGTGGAAATTCTCATAAAATCAGAGAATGTCCTGCATGGGGGAAATATTGCAATAAATGCAGAAATCAAAATAATTTTTCAAAAATGTGCAAATTGTCCCGGAGAATTAATCACATCGAAATAGATGACAACTCAGATGACAGCGATTTTGTTGGTTCAATCACTTTACGAGATGATGAAACGGAACTTGAAGTAGATATGATAATTTCTAATGAAGATTGGTTTGAGGTAATAATTATTAAAAAACGAATCATTTCTAATCAAAATGGATAGCGGATCACATGCAAACTTGATACCATTCAATTTATCGAGAAAATCAATAGAAATATGGACGAGCATACGAAAGACAAGTAGACATCTAACAAGCTACACAGATCACATTATTTCAATAAAAGGGTTCACCACATTATCATGCAAAATGAATGACATTTCACACGAAATAGATTTTTTTATCACTGAACATAATAAAACACCTATTTTGGGTTTGAGGGGAATGGACATATTTGGATTCATTAATGAATGCAAAAACAAGGGAGGAATACACACCGTTGATTGTTCGACCTGAAGAAATGCGAATGAGATAATCGAAGAATATAAAAATGATTTCGAGAGCCTGAGAATATTAAATTATATTCATATAATTACTTTAACTCCAGATGCTTTTCCAGTGATCAATAGTGCCAGGAAAATACCATTCGCTCTGAAGAATAAAGTTAAAGCGGAAATAGACAAGATGGTCCATATTGGAGTACTCGTGAAAGTAGATAAACCGACAGACTGGGCACATCCCATAGCGATAGCTTAGAAGAAGAATGGAGACATTTGGATATGTATGGACCCTAGGGAACTGAACCAATGCATCAAAAGAGAAAGTTACCAGCTACCTGTGATTGAAGACATTATAGCTGAATTATGTGAGGGAAAGTTTTTCGGCTTTTCTCCAAATACCGCTTGACGAAAATAGCTCGAAAATATGTACTATAGCCACTCCATTTGGGAGATATCGCCATACCAGATTACCTTTTGGCACAAAGTCTAGCCCAGAGGTTTGGCAAAAAGCCATAAATGAGATTTTAGATGGGCTTGAGGGCGTTTATGTTTATTTAGATGAGATTCTCATTATTGGATATTCTCTAAAAGAGCACAACAAGAGATTGGTTGCTGTTTTGGAGCGAGCTAAATACCATAATTTGAAGCTTAATAAACATAAAATGAACAAAATGTTTTGACAATTTAAAGGATTTCATAATAAATTGATGGATGTAGCCGTTACTATGTGGTAGGAGATCATCATGAAAAATGGGAAAAGTAAATTTCTATGTTTTTGTACCACTTTATATTTATAACCTTTAGTTACTGCCGTTTCGTCCTATATGGACATTTTCAAAACTATAATTCAAACTGATAATTGACTATATCAACACACGCCTTTTATACCTGGCACCTCTTACAAATAACAATTTAACCCCTAATTCCATCAGGTATAAGGATATAAGCTAAGAAAATTTTGAAAAAACATGAATTTAAATCCTTCAAGTATCAGTTGAATCAACATTTGTATGAAAATGACGGTGAAAGGCGCCTGGAATATTGTAATTGGTTTCTTCGTCATAATGCTGAGAATCACCTATTTAACTATTATATCTTGTTTACGGATGAGTCAAGATTTACCAACAATGGATTATTTAACAGATATAATACAAGGTAGGAGGTACTGTAGGTACTTTATTTGGATTATTGTCGATAGTCGAAGTGTAAAGTGCTAAAAGTGTGAACGGTCTTTTGTTCCAAGTACTGGGCGATAGAAAACGAGCACCGGTTTCGACAAGGCGGCTTCCAGGAGAGATTTGGTGTAAATGTTTGGAATGGTTATGCTGAATAGTATAGGCAAGAAAAAGTTGGATGTTCCTATTCAAGTTATGGACCTACAGAATATTGTTTTTTTCCCAATTTCTCCAATCTTTTTTTTGACGACTTTTTATAACGCTGACGAATGAAAATAAAATATCACAGTGGTAGCAACTGTTATCAAGTGACGTATGGTTTCCATAGCCAACTTATCAATTTTTGGCTTTCATTTTGCTTCCACGGCCTACTCAGTGAATTTCAATAATAATTTTTTCTGATCTAGTTTCTGGTTACATACCAACTTGTGATATGTCATTAGAAAGGTAATTGAATGCTGAATAACGTGAAAAGAAAAAAAATAGGGTTGCCATTTAAAATAAGAAAGTTGATGTTACGTCTGGTCAGACCGGAAGTTAACTCCGACATGTCAATATGCTCAAATTCTAGCTCTTATGTCATTATATCGATGATCCAAATTTCACAAGCTTACCTCATACAATAACTGAGATATTCCGTAGGCAATACTTCCGTAGCCACCCGGTATATAACATGGACCTAACCGTGGAAACAGATCATAAACCTCTACTGTTAGGTTTATTACAAAAACCTTTAGATTCACTCACACCAAGATTACAAAGACTTGCACTGAGGCTTCTTAAATTTAATCCGAAACTAGTTTATATACCATGGAAACATTTATACATTGTCAATACGCTCTCTAGAAGCCCAGGAAATAGATTTATCAATACATCATACTTAGAAGATAATGCTGCACGTATTGACTCAATAATGGTCGCTACTCCCCATAAATTATTAGAGTTTGTTAAAGACACTAACAGTGACCCTGTTCTTTCGATAGTCAAAAGGTATGTCATCGAAGGATGGCCAAAATCGAAAATATCCTGCTCTCCTTTGAGTAAACCTTCTTGGGACCTTAAAGATGATATAATAGAACAAGATGGTCTTCTTTATAAAGGCAATAGATTCATTGTACCCTCTAGTAAAAAAATTATATCATACAAGTGATACATAAAGACCATCTAGGGATAAGTGCTTGCATTTTGAAGGCTAAACGGGCTTATTATTGGCCTGGACTACATCAAGATATAACCAAGGCAGTTGAGAGATGTAAAACTTGTTTAGAATATGCCAGTTCAAATAGCAAACAACCTATTCACTCACATCCAGTAGAAGAACTTCCATGGTCCAAACTTGGATTGGATTTCTGTCAGATTCTTGGAAACGACTTCTTACTCATCATCGATTACTTACTCATCATCGATTACCATTCTAAATTTGTCTCAATACACAAGATGAAATCCAAAACTGTTACTGCAGTTATAAAAGTCTTGAAACATGTATTCTTCAATTTTGGTTTACCTTTGGAAATAATGAGTGACAATTCTCCTTTCAATTGTACTGAATTTAAGGAATTCACTGGAAGATTGGGTATCAAACACTCCACATCTAGTCGTCACTATCCAATTTCTAACAGCCAAGTTTAAAGAATGGTTCAAACTGTGAAATCGCTCATTATCAAATCAGTCCGATCAAACAACGACCCTTACTGGTCTATAATGAACACAAAAATACCCCCAAATTCAACATGAATTCTCCAGCTACAATTTCAATGGGTCGCCAGTTGAGAACTTTAATGCCAATAAACACGAACCTTCTCATCCCGACTTATGATACCGACCACACCATCGAAGCCCTACAATTTCAATGGGTCGCCAGTTGAGAACTTTAATGCCAATAAACACGAACCTTCTCATCCCGACTTATGATACCGACCACACCATCGAAGCCCTGAGAGCGAATCAGGATAGCAGGAGCATAGATACTTAGCAAACAAAAAACTTACTGATCTATCACCCGGTCAAAACGTGATGGTCCAGGATGGGAACAGGAACTGAAAGCCAGCCGTTTTGGTCAAGCCCGCTGATGAACCTGAATCATATATCATCAAAACGTCTAATGACAAATTACTTAGAAGAAACAGAATCCATTTTAGAGAAGTACACAGAATCCATCCACTGGGGGGGGGGGAGATAGAAACCGAAACCCGAAAAGGTGACGAAGATATTACTCATCATTCAAGTGGCAGCATCAGTAGACCAAATGAAGATATGAACGACAACGCTAGGAAGTCAGACAATGGACAATCAGTTTATCCCAAACGGAATAGAAGAATACCGACAAAATATTCTGACTTCGAAATGTAGTTCTTTAGGTAGTCTTTTTTTGTTTATCTTGTTAACTTTACAGTGTTTTGAGATGTTTTGTTTGTCTTCTTGACATAGTTTGAAACTTCATTTGAGGAATGCCATGTTATATAGTTATTCTTATAACACTCGGTTTCATCATATCATCATGACAGTTTCTTGCACGATTGGAAAATCCAATAAAAGTTCAACTAAAAAGTCATGAGTTTAATAAAACTATAACTGCTGAATAATCAATGAATTACTTTACGTATCTAACTAAATTTCAGGATTTTTTTTTGGTCGTTTTTAATCGAGCACCAAAGTAATATTGATATGATTTCCAAATATTTATCTTATGTCACCGAAAATCATAGTTGAGCACCAAAATATAATTACCAAATTATTTATTTTTGAGCTCCAAAGTATTGAGTTTGGAAGTTTATTTATATATTTCAGCAGATAAAAATACTAAATGTTCACCAAATTTTATTCCGCATAACCAAGTGATCAATTGCCGAAAATGCTCGCAATTGACACACAAACATAATCTAAGCAAGCTAACCCTGCTTGCGAGTCTAAAATGAGTGAATTAATTTTTCGCTCGCGCTTGACACACAAACCTAACCTAAGCAAACTAACCTAGCTTGCGAGTTGAAAATGCGTGAATTAGGCAATCCAACGACCTGTCAAATACATTTAATATGGCGGTTGGTAGGCAGACATTAGAAATTCACGTTTGTATACTTGTAGACTTCGAAAGCTTCATTGGAGTATTTGACTATAACTTCGTTTAGTTTTTGTTAGATTTATAGTAAATATTGAATACTAAGTTCCAATAAATGGGTGGATGTAGCTACGTGGTGGAAACGTTGTTATAACATTTCTATTTGTAACACTAACGTTACTCCACTTTTGTCCAACTTGAATATTATCGAAGGATTACTTCAGACTGAGCGACTGCTGTACAAATATCCCCCTCTCCTAATCTCACGTGAGATTTTTCAAAATGCGTATTTGTAATGTAAATGAGTTAATCTGTGCTCAAATTCTTCTACAAGTGCATAAATCAACCGCGATGAATATTATTTAGCCATATTTTAGTGGAGAAATATTTTTTACTTAATTAGTTTTATCGCAAATTTCACACGGTTTCTTCGGAAAAAAAATTATGTAATATTTGCCGAGATCACCCTGCATGGGCAACTTACAAACATATATTTTTGGCTCATGTGTCTGTAAACTGCAAGACAGTTCACATACGTTCCTTTTACTTGCGTGTCTATCAGAAAGTCATATTTTCTTTGGTTCAGAAGTATTAACTTTGTTAATACTGGAGGAATTTATAATGCGGAGTCAAAAATCCTGGGTGGGCACCGATGTATCTGAATCGGCCTTAACATCATTACAGCTCTTATAATAATTATTAAATGAAATATTTATAATTATCATGATACTTTACATGACATAGATCATCAACAACTATAAGAATATTAAAAACAACCACAACCATGACATGAAAATAATCTTTATTCCTACTTTTGATGTAAAAACGGTCCAGATCCTCGATCGATATTAGCTTCATTTGATACCTACAAACAAATTATGATTTTACAATAGTTTCAAACATAAAAGTTTATAAGGTAGTGCATGATATAATCACTAAAATCTTCATACTTACATCTGACCAACGCCTGGGTTTTCATGCAGCATCTTCTTAAAATATGATTTCTGCATTCTGAAGCACCGTAAATATTTGTTTTAATACTTAAGATTACTTCAAATAACTTACTATTAGTTAGAAAATGGTCAAAATGCCAGAAAAAAAAAAACTTTAAACTACTTAAATGTGCTCCAAACAATATTAACTTAAATCATTTGTCTGGCATTCAGACTTCAAATGACAGATGAAAAGTCACGTGGTTTGGATTCCCTAATTAGATTTTCGCTCGCGCTTGACACACAAACCCAACTTGAGCAAGCTAACCTAGCTTGCATGTTGAAAATGCATTATTTAATGTTTTTGGTGTTTGTGTATTACATTAGGGGTATGGTTCGTGTATCGCCAAAAATTTCAGATCGGTAAGTAGCGATTTCTCAGTTTTCAAGAAACCGGCTGCACATATACGGACCACTTGTCACTTGTCTTTGGTCAACAAGACCTTTTTTGAAATAATTATTAGCTTTTTGATCAAAAGTTTCGAAGCTGGCTCTTAATAAAATGAGTCTAATTGACAAATGACAATCAATAAACGATAGTTTTTCATCATCGTTTTCAACGCTAAGACAATACTGAGATTCTGTTTGGAATCATCTGCTGGTGTCGTAACCTTTTAATCTCGATTGTCTAATACATTAATAGTTTCATCTTCAATATTTCAATATTCAATATATTACCTTTTTTGTCATGCTTATTACAAACTGAAATATGTAGAAAATCGTTTCACAGAACTGTTCACCTTGTCTCTGGTGACTGACTCACTCACAAACTTGATTGTTTCTCTGTAATGCGTTAAATGTTTTTGATACGCTGTCTGCTTTTCGTATTTATACTAATTCTTGATATTTTATTATTAGCGCAGGTTGGACATCTAAACGCTGTTTCGAACAGGAACATGTGAATAATTTGTTTTTATCATTATTTTTAACCACTCCCCACGTCCGTGGGGTAAGCGATTACTGGGTCCGAGAATTATTTGCTCTGAGCAGACGACGGCCTTCTGCATTTGTCCGGCTAAGATTTCTGCCATATTACGGCAAGCCGGTATGATTTTTAAGTTCGAAAGCAGTGTGTCCGTCATTCCACCAAGGACCCCTATAATCAGAACCACCATTTTAACAGAATGGTTTGAGTAGAGCTTTTGGAGTTCAAAGAGTAAGTCTCGATATTTAGTCCGTTTCTCCTCCTCTTTTCGGACGATGTTCGTTTCACCAGCAGCCGAAAACTCCTTGACAAAAATCGTCTTACTCTGATGGTCGAGGAGGACATCAGGCTTATTGGCTTGTATTTGCCTGAGGGTGGGGAATGAGTAGTTCCAATATATTCGGCACTTCTCATTCTCCACAACGGACTCAATATACCCCGGAGCATAAGGCAACACCGGTGTCTCGTCTATATCGTAAGAGTATCGTAGATGGTAGTACAATACTCGTAGAGCCGCGTTATGCCTGTGGACATGCTGACAGCAAATGCATAAGGGTCTCAGGCGCCCCACGACACGCTCTGCATTTAGTGTCGGGGATCTCTATACCCATCACGCAGCTACGGTAGACCAGGGTGTTGAAGACACCATCCCGGCAAGCCATTATATGAATCCCTCGGTCTCCGACTTCAGCTCACTTGACCTGAGGAAAGCAAAGGTCAGGTGTTTGGATAAGCCAAGGTCTTCAATGTTCTTGAAGAAGACCCCATGCATTGGCTTATCCTTGTGCAGCTGCAGGATGACCTCAGTCTCCGCAGCTTTGATGTGAGCTTTTTGCTGAACGGGTTCCAACTCAGTGACAGAGTTTGGGTTTGCCCGTGCAGTGTCGAATACGAGACCAAGTTCATTAGCTGCCCGGATTGCCACCTTAAAAAAAAAACGCTCCAATCCCTGCTTTTTCATGGTCGCGGACCATGCAGAGAAGGGGATCTGAACTCCTAATGACTTTACAGGCTCCATCCAGCACCATTCTGTTATGTAGACACTCCAAACTCAAAAGTCCCCGGCCTCCCTGTGGTCTGGGGAAGTATAACCGTGGAACGGACGATATAGGATGTAAGCTCCTATTAAGATGTATCATCTTACGAGTTTTCACATCGAGTTGTTGCAGCTCCTCTTGAGTCCATTTCACCACTCCAAAGGAGTAGAGTAAGATCGGAACGGCAAGCATATTAGTTGCAGCAACTTTGCTTTTCCCCGATAGTTCTGACGACCAGATCTGTCGGAGTTTGTGCTGATACTTGCCGCGGAGAGAATTTTTAAATGTGTTCACCTCTTGGGAGCGGCGTTGCTCCACTCCCAAGTAGGTATACGTCTCTCCGGCATCAAGATGATGTAGGATGCTTCCGTCTACAAGCTGGATATCCTCTCCGTATCCCTCGCATCGTCCTCTTTTGAGATGAACCGTGACACATTTGTCAATCCCGATCTCCATTCCGATAGCACGCGTGTACTCTTGCACCACCCTTAAGGACTGATGTAGGTCCCTTTCTCCAGAGGCATACAGTTTGAGGTCATCCATATAATTATTATTATTATTATTATTATTATTATTATTATTATTATTACATACTCGGAGTCCTTTTTTTATTCGAAATTTAAATGTGATTTAATGTGATTGATTAATGAAATTTAAACGGAGATGTTTCACTAACAAACTGCTTTACTCCTCTGGGACACAAATAAATTTTTGCAGTAGTTTGGTTTTTATTTTTGTTGGTACTAATGGTGATGTCTCGCTCGTGAACCAGCTTACTTGTTTGGAACACCACGGAAAAAAAAAAGTATGGCTAACTCTGGCGGTTGTGTCTTTACAGTACATAAAGGGGGTCTTAACCTAGCACTTCACGGTGCTTAAGCGTTGAATGCCTCAACATATCTCTCTGAACATTACGGGATTTTTCCTTCGTGGAACTACAGGAAAAATATGTACCAATTTTGAAATTTCGAAATATAAAGTGTGTCCCGTTTTTCAACAGATTGGGATGTTTTTTTTTTTCGTTAGCTAGACATTCCAAAAGTCCTCTGCGACACCAAATTTCATGGATAAATCTCCATTTCCAGGGCCCAATAATCTAACCTAACCTAACCTAACTTAACCACTGGATTCGCGTCATTTTCAAATGGTTCATTATGTAAATAACGTTAAAATGCGCCAATCAATAAAAAAGGTATAGGGGAATGAAATTTGAGAAATATGTCGTTTAATCAACCCACCACTTGAATTTCAAAACTTTCATCATAACTTTACTACACCACTGGATTCAGGGAGTCTCAAAATATCACTGACCATAATTTCATCGAAATCTGTTGTTGAAAAAAAAAAAATAAAAAATTATGAGATAAAATGACATTTTCTTGAAATTCCATTTCAATGTAATTTACATATGAACCATTTGAAAATGTTCCAAATCCAGTGGTGTCGTCAGATTAAAAGAAAAAAAATCTCTAGTAATTTTTATTAGATTTTTTAACTTGAAAAATTAGATTAGTTGGCCCTGGAAATGGAGGGTTATTTATGAAATTTGGTGACTTAGTGGACTTTTTGAATGTCTACCTAACAAAAAAAAATCATTCCAATCGGTTGACAAATATTTTATACGGCTGGTTCCATCTTAAATGGGTGAAACTGTATACATTTTTTTTCTGCTACTCAGTGGTTTAGTGGATTATTTTCTTTTCGTAGTCTAAATAATTTTTTATAAAATGTTTTTTTCTACAGTCATGCAAAAAGCTAAATTTATTGAACTATATTTAGTAGAAAAAGAAATTATTTATAGCACTAGGACAATAAAGTTTTTATTGCATGACAAACATGAACGTTCAAACACATATTTAGCAAATATTCTGTGAGATTGGCAATACGTTTTAAACAGTTACATCTTTTAAATAATTTTGTATTAATGTTAGCAGCCTGATTTAAACAAACAATGCCTTCACGAGAAAAACTCCATAATCAAAACGATCCCCTTTGTTCTAAACCGTATGATTGCATAGAGCAAACTGTCTGTACTATGACCACACCTCGTGATAACATACGCGCTCACGGCTACTATGATTTTGATTTTCATAATGCAACTGTGATTATAGAAACGTCAGTCTAAAATTAATTCCGACAATTATAGAATTAAAAGTTTCAAAATGAGTATTATTAATGAAAAAATAGATAATAGTGATCTGTTTCAATGCAAAGCCATAGTAACAATTAATTATTTGAGTTACGCTTTTGATTTTTCTACACCTAGTGCCGGACCGTAACAAATCATTTTTTGCTTTTTGCATGAACGTAGAAAAAATTTTGTATGCAACTCGTGCAAAAATTGTTTATTGCACTCGACGTGAAGTTGTCCGGAGTTGGACAACACTTACTTTTTGCACTTGTTGCATAAATAACTATTATTCTATAAATGGATATAACAATGTTTTACATGGTCGGTTTTTTATAAATCCTTGTAAAATCTATTAATAATTTTGACAAAAATGGCTTTTATTATCTCAATTGATTTCTAAATTATTATTTCATATCATGTTCTAGAGACCAAAATAAATACAAGGAAGCAGCAAATCTTCTGAATGATGCTTTGGCAATAAGGGAAAAAACTCTTGGTGAAAATCATCCAGCAGTTGCTGCTACATTGAACAATTTGGCTGTTCTTTATGGAAAACGGGGTAAATACAAAGAAGCTGAACCTCTGTGTAAAAGAGCTTTGGATATACGAGAAAAAGTACTTGGAAAAGAACATCCTGATGTTGCCAAACAATTAAATAACTTAGCATTGCTTTGTCAAAATCAAGTAAGTAGAACACGAGAATTTTCAACCTTAGTTTTATGTAATATGTATGTTCGGAAAGGTTTTCGGGGCAGACATATGAAAATCACTGATGTTTGGGCATCTGTTTTAAAACCATTTCCAAGAGGGTTGACTTCGGGGCCTCAAGTTGAAACCAGGGAATAGGCAGAAAGCTATTTCGTCTGCCGCCCTAAAAACCTGTTACTGGCTATGGTACACTGATAACTCGTTTGTTTATTATCTGGACTTATGGTAGAGATACACTGGATTCCTTTCCACCGGAACGAAGAACACCCTAACATTCGCTTCACGGTGGCGATTGGGAGCAAATCAATTTTAGCATTGCTGTATGTTCAAATAACCACAAGGCCCCAACAAGGCTCATACCCAGGGAACCAACCCAAAAAGAAGCAGGTACTTCAACACAAATTCCAACATTATTCTCCACAACTCACTTTCGTCATGAGTAGCTTAATATCCTGTGCCATTCGGTGCATTATGTTCGAATCAAACTTCAAGGTGCAAAAGAAGTCCTTCTCCAAATCAGCTAGACGTTAAGGTATTTGGAACGGTACGGTATGCGCCAGAAGTTTTCTATTTGCGGTCCATTAGACATACGTCGATCATAAAAGTAAATTTGGTTTTCTGACTGTACGATTTTCCCACCATTTAATCCATCCAATTTCGTATCGGTGGCGCTAGACAACACTGCTCTGTCACTAGTGTCAGTGTCAGTAACTTTTATAGTCCTGGCGATCAGATAGCTTAAAAGTGATTGAAAATTGATAAAAAAAATTCCCAAGGTAAAAAAGCTATTTGAAAAATGACGCAATGCTGCCGCAGCAATGTTGGCTGCTGTGATAAACTTGGTATTATTTGAATAAGTTTATCTGAATAAAACACATGCGTTCGCTTTTGATGTATAATAAAGAATGAATCGATATTGATTACAGATTACAATTAATAAATAATCAGGTCAATTTTTAGGTTATTCAACTTGATGACAATAATTCATAGCTATATTAAAAATGCTTATTCTACAACAATATATACCATCACATCTCCCACGGGAGAGTAAAAAAAAATATGAGCTGCTCTTATTTTTTTTTTCTTTATTTAAACAATTTAAACAAAATATTTCTTAATCTGATTCTTATGTACTTCTACAAAATGATCATTTCCTAAATCTAATTTAACATTTAGTGACTTTTTTTCTACAATGGTAAAAGGACCTTTAAAAAGAGCTTCTAATTTATTTATATCATTACATTTCAACATTACTCTTTCTCCTACTTGATAACTAAATGGTTTTGATTTCATGTCATATCTATTTTTTCTTTCAGCCTTTGATTCCACTAGATTGCACTTTGCATCATTACATGCTGTTTGTAATCTATATTTCTCCATAACTCCAGTGGATAGTTTTCGAAATTGTATAGAGGATCGATTGTATCGGTTATGTTTGATGGTAATCGTACATGTTTTCCAAAAATAAGTTCATATGGTGTATATTTAGTTTCAGTGTGTACTGTAGTGTTGTATGCAAAACACCAATACTGAACCCATGAACTCCATAAATTTGGATGGTTTGAAACCTGAATTCTCAAATAATTTCCCAAACTCTTGTGCGTATTTTCAAGCGAACCTATAGTTTCATGATGGTACGCAGTTGAATTCAATTTTTTGACATTCAAGAGTTCACAAATCTCAGATATAGTAGAATTCAAAAACTCTGTTCCTTTATCAGTGACGAATTCTTTTGGAATACCATATCTCAATATGAAATTATCAACAAAAGATTTCGCGACAGTTAATGCCTCTTTGTTAGGAATTGGGTAAGCTTCGACAAATTTTGTCAGTTCACACTGTAAAGTAAGGATATAGCGGTTATTGTCAGAATCTTCTGGTAATGGACCAACAAGATCTAAAAATATTGTTTGGAACCCGGAAGAAGCTGTTGTTGTTATTGTCATTGGTTCTATGTTAGGTTTGGAGTGTTTGTAACGTTGGCAATCGTCACACCTTTTAACAAAGTCTTCTACATTTTTTCGTAACCCTGACCAGAAGTAGTTTTTCTTTATGTTATTATACATTCGGTTTATCCCTGCATGTCCTCCAGTCGGTAGTATATGATAGTCATTAAGAATAAGTTGTCTCGTCTCAAGATTAGTGATATGATTTACGTTTTACTATCGATATTTTGACTCCGAATTTTCTACTTTTTTGGGATATAGGAGGGCTTTTCAGTGATAATTTCAATGTTTCATAAGCTTTTTGGCACTCGCCCGTCCAATTAAATGTTACACCTTTTCTTGTTAAATAATTCAAAGGAGCCGCAATATCTGCAAAATGTTTAATAGATCTCCTGTAATAATTTGCGAAAGCTACGAATCTTTTTGTATCGCTACAATCTTTTGGAACAGGATAATTTTCGATAGCTTCAATTTTAGATGGATCCGGAGAGACTCCTTCATGAGAAATATTATGTCCAAGGTAGAGAATTTCTTTTTTCAAAAACTGACATTTTTTCGGATTTAATTTGAGGTTCACTTTCCGTAATCTATGAAATATTTTCGATAGATATTTGTTATGGTTCCATAAATTATTTCCAAAAACAATTAAGTCATCCTAATAAATAAAACAACTTTCGTAATTTAAACCTGCCATAGCGACTGTCATGGCACGAGAAAAATAATTTGGTGAAACCTTCATCCCTTGGGGTAATCTCGTCATTTGATATTGTCCTCGGTCAGTAGTGAAAGTTGTGCAAGGCCTACAAGATGGTTCTAATTAGATTTGATATTACCCTTGAGATAAATCAAGATGAGAAAAGTACATTGCGCTAGAGAGTGAATCTAAAATTTCAGTTATATTCGGTAAGGGAAATCTATCATCGTCAAGTTGTTTATTCAAAAGTCTATTATCTATCACAACTCGCCATTTTTTATTTCCGTTTTCATCGGGTTTTTTGGGGACAATTAGTAGTGGTGCTGACCACTGTGATTTAGTCTCTTCTATTATACCATCCGATAACATTTTATTAATTTGTCTACGAAATTTCTCCTTTTGAGAATGCGGTAAGCGATAAGGTTTGACATACGCAGGTTTTGCAGAATTTTTCAAATGTATTTTTTGTTTATAAATATCAGTGACCGTTAAACGATCATTTTCTAAGTGAAATATGTCAGATTATTTCGAACAAATTTTTTCGATTGACTGTTTTTCCTCGCTATTTAAATGATTAGTATTGATCAATTTCAATAGCTCATCAACTCGATTCACCGAATTGCTTTTATTATTATTGAATTGACAAAGTTCATAGTCATCGATTTTTTCAATTTTGGGAATGAAATTTTTAAGTAGAACTTCTTCATCCTGAACATTGAGAATTTTTATAGGTATCATATTATTTTCATCTGGCCTAGCTAGACATCCAGCTACAAAAACACCTTCGCACAATTCACTAGGCAAAACTACACAATCATCAGATGTTTCAACTTGAACAAATTTTAATGTTTCGCATCGTGGTGACATCGTAGTATATAACAAATGCTTAGAATGCATTGCTAGTGAGATTTTATTATTGTTTTTCCAGAACGAAAACAAAAATTTCTCGTAGTCAATTACCGCGCTGTGTTTACCAAAGAAATCAGAACCCAGTACACCATGCATATCATTATCAAAAGCTTGCATCAGCAGAAATGGATGACACAGTTCCGTATCATTTGCTCGTAATATAATATGAGCTTTACCTTCCGAAGTTGTTGACCCAGATATGCCAGTTATCCGGTCTTTTTTCGAACGGTCAATCACTTCGTCTTTGTTTACATATTGTTTAAAAATTATGCTGACAGATGCTCCAGTATCAATTAGAAACGTTGAAAATGATTGCCTATAAGCTAGTTTTACAAAATTCAGACCATTTGCATTAAAACTAAGATGATTTTCGAAATTTAATTTAGACACGAAAAAACAGTTCAGATGATGTAGATGGGCGTGGAGGATTATGAGAAATTGTTAATAGGAATATTTTCATTAGAATTTCTTGAATAATATGCTCTTTGTGGATTGTTTCTCACTGTATTATTATGATAACTCCTGTAATTGTAACCTCTACGTGAATGTCGTGAAGAAGCTTGACCTCTATTGCCTGAAAAATTACCTCTGTTTTGTTGAGAAACATGTGAGTTTCTGAAAAATCTGTTATTTCCAGTATTATGCCTGAAATTTTTACGTCCTCGCATGTGAAAAATTTGAGCATTTTGCTTAGGTATCTCCTCATCTTTTGATCCCTGAATGGCATCACTTAATTTTGAATAGTTTCTTGATTCAATAATAGTTCGTAATTCTGAATTTTGTAAACCATTGACGAATGCATTGATTGCTATTTTTTCATTCACACCCCTTAAAACCTGAATGGCATTTTGATTACCTTCAGCTTGTGTGATTGTAAGATCAACTAAAAGTTCTTCTATTGATTTGCCGAAATCATCAATTGAAGAGTTTCTTTGTTTTGCATTGTGCATTTGAAATGATATAGCTGAAATAGATTTTTTAGTGATAAAATGAGTTTTTAAATCCAAAATTAACTCTGCATTAGCGACATACGTACTATTCATTCTAATTTTTGCACTTTGAGACAATCGCGTTTTCAAAATATAGTTAGTTAGTAATTTTTTGCCTGCATCATCTAATAATGCATCGTACAATTCAATGGAATCAATGAGATGTTTCGTTACGTTCTCTGTACCGTCCATGCCGGGCAGGAGGCTTGCCGCCGTTCTTAAATCAAATTTTTCTGTCATGTTGTTTATTTTACTTAAGGAATCTGTCGAGTCTGAACAGGAGCGTACAGTAATTTTGATTGTGGAGGGAAGAGTAATAGGTTTATCATGAATTTCACTTATTCTATTTTTTAAATTTTCATCAATTTCCCTAAAATATCGCGATAGTTATTGCATAAGACCTAACTTCATTCCTAAATTTATCATCTACCTTACATTTATTAAATGTATCTACTAAACAACAATATATATTCCTGAACTCTTCTAACTTTTTAAACTTACGACGTGTTACTTCTTCGTCTCTTCGTCTTTCAGTACTGTCCTTCTGTAAATTCCTATAAAATACTCTTACTTCTTCAACAAGATTTTCGAACTCATTTTTGTTAGACATAACTACAGTAAGTGAATTCCATTATTTGATAGGCTCTCATCGGGGTATAAGCTATATTGTAGGCTATTTCTCAACTAATTGCTGCCAATTCGCATCTTCTTTTCCAATATCCAATGGCCAACGTTTTCAATATTACTTTGTTTCTGAATTCGTTTTTCCATCACCATTACCAGCATTACTTTATTTCTGCATTCGTTTTTCCATCACCATTTCCAGCTTCATTGATAATGATTCGGCTTTTGGTTTCGTAAATCCTATTTTTGTTTGAAAAACCAATTCAATTCGATGAAAGTTCCATTTGCATTTGGTTCTAAGGCAGGATCGCCATGTGATAAACTTGGTATTATTTGAATAAGTTTATCTGAATATAACACATGCGTTCGCTTGATGTATAATAAAGAATGAATCGATATTGATTACAGATTACAATTAATAAACAATCAGGTCAATTTTTAGGTTATTTAACTTGATGACAATAATTCCTAGCTATATTAAAAATGCTTATTCTACAACAATATATACCATCACACTGCAAAAAGTTTTTAAAAATATTATTTTCTTTTTTCTTTTCAGTTTCACGTGTGCATTGTTTCGAGTTATTCGACGTGAACCAAATAGGAAAGAATTCGACTAGTTGGAATGTTATTTGTTATTTGATGATCGTTCTTGATTTACCTAAATGTGCAAAATTTCAAGTAAAAAAAAACTTTTTAGAAAAAAGCTTGTATTTGGATGCACTAGAAAAAGAAAATGAACTTTGAAGTGAATCGAACCCATCAGAACATTTTCCAATTTTTCAAGCACTCTCAATCTAGACAGAAGGACAAAATTTTTGAAATGCATTATTCGATGGTTAGATAAGTTTTACTATTTTTACAGATTTTTCAGATTTTAATTTCGAAAATTTTTCGCAACTTTTTTTCAATAGAGGGGTGTGGCGATCCCACAGACAGACATATCTTACGCTATCTAGCTTTCGAAGGGGACAGAGGGAGGACATTTTTAAAACCGTATTATTTGAGGGTCAGATAGTTTTCCCTATTTTTAAGGATTTTTCCGTTTTCCATTTCGAGATCCCAGTTTTTTTCGTGACAGAGAAGGGTGGCGAGCATCCCATGTCCGAAATTGTTGAAGAATTTGCTGAATTCCTTCGCATTCTCTATCAAGCTTTCGATGGGGCAAGGGGGTGATTCTTTTTTAAACCAAATCATTCAACGGTCAGATGTTTTTCAATATTTTTAGGAATTTTTCTTAATCTAATTTCGCGAGTTTTTCAACTTTTTTCCAAGAAAGGAAAGGGGGCAACCTGCCCCCGAGCAATTTTTTTCTCCGTAATTAAATTCGTCAAAAATTATGATTTCCGACTGAATGATATCAGCTCAAACTAGAAAGTGAGATAAAATATACTACGAAAACCAAATTAGTAATAACAAATATTCTTTGACCATTTTGTTCAGAAAATATTTTCGCTACTTCGTTTCAATTCACGTCTAATTTCTTCCAAGATTCCCAAATTATTATATTCTGACGACAATATGGGCAAGGAAGCTGCCCAATTCTCTATTTTCAATTATATTTCCTGGTCTATTTATTTCGGGATATTTTTCACGTGTTCCTTAACAGCTGCAGCGCTTTGATGTGGTTATTTTTATTCTCGACTGGATTGTTGTTGGGATGCCAAGTGGCATCGGCATTGTTGATGGTGTAAAAGTGACTTTTTTTTTTCTTTGGTATCAAGGTGGACAGAAGTTGGTTTACATGACTTCAAAATACGTCCCGTGTCCTATTCAACAGTATAATGACACTGACCAAGTTTTGCTGCTATTGTACCAAACTTGATGGATTTGAACTTGAACTCTCCCCTCTTGAAGGAACCGATTTTGGCGGGTCTTGAAGTAGCTGGAATCAGTGCTTTTTTATTTGGAAGGAGCGCGTCAAGACGGATTCGGAATCTTCTTTTCAGGTAAAGCTCAGCCGGTGATTGACCTGATGCTAATGGTGTTGCTCGGTATCGGAAGAATGTGTTCTGTAACTGAACCGCCAAAGGCGTCCCGTCGTCTGCTGAGGCTTTGAGTTTTCGTTTCAGGCTCTGTATGTTCCGTTCTGCAAGACCATTAGTGGCTGGATGGCCTGGACTTCTGGAATATTCCTCGATTTTTGCAGTAGGATTTGAAGGTATCACTTGTGAAGATTGATGCGTTATCCTAAACGAGTACAGTTGGATATCCATGTACAGAGAATATGTTTTCTAAGAGAGCTATTGTTGAAGAAGTTGATGGAGCATTTTTGAGTATTCGAACTTCAGCCCTCTTAGACTTTGCATCGACACACATCAGAAAATAATTGCTGTTCAAAGGACCTGCATAGTCTATATGTAGTCATTCCCAGTTTTCTTCTGGCTCTTCCCAAGGATGAATCACCACTTTAGGCAGATTATGGCGCACTTTAGCGCAAGACTCACAACTCTTAACAAGACATTCGATTTGTTTGTCCAATCCCTCCCAATAAACATATTTCCTTGCTAACTGCTTCATTTTGGTGATTCCTAAATGTGTCAAATGAAGCTCTTCCAAAATTGGAAGTTGGAGATTGTGAATGGGGAGTCAGTAAGGTTGGTTCGAAGATCAATTATGAGCTTTTCAAGGAGTTCATCTTTTGCTGTCTCTTCGACAATTGTTTCCGCCGTTATAACTGAGCTTGAAATTTGAAAAATAGTTTCAGCATACAATATATTGACTTCTTCATTCATAACCATCTCAGGAGAAAAAATTGATTGTGAAATTGGAGCACGAGACAGGCAATCTACATTTTCGTTATCTTTACTACATTTTCGTTATCTTTACCTTTCTTGCATCGAACATGATAATCTAATCCACTGAGAAATGAAGCATATCTCAAGAGACGAGCAGAAGTCATCTCTGTGGTAAAGGTCGATTTGAATGAAAAATTCGAGACAAAGGTTCATTGTCTGTAACAAGTGTGAAGTTTTTGCCAAAAAGATAATTATAGAAATGTCATCAATATATGCTTCGACTTTTGGAAGTCCATGTAAAATTTGTGATAGGATTCTGTGGAATTCAGATGGTGCAGTTTTTATTCCAAAACTTAATCGATTCATCAAAAATGTGCCTTTATGCATTGAGATTGTTTGAATTTTGCTTCTGCCTTGGTCTACTCAGATGCAAATATGCTTTGTACACATCCAATTTACAGAAGTATCTCGAATCTCTGAGTGAGTGTAAAACTTCATCAATCTTGCGGATTGGGTGATTTGCAGCTACCAGTTTTGGATTCACCCCTACTTTATAATCCACGCAAGTCTAACACCGCCGTCCGGTTTGGGTATGATAACTAAAGGTGAACCCCAATCGATAGCAATGACAGGTGTTATTACTCCAGCAGTTTCCAGAGATATCAATTCTCTTTCAACTCGTTCCCTCAGTGCAAAAGGAACGTCTCGCGCTCGTATGAAAACTGGCTTGGTGTTTTCTCTGATATGTAATTTGACTTCAATGTTTGGAACGCAACCAATTTTCTGCTCAAATATTGAGGAAAATTGATTAACAATATAGAGAATTAATGGAATTGGTAGTGACAGGTTGGTAAATCGAATTACCAGCATTGTCAATTTCTTTGAGATCGATTCCGAGTCCTCGAATCCAGACACGACCAAGGAGAGCATCGTGTCCTGTTGGTACTATGTATAAATCAGCATCCATTTTCCTATTTTCATAGGAGACTGTCAATGTAACTTTTCCTTTGGGTTTGATGATATGGTCTGAGTACGACCTGAAAGATACTGTAGTTGGTTGTAACGGAACAGACAGGCCTAATTTATTGAAATCCGTTTCAGATAGCAATGAAAATCTAGCGCCTGAGTCGACTTCGAAAATTTGTAGCTTATTTTTAATTGTGACAGTAATTCGATATTTATCTGAATCTGGGCCTATCATATAGAGGTTTTCTGTATCGTTGATCTGACCAATACCATATATCGTGTCAGATTGATCTGAGTAATCATCATTCTGAGTGCAAATACTGTGAGTTTTGAACTTCTGAAGGAGTGTGTTTATACAAACTTTGGAAACATGACCTGCTTTATGGCATGAGTCACATTCCAAAGAACCGCGCTCGATTCTACAATCTCTAGATCTCTGGTTTGAACGTCCACAATGTAGACAAAGACCTTCAATGCCTAACGCTTGATAATTAACACGACTTCTTTGGCTTCTAGAGTGTTAACGATAACGTGAGGTAGATGGACTACTTTGTTTAAATTGTGATTTTTGATTTCGTTTGTGGCTGAAACTTCGACACTGACTGTTCTTTGAAAGTTTATTTAAATCAACAGCTTTCGGTATGTTTGACTATCTCGCTGCTTTCGAATCGTGAAGCTTCTAAACTTACCGCTTTTTTCAGTGAATTATCAAAAGATATATCAGAATATTGTTGCAGCAGTTGTTTTCTTATCCAACTATCGCGCAAACCTCTGATAAATTGTGCGCGGGGAAATGTGTCTGCAATAGATATTTTGGAAGTACATGTGCAGGTAACATAAAAATCACAGCCCTTCAAATAACTTTTGAGCGATGCAACAAATTCAGAAATTGATTGTTTTGGTTGCTGGATTACATTTAGGAAATAGTTTTGAGTAACTACGGTGGATATATGGGGGAACAGCATGTCTTTGAAATGTGAGACTAAATCTTCATAAGGTACCCCTTTATCTGGCCCTAGAAGAGCTGCTAAGTTGTTATAGTGATCAGAGCCAATTGATGCACATAATAGTTGAGCCTTTTCAGTATTCTCGGTTGCATTTTCAAGTTGCAGTAATTGTCAAAACGGTCAAGGTATGCAGGGAATTTTTCTTTTTTTGAATCATAATTTTCAATTGGAAAAATTTGTTGTGCTGGAGTGTTCTGGTTAGTTTTCAAAGTAGATGTCAAAATTTCAAGAAATTTCTCAAATTGTTTCTGGTCCATTATGATTTGAAAACGATATTTTAACAATCTGGTTCGTACTTGACAATATTTTTAGTATTCTAGCTCTACTAAAATGAGCCTGCAACTACAGAAAATAAATGCGTAGTTTACCTGAGTACTTGTATCAAACAGGTGAGACTTGAAGACAAAAAAAACGCCTGGAAAATTGTTTGATTTGAATTGACTCGGTGAAAAAAGCGTATCCCATCCTCGTCGCCAATTATACTGCTGTGACTGAAGGTCTATGTCTTGATTGAACGTGATTACTTTTTGAATATTTATTGACTCAAGTAAAAGATACACTTTGAAACACAATGACAAGTACTGTCTAACTGACAATTCTGTTTTACAAAATTACAAGGTGATCTGATTGAACTGATTGAAGGGACATCATAATGGACTATCAAAACCATAGAGTTTTATTCAAAGTCAAAAAAACATTACCCTGTATATGAAAAAAAAATGAACAACAAATCTAGTCAGATGCTTAAAACCACAAAATATCAAGTGCAGATATATTTAAAGTGGTAAGACGAAAACTAAGTGAAGTGCGAAATATTTGAAGTTGAGTAGTTCTCAAGAAGACAGCTGTAGCGGATAAGTCGAGTACTGTCGATAGCTGAAGTCAAGTCAAGCGGCCACCTATTTGGATGGGTGAGTAACGTACTTGGTCGAACTTGAATAATTTAAATTTTTGCCCGCGCATGACATCCCACGTTAAAAGGCAAAGACTAGCTCGTACAAGTTTCTCGAAGATTGTTGCTCGCAAAGACGCTGCCGGTTGACGGAAATAACACAAAAAGGACATTTGAAAAAAAAAAAGAAAAAGAAATAAACTCTTTTATGAACACTTCCATGATGTCCAAAGACATAGCCTATGCGGGTAGAGGTTGACAATTATTATTATAGACCATAGCGCTCCATAGCCGCATAGCGACACTTGTTTTTGCTGGCTCATTCACTTTTCAGAGATAGTAGAAAAACTTGAGAAACAACCCTCGTTAGTTGGTGTAATCCAAGCTAGCAACCCTCATCATTCTTGGGTGGATAAGCGGTCTAAGGTGTCGGCCGTTGAAACTTCTAGCGCTGGCCCGGTTCGATTCCGGAGAGAAAAGATTTTTTTTTAAATTGTACTGAAATCGATAGGCGACCACATGCCTTATGAGGATCAAGTGTGTTGTGAGTTCCCTAGATACCGAACCTGAAGTCTAGTGCAAACATGGAGTAAGTCGCTTCGGACTGCCACAGCAAAGAATAATAATCGCCATCTACCCGCACAGGTTATGCCTTTGGGTACACTATTACGAGTGTTTATGAGGGAGTATTATCATTTTTTTTGTGTTTTGCATAAATATTCAGTATTACTGGTGTGTACGAATTTAAAACGCTTCTACAAAATCGCACGTGATTCGAAATCCACTTGGAATAAAATATCCAGTGACCACTCTCAAATGTACGTTATGAAGTCAGGAAGATAGTCGCAGTGGAAAAAAATGTGAATTATTAACAACACATTGTTAATAAAGTCAGCCAAACCAACCGAAACTGGAACAACACGAAGAAATAGCAGACGTGTTTTACACAAAAAAAATTTCAAAGTTTTTTCTGATAGTTATAGTTGGTGTGATGTATTTTATAATATAATATAGTACGACAATGCTTTTAGCGCCTGCGCTCATAGTGTCGGGCACGCCACCTGTGGCAATACAGTTTGACAGTATGCAAGAATGAAAAAGGCTTTTGAGAGTAGACAGTTGTTGTACAAGCTAAGGGAAAAAACACATTGTGTCTAATTGAAAAAGGTGTGTTTGATTACTGTCCCTTGGAAACACTCCAAAAGTGGCGACGAACATGGGATTGTAAAGAGATATTAAATCCGATGCGATTAAACGGGCTATACTATTAAATAGTCTACACCAAGATGCATATACCTTATTACAAACCTTGTGCGTGCCGGAAAACCAGAAGGAAGTGACCTTAAAGACCTTGTAAAAAAAACTCGATGAGTACTATACAAAAAAGAGTGTAGTTTTTGTCGAACGGTTAAATTTTTATGTCGCAGCTAAACTAAAATCAGAAAGTGCACAAGAGTGGTCAGCACGATTAAATAAGTTAGCCATGTACTGTGAATTTGATACAGCGTTTGACAGTAAGTTGTGCTACAAATTCATAACTGGTATAATCCAGGAAAGGTGCGAATTAAATTATTTAGTGAGAAAAAGGATGTAACTTATGCCCAAGCTGTAAACACGGCTATAATCGAGGAAGCAGCCAGAGCAGGAATATTTGAATGTGAAATGGAGGTGAAGCAGAAGCCAAGGGAAGCCGAAATAAATTGGGTATCAAAACGTCGAGTTGCGGTACAGGAAGGAAGTCGCAGAAGCTACCCCGCGATTCGTCCTCAGACAACGTCTTCAGCGGGACCATCTGGGCTTCCAGGAGGTAGGATCGCTGCAGGAGGAGGACGCAGAAGTGCAAATGTGAAGTGTTTTTGGTGTGGAAAGGGACATCCCAGCGAGCACAAAAACATCTCAGAGATGTTAAAAGTAAAACTTTTATGAATTAACTCCCTCGTAGAGTATTTATCAAAATAAACACATTCATTTTGCCAAATTTTCAATATTGTTTTTATAGACGGAATTTTTCGCATAAGGTGGGCCAGTTTTGTGATTACACCTCCCATTTTTTGCTTGTTTTTTCATCCTATACTGTGCAAAAACTTGTAAAATAAACGTTATTATATAGTAACCAAAGTACATCGTAACGTTGTGATTCTTGTCTCAATAACCTCCCATTGACTATTTTAGAGTCGTTATATGTCCACCAACATAACAAGATTGCAGCTACGTTAAATAAGATTAGAATTCCGTACATCAGTTCGAACTGCTTTGTTACAGCAAAAGTACTTTCAGTAGTAATAACTATAATATAACCGTTACGTAAAAAGTATTTTCTCATACATCACTTAAAACTTCTTTGTTACATCAAAAGTACGTTCTCTAGGAACAACTACAATGAAGCTGTTACGTCCCAAGTCTTTCTTTTTTATGTTTTTAGCACGTTTTATAAATTATGCTATTGATTAAACATCTCCAGCATTCACTTAGATCATCAATGTTTCAATATTTAGAACCTTCTAGTTAGAGTGCCTATCGGCAAAAATTTTACTGATAGATATACTCTCCAAACTTTCTGTATGGATTCTTTGGACCAAGTCTGCCACCGTTTTCCTCTGCGACTTTTTTGTTTCGGGGGCGTTTTTCAAAAAAAAAAATTTTTTTGTATTTGTTTCCCTCGTGTTTCCTAACTCCGGTACGAAACTACAGACGGTTATTCGTCAGGTCATTTTGCGAAAAAAAGTTCCTATGAACATATGTATATGTATATGTATATGTATATATTTGTGTCCTAACTTTATGTTGACACTGAGTGGGAGGTGAAATCTAGTAAATGAAAAACATTCTCATAGTGTTCTAGTCCAGAAGGATTTTAAAAATAGAAATAAAAATTATTCTCTGATAGAAGTCTACGAAACCTCGAACTGGAATTAAATAAGTTGTTTTGTGATAAAATTCATTATCATCAGGAGATTACTGAAGTTTTTCACAGAGCCTCTACAGTAATTTCATCCCACATTGAACTATCATGTGGGCCTCTATCAAAGAATATGTTGTGTATTTATCAAATTATATAGAATATATGTAAACATAAAAAATACTTTGAAAAAAAAAAATTGAAATGTTTTATCATTCTGTAAATTTCACGTACTGTGTATACAAATGGGACCAACTCTATGATGAATACAGGATATCTGGAACAATTTCTGGAAGTTCTTGGCAGGTCATGAATAAGGCTTCAAAATATAAATTTTATTTATTATTTTCATTGAAAAATGCTGTAGTTATTTGTAAAACTCTGTTATTTCTCTTATTTACTCATATCGAAATGTTCCAAAATAATGAATTAAGATGGCAGAAAACTAAATGCAAATAAACTCGACCACAAATGAAAAATTTATTCAATTATCAACTTCAACAAAAGGTAAAAAATAGACTCTTCACATAAAATAAATATTCACAAAAACAAAAGATCATAAAAAATAAAATACAACTTGTATGAAATAAATATTTCCTAAAAATCAAATAAATAAAGATTATAAAATATTATGCCATTATACCCATGGTGGAATTTATGAGAACCTACAAAAAAAAACAGGAATTGAAAAATTCTTGTTCAGCCACCATTTGAATCTGAACTTACAGATTTGGTGCTATGGCTAGTTTTTCAACTCTCTTAATAGTCTTTGCTTTGAGTGCCTCAACCATTCTGTGGCAGTTTTATCAAAAGAGCAGTCCGAAAAGGACGGGAAAACTTTACGAACTGCACCTAAAATCAGAAATTCATGATCGTAAAGTCAGAAATATATTTATCACTGCCTACTTCGCATTTGTCCCTGTAAACTAAAATAAACTAAGAATTAAATTAACAATTGAGAATGTTGAATACAAAAAAACATAAGGTTTATTCGTCTGTCATTTAAATTAAAAATTAATAATTACGAAGTTGGTTAACTGTCAGCTTAACAACTAAGAATTGAGAATTTTTGTCAATGAAAAGAGCAGAACATGACATTTTAGAATGCCATCAAATTTCATTGTTGAATTTGGCAGGTATGGTATAAAATAGCTCAGATTTGGTGAAATTTCAGGTAAAATTCTTCATGTCATTTTGATTATTTTATTAAATATTGATATGGATTATGAAGATCAAGACTTTCTAGAAATAATGGGTCCCTTTTTGATTTTTGTGACAATAACAGTTGGCATATTAAAACTCATACTTAGTTCATAATTCTTAATTATTGATGTATATAAACACCTTAGTTCTGTTATGATAATTCCTATAATTATTAATTCATAATTGTTAGTTTAGCTGAATCTATAAACCCAACATAAAAGTTACAATTGCACTGTAGCATATGGGATTTTTTGTACATGAGTTTTGTCATTGAAAATCTTTTAGAACTTGAAACACAGTTTCAAAGTATATAATACTGAATTGTATGCTCTCATGCTCTGTTGATAATAATTGAAATGTATTATAGTTATGAGGTGACGAAGATGTGGTGCAATTTGGCTGTCATAGAAGATGAAACAAATTTCTAGACACTTGTTCATGAAATCCAAATTGGTCCACTATCATGAGATTATTATTGTGCACACAGTGCATACATATATCTCATGCCACTCTGCAAGTTGAACTTTGGGTGAAATATAACTTTATCTAGCAAATTGTATGCGATTTTGGAACTGTTGAAACCCATATCCTGATATCGAGATGACTATTTTTCACTTACCATTCAATAGGAAGCAACTAGGTACTCCAATAATAATTTATGAACTATTAAAAACGTCGAGGTACAATTTCACAAACATACACATTCAATTTTGAGGCGTTCACTAATTGTTGGCTCTAAATTTACGTGTAAAGAAAGAATAATGCCGAAAAATGGCGCCAAGTTTATTGTCATTGCGTCTCGCGTCATTTGCCATTTCACAAATCACAGAGCTTGTAATTTGCACGGAAGTGATTTGCAACCATGACGTAACCATTCACATAGTCGGTACGTTTTAAATCCGATTTATATTCATGATAAGTACTAGATGACAACGATTCAGTTACGTCAACATCCAACTTTTCTTATAACGTCATGTAGTGTATTGATAAATAGAAATAGTTATCATAACATATTGAATATTATGTTTTACAATTAAGTAGGTTAAGGATGATATTGTTTGAAATATTACATAGTGAGTTTTGTCCTAGTTTTAGTTAGAATAGATCAAGACAACGAGCTTGAAAGTAGTACTGTACCGAAGGCATTTTCGATACAATAAATGTAGTAATAAATAATGTCCTGCGTATTATTAGAAGGGAAATAGGATACCAAAGGACCATCCTATTACATGGCGATCCTGCCAGCCGATACTAGAGCTGAGAATCATTAGAATGAAAAATGCTATGAATATCGACGAATAACTGAAAATGGGTAGTGAAAATTCCAAGGAAGAGGTGATTATCACGCAATCAGGAATCAGTGGTGGAACTACTGCTGGAACAAATAGTGGAAATAAGTACTCTCTCCTTGAAGTTGTGGCAGTTGTTATGGGCATCTTGGTGTTGCTAGGAATTGCATTATGTTTGTGGCAAAAATCACGAAAGGCGTTGGAAAAGAAGATAAGAAGAGAAATTTCTAGAAGCAAAGAACTAGTCATTGAATAAGACAGATTGTTGGTGTTTAGACTGTAGGTGATGAATGGTGAAGAAAATATAAGAACAATTACGCATAAATGGTTATTGAATACCAGGAAGGGCCAGCAGTTCAGACGAATGATCAGATAAGTCTAGATTAACTTAAAATAGCAGTAATGTTGTTAGGAACCTACAAATGATTGAATTTGAAAAGCTTTTACAAGAGGTTTGTTTGTTTAAACGTAATATATCTAAAGATAGTTTGCAAAGGCGTGAGAATTTTGAGAAAGTCAACAAAAAACTTGTGGAATTGAACGTCTTTGAAGCTACATTCACTCATTTGAAGGATACTTATAATAAACTAGTGAATAAAAATGAAGATGAAGTAAAATTAATCAAAACTTATGCTAGGGATATAAATAACAATATTAGTGATGCTCGTGAAACATTATTGAATAGATTACATAAAATAAAACAAACATCTAAACTAGTCAATATGTCTGAAAAATTTGATTTACGAACAGCTTCATCCCTGTTGCCTCTTATGGATGGTTCTGAAAATACAACTAAACAGTTAATTGACGCAATTGAATTATATAGTGAACTTTTAGATGCTGAGGGAAAAAAACTATTGATAACTTATGTTCTAAAAACCAGGTTAACACAAAATGCTAAACTGAGATTAGATAGAACTTATGCCACCGTGGACAATCTGATAAGAGATATAAAATTGCATTTACTCTCTATTAGGTCTACCGCTGCTCTGTCAGTAGAGTTGCATAATAGCAAACAGGATGGAAAATCTATTGATGAGTTTGGTAGAACTATAGAAGAGATGATGGTTAATTTAACAATATCTCAAGCAAACGGAGACGATAATGCAGCTAGAGTTCTTAGAGGAGTTAATGAGAAGATTTCGATTAATGCTTTTGCAAATGGGTTGAAGAGCCACGAATTACGAACAATAATTAAAGCTAGAAATTATGATAAATTACGAGATGCAATTGTAGGAGCTACGGATGAAGAAAAAATCGAAAGTGTCCAGTAGCAATTCACAAATATTTCATATGCGTGGTAAAAATAATTCATGGCGCGGATATTCTAAAAACAATAACAACAACACAATGAATCGTAATTATAAATATAGTAACCAGAGCCAAAACTTTCGACAAGGTCACGGACGGAATTTTAATAATCAGCAAAATAATTATAATGGCAATCGGTCACGAGGCCGCGGAAATATGAGAGATCGAGGTATTTTCAACAACAATAATAACAGAAATCGTACTCACAGAGCTTATTTTGCGGAAGAAGCAAATTCTAATAATGTCGCTGGAAATGAAATAAACCACTCATCATTTGTAAATGAGCGATTTTTTCGTGCCCCCCAATAATGATAATACAATAAATAATGTGATTTTGAGTATGAATGGAATGAATTTTGTATGTATGCAGTATGTAGGTAATAATTTGAAATTCTTAATTGATACGGGTGCTACTATTAGTGTAATTTTCTCAAAGTATGTGAATCAGTTTGAAAACATTGACAGTTCAAAGAAAATAAGAATAAATGGAATAGCTGGTTCCACGTACTCATTGGGATCGGTGAATATTTCATTGAAAACAGATGGTATGAACGTTTCACATTCATTTTTGGTTATGAATGAGTTTACGAATGATATAGATGGAGTATTAGGTGCTGATTTTCTAACCAAATATTCAGCTACCATAGATTTTGAGAAATTTAGTTTTTCCTTTGTGAAGGATGACAGAAAAATAACCGTCCCATTGCAATCGAAATATGATTGTTATACTACCATTCCTCCGAGGTGTGAAATTGTTAAGTATTGTTGGGTGAATAGTAATGAGGATTGTGTTGTTTTGGGTGAACAGTTGACTGAGGGTGTATTCACAGCAAGTGTTATCGCTAGACCAGATAATAATATGATTCCCGTACGGATACTCAATGTCCAAGATAAGGAGATAAAACTTCGGAATTTTAGGCCAAAGAGTGAAAAGCTTTCGGATTTCGAGTATTGTAAGTTTGGAAATGATGAAATGTCTGTTGCACGAGTGGATAGACTGTTAGACCTTATTGATACAGAGTCATTAAATAAGGAAGAGAAAGTGTCTATAGAAAAAATTTGTGCTAAATATGCTGATGTTTTTTATTTAGAAAATGACTACCTTACGGTAACTAATGTTTGTACACATAAAATACAGTTACAGCCGAATGCAAAACCTGTATATGTGAAGCCCTATAGGTTACCGCATGCTCAAAAGGCAAATATACATGAACAAGTTGAAAAAATGCTTCACGATGGAATTATAGAGGAGGCTAAATCAGAATGGTCCTCTCCATTGTTGATAGTGCCAAAAAAGGCAGATAAGGAAGGCAATAAAAAATGGAGGGTTGTAATTGATTACAGGCTTCTTAATCAAAGAATAGAAGATGATAAATTTCCATTACCCTGTATAACAGAAATATTAGATTCGTTATCAGGTGCTGTTTATTTTTCCCACTTAGATCTGTCGCAAGGGTACTACCAAGTAGAGTTGCACCCTAGTAGCAGACCATATACAGCGTTTACTACTGATCGTGGCCAATATCAAATGAAAAGGCTTCCAATGGGTCTCAAAGTAAGTCCGAGTGTGTTTTCTAGAGTGATGACAATAGCTATGTCAGGTTTGAATTATGAATCATGTTTCATATATTTAGACGACTTGATTTGTTTTGGTAATAACTTGGTGAATCATAACATCAATCTTATCAAAGTTTTGGATCGTTTGAGATCTGTGAATCTCAAACTCAACCCCATTAAATGCGAATTTCTAAAAAAAGAAATTTTATACTTAGGGCATATAATTTCGTCCGAAGGTATATCGCCTGATCCTGAAAAGATTGAATCTATAAAAAACTATCCAGTACCCAAAGATTCCAGTGAAACGAAACGATTCGTAGCATTTGCCAATTATTACCGGAAATTCATAAAAAACTTTGCCCACATTGTCTATCCTCTGAACAAACTGACCCACAAAAGCGCAGAATTTAATTGGACAGAAGAATGTCAAAATTCATTTGACAATCTGAAAACGTCGCTTTCTAATCCACCTTTGTTACAATACCCAAATTTTTCAGAAAATAACAGATTCATACTGAGGACGGATGCATCAAAATGTGCTGTTGGGGCCGTGTTGTCAAATTCAAATGACCAACCAGTAGCGTATGCAAGCCGTTCATTAAATAAGGCAGAGAAAAATTACTGTACGATAGAAAAAGAGCTTCTGGCCATTGTATTTGCTGTTCGACACTTTAGGCCCTATCTGTATTGTCGAAAATTTGATATTTTCACAGATCATAGACCATTAGTATATTTATTCGGTATGACTAATCCATCTAGTCGCCTAACCAAGTTCAGACTAGCATTAGAAGAGTATGACTTCACAGTAACGTACCTAAAAGGTACCGAAAATGTTGTTGCTGATGCTCTTTCAAGAATTCAGATTGAGTCGGACGAACTCAAATCTATAGGTGAAAAAGTTTCTGATATGTTCGTTATGACACGAGCTCAAGCAAAGGAAGAAAGT
Source organism: Chrysolina haemoptera (assembly GCA_958298965.1). Classification (NCBI taxonomy): domain Eukaryota; kingdom Metazoa; phylum Arthropoda; class Insecta; order Coleoptera; family Chrysomelidae; genus Chrysolina; species Chrysolina haemoptera. The sequence goes on along the minus strand of OY282585.1, from coordinate 22,479,428 downwards.
ATTAGAAAAGGGGATGAAATTATTTCTACATACCGCAGGATTGATCACCCTGGAGTGGTAGAATTACTGAAACGCCCTGTAGAATCGGTTGAACTCAGACCAATTCTTAATAATAATTTCGAAAAGATTTCAAAAATAAAGGGAAACGAAGGATTTTTTACTGATAATTTAAAATATGATGTCAATTCAGGAACTATCTATATAAAACAGTTATCTCAATCAGTGTCAGCATTTGGTGCGTCACTGAGGGAACTGAAAAAACTTTGCGAAAAACACAAAATTCCTGAATTATGTATTGTTAATAACGAAAAAGCTAAAGAACTGATAAAAAATATAATAAAAATTAAAGACGAATTGAAAAATGCAGATATAAAAATCTCTATAATAAAGGACGTACAAGTAATTGATGATAAAGAAACCAGAAATTTAATAATGAATGATTTTCACATGTTACCAACAGGAGGGCATACAGGTATTAATAGAATGTACAACAATATAAAGAAATACTATTTCTGGCCTGGGTTGAAAAATCATGTTGGAAGGTTTGTGAAGCGTTGTGATGATTGTCAGAGGTATAAGCATTCAAGGCCGAATAAAGAACCGATGACAGTCACTACTACGGCGGAAACAGCCTTGCAAAAGATTTATCTCGATCTCGTAGGTCCTCTGAAACCAGATGAGAGCAATAATCGATATATTCTCACCTTACAATGTGAACTTTCCAAATTTGTTGAAGGTTATCCTATACCGAACAAAGAAGCGGTCACAGTTGCGAAGGCTTTCGTAGAAAACTACGTTCTGAGATTTGGTATACCTAAAACAATAGGAACCGATCAAGGAACTGAATTCCTGGCTTCCACCCTTCAGGAATCTTGTAAATTGTTAGGAATAACTTCTCTCAAATCTACTGCATATCACCACGAAACTCTGGGAGCACTAGAGAATACCCATAAAAACTTAGGTGCATATTTGCGTATTCAAGTGGCAAAACACCCAGACAGTTGGAGCTCTTGGGTGCCCTATTGGTCATTTTCTTACAATAACACGGTACACACTGAAACACATTACACACCGTATGAACTGGTTTTTGGAAAGAGTTGTCAACTACCTTCAAATATAACAAACGTAATTGACCCCGTATATAATTTTGAGAACTATCCAATAGAGTTAAAGTACAGGTTACAAAAAGCATGGGATGATGCTAAAAATAATCTACTGAAATCAAAAACTAAGAGAAAAGAAACATGGGATGTAAATAGTAGAATAGTTAGTTATAAAAAAGGTGATAAGGTATTGATTAAAAATAATAATCCTTCTGAGAAATTAGAGCCCTTATTCAATGGACCATTCGAGGTTCAAGAGGAAATAAGTCCGAATTTAGTAATAAAAATCGAAGATAAGTTAATTAAGGTACATAAAAATAGAGTAAAGCCTTATTTTAATTAGGCAATTCATAAGTTACCAAATATTTGAGTAGAAAAAAAAAAAAAAAAAAAAAAAAAAAAAATAATAAAATTAGCCAATGTTTATATTTTTTTCTTTGCCCGGGGAAGGTGTAGTGTATTGATAAATAGAAATAGTTATCATAACATATTGAATATTATGTTTTACAATTAAGTAGGTTAAGGATGATATTGTTTGAAATATTACATAGTGAGTTTTGTCCTAGTTTTAGTTAGAATAGATCAAGACAACGAGCTTGAAAGTAGTACTGTACCGAAGGCATTTTCGATACAATAAATGTAGTAATAAATAATGTCCTGCGTATTATTAGAAGGGAAATAGGATACCAAAGGACCATCCTATTACAGTCATTCTTAGGTACCTTTTTTGACACTAAAACAGCTTGATGATATGAATGAGACGTGACAAGAATTGAATCACCGATACGTTTTTTGGATGTCTCAAAAGTCGTTGAGCATAAAACGAAGTTGCGATGATTTTTAAGGCTGTACTATTGCCGACATATATTATAACGTCATATTAGTATGTTTTGACAACGTATAAAGTACATTTTCTCAGGTACGTCATCATGGGTTCAAAAATATACCGTTAACAAACCTCCCGGGTATGTTTCTTGCTCAGTGAGTACTGATTGTGCAAATTTTTGCGGCCCATTAGACATACGTCGATCTCACAAGTAAATTTGGTGTTCTGACTGTACGATTTTCTCACCATCTAAACCATCCGATCTCGTATCGGAGGCGCTAGGCAACTCTGCTCTGTCACTAGTGTCAGTGTCAGTAACTTTTAGTCCTGGCGATCAGGTAGCTTAAAAGTGATGCCTCCAACCAATTTTGTTCTCAAGGTAGGTACGGTTCATTAAAAAAAAGTTATTTAAAAAAAGACGCAATGCTGTCGCAGCGATGTTAGCTGCAAAAAAAGTTAAAAATGGAAAATGAACAATTATGTGAAGGCAGCTCTAAAGGTAGGCAGGCGCACCGTAGAAAACAAAACGCAACATTGAAGAATGCATTCCTATAGTTCTTAAAACTTGCATAACTGGTCATTTTCCAATAATACTGAAAATCCCCTTTAAGAAAAACTCCACCTGAAGACCTGGTTCTCTTGATATATTTAAAAAATACACAGACAATGCAAAAGTATGTGAAAAAATTAATAACTAGCTGGGCACCTATATATGAAGCCCAAAACGTGAGTGTAGGAGTTGATTTCTTTGTGAATCAACTGAAGGAAGCAATAGAAGAAAGTACTATCACAAAAAAAATTGTCATAAAGAAAAAAAAGACAAATGTGGATTTCTAGTGCATTAATTAAAAGTATAAGAGAAAAAGAAAGGCTATATGCACTTTCACAAAAAGATCGGCAAAATGAAGCTTTGAAATCCAGATTTGTCGGCTACAGAGACAAACTAAGGGTCCTACTCAGAACAGCGAAAAAACAGTACTACAGTAGCAAAGTTGTGCAATGTGAAGGTAACTCGAAACAACTATGGAACGTTATAAATGAAATAAGTAATAATGAAAAGAAACAAACTATAATCAACGAGATAAAACTAGAAGATAATACGGTAGTAACGGACCGCGCCATCATGAGTAATGAATTTAATAAATATTATGGAAATATATGAGGGAATCTCGCTAACAAAATCAAAAAACCCCTCGACGCACCCACTTCGGCACATCAATCAAAATACAATGTTCATGGAGCCAACGAATAAAAATGAAGTAGAGACAATCATAAAAACTTTAAAAAACAATAAAACACCTGGACTAGACGGATTGACGGCCGAAACCCTAAAATGTATCTCTGAACCACTTGCCTACCTGATCAATCAAACCATTTCAATGGCCCAAAAGTCTCAAAGAAGCCATAATAAAGCCCCTGTTCGAACGCGGAGATAAGACTAATATGGTGAACTAGAGACCCGTATCAATAATCTCAAATATAGCAGAGATTTTCGAAAAAATTATCAAACAGAGATTAGAGAAATATGTGATAGATAAAAAATTTATATCAAATATACAATTTGGATTTCAACCAAACAAATCCACTGAAGATGCGATTTCTCTGCTTGTTTCAAACATTTATGAGGCTTTAGACAGGAGTAAGCCAACTCTGTGCGCTTTTTAGCCTTACCAAAAGCCTTCGATACTGTAAGTCACCCACAATTATTGGAGGCCTTGGAAGATGTTGGGTTAAGAGGCAATGTGCTTAATTTGATGGAAAGTTATATATCTAACAGGCAACAATACGTCGAAATAAAAAACTGTATTAGTGACGCTTTCGAAGTTAAGTTTGGTGTCCCACAGGGAACCGTACTGGGGCCTATATTATTCACTATTTATATAAACAACCTACTTGTATTAAATAGCCGTAGAAAAATAATTAGTTTCGCAGACGATACAGCCATCAAATATCAAGCTAATAGCTGGAAAGAACTTAAAGACCTAGCTGAAAACGACATGAAAACTATCAAAGATTGGATGGATTATAATTTATTGACAATTAATTTCGAAAAAACTAAATATATTGCATTCACATGCATGAATAGAAACTTACCAAAGTATGAAACTCTGAAAATTGATGATAGCTATGTGATTGACAGGACCAATCATATCAGATATTTAGAAATTACTATAGATAAACATTTGAGATGGGATAAACATATAGAAAGCATCAGCAGAAATCTCAGATGTTTAATCTATAAATTTAAACTTCTGAGAACCATTCTAGACACTACCAAACTCAAAATGCTCTATTATGTATTAGTATGTTCCCGATTGAACTATGGTATCGTAGGGTGGGGTGGAGCAATGAACAGACACCAAAAAAAAAAATTGCATAATACAAAAAAATATCAATTCAAAAACAAATCAAATCTACAATACCTAACACATCAATATAATACGAGGAAACACAATACTTGCTACAAAACTCCATTTTCAACAAAAAACAGTCGGCCAGCACAACTTTACTTATTTAGCACCGAGAATGTATCAGATTCTGCCCAACAGTCTAATAGAACTCCATAATCTACGACAGTTCAAGAAATAATTGAATTAATTCATTAGAGAATATCCGAGAAATGAACTCATCAAAATAATAGATATGCAAACTAAGTGTTCGTGATTGCTGAATTAGATTACTTCATTCTTATATTATATGACAACCGTCAATACACCTTCCATTCATACACATTTCATCTATATTTACTCTATTCATATACGATGATTTGGTTATTTATTTATTTTTATGATGTATTTTTATTTTATAATATATAGTACGACAATGCACCTGTGTCGGGCACGCCACTGTGGCAATACAGTTTGACAGTATGCAAGAATGAAAAAGTAATTTACGTAACAAGAACGGAAAACACTGTTTTTTTGGACGAGTGGACAAGATTCTAGGACGAGCGGACAAGATTCTAGGACGAGCGGACAAGATTCTAGGACGAGCGTAGCGAGTCCTGGAAGTCTGCGAGTCCAAAAAAACTGTTTTCGGACGTGTTGCGTACACAATTTTTTCGGCAACCGTGTAGAATAACAAATCGAGATACATTTATTTATTATATTTCTTGGTAGAAGAAAATTTCGAACATTTTAATTCTCATTTGTATTAAATATTGAAATTGGAACAAAAGATAGGTACTATAACAGAAACATTCTAATTCTTATTTATATTAATATTTATATTAAAATTTGAGCATTTCCCGGACTAGTCCGAAAAGTACGTACTTCCCGGACTAGTCCGGGAAGTGATACTTTCTCAAAGAAAAATCGTCCGGGAAGTTGCCAAAAAAAAGCTTTTGAGAGTTGACAGTTGTTGTACAAGCTAAAGAAAAAAAATACTTTGTGGTTAATTGAAAAAGGTGTGTTTGATTACTGTCCCTTGGAAACACTCAGTTGGTACGTACTCATATTCTATTTCAATTATATGTAAATTGTACACGTAAAATGACTGATGGAAAAGAAATAACAATACAACAATTATACGCAATTATATGAAAAAATAGAAGTAAAACAGAACTAAAAAATACTATTGAAGCAAGTGAAGATAGAGTGCTATTAGAAATCGGACCTTTGAAAAATAAACTGAAAAATCTGGAGCAAAAAAACTGTGAATTGGAAAAAAAGATTGAATTCTTGGATAGGAATGATAGAAAAAATAATTTGTTGATATTTGGTCTAGAGAAAGCTCCACAAGATATATCGCTTCAATTTTTATGTGATACTATTAATGATTTACTCAACGTAGGCCTTGTAGAATCAAAAATTGTATTAAACCAAAACTGAGATCCAAAGAGTTCGGATAGGTTTCTGTTATAGTTAGCTTTGTTATCTGTTTCTGATATTATTTTTTTTATGTATCTAAGGTTTCTGTGATATGTATATAAAAAAAAAAAGGTTGATAATAAAAACAAGTTTGTTATTTGGGTTTACAATTCACTTTCAGTATTTAATCACTGCTTTTCACAAAAGGTTATGGGCCCAGATCACAAGTAGGTGAGTGGGATAACGTTTTTTTTTTCGAAAGTGAACAAAAAGACACGAAAGTTGTAAGCACGTACCCAAGTTTGAAGTTGTGACTCAATTTTTGCTTTGTAACTGTCACATTGGTTTCACTTCCTGAGAAAAATATAAGTTCAGGCACTGTGAGGATTGAAATGGACAAGTTTCGGAGTCTCAATATTCAGAAGTTCGACGGCACCAACTTTCAGCTGTGGAAATTCCAGATGGAAATCATCTTCAAAACCGAAGGCTTAATCGACCTTATCAATGGAACAACCCAAAAACCCACGAATGCAGCTCCAGAAAGAGAAATAAAAGATTGGGAAGACTTCAACGCCAAAGCTATGCTTCTCATATCGACTTCAATGGAATTTTCTCAACTCCAAACTATTATGTCCTGTGGAACCGCTCCAGAAATGTGGTCAAGAATCAAGCTGATACATGAGCAGAGATCTTCTGTGAATAAAGTTATGCTGAAACAACAGTTCTTCAACTATCAAATGTCAACAACTGATGGTATCGCACAGCACATAAGTAAAGTGGAGGCAATGGCGGCAGCATTAGCAGATGTTGGAGAAAGAGTTTCGGACATTGACAAGATAGCTAAGGTTTTAGGAAGTCTACCTCATAAATATGGACCATTCGTGACTGCCTGGGACTCTTATGATGAGACAAAACAGAGTTTCGATAATCTTACTGCTAGACTGCTTAAAGAAGAACTCAGACTGCATCAATCAGATGAAACATCTACTGCATTTGCTGCTGTGAAATTCCAGAATAAACAGAACACTCCGGCTTTGGATGCAATACCAAACTCAAGAACAAACAAAGTGTCATCTGTTTTTACTGCAGAAAAAGGGGCCACGTGAAATCAGAATGCAGGAAGAGAATCAACAAATATGAAGGAAATAGTCAAGATGCCAAAGACAACAGTTTTCCGTCTCATAAAGGAAGAAATCAAGCACTGAGCACTGAAGAAACTAACATTCAAGTTGTTGGTTGTGAAGAGGTTTGGCTAGCTGACAGTGCTGCTTCTAAGCATATGACTTTTCACAAAGAATGGTTCAGCGAGTTGAAACCACTCGATTCTGAAGTTGCTGTACAGATTGGAGATAATTCGTTCTTACATGCTGAGGGAGTTGGCTCTATAAGAATAACGGCTATAGTTAATGGTGGCAGGCAACTTTGCACGTTGGAAAACACATTGTATGTTCCACAATTGAAGAAAAACTTGTTTTCTGTGGGAGCAGTCACCAATAAAGGCCTTGAAGTTGTTTTCAACAATAACAAGATTGAAGTTAGAAATGATAGACGTTTAGTTGTTCTTGGAATAAAGCAATCCAATCAGTGTTATAGAATGCTCTTCGAAGTTCCTCAAGTTCAACAGAGTAATTCAGCACAAACAAACCCAATTATATTATGGCATGAACGATTAGGCCATATCAATTTTCATTCGCTCAAAGAAATGGCTGACAAAGGTCAAATACCTATCAAAATCAACGAGGTGGATGGTTTATTCTGCAGCACTTGTCAATATGGAAAGCAAATTAGAAAACCCTTTAAAAGTATTTCCTCTGTCGCTGAATGGAAACCAGGAGAATACATCCATTCGGATGTGTGTGGAAAAATATCGTGTACATCTCTTGGTGGTGCAAATTACTTCGTTTTGTTCAAAGACCAGTGTACTTCGTATCGCTTTGTTTATTTTCTCAAGCATAAAAGTGACGTTTTTCAAAAATTCCTGGAATTCCAACGAATTGTCAAGAGACAAACTGGAAATGATATAAAAGTAGTCAGAAGTGACAATGGAACAGAATACGTCAATAATTCATTCGAAGATTATTTCAAGAGAGAAGGTATCATTCATGAAAGAAGTGCTCCATACACACCTGAACAAAACGGTAAAGCAGAACGGGACCTCAGATCTATTGTCGAAAGTGCAAGGTCTATGTTGACGCAGAGTGGACTTTCTCTAGATATGTGGGCAGAAGCTACAAACACGGCAGTATATTTGTTGAACCGTCGTCCTTGTAAACCAAATATTTCGAAAACTCCCTTTGAAAAATGGATGGGAAAGCAGACCGATCTCAGGCATTTGAAAACATTTGGATCAGAAGTTTTCGTCCTCATTCCAAAACAACTAAGACACAAGTTCGACTCAAAATCTACGAAGCAGTATCTTGTTGGATATGATGGATATGGTCCGAACTACAGAGTCTACGATCCAAAGGCAAGAAAGGTCAGTGTGGCAAGAGACGTGACTTTCAATGAAGGGGTCTTCATGAAACCATCTTCGGATCATCAGTATGCATCTTTCGAAATAGAAAATATTTCGCAAATAAAGGATGATGATTCTCTCCATTTTATCGAAGGAGAATATGGAGTCAGAGAAAGCAATGTGATTGAAGAAACGAAACAAGCCGATACTCCCCAAGACGAAAATCTACATAACTTAAGGAATCGTGATCTACTGCAACGACCACGACGCTATGATGAGATTTGTTGTGCAGCCACTATTGATGAACCTCAGACGTATAAGGAAGCTATCACATGCGAGGAAAAAGAATACTGGCAAAAAGCGATGGAAGATGAAATAAAATCTCTAATCGACAATGAGACCTGGACGATGGAAACATTACCTCCTGATCGCCAAGCAATCGGCTGCAAGTGGGTCTACAAAATAAAATTAAAAGCAGATGGAAAAATAGATAGATTCAAGGCAAGACTTTGCGCCAAAGGGTATTCTCAGAAACCTGGTATAGATTATACAGATACTTTTTCGCCAGTTATCAGGTTTGAATCAGTTCGAATACTTTTGGCAATAGCAGCTGTCAGAAATTTAGAAATCCGTCAATTCGACATCAAAACGGCATTTTTGAATGGAAGTTTGGCTGAAGAAATTTATATGAAACAACCAGAGGGTTTCGAAAATGAAAATGCCAAGTTGGTCTGCAAACTCCAGAAAAGTATATACGGACTCAAGCAGTCACCCCGATGCTGGAACAAGAAATTTACCGAAATTCTCTCCGAATTTACATTCAAGCAAATGGATGCAGACAAATGTGTGTTTTATGCAAGATTTGATGAGGAAGACATGTTTTTGGCACTATATGTCGACGATGGACTTGTTTTGTGCAAATCTGCGATACTGATAGAACTTTTTTTGGAAAAATTGGCATCAAAATTCGAAATTACAACTTCAGATGGAGAGTATTATGTTGGAATTGAAATCAGTCGGGACAGGAATCAAAATAAACTATTCCTTGGTCAAAATGGTTACATAAGAAGAATATTGGAGAAATTCAATATGAATAACTGCAATCCAAATGCAATTCCTGCCCACCCCAATTCGATACCACAGCCAGAGGAGATAAACGAAGAATGCAATGCACCTTATCGAGAAGCTGTTGGCTGTTTGATGTTTTTAGCTGTCGTGTCACGTCCGGACATAATGTTTGCTGTCAGTCAAGCCAGTCGATTCCTTTCTAATCCAAAAAAAAAGCATTGGAGTGCCGTTAAGAGAATATTCAGGTACTTGAAAGGTACACAGACATTTGGACTCATGTATTGTGCAGAGGAAGTTTGTTTGACTGCTTACTCGGATGCTGACTTCGCTGGAGATTTGAGTACCAGGAGATCGACTACTGGGTATTTGAGTATCATAGCTGGAGCTCCCGTAAGCTGGTCATCACATCTTCAAAAATGTGTTTCCCGATCAACTACAGAATCTGAATATATAGCCGCTTCAGATGCATCACAAGAAATCAGTTGGTTACGAATATTTTTGCAAGAGCTTGGTATTGATATCTCAGAGCCCACAAAATTATTCATGGATAATCAGAGTGCTATTCGTTTAGTGAAAAATACCGAATTTCATAAACGAACCAAGCATATCGATGTGAAGTATCACTATATACGAGAGCGTGCAGAGGATGGTTCACTCATTGTGTGTAATGTTTCTTCTGAAAATCAACTTGCCGATATTCTGACAAAGGCCCTGCCGAAAGAGAAATTCGTCAAGAATAGGAATTCTCTTTTCATACTTCAGAATACAGTTTACAAAGAGAGGAAGTGTTATAGTTAGCTTTGTTATCTGTTTCTGATATTATTTTTTTATGTATCTAAGGTTTCTGTGATATGTATATAAAAAAAAAAAGGTTGATAATAAAAACAAGTTTGTTATTTGGGTTTACAATTCACTTTCAGTATTTAATCACTGCTTTTCACAAAAGTTTCCGCGGTCAGATATTTGGAAACTGGAAGTTCGGGTTGAACCGCGTCTAGAATTTGTTGAAATTCGACGTTTCGGCTCCGATTTTGGAGACATTTTCAAGAAAAAAGGATAAAATGATTGAAAGGGTGTGAAGTTAGATTCTACACTGAGGTCTCAATCTGCCTACTCCTCAGGTATCATCAGGATTTTGTAACTTGACGCCGGGGTCTCAATCTGCCTACTCCCCAGGTCTCATCACTTGTTCTCTCTAAGGTCTCAATCTGCCTACTCCGTCGAGAGAACTGAACATTTGTCAGTTGTGCAGCTGTATTTATACTTGTCATGGCGGCCATATTGGGCGTGCGTAGTGATTCGGAGTCTGGACTTGCGCGATGTGGTGTGGAGATTGCGCTGTTGCCAGGTGTCGGGAGACGAGAAATGAGTGGTTTCCAAGTAATAGGAAGTCTTTTTTCTTGAAAATGGCTCTAAAATTGGAGCCGAAACGTCGAATTTCAACAAATTCTAGACGCGGTTCAACCCGAACTTCCAGTTTCCATATATATATATATATATATATATGTATATATATATATATATATATATATATATATATTGGTAAAGGGTCTTTTGTGACCTCCAAAGTATATACCCAAATAACGATGTCACCTCATATATCACGAAGTGACCTCCGATTTCGGAGGTGACAACGATCTTCCATTTTGTCAGTGCTATCGGAATTTACATGGCACAGAGATAAAACGAAAATGTTGTCGGAGGTGTCAAAGATGTCCCCATACTCACAAATAAAAAATTTAGTTCAGCCAGTTGCCGTTGGCGCTAGGATCAGCATTCCCTTCATAGAGATAATACGATCCCACCTCCATACAATATAAGCGCGTATTCAGATACCCGTCGAACTTAATGACTTCCGTAAAATGGCAATGTCTTATACTGCGTTTGTTTAGGATTCCTCTTCATTTCACACGACTCGTTGGCACCTCCACGTGGATTATTGTAGCTTATATATGAGAGGTACTTGAGAATTATTTGTTTTGCCGCAGAACTGAATCTTCGTGTCGATTTGGGGTTACTGAATCGATTGAAAATATTCATAATGCGTCAGTGGCATATCGTTGATCTCATTTTGTGAAATGGATATGATTACATTCATGGAAATAGATATGCAGCACCTCCTCTCGTATTTTTCGAACGGTTATACTTTTATCAATGAAATTTGGAATGTGAAATCTAGTGATGAATGGACTGGTCACGTTTCGTGTGATCAATTTGATTCTATGACAAGTGATACTTTGTTTGAAAGGTATTCAACAATGATACATTTTTTGGGTTTGAGGTAGTTTTGAAAATTAAATTACATAAATCTGTGATTTCAGTTTAGCGTAAATATGATTATTAGTCTACTCGACAAGTTGAAAATGGTACAAAATAGAGATACTGCTCTTAAAATTATGTGCGATGGCTCATTGGATCAGAAATGACTCCTAGAAAAATGTGCCAAAAGCGTGTATTAGCACATAAAAAATTGCAAAAGTTATAAACAATTAAAGATGAAAAAAAATTGCATTTCGTTTTTTGCCAATATTTCATAAACTATTAATATTTAAGAAATTTCAAAAAAAGGTTCTGAAAGAGGAGGAAATTTCCAATAAAAAACTCGCTAACTCCCAGAACTCTATCTCCATTATTTATAATTTTAATTTAATGAATATTATTTTTCGAATTTGAAAAAAATTATGGTGTGTTCTGAACACTATGAATAATTTATTCCCGTTGGAAATTTTACTTAAAGTAAATTTTTCAACAAGTTAAACAATTTTTAACTAACAAAATTTTCTTGAACTTCCTGTAAGCGAAAAAAATATTTAAATAATTGTGGTAAAAAAAAATCGCTTCGTAGAGCCTAAAAGTTGAAAAAATATTCATACTTTGTTTATAATGATTTTTTTTACTTGAACAACATTACTTGGATTTTTCAGTTTTTGTTCGAGTAAAAAAATGATTGCTTAAATATTAAGTTAGAAGCTTATATTTGATTATCATATTTATTTAATTGCATAATTTAGCATTAGTATTTTCAATTGCTATTTTATACTTGTTACTTTTTATAAACAAAAAAAAATTCTCAATAAACAAAGTATAAATATTTTTTTAACTTTTATGGCACGATCTTGTTAAGTATTATAGTAAGAAAGGCTCTACGAAGCGAAAATTTTTTATGACAATTATTTAAATATTTTTTTTCACTTACAATTAAGACGGAAGTTCGAGAAAGTTTTGTTAGTTAACAATTGTTTGACATGCTGAAAAATTAACTTCAAGTAAAATTTCCAACGGGAATAAATTATTTAGAGTATTCAGAACACGAGGCCAGGAAGCAGGGGGCTGCCGAGCGCTTGTTAATGGTACAAATAGCAACAGATATCATACGTGGGGATATCAGATCCTGATGTGATTTGGAAGTGGTAAGTCATTGTAATTTATAATTTGTAGTTTCATTCCTGATAATCAGTAATAATGCAAAACTATTCTTCTGCCTACTCCCTCCTAATTGTAATGACTCATCTAATTAGTTATGATATGATATGATATGATATAATGAACAACTATCGTTCTCATTTCCCATCCCCTTTTCTGTTGTTCTGTGATCGTCTGGTACCTGATTAATGATTGATCGGGTACTATAGTTACCTACGTAATCAGATCTTGACAAAATGGTTTTGAGTTTAAACTGAGTTGATAACATTTACTTTTACTTGAAAAAATGCTAGAAAGGGAAAAGTTTTGAGTTCAGACCAAGTTTCTTGCGTTGGGCTGCCTTAGCGGAAGTTTGGCGTTACGAACTTTTTTGGTTTAAAATTCATATCTCACCACTGGAGTGAGCGGATTTCAAAAAGCAAATGATAGATAGAAATGAATTTCCTACAACTTTGGTCCTATAACATTATTCAATCGGAGCAGTCATTTTACAGGCGCTTTAAGTTGAGGGTTGTAAATTTTAGCGAAGTTGATAAAACTGCCGATCTTTCAAGGGCGATTGCGGCTGATCTATATTTAAAAAAGGTGGGGTTCGCATTTTCTGTAGGATGCATACTTTTCGAGTTATATGCGAAAAACTGAAAGAAGTGCGAAAATTTCGCGGTTTTCAGGCTCTCAAATCTAAAGCACAACTTGAAACCGTCGCAAACTCATATACCCGTTATTCAGGACTCTCAAAAGGAACCATATACAGCTTTCGAGCAATTTTTAGGGGCTAGAGCACTAATTTGCCTGGATTATATAAGATGAAGAATGAATTCGAACAAAGTCCGAAAAGTGTGCCGAAGAGTTTCAAATAAAAGAATGAATGTTTTTGTGTTTTGGGTGTTATCGTTCATTGGGTCGGCCAGGATAATTTTAGGGTTGTCCGACCTATCCTAGCACTGATGAGAGGGGTGAAATATGTCATGTCTGCAGGTGGTCATTCCCAACCAATGGGGGATAATATTCAATTCTCAATTGCATTTAGCACTTGCAATCGTGAACTCTTGGAGGAACATTGCACACATTGATGTCAGATGTAATTCAGTAATTCAATGTCCGTGAGGGAAGTAGTTGTTTTCTGACAGATATTTGCCTCTTATTTTCCAGTTTGTGGGATAGTGTGGAGAGAAGAGGAATTCGACTTTGTCGAAATTTTTCGTTTCATTTAAGATGAAGAATGAAAAAGTCCATTAAGACGCATCCTAATTTTTCGACGTCTTTTCTCATAACGTAGCGAAAACATGAAATTAATTTCACTATAACTTGTAACATAAAATTATCTATCTATCTTTATAATGTTGATGATGGCTGTGAAAAAACGGAAATGTAATAAATAGACTGGGAGACATAGTTTATTTGACGATTTTCTCGTTTATGCCTTTGAGAGGAATGAACGATAAAGAAGTGCTGATGAAAATGATGGAAAATTTAAGCGGTCCCCGCGTGGCTTTCATATGGAAAATTCACTTTTAATTTTTTTTTAAACCCCACGCATAAATTATGCCAATTTTTTTACGAATATTTTATGACGAAAACTTTTATATTTTCAATTGGCAGCAACGAGAAAATTACCGAAAATTTCCATTTTTTCACCCCATCAATTCAACCCTTTGGCCACCTGCAACCCTTGAACCATTTGAAATTATGAAAGTTTTCATCATGAAAATAAAAAAATTGGCATACGGTATGCGAATGCCGAAGTGAAGTTAGAATTTTTAAAAAATTTAAAATTGAATTTTTCATATGAAAGCCACGCGGGTACCGATTAAATTTTCCATCATTTTCATCAGCACTTTTATATCTTTCATTCCTCTCAAAGGCGTAAACGAGAAAATCGTCAACTAAAATCTGTCCTCATCTCCCGGTCTAAAACCAACTACAATTCCCTTAATGCTTACTGTGAGAAAAGTGACAGACAAGACGTACACATCACTCATCGAGTGTTGAATGATCGATTACATTTTTTTTTTTTTTCGTTAGGAATGTCCCACTCAGGCCCTGTCTCCGAAGCCCCGATACATCCGGAGGGCGTGCTGGTGTCATTATCCCAATAACCACTCCCCACGTCCGTGGGGTAAGTGGCTATTGGGTCCGAGAGTCAAGTGTCCTAGTGAACCTAGGATGGTGGTATTCTGCATCCGTCCGGCTAAGATTTCCGCCATATAACGGCAAGCTGGTATGATTTTTAGGTTCGAGAGCAGTGTGTTCATTATTCCATCAAGGACCCCTATGATCAGAACCACCGTTTTATCAGAATGGTTTGGATAAATCCTGCAAAGTTCAAAGAGAAGATCCTTATTTTTATTCCGGACTAAATCATGCTTATTTTGGCTTGCATTTTTGTTGTTTTTTACACCTTTGTTACCTGTTATCAGTCAAATTAACCACTACCCAAACTTCATAGTCGCTCATCGTTCTTACCCGTGTTGGTAACGTGCGCAGGCAAACTTTCAGGTTTTATGAAATGATGTGCGCCTGGCTGTTGCGGGCTCTTAGGCTAGAAGATTAAAAGTCTCTGTCGCACTCATTTTGGCATATGGAGAAGTTTTTCGTTATTTTCATTAATCTGTATATTTTTGAAATTTATATTTCATGTTTTCGCTACGTTATGAGAAAATATGTCGAAAAATTAGGGTGCCTTTTTTTGTAACGAGTCACCCTCATTTCCAGAGAAAACCCCCTCAAAATCTTCTACGAGCTTGTGTGAGCAAGGAAGATGTGGGACCAGCGACCGGTCGCAGGTGCTGATAATTGAACCCACGCCGTTTGGTACGCGAAGCAAACTCTTCCATCATGATCACCACGACTGATTGAGCAATTACATTTCGGCTTTTCACAGCTATATCAAATACGGCAATGATAAACTGAATATTTTTTACTGGATTCTCTTTTTATCAGGATATTTCTTTCCCTAACGGATAGTCGAGCATTGAAAATTATTTTGTAGGGCAACAGTAAAGTTGCACGTTTTCGTATACCCACTACATTCAGATACCCATGCAGAGGAAACATTTATAATTGCTGAATTCAAATAGTTATTTATGCAACAAGTGCAAAAAGTATTGAACTTTTTTTTGCACGAGTTTTATACAATTTTTTTTCTACGTTCATGCAAAAACCAAAAAAATTTCATTTAGTGGACACTAAACTGAAAGGAAGACATTGTATAAATCTATCTGCTAGAAGTAATTCAAAAACATTTTGTGTAATTCAGTTTATATTCGAAGGAAATAATTTTATTTGTAACAAATTGCATTTTTTAGTAATTTCATAGTCCATTATATAATGAATATGCATGCAACTATTTAAAACGTAATACAATCTCACAGAAAATGGGCTAAATTTTGCGTCGATTTGAAAGTTTATGTCTGTCATGATGACAGAACGCTATAGTAGAATGACAGATGAGTGCAATAAAGAACCAGTTTTTCCACCAAATATAGTTCAATAAAGTTTTGTTT
This sequence comes from Chrysolina haemoptera, assembly GCA_958298965.1. NCBI lineage: Eukaryota > Metazoa > Arthropoda > Insecta > Coleoptera > Chrysomelidae > Chrysolina > Chrysolina haemoptera. The sequence goes on along the minus strand of OY282585.1, from coordinate 22,463,238 downwards.
TTTGCATGAATGTAGAAAAATGGTTTTATGCATCTAGCTTTTCGATATCAGTTCCGCTAATGACAGGTCACAATTTATCAAACATTTATCAATATTGTTTCAATAGAATTGGATATGATGAATTTTCCATATTAATCATCATAATATTAAGCAGAAAAATATCCAAATATCTACCTAAAATCTCTCTTTTATATCCATTTTATATTAACTTAGAGTGTAATTCGAATGAGTTGTAACTGGTTTATTGGTTCTGACATATTCAAAACAATGTCATTATATCAACGTCCAGCCCTGAACTTGACGCATCCTCTCGAATATGCAAGTAAAACAATATTAACTTTTTTTTTTAAATACTTTGCTGATTCTACCTGTGACTGTTTATTCTGTTCAAAATGTAAGTTGCAAGATGTTACGTATTTTGGATAAAGCACCAGGTATCGAAACACATTGGGTGAACGCATTTTACAAGAGAGGTTCCCCTATCGACTTATAACAAGAACTCTTTCATAAATTTGAATCAACAGAAATACAGATATTAAGACAAAAAAAATCATGTAATTGCAGAAGTAGTATTGGTAACATTCTTATTCTACAATCCAAATAACATCTACCTGTCAAATCAGTCCAACAACCCTATACAATAAAGTTAGTTAATACATTTTTAGATGACTAACTCGACCGAAGACTAGATTACCTCTAGAATTGACCGAGAGCTAGGTTATATAAAATAAATTCGCTTCGCTGACGAAAGTACTATCTAGAAATCAATCAAAATGAGTAATGACACAAATCCTCATATATTGAAATCTATGTAGCCGATACTTAATAGAAATCCATGTCAACGTTTATAATAATACTTCAAATAGACATTTTGTTTCTCAATACCGTGATAATTGTTTCACCATAAAATGGCTTCTTCTTCTTTATAAACCAAAAATGTGTGAAAGACAACATTATAGTTTTTGATGACGACAAATCAGTTTCCAGAAAGAACCTTCCACATGTTATATTTTTCGAAAATTATTATAGGAAGTGGAGTTTAAAATCTGTATTCATCATATTTACGCTAAACTGAAATATTAGATTCATCAAAAAAGGTTATTATGGTTGAATACCTTTCAAACGAGGTATCACTTGTTATAGAATCAAATCGGTCACAATGACACTGTGACCAGTTACCAGTCCATTCTAGTATCACTAGAGAAGAAGTTTACACTGCCCCATTTTGAATATTGTCAATCAATTCCGTAATCCCATATCAACAGGAAGATTACATTCTGCGGTGAAACAAATAATTTTCAGGTACCTCTTGTATAAAGGGTGATTTACGTCCAATTGAGTCGAAAACGAAGCAAAATTTGGGAATTAGAACCAAAAATATTACCTTGTGTATGTGTAGGAAAGCACCGCTCCTGGAGTTCAAGAGGTGGACAGCGACAAAATTGTTCATTCTCCTACATCAAACGTGGGAATCAAGATGGTGGTTTGCAGGAAATTGCAAAAAGAAATGATTTTTGTGGAGCACAACGTAGCCAAATATGAACGGTGAAGTCATTGAAGTTGGTGTCGAACGAACGTTTCACTGTTCTTTTGAGCACACATTACAGTCAAATTGATTATTAATTGTTGTCTTTTGCGCCATTTATCAATATTACTCATCTAAATAATGTCTCCCTAAGCACCGTGATGAAATAAAAATGGATAAACATGTGAGGTTGACTGACTGATCAGTGTGCCTGGAACCGTGAACAGTCATAGATATTGATTATCGGGAGATCGTAGTCTAAACGCGATCAGTAGCGCAAACGAGCGAGTTGGCGATCAAAAATATTATATAAATCATCTCGGATTTCAATGAAATTTTGAAGGTTTGTTTCTACAGCATAGTCTAGCATACCATTTAATTTTGTGTAAGTGGTCGTAAATCGTATAAGCTCCAATAATGGTAATTCCCATTTTGAAAGAAAAATTAAAATCTCGAAATACATTGAATTTCATCACACGTTATCAGTTAAAATCAAACATTGTTGTGTGTTCGCATAAACTCAAACTATATCTCTATTCCATATAAAATTTTGTCCCGATTGGTACATCAGCTAAAGTAAATAAACTTATCCATTTTTAAAACAGGTGGCTATGAAAAAACACTTTTTGAGCAAGCCGACAATAGAATAATTTGTCACCAGATTCAAGCTCAAACAAAAGAAATGTAGTTGTTTTTATTTTACTTCAGTAGGAAGGACTTGCTGCCAATTCATAATATAATTGAGGTTAACTTTGTTGAAAACATGTATCATAAAACAACTCAAACCACTACCATAACACCTCCGTCCTCCAGTTGATATATATGAAAATACCCTTATCGCTTCTTTCGAACGCAAATGATCGTTCATATAAGAGGAACAGACAACGTATTGAACGAATATGAAAAAACCACACAAAATTTCTTCCCGCCGGCTCCGCGCCGTGGCATACAATTTTAGCAGGTGTTCGATTTTAAACTTGCCTTTCGTTAATTTCATTGTTGTAGATAAATATTTTTGAATTTCAATTTAATGTTTTCGTCAAGTTATCAGGAAAAATTAATATGAGATTAGATTTCCTCAAAAACACTTTTTAAGGTTTATTTGGTACGTTCGGTAGAATTAATAATAATAATAATGAGTGTTGTACTACCATTTACTCCACTCGTACGATATAGACGAGACATCGGTGATGCCTTATGTCCCGGAAGAAATCGAGTCTGTTATAGAAAATGAAAATTGCCGAATATATTGGAACTACTCATTCAGGGGGTTGAAACCATACTAAGTGTCCGGCAATGGATGACGTCATTTTAAATATTATTCTAAAGAAAATATCAAAAAACCGAGCTTTATACTTTAACTTATTCGAGGTGCTGTTTTTTACACCTTTGTTACCTGTTATCTGTCAAAATAACCACTACCCAAACTTCATAATCGCTCATCGTTCTTACCTGTGTTGGTGACGTATGCAGACAAACTTTCAGATTTTATGAAATAATGTGCGCCTGGCTGTTACGGGCTCTTGCTCTATTCCGAATTGTGTGGAGTTCGCAGTACCATACTCATTTGACATACGAGGAAGTTTTCAGCCCATATCTCCGCAGCCATTTGACATAATGCCATCACTGGATTCGTAATGACATTGCCTAACCAAATATGGAAAAATATAATAGGTGTCTCATTTAAAATTATCACCAAAGTCATTTTTACTAAAATGCGGATAACCCTATATATTTTGAGTGGGGTTAAAAAATTGGCCCATTGGGAAAGAAAATCGACATGTCCGAGGATTTTATCGAAATATCTTTATATTCTGAAATAATAAATATATTTCATTTGTCTTTTACACACTGTATACGTCCAACACATTGTCTCCTCCGCTTTTCGTTTCCGCCTGTCGTTATATAGGAAGCAGTAAGGGTATATTTTAATTCATATCAGCTGGAGGATGGAGGTTCTATGGTAGTGTTTTTAATTGTTTTGTGGTATACGTTATTCAAAAGAACTAATTTATAGAATAAAGGAAACAAATCCAGATAGGTGGCAGAGGAAGTTCTTTCTGCAGAAATGAAATAAAAATAAATATTCATTCCTTTGGGCTGATACTGGTGAAAAACTCTGATATGTGATTTGGTTAGTGAACATTCTACAATGTTTAATATTCGTGGTAACATGTATTGAAATTGAATTTCTCTCAAGTCATTTTTTTAAATTTAATTTGCAATATAGAAACTTTACTCACATTGTAAAAATTGTACAGGCCTCAACTGCTCTCGAGAGTCATTTATTTTTGAACCCTTTCTGAATTTTTTGAAACGCAACTATATTTGATACTCTGAAATTCTATTTGGATTGGAAGTCATTCAACAAAATATGAAATCATTCTTCTTTTGGCAGGTGTTCATAATTCGGTGACAATGCATTACGAAAAAAAAAAATAAAAACAGTTAGCTCCAATATCGAGAACGAGTTTGGTGATTACAGTCCAATTCCATTATAAATTGGTATGTAGAGATTTTCGAAGTCGAAGATGAATTTTGTCAAATTTCACCAATTCAATGTGGCGGCTCCAAGTTTCGTTATCAAGATTCGCTTCAATTCGAAATTGGTATGTAGCGTTGGCGTCGGAAATTATGAATTTTTTGTCGTGTTTTGATGACGAAGGATTTTTGTGGTTATGATCCGATTCTATTGAAAATTCGTTTTGAGATTGGTTTTGAGTATTGCCACTGCGAGGTCGGATATCGTGATCAGATTGTCAACATTCGAAAATCCAAGATAATGGCTCCTATATATTTTGCTAAATATCTTAAAAAAATTAAATAAAATAAGGTGAAAATTTTGTTTTGAATAACAGCTTTTATTATTTTTTACTTTTCAGTGTATTTGAATGGATGCTTATTTTTTCAAAATGCCTAAGTTTCTGAATATCTCTCTAGAAAATAGAAAGAAAAGAGACGTTTGGCAAATCTCCAAAGTGAGGGCAATCGGGTGTAAAGACTGAACTCGAAGGGTCAATTTCGATGAAACTGCTCAATATGGAAAGAAATATATGATATCTCAAAAGCCACAAAAATATTTTTTGAGTAGAGGCAGATTGCCAACTTATCTGTAGTGTTCCGGTGAAGTGAGTTTGAGAGGAAGGCGTCACCGACGAGATGAATTGCCATTTTCTGAATAGAAATTAGAAGCCTGAGCCCTGTTTCAATAAACACATGTTTTGAATAAGTGACTGAAATTAATAAAATATTTGTAGTACCTAATATGAAATCAGTACTGTTTCGGACGAATAAATTGTAAAGAATTATATTGAATTAAATTATTCACCTTTAAAACATCTGTATCTTGGAATAAACATTACATATCAAGATGAAAAACAGAGACAGTGCTATCTGCCTACAAACATAGTGCTGTCACTTGATCTTCGGCATTTTTCTTTCAACCTAAATTGTTATGCTTACTTGTTATTCGTTGAATATTTTGTTATGTTTATTTGGTTGAAGAAAATAAAGACCTTTATTATTATTATTATTAAAACATATGTATTCTTTGGAGAAATTTCGATGAATTTGTTGTATACCCGGAATCTCTTGATTTCTCAGTCCGAAGTACCCAACTATATCATTACAAAATTTGAACGTTCCTAACATAGAAAACTTCAAACTGAGTAACTAACATAGCAAGTTGAATGAAAGCTTGCAAAAAAGAATAATAAATAAATACACTGAAAAAATTATGCAATAATGAAAGTTTTAATAGTAAATATAAAGAGTTTGTTTAACAGCGATAGAAGTCCCCAATTTCACGAATAGCTATTGATGTATAATTTAGAATAACTGACATCCAGCACTCTACAATTCATGTGTAATTGTAGTGGGTTGGGGGACTTTCTGTAGCTGTTGAAATAATTTCTATAATTCAAAAATATGTTTTACTTTTTAGTTCACATTGCTATGCAAGCGTGTCTTTTTACTTATTTTTCAATTTACGAAACAAAATTCAAAACTGAAATGATGCTTCAGAGAATATCAATGAAAAATAATAATCGTCGATCCCGAAAACTCGCATATAATCTCCGACCCCAAATATCATCACATATGCATTTTGAATAGCATCGGACCATATCTACAAAACTCCGCCCGTCATCTTGTACTGAACAGATAAACATTATTATTATTACTGTTCGATAATTAGAACTTGTGCAATAATTATGCATTGTCATCCAGTTCCGAGCTGTGTTCGAAATGTTATATCTCTATCTCATCGGGAAACATCTTCATTATTATTATTATCATCATTATTCCCAATTCCCAATATAACCACTCCCCATTATTACTATTATCATTATTATTAATTTTATTGACTTATTTATTATTTTATGCAATAATATTGCATTGTCATCCAGTTCTGAGACATGCTCCAAGTTTGAAGTCTGTAGCTCATCGTGACGTTAGGTTGAAATCGATTACAGAAACTGTTTCACTTGATACTTAGGCATTTCGAGAATAGGCCTCATTAGTTGTATTGAAATTGGTAAATCAATGATTTCTGACTAATTTGTTACAAAGAGGTGTTTTTGTGACTTCCGAAAAAGTGGCAACAATGTTGGAAGTGATAACGTTCGTGGGGTATCTGCTCATATAAGGAAATCGGAGGTCAGAACAGACTTTATATGATCTGCATATATGAATACTTTAAATTTAAAAAATCTTTTCCCCTCTCTTGAAATCCGGATTCTTGACGTCCCCCTCACCCCATATATGAATTTTTTTTTATTCCACTATGAAGGTTAGACCCGGAGGCTAGGTCGTCATATTTATGTGCCGGAGGTGACAACTTAACACGCATTTATATATATTTCAGTAATGTACGGTAATGTAGTGAATAAAATGTTGTTAGGAGTTTGAATATTATTATTTTCAAGAGTTATATTATTATTTTCAATAGTTAAATTGTTATTGTCAATATTTAAATTATTTGAATTATTAGGAAACATTTCTCTTATGGGGATGTCATTTGGTGACGTACTAAACAAAATCTTGTTGGGTAAGGATGACGGGTATGAATTCTGTGAAAACAGATTGTGGAGAATTTTTAGGTTTTTTTGGTGAAAAGAAGGATCAGAGATACGAATGACACGTTGCTTCATTTGCTTGATCAAGTTTACTTTTATTGATTGTCTATGGTAAGACCAATAATTCATATACCTACCAGCACTGATAGGCTTTCTGTACCAGTCATCTAATAATGTATTATTATGGGTACGTATGAGTCTAGTGTCTAGAAAAGGAACACTACAATACTCATCTTCTTTTTCGATGGTGAACTGGATATATGGATCATAGCTGTTGAAGACTTCTACAATTTCAGTAATCTCTGTACTAGGAAGGGCTAGGATTATGTCATCAACATATTTTTTCAAGAAAAAAACATTGTAAGGAAGGACATTTAAGACAATTAACAGGTCATCCATGACATAATTTGCTAAAATGGGACTTATTTTTGCGCCCATAGGAGTGCCAAAAGTTTGTTTATAAATTTGATTATTGAAAGAAAAATAAGTGTTATTGAATAGAAAAGTTAGTAAGTTAATGACATCATCTTCAGTAATACTGCAAAAATTACTGATACGGTTCCAGTTTTTTTGAATTGCTCTTATGCAAGAATCTAAATAAACGTTCCTGAATAATGAAACCACATCCAAACTTGCAATCACATAATTTTCAGGAAGTTGAATATTATTAAATTTTGAAGAAACATCAAAGGAGTCTTTGATGAAATATTGATTGTCATAATCATAGGCTCTCGTCAGAATATCTGTCAAGAAAGACGCCAGCAATTCTGAAGGATTATTTATTGAAGCAATGATTGGTCTAACTGATAAGGTAGGTTTGTGAATTTTGGGCAAGGCATAAATTTTTGATATAACACTAGTGTATGAAGTTAATTTCTTTTTTGTAGGTTCGTCAATTTTATTGGAGGTGTATAGATTTTTAATTAAGGAATTGCATTTATTTTGGACTGTTAAAGTTGGGTCTCTATTAATAAGTTCATATGAATTACTATTATTTATTAATTCAGTAGATAAATTTATGTATTGGTCCTTTTTCAGAATTACTGTGACATTTCCCTTGTCAGACCTTGAAACAATGAGATTAGGATTATTTTTTAAGAATTTTTTTGTTTTAATATATAATTTTTGAAAAATAGAGGAAGAATGCTTGGAAGAATGAACATAGTTGGTAATGACATTAGTAGAGCGAGCAATAATAGAGTTTTTTACCAAAGGATCAGAAATATTTGAAGTTAAGTTATCAACATCAGCTAGTAAATGTTTTATTTGAAATTTTTTTCCAATTTTAGGTTCAATACTGAACTTCGGTCCTAAAGACAGGAACTTCAGTATATCCTCAGGAATTGAAATGTCAGATAAATTTTTTATCCAACCTGGTTGTGTATTTAATTTAATATTTGATTCAAATTTAAGTAGATTATTAATTTTATTTGTATTTGTATTTTTAACTTTATGAAAGATTTTTTTGAAAGATTTTTGTTGAGAACCCGAGAACTCTGCAAAAACAAGTTCATTTGTCAAAACTATAATCTCTCTTTTGAGCACTTCCAACTGTTTTTCAAGTTTAGGAATTAATCTGTGATTTAAATCAATTTCATAGTTAAGAAGTTTTGTTCCTAACCTTACACAAAGTTTTCTCGACTCGTTGCTGAATGTGGATTCTTGTCTCTGAAGGAGGACATCAATGGGAATTATAGTATGTCTGATATGTTCAGGAACTACTCCTAAGGTACGGCATCGTAGGAGGAAGTCAGCGAATACTTCTGCTCCCTTTCTTCTCATAGGATAATGGGTTTCTATCAAGACATACAAGCTACTTATGGACCACACATTGTCGACAAGATGAAACGATGGTCAAGGATCAAGATGAAAACTGCCAAAGAATATAATCGGAAATGTTTCCTCCTACGATGCCGTACCTTAGGAGTAGTTCCTGAACATATCAGACATACTACAATTCCCATTGATGTCCTCCTTCAGAGACAAGAATCCACATTCAGCAACGAGTCGAGAAAACTTTGTTTAAGGTTAGGAACAAAACTTCTTAACTATGAAATTGATTTAAATCACAGATTAATTCCTAAACTTGAAAAACAGTTGGAAGTGCTCAAAAGAGAGATTATAGTTTTGACAAATGAACTTGTTTTTGCAGAGTTCTCGGGTTCTCAACAAAAATCTTTCATAAAGTTAAAAATACAAATACAAATAAAATTAATAATCTACTTAAATTTGAATCAAATATTAAATTAAATACACAACCAGGTTGGATAAAAAATTTATCTGACATTTCAATTCCTGAGGATATACTGAAGTTCCTGTCTTTAGGACCGAAGTTCAGTATTGAACCAAAAATAGGAAAAAAATTTCAAATAAAACATTCACTAGCTGATGTTGATAACTTAACTTCAAATATTTCTGATCCTTTGGTAAAAAACTCTATTATTGCTCGCTCTACTAATGTCATTACCAACTATGTTCATTCTTCCAAGCATGCTTCCTCTATTTTTCAAAAATTATATATTAAAACAAAAAAATTCTTAAAAAATAATCCTAATCTCATTGTTTCAAGGTCTGACAAGGGAAATGTCACAGTAATTCTGAAAAAGGACCAATACATAAATTTATCTACTGAATTAATAAATAATAGTAATTCATATGAACTTATTAATAGAGACCCAACTTTAACAGTCCAAAATAAATGCAATTCCTTAATTAAAAATCTATACACCTCCAATAAAATTGACGAACCTACAAAAAAGAAATTAACTTCATACACTAGTGTTATATCAAAATTTTATGCCTTGCCCAAAATTCACAAACCTACCTTATCAGTTAGACCAATCATTGCTTCAATAAATAATCCTTCAGAATTGCTGGCGTCTTTCTTGACAGATATTCTGACGAGAGCCTATGATTATGACAATCAATATTTCATCAAAGACTCCTTTGATGTTTCTTCAAAATTTAATAATATTCAACTTCCTGAAAATTATGTGATTGCAAGTTTGGATGTGGTTTCATTATTCAGTAACGTTTATTTAGATTCTTGCATAAGAGCAATTCAAAAAAACTGGAACCGTATCAGTAATTTTTGCAGTATTACTGAAGATGATTTCATTAACTTACTAACTTTTCTATTCAATAACACTTATTTTTCTTTCAATAATCAAATTTATAAACAAACTTTTGGCACTCCTATGGGCGCAAAAATAAGACCCATTTTAGCAAATTATGTCATGGATGACCTGTTAGACATTGTCTTAAATGTCCTTCCTTACAATGTTTTTTTCTTGAAAAAATATGTTGATGACATAATCCTAGCCCTTCCTAGTACAGAGATTACTGAAATTGTAGAAGTCTTCAACAGCTATGATCCATATATCCAGTTCACCATCGAAAAAGAAGATGAGTATTGTAGTGTTCCTTTTCTAGACACTAGACTCATACGTACCCATAATAATACATTATTAGTTGACTGGTACAGAAAGCCTATCAGTGCTGGTAGGTATATGAATTATTGGTCTTACCATAGACAATCAATAAAAGTAAACTTGATCAAGCAAATGAAGCAACGTGTCATTCGTATCTCTGATCCTTCTTTTCACCAAAAAAAACCTAAAAATTCTCCACAATCTGTTTTCACAGAATTCATACCCGTCATCCTTACTCAACAAGATTTTGTTTAGTACGTCACCAAATGACATCCCCATAAGAGAAATGTTTCCTAATAATTCAAATAATTTAAATATAAACAATAACAATTTAACTCTTGAAAATAATAATATAACTCTTGAAAATAATAATATTCAAACTCCTAACAACATTTTATTCACTACATTACCGTACATTACTGAAATCACACCAAAGTTATCACGAATTTTCAACAAAATTGGCAATGTAAAAATTGCACAAAAAACTGTTTTAACAATAAATTCATTAAATTCAATAGTTAAAGATAAAACTCCATTACTCTCCCAATCTAAATTAGTTTATTGCATACCTTGCTCTAATTGTGATTCTGAATACATAGGTCAAACAACCAGGTTACTGAAAGACCGTATAACGTCCCATAAAAGTGACAGTGGACTGCACCCTGAGAGGTGTGCCCTCAGTGAGCATGTCCACAATGAATGTCATGTTATGGACTATAATTCCACTAAAATTTTAACAAAAGAAAGAAATGCTTCGAAAAGAGTATTCTTGGAAATGACTTACATTTTTCAATCTATCAATTGTTTAAATAAAAGAACAGACCTCAATCATCTGAGTGAGATCTATTGCTTTTATTGGATAAAGACCCCAGTGCTCTGAGAAACAGCTCATTTGAAATAACTTAATAATAATAATATTAACATAAACACATAATTAATTAAAATGTTTTCTATATATAAACTTTCAAAATTACAAATATAATTTTCATAAATAAATTCTATTCCCATAGGAATGGTTTCCCATACGAATTTTCTCTCATGAAATCCTTCTTTGGTAGCAATTCGAACTGTATAATAACCCTAGCTGCCAAAGCCAATTGTCTCTTTCTGCTTTGTATGACAGTGACAATTGACATTCCCTTCAAAATTAATTCAAATTTAATCCACCATTTTCTTTTCAACGCCGTTGCTACTACCTGTTGCCATGCTTTTTCGGTAAACCGGTGTAGTTTTCTTTTAAACATATTAATATTAACTTTTATTGTTGCTCCATGTGTTACATGCTTGTAATGTTGTCTTGTTCATTTCTCACAACATCTAAAAACGACCAATCTCAATGACATTGTAAGTACTGTTTTTGGCTTTTCACTTTTTTCATTTACATTAATCATTAAAAAAATTTTGTAGCTACCTGATGATGACAATATTCATTGTCGAAATATTGGAAATATAATATTATAAGAGTACACTTGCGTTTTGCTGCTATCCCAAATAGTTTCCGAGCTTTGTTTCTAACAAGTCAGCGAATACTTCTGCTCCCTTTCTTCTTATATATATATATATATATATATATTTATATATATATATATATATATATATATATATACAAATCTTGAAAATTTTTTGGAGCAGCAGCAAAACGCAAGTGTACTCTTATAACATTATATTTCCAATATTTCGACAGTGGTTACTGTCATCATCAGGGAGCTACAAAAATGGATGAAACTATGGTAAAATGGTGAGGATGAGAGTCCAATACTTACAATGTTAGTGAGATTGGTCGCTTAACAACGATGTTGAACATGGGGTACTGAATAAAAATTATGTAAAACATAACAATTAAAAATCTAAAAATGTGTCGGATGCAGACAACACCTGTAATATACCACGAGGAGCGTGGGAGAAGAGAAAATTATTTGGTTAGAAATTATTGAAATTAATTATAAGTCAAAAGTAAAATTTTCATAGAAATTATGGAACAAGAGAACAATTGGCCTGAGCTGCTGGGGTTTCCAGTTCAGTTGCAATTACTGCTAAAGAGAAAGTATAATTATGGATTTCATGTAATAGATGAGAAAATTGTATTTAACATTATATGAATTTAAATATTTAATTTTGAGAATCAATTGGGAAATTTATGGGAAGTCATAGAGTAAAAGAAGTACAAAATTGAGATTAAGTAATGCCAAAGGAACTGTTGTTGAGAGCACTGGGGTTCTTGTCCAACATTAATAAATACAAATAGATCTCACTCAAGTGGTTAAGATCTGTTCTTTTGTTTAAACAATGATCAGATTGAGAAACTGATGATGACAGTAACCACTGTCGAAATATTGGAAATATAATGTTATAAGAGTACACTTGCGTTTTGCTGCTGCCCCAAAAAATTGTCAAGATTTGTTTCTAACTAGTCAGCAATAGACTACCTCTCTTCTCTCTCTATATATATATATATATATATATATATATATATATATAGAAAAGGATAGCCTTGTTTGCTGACTAGTTAGGAAATGTATGCTTCTGAAGAGCCTGTTTTATTTCAATCCTATATCAATCCTCCTGAAGAGCTTGGCAAAGCGAAATAGATTTTTGTCAACCAAAATGTATTGGGGATTAAATGCGAGAGAAGCGAACCTTGCTTCAATGAAATGAACGATTTCTGTGAGTGATATTTTTTTTAAATAACATTCTCCTTATCTAATTTATTTAATGATTTGTTCAAGGAAAACTAGAAATAATTAAAAAAGTCAGCTATCTGAATGAAAATGCAAATTTTCACTTTCAGATTTTTTCTTTCCTTTTCAGTTAGAGTCTTTTCACAATATCTATCAGATGTAGTTCAATGTCCAGCGTGGCTTGTGCCGGGGAAGTAGTTGTTTTCTGTTAGATATTACAAATAAGTCACATTTTTCATTTTTCAATTTTCATGGAGAATGTTCCCCTTTTCAACATGAGTTTTTAATATTTGGGATATGCAGCAGGCCAATAAGAGTACTCTAATACACGGATTACAAGCTTTCAACAATTTTTTATTGTCATCTTCAGGGAAGCTACAATATGGAAACACATTTTTGAGATATTGGTAAAGAAAAACCAAGAATCAACTTACAGTGTTGTGAGGTTATGTGGCGTATATGTTAAAATTATTCATAATATATGGACAGAACTGGGAATAAAACTTCATTGGTAACACATAGAGTTAATTTGGGAGCGAACACATTACTGATGATACATTTTAAAATGGATTTAAAATTTTTTTTTTGTTTGTTAGTACTAAAAGCACATGCTGTACCTTGAGGAGGCAAACAACCGCGCAAGAGAATAATTTCAAATAAACTGACACATATGACATGTGACACATGACATGACCCTTCACGGAATCGTGCCATGTTGCCACGTGAAGTGGGGGTGAATTGTTTTTACAGGAAGTGACAGATGACTCTATGTCTACTGCTACAGTTTTGTGATGGAGATACATGGAACATTAATCTATGAAAATTGTGAATAATTTGAAAAGATTGCTCTTATTATGAGAAAATATTGTACTTGACAGATGACATGAAACAACAAGGAATCACACCAGTCCTAATGTTACAAAAATAATGAATTAGTCTTAAGTGGAACAATACATTTATGCAAATTTGATAATAAGTTTAAACAATTATATTAAATTGAAGAATTGATTTTAATATTGTTGAAAGGGTTAATCCGTGAAGTTAGCATTCATGGAGGTAATCTGCTGATTATCCGTCTTGTTAGGTTTGTCTGCAAAAATTAAGTAAGAGTAAATCTCACTCAAGTGATTAACATCTGTTCTTTTATTAAGAGCATTGTCTGATTGTGCAATGTGAACCATTTCTAAAAAGAGCCTTTTGGCAGTGTTTTTTTCAGTAGATAATATTTTTACAGAATTGTAATCCATACAGTGTCCCTTCTCATAGACATGTTCACTCAATGCACATCTCTCCGGGTGAAGCCTACTGTCACTTTTGTGTGAAGTGATACGGTCTTTAAGGGGTCTGGCCGTTTGCCCTATATATTGTTTCTCGCAATTTTTGACATGGTATACAGTACACTACATCCGAACAGTTTATGCATGGAGTCTTGTGTTTCAATTTAGAGAAAATTCTACTGATAGGTAAAACATTTTTATTAGCAATTTTTATATTTTCAGAAAAAGATTTAAAAATTCTGGATAGTCCGGGGGTGATATCTTTGATAAAAGGCAGAGAGGCATAAGTCGAACATGTACTCGTGGTTTCTGCTGCTTGTGCATTGATAGGAGATAATGGAGGTGAAATATTTATATTATTATTTTGTAAATTTATATCATCAATGGATGAAGTATTATATGAAATCTTTTTAAGAAAGGGTGCAGGAGGTATCAGATATCCGGATGGCCCTTGTTTTCATTTGCTTTATTACATTTGCTTTCATGCTCTGTTTGTGATACGACCAATAATTAATATATCGGACAGAGCTCATTGGTTTCCTATATCAATCGATGAGTACGGTGTTGTCTGGTGTTCTGATGAACAATGTATCTAGAAACGGAACGCTGTTGTATTCGTTCTCTTTTTCGATGGTAAACTGTATGTGAGGGTCGTAGCTATTGAAAATGAACAAGGTATCATCCACGGCATCTGAGGGTATTGCAATAATAATGTCATCTACATATTTTTTGAGGAAAAGTGGATTGAAAGGAAGAACATTTGTTACCATGTCTAACACATCATCCATAACATATGCTGCCAGTATAGGACTAATTTTTGCCCCCATATACTGACAGCTTGGATGTTTACCACAATTTTTCAATTTTCAACTGGTCATATATAGCCATGGAAGTATCATATTTTGTTTTTTTTTACACGGTATCAATTAAATATTTTGGGTGCTTCTTGATTGGAAAAGAAATATTCAGAAACAATTCAACATTACGGATAAATAAAAGTTATCAAATTTGCTAGCTACAGATGATACCCTGTATATTTTTAGATTTAAATATTGAGGTGGGGATATCAGGGTGTTTTGATCCAGAAATGTTTGTGCATAAAGTATCCTTAATGTATTTTCGTCTCTCAACTCGTCATAGCAAGCCATGAAAAAGTAATATTGGGTTATTGTCTATAGCAGTAATTGAACATTTTAGGTACTTTGTTACTATAGAAAAAAATCAAAAACAACCAAAGATTACGGATGAAAACAAATTGAAAATATTGCAAGTCTGTAAGACAACCTGTATATTTTAATGAGATCTGGGGGTTTAAGTTTATGCTCTTTTAGTATATTTTTCCCAGTTTTTCACTTTTCAACTGGTCATAGCTAGCCATGAAAAAGTAAAATTTGGGTATTTCTTATACTCAGCATCATTTGAACACGTTCAGGCCCTTTGTGACAAAGAAAAATCGAAAGCAACCGATCATTCCGGATGAATAAAAATTAATAATGTTGCTACTAATAGATGCCACCCTGTATATTTTAATGAATAAAGCACTTAGATCTAGGGGTTTTAGGGTGTACTGAAACATAATCTGGTGTTATTTTTGTAGTAAAAAATGCCTTGTATGTTTTTCCCAATTTTTCACTTTTCAGTTGGTCGTAGGTAGCCGTGGAAAATGGATATACGAATATTTCATCAACCTCAAGTTAGATAGTTTTGGGTACTATATGTTATGAAAAATAACTTTTGATATCACTCTACTGTCAAGAAAATACGAGGGTGTGGCTGCTCAAAGTGGGACACACTGTATATATATAAATTTACATTTCAGTTTTTTACAAATGAATAAAGATAATGAAAAGAAAATGAGCAATGAGAAAATGAAAAGAGAAAAAACTAACTAAAATAATTATTGTAACAGCTTTTGAAGTAAAAGTGCTTTGATTTTATTTTTGAAATTACAAAGATTATCTGTATAAACGTCAGTAAAAGAGCAAATTTTATTGTATCTTTTGCATACAGTATGTATTTGGTGATTTGGTGTGTAGATTTGTTCTATATGGTTGTTGGTAAAAGCATGACTCGTGGAACGTGGAAATCAAGTTTGTACAGAATATCAGGACAGTCTATCAAACCGTGTATAATTCTAAAATTGAAGATACATGAATAATATATTTTATATTTATTTGTTCTATATGGTTGTTGGTAAAAGCATGACTCGTGGAACGTGGAAATCAAGTTTGTACAGAATATCAGGACAGTCTATCAAACCGTGTATAATTCTAAAATTGAAGATACATGAATAATATATTCTTCTATCTTCTAAAGATAGGAATGAGAACCTATTGATAAGTATTTTGTTGCAGCAACCTTGCTGGGGGTAAACACCATCTAATTTGAAGATCATGTATTTCATGAATTTTCTTTGGCACGATTCGACTGCTTGAATTTGTATGTTATATATTGGATTTCCAAATCCAGTCTTGATCTTACAAATGAGTTGAAGAGTTTAGTGAAGCAATCAATATTTTGAAAATCATTGCAGGTGCGAAATATCAATCCTAGCATTCTTCTGGCTTGTAGAGTGATTTTATTTATATGTACGAAGAAGTTCAGCTTAGGGTCGAACCAGATACCCAAATCTTTAGTTCCTGAACATTGAGTTATGATATGATTGTTTATTTGGTAAGGATAAAGAGTTATATTTGCTTTTAGACTGAAGGTCATGTATTTACATTTCTGTATGTTCAGAGGTAGCTTATTAACTTTGCACCAAGTGTAAAGGGAATCAATGTCCTTCTGAAGTACTAGGCAGTCATCCAATGAAGAAATGGGTGGGAATAACTGCAGGTCGTCTGCGAATAACGTTACATAGCTTGACAATTCATCGCATATATCATTTATGAATATAGAAAAAAGAAGTGGGGCTAATACACTTCCGTGGGGTGCACCGCTAGATGCTGTGAAGGTGATTTGTGACAAGAGTGATTCGTCTAGACCGAAAACATCCAGCTTGTTCAGTAATATTTTATGATTAATTTTGTCAAACGCCTTTGAGAAGTCTGTATGAATAGTGTCGACTTGTGTACCGTTTTCGAAACAGTTGTATATTGTTTGAGTGAAACACATCAAATTTGTTGCTGATGAAACCATGTTAATTTGTGGTAATTAAGTTTCTAACATTAGGAGATATTCTATTATACAAACATGTTTCAAAGGTCTTTGACAGAAGAGTTATTGGTGTGTAATTCAAAATATCGTTTACTTCACCTGACTTGAAAATTGGACTGACTTTTGATACTTTCCATATGTCTGGGAAGTAATTAGTTGTTAATGCTAAATTGAAAATTATTATAAGTGGTTTAGCGAATATACAAGCACAGTCTTTAGCCAAAAAGCTTGGAATTTGGTCGTCCCCACAGGTGAGTTTTGGTTTTAGTTTTTTCAGTGCTTTCTCTACCTCAGTTTCCCAAAATGATCTGACTGATACTGTTGGGTTATTTGTTATTATTATATTGTTACGTTGTATGGAAGTCTGGTCGATTGTCACAAAAACACTCTCAAAGAAGTTTGCAAAGGCATTGACTATTTCGTGTGGGTTATTGAATTCCACACCGTTTAGATGTAGAACCCCTGGAATTCTAGATGAACCTTTTTTGCTGTGAATATTAGACCAAAAACTCGATGGGTCAGATTTAATTGTGTTTTCTGCTTTTATTTTGAATTCGTTATAAGCTTTGGATACCTTTGATTTTATTGACTTTCGAAGTGATTTGTATTGATTATTATGGTTTTCTGATTTTGTAGTTTTAAGATTTTATTTTTGAGTCTTTTGTCACGTATTATGTTTTTGTTGTACCAAGGTGGGTATTTATTTATTTCATAGAATATTTCCACTGCAGAGTTGACATCAGAGAGATTATTGACCGGTAACCAGTCCATGTTAGTAAGTAAAGAGTATAATGATGGGAAATAAGCTTTACGAAAGTTATAGTGAGAAAAGTTCTCATTGTAGGTAAAATTTGTGGATGGCTTTGTAATTTTTACAGAAAATTTCAAGGCAGGATGATACATATCCTCCGTTAAGAAGGGTAGGTCGTCTCTTTCAACAGAGCAATTGATATTTGACAGAATTAAGTCTAGAGTACGGCCTGACCTGTAGAGAACTGTGTTGTGCTGTTTCAATTCAAAAAAGCTGATAAGATTTCTAAGAGCCAAGAGAGTAGCAGATGAGTTGTCTTCTTCGTTTACAAAGCTAGGCTCGTTAAAATCACCAAAAATTGAAATGATATATCAAAGAAACAGGCTATACATTGGTGAAACAAGATACACCGTGGAGGAATTAGATATATTAGAAGACAGAGAAAATATCAAGTCGAACAGCACTTCTTCAACACTGATCATCGAACAAACTAAAGAGACATTTTTCGATAAACCAGAACCTCCTGCCGTATCCAACGCCAAACCAGGGAGCAGAAAAAATACCACAGGAAACCCCTAAGAAAAAAAATCCGAATTTGGTGCTAATCCTCCAGTCATTCGAGAAAAATTAAGGTTGCATATTGATAGATCAACTCAACAACCAGCCTATCAAAATTTGCTCTTAACATAGTTCTGTCTGAAAATAGAGATCCAACATATTAAACATAGCTCCTGTACTAAACATTAATTGAATAGTGAATAGAAATTTTCTCACAGTTCTTTTATCTTATCTCGATGTTTTTATTCTAGTCTTTTTAAATACAGTAGTAATATTAGTATACTTTCTCTAGTATGGATCCTTAGGGATTAGGGACTACGAAAATGATTCGAGTATAGCCGAAAAAGTGTCTGATATTGATGAATTAAGGAAATACGTCAGTCACAATTTGAACATATTACATTTGAATATACGCAGCATAATAAAAAACATAGATGAACTGATCATATTTCTTCGAAAAATTCCCGGAAAATTTGATATTATTGTTTTAACAGAAACATTTACAGTAAAAGATTATACATATGAATGGATATCAAACGTTATACAATAAATGCTCCCTGAATAAAAATGATTGCATTATCTTGTTTATAAATGAATCACTCGATTATTCTCATTATATCATAAAAATCGCGGAAATAAAAACTATACAGATGTACTTTAATAAAAAATAAAATATCAGTCACTGCAATATATAGATCACCAAATTCCTGTACCATACAGTTTAATAGAGAATTAGTGAAATACTTAGAAACGATAAAATCAAGCGATATTAAAATTATTGAAGGTGACATAAATATAGATCTTCTATCCGAATATGATACGTGGAAGATGATAAAAATATAATGAATTCATTTGGGTTCGTATCGTATGTCAATGATGTTATGCGGCCCAGTAGCGGTTCTTGTTTAAACCATTTTTTTGTGAAGAATACATCCGAGATAGATTGCAAATCATATATTATAGATTACAGTATAACAGATCACTATCCGATTGGACTATCAATGAGTTTGGGAAAAAATCAGGAACTCGAAAACCCCATTGATAGAAATAAAAAAATTACAAACCATAGGAAGCTAATACAAAAATTAGGAGAAGAAATGTGGTTAGATATATATTTATTTTATTTTCTTTATTTATTTATTTATTTATTTATTTGTTGATCATGTTTGGATGATATAATCAAGAAGACACAGAAATAATGGGTTGTAAACATAAAACTGAAGCAAATGCTTTTACTCGGATTTCTTGAAAAAGACCTATTTGTTTTGTTTAGTAATGAGAGAGACAAACCTGAAGTATAAGCATTTGCTACTGTTTATGAATACCACCCATTGGCTGAATCATTTATAAAAAAACTCAAACTTTACATTGAAAAAAAATACAATCATCAAAAAACAAAAAATAAAAATCGCCCTAGATCTAAATGGATTACATCTGAAATCAGCGATATTGCGAATAAAAAAAATTAACTATATAAAAAACTCAGAAACTCATATGAAAACTTAGAACTCCGCGAAGAATACAATCATTGAACAGAACAAAAACAATACAAAAGGTCTCTGGAACGGTGTCAACGAAATTTGTAATAAACAGAAAGTAACTACAAATATAACCCATAAATTAAAGTGAACGATCAAATAAAACATAACAAAAATGAAATCTTAAAAAACAGTTTCAATAAATCCTATAGTGAATTGGGAGAAACATATGCAAATAAAATCATCTAACCTAACAAACTTTTCAACAATGAGACAAAAATTGAAAACACTCTGTATTTATACCCTACTAACGAAACTGAAGTTGAACAAGCAATAATAGAGTTGAAGACGAAAAAATCTCCAGGTGATGACGATATCCGCGCTGAAACACTAAAGAGATAGTGAATGAAATCAAAACTCCATTAACATATTTAATAATTCGATGTATGGATACAGGGTGTTTTCCAGGAATTCTCAAAACAGGGCTTATCAAACCATTATACAAAAGCGGGGATAAAACAGAAATGATAAATTACAGACTACTTTCTCTCATCTCAAATGTTGTAAAAATAATAGAAAATATACTGAAAAAAAGGATATTAAATTTTTTCAATAAATATGGAGTCATTTCAAGCAGACAGTATGGTTTCAGATAAGGTAAGATGCAATACTTGCTTTAACTTCTTACATTTATGATGCACTCGATAAAAAAAATCCACTCTATGTATATTTGTGGATTTATCCAAAGCATTCGATACTGTCTGTCACCAGAAACTCCTTAAAAAAATGTCTTCCTATGGACTAAGAGGAAAAGTATATAATATATTGAAAAGTTATTTATCTGGAAGAGAACAACGAGTAAGTATTGATTTGATAAGTGAGACCCGGACTGTTTCCTAAGGAGTCCTAGAGGGAACAGTACTAGGACCATTATTATTTACAATTTACATAAACGACCTACTATAGAAATAAAAACTAAAGGTAACATATTAAGTTTCGCCAACGACACGGCTATTCTCTATGAATCCAATACATGGCAAGAATTGATAACGCTGGTAGAGAATAATTTCCTGGAAATAGAAACATGGTTCAGATTTAATAAGCTGACGTTGAATATTAATAAAACAAACAAAGTACTAGCCGGTCTCCTTTTATACCAGCGGCTTACCGAATATGGGTCCGGTAAAAATAGGAGAGAGCTACGAAATCCCAGAAGACCAATAAAATATCTTGGGATCGTAATAGATCACCATCTGCGGTGGGACGTGCAAATTAAAAAAGTTGTAGGGAAAATAAGGGGATTATTACATAAATTCAAATATCTGAGGGATTGTCTTGATATTGGAAATTTAAGAACAAATCATAATTATAATCCTATAAATGATAATGGATGAATATATAAGAGATTATGAAACAGTAGAGATTGAAACAGCCACAGCTGACACAACTGCAGACTGTGATGCTTTACTTTGTAAAAATAAAAATGAAAAATTGAACATATTCCATAACAATATCAGGAGTATATCGAAAAGTTATGATGAGTTACAAATAGTCTTGCAAAGTTTCAACAGCTCGTTCGATATAATTATACTGACAGAATCTTGGACAGTTCATGATATAGACTTATATAATATGCCAAATTACACTACGATTTATTCAGGAAGAAACTGGAACAAATGCGATGGCACAATTATTTTCATAAAATATAAATTAAATTTCAGTCACCGTATTGTAACATTTCATAACATCAATGCAATTGAAATTGAATTGAAAATGAACAAAAAGATTTTCAACATTTTGTCAATATACAGGCCTCCTTCAACATGTGTTTATGAGTTCAATAATGAACTGAACAATTATCTAAAATCAAAACAACAGAGGCATTATAATATCAGTTTATTTATTGGTGATATAAACATTGACATTAATGAAGAAAATGATTATTCCCATGAATATATGAACACAATGCAGGAATATGGTTATTTATCAATGATAAATGTTGAAACTCGAGTACAAGAAAGCAAAAGTAGTTGTTTAGACCATATCTTCCTGAAAACAAAAGAAAATTATGAACTCTTTACTCCTATAGTCCTAAAATCCTGTTTGTCAGACCATTTCTCACAAATTCTCCAATATGATTTTTGTTCTGAAAAAAAAGAGAGAATGTCTCCTTGTTTATTTAAAACTTACATAAATTACAGTGACCTTAAAAATGAATTATCTTCCGAAAATTGACTAGAACTTTACCAACTGAATGACGTGAATAAAGCAACATGCACTGCATGATTGACCTGAAAAATAACTGAAAATATATATTTATATGCACCAATTTCTCGCCAAATGGTGATGAGCATTTCTATGTTATATATCTCTTTTGTTCACATTGTATCTGTTTATATTGATTAAGTATCTGTTTATATCAAATCTATATTTATTCTCGCCAAATGGAGATGAGCATTTCTATGTTATATATTTCTTTTGTTCACATTTGTATCTGTTTATATTGATTAAGTATCTGTTTTTATCAAAATATATTTACATCCAAACATTGTGAGGTGGTAATTTGTATACATTGATTACTCCAACGATTCGTGGTATGATCAGTAATTGTACATGTACGTCGAGAGGCCCACGTGCGGGGTATCCCTTGAGGGTCTACTTTGTCTGCTTCACAATTATTTTTCATATAATGATCGTAGTGATTTTTCTGTTTCATCCATATTACCAACTGATGATGTTTATGCAAATAAATGTATACTGTATTTTCAGTGAACAGTGAAAAAAAATCTTCTAGTCTTTCAAATATTATTTTGATTAATATATTGTGTTTTAATCTGAATTACCAAATTGAATGATTTTTAACTACTCTAACCTTTTTCATTCAAAAATTCTACAAATTTGTATATTTTATATATTTGTTTTATTGATTCACTCTCAAATGTTTTTATCGAATGTACATAATCTCATACAAAGTTTTCATTTATATTTTGCTTTAGTTCGACATATACCAACTAAATTCTTCAAATAATTTCAAACTTTTTTTTTTAAGTATTCTAATAACTGCGATACAAGTGCTTCGCACTTATCGCTCTCTCTATATTTATTCCCCGATCAATTTGTATATAAGTTTTTTGTAATTTTGTATTGAATAAATATTATTATTATTATTATAAATTGTGGAATACTGAGTGAGGTACTACATATTTTAATAATTTTAAAATTTTACTACGTAATTTAAGATTTTACTACCTATTTTAAGATTTTACTGATACCTGTATGTATTATAAATTGTGGAATACTGAGTGCGGTACTACATATTTTAATAATTTTAAAATTTTACTACATAATTTAAGATTTTACTACCTATTTTAAGATTTTACTGATACCATGTACCTATGCTTTATTATTATGGAACTTTTTTTTCTCATTCTTTTGTCTGAATGTGTTAATACATGCATACCACTGCGCCTGTTTCCACATGTTTCAAGATTTTGCCAACTCTGTATATATATTTACCTTCGCTCTATTATTTAACATGTATAGAGATAATTATTCACACTTATGCTCATGCATTCGCAATAGCATGAGAAGTCACACACCAGTGGGATAGCAACCTCTAGTTGTTATAAACACTTCAGTGGCCTATCCTATTCATGCTTATTCGCAATGATATCACTCTATGAAACTATTATGAACATATTATTATTATCGACTGCTATGGTCATTAGCCACGTTTTTTTTTTTCAAGTTCTGGTTCCCACGAGAAGGAAAATCCTGTATTGTTCAAAGAACATCGTGAGAGCCGAGGAAAAGTAGGTAGGAATTGGTGATCTTGCTTTGCCGTTCGGTAGAAAAACGAGCCCTGGGAAGCAGCCCAGTTACTTTGGCAATAAAGTTCAGCAATATATATATATATATATATTTATATATATTTTTCAAGAGATCACAGAATAGTAGATCACAGAATTGGGCAAAATAAGTATTTTTTGGGATTCTAGCACTGGTAATAATTTTTCACGTTTCCAGGACCGGTAATAAATCTAGCAATAAATCTTAACTTCCTTATTAGGAACTCTGCCAGTTTCATACTTCAGGATAACAATCAGGATCAGTTGAGAAAAGAATCCACATGTTCAGAATAATTTTTCCGGGCGTCCAGGGCCGGCTTCACTCCAGCAATAAATCTTAACTTCCTTATAAGGAACTCTGCAAGTTTCTTATTTCAGGGTAGCAATCAGGATCGGTTGAGAAAATAATCCACGTGTTCAGAATAATTTTTCCGGGCGTCCAGGGTCGGCCTCTCTCCAGCAGTAAATCTTATCTTCCTTATTAGGAATTCTGCCAGTTTCATATTTCAGGGTAGGAATCAAGATCGGTTGAGAAAAGAATCCACGTGTTCAGAATAATTTTTCCGGGCGTCCAGGGCCGGCCTCTCTCCAGCAATAGATCTTAACTTCCTTATTAGGAACTCTGTCAGTTTCATATTTCAGGGTAACAATCGGGATAGGTTGAGAAAAAAATCCAAATGTTCAAAATAATTCTTCCGGGCGTCCAGGGCCGGCTTCACTCCTGCAATAAATCTTAACTTCCTTATTAGAAACTCTGCCAGTTTCATATTTCAGGGTAGGTGTGAGGATCGGTTAAGAAAAGAATCCACGTGTTCAGAATAATTTTTCCGGGCGTCCAGAGTCGGCCTCTCTCCAGCAATAAATCTTAACTTCCTTATTAGAAACTCAGCCAGTTTCATATTCCAGGGTAACAATCGGGATCAGTTAAGAAAAAAATCCACATGTTCAAAATAATTCTTCCGGGCGTCCAGGGCCGACTTCACTCCAGCAATAAATCTTAACTTCCTTATTAGGATCTCTGCCAGTTTCATATTTCAGGGTAGGTGTGAGGATCGGTTAAGAAAAGAATCCACGTGTTCAGAATAATTTTTCCGGGCATCCAGGGCCGGCCTCTCTCCAGCAATAAATCTTAACTTCCTTATTATGAATTCTGCCAGTTTCATATTTCAGGGTAACAATCGGGATCGGTTGAGAAAAAAATCCACATGTTCAAAATAATTCTTCCAGGCGTCCAGGGCGTCCAGGGCCGGCTTCACTCCTGCAATAAATTTTAACTTCCTTATTAGAAACTCTGCAGTTTCATATTTCAGGATAACAATCAGGATCTGTTGAGAAAAGGATCCACATGTTCAGAATAATTTTTCCGGGCGTCCAGGGCCGGCTTCACTCCAGCAATAAATCTTAACTTCTTTATTAGGATCTCTGCCAGTTTCATATTTCAAGTTAGGTATCAGGATCGGTTAAGAAAAGAATCCACGTGTTCAGAATAATTTTTCCAGGTGTCCAGGGCCGGCTTCACTCCAGCAATAAATCTTAACTTCCTTATTAGGAACTCTGCCAGTTTCATATTTCAGGGTAGGTATCAGGATCGGTTGAAAAAAGAATCCACGTGTGCAGAATAATTTTTTCGGGCGTCCAGGGTCGGTCTCTCTCCAGCAATAAATCTTAACTTCCTTATTAGGAACTCTGCCAGTTTCATATTTCAGGGTAGGAATCAAGATCGGTTCAGAATAATTTTTACGTGATCCACGTGAAGTCCTTTTTGTTTTTTCTCTTTGTTACGCTGGCATTTGAAAATGGCAGAGTTCCTAATAAAGAAGTCAAGATTTATTGCTGGAGAGAGGCCGGCCCTGGATGCCCGGAAAAATTATTCTGAACATGTGGATTCTTTTCTCAACCGATCCTGATTCCTACCCTGGAATATGAAACTGGCAGAGTTCCTAATAAGGAAGTTAAGATTTATTGCTGGAGTGAAGCCGGCCCTGGACGCCCGGAAAAATTATTCTGAACATGTGGATCCTTTTCTCAACAGATCCTGATTGTTATCCTGAAATATGAAACTGGCAGAGTTCCTAATAAGGAAGTGAATATTTATTGCTGGAGCGAAGCCGGCCTTGGACGCCCGGAAAAATTATTCTGAACATGTGGATTATTTTCTCAACAGATCCTGATTCCTACCCTGGAATATGAAACTGGCAGAGTTCCTAATAAGGAAGTTAAGATTTATTGCTGGAGTGAAGCCGGCCCTGGACGCCCGGAAAAATTATTCTGAACATGTGGATCCTTTTCTCAACAGATCCTGATTGTTATCCTGAAATATGAAACTGGCAGAGTTCCCAATAAGGAAGTTAAGATTTATTGCTGGAGTGAAACCGGCCCTAGACGCTCGGAAAATTATTCTGAACATGTGGATTATTTTCTCAACCGATTCTGATTCCTACCCTAGAATATGAAACTGGCAGAGTTCCTAATAAGGAAGTTAAGATTTATTGCAGGAGTGAAGCCGGCACTGGACGCCCGGAAAAATTATTCTGAACATGTGGATCCTTTTCTCAACAGATCCTGATTGTTATCCTGAAATATGAAACTTGCAGAGTTCCTTATAAGGAAGTTAAGATTTATTGCTGGAGTGAAGCTGGCCCTGGACGCCCGGAAAAATTATTCTGAACATGTGGATTATTTTCTCAACCGATCCTGATTCCTACCCTGGAATATGAAACTGGCAGAGTCCCTTATAAGGAAGTTAAGATTTATTGCTGAAGTGAAGCCGGCCCTGGACGCCCGGAAAAATTAGTCTGAACATGTGGATCCTTTTCTCAACAGATCCTGATTGTTATCCTGGAATATGAAACTGACAGAGTTCCTAATAGGGAAGTTATGATTTATTGCAGGAGTGAAACCGGCCCTGGAAACGTGAAAAATTATTACCAGTGCTAGAATCCCAAAAAAATACTTATTTTGCCCAATTCTGTGATCTACTAGGGTCTTGAAAAAAATATATATATATTGCTGAACTTTATTGCCAAAGTAACTAGGCTCTGGGAAGCAGATGTGCGGCATATGGATGTGAGGACTGAGCTCGACAGGTCAATCTCGATGGGACCGCTAACGGTGGAACGATTGATGATATTTCGGAGGAGCATCGCCCAAATATTTATAAAACAGACAGATCGCCTTTCTGCGATGTTCCAGAGAAGTCAGCAAGCTTCTGAGCGAGGTATCACCGACGAGACGGATGGCTCTGTTTTGGACCGAATCTAAAAGTTTCAATGTGTATTTGGGTGCTGCACTCCATATATGGGAACAGTATTCCAGAACAGGTCGAATGTGTGCCTTATAATTCACAATCAGTTGACGGGAAGTGAATTACTTTTTGGCGTGAAACAGAAAACTAAGTTTATGAGAGGCACTCTTAGCAATGGACCTCACATGGTTCCCCCATGAAAGGGTACCACTGATGGTAATACCGAGCATTGAAATGAAATATTTCATTGGTATACAGTGTGTCCCACTTTGAGCATCCACACCCTCGTATTTTCTTGACAGAAAAGTGATTTCAAAATTTGTTTTTTATTACATATAGTACCCAGAAATATCTACCTTCAGGTTGATGAAATATTCGTATATCCATTTTCCACGGCTACCTACGACCAATTAAAAAGTGAAAAATTGGGAAAAATATACTAGGCATTTTTTTATCGCAAAAATAACACCAGGATCTGTTTCAGAACACCCTTAAACCCCCAAATTTCAGTGATAATTCATTAAAATATACAGGGTGTCATCTGTAACCAACAACATTTTTATTTGTTATTCATCCGCAATGTTTGGTAGTTTTCGATTTTTTTCCTTGGTCACGAAGTACCTGAAAAAGTACCAAATAATGCTGTAGGGTATGTTCCAATATTACTTTTTCATGGCTACCTACGACCAAATTGAAAACTGAAAAATTGGGAAAAATATACCAGGGATTTTTTTATCACAAAAATAACACTTAAGTTCTATCCCAGAACACTCTGAAACCCCCAAATAGCAGTACTTAATTATTTAAAATATACAGGGTGTCACCTGTTACTGACATAGTATTGATTTTTATTCATCCATAATGTTTAGTTGTTTTCGATTTTTTTCCATAATCATCAATTACTTGAGAATGTTCGAATAATGTTGTAGAAAATATTCAAATATTACTTTTTCATGGCTAGCTATGACCAGTCGAAAAGTGAAAAAGTGTGGACACACATCAAGGACTTTTGTAGCACAAACGTAACAGCGGATTCTGGTTCAGGAGACCCTAAAATTCCAAGACCCCAATTCTTGAATCATAAAAATATACAGGGTGTCATCTATAGCTGACAGAATTGATAACGCTTATTTATTCGTAGCGTTTAGTTGATTCACAAAATTTCTTCTCGAGTCATAAAGTACCCAAAAACGTTCAATTGATGCTGTACAAAATACCAAATATCTCTTTTTGAGGTCTAGATATGATCAGTTGAAAGTTGAATTATAAAGGAAAACATACTTTTGTCTCCGAGCATTCTGGTTTAGAACACCATAAAGGCCCCGGATCCTGTTGTTCGAATCATGAAATTACATAGGAAGTCATCTGTAAATGGAAACATGTCTAACCTTTATTAAATAAATTTTGTTGCTAGTTTTACAGATGACACCTTGTATATTTTAATGATTTAAGTAATTTGATCTGAGTGATTTAGATTGTTTCGAACCACAATTTGGTTTTGTGATGAAAACAAGCTCTGAAATGTTTCCCTTTTCCTTGTTCTGAATATTATAAATAAAAATATAATCACGAGTATAATCATTTCTTTCACAAAACTTAACACCGGATTCTCGTTCTCAACAAGCTTAACAAGATTTATGAATAAAAAGTGAGATATGTTACCATTTACAGGATGATATCCTGTTTAATTTCATAACCCGGGCAACGAATTCTGGAGGTTTTGCGATATATTCTGAACCAGAATATGTTGTATCGGTAATAGAAGGATGTTTACCACAATTTTTCAACTTTCAACTGGTCATATATAGCCATGGAAGTATAATATTTTGTTTTTTTTTACACTGTATCAATTAAATATTTTGGATGCTTCTTGATTGGAAAAGTAATATTCAGAAATAATTCAACATTACGGATAAAAATAAGTTATCAAATTTGCTAGCTACAGATGATACCCTGTATAATTTTTGATTTAAGTATTGAGGTGGGAATATCGGGGTGTTCTGATCCAGAAATATTTGTGCTTAAAGTATCCTTAATGTATTTTAGTCTCTCAACTCGTCATAGCAAGCCGTGAAAAAGTAATATTTGGTTATGTTCTATAGCAGTAATTGAACATTTCTTGTACTTTGTTACTATAGAAAAAAAAAATCAAAAACAACCAAAGATTACGGATAAAAACAAATTGAAAATGTTGCTAGTCTGTAAGACACCCTGTATATTTTAATGAGATCTCAGTTTTTCACTTTTCAACTAGTCAAAGCAAGCCATGAAAAAGTAAAATTTGGGTATTTCTTATACTCAGCATCAACTGAACACGTTCAGGCCCTTTGTGACAAAAAAATCGAAAGTAACCGATCATTTCGAATGAATAACAATTAATAATGTTGCTACTAACAGATGCCACCCTGTATATTTTAATGAATAAAGCACTTAGATCTAGGGGTTTTAGGGTGTCCTGAAACAGAATCTGGTGTTATATTGGCGATGAAAAAATGCCTAGTATGTTTTTCCCAATTTTTCACTATTCAGTTGGTCATAGTTAGGCGTGGAAAATGGATATACGAATATTTCATCAACCTCAAGTTAGATATTTTTGGGTACTATATGTTATGAAAAATAACTTTTGATATCACTGTACTGTCAAGAAAATACGAGGGTGTGGCTGCTCAAAGTGGGACACACTGTAGATACTCCTGACATAGTTACGCTGGCCACTGAGAGATCGGCCTTTCTAGAAAAAAGACATGCTTGGGTTTGATTCGAATTGAATTCCACCAAGTTGTTGGATCCCCATTCTAGAATGTTTGCTTAGTCCGTATTTATTTCATTCACGATTCTTACCCATTCATTTCTGCATTAACTGGATCTTATCGGAGCTTTGGAAGAGAAAGCGGTATGAAGGGTACTATCATCTTCAAAGCTGTGCCCTGGACATGAGGTAGCTCCCAACAAATCATTGATTTGAAGAAGGAACAGTGTTGGTGCTAGAATGGTTCCCTACGGAGCACCAGCCTTTATTGGTAGAGTATCAGATGATACTCCATCGACCACCACGTGGGCTCTGTTCTATGTTTGATAGATTCTTAATACCTGATTGATCAACAATAATCACATATTCTGTGAGAAGCGGATTTGTTTGCACTGTTTTTAAAACAATCTGGGGTTGACTCATAGAGACATGATCGGTAATTTTTTTAATTTTTTCAGTAATACTAAATTTGCTGCCTTCATGTTTTTTATCACTTATAATTACACGAGAGCTTTTTTTTGTCGAAGTAGACTTGACATGTAGTCATCAAAAATATGTTTACACTGCTGGTTGTCATGCTTTCAAAAGTTAGGTTACGTTTTGTTGTTGGAAAAGTTAGGGCAAACTTTTTTCGCTGTAATAATGACAAAACACCGCGACATATGGCATTTTCAGTGCATGAGTTAAATTATCGAACATAAAATGTATGGAACAACTTCTGTTTTGCCGTTTAAATAAATGTACTTTAGTGAAAATTATTCTATTGGTGTTTTTGTCAAAAATGTATTGTGTTCTGATATGATAATTAAATTGGTGAACTTGCCAAGACCCAGACTGTTGTTTAAAAACTCATGCAAGGTTTTACTATTATTAATATTGCTAGTGTTGAACATAACAATGATTGTGTCATCATGACCAAATTCTATAGTTTCATAAAAATATATTTTCAGTAAGTTTACTGTTTCAATATTATTTATGATTTTCTCACTTATATCATAATTTGAGTTACCTAGGATTTTTGTAACAACTCTTGGAAAACCAGTTGCATATTGGTCGCCATAGATAAATATTTTCCTAGATGGGTTTAACGAACTTAAGTTTCAACTCTCTTGATTCCTGTTTCTGAGAGTTCTTCCTGGAGATTCAGATTCGTTGACACAGTGATAATGTAATCAACTCGGCTTTGTTGTTAACTGATTTATTTGGCTTGACTTCCAAATGCCCTCCACTGGGATTTATTTTTGTTTCATTTTTGTTGGAAACGTTTTGTTTTTCCGCAACATCCATTCGTATGATATTTATTTTCGATTTTCCATTATTTTCACTTCTATTTATCAGATTACTTGTGTCACTGCATTCTTCACTCATTCCAATAAAATCCTTGTTTGATTTCAAAGTTGTATGTTCTCTTATACAATTGATTTTTTTCACAGTCAGTGACTCAATTGATGTTACCATTTCTTAATTTTGTCGACTCAACTCTCTTTTCTAGCTTCTTCATTTCACAAACATGGAAAAATACAATTTCAAAGCACCTGTAGTCGATATGGTGGTATTTCACCGGGCGATGGTGGAGAACATTTACCACCTATGGTTATCCTTTTAGTCGTCTCTTATGACAGGCAGCAAAAACCAAGGGGCTATTCTTAGTCCGACCCCATACATACATTCTAGATAGGCTGTGTTACTAACTTCTTACGCTACCTTTATTAGCAGCACGGTTATTTTTTACGCAACAGTGAATCGTGGAGGATTAATCCAAAGATTTATCAAAATGATATCAAATAAAAGATATTAAATCTTCTCTGATAAATTGTTAAAATGTCAGAAGGATACTAGGTAAGCAATAATTACCATTAAACCTTTCAAACCTTCTAAATGAAAGGAGTAAGATAATGACATAGGAATAAATTAAAATTCTAACCTCAACTACCGGTTGGATCTGAAATATACTAACAAAATATAAAATAGCCAAAAATATGTTATTGAATGTTCAATTGGAAAATCCTAATTTACAATAATAAACAGATCTATAGTTCATGGATGGCTGATTTGTGTTAGAATAATCAAAGATTATTATTTTAGCCTCCAACCCATGCAGCATGATTATTACGATATCACTCCAATGAACGCTAATCAGACAGTTCAAGTTAATGAACAACAATCGTATACAAAACAAGTGTGGGCGCGGGGTTCGCCTACGCTAGCATCCGCCTTGCGCCCACACTTGGCCTGCCGGCGGCTTAACTATCGCGCTTCGCGCGACGATCCTAGCCCCCCGTGTACACGTATATCCTTTCCGTGTACACGTATATGCTTCCCTAGAAGTAGGAGGGGGGCTAGAAGTTGGAGGGGGGCTGCTAGAAGTTGTTGAAAATGGTTGAAACTATAATTGGTCACCAATAATTTGAATACTACGATCTCAATAGATAGTTCTTATCTCAAGTGCCACTATTTCATTGTCAAAATGATTGAAAACTATAATTGGACACCAATAATGTGAATACTACGATCAATGCGTGTCTGTCTCCATCATTAAATCCGTTTGAAACTATAATTGGACACCAATAATGTGAATACTACGATCAATGCGTGTCTGTCTTTATCATTGAGTCAGTTTGAAATTATAATTGGACACCAATAATGTGAATACTACGATCAATGAGTGTCTGTCTTTGTCATTGAATCCGTTTGAAACTATAATTGGACACCAATAATGTGAATACTACGATCAATGACTGTCTGTCTTTGTCACTGAATCCGTTTGAAACTATAATTGGACACCAATAATGTGAATACTACCATCAATGCGTGTCTGTCTTCATCATTGAGTCAGTTTGAAACTATAATTGGACACCAATAATGTGAATACTACGATCAATGCGTATCTGTCTTCATCATTGAATCCGTTTGAAACTATAATTGGACACCAATAATGTGAATACTACGATCAATACGTGTCTGTCTTCATCATTGAATCCGTTTGAAACTATAATTGGACACCAATAATGTGAATACTACGATCAATGCGTATCTGTCTTCATCATTGAATCCGTTTGAAACTATAATTGGACACCAATAATGTGAATACTACGATCAATACGTGTCTGTCTTCATCATTGAATCCGTTTGAAACTGTAATTGGACACCAATAATGTGAATACGACGATCAATGCGTGTCAGTTCCTTATTATTTTTCCAAATTTTTTTCGAATATTTCCCGGACTATTGATTTTGAAGAAACAATTCATTTACATTTTTTATATATTTCATAGAGGGTTCTATGAAAAATTTGGAAATATGCAGGCGTTTGGAAAATATTTGGAATTATTCAAAATCGTCGAAAATTTTTTCGAAGTCCAGACAATTTGTTTGGATTTAATTTTTTTCCTGCTCTGGTAATGAATTCGAAGAAACCAAATTGGAAGGGTTTGATAGAGTTCGTTGAGAGGTATTTTTGACAAAAAAATCATTCCTCATTTTTTATTGGTTCTGGAGATATATTGATTTTACCGATTTTTTTTTCGAATATTTCCCGGACTATTGATTTTGAAGAAACAATTCATCTACATTTTTTGTATATTTTTCAAAGGCAATCATAAAAGGCTCTATAAAAAATTTTAAAATATACAGCCGTTATAAATATATTTGGGATTATTCAAAATCGTCGAAACGAATTTTTTTTTTCAAGTCCCGACGAAGAATTTTTTTTGATTTAATTTTTTTCCCGCTGTTGTAATGAATTCGAGGGAAGAAACCAAATTGGAAGGGTCGGTAGAGTTCATTGAGAGTAATTTTTATCAAAAAAAATCAAACCTAATTTTTATTGGTTCTGGAGATATATCGATTTTATCGATTTTTTTTCAAATATTACCCGGGCTATCGATTTTGAAGAAACAATTCATTTACGTTTTTTGTATATTTTCCAAAGGCAATCATAAAGGGTTCTATGAAAAATTTGGAAATATGCAGCCGTTTGGGAAATATTTGGAATTATTCAAAATCGTCGAAATTTTTTTCAAAGTCCCGACGAATTTTTTTGGTTTTCCCGCTCTGGTAATGAATTCGAAGAAACCAAATTGCAAGGGGTCGATAGAGTTCATTGAGAGGTATTTTTGTCAAAAAAAATCAAACCTAATTTTTTATTAGTTCTGGAGATATATCGATTTTATCGATTTTTTTTCAAATATTTCCCGGATTTTGAAGAAACAATTCATTTACATTTTTTGTATATGTTCCGAAGGCAATCATAAAGGGTTCAATGAAAAATTTGGAAATATACAGCCGTTTGGGAAATATTTAGGATTATTCAAAATCGTCAAAACGAAATTTTTTTTTCGTCCCGACGAATTTTTTTGGATTTTATTTTTTCCCGTTGTGGTAATGAATTCGAAGAAACCAAATTGGGAGGGGTTGATAGAGTTCATTGATAGGTATTTTCTACAAAAAAAGCATTCCTAATTTTTTATTGGTTCTCGAGATATATCGATTTTTTCGAATATTTCCCGGACTATTGATTTTGAAGAAACAATTCAATTACATTTTTTGTATATTTTTCAAAGGTACTATGAAAATTTTGAAAATATGCAGCCGTTAGGGAAATATTTTGAATTATTCAAAATCGGCAATTCGAAAAAATTCGTTAAACCTTTCAAACCTTCTAAATGAAAGGAGTAAGATAATGACATAAGAATCAATTAAAAATCTTATTAATTGAATGAAATTAACTCTAAAATTTAATTTTGAGTTGAGAATATTCTAATAAATGAAAATATACAATTGTAACCTCAACTACCGGTTGGATCTGAAATATACTAACAAAGTATGAAATAGCCAAAAATGTTATTAAATTGGAAAATTCTAATTTACAATAATAAACAGATCTATAGTTGATGGATGGCTGATTTGTGTCAGAATAATCAAAGATTATTATTTTAGCCTCCAACCCATGCAGTATAATTATGAGGATATCACTCCAATGCTATTCA
The DNA here is from genome assembly GCA_958298965.1 of Chrysolina haemoptera. NCBI lineage: Eukaryota > Metazoa > Arthropoda > Insecta > Coleoptera > Chrysomelidae > Chrysolina > Chrysolina haemoptera. The sequence goes on along the minus strand of OY282585.1, from coordinate 22,428,477 downwards.
GTACCCAACATAAAACTGGAAAATCCCCGTAAAAATTTTCCGAATTTTCCGATCGCAAAAAAAGTGATTTTTGCAATATTGTCTTCGAGTTATTGATGTAGTTAAAATTTCAAAACGATATTTCGAGGGGTACGGAAAATATAAAGGTTTAAACGGGATACGACAGAGCTACACATTTTCAGACATATTTTTTTTTATTTTTTATTTTTTAATGCTCCATATCTATTTTTTATGGGGCTCATTTTCCCTTTATGAACTTTGCCTCTATATCTTCAAATAAAAAAGTGAGTGTCCCCCTTTCGATTATTATTATTATTTTTTTGTTTCTTTTATTTTTTTCTAATTTTTTAATAGGGAACAATTTCTTTTGTGAACCATTGCTCTATCTCTTTAAATAATAAAATTGGCCACCCTCTATATTCTCTCAGTATTTTATAAGTTTATTAATTTTTTCACGGAAATCAGCTGTTTTCTCGTTTATGTATAGGATAACGCAAAATTTTTTACGTGATTATTTTGTAGGCCTATTCAAGGGGAAAAAATTGTTAATATAATGTAACCGAACGTACCCCTACCTTATGTATTCGTCTAAAATACTGCCATGTTGATCGTCATATGTCTATCGGCTTCGCTGCTACGTTGGCGATACTTTCGCTTCCAAGAAAGGAAATCTGCTAGGAACTTCTTTTTCGTACAGGTATGTTCAGTGTAGAGCCTTGTATACTTCACCTATTTCTTTTAGTACTTCACTGCTCCCTGCTTAGGTAGAATCCCAGAATTACACAAATCAAACATCACCCAGGGTCACTCTGTCTCAGTCTCCACCTGAACTTTAATCTACTTTATTGAAAAGAAATAAGATGAAAGTTCCTCTGCACCTTTGGAAGGCTGCTCCTTCTGTCCGGAACACCTGTGAACAGACACAGCATTAATATATCTCCTTTCGTTCCGCATCTCTATCTCCTAAGCTGAACAGATTGTAAGTAAACCTTATGTGTTCGTCTAAAATACTGCCATGTTGATCGTCATATGTGTCATATGACACAGCCTAGTATGAAAGAAGCCCCCCTATTTTTTTTGTTCGCATTCAGTCCTAGGAAGTCAAGACCGAGATCCCCTCGCACCATAGAATTCCATGACTAACAGTTCTGTCTTTTATATTCAAACCTAATGTAATTTCACTCTTTCTATGAAAAGTAGAATTCCACGGCACAACGGATCCCGCCTTAGACCCCCTTCACTTCAAGACTATGTTTTCCCACGTTGTGTTTTTTTTTTTGGTTTGATTCTTTTAGGATACAAAGTTGTGTCAGCTGAAGAGAAATAAAATACGGAATAAGCAAATATCATCTATTGAAACTTCTTGAATACATATAAATCAATTTTTGAGCGAGAAACCTCTGGTATTATTTTATTATTTCAATAAGCTCATTTGAAGTTAAGACAGTTCAAAAATGATTTGATTCTGAAGACAAAACTAATTCAGGGAAATGTCTATCTTATAATTGATTAGGAATCAACATCTCCAAAGTATAAGAGTCTGAATAGTTATCAAAGTTCGGTCAGAACAGATTTTGTCGCCAATTGTGCTAATGGGCTTCAAGTATATCGACACCCCCTACAACCGTGGAGTTCTCCCGGGTTCATCCCACTAGGGGTTCATCTTTTTGGGTGCACGCCATCCAGGAACCAACCCGATACTGTCCTCCCCATCTTTTTGAATTTGAGCACAGCAAAATAGTGGGTCTATGTTTATACCTCTTTTTAACTTTCAATAGTGAGGGAAGAACCATCTCCTTTTAGGGATGAGATATCATTGCAGTAGATGGAAACATACTTAGTTCAACCGTCTCACAATTTAGCGTCAGATGGGAAAAATAACACGAATAAGTTTTTTCTGCAATCGAGATTTCAAAGCCCTTACACACCGGAGACGTTATCATAAAACAGTTTTCAATACTACTTATATAGTGTTTGTAGATATTTCCCCCTTTACAATCTCTGAATTTGAATCACTGAGTTTCTAATTTGAAAAGAAGTTAATGGAAAGAAAATATTGATTTCAGGATAGGTACTTGACTCCTATCCTTACGGACCTGTGCTTCTTGTTTTGTAGGTGACTCCATCTTTTGGTTGAATCCGATACTTAAGGAAGAGAACCATATTGATATATGTCTCACACAAATTTATCTCGTACAATCCCTTTTCTAAGTGAGAAAGGAGACGATTCATTAAAATCGTAAAGGAGAAGGAATGAAACAAAACAAGATCAACAACATCAATCATTTATTGTCGAGTTTTTACAAAGCAATCTAAACATTCTGTTGATAGAGTGTGTGAGTGAGTATGTTCGTTCCACTAATACTGTCTCAACGGTGGAATTCCGGTCTTCCGGAGATCATATTAACAGAGTTTAGTGTTTGGTGTTCCACTAATAAATACTGTCTCAACGGTGGAGTTCCGGAGATCATATTAACAGAGTAGTGTTTGTTCCACCAATACTGTCTCAACGGTGGAGTTCCGGAGATCATATTAACAGAGTGTAGTGTTTGTTCCACTAATACTGTCTCAACGGTGGTGTTCCGCAGATCATATTAACAGAGTGTAGTGTTTGTTCCACTAATACTGTCTCAACGGTGGAGTTCCGTAGATCATATTAACAGAGTGTAGTGTTTGTTTCACTAATACTGTCTCAACGGTGGAGTTCCGGAGATCATATTAACAGAGTTTAGTGTTTGTTCCATCAATACTGTCTCAACGATGGAGTTCCGGAGATCATTTTAACAGAGTGAGTGAGTGCGTTCCACTAATACTGTCTCAACGGAGGCGACCCGGAGATTATATTAACAGAGTGTAATAGTATGAGGTGTTCCATTCATACTGTCTCAACGGTGGAGAACCGGAGATCATATCAACAGAGCGTAGTAGTGTGATGTTCCATCAATACTGTCTCAACGGTGGAGTTCCGGAGATCATATTAACAGAGTGTATGTGTGTGTGGTGTTCCATAAATACTGTCTCAACGGTGGAGTTCCGGAAATTCATAAAACCTTGACATAATATTCAAAATAAATCTGGAAGAGACAATCAATCAATCAATGACTTGTCAATAGATTAAATACAATCAAAGTTTGTTAAAAAATTAAAACACATTATATATTAATATTATAAGATGAGTGAGTTGTTGATAAGATGCAGTCACAATTACGAACACAATAATATATGCATATTTATAAATTTGGGCTGGAGGACCTATGTCAATGGTATACTAAATTATTAATATCAATGTTCAGTAGCCTATAATTTTACATTGAGGAATTCGCTTACATCATAAAAGGCTCTCAATAAGGAGCAGCGTGAGTGATTTTCTAAATATAGATAATGAGTCAATGGTTTTAATTGATGTTGGAAGATGATTATACAGGGTGTTCATTTCAGGACTTCCCACCCTAATTTTCTCGAAATGTGTGTATTTTTTCAAAAAATCCAGAGACACGTCAACAAATGTATTGAAGGGGACAAGTTTTCATCAGAAAATGAACGCGCCCCCTTTCATCCCCTGCAAGGGGGAGCTACCAACTTCAAAATCTTAAATGCGAAGGGGTATCGAGTAATACCTTATTTTAAAGGTCTTTTTAATCTCTACACGTCGGTGTTTTTTTTTTTAAATTGATCGATCCGTTGTCGAGATATTTAGGAAAATCTGGTTGCTCCTCCATATACCATTGAAATAAAAATTGTAACTGTTTATTCTCATTTCTTTTACTTCTAACCTAAATTACAATATTTTACACTATTGTCACTTTAATTATTGCTCAAAATGTGTACTCTAAAAGTGTACTTGTTAAAGAAAATAAAAGACATATTGAATTCTTTATCATAGTTACCATAGTTTACCATGTGATAAAGCAATGTATTAAAAATGTTTGGATTGACGTGACCGTTACTTGATGGAAATCCATAGTTATGACACTAATAAATAAGACACACTCATTAATGCCAATTATATTCTGGAGGAAGGCCATGACTTCGATGAAAACTTTGAAATTCTTCATGTGGAAAATAAGGGCATTAGGCTTAATTATTTAGAATTCTTGGAAATTAATGAATCGAAAAATGCAACTTGATTATTAAATGATCAATTGGACCTGAACAGTTCCCCTTTGTTACATTTAATTCAATTAACTAGTAGGTATGTTTTGAGATTTCCAGGTAGGTATATTGTTATAGTCAATTTTATAAGTTGTATGATAGGTAGTCCCTAATTATCTTGATTGATAAGAATAGGTATTTAAGTATTTTTCGAGAAAGAATAATTTAGTTTACTACATTCCCTAATTCTGTGGAAATTTTAACGTGTTTTACCTTAGTGTCGTATTGAAAATGGTTTACATTTTAGCTGAAAAAGTTGAAAAATAGTGTTTATTTACGGCGCCGAAAATCAATGTGTTCGACGAACTGCTGCAATATTTAATGAAAGGCACCCAGATAAGAACACCTCTCATAGGTATGTCCTAAATCTTATTGCCAAATTTACTCAGATAGGATCTATTGCAAATTTAAAACATGATCAGCCAAGAGTTTTGAATGAAGTCACTCAAATTGAAGTGTTAGGTTATTTTGGCATAAGTCCTAATACTTCGTTACGTACTATTTCTGCTGCAACTGGAGTTTCCTTAGGCTCTGTCCACAAAATTACAAAAATTAATAAATTCCATCCCTATAAAATGAAAATATGTCAAGAGTTGAGTGAAGACGATTTTGACAGAATTGAGTTTTGTGAACAAATAACTACAATTATTAATAACAATATGGAATTTTTTAAAAATATCTGCTTCTCTGATGAGTGCACTTTTTATTTGAATGGATTTGTCAATAAACATAATTGCAGATATTGGAACAATGAAAATGACCATGTGTTGAAGGGCATACCCAGTATCCCCAAAAATTGAATGCATGGGCCGGTATACTAGGAAATCAAGTGATTGGTCCATTGTTTATCAATGGGAATCTAAATGGTGAGGTGTACTTGGATATGCTAGAAAATACGATCAATCCGCTAATTACTGAAGCTCTTGGAAATCAACTTTGGATAGAGATGAAAACACCTTTCTTGACGAAAATGAGTTACATTTTCAACAAGATGGAGCACCCCCCCCATTATGTGCTTCCGGTTCGTCAATGGTTACACAACGTATTTCCCGGTAAGTGGATAGGGCGAAGAGGACCTATAGAGTGGCCACTCAGGTCCCCGGACTTAGCACCATGTGATTTCTTTTTATGGGGCTTAAGGTACTTTAAAAACTGCCGATAGCCGACATCAGCGGGCCACAATCATGTCACACCGTTGGCCCGGCTAGCCCGCGTCTCAGCGGCCGCTAGTAGGCCTCTAGACTATCAGCCGTCATGTCTAAATACCGGCACTTTAGCGGGCATTTGAAGTTCCGATGCATTGATATTGCATCGGCACTTTGGCGGGCATTTGAAGTTCCAATGCATTGGTATTGCATGGTACAGATTGAGGTGGGATGATGGCTATATAGACTACAAGCCCGCATAACAATTTGGGGGGGTCATTTGACCAAGCATGAAACATGTACTGAACGATGCTGCTACAAGAGAAAATAAATTTAGGCACTATGCCGTCAATTATGGGTGATGCATTTGACTATAATAATAATAATTTTTCATATGAAAATGTGCTTTTCGGACAACATATTTTTGTACATTCCTCACGTAGGGTAGATCATGAAATATTAATCTCCTAGAACCTACTGCCGTACAAAAATAATGGGACCGGAAGTCAGAATTTTTTTTTAAATTTTGAAAATTCAAAAAAAAATCCTGGCTTTGGGTCCCATTATTTTTGTACGGCAGTAGGTTCTAGGAGATTATTATTTCATGATCTACCCAACGTGAGGAATGCCGTACAAAAATATTTTGTCCGAAAAGCACATCTTCATATGAAAAATTATTATTATTATAGTCAAATGCACCACCCAGAATTGACGGCATAGTGCGTAAAGTTATTTTCTCATATAGCAGCATCGTTCAGTACATGTTTCATGCTGGGTCAAATGACGCCCCCAAATTGTTATGCGGGCTTGTAGTCTAATACACCATAGTTCATCCAGTACTGGGATTTCATCACTAGAGCTTTTAGGTTACATAATAAAATACAATGAGTAAAATAAAAAATAATATAATAAGAAAATAACATCACAATGATATTAGAAAATAAACAAAAAATAAAAATATTCTTTGGGTAGCAGGTACACAGAACAAGTAGAAATAAATATGAAATGTGAAAATAATAAATATTATTTCTCGGCAGTCACAGAGGCATTAACCCTCTTTGCTCTACCACCTTCTCGGTCACTGGCAGTTCTTAGCCATGCCTTGATAATTGTTTCGATATTGATGACAGTACAATTTTTCGCCAGTGGATTTTTTCTGACTGACACTGCAAGTAAAAAATGGGAATTAGTCTGTATACCTGTACTTATTTTACGAAGAATTTCAAACGGTTGTTAGACCCAAATTTTTGGAAACATTTTCAAGATCAAAATATACAGGGTGAGTCAGAATAAGACCGACAAACTCCGACTACAGAATCCTCACCTCATTTAAAGATGAAAAGTTCCAATCAAGGTATGTCCTGAAATGCATCCCCTCTGAGACACAGGGTGTCGAAAGTACGAAAAAAATTAGATTTAATGTTTTTCCTCCAAAAAAGCAAAGAATATCAAACTTGGTACACCAATCAAGGTGTATCAACGTGATAATTTGAAGTTGTAATTTGAAGAATCGGAAACATAATACGGGTGAGTCAGAATGAGACCTAACTCAGTGATTACACAACATCAATTTCATCAAATATGATGAATGGATGACTCACCTGTAGGTCTCTTTCTGACTCACCCGTACTATGTTTTCTATTCTCCCAACATTAAAAAATGTTCAGGTGGTTGACAAATATTCCAATATGTTGTGAGAAATTATTGTTATGAGATTATTTTACAGAGGAAATTATTTTGCCACTCCAGGACGTATCTCCAGTTTTTCTCAATTTTCTCAGAAACCTTTACTTTTAGGTACATGGAATATTTTGACTTTTAAGTTGAGTATCAATGAGCCTAACTTATGTCAAACGCTCATTTGTCCATTCACTTGTCCAAAGAAAATATGAAGGAAAATATTTCCCCATACCAACGTAACTACGCCACTGGTTTACGAAAATTAAAACTTTAAATTATCACGTTGATAAACCTTGATTAGTGTACTAAGTTTGATATTTTTTGCATCAGGAATTTTGGAGAAAAAAAATTTAATCTAATTTTTTTTTCGTACTTTCGACACCCTGTATCTCAGAGGGGATGCATTTTAGGACATACCTTAATAGGAACTTTTCACCTCGAAATGAGGTGAGGAATTTGTAGTCGGAGTTTGTTGGTCTTATTCTGACTCACCCTGTATACATATATAGAAATACTAAGCCTGAAAGCAACTCACCATGTAATAATTGAATCACATTTTTCAAATCTTTGAAACCATTCTTCTCATTCCTCCCGGTCCAGTTTGATTTTATTGCTAGGTCATTTGTTATAAGAATTGAAAGAATTTTTCTACAAGTCTCATGTTCATTTTTCCCCCCAATATATTGCAGCTTACAACACTGAAATTAATTTGAACTGAATTAGTATTTCTACAAAATAAGATTATAATTTGAAATAACATACCCATTCAGCAAATGTAGTCTTATCTGACAAATCATCATTTAATTTTGATAACTCTTCAAAATTATCAATTTTGGCTACCTCCCCAGAAGATACTTGTTTCTCAGTATTATCAATATACAATTTTATCAGATAACTGGTATCCTCTTTCATTATCTTCAATTGCCTTCTGTGATCAATTCTGAAAAAAAAAACAAACAATAGAATATTAAGGGGAAAACATCTCTTACAAAAGAGTACACCATATTTGAAATATTTGTGAAATCAAGATATTTGAAACATATTCGAAAGTATTCAAAAAAATAGAAAATTATTTTTATTGAAGTCTCGATTGAAGTATTTGAAAAGTAATTTATATAATTTGAAACATACTGATGACAGTGATTGAAGATTTCAAGGTGTAAAACATATTTAAAGAGTTATTCGCCCTCTGGCAAATAGCTATATTTAAACTAACTTTTATTTTCATCACATCCTGAGCATGATCTTAAATTATGTTTTCCACTGATGCTAGCCATTGATACTTCATCTAATTCCGGTTCTATGGTTTTTTGTGGAATCTGTATGAAATGCTTTACTGTGTGTGTACTTGTTTTTGGACACATTGTATTTATTTGACTGCTTCCACAACTTTGTGATGTCGTTTGATATTTTTGGAAATTAATGTTCTCCAAATTTGTTAAAACTTTTCTAGGCAGTGGTACTTGGGGAATATCAACCTCACTCTCATCACTATCATAGGTATCAAATATTTTCTTTTTAGATTTTCTTTTGCCTGCTGCTTCCTCCATTTCTGACTCTGTTTGAGATTCTATTTCCATTCTTTGGAATTTAGAGCGTGCCTTCATGTAATCATCTGAAAAATGGTTATTTCCTTAGTTTTCAAAGTAAAAAAAAAATCAATGAAATACTAACCAGTAGTAAATTTAATTAATATAGGGCACTTTACACATTTGTCTTCTATTAAAGGCATGTGATTTTGAACAGCCTTATCTTTGAGCAAGTCGGTTCGAAAATAAGATGGCCAATTACAGTACAGACAGCCATCTTCCTCCAATACCCACGAACTAGAAATTATAGCCATGGATGTTGCTCCTGTTCCATCTCGTTCATCAGGAAATTCTACTATGAGATAATTGCTGAAAATTGATTTTCATATCAGTTTTCAAAATATGAATTATTCAGATACATTAGCCATGATAAGGTAAAAATATATATAGATTCATTTGAACAAAATTGCCACGTTTATTTCCTATATCAATAATTTTGGGAAATAAATATTTTGAAATTTCAGATATTATATATAATGTTTTTACACACTAAAATCATTGGAAAGTTAACTTCATAAATCATGAATAAGAGGAAAAACATTATACCTATCTGAATTCTTCAGTAAAATTCCTTTAGATTTGATATCTTCAATATTATGTACAGTTCTCTCAATATTTATTACATTCAGAGGTATTGAATGAAACTTCAAAAAGAGAAATGATTGCACTTGAAGTAGGATATTCCAGAAATGGTTTGATTATTTTTAGGTAATGGCCTTCAATGTGAATGCCATCAGAACTAAAAATTGCAGTGATAAGAAAAATTTTGCCATTTTTCAGAAATGCATAATTATTTCCCATTTTCAATGTGAACACAATATTTTTCAACATGAATTTCTGATAATAATTCACATTATCACCTTCTCTATTCAATGGTTGGCCTATTGTACAAGTATTAACAATCTCTGAACCTTTCGACATATTTCTACCTTCTTTGATCCTATTAACTGCCTGTTGTAAGGAGTTATTAGACTTGCGGAGAGAGCGTTTAAGAAATGACAGATAATTTTCAAATGAAAAACAGTTTACCTCATTGAGTGAACCATATTCACGAGCTTCATCTGCAAGATGAATAACACTATGTACATTGTAGACACAAAAGTCTTTACCATATATCTGGATGGAATTTTTCACAAAATTGGTTAACAGTTCTTTGGCATATTTATTGAGATATTGATCTGAATTCAAGGTTGGACTCAAAAGAATGGTTAAGCCAAATTTCAACAACATCAAATTACAGAATACATTTTTTGGAAGAATGTCGAATAGAAGTGGTGAAATGTATAGTAAAAACTGTCTGAATTCAGTTGCCTTCCAATGCTCTAGATCATTCAATGTTCTTGGTTTCCGATTGAACTCTACTGGCCAGTAGCTCTTGAGACCTATAATTTTCTCTTCCAATAAACTATATTTCTCAATTTCGAATCTAAAGAGCCTACTTCCACTTCTCCACAAGAACAATAACTTCCTCATTACACCCAAACAAACACTATGCATGTAATCATTTGGAAACCTGGAAACCATTCCAATACCTGCTAATTCTGAGAGAGGCGATGGACCTTTAATGTACTCCCCATATTCACTAGTTAAAAAATGTTCATCTGTTCTCAAAGGGGCTTTCAAATCAGTGAAACACATTTTATGGTTGAGATAAATACCTTTTACAAGGCATTTATCACAGCCATAGTAGGCATTATGATTTTTGGTATTTTTTATAAATGCCCTGGCTGGAGTGTCACTGCAAAATGATCTGATGGAAAGATTAATAACATAATTGTTTATTTTCAACCCATTATTTGAACAATGATTCAATTCTGTTATAAATTCAGTGAAAAAATCTACTAAAGGAGGTTTATTTATACCAGAATATATTGCAACAGCAAATGGTGGTTCATTTTTATACTCGGCTACTTTGCATAGTATGGGCCAAAAAGATATCTTAGTGCTTTTATGTATTGGGAGACCATCTATATTGAAATCAAGATGAAAAGTAGTACATTTATATTGGTATTTTTCAACAATTTTTTTAATTCCCATTTCAATACCAAAATAATAAAAGCTTCCATCGCCCATTTGTCTCAAGCAGTTTAGATGGGGTTTTCAACAATGTTCTAGCATCAAGAGGGATATTTGACAAGTTGGGTTGGGTGTTCAGCCATTTAAGTAGCTGTGAAACAGCAGTATGTGTTATATTGTTTTCTAGTGTCCATTTTCTAAGAAATGTTGATGTATCACAACAATTATTGTCAACAATAACTTCAGGTTCAGAATCACTTCCAGTTTCATCTGAGCTATGATGTATTATATTATCATCAGAGTCACTGAGATTGTTCATGGAAACATCTTTCACAACAGTCAATTCATTTCCCAAACATTCAACATCATAATCAATTTTCATGGACTGATGGTCTTCAAAATCTTCATTTCTAGGTCGTTTATTTGCAGTACTGGGGCCAGGTACATTATTAACATCAATATCACCATGATTTCTACTAGAAATACTGTTCAAACGGACCTCAGTCTCTATAGTGGAGACTATATTCTTGACCATATTTCTTGCAACGCGGTTTTTCTGACGAGTGCTCCTAGTTTTTCATGTTACAATTATATGATAATAATATTAAGAACGGAAAATGGTACTCACTTATCGGCCATTATCTGATAACTCAGCTCCAACCTCCAAGAAGAATGGAATGAATGATGAATGTGAAAACAAGCTCTCAAATAATATAAAAAAACTAATATTTTTGTTGTTTCTCCTATCTTTATGCCATGCCCTTAATATATAACCACACATTTAATTGAACGACAGTGCTACCAATGTCATGAATGTTACTGTTAGTAATACCAATAGTAAAAGGCATCACCAAAATATTTAGTTCTGTGATGGTTATCTGTGACGCCACTCATCATCAGTCAGTGTACAGCGTCAAAATAGCATCGGCGCGATTGTCAGAAATTTTTAACGGGTAATTTCTGGCGAAATTACGTACATCCGAAATAATAATGCGAACGTCCAGCCAAGGCGGCAGGACTGATGCCATTCTAACATTTTGCCGATGTCAGAATGCCGCTGCCGATGATTTTCCGCTGTTCACGGCAACGGCCCGTCTGTTTACCGCTCATTCATGTTTGCTGGGATTCTTTATATTCAGAGAGACATATTCACTAAATGAAACAATTTGGAATGATTTATTACAGGAACAGCACCAGCTTTATAAATTATCAATTGAAATTGAAACCACAATTATTGTAGGTGACATTCATTTTGTTTTCTGAATCTGTTCAAAAAATACTCTGGTGATGTGAAGTAAGGTCGAATTCAAGAATACGCGAGCGAAGCGAGGGCGCTATACATTTCGCAATTCAAAATATCATTCCGTTTTATTAATGGTTGACTCATTTAACTCGTATTGACGATGGTCGCAAAATTTGGTAAACTGTTCTACAGTGAGTTTCAAAAAGTTTGCACCATATGGGAAACTTTTTATTATGCATTTATTTATCAGAAAATTTTATTCCTCATAAAAGTTGGTACTTCGCGTAAAACTTGTATTTGAGTTATCAAAATACTGAATTTCCAAACAGGTATACAGGGGTGAATAAAAAATAGGAATAGTAATATACCCTTATTTTTGATATTATCGAAGAAGTTTATTTAGAAAAGTTGTTTAGAATCGAAAACAACATTAATATTTGGAATCACAGCCACCTAAGCAACAATTTTTTTCCCAACTTTGTATAGTTCTAGCCTCATAAAGAGTACTAGTATCTCATATGCACCTCAGTCGCCTCCCTGATATTTCTAAAACGATATTACTACATTTGTATTAGAAAATCTATAGTTTTGGAAAATTGAATTTTCACTAGTTTTTTGGTGCAAATTTGATATACCACTCTGTAGTATGTCCATAATAACAACTATCAGTATGATTTTATGCAAGGAAATTATAGAATGAATGAATTAATTATTGATAAACTGTTAAACAATACAATTCTGCAACTTTAATCATAAAAAATTATATAAACTACTTGCCAGATGAAGTGGGACAGCCAAAAAATTGCCTAATTTTGACTAGCTATAACTTGGACATTTTTTGGCCGATGTTGGATTTTCAACCAATGGTGGAAAGCGTCATCCTTGGTCTATGCGCCATTGGCGTCAGGTTTCTTTTTTTGAAATTCGTTCTCATTGTACAGGGTGTGAATTTAGAACCGGAAACATTTCAAATTTTTTACCAATAATTTGGGAAATGTGAGGGACCCTAGAATTTTTTTTAGATGTTGGGAGGATACCTCGAGACATCTTTGAAATATTTTTGATAAATTGCGTTGCTATGGAAATATCGTCATTTTATGAAATTCCGTTTTTATTTTAAAACGTTGCCTTTTTTAGTTAAACAATAACAGCCACCATATAAACTGGAACAAGGGATATTTCTACTGAAGATAATTAACACCAGTGGCGCGCAAAAAGGGGTTTATGATATTTAGAAACGAAAATTCGTTTTTATTGAAAAAGTTCAACAGTTTTATTGGTCGTTACAGTTAAAAAGGTGCCATACGTTCAATTAGCATGATGCTGACCGATTCAGAGGCGTGCAAAAGGGGATTCTGTAATGTAGACAAATTAAAATTCTAGTTTCATTATTTTTTTTTTTACTTTTTTACTTATTCAAGATGAGCATCCATGTAATTCATTGGCGTATAAAAGAGGATTTATTATACAAGGCGATCCAAAAAGTTTGATTCATATGGAAACATTTTTAATAATATTATTAAGTGTTGTCCTTTGTTCGTCCAGTGAAAAATTTCTTAATCGTGGGTATTTTTGACGAACCTTCAATCCCTGGCCATGTATGGGCCTACTGGTAGTGTCAGTAAGCAGTGGTAGGTACCTTTGTTAACTTATTACTATATTTATCAATTCTGCATTGGAAAGTCGAGACATTTCTTTCGTCTTGAAATGCAATCTAAATGTCAAAACTTTATTTCTGCATGTTGATGTAATTAGAAGGCGCTGAAAATGTCACTAAGGAAATAAGGTTTTGACATTAAATTGCATTTTAAGTCAAAACAAATATCAATTATTGTTATTGTCTAAATGTAACGACTTATCAGTGCAGATTTGGTGAATATTTCAAGATTGCAGCAAAGAAATTATACGATAAGAGAGATTGCCGACTTACTCGATGTCAAGAAATCATGTGTAGGAAGAGCTTAGCAAAGAGAAGCTAACAACGGTACTGCTGCTTACCGACACGGCGGAGGAAGTCGAAAAAAAAACAAATCCCCGTCAGGACCGAGCAATAGTACGCACTGCAATTAGAAATAGGGTTTGGACCGCCAAAAGAATCCGAGCGCACCTGCAGTTAAATGTTTCAGCAAACACTATCAGAAGGCGTCTACATGACCAGGGATTAAATGCTCGTCGTCGGGCAAAATGCCCACTTTTAAAAAATATTCACCGGACGAATAGAAGAAGATGGTCCGAAGAACACATGCATTGGCATCTTCGGTGGAGAGACTGTCTTTTCGCTGATGAATGTCGTTTCAACCTGTATAATTCCGACGGCCGATTGTTAACTTGGAGGAGACGGGGAGAACGTGGTGGATTGACAGTTTGGGGCGGTATTCAACACAACGGAAAGACACCTCTTGTCGTGTTTCGACGCAATGTTACCGGCATAGTCTACCTGAATGATGTCTGATTCAGGAAGTTCTTCCGCATGCTCGAAATTATGTGGACGATAATGCTCGGCCTCATCGGGCAGGAATAGTAAATAGGTATCTGCAAGACCAAAATGTTAATCGTAGTGAATTGCCTCCCAAATCTCCAGACTTTAATCCTATTGAGCACGTCTGGAGTTGGATGAAGTTGGAGTTTTCCCGAAGGGACCGTCAGCCAGAAACTCTTGACGATCTCGAAGGGATTATTCTGGACCTCTGGGAGGCAGTTCCTATAGAACTAATCAACAAATTAATTTCGAGCATGCCAAGTCGGTGCCAGGCAATTATTCAGGCTAGAGGGGGGCCAACGCCTTACTAAATAGGATTGATATTCTTGTTTTATAAATATTTGAGGTTTCGTTTTAGTTTCTTAAATAACGTTTTCATATGTACGTAAACATATGGATCCTTTTTTGTACGCCGATGAATTCATTAAACAGAAATTAATTACATGTATGCACCTTGTAAATAAATGATGAAACTGGAATTTTGATTTGTCTACATTACAGAATCCCCTTTTGCACGCCTCTGTAAACATCATGACGATTAAACGTATGGCACATTTTTAACTGTAACGACCAATAAAACTGTTGAATTTTTTCAATAAAAACGAATTTTCGTTTCTAAATATCATAAACCCCTTTTTGCGCGCCACTGGTGTCAATTATCTTCAGTAGAAATATCCCTTGTTCCACTTTAGATGGTGGCTGTTATTGTTTAACTAAAAAAGGCCACATTTTAAAATAAAAACGGAATTTCATAAAAATGGCGATATTTCCATAGCAACGCAATTTATCAAAAATATTTCAAAGATGTCTCGAGGTATCCTCCCAACAATTCTCCCAACATCTAAAAAAAAATATAGGGTCCCTCACATTTCCCAAATTATTGGTCAAAAATTTGAAATGTTTCCGGCTCTAAATTCACACCCTGTACAAAGAGAACGAATTGCAAAAAAAGAAACCCAACGCCAATGGCGCATAGACCAAGGATGACGCTTTCCACCATTGGTTGAAAATTCAACATCGGGCAAGAAATATCCAAGTTATAGCTAGTCAAAATTAGGCAATTTTTTGGCTGTCCCACTTCATCTGGAAAGTAGTTTATTTTAATTTTTTTTATGAAAGAAGTGATTGAAAAAGTTGCAAAATTGTGTTATTTAATCATTTACCAATAATTAATTGATCTATTTTAAGATCAAACCACCACCAATCTAAAATGAAACCTAGAACAGATCAAGTTCAACGGCAACAGTCACGTCGTATTTGAGCAGACCCTAGAGGCGGTTAACGGGGCAATTATGGATGCATACGAATCCAGTTGCCCCATAAAAGAAAATAATTCACACAGTGAAACCATTTGGTGGAACGAACACCTGTCAAATCTGAGATACGAAGTCCGCTGGCTATTCAACAAAGCTAAGCGGGACGGAGATTGGCAGAGATACACCGAAAGGCTGACAAAATATAATAAAGAAATAAGGAAAGCCAAAAGGAACAGCTTCAGGAGCTTTTGTGAGACAATCACATCAAGCCCTGCAGCAGCCAGAGCAAGGACCAATGTCACTCAAAAGTACAGATGGTAGCTACACAGAGGATGAAGAGCAACGAGCTCTCCTCTTACTGGAGACGCACTTTACAGGCAGCATACCATTTGAACCCGACAGGTCACTGGAAGAACCAGGTAGAGCCAAACGAGAAGACTGGGACGTAGCAAAAGCAATATGCACTCCCCAAAGAGTGAAATGGACAATTGACTTCTCCCAACCATTCAAGTCACCAGGAATTTCCGGCCCTTTTACAAAAAGGGCAAACGGAACCACTGCCGTTCATTATCAAAGCAGCCAGATTCAGTTTGGCGCTCGGGCACATACCGAGCAACTGGAGGAGAGCACGGGTAACCTTCATTCCCAAAGTGGGAAAGAAGGACTCTACCCTCCCGAAGTCATTCAGACCAATCTGTCTCTCAACCTTTTTACTGAAGACACTGGAGAAGATGGTAGATAATTATATTAGAACAGAGGTACTGGAGAGCCATTGCACTCCGGGCAGCATGCATACAGGCCGGGCAGATCAACGGAAACCGCTCTGTACGTGCTTACCGAGAGCATCCAGAGATCACTTGAGCACAAAAAATGGTCATATGCGCCTTCTTAGATATAGAGGGGGCATTCGACATCACCTCTAATGAAGCAGTAAGTAGGGCCCTAATGAATAAGGGAGTGGACAGAACCACATCCAGATGGATGTGCCAAATGTTGGCCACAAGAACTGCTGAAACGATAGTGGGCGAGAGCAGCTTTCGGATCAGCACAAACAGGGGGTGCCCACAAGGAGGGGTACTATCACCTCTGATGTGGAGTCTCGTAGTAGACGAACTACTCGGAACATAAACCGGGAACGGAGTCACTTGCCTTGGATATGCGGACGATATAGTCATTATGGCCAAAGGCAAATTCGAAGGAACCCTCTGCGATCTCATAGAAAGAGAGCTAGAGACAACCATAAGGTGGTGCCTCTTGGTGGGGTTGAGAATCAACTCATCAAAAACCACAGTAGTACTATTCACTAGAAGAACAAAGTTTCAGTACCTGTTCGCCTCGACGGAGCAGACTTGAAATGGCAGCAAGAGGTGAAGTATCTAGGGCTTACCCTAGACTCAAAACTACTCTGGAACAGACACGTAGAAAAGATCGCTAATAAGGCAAAATCATCACAGGAGCATTACAGGAAAAACATGGGGCTGTAACCCATCAGTACTGTCATGGATGTACACCATGATAGTGAGACCTATGATCACCTACGGAGCAGTAGTGTGGCACGGCAGAACCGAGCTCGCCACAACAAAGAAAATCTTGGAGAAAGTGCAAAGACAAGCATGTCTTTGTATAACAGGAGCAATGAGGTCGACTCCAACAGCAGCAGAGACCTCACTTCTCTCCATATCATGGTGAGGAGAACTGCTTGGGAAGCAAACCTCAAGTTGGCTAAAGTCAGACTAAAAGGGATAGCACACGGTGTAAGGAGCTCAACCTCCACCGACTGTGCACACTTTGCCGATCTCTCAACTGACGAAATTACCAGGAAATTTAGTTTCGGGAAATTTTTTCGAACGGAACTAAATACCAAGCGAGAATGCAACATAGAATCCATTCGAGCACTGGGAAAAGAATACCATAACATGGTACACGGACGGGTACAAAACTCCCAAGGGAACTGGAGCAGCAGTCTTTGGGCCTCGCACCAAATACTCAGCATTTTTCAAGCGGAAAGGAATTCCTACGTGTCAACGAAAACAAAACACAATTGTTTCGATAGCTGAGAAAATGGTGGGAGACGAGTATCCAGAAAAACTTGTGTCTGTACTTATGATGATCGAGTCCTCGCGTCAACAACTATGGATATTTCAAAAATTTCCCCCGCCTCACATGAAGAAGCAGATGGTCTTCTACTTCTCCATGTTAAGCATGCAGTAGAAAGTGGATATACTCGCATCTTGATACGAACTGTCGACTCAGATGTGGTGGTTATTTCTATATCACTGTTTCAACAAATACATGATATTCACGAACTATGGATTGACTATGGTTGTGGGAAATACAGGAAATTCATTCCAATTCATGAGATTTGTGCTAAACTTTCACCAGAAATTTGTTGGCTTTTCATTCTGTAACTGGTTGTGACACAGTTTCCTCATTTTGTGGCATTGGCAAAAAGACAACTTGAAAGGTGTGGATGTCATTTCGTGAAATTGATTGTGTGTGGCATCAGCTCTGTACCGGCACCTCTGATATTGATGATGAATGCCATGATCTGTTGCAAAGATTTGTTATTCTACTTTATGATCAAGCATCAGATCTTCAGAGCATCAATGACTGCAGACGAGTGTCATTTACAAGAAAAAATCGAGCAATCGAAAACATTCCTCCTACAGCAGATGCTTTAAAACAACACGTCAAACGAGCTACTCTCCAAGCAAGAGTTTGAAACAACAGCCTCGTTGCACAATACACAATGCCTTTGCCAACCAAGTGGGGATGGATAGTGACTTCAGAAGGATCATATCGACCTCTGTGGACAACAATTCCAGAAGTGACAAAACACTGTGTAGAACTCATACCTCCTGTACTTGCCGCAAGCGATGCACCTCTTGTAAATGTGTCAAAATGGGAATACGATGTACGAAACTGTGCTCTGACAGTGATCGGTAATCACAAGTGAATTTAAACAAATCATTTGGATATTATTGCAGATGATAGCAAGATATTATTTGATGGATATTATGACTGACGTTAGTGCATTTGACGATGTAAATGATATTGTTGAATTTAGATATTAAATTAGAATTATATTGAATTGGGCACTCTTTTGTTCCTCATGTTTACAGTTATAAGTATGTCTCATGTTACTGATTTTAAAACGAATATTTACAATTTAAAGCCCTAAAAAGGTAGAATTAATTAACATATACATCAACAATAACAAACATTTCTCTTTCCTACTCAAGCATTTATAAAACCCCTCTATTACTTTTTGGAGCCCATATAAATCACATTGTTGCCATAACGACTAGCTGTGCAACGCTAAATTGTTTTGTCAAAATTTTTAGCAAGTGATTGTAATGAAATAAGAGTCATATATACCTTTCGAAAGGTAATTTTATGGTTAACAAAAAAGTATAGAAAAAGAAAAAAGAAAAATTTTAATAAAGCTACAAATATTTCTGCTATTATAAGCCTAACAAAAGATTTGTAATATACCCTTGGAAAGCGCGTTTTCTTCTTGTTGATAATCACCAATAATATAGGTTGATATCACAATTCAAACCCGAGTTATATAGGGAAATGTAGAAGCGTGTCACAAAACTTTGGCGGCCATGTTGATAACGTCATCAGCACCGCTAGAGGGCCAGGAAAATTTGTGTCCCGGGCTTTTTGAACTTTTTGAACATTGTGGACCATTTAAGCATCAATGCTTGCGAGAATGTCAATTTAGGGAAGCCCAAATTTACTTTCGTGAGCATCATCAAATAACTCCCATTTCGTCCGAATAGGGGCTCTTCGTGACTCAAAATATACTTGTTGATGTCCCTCTGACCTAAAATATGATGCAAATGAGTATTGTATAGATGTAAGCAATATAGTAGTGATGTTATCAGTGCGGAAAAGAATTTATTAATCTCTTTGTTTTCCTATAAGCAGGGCCGATTAAGACATTTGAGCGTCCTAGGCTGACATCAGTTTGGCGCATTTAAACTAGGAAAGTTGCACGAATTGTGAGTTGGAAAATATGGCACTGCCAAAAAGTGTTTGTATATGATGCATTTGATGTTGCTTGCTTCCAAACCCATTTACTGTACGGTTTTACATAGCCAGTACGAGAAGTGTCCTACTTCTCATAATCACCTCTTGCATGTGACAATGCCAGTATTTCACCCTTTGAAAATCTCGGAGTATGCCCAACCGTCTAACGGCTACCCATCTGCGTTCGTATAGCTTGTTGATCTTGGTAGCCTAATAATAATGAGGAATAAAAACATCCCAACTGCACCCGTTGCAAAAATAGCTCTGCACACCAGCTAAAAGGCACTTGGAACCTGAATTGAATACAAACCTCAGAATTTTAAAATGCTCTGGGTGGCCAATCGGCTCTTCTTCACCAATGCGTTCTTTGACATTACAAACTCATTCTTGGTATGTGCGTATGCTCAAGGAAGGGAACAACTGATGTCAAAAGTTTTGTGAGAAAACCATGCAAGGGCCACTACATAGTCCAAAAGGAATGCATCTGTCATAAATTAAGCATCATTATTCGAGTCTAAGGAAGCTATTTGTTCATAATTTCAGATTTGAAATTAACCTTTATTTAACGCATCCTTTTTGTGCTATAGTCATTTCTTTGTTAATAATTTGACTGGCGGTATCTGTTTTTGGAGCCGTATTCAGTGTAGTTGCGGTTGGGACGAGAAAACTGATTACGTGTACACAACTACTATTACGCATTAGCTCATTTCTTGATTTCTCTATTGCTCTTGCAGCTTTAACCGCTACCCTAGCTTTACCAACCGAAAACCCATTAATATTTGAGTATACAGTATCGGAAAGTTTTCATCGGGGTATGCTGGTTTCATACAAGCGTAAAGAATAGCTTGCTATTATGTTGAGAGAGCATTACAATTTCTCCTCGACTCGCTCGAGAATGGGATATCGACGTGGCTGTTAATTCGTCGGACGAGGTAGTAGGGGAGTCATACAGTAGTGCTTCTCTCTTATTTATGTGGTACTATCATATCATTGCGTTCCTTGTTGCTCGCATAGATTTGTCTATACCCCGATGACAACTTTCCGATACTGTATAACAAATAATAATTTGATGTCGTGGTTGACGGCTACATCGACAATGGTTTTATGTGTTTTTAGTTCCCTAAAGTGTAAATCAGTGGCAGCTATCCCATAAGGGCCAAATCAGTTGCCCCCCCATATTTCTCAATGAGCAAAAACGAAAGCACATTGCCTGTCCTAGGCTGCTTTGCATTAGTTCTGGCATCGTTTGATAACTTTTTTTTTGCATAATTGGCAGTATATTTTCGTCTCAAAAAATACATTACTAGGCGTATTCGATCAGTGCCACAATGCTAAATGGATTATACATAGTACCAAACAAAAAAACTAGTTATGCAAAAAACGGCAATGCCTGCATAGATGAAAATGTCTGATGAATTTATTTCAGCTTTATACATATTTATACCTGATCACTACTAAAATGTTTCGCTCCTAAATTCTGAGCGTCATCTAGCAGAGACGCATTTCGCAGATTGACTACGGCCCTGACTTCAGGGTTTATTTCTAGGAGGGAAGGCTGCCAGGCAACCTTTCAAGTACGTATTTCTCTGATAATTGCTTCTGAAAAGATTCATCAAGGCCACTTCTTCATTCAATGAAGGAACGCCCTAACTATATTCTGAGTGGGTTTATATCATAAACATTTAAAAATAAAAGTGAACTTCATAATTTGAAATCCCATTAGAGTCCTTCAAAATATTCCAGTAGTTTACTCTTCATCTATATTTTCAATGGAATAATTGCAAGGCTGGCTACTAACTAGATAGCCACAAGGCCTCCCCCTCGTGGGATATAAGAGAAGATCACTCAACCATTTGAGGTTGTGCAAGTGCCAACTGCCAGGCACAAAAAAAAAACACGAGAGAAACTAAGAAGTGGCGTCCTTAGAGATATATTTATCAAAATTTAAATTAACTTCTTTCCATCTGTTGATCCCAGTTGAACAAGGTGCGCAAGCCCATGGCCGAAACCAATTCGAGTTGAAGAACGACAAAAGAAAAATGCCGTATTATTGATATTATGTCAGATTTGAAAAATGCACTAATTTTGTATCTTATATCCATTGGAAATATTTGTTAATTATACAGTTCATTTTGAGTATAGTCCATTATTGAAGAAAACACCATCTTAGTCTTCGGGGCAACTATCATATCATGATAGTCGAATATTAACCAGCCCTTTTTAAAAAACATATATCATCCAATGGTATTTTATCGTGAATTTTTGGTAAGTCTATCAATTTGTAATAGTCTGTTACTGTTAAAATAATTATGCCTACCATACCCATGGTTCTTTCTCTGTCATTCTTACCACTACTCGTGTCTGGGCATCTATGAAATATTATAGTCGATCATTGACCGGCACCTCGTTGATTATGATGTACGATACCCATGGTATTTTCATTGTGAAAGAACTACTTACTATCAATCTTTGGGGAGTCTCTCAACTCACGTCAATTGTTAACTGCAATAGCCCAGTGTATACCATACTCATGGTATCTTCATCGGCTGATCACAACCGATGGATTTATCATTGTTTCGCCACGAAAGGGCTTCTCACCATATTATCTTCGGGACATCTATCAGCTCATGATAGTCGATCGTTATATACAGTAGCACCGTGAATACCATAGTAATCGTATCTTCATCGGCTGGCACAGCCAATGGTTTCATTGTTTGGCACAAACAACGGAATGTTTGTTATGAAACGAAACTTGCCCCAGGTGCACTGCCACGTATTACGATTCTTTTTGCCTCTCTTAGATCGGCTACTTCGTTGAAGCTGAAAACTAGATGAAGACGAATGAAATCTCATGCGATATTTTTACTTCTAATTGTTCTGCCTTTTTGCGAGCAAACGCCTGACACGATGTGGACACTTCGCACAAAACGTAAGAATGACACATAAATATGGTCGAACGCATAGCACCAGGGCAGGTTTAGGGAAGAGCGGGGTACATGCGAGCTTTAAATATTGTGGTACATTTGGTAGGAAACTACACGGTTAAATCATTGAGGACAAGGCGTGAATATAATTTAATAATACCCTTCCATAAAATCATACTTATAGTTATTATGGACATACATACAGAGTGATATATCAAATTTGCACGAAAAAACTATCGGAAATTCAGAAAAAATTAAAAAAACGTCGAAATTCTAGTACAAATGATAAATTTCACCAAATTTCGCATTGAAATATTGTTGTAGGAATATGAATATGAGAGAGGCGCCTGAAAAGTATATGAGATACTAGTACTCTTTAACTATAAACTATAAAAAATTGAAAATGTGCAGGTGGCTGTGATTCCAAATCTTAATATTGTTTTATATTCTGAACAACTTTTCTAAATAAACTTCTTTGATAATATCAGAAATAAGGGTAGATTACTCCTGATCAAATTTCCAATTTTTTGTTCTCTCCTGTACACTGTAAATTCATAATTTTGATAACTCGAGTACAGGTTTTTTTGCGAAACATCAATTTTTATGTGAAATAAATTTTTCTGACAAATACATAATAAAAAAGTTTCCCATATAATAATAATAATATAATATTAAATAATATAATAATAATAATAATATGCCCTTATGCATTTGCTGTCATCATGTCCAGCGGTCTCAGTCTATATCCACAGGCATAACGCGGCTCAACGAGTGTTTTACTACCATCTACGACACTCCTACAGTATAGACGAGACAACGGTGTTGCCTTATAGACAACAAGCCAGGCCAATTTTGGAGGGGTTATTTGACCCAGCATGAATTATATTCAGAATTATAATGCCATACGCAACAACTCCTTTGCGCACTGTGCCGTCAGTTGTGAGCGGTGCAGATGAGTACGCAGGTCAACGAAACTTTCCATTCGGAGGAGGGATTTTCCGACCAAAGATTCTTGTACGGCATTTCTCAAGATGATAAGATCACGGAAAAATAATCGAGTAGGACCTCATGCCGTACAAAAAGAACGGTGCTGAGAGCCAGCAATTTTTTTTTATTTTCCCCAAATTTTTGTTATGACTTCAAGTGATTTATTACTGTACGGCATTTGTATAATTGAATTTGTATAACTACATAGATTTATGCTTTAGCAATGCCGTACCTATTTGCCGGTACAGGGGCGGGGAGCTCCGCACGCAAATTCGTACTTCGACCTGTATGTTTCAAGATCATTGCAAAATGTACGGCATCGATCGCACATTATTATTCAACACATAAAATGTGTTTCAGAAATTATGCGCTGTCTAAAAATATTGGTGCATAAAAAAAAATAAAAAAAAAATTAAAAATTACCTTCATTTGGGGGGTTGAATCTTATATTGTTCAAAGAGAGGTTATAAATACCTGTGCGGCAACCGGTTTTTAGGCTAACTATTTTCGTTTTATGTAACATCAGCTTATAATTAATGGAACTAAATAAAAATATGAATGAAAAAAAAAATGCACTGTTATTTATTAGAAAAGTAATTTTTAGAAAAGCATTGTTTTTTTAATTTCTCAGGCATCCCAAAACAAAATAAAAATGATGCCGTACATTTTCAATTTACAGATTTCTTACAGTTGATAAGATTGTTCATTATGTTTTTAGGGAATGTAAGCATTTTTAATATACAAGCCCGTATAACATTTCGGGGGCATGAAACATGTACAAAACGATGCTGCTATATGAAAAGAATAACTGACAAAATATTCTTGCACAGCATTCCTCACGTTGGTAGATTATGAAAAAGTAATCTTCAACAACCCCATAGACGTGGCCGAAATTTTTTCTGACCACTATCACTCAGACAACTCTGGAGAAAATTACAATCCTACATTTCTAGAAATAAAAACCCCCACAGAACAAGTAAACTTACATTTCACTACAGATGAAAACCTATCATATAATCATCCCTTCACTATGACAAAATCCACTATGAGTTCTTGAAACACCTACCTACGAACTAGAAAGAAGACGTGTTGGTAATATTCCACAAAATATGGTACTCCGGTATATAAAAACCACCAAACCTGACAGTCACCGTCCTATCTCCCTCAGCAGCAGTCTGAGTAAGTTACTGGAAGAAATGGTAATTAATCGTCTTATTTGGCATCTTGACACCAATAATCTACTATCCACGTTTTAAATGGGATTCAGAAAATTCCGCTAAATCATAGACCCGCTAGAACACATAGAACATGAGATACAAACCATTGTCATGAAGGAAGAATACCTCTCGGCAATATTTCTCGATTGGGAGAGAGCTTATGTTCTAACGTGGAGATATGGTTTAATGAAAATACTCCATGAAAGGAAAATCAGGGGTAACTTACCTATCTTTTTACAGCAATTTTTGAGTAGAAAAAAGTTCAGGACTAGAATAGAAGATATTATATCGAATTCTCGTAACATTGAGAATGGAATAACCCAAGGGCCTACATTGAGCATGACCTTATTTGCAACAGCAATAATCTCTATAATCGAAAGCATTCCAAGAGGGATTCATAAAATCATTAACGTTGATGATTTGATAATATTTCATTCCTCCAAATCCATCAACGAAACTGAACAAATTCTGCAAAGATCCATTGATATCCTTTACAGGGAAACTACAGAAAAAGGTTTCAAGTTTTCTACTTCTAAAACTAAAGCCAATCATTTCTGCACGAAGTTCCAATAGAATTTCAGGACTCTACTGAATATCTAGGCTTAACTTTCGACTCCAAACTTACATGGAACCCTTATCTGAGCGATTTCAGGGTGAGATGCCAAAATGACTCAGTGTCATTAAAACACTAGCTGGAATAAGATGGGGCGCAGATTAAGAAGTACTGCTGAATATTTATCAAAGTCTAACCATCTCCAGAATCGCTTATGGATGCACAATCTACTCGTCTGCCAGGAAAAGCCGCCTGAAAAGTCTAGATAGGATTCAGAACACCGCCCTATGACTGGCAACTGGTTCATCAATGGTAATACAAGGATTCCGAAATATTAATGGAATTATAATAATATAGAGCGTAAATTGTTTATCTTCATTTTTTCATGAATAAAGTGATCTTAAAAACTTGCAGTAATATATTATTTAATCATTTACCAATAATTAATTGATGTTTTCAATAATTTCCTTTCATAAAATCACACTGATAGTTATTATTAGTAAAAATTCAAACAATTTTCAAAAAACGTCAGTAGTATGTCAAGGCGGATTTCGCCTCATTAATTTGAATTTTCGCTCTCGATGGCATCTGGCCATCGAGATCTCCGCCATTTTGGTTCTTCGGCGAAGTTCTTCAGCAACCCCAACGCCGAAGAAGGTTGGGGGAGGGTTGCGGAAGAAAAAAAAAATAAAAAAATTTTTGTCCCCGAGTGGGGCTTGAACCCACGCCTATTGGCATGGCAGCCGAGTGCGCTACCAATGAGCCATGAAGGTTCCATACTAATGTCGATTTAAAACTCGTAGCTTAGATAATGGGAAAAAAAAGCCGATTGGCGGCAGTCGCAATAAACATGGCGGTGTAGGGTGTAGCGTGTGGGGGTTGAGAGAGAGAAAAATTGCAGGTACATGATAGGCGTAGAGAGCAATTGGGTGTGTGGGAGAAGAAAAAAACGACCTCATGTGATTCGTTGTGTCGAAAAAATGGCCGTCGAAGCAACGCCCCCCCTGCGGTACATGATAGATGTAAAGAGCGGAGGGCGGGGGGCGGGCGGGCGGGGAGATCAAAACGACCTCATGTGATTCGTTGTGTCGAAAAAAATGGCCGTCGAGAGCCCCACGCCTACGATAGCAATGGCAGCAACATGTCCAGACTTGAGTTGGAATTCCGAGAATCGTGTGTGACGTCACCATGAATGAACATCTGGTGTTTACTGGCGAGCGGCGTGTGTGATTCTAGGAAATGATGACTCAGCGAAATCGAGACATGATTTGGCCTTGGACTTGTTTATCGCTCCACAGCTTAAGTAAACAACCACATCCGGTAGTTGTTTACCCAAGTTGAAATTCCGAGAAATGTCCACTCAGCATTTTATTACTGCATAGTTTGGGTTTTCCCCCCAGCATATTCAGCGTGGGCAGACGGCGTGGGTCACGTGACCATCGGCGTGGGTCACGTGTCCATCGGCGTGGGTCACATGACACAGAGAGTTCATACATACGTTCACAGCGCGCGCCGACGACATTTGATAGCCTGCCTCCGAAGCAGCAACAAGTGTTTTGTGCTGCTCATCTGCCTCTCGCTCTTCATACAGTTTTATTGTGAGTGCCATTCATTCGTGATTTGCAAAAGGTTAGTAGATTTCACATATGTTTTCGCGAGTGTTTCAAGTGTCTATGCCATTCGATTCAGTTGTTATAAAGTTCATTTATCTCATACAGAGTGTCTCATAAATCGTCATATTTTTCTCATACAGTATACATTGAATTTTTTTGTCACATTTCTCGTACAGAGTGTCTCATAAATCGTCATATTTTTCTCATACAGTGTAGATTGAATATTTTTGTCACATTTCTCTCATACAGAGTGTCTCATAAATCGTCATATTTTTCTCATACAGTATACAATGAATATTTTTGTCACATTTCTCGTACAAAGTGTCTCATAAATCGTCATATTTTTCTCAAACAGTGATTTTTTGCCATATTTCTCATACAGGGTGATTCGAATTTTTTTGTCATATTTGTCTTACAGGGTGAATCACAATAATGTTTTCAGAGAGTTATACAGCGTGTATAAAAAAAAAATAAAAAATCTTCATTATTTTGAAACGTGCATGTTTTTCACAGATGTCTCATCTCGACGAAATTAACAAGGTCTCCTTGGCTTGCAGGAAGGACCTGCACAAACTACAAGAGCTGCCGAAGGACGAACCCAAATTGATCCTCGACGCTCAAACCAAAACTACAAAGTTTGGGGAGTCAATCCTTGTGGAGTTAGAGGACTGCGTAGTATTCCTTCCGAATCGAGTGACTGGAGCATTGAAAGCGAACCTCGACAAATTGACCGAGGCCCAGTACGTGCTAATATACAGGGGTGAAAAGAAAATTGCCAATCGAGCTCATCCGCAGCAGCTGTTTGAGATCGCCAAGGCCTGAAGACGTCGCAGCCGTTGGAAACAGAGAGAGTAAGTTTCTTGTATTTTCATTTGACATTTTTCTTGAAATTTTGTGTTGAATCATGTCATCTGACGCCATTGTTGAACAAAGTGTGGAGATGGTGGCAAAGTTGCTTAAGGCGGTAAAAATCCTCAAAAAGGGCTGTTCCGATGAAGAGTGCAAACATTGGTTGGCCCAATGCCAGCGCACCGCCCGCCTTATTAATAGAGCGATCGCAGCGGTGGAAGGCATAGGCTCTCTGAGAAAATTGCAAACTTTATGTGGTCACTTGAAAATTATCCGAAATTCAATCAAAAATTCACGCCAACAGCCAGTCGTCGTGGGGGAGGGGCTCAAATCAAAATTGACATCTCGAGTAAAGTGGGAGGACTTGAAATCGGCATTTTCTTCGCGTCTGCGCACAGGTATAATTATAAATTTAAAACATAAAGAAATTGGGCAATTTTTCGGGGACGCATTCTCTCTATTCAAAAACAGAATTCAAAATTTATTGAAAAAACATTCACTCATTAAAGTCAATTCGACATTTTGTGGGAAATTCGTGAAAAACTCTTTGAATCAAGAACAAAAAATCGACTTCAAGTATTTCAACACTAAAAACGCTGTGATCGATAGGGGTACAACTTTGAAAGAGTGGTTCTTGGAAAATGTCATCGATCAAATTCAAAACAATTTTTCTGAATTCGCGGACAAAGAGAGCGGATGGAGTCTCGAGAAAATCGTTAGTTTGGAAATAAATATCAACAAATCCGGCATCGGCATCGGTTCATCTTTCATCGAGTTGCCGAAATCTATTGCCAAAAAACGAGCTTGCATCAACATCAAAAATGATGATGATGCATGTTTCGCTTGGGCAATCGTCTCCGCCCTGTATCCTGTTCAATCTGGTAAAAATACTGATAGAACATCGTCATATCCGCATTACTCAAAGGCATTGAATTTGGACGGAATCGACTTTCCCATGAAATTTAAACAAATCACCAAATTTGAACAATTAAATAACATTTCAGTCAATGTGTACACTTTGGAGTTAATTCAGCCGAAGCCGGACAAGGAGGCATTTTTCGTGACTGTTCCAAGTCGACTCACGAAACAAAAATTAGGCAAACATGTCAATCTTCTCCTCATTCAAAATGAATATCACCCGAAATTAAATGATTACGAGGCACCGCCACTGATCGACGATGACACTGACGATTCAGACATAAAATTCCATTATGTTTGGATAAAGGATTTATCTCGCCTACTTAGTGCACAACTCAATAATCATGGTAACAAAAAATTCATTTGCGACAGATGTTTGAATTATTTCACAAGTGAGGAAAAATTGAACAGTCATACTGTTGATTGTCAAAACAAAACACATGTAAAATTTTTTTCCCCCACTACGATCATGTAGAATTTCGCGACTTTGTACATAAAGAAAGAGTGCCCTTCGTAATATATGCGGATTTCGAGTCGATTTTGGAACCGTTCAAAGATGCCGCCGGCGCCGGATGCAATTCTCAAACGGAAAAGTACCAAAAACATATTCCGTTCAGTGCCGGATTTTATTTCAAGTGTGCATATGACGACACTTTGTCATTTTACGATAGCCATCGAGGTCTCGATTCGATGGATTGGTTTGCGGAAAGAATGGGAACCATAGCCAAAATTGTGCAAGCCAAAACTTTGGACATTGTTCCCATGACCGCATCACCTGATGAGGTGAACGCGCCATGTTGCCACATCTGCGAAAAACCTTGGAAAACTGACGACAAAGTTGTCCGTGACCATAATCACTACACGGGTGCCTTTCGCGGATATACGCATGCGCAATGCAACCTGTTATACAAAAAGTCTTTTGTGGTGCCGATCGTTTTCCATAATTTATCCGGATACGACAGCCATTTTATTATTCGAGATATAGCAAAGAGGGGGCGAGTCAGCTTGTTGCCTGTCAACAAAGAGAAATACATATCTTTCACCCAGTATGACGAAAATACAGACATCAAGTTCAGATTCATCGATTCGTTCCGTTTTATGGGCATGAGTTTGGACCATTTGGTTCAGACTTTGACAGTGCACGATTTGAAAATATCCAAACGCGAATTTGCACATCTGACAGCCTCGCAGTACGAATTACTCACTCGAAAGGGCGTATTCCCATACGATTTCATCGATTCGATGGAAAAGTTGGAAGTTGAATGTTTGCCGGCGCTCCATCATTTCTAAAACAAGTTGAACGATTGTCACATTAGCAAGGCAGAATACGAACATGCGCAGAACGTGTGGCAAACGTTCAACTTAAACACACTGGGCGAGTACTCCGACTTGTACATGAAAACAGACATATTGCTCTTGGCTGATATTTTCGAGAATTTTCGAAATATCGGTCACGTGACGTATGGCCTGGACCCCGCGTGGCATTACACCCTACCCGGCTATACGTGGTCGTGCATGTTGAAGTACACCCAGTGCAAGTTGCAGATTTTGAAGGACGTCGACATGCTCATGTTCATCGAGCGAGGAATTCGCGGAGGCATCAGTCAGTGCTGCAACAGGCGCTCCACGGCAAATAATAAATACATGGGTGACAGGTATGACGTCACTCAGCCCTCCACTTATTTGCTATATCTCGATGTAAATAATTTATATGGGTGGGCCATGATGGAATATCTTCCGTATGGGGGATTCAAATGGCTCGAGAATGTTGCCGATTTGAATGTACTCGAGGTGTCAGACACTTCGCCGATTGGCTATATTTTCGAAGTCGATTTGGAGTACCCCGAACACTTGCATGACAAACACAAAGATTTTCCATTATGCGCCGAACACCGTACTCCGCCAGGCTCAAAATTACCCAAATTAATGACCACCCTGTACAATAAGGAAAACTATGTTGTACACTACAGGGTGTTGAAACAAGCACTGACGCACGGACTTGTACTTAGAAAAATTCACAGAGTTCTGCAATTCGACCAATCAGCCTGGCTCAAACCGTACATTGAATTAAATACGAAATTGCGCGCAGAAGCAAAAACCACTTTCGGCAAAAATAACTACAAATTAGCCAATAACGCAGTATTCGGGAAAACGATGCAGAACATACGAAAACATCGTGTAGTGAAAATGGTCTCAAAATGGGAGGGGCGATATGGCGCGAAAAATTTAATTTCCAGCCCGAATTTCAAGAATCGCACCATTTTCGATGAGGACCTCGTCGCTATCGAGATGGCAAAGACGGATCTGTTGTTCAATAAGCCCGTGTACATCGGAATGGCGATACTTGACATTTCCAAGGTGTGCGTGTATGATTTCCACCACGGTTTCATGATGGAAAAATACACGAGCGATCAGTGCAAGTTGATGTACACGGATACTGATTCGCTGATTTACGAGATCAAATCCGATGACATTTATCTAAATTTATTAAAGTCGAACCTGGAAAAATTCGATACAAGCGATTACCCCATCGACAACCCGTATGGGATTCCCCTTGCCAACAAAAAAGTCCCCGGCTTGATGAAAGTCGAAGCGAATGGCCGAATTATGACAGATTTCGTGGGACTCCGTTCAAAGCTGTACACCTATAAGATACAGGGTGGAACATGCGTCAAAAAATCCAAAGGAGTGAAATACAGTGTTGTCCAAAATAAAATCACATTCGACGACTATGTAGAATGTTTGGAAAATCAGCGTGAGAAAGTCACATCTCAACGCTGTATTCGCTCCTTTGCGCACAACGTTTTTAGTGTGAAGCAAACAAAGATCGCTCTCAGCCCCCACGACGACAAGCGCTGTATCCTCCAGGGCTCCCATGACACTCTGCCGTGGGGCCATTACAGTCAATTGGATATTTAACTATGCGCATCTCGCATACAAACGCTTCATTGGCTTAGGAGATGATGATTCGGAACTCGATGACTGATTCAACGCACAAAATCTCGATAAAATGTCAAATGAAAATGCGGAAATTGTGCTCTTGTTTGTTCCCACACATCGTATATCATATAATCAAATGTATATATTAATGTTTGAATAAATCAGCATGTAATCCATGTTTGAATATTATTTCGTTTCACCTCCACATTAAAAAAAAATAAAAAATCCCCACAATTTTTGGGTCATTTCTAAGGTAAAAAAACATACACTTTTTACATCAAAAAAGTATGCATTTTTAGGGTTGAAAAAGTATCGTTTTTTGACGCGAAAAGTGCAAGTTTTTCACCTCAAAAAGTGCCTGTTTTTGGCCTCAAAAAGTCACACTTTTATTGACATGGTGGAAAAAGCTGAGTGAACAGTTTTTGCTTCACTCAGCCACTCAGCTTCAACTGAAAATGACTCACTGAAATCGTACCACCATGTCAATAAAGTGGTCACTTTTTTTCACCCAAATATACATGTATTCTTATGGGAAAATGGTCATTTTTTGATTTAAAAAAATGACCGAAAATTGACATGGTGGAAAAAGCTGAGTGACGGCTGAGTTAAAAAAATGACCGAAAATTGACATGGTGGAAAAAGCTGAGTGACGGCTGAGTGAAAGCTGAGTCACTGCTGAGTGACTCAAAAACGACTCACTGAAACCGTACCACCATGTCAATTTTGGGTGTTTTTTTTACTTTAAAAAGTGTCACTTTTTGACGTCAAAAACATGCTCTTTTTTACCTCAAAAATGAGCATGTTTTTGACTTTTTTTTTGGGACCGAAATAAAACAAATATTCTAAGACACATTTATTTTTAAAAGTGTAGTGATGGGTGCTCTACAAACTGCGCATGTGTCGCACCTGATGGCGCACTGCGAGCAGCTCACCAAATGTCTACATGGCATAAACAATACACTTAGTTCATTGACAAGACAAATACGACAAGTCATCACTGTGTTCTGTGAGTCTATGCTGGCAGCATTGACATCTGTCTCTTTGTCACCTGTCACTCGTCCCTCTGCAGGAGCGCCATCTGTCGGTGGTGGTTGCGAGGTGTCATCTGTCACTTGTCCTTCTGGAGGAACGCCATCTGTCGGTGGTGGTGGTGGTGGTGGCGAGGTTTCATCTGTCACTCTGCTGTCAGCTGACACTCTTGGTTCCGGAGGAACATCATCGCCATCTATCGGTTGGATGAGTTCCTGATTGTGGAAGAATTCACAATGGGGGTTCCATTCACGATGGTCAGCCATAGGATCGTCATGGGGCTGCCATCGGAACCCTTCTACTCGGCACGAAAGACATTTAACTATGTCTTCCGAGCCGGTATACGTAAAACCGGCTTCGGCTAACTTACTTGGAGGAAATGCCGAAGTCCAGCTTCGAAACGTGTCGAGTCGTGACTGCATCTCTCTCTCTATCCGAACACACACTCACTGCATACTGAAATGAAATTGCCAACATTGTTCAATATATACATTTATTTCGATTCATAATCAAACAGTACTTTGTCAGGCAAATAATATAGGCATTCACGAAAACATAGATGTTTATCATCTTTGGACGATATAGTACACAAATTTATAGCCTCGTCAAATGTCAAATCATTGTTTCTAGCAAGAACTCTGGCACTAGCTAATATATCATGGTAATATTGACAAAAGTTCATATTCAATAAATATTCAAATCTTCCCGCCAACACTGTGACATCCAAATGCAGGATTTCCTGGATTTCGAGCTCCGTCAAGTAGAAGTAGGTGTCATCTTTGGAAACTCGCACTGTTGCACTATTTCCATAAGTGTGTAATTCCAAGTCCATGACATCATCCCAATCGAGTTTGATTTGGGCGGTCTTGTTGTAGGCCGCATTCGAATCAGCTCGGTTATTGTAAAGCCGATTAATGGCTCCCACGAAAATGGCCCACTCGAACATGCTGAAAGGCAGGCTGAAGGAGATGGTGTGCGGGATTGTGCACACAAGTCTCACTGCAGGCACGAAACTTCGAGCAACACTTATTCCACATTGCACAGACAAAATTGATGTGTTTCGGAACTCGTAGGTGGCGCTGCACACGTAAAATCGTTCCTTCTTGATGGCGTCTTTGTACATGTCACAAACACGGTCCAAATCGGCAACACGTTCTGCCCACTCTCTTGATGATGATGATGACTCCGAAGAATCCTCCTCGACAGACACTAGGGACGAAGACATCGACTCGTAATCGGACGTAGGATCGTTAGACTCGAACTGCACTCCACCAAGCATGATGATCGACTGACTCATCGTGCCGCTGAACGGTTTGAAATATTTCGCAGCCGGCTGGAGAGAGGGAGAGAGAGACGAAAGGCCCCCAATTTTATGCGCTAATGTGTCTATTTTCCATTGAATTACAAGCGATTTGTCGAATCTATCCAGGAATTGTGAGTACTATCAAAACCCAACCATTTCACCAGGACTTTTCGGCCTTTTCGTCTAAAGATTTTTTCCACGAGATAGACGTCGGGATTCTTCGTCTTTTGCAATTCCTGTTCGTAGAAAGCGCCGCTGATTGGTCGCCCCTCCAAGTCCTCCAGCAAGTACGTGATTGGTTGGGTGATTTTCACTTTGACGACTTTAAAAATTTCAGTCGTCCAATTGGGTGTATACCCCTTCTCGAACACATGTTTGGCCTTGCTAATTCGCACAAAGTCTCCAATTTTGAACTTTTTTTGGCCAGCTCGTCCCACATAATCATACGCATACTTGTACACTTTGTCTTCATTGTCTTTGGTGACGTCACAGGGTTTCATGCCGATCGTCCGATGTTTGCGCTGATTGTAATTTTTGGCAATGTCCGGTAAAATGTCCAGCCACTTGTAGGTGCCGTTCAAACTGAAATATTTGAAGAGTTTTTCTTTTAGCGTGCGTATCATTCTTTCCGCAATAGCTGCTTTGATCTTCGTGTACGTGCTGTAGTGTTTGATGTTGTACTTTTTCATGAGGGCCTGGAAGCTGGCGTTGTAGAATTCAGTACCCAAATCAGATTGTAGGAACGTAGGACTTCTGTTCGCTTTCGATAATATGTCCCCCATCGCTTCGGTGACGTCTCGACCACCTTTGGTCTTCAAAGGCCGCACCCATAGGTATTTCGAGAAGGTGTCAATCACCACGAGAATATAATTGTAGTTCTTATTGACTTTCGAGTATTTTTGAAGGTCAGTCAAGTCCATCTGCCACAGATCGTCGATTCCTTTGATGATGGTACGTCTGCGGGGAAATCTCTTTCTGGCCGGAGCATGGAGCTCATCGACCAATTGCTTTTTGGCTGCGGACGACTCCATTTCTCCCAAACGACTACGCAATGCTAATGCGCAGCTCCATTGTTATACTCTGTACTTAAGTCCAGAATCGTTGACGTTCTCGACATTTCTTCAATCTGCTTTTTCAAAGTATCGTGTTTTTTCAACGAAAGTGTCATGAATTTCATAACTCGAATGTCCAAGGCCTCGTGAGCGTGTTTCTGCGCATCCAATTCTGCTCTGAGCTTCACTATGACGTCATCAACGTAGTTTTTGTTGACAACATCATTCGGAGTAGTTGGCGTTTCGACATTACATATTTTCACATGTTCAGCGTC
The DNA here is from genome assembly GCA_958298965.1 of Chrysolina haemoptera. Classification (NCBI taxonomy): domain Eukaryota; kingdom Metazoa; phylum Arthropoda; class Insecta; order Coleoptera; family Chrysomelidae; genus Chrysolina; species Chrysolina haemoptera. The sequence goes on along the minus strand of OY282585.1, from coordinate 22,393,219 downwards.
AATGTCCCCGTTTGCCGTGTAGTTGAGTATGACACCGGGGAAATGATAAGGCTGCTGCTGAGCGCGGCGAGCTGAGGAACTTTGACCGAACTTGTTGATGCTCATGATGGAACTGTGGGGTGCGAAACATCGACACTTGTATTTATCGAATGTATCCAGCCTCTCTCAGCTCATTGATGATGGCCACGATCTCGTTGTCGGTAGAGGTGCTGCCAGCATTCTTAGCTGCGACGAGTAGCCTATATCTGTCAACTAGCTCGTTGACATCGTCCCAATACACGTATTCTACAGGCCTCGTATTATATGTCAATTGATCTGGGATGGAGCCTCCAACACGACCACCACCACCACCAGCCTTTTTCTTAGTGTCAGATGAGACTATGAACATTGGTCGAATTATATTCTCGTATTTGGCTATTTGGGAAGGATTCAGCCTACCTTTCGTATCTAAATGGGCACCTGTACTCATCAAAATTTGCTTGTATGCCACCAAGTCTTGTCTCTGGTATTTCGGATTCTTGTAGAAAATCAAACTATATAATCCCGGAGTACCCTGGTATGTTTCGCCATCAATGCGAATGTCCCCCGTATCTTTATCCAAGTCCATCAACTTGTTGCCGAGTATCCATTGCGCTCTGGGTCTTCGTAAATGGGGCCGTAGATGCTACTTCGGGGTAAACTTCCAGCAATTCTCCATCATCCTCCTCATCGTCGTCGTCGTCAGACTCATAGTCATCTGTGTGATAGCTGTCTTCGTCTTCTTCTTTCTTCATGGTGGTGGTGGGGGAAGGGGTCCTCGATGATGGCGGTTCTTGTTTCTCTTCTTTTTTCACCTTCAGCTGTCGTCGCTTAGGTGGTGGGGGCATTGCTGCATTCAGTCTCTTCAGCGGCACCGGGATGGGTTTGAATAATTTATTCAGCGCTTCATCCTGCTCGGATTTGCCGAGTTTCAAAGACAAATACTTTTTTCGAACAACTTTCGCCAACTGACTGACTTGACGTTTTCGTTCGACTTTGGCAATTTCGGAGTCGACACGTGATGTAGTCGGTGCCATTGCTACACACAGAATGACATATTCGAGACACTACATTTGAATATATCTGTCAAAACCCAGTCGATAGCGCCCTTTGGATACATCAAAGTCTTTGGCTATGACCAAACATCCGAATTTTTCCTTCCAACAGGTGGCGCACATGCGTCGAAATTCATCGAAGGTGTAGTCCGTAGAGACGTGCTCGTCAAAGGCGTGCTTCAGGTTCACATCGTCTTGCCGAAATAGCACTATAATGTTGCAATTGTCTCTGATCAACTGTTTGGGTATTTTCGAGTAGGTTTGACATAAATATGCAACGTCCACGGATTTATGACGTCCCGTGGCATAGTACTCTCTGATTTTATCCTGTTTGTCGCACGAAACATCATCAAATATAAAAATTGAGTGCTCCTTTGCCATTGACGGCTCGATAATCTCCTCGTTGTCCCTGTATGGATAATAGCCCACTCCTTTGACTTGTTTCAATACATCGTGCAACAGCTGATATTTCGGCTGGTACAGTGATTTTGAATATACGTAGACATTCTCGAAGCGGGCTCCGTTCGGGCTGAATAACAAACTCAGTACAGCGTTGGTCTTGCCACATCCGCTGGGACCACAAAATATCGCTCGAAATGAATTCGGTAGCAGAGGACCGTGTTTGCGCACAACATTCAAGTTGCCGCCACCTACGAAATCCAAATTGGCTATTTCCAGGGTCGGCTCTTGTTGCACCACTTTCATTGTATATTTGGAGAAAAAATGTTACATGTGACCACGCCCACATCTGGCGTTCGACTGACAGTTCGAGTGCTCGAGCGGCGGCTATGTAAGTAAGTGTGCAACACCAATCGCGTCATTGTCATGCTAACCTTCGAGCACGAAGGTCGTGGAGTGGTTAACTCTGTGATAAATCGTCTGCCATTCGAGCTACATCTGCCCGGATACCAATACTGCGGACCTGGCACCAAATTGAAGAAGAGGTTGGCACGCGGAGACGCTGGTGTGAATCCCCTAGACACTGCTTGCAGATCACACGATATCGCATACTCGCAAAGCAACTCTCTGGACGATAGACACAAGGCTGACTGGGTGTTGGAAAATCGAGCTTGGGAACGTGTCAAGTCCAAAGACGCGAACATCGGCGAGAAAGCTGCAGCTTGGCTAGTCACCACAACTATGAAGGCGAAGCGTAATTTGGGCATGGGTATGAAGTCATCATCAATGGCCTCTGCTTCTGGTGCAAAACAGTCAACGAAAAAGAGGTCGTTCAAGAAGGATGTTGTGTCGAAAATCACCAATCATCTGCGGAAGGCACTGAAACCTGAACAACTCAAAGATATGAGTGCGAAGGCTCTGCGAAAATCCTCGTTGGTAGCACTGCGTGCAGCCCGAGCTCAAGTCAAAAAATTGGGCGGTCGCAAAAACATCAAAGTACCTCGAATAATACCTTTCGAAGCAAAGAGTGGAGGTGTGCTGCCTTTGCTTCCCATCTTCGCAGCTTTGGGAGCACTGGGATCGTTGGCTGGTGGTGCCAGCACCATAGCCAGGACCATCATCTCCTCGAAAAACGCTCAGAAGAAATTAGATGAAGAGAAGCGCCACAATACTGCGATGGAGAACATCGGAAAGCAGGGATCTGGCCTGTTTATGCGCAAAACAAGTCGCGGAGGCTATGGTCTTTTCCTCAAGAAGTTTGCAAAAAACTCCCAGTGAAGCTGCCCAATAGCAAGCGACCTTTGTACGATGTGGACTTGGTCAAGTATGCCAAACGTCTGAAAATTCCTAATTTCGTTTGGGTTTTCATGCGCGACAATCTACCTCAATCTACGCCCATGTACAAAGAGTGCGCCATTGTCAATCTGGACTCGATAAAAAATCGTGGAACGCATTGGGTAGCTTACGTGAAAAGTGGACTTTGTGTGAAATACTTTGACAGTTTCGGTAATTTGAAACCGCCAGTGGAACTCGTACGATATTTAAATGGCGGTGGAAATGTGAAAATCTACTACAACAACGATCGCTATCAGACATTCGATCAAGCAAATTGCGGCCATTTGTGTCTGAAATTCCTCTACGATCAAACTCAACACAACGATGGATAGGGTCGTCAACAAAAAGACAGTGACCTTTAATGAAGAGCGCAATACGGTTCATTATATGGTTGTGTGGCGATTTGCGTACAACACTTCGCGCAAATCCGATTGGCAGCGTATGGCTATAAACAGGATCCGTTTCGCTAGGCGAATCTCCAAACTTGCCTACATAATTGACCCCATTTTGTATGTGGAACACAGGGAGCGAGTGTGGAAGTCTTTAAATGAGAGTGCATAACCCCCAAAGTGTCAGTCATGTCTTTGCTGTTCACCCTGACAGGTCACACATCTACGCTGACCGCAGACTTTGCTCCGCCAATTCAATTGGACGAACACAGCTCTTACGGCTTGGCTTTGATTGGTTTTCATTCGTACAACAGCATACCGAACATAACCAAGGGGAAGTTCTATTACTTTGCCAACGGAGCGCCATCTGTTAGCACCATCAGCATACCCACTGGCTGTTACGAAATAAGCGACATTGCCAAGTTTATTCACAAACACATCGGCAAACCGAGAGAGGTGAAGAAGAAGAAAAGAGAAGTGGACATCGACAGAGACAGCAACAATAACGCTAAGGCAGCAGTGTTCTCTCTCAAACCCAATACCAATACGCTACAGTGCGAAATTTATAGCAAGTACCACACCATAGACTTCACTCCAGAGGACTCTATCGGACGATTGTTGGGTTTCTCACCTCGAATTCTCCCAGCTGGAATCGTTCACGTGTCTGACCTGCCCGTCAACATAGTCAAAGTGCGAACAGTTCACATTGACAGTAACGTCACATCGGGCGCTTTCTTCAACAACCGACCCTCCCATACGATATACGAGTTTGCCGTTCGAGAAGATCCCGGATTTGCCATCGACGAGACTCCCTCGAATCTCATCTACCTGCCTGTGAACAAGACGGAGATACACAACATAACCTTGAATATTCTCGATCAGGACTTTTGTAGTGTGAATTTCCGTGGAGAAACCATCATCGTACGACTGGTGTTGCGCAAGCTGTCAAATGGGGTTGGTTTTTGATTGGAACGACAACCAACAGCATAAAAGTACTGAGAGCGCAGACGTCAGTTCAGTCGCGCAGACGCAGTCAACGAGAGCACACATCAATCATACGCTCTCTCTCTCGAGCATAGAATTCCTCATATCTCAAGGGCATCATGTTGTCAAAACAAGTGTTCGACGTGTACAATCATCCAAAATTCGATGAATCCATCCAGAGAGTGGAGACTCGAACGTACCACCCGTACGTCAAATGCTTCCAAAATAATGACATTGTCGAAATCGTCATTCAGCAAAGTGACACATGGATTCTGATGAACGACGCTATTGTCTGTATAGAGGGCACTCTAGTCAAAACCGCAGGAGATGGCAATGTGCGATTCGTCAATAATGCTGGAGCATTTTTCTTCGAATCAATGTATTATGAAATCAACGGCAAGGAGGTGGACTCTGTTCGCTTGCCGGGTATAGTGAGCACCCTGCGAGGATACACTTGTTACGCAGACGCCGATTCTCGACACTTGGCCACCGCCGGATGGACGTATCCAGGTGGAGCTATTCGCAACGCCAACGACGGTTCGTTCGCCATGTGGATTCCGCTTAAACATCTGTTTGGCATATTTCACGACTACAGATATGCCACAATCGGACGACAGTGCATTCGTTTGGTGAGAAGCAGAAACGACAACAACTGCATGGTTATAGAGGAGATTGCGAATCCGCAGGTCGCAACCACAGCCACCCTGACGATCAATAGCATCGTGCTCAAAGTCAAAAACGTCATTCCCAATGACGATATTCGCTTGCAGCTGCTGCAATCCATAAAGACCGACAAACCTGTGGTTATCTCGTTCCGCAAGTGGGATATGCACGAACTGCCTGCACTCACGTCTGGTTCCACCAAAGAAATATGGTCTGTCAAAACTTGTACGGCAGTGGAGAGCCCCCGATTCGTCATTGTCGCCTTCCAAACAAATCGAATGGACAATATTGAACGAGATACCAGCTACTTTGACCACGTTGACATCAGAGACATACGCCTAACGTTGAACAGTGACAATTACCCGCATGAACGCATGCGCTTGCAATTTGACAGAAACAACTTTGTGGAAGCTCATCGCGCCTATACGGAATTCTACCCAAGCTATGCGAATTGTTCCCAGAAACGCCCTCTGCTGGATTACGATGCATTCAAGGATCGAGCCGCCATCTTCGTAATCGATTGCTCACGGAGAGCGGAATTCATGAAATCGTCCACCGTCGATGTCAAACTTGACATAGAAGCCACAGTTGGGTTCCCAGCTAATAGTCGTGCGTACTGTGTAATAGTGCACGATTACGTCATAGAACACTTGCCTTTAAGTGAGATCGTTCGTCGTCTGTCATAAGACACAAAACACTTCAAGTCATACGTCATCTGTCATATGCCTGCAAGATCGGCGGGGGAGCGCTGGTTGAATGCGCGTCGCAAGGAAGCATAAGCCTATGGATAGGAAAACAACAAGAAGAGAGTGGGGGTGGTGGGGGAATCCTCTCTCCGCACAAGCATAGACAGGTTTACCGTTGCCGTCAGCGCAGTTCACAGTCAGACTTCCACGATGAAACTTGTAGCGTGCGATATACAAGGTTTCACCATAGCCGGCGAGTTCCAGCCAAAAGAACTCGCAATCACCGACGGTCAGTGCACGAATCACTGCATTTTCAAACCGGGGGTGCCGTTCCGAGCCCTGAGTGTCGCTGACAAACAGCAAGTGCGATACCTCGAAAGAAATCATCACGGAGTGCCATATTCCTCCGGGTGTATCGACTTGGAGGAGTCCCTCGCCGAAGTGCTCCAGCCCATTGCCGATGCCGACTTGGTCTATGTGAAAGGCAGCCAGAAATTTGATTTTCTCTTGAAATACGTTAACACATTAACCTCGAAGAAACCTCACATCGTCGATATTGGGGCCACCACCAACATCACGCTACAAGTTCCATTATTCGAGAAAGTGGCCCCGCTGTACCTCCATCATACTGCCGCAGTATCCAACAACGAAGTTCACTGTGCCCTGAGACATTGCTTTACGGTGTGGTCATGGGTCTCGAATCAATTGATATGGTAGTGGATGGCCCCAATAACAGAGGCGGTGCCCCCGGAGACTCCATACAGCGTCACATAGACAATCTAAGGATTTTTGAAGTGCCAGATCGCTGAATACGAGAACAAAATAGAGACTTTCAAGCGATTCAGTAACATACACATCAACGATGGCAAATGGGTTTTCACCGAGGGCCGAAAAGACAGCTCATCACCGCCCCCACGAGCCGCCAAAGCCGCCACGAGCCACGACGAGCCACCGCCGCTGAAAAAACGACGTATTATTTGATTTTTCATATGTATTGTAATTATAATTATCATTTTATTTGTTAATCAATAGATGTATTAAACGAATTTTCTGGAATTTCATTTTGTTGGATGAATGACAGAGAGCGAGAGCGAGTGACAGTATATCTTTCCATCTTATTTCACTTTGCGGGGAAATGTGCACGCCTTTCCTCACAAAAATGAAATAAGTTCGAAAAATATACAACGAGAGAGAGAGAGAGACATTTCGTGTGTTTGTTTCAATATGGTTTCAATCACATACACACACATGAAATGTCTTTCGAGAAATTTCTCTGAGAGTACGTCGGTGAGTTGTAGACACTGATAAATATGTGCGTATTTTCCCCCATATATTGCGCAATGTTTATCAGTGTGCTCCGAACCACCGCCATTTTTTTTTTCTCTCTAAAGGTGTAAGTGAGTGAGTTGTACACTGATGAATATATGTGCGTATTTTCCCTATATATTCATGTGACATGCGCATTGTTTATAGTGTACTCCGAACTACCGCCATGTTGACAGGCTACGTAATTTTGACAGCTGTCCTGTCGAACGTACTGTACATTAGCCCACCTTACGAGGCAGGCGAAATTCTTGTTTCTTTTTTCAATCAAAACAATCAACAAATGAATAAATGGACTAAAATGTCGCAAGATCTCATGAACGATGGATATTTGTCTGTGCTAAAGGCCGAAATTCCTCCAAATGCCAAAGCATACAAACTGAGAAAAGTCTTTCGCAACAACACTTGCGAAGACACTCGTATGATGCCACTAGCATCGCCGACAGAGGTGATGACGACCACTCAAACGACGCCTAATGTGCCCCGAATGCAGATGTCGACGACGACGCCGACGAGTTCCTGCCCAAAAGACGTCTATGACGGACTCATGTTCTTTGTGAGTTTGGCGCTGATCTACCAGTTGGGCGAGTCATTCTACAAGTTCCTGATTTTAATCAAGCAGAGATACGCAATTGCCAATGAAAATGAAAATACTTATATCGATTATGGTACTGATGTGTAATTTTCAAGCGAAAAATAAATGATTTTTCACTGTATTTTTGCATTTTTTTATTTCAAGTCTCAACACGAACAAAACAATCTTGAATTCCCTGAATTCGTTTGTTTATTCAACTCTCTCTCTGTGTCGAGTCGAGAGAGCTACGTGACAAACGAATAACCTTGGAAAAATCTCCCAATATTGCGTTTCATTTGATTTCCAACAAATAAGTCTCCTCCGAGTAACCTCGAATCTTGAATCCCCCCGCCGCCCCGCCCGTAGCATCCTGCCCCGCAGCTATCCGCGTCATTCTCAAAGACAAAGACACAAAAAAACCCGATGAGTTAGAGTGAGATGCCAAACATGTCTTAGTTCGCTGAGTCATCATTTCCTAGAATCACACACGCCGCTCGCCAGTAAACACCAGATGTTCATTCATGGTGACGTCACACACGATTCTCGGAATTCCAACTCAAGTCTGGACATGTTGCTGCCTGTTCTAAGTCGAGAGAGATGCTTCGGCGGCCATTGCTATCGTAGGCGTGGGGCTCTCGACGGCCATTTTTTTCGACACAACGAATCACATGAGGTCGTTTTGATCTCCCCGCCCGCCCGCCCCCCGCCCTCCGCTCTTTACATCTATCATGTACCGCAGGGGGGCGTTGCTTCGACGGCCATTTTTTCGACACAACGAATCACATGAGGTCGTTTTTTTCTTCTCCCACACACCCAATTGCTCTCTACGCCTATCATGTACCTGCAATTTTTCTCTCTCTCAACCCCCACACGCTACACCCTACACCGCCATGTTTATTGCGACTGCCGCCAATCGGCTTTTTTTCCCATTATCAAAGCTACGAGTTTTAAATCGACATTAGTATGGAACCTTCATGGCTCATTGGTAGCGCACTCGGCTGCCATGCCAATAGGCGTGGGTTCAAGCCCCACTCGGGGACAAAAACATTTTTTTTTTTCTTCCGCAACCCTCCCCCCACCTTCTTCGGCGTTGGGTTTGCTGAAGAACTTCGCCGAAGAACCAAAATGGCGGAGATCTCGATGGCCAGATGCCATCGAGAGCGAAAATTCAAATTAATGAGGCGAAATCCGCCTTGACATACTACTAACGTCGATATTCTAATACAAATGATAAATTGTACCAAATTTCGCATTGAAATATCGTTATAGGAATGTGAGGGAGGCGCCTAAGGTACATTACAATAATAATAGTGATTTCAATTCTTGATATTGTTTCCGATTCTAAACAACTTTTCTAATTAAATTTCTTTCATAATATCAAAAATAAGGGTAGATTACTCTTGATCTAAATTCTTATTTTTTTTCTCCCCTGTACACCGGTTAGAAATTGATAATGTTGATACCTCAAATATAAGTTTTTCGCGAAGCACCAACTTTTATGAAGAATAAAATTTTCTGACAAGTGTATAATAAAAAAGTTTCCCATCTGGTGCAAATTTTTTAAACTCATTATATACCAATTCCAGTCTTATATCACTATTCTTTTTGTACGGCATAGAGTTCTTCTTGATTATTGCTATACTAACTAATATATTATATTCATGCCGTTAAAAACAAATGACCATCACAATTTCCAGAGGGAAATAAATTTTCCAGGGCAGTCACATGTTCCACGAAAAATGTAAGGCATAACAAAAAATTAAATATTTTCATAAAATAGTATTAATATCATTGAGTTTGGTGTTGTGTCAAATGACCCAAACTCTACTAATTAGGGTTAGGGGGTTAAGTGCGGAGTTTCCCACCCCTGTACCGGCAAATATGTACGGCATTGCTAAAAAATGAATCTATGTAGTTATACAAATTCAAGGATATGAATGCCGTACAGTAACAAATCACCTGAAGTCATAACAAAAATTTGGGGAAAATAAAAAAAATTGCTGGCTCTCAGCTCCGTTCTTTTTGTACGGCATTAGGTCCTAGTCGATTATTTTTCCGTGATCTTATCATCTTTGGTCGAAAAATCCAATTCTGAATATAATTCATGCTGGGTCAAATGACCCCTCCAAAATTGGCCTGGGCTTGTAGCCTATTATGCTCCGGGGGATATTGAGTCTGTTGTGGAGAATGAGAAGTGCCGAATATATTGGAACTACTCATTCCCCACCCTCAGGCAAATACAAGTCAGTAAGCCTGATGTAGTCCTCCTTGACAATCAAAGTAAGACGATTTTCGTCATGGAGTTTCCGGCTCCTGGCGAAACAAACATCGTCCGAGAAGAGGAGGAGAAACGGACTAAATATCGAGGCTTACCCTTTGAACTCCGCAGGCTCTACCCAAACCATTCTGTTAAAATGGTGGTTCTGATTGGTGGACCCTATTTTCTTCAGCCTCCATTATTTCACTATCACGTCCTCCTACTATTTTATCATGATTCTTCACAGCTGAATTCTTACACTTCTTAATAAAGTTAATGAAGTTCAGAATAGTTCTTCTTAAGGATGCTTTTCCTTTGTTGTTTATTCTGTCATTTTTGTTATAGCAGGTTCTCCCCAAGTGGTTGTTGCATTCAAAGGCCATGGTATTTTGATAATTACTGGCATGAAGGTGCTTAATAGAGGATACATTTTTTTGATATGAATTCATTGCAGGTTTTGAAGTTGTAACTATAAGGTTCAGTGATAATCAAGGTATTTGTATTTGAAAGTTAATATGTCGTCTACTAAATGCATTTCCATAGTATTGGGCCATAGGATCACAAAGTCATTTTTTATGAAATCGGTAGCATTATCCATGGCTGTCTTCAACAACATCGCATGAGCTAATCATACATTTACTCAGATGCCTTGCGGTGCCCGATCAAATAGAGTGAGATGCATTGAACAACTGATGCCGCTCTGGAGGACTCGCTTCACCATAAGATCTGGTCAAGTCAAGAGTCCCAAAAAGAGCAGGAAATCTTCAGAGGGGGCGTATTTCAGGGAGACTCTCTCAGTCCTCTTCTCTTCTGCATCTCACTATTGCCATTGTCCGTTGCACTCAGGATAACCTGTGGATACAACTGCGGCATCCCCAGCAGCCGGAGGTATTAGGTCACCCACTTATTTTATATGGATGACCTCAAACTGTATGCTTCTGGAGAAAGCGACCTACTTCAGTCCTTAAGGGTGGTGCAAGAGTACACGCGTGCTATCGGAATGGAGTTCGGGATTGACAAATGTGCCACGATTCATCTCAAAAGAGGACGATGCGAGGGATACGGAGAGGATGTCCAGCTCGTTGACGGAAGCATCCTACATCATCTTGATGGCGGAGAGACGTATACCTACTTGCCACTTGGAAGTGGAGCAACGCCGCCAAGAGGTGAACACAGTTAAAAACTCTCTCCGCAGCAAGTATCAGCACAAACTCCGACAGATCTGGTCATCAGAACTGTCGGAAAAGAACAAAGTTGCTACGACCAATATGCTTGCCGTTCTGATTCTACTCTACTCATTTGGAGTAGTAAAAAGTATTAAAACTCGAAAAATTATGCATCTTCATAGGAGCTTGCATCCTAAATAGTCCGTTCCACGGGTATACTTCCCCAGACAACTGGGGGCCGGGCACTTTCGAGTTTGGAGTATCTACATAACAGAATGGTGCTGGATGGAGCCTGTAAAATCATCAGAAGTTCAGATCCCCTTCTCTGCGTGGTCCGCGACCATAAAAAAGCCGGGACTGGAGCCCGTTCAGCAAAAAGCTCACATCACATCCTGCAGCTGCACAAGGATAAGCCAATGCATGGGGTCTTCTTCAAGAACATTGAAGACCTTGGCTTATCCAAAAACCTGACCTTTGCTTTCCTCAGGTCAAGTGAGCTGAAGTCGGAGACCAATGGATTCATAATGGTTTGCCAGGATGGTGTCTTCTACACCCTTGTCTACCGTAGCCGCGTGATGGGTATAGAGATCCCCTACACTAGATGCAGAGCGCGTCGTGGGGCGTCTGAGACCCTTATGTATTTGCTGTCAGCATGTCCAGCATATGCGGTCTCAGCCTATACCCTCAGGCATAACGCGGCCTCACGAGTGCTGTACTACCATCTACGACACTCGTACGGTATAGACGAGACACCGGTGTTGTCTTATGCTCCGGGGGATATTGGGTCCGTTGTGGAGAATCTGATGTAGTCCTCCTCGATCATCAAATTAAGACGATTTTCGTCATGGAGTTTTCGGCTCCTGGCGAAACGAACATCGTCCGAAAAGAGGAGGAGAAACGGACTTATGGAGACTTACTCTTTGAATTTCGCAGGCTTTACCCAAACCATTCTGTTAAAATGGTGGTTCTGATTATAGGGGTCCTTGGTGGTATGATGGACACACTGCTCTTGAATTTAAAAATCATACCGGCTTGCCATAATATGGCAGAAATTTCAGCCGGACGAATGCAGAAGGCCGTCATCCTTGGTTCACTCCGTCTGCTCAAGGAACATGATTCTCGGACCCAGTAATTACTTACCCCTCGGACGAGGGAAGTGGTTATCATGGTAAACGATCCAGCGCGCCCTCTGGATTCATCGGAACTTTATTCAACAACAATGCTACAGTTTTTGAAATGTGGGTGAACATATGAAGAAGTTTGAAGAAAACGATAAGTATAAATGTACTTGTTTTGTTATGCACAAAAACATTGAAAAAAATTAGCCTAAAATACATTAAAAGGTAATAGTCCATACTCGAAGTGGTAGACCAAGTTTTTTTGGAAAAGAACACAAAGTCGTCTCCACAAAGATGTCTCCACAAAGATTTTAATAAGAACAGGATAGAAATCCTTAAAGACATGTTTCGAACATATATATGTTCACCATCAGTTTGGTACAAAATTCATAATAGAGAGAAGAATGTGTGGAGAGAAAAATAGTATAGAATACAAAATATAGGCACTAAGAGTACAAGATGTAAGATTTCAATACGAGATAATTTGAATAAATGTACTACTTTACAAGGTCTAAAGGATTATTATAATTTGGAAACTCCGTTCAATACATGATATATACAGTCCACATCTATAAGGAGAATCAAGAAGTACATCATGTACTCTTAGTGCCTATATTTTGTATTCTATACTATTTTTCTCTCCACACATTCTTCTCTCTATTATGAATTTTGTACCAAACTGATGATGTACATATATATGTTCGAAACATGTATTTAAGATAGGATTTCTATCCTGTTCTTAATATTTAAGATAGGATTTCTATCCTGTTCTTATTAAAATCTTTGTGGAGACGACTTTGTTCTTTTCCAAAAAAAAATAAAAAATTAAAATACATTAATTCTCAATATAGAATATACCCGCTGACATAATAATTCAATATACACATATATACATATATAGTGTTTAAGATTTCAAATAAGGTACGCATGTAAAAGTTATGGAATTAAAAGAACAGCACACATTTTTTACAATTTAAAATGTATGGATCATTATAATTTTTTTTTCAACTTTCTACTCGAATAGTCGTAGCAGCATAGTTTGTTTGCTTTGAAGTATGTGTTTCTTGAATGCCCCTCTGAAGCTATTGATATTTTCTATAGATTTTATCATTTCAGGAATCTTATTGTAGAGTTTAGGAGCAAAATAGGTATAAGAGCGTTGAACAACGACCCTAACCATTAGAGGTGTAATAAATTGATTTCGTTGGCGAGTATTGTACTAATGAGAAGTAAGCAATGCTGTGTGTTTGCTTGCGTGATATTTAATACTGGAGCATAAAAAATACAATTGTCTTAAATCCAACATTTGCGTTTCGGTGTATAGATCATCAGAAGGATATCTATTATTCCTGGAAAATATCAGTTTTAAAAAACGCCTTTGCATAACTTCGATAACATGAATGTGAGTATTCAGAGCTTCACTCCATACTGCGATTCCATAGCGAATGTGACTTTCCACAAGAGAATAATGCAAAGTATTTAAGTACTTCAGAGGCAGGATTTCTTTGAGCTTCCTCAATTTGAATAAAATAGTTCTCAGTTTATTGACAGTATATTTAATATGTAAATCCCATTTTAAGATGAGTATCAATAATTATTCCCAAATATTTCACTTTATGCTCTTGTTCAATATGGAAGGGTGTATCAGTACTGATCGTTAGGTGTTCTAATGGAGGCATTCCAGCGGAATTACAGCAGAATGGAAGGTAATATGTTTTTTAACATTAACAGTATATAACTTTTTATCCAAACAACGTTTCACAAGGAAAAATAAATTCCGCTTCAGTTTTAATTTTCAGTGAATTCCAGTCATCAGCTTTATAAGAGATGGCTGTATCATCTGCGAATCTGATGATATTTCCTCTGTTATTCAATGAAAAAATTTCGTTGATATATATATTGAATAAAGTTGGTCCCAGCACAAAACCTTGAGGTACGCCACAGTCGACCTCCATTTCACTACTCAATACGTCATCAATTCTTCCTCTGGCTTCTTCCCGTAAGATAACTTTCAAATAATTATAAGATATTACAACGCACTTCAATATCCTCTAAAGACTATAGTATGATTGACAGTATCAAAGGCTTTCGATAAGTCTATGAATATGCACACATATACTTTCATTCAAAACATCGGTAACTTTTGATGTCAACAGAATAGCATCTTGGGTTGAGATGTTTTCTCTAAATCCAAATTGGTTGTTTGAAATGATTTTATACTTATCAATATATAAAATAAGCCTTCTTTTCTTGATGATCTTTTCAAATATTTTCGAAAGGTGCGTAACCAAATGTATTGGACGATAGTTTGTAATAATAGATGAATCCCCCTTTTTTAGAAATGGAATAATGATAGATTTTTTTGAAGTCAGTGGGGTATATCCCTTCTTCCACACATCTATTGAGAATATGAGTTAGAGGATCTACAATGTAAACTGATATTAGTTTTATATATTCCGCTTTTAAATCATCACACCCTATTGCCTTGTTATTCTTGAGCTGTAAGATTATACTTTTTAGTTCCCGCGAGTCAATTGGTTCAAAAACAAATGAATTCAGTATGGATGACCTTTTTATTTCAAAATTTGTGTCGTTTTTTATCTTCCTAGCAAGAGTTCTGCCCGTTTCTACGAAGGCTGTATTTAATGCAATTTGCAGTTTATCTGTTAGAATTTCATTATTTGAAGGATTTTTTTATTTTATGTATAACTAGTACCTACACTTTTGTTTTTTTTGTATTCGATATTTGTTTAGTAACATCCCATAAAATTTTAGAATTATTATGATTTTTATCAATTTGTTTTTTATAAAAATTTGATTTTGCCTTGTTTATAAGTGGGGTGAGCTTATTTCGATAGATTTTATATTCTTTGTTCGGATCATCATTCTGCAGTTGCTTCTGCTTTTCCCGAAACATTTTGTTTTTTTTTTTTTGTTGATGGAATTGAGTAACCTATTTGTCACCCAAGGTGCTATTTTAGTGGTTTTTCTTCGTATTTGGCGCCTCTCTGTTCATGTTTCTAGAGCATTTATGGTAATTTTGATGAATTTTTTCGTTGCAGTGTCTGGACTTTGTACAGAGTAGACATCACCCCAGTCAATGTTACTGAATATATCAAGTATTTAATTTTCATTCTAACATTTCACAAATTTTTTTATATTTTAATTTGACCTTTGCCTCTCCAGCAAACACGTCCGTATAGTGATCTGTTATTGACGTTTTTAGTATGATAGGAATAATGTTCATTCAAATCAGGAATTTTGGAGTTGATGACGACATGATCCAAACAGGTTTTACTGTTACCTTGCTCCCTAGTCGATGCGTTTATCGTAGAGGTGTATCCAAATTCATTCATCGTGTTTAAATATTCAGCAATATCATTGTCATCGGGATTCAACAAATCAATATTGATATCTCTTAAAAACAGAGAGACATCCGTGTGATCAGGATTGTTTTCGAAATAATTAAATAGGTTAACATTGAATTCTCTTATATTGAAGTTGGGTGATCTATATAGGGTTGTTATGAGACATGTATTTTTTATGCCAAGATTGATTTTGATTCTAAGTGCCTTCACTTCATTAGATATATCTACTGTTTCATGTGTGAAATTATAGCATGATTTGATGTATGCAACTATCCTATCATTTTGGTTGTTTCGACCTTCATTATATATCATGTTAAAACCATTAATATGAAAAATGCTCTGATCGACTATCTCTCTAGTTTCACTTAAAATCAAACAGTCGATATCAGGATTCAAATTTTGTAACACAACTGAGAATTCATCAAGGTTTTTATTGATGCTACAAATATTCATTTGCAGAATCTTTAAATTACTGAAGCTTTTATTTATGTCAAGAATTTGGCTGCATTCTTCAGTGGTGTCAATACTATACGTTTCGATTTGCTCAATTTCGAAATCACGAATGTATTGATCCATTTTTTTTAGATGAAAAATACACTTACAAGGTGAAAGGAATAAAAATATTACTACTTACTACACTAATCAATTCTTAAAACTATGTGAGAGAATAAATATTTACAATCTTGTACTCAATTTTCTTTGCGATGGAGGGTTGTTAAGTACTTGTTGAAGGGTTATTGGTTTATTTTGGTCTTGGATTTTTTACCTTCAGATGTGTTATTATAGTCTTATTATTGAAAATGAAGATACAAACTCTGAGTACTTCTATTATTTTTTATATATTACTCCCTGTATTGATATATGTGTCAAGTTGATGTTATAATTGTATTGTGTCAGTCATTAAATATCTATACTATTTATCTAATATTTTACTCAAATCCACTGCAACTCAAAAGGTTATGGGCCCAGAAAGTGCTTATAGGGCTGTAGAATATTAGCAAAGGATTTACATTGAAATATCTGAAAAATATTTCATGATGAGTGCAGTTGCTGCCGTAAGGATTGAAGCCTTGGGAAAAGATAATTATGACACATGGAAATTACAAATAGAAGCCGTATTGATTAAAAATTATTGTTGGGATTATGTGAATGGTCTGAAGAAACGTCCGGAAAATGCAAATGACGCTGTTGAATGGGATACTGCTGACAGAAAGGCAAAATCAGATCTGATACTAGCAATCAATCCTTCGGAACTCAAACAAATAAAGAGTTGTAAGACTTCAAATGAGGTTTGGATTAAGTTAGAATCAATTTATCAGTCGAAAGGTCCAGCTAAGAAGGCAACACTTTTGAAACAACTTACTCAACAGAAAATGAGAAGTAATGAAGATGTTCGTGACTACATGGGAAGATTTTTTGACGTAGTTGATAAATTGAAGGACATGGATGTGGAAATCAATGACGACTTGCTGACTATTGTGATGTATTTAGATCACCATTTTAAAATGTCACTCTGGCAACGTTGGTGTAGCGGTACAACAAGCACGCGGGCTCCCGACATGCGCTCCAGAAAACAGTACTTTTCATGGTGTGAAAATAATAAAAAGTCACTGAACATACCTCTGTGTTTTTGTTATAAATATTCGATACATAAGAACATTACATGGTGGCAGCGGTAAAGTGCGCGAGGTTATGTGTGAAAAAGCGAGAAATGCTGATGAAAAGTGACTATGAAACTTCATGTTGAAAAACCTGTTATTTTTTTCCTTCTGGTGTGTGTTGCTGTGGACAAATACTGAACGCAATATGGCAGAAATAAAATCTCCTGAAGTATTCAGTTTTCAAGGAGGGAACGTTGCAAATAATTGGAAGCTTTGGCGT
Organism: Chrysolina haemoptera; assembly: GCA_958298965.1. Taxonomy (NCBI): domain Eukaryota; kingdom Metazoa; phylum Arthropoda; class Insecta; order Coleoptera; family Chrysomelidae; genus Chrysolina; species Chrysolina haemoptera. The sequence goes on along the minus strand of OY282585.1, from coordinate 22,376,003 downwards.
CAAAAATTTGAATTTTACTTGCTAGCTAGTGGTAAGAATAGTAAGGGAGATGATGTGAAGGTTGCCATTCTCTTGAATTCACTGGGAGACGAAGGTCTACAAATATACAACACCTTCGAATACGAGACAGCTGGAGAAGAGAAAATACTTGCCGTTGTTTTGTCCAAATTTGATAATTACTGCAGTCCTTTGAAGAATTTAGTATATGAGCATTTTAAGTTTTTTAAACGTGATCAACAACCAACAGAGAGTGTGGATCAGTTCATTACTGCTTTAAGACAGTTGGCTTCAACCTGTGAATTCAAGGAGAAGGATGTTTTGATCAGAGACCGAATTGTCTTAGGTATTCGAGATCCCCGGATACAAGAAAAACTGTTGCAGACAGCTGACTTGCAGTTGAACGATGCAATTGCTACGTGCAGAGCCATGGAGAGTAGTGTTGCAACCCAGAAAGAGATTTGCGAATCATCTGTGAGTGTAGGTGCTATTAAACGAGTGAGTAACAGAAATGAGCAATATCATAACTCTCGGGGTGATTCTGTTGGTGAAAGTTACAACTATGGTCAAACAGTGCCAACATTTCAAGGAATACCAGGCCTTTCCAGGGGTGTGGTAAGTGTGGACAGAACCACCAGCTTGGTAAGTGTCTTGCTTTCAATCGAATATGTTCTGCATGTAACCAAATTGGACACTATAGAAGGTGTTGTACCAGAAACACTAAAAATGTTTGTGAAATTAATGAAGGTGATACTCGTAATAACGAACTTGAGACAATTTTCAATGAACATTGTGAAATTGATGATAACCAGGATTATTATGAGAATGATAACCAATATGAACATAATATCGTCTGGTCCATTTATAAAGCGACAATTGATTCTTTGAATGAGTCGCGTATTGAGTCAATGGAGTGGTTCGAAAAAATTGAAATAAACGGTATTGATTTCGAATTGAAAATAGATACCGGTAGTCAGGTTAACATATTAAATCTATCAGATTTCACTAGATTGCATATGAACGTCCGTGATATCTCGAAAACAAGTTCAACATTATCATCATATTCAGGACATAAAATTGATGTGATCGGTAGTGTGTATTTGCACTGTAAATTCAATAACGTACATAAGTATTGCCAGTTTTATATATTGAACTCAAGTCTGCCTAAATCACTGATTGGGTTGGCCGCCGTGCACGATCTGCAAATAGTAAAAAACGGTAGCATAAGTGAGGTAAAAAAAAATATTGAATTTGTCGAACGTAACGAAGTGAAAAACATTTTGAATAAATACAAGTGCGTGTTTTCAGGCATCGGAAAAGTGAATAGACCCTGTGAAATAACTCTTTCGGAAAATGCTGTTCCTAGCATAAGTGCGACACGAAAAATTCCGATCGCCTTGAAGGACAAAGTAAAAGAAAAACTTGATAATATGATCGCGGAAAAAATTTTGGTTCCAGTAACCGAACCTACAGATTGGGTTAATCCAATCATCATAGTGCCGAAAAGTAATGGGGACATTCGAATATGCATGGACCCGCGTAATTTGAATAAATATGTAAGGAGAGAACTATTTCATATACCTACCCAGGATTATTTATTTTCTCAGCTGGCGGGGGCAAAATTTTTCACATTATTGGACGCCTCTTCGGCATTCTTACAAATTCCTCTCACTTATCATAGCTCCTTACTGTGTACAATAACCACAGTTTTTGGAAGATTCCGCTACTTACGTTTGCCTTACGGCTTGACTTGCTCACCTGAAATTTTCCAAAGGTTCATATATGACTTACTGGGGGATGTGAAAGGGGTTATAACATACTTTGATGACATTTTAGTATATGGTCACTCGCAGGAGGAACACAATCACAATTTGGAAGTGGTATTGGGCAGAATCAAAGAAAGTGGCTTAACACTGAACATGGAAAAATCAAAAATTTTTACCACCAAGGTAAAATTTCTGGGACATGAAATTAGCTCACATGGTATTGCACCAGATCGAAATAAAACAGAAGCAATTCGAGTCATGAAGGCTCCAAACAATAAAAAGGAACTTCAGCGCTTCCTAGGAATGGTTGTGTGTTTGGCAAAATTCATACCTAATTTGTCACAGGAAAGCAGCACTCTGAGAAGATTATTGAGTGAAAAACATGAGTGGATTTGGACTGAGTCGGAAGAAAATTGTTTCAACCGTATTAAAAAACTAGTTACATCCACAGTTACTCTCTCTTACATGGATACGAAAAAACCTATAACTCTTTCGGTTGACGCCAGTCCATATGGATTAGGAGCCATGATAAGTCAAGAAGGTAGACCGATAGAATTTGCGTCCGTTTCGTTATCTGAAACACAGCAGAGATACAACCATATTGAGAAAGAACTCTTAGGACTGGTTTTCGGCTGTGAACGTTTTAATTTTTATCTTTTTGGTAGATGTTTCACCATTGAAACAGATCACAGACCACTGCTCGGCTTGCTGAAGAAACCTATAGACGAAATGTCGCCAAGAATACAGAGACTAGCCATTAGGTTACTTAGATATCAGTTTACATTGAATTATGTTCCAGGAAAAAATCTCAAAGTGCCCGACACTTTGAGTCGAGATCCAACCTCTGAAAAAATCGATACTAATTATCTGGAAAACGATATTAAAGTTCACTCAATAATCTCAACTTCCAAACAGAATGAACAAAGACTGCAAAAGGCTACAGCAGAAGATTCACTGTTACAAAAAATCAAATATTATACACTGAACGGCTGGCCGTTACATAAGAATAACGTTCCACATGAAATTAAAAGGTATTGGCCGTATAGACACGATATATTTATGATGAACGACATTCTTTTCTATCAAAAACGTATCATTATTCCAGAGGTTCTTAAAAAAGAATTTTTGAATCTCATTCACCAGTCACATCAGGGAGTTGTATCCTGTAAGAAAAGGGCTTCTGAATCAATTTTTTATCCTGGTCTTTCAACCGATATAGAAAAATTAGTACTCAGCTGTCAAGTTTGCCAAATGTACTCAAAGTCGAATGAAAAAATGCCTTTACACTATCATGATATACCAGATGGGCCCTGGCAAAAAAATCGCATTAGATTTCATGACTATCGAAGCAACAAATTTCATAGTATTGGTTGACTATTTTAGTAAATACAGTGTGGTAAATAAAGTTACATCAAAGAATGCACAAAGCGTAATATCTTCTTTGAAAAATATTTTTGCTCTGCAGGGTCTCCCAGAAGAAATCTTCTCCGACAATGGACCGCCATTCAATTCTTGGGAGTTTTATAATTTTGCTCATAAATATAATATTAAACTATCAACTTCAAGCCCCTACTACCCTCGAAGCAATGGTCAAATAGAGAGATGTATACAAACTGTCAAAGGACTGATCATAAAGACCGTGAGAGACAAAGAAGATCCCTTTCTTGCTATATTAAATTATAATGCAACACCAAAGAGTGATCTTCCTGCTCCTAGCATATTATTGATGGGTAGAAGGTTAAGAACCCCTCTTCCACTTCACAGGGATATTTTAAAACCAATATTTCCCATCAACACGGCAAGGAAACAGATGGAAATCAATAAAATCAAGCAAAAGATGTATCATGACAGAGTAACAAAGCCATTAAGCGAACTACACCCCGGGCAGAAAATCTTAGTTCAACAAAAAACCAGAGATTGGCAACCTGGTATCGTTATAAATAAAAATGAGTTTGATGATTATACTGTACGTGTCAATGATTCAGAGTTACGACGAAACAGACATTCACTGAAGCCATTAACACCGTCGTTTCCACTAAAACCTATAGCACAAGAGATAAAAACTCAACATGAAAAAACTCTTGCTCCATTGAACATTGATATGAGGAAATCTATTGTTCCGGTGGCAGAAGAGGTGGAGGAAGATGTTTCAGCAACTGAAAAAAACATAACAGAGAGAACGAAAAGTTCAGAAGAAAGCCCTACAGTGCGAACTAGAAGTGGTCGTATTGTAAAACCAGTTGAAAGATTAATATTATGAGATCACAATTCTTTTGTTATTATATAAATAAAAAAAAAAAAAAAAACTTCTATTCAAGACCAAAAAAAAATTATCTTCTTGATTTGTTTGAAAAGTAGTTCTTTATTTTTTTTAGGGCTATATTGTTTTGTTAAATTTTCAATTTTTGTTTTTGAAAAGGGGCGTGATGTATTTAGTTTGATTGCTATTTCAAAACGTCCAGGTTCTTTATTTTTTCTTATCGTATTATCACTGTTATGCATAGGATGCATAGGGTCATATTGTTTGTTAAATTTTCAATTTTTGTTTTTGAAAAGGGGGGGCGTGTGATGTATTTAGATCACCATTTTAAAATGTCACTCTGGCAACGTTGGTGTAGCGGTACAACAAGCACGCGGGCTCCCGACATGCGCTCCAGAAAACAGTACTTTTCATGGTGTGAAAATAATAAAAAGTCACTGAACATACCTCTGTGTTTTTGTTATAAATATTCGATACATAAGAACATTACAACTATCATGATGCTTTATAGTTTACCAGAAGACTATGAAAACTTTAGGTGCGCAATAGAGTCACGAGATGAACTTCCCACACCAGAAATCCTCAAGATAAAAGTTATAGAAGAAAGTGAAGCGAGAAGAAAGAAGGGAGAAGGCGAAACATCCAGTGCATTCATTGCAAAGAAAAAGAATAACAAGTTCAATCGAAAGATGTTTGACAATAAAAATAAGAATTCACGTTCTGAAAGTTCAAGTTCTGAACATTTCCGTTTCAAATGCCATCGATGTAAAAACGTTGGACATAAAATAGCAGAATGCCCATTGAAATATAAAAAATCAGAGAATGTAGCCCAGTCTGAAGAACTAAGTTTTCATACTGCTTTGTCTAATAGTTGTATTGAAACTGGAAGGAAATGGTGTTTGGACAGTGGCAGCACATCACATATGTGTGACAAAAAGGATGAATTCGATTTTCTTGAACCTCTGAAGAACCATGAAGTTAATTTGGCAAATAACTCATCAACTGCAATTGTAGCAAAAGGTAATCTGAAATTGACAGTTGATGACGAAAGAATAGTGTACTTGTGTGACACTTTATACGTACCAGATTTGAGAAATAATTTGATGTCTGTTTCGAAAATAACAAATCATGGTTACGATGTTCTTTTTACAAAAGAAAATGCAATGATATTACATGAACAAGGAAACACCAAGATGATTGCAGACAAATCGAGTGGCTTATATTTTGTCAGAGAATTTGGACAACGTGCTTGTGAGGCTGTGAACGATTCACATTCTTTACTGAAATTGTGGCACAGGAGATTTGGACATTTGAATGAACAAGATTTGAAGAATTTTTTGAAACATAATAAAATACCAGGGATGAACAATTTTATTACAAATCAAAAATTAGGATCTTGTGATATATGCATTCAAGGAAAAATGACCCAAAACTCATTTCCAAAATGTTCTAAGAGAAATTCTTCTCTATTGGAAATAATCCATTCAGATATTTGCGGGCCAATGAAATCAGAATCCCTTGGAAAATCAAAATATTTCATAACATTCATCGATGACTATACAAAATGGTGCGAAGTAAGATTTTTGAAGAAGAAAAGCGATGCCCTGGAAGCTTTCAAGAACTTCAAGAACATGGTAGAAACTCAGAAGAATCAGCGTATAAAATATCTTCAGAGTGACAACGGTGGAGAATATTGTAGCGGGGAATTCGACAGATATCTGGAAGAATTTGGTATCAAAAGGAGATTAACAGTAGCCCATACGCCACAACAGAATGGTACTGCTGAAAGGCGTAATCGTGTATTTTTGGATATGGCCAGGTGCATGTTGATTGAGTCCAATTTACCGACACATTTTTGGGCAGAAGCAATTTCAACATCATGTTATATAAGGAATCGATGTCCCTCCAGAAGTATTGATGGTGAAATACCTTTCGTCTTATGGACTGGGAAGCAACCTGAAGTTGAATATTTCAAGACATTTGGTAGTCGAGGATATGTCCTGAATAAATGTCCGAAGTCGAAGTTCCAACCTAGAACTCAAAAATGTATTTTTCTTGGATATTCAGAGGAATCCAAAGGATACCGAGTATTGTTGACTGACGAAAAGAAAGTGTACATTACTCGAGATTTGAAAATTGTGCAAGAGTTTTCTGAAGAACACGAAGAGAGTGTGACAAAAGTTATTCCTGATATTATTGATTTAGACGTCACATTCCTTCAGAAAGAAAACCATCAAATCATCAAAGTTTTCAAAACGACAGATATAGCCTACCAAATGAAGAAGACCCAGAAGAAATTCAAGACGAAAGAGAAATGTCAGAAGAAATCCAAAAAGATAGAGATATAACAGAAGAAACGCATTCCGAAACTAAAGAAACCAGAAATGAAGAAGCCGAATCGAAAAGATGTAGAGGAAGACCAAGAATAATGAGAAATGGAAAAGTAGGGAGACCTAAGAAACAGTACCTAACAAGAACGACAGATAACAGTGAAAACGTACAAATTTCTCATTTAGAAAGTTCAACTGACGGAGAATTCGAGGAATTTGCAGAAAATGTTGAAATTTCACTGAAGGATGCATTATTTGGCGAGAATTCTGTAGAATGGAAAGAAAGTATCAGAAGAGAATTTGTTTCTTTGCTGGAAAATGAGACTTGGAAACTAGTTGATCCTCCTGTGGGAAGACATATCGTTGGATGTCGTATAGTACTTGTAAATAAGTACAAAGCAGATGGTACGTTGGAAAAGGCCCGGTTAGTCGCCAAAGGATACTCTCAATGTCCAGGGATAGACTTTCACGAAACATTTGCTCCAGTCGTTCGCATTAGTTCAGTAAGAACAATGATAGCCTTCGAAATTCAAAATGGAATGTTTATTCATCAGTTAGATATAGAAACTGCCTTCCTGAACGGAAACATAGAAGAAGATATTTTCATGGAGAAGCCTGATTCATTTGAAGAAATTCTTGAAGACATCATCCTACATGAAAATGATAGAGTTTCTGCAAAAGCACAAAGAATGCTTGATCAATTAGAAGTTGGAAATAAAGTGTGTGCACTACAGAAGTCTATCTATGGTTTACGTCAGTCAGGTAGACAGTGGTATCGAAAACTGCATGAAAAACTTATATTGGCGGGAATGAGTCCATGTTACTCGGACCCATGTGTTTATCATGCTGAAAGAGGATCTGATAGGTTACTCTTGGCAGTATACGTCGATGATTTGATAATAGCATCGCAGAATAAAAAATGGCTAGCAGAAATTAAATCTGAATTGACGAGAAACTTCAAGATCAAAGATTTCGGCTCACTACATTATTGTCTAGGAATAGAATTCAACTATTCGGAAGAAGTAAACAACATTGGATTATCCCAAACAAAATATATCTATGATATATTGAAGGATTTTGGAATGGACCAGTGTAATCCAGTGTCAACTCCCTTAGAATCCGGACTGAAGTTGACAAAAAATGATTGTTGTGATGAAAATGTGAATAAATACCCATATCGGTCTTTAATTGGCAAATTGATGTATTTGTCATTAGGAACTCGACCAGATATCACATATACGGTGAACTATCTGAGTCAGTTCAATACTTGTTACTCAGAAGTTCATTGGAAAGCAGCAAAGAGACTTTTGAGATATTTAAAAGGAACGGCAGATCTTGAACTGATTTATAGAAAAACGAACGAAGAATTGATAGGATTTGCTGATGCGGACTGGGGAAGTAATGTACTTGATCGTAAATCTTAATCGGGATATATTTTCAAACTAGGAGGTGCAGCAATCAGTTGGCAAGCAAAGAAACAGAATACGGTGGCATTATCAACCATGGAAGCTGAGTACATGTGCCTTACTGAAGCAGCTAAAGAAGGGATATTCCTCAGAAAGTTTCTTGCAGAAATGTGTTCAGCAGAACCAACTCCTGTCACAATTTTTAATGATAACCAAGGAGCGAACGAGATGACAAAAAATCCGGTATTTCATGCTCGGTCTAAACATATTGATATTAGGCACCACTTCATTAGAGAAACTGTGAATCAAAATTTCATACAAATTGAATATTTGCCAACAACGGAAATGGTAGCAGATATTTTGACAAAATCACTGCCGAAGGTAAAGCATGACTTCTGTACACAAGCCTTAGGCCTGAAGAAAAAGTCCTGAATCCTTTTAAAGGTATTCCAATAGATAAACTCAAGTTTGAAGGGGAGTATTGGAAATGAAGATACAAACTCTGAGTACTTCTATTATTTTTTATATATTACTCCCTGTATTGATATATGTGTCAAGTTGATGTTATAATTGTATTGTGTCAGTCATTAAATATCTATACTATTTATCTAATATTTTACTCAAATCCACTGCAACTCAAAACTTATCCGCTTCAGTTCTTTGGTTTGTTGAAATTTGTTGGACCTTATTATCTCCTTCAGTGGTTTTTGGTGTTCTGGGACAACTGTTTCGTTTCGTGTTGCTTTTTTTTCCAGTTCTTCGTCTTTCTGGATCAAATCAGCAGCCGTGTATGCTTTTCCGTTGACAAGTAACTTGTAGTTTTTTATATAACACTCGTTTGCTTCGTCCAGTTTTGCAAGTGTTAGGTGATTTCTCAATATTTTTGAATCTTCCCTCTGCTGGTGAGTTTGATCAGCTATTATACTTATATTTTTGCCCTTAAGATTTTTGCAGTTTCTCAAAATACCTACTTGTTTTCATCCAGTGCGTCACGAAATCAATTTTAAGTGGACTTGTGGGGTCTTTACCTAGCGTGAAAATTTTTTTAATATATCTGGGCTCAACTTGCACTTTTAGGAGAACTCTTAGCTGGTGACAGATATTCTCTATCGTCAGAGTGTCTTTCTTGTTGTCTAAACCGAAAACTATTATGCTGCTTTGTTTAGTCTTTTGCTTCAGATTTTTCACTTCTTCGTTCAATAATTTATTTTCCTTTTCTACACAGGCTTAATAAAACAATCATGCTGAATAGTCAGTGACTATCCAGAGACTATCGTGCACCATGCAAATCGTCGCTAATAGAGCGTGTTGATCGTTCTTGTCAAACGGGAAACAAAAGTGTGATTGGTTGATGACTGATATTCAACCGGCAAAAGAAATAATCGTTACAACTTGCTTTGAACAAAACGTGTAGGCGCCTATCGTTGAATTGAACTCGTACCATATACGAAAATGGAGCGCTAGAGACCTAGGCCACTCAGACACTTCTAAATCCTTGAATAACATATTTTGTTGTAATATCATCATAATAAATGTTTAAGTATTGATATTATGATATTTATTTTCAGGGAAAATATGAAGAGGTTGAAAAATATTATCAGAGAGCTTTAGAAATTTATGAAAAGAGGTTGGGTGCCGATGATCCTAATGTTAGTAAGACCATGAATAATTTGGCATCTTGTTATTTAAAACAAGGGAAGTATAAAGAAGCAGAAGTTCTCTACAAGCAGATTCTCAACAGGGCACACGAACGAGAATTTGGGACTATTGATGGTGAGTGAAAATTCATAAAACTATAGTATTAACGAAAATTGCAGTTCTTGGTAAACAGGTTTCCATGTTAAGTATGTAAAATATTTCCGTATTTCGTCAACATCTTTCTTACATCCATTCCCATTTTCCACAGATTTGTGTGATTGAATTAATGATGATACGTCGTTGAGTGAAAGCAAACATTTGAAATTATAACCTAAAAGCACCTGAGGGAACTTGAGTTGATTAACGTAATATTAACTTGTTACATTCGTGACCTACAAAGAAACCTCAATTGTGTGTACCGTACCGTCCAGATTGACAAATCGACCAGTCTGAAGAGGGATGTCACATCTTCTGAGCTTGAGACCCAGAAGGAAGGGTTAACGATAGAGTGAAAGGATGCCTCCTCATTTCAGTATCCCCCATTCTTGGAACTGTTTCTCACCCTGCTGATGGGCAGACAGCTAAATGAAATCTCACCATGAAATGGCGCCTGGCATGCGCCATAACATGTGATACCTCAACTGAAAATTTCGCATAAAGACAAATATAATTTTGGGAATGAATTCAGCTTCTAAAATAAATTTCCTCTTTAGTAGGCAAAACACCTATATTAAGATGTTACTACCTAACTTAAAACTGAATCAGTGGAGTAGTAGTCCAGGCAAATTGGTGCTCTGCCCAATAAGAATTGCTGGAGAGCTGGAAATCGTTTCAATCTGTTTTGGGGGTACTAAATAACGTTTATACGATAAACATTTTGGCTTTCAAACTCTGCTCTAAAAGAACATATTTGAAGATGTTCCGGAATGGTTTGAAAGTTGAAATTTTAGAAAAATGTTTGTTATTATGACTTAAAAGTGTGCAAAATCCTATGCTTGGGAGCAGTTGGCTCAGATAAGTATACCCTCCTTTCCGCTAAGGCAGTCCAACCCAGGAAACTTCGTCTGAACTCAAAATTTTTCAGTTTCTAGCATTCTGTCAAGTAAAAGTAAATGTAATCAACTCAGTTTGAAGATCTGATTACGTAAGTAACTATAGTAGCCGATCAATCATTAATCAGGTACCAGACAATCATAGAACAACAATACATATAAATCCTTTACAGTTACAGACTAATTTACATTTGAGGTTACTACAGTTACTGTATAGTGTGATGAATTGTACTCGAGAACTGGGTACCGGGTACTTCCAGAACGTAATTCGTCACCCGGATGCAGAAACATCCTAACTCCATTTTTAGTCAAAATCGGATTATTGTACTATCCTTTGTTTTGTATGACTTTCTATCGATGCAGAAGGATCCTAAATCCAATTTTCTATAATAAAGTAGTGCATTCCAAAGAATGAATATATCCTATCTTTTTTAGCCAAATTATTCTTATGCAAAACTAGCTTAAGTTACTCGATGCGCAGATAGGCTATACTGGACATTCCGTCATGGGAGTTAGGATACTTGTTTACTACATAGGATGGTTATTGTGTTGCAGAATTTCGGAGAGGTGAACTTCGGATACCAAGACTGTTTGTTATTCAGGCAGCACGTTGTGATAATTGTTAGTTTGTCGAATGAAGAGACCTAATATTGTGACTGATTTGACTTGCTATTTTAAATAATACAATGTCAACCCGAGGCCGAATGATTTTGAATCTGGTCGAAAAACAAACAACCGAAAATTATGAAGAAGTGACAAGTTCTACTAACACTCAGGTACGTAACCTCACTTTCTCTATTAAACTATTAAATTACCTTTCTTCGCTCTTGTTATGGTTTTCTTCCGGCAACTTTGATCTACCAACCAACACTTTTTATCAACTTGATAATTATTTTCAAGAATTTGACTGATAATTTTTATTTTTCTGATTGACTGTTACTTGGTATTTACATTTTTTATTTCAAATATGACCTGTTTCGATAACACAATAGCTTCTTAGAGTGAAAAAGCAACTGTGTTGGCAAAAAATGTAGTAATATTCAAAATTAAAATTGTGAAGATCGAATTCTATGATAAAGCTACTTTGTTAGCGAAACATGTCGTGATATTTGAAGTAAACTTTGTGAAGATCGAATCATTTTCTGTATAGTTTCTGCAATTAATAATTATAATTATATTTCATTTTGGTACTAAACCAATTTTTCTATTATTCATTGCAGATTTTGCGAAACATTCCACCGAACATATTGAAAGCGATGCTGAAAGGGGAGGCCTATTAGAAGTATTTTGGGAAACACAAACTTTCTTCAAAAATGCTGATGCTCGTATAATTGCTGCTGCAGAAAATAATTTGTTTCCCATTCCTCAAATTTCTAAAAACCCAGAAATGGAAACTGATGTTGATGATGTAACAAATATCGGCTATCTTCAGGAAGAAGAATTTGAGCAGGAAGCCCCTGATCAATTTGAAGTTGATTATGATAGTGACAAGGATCCAGAGTATGTCCCTGATGATGAAGATGAAGATATTAATACGAGTTATTGAACGTGGTCAGTCCTCAACCCAATATTGTTTTGAAGAACCCCAAAACTAGAAAAAGAAAACGAAACATTGAAGCATGGAGAAGAAATGTAATTAAAAAAAAAAAAAAAATAATGGACAAAAATACACAAATTGGAAAAACAAAATTGTTGAAGCAAGAACCTTAAAACCTGCTTGCCTTGATACTTGCCGATTGAAATGTAAAACCAAAATTTCAGAAGAACATAGAGAAAATATCAGAGGGCAATACTGGAAATTGGAGATATAGACAAACAAAGAGACTTCATATTGCGATTTGTAGAATTTAAATTTAAGAATCGTGAAAGAAAAACTAAATCAAATGATAGTCAAAGCACTGATAGCAAATTTAGCAGACGAACTTACACCTATGTTTACAGTTTACCTGAAAGTGATTTTAAAAATGCTATAGTATGTCAAACTATTTTTTTAAATACATTGTCTATCAGTCACCAAGTAGTCAAGACCGTATTGAAGAAGAAGGTGGAAAGGGAAGGTGTTGCTGTTGGCGTGATAGAGCCTGACAAGAGAGGCAGAACAATAAAAAATTCAAAGCTTTCGGATGAAGTGAAGGAATTAATAGCATCCCATGCATCGAGAGTCACTATTGCCGAAAAAATACCACCAAAAAATATATATCATCTTCTTTGAACATTACCAAGTTATATGCACTATACACTGAGTAATGTGTTGAAAAACTGATTAAACCCGCCTCTGAATCCACATATAGGCAAATATTCAATTATGAATTTAATTTATCATTCTTCATTCCAAAAAAAGATCAGTGTGGCCTCTGCAACAAGTATAATGAGTCTGTAGGTGAAGAGAAGGAAAACATGAAACAAGAGTTTGAATCCCATTTGAAAAATAAAGACCTTGCTAGAAACGAAAAGGAAAGTGACAAGGAAAAAGCAAAAGAAACCCCTGAATTTCGCGCAGCTGTATTTTATTTGGAGCAGGTTTTACTGAGTCCGAAAGCTGAAATATCACAGCTCTATTACAAACGAAAGTTATCAACATACAACTTTACGATGTATGAGCTTAACACACATCAAGGTATCTGCTACATGTGGCATCAAGGAATTGCGAAACGGGGAGCCTGTGAAGTAGGAAGCTGTGTGTCAAAATTTTTATTATATAAAATCAATACTGGAGTTAAGGATTTTTCTCGGATAATTGTGGGGGTCAAAATCGTAACAGATATTTATTCACATTGTATTTATATTTTTGTAATAAATACAATATAAAAATATCACACAAATTTTTAGAAGTGGGTCACACCCAAAACGAAGGTGATTCGGTTCACAGTGTGATTGAGAAAGCTTCCAAAAATATACCAATTTTTACCCCTACTCAGTGGTATACATTAGTTCGTACGGCAGCAAAAAACAGCCCTAAAAAGATATGTTCAAGAGTACCACTCTGAATTGGGATTGTGATACAAATGGCAATAAAATATTATGGAATACTGTTCGAGTGGTCATGGTAGATCCATCTGAAAAAAATATGATTCAAGTAAAAGAACAGTATTCTGATGAAATTTTCAAACTGGTTGACATTTGTAAAAAAAAAGAAAAAAAATAGCCAACACTTTCACATCATTCGTTCCAAAACAACTTTACGAGAAGCCTATACCAATACCAAAATTGAAATATGATGATCTACAATATTTTTGCAAGGAAAAAATCATTCCACCATCCTGCCATACTTTTTATGAAAATTTGGAATGTGGCGGTCGATGTCAAGACACATCTTATGATTCCGATTAATTCTCCACTGATTTCTCCACAATTCACCAATTTCAATATTTGAATACAAGAATATTTTCAGTTTTCAATGAACTTATTACTTTTACTGTGTTATTACTTATTGCTGGAATTATAGTTTGTATTTTAAATTAAATTTAATTTAATTATAATTTAATGTTAACTTTGTTATATTTTTTGTTTTTATATTGAAAATTGTGGTCTCAATAAGGATATTCAATATATTTTTCAAATATACAATGATGTACTAATATTGCTTGGTTATTATTTATTATTAATGACGTTTGTTGGGTTTGATGATGTTGAAATGTGGAGTTAGGATACCTCAGAAACAAGCCTATTTCCATTCAAATTACTTAGGATAAATTCCGTAAAAAAAAATTGCGCTAATATATCCTAACTCCTTCAACTTTTTTTATGTCACTCTAGACAAAAAAAAATGTCCTTCAGTACCTTAAAGGACAAATACAGCAATGACTTGAGGCATTAGCTAACGTACAATCAATTAATTTAAAGCAGACAACTTAAAAATTCGTTTCCTGTAAAATTTACTTTTTGTTACATAGGATGCTTCTGCATCCGGGTGACGAATTGAAGAACGAGTACAGAATATCAAGTACTTTACTCATTGCACATGCTCTCGAGTACAGTACTCCGAGTAAAAGTACTCGAATTCCTAGAGTACCTACCTTTTGCAAGTACTTTCCCATCAAGTTGTATGTAGCGAGTCCAAAAATAATTAAAGAATATATCTACCCATTGGGTTTTCTCCAAGTCTTTTCATTATACCTTTACCACTTTTTGCACCCTATAAAATAACTATGAACTATCAAATCAATAATTTTTGAATTATTTTGCAGTTTTCAGTTCATAAAGGGTAAAATCAACAACGCAGTTTATCAGAATAGTTATTTTTGTATCTAGTGCGCGAGAAGCTGTACTTTGGTGAACTAAAACTGATTTTTTTTAACGAGGCGCAGCCGAGTAAAAAAATAGTCGAGATCATCAAAGTATTTCGCGCACGAGATGGATACAATTTTTTTTTTTATTTTTTACAAACGTCACAAAATATTGTTCTAAAAAAAGTAATATGCTTAGCTTGATATCCCATATAGTTTACATGCACTGTGAGAAATATGTATTTTGCACACTACTTTGCGTAGGGTGTCATGGTAACGAAGGAAAATGAAAAAAACGGTAACTCCCATATTGTTATCAATGCGCGAACCTTGTCTTTTTTACACTTTTGTAGAAAAAAGTATTTATTTATGAACATAAAAACAAAATAATTATTCAGTAATGGCATTACTGGTTAATTCATTCTATTTGCTGGCGCAGAGGAAGGTAAGCAAGTATTGTACCTCAAAACACTTTTTTTAATAATTGGATAATCATTCAAAGAACTCAAACTGTTCTTTTTCTCATCAAAGGATGTATACAGTTTAAGTTCTTTTAAGTTTAAGAAATTATATCTGATTTTCTCTTGTAAATATGTTGGGGCAATTTAATTTCTTATTTTGAAAAAGAGAAAAGATTTTATTGTTGACCAATAAGTGAAATGCGGTAGGTCTAATGTATTGTACAGCAATAATTTTGTCCATATCACTAAGTATGGGGCACATTGAGCTAAATAATATATTTTAAATTATATTATTTTTATAATACAGTTAGCATGCTCTTTGAACTGTAATCTTCTATCATCATTTACCACCAAGTACTTAAATATATTTACCTGTTCTACGTTGTCAATACAGAGTATTACCTTATATTTTTCCTCACAAAGATTTCTATAGTATCTTTCTGTACTTATTACCATATACTTGGTCTTATCAACGTTGATCTTCAGATAGTTCGCACAACACCATCTGTATATTATAGCCTCCAATGGTTTGTTGATAGGTTCTATAAGTTTTATGTCATCATTACATGCAAAATATAGCAGTGTATCATCCGCAAAAGATGCATTGAACAGTTCCTTATCACCTCTGGCATATCATTTATATAAATCAGGAATAACAGGGGCCCTAGAACACTTCCTTGTGGTACACCCTGATTACATTCTATATTATCTGAATATTCATTATTAATCTTCCTCTTATTCCTAATGCCTCTAACTTTTGTAATACCAGTAACAGGGAAGAGAAAATGTGAAGAATAGTTGTTCATTATAGCAAAGCATTTATAATTAATTAAATGACTCGTTATAATTAAGAGGGGGTTAATTACATGGGTCATTACAATTAAGAAGGGATTGTTACTGCCGTCATTGCCTGTGTGCTTCTACTGGCTCCTAGTTCGTCTCAGTAGATCCTGTAGGTGGAAGAATGGTTTTGTATTATTACTGATCACCAAGAATTATAATTACTGTATTACAAATTATGAATTACAATAATTCACTATTTCCAAATCACATGTCGTAGCTGGTTTGTCTCCTTTTAGACCGTCCGACTTGTTCAAGGGAGGCGTCATCGGAATCGAGTTCTTGTTCTTTCTTCTCTTCTACGGCTGCTCCCTCTTCTGCTTCCAGATTATCTTCGGACTGGAGTTCAGAGGACTCGACGGTGATTTCATTCATAGAGTTGAGGCATGCATGCTTCTTGCAGTGGGCACAATTGGCTGAGCACTTGAGCCCGACTTTTCTACCCTTTTGCATCCTTTTTTTCAGGCGCAGGAAATGGAGCTGAGCAATTACTCGAGTGATGGATGCTGAGTGGTTGGATGGTTATCAAGCCATCTGGGGCGGATTTCCATCCCCATTGCTCTGCATTGATCAGTCGGTCTCTCCACAGCTGCACCTACAAGATCACCATGAAAGAATGTTGTCGAGCGGCCAGTTCACTGGGATCAACGATGCCAAGTTTAAAGTGTTTTTTGAGAGGGCCCTCTGGAAAAGTTAAAATCTCAGTTGGTTGAGAGACCCTCTACTGCCTATGTAAACTGCTGCAATGAAATTCGCTCCAGCCTCAGCAATCTGGTCAGGAGTGGCTTTATGATCGAGGAAAATCGAAAGAACATTTAGAAGGTCAGAATTTTTGGCTAGGGTGGTGATACATTTGACCTTGTCTTGTCGGAAAAATTAAGAGGTTGTGTCACAGCCGCTAAACGCATGTAGAAACAAGATTTGTTGTTTTGTATCTTCGGATAGCTTTTTATTGTTAGGACTGTAGATCACGGTTTGCTGATTACCCTTCCCAGGTTTCATTAGGAATTTGTTGTCAATTAACTCTGATTGATCTTAGATGTTAAGTAAAATTTGGTCAGTCAGCAAAACCATGAAATCTGTGTCCTTTCCCCACGATGAACACTTTTTCTCCACGCCTCGATCTTTCTACTGCAGTAGCCACAATCATGGTATCTGCACCCTCAACGGCCCGTCTACCTTAAATGCGTGCACTATGAACTTTTCTATGTCTCCTATCTTTAACGGGCGATTGCGGCTGAACAGATGGCAATGTTTTAAACGTCATTGGACGCGGAATTCAATGTTCTTTAAAAAAAATCCAGTATGGTATTTTTCGTAGGATGCGTACTTTTCGGGTTATACGCAAAAATTTAATTAAAGTGCGAAAATTTTGCGGTTTTTAGGCTCTCAAATCTGAAACACAACCTAGAAACCGTCGCAAACTCTTATACCCACTATTCAGTACCGCCAAGAGGGGTCAAAACGATTTCCAGCCCTTTTTTTGTACTAACTTTCCTGGACTATAGATCGAGTTTGCTACGATAAAGTTCGTTTCGCAGTCTGATGTCATGGTAGAACAGCGCCCCCTATGAGCGACGTACGGCCGAAGCGCAACAATGAAAGCTTTACTGGTGTAGTCTGATGCCGAGGGGGAAACAACTAGTCATTTTTTGCACACCTAATTCCTAATCACTTTTAATGAAAAATAATCAAAAAATGTGGAAGGGTCAGGTTATTCTATTAAAAACTATTGAAGGGGCATGATATCCTATTTGACTATTTTAATTAGCGTAAATTTTTCATGTAAACGTTTCCAATCTTGAATCTGCAATGGCTAAGCGGTCTAATGCTCGAGACAAAATAAGTAATGAAGTAATGAAAATATTATGATGTACACCTAATGAACGAGTTACTTCCCCCTCGTCTGATGCTAATTCAAATTTTGTTGTGAAACACCCAAAAAGACAGATGTAACCATTGTATGTTTCGGCACGTCGTAATGTACCCATGGTTATGGAAAAGGGGCTTGCGTAATCTAGACCTAGAAAAAAATGCTTTGAGTTTTGAAACTCTTAAACTGGGAAGATCGGCCATTGAAGGTTGATTAGATTTACGAACAAATTCCAACAATTTTTGCAATTTGAAATTATTTTATGTGGAGCGTGTTATCGAAATTTGAGGAAATTCGTGCACTAATTATACAGGGTGTTGATTAACTTCGGGAGGTGATTCTTTGAAAGTTTTCAGGACAAAAATTTCATATAAATATATGTTCCAAACGGCTTGGTTTTCGAGATACAGGGTGATAAAAATATATTTTTTTTTAAGACTTTTTAGGGTAAACATCGACATTTTTGAAATTATTTGTTCATCTACCCAAACAATTGCTTCAAAGTAACTGCATTTTTGGGACATTTTTGAGATTTTATTTTTGTGAAAAAGTGGAATGAAAATTCAATTTCCATTACAGCACGTACGTAGAATCAGACGCCCTCTAGAAGCCTGTTCTTATTTGAAATCGATAAAACGAACCGTTTTTGAGTTATCAATTGACTCTTTTACCCTAAAAAGCGTCCCAAATGTGATCGCGCTCATGGCCTCTTGATGAAAAACTACAAGAGAACAAAAATATGTTAAATGAAACAACATTGATTATTCCTGTCTCATAATCAGTGACGGCGGAAAAAAAATTCTGAAGGGTTGAACAAGGCTTGATTCTGAAAAAAGGACCCTGTGACTTATTTTAGAATTGAATTATTTTGTATCGTGCGTACTATTGAATGTATTGTACTTGCCTAATTTGAACTGATTATTGTCGAAAATGTCGAGGTTAACTCCAAAAACTCTTGAAAACATGTATTTTTATCACTCTGTATCTCGAAAACCAAGTCGTTTGGGACAAGAACTTTTCGTCCTGAAAACTTTCAAAGAATCACCTCCCGAAGTTTGTCAACGTACTTAATTGATACCCTGTATGTAAAGAATAAACCCATTGCTGCTTGTTTGAGAGCAGTTAGATTGACTAACGAAATTAGAGATATAGTGAAATATTCATAGATGGATATCAAATTATCAGGGTTTATAGTGACAGCTGCCGTACCAGGGGAGTATTAGTTTATTTGGAGCATGAGGTGAAGATAATAAATACAAAGAGGCATATTTTATTAAGGAATTTTTGCATGTCACATTTGGAAGTGTTTTATGGCAGTGTTATTTATCTTATATGTTTATATCGTTCAGCTAGCAGTAGCAATCATCTGACATGGGTTTTGAACAGGCTGTTGATAGTATTACTCCTTCTAGTAATAACGGAGGTAGCTTGATAGATCTAGTACTAACGAATCAATCCATTAATTATTGTAAGGTTTATGAAACACCAAAAATAAATGATCATTATCTAATTACCTTGGAAATAAATCTTGGAACTGATCAAAAACAAAATGGAACCATTATCAGAGGTAAACCAGAGGTAAACTTGATTATCATGACATCAATGGTAGCCTAGCAAACGGTAAACTGCGTCTACCATCATGACAATATTGATAGATATTGATATTGAAAACTTATAAAGCCCAAATTCAAAGAATGGTATTTTCAGAAATGACTGCATAGAGATCAAAAAAATAGAATCAATAAATATTCCAACTAGATTCTATTGAATCGGGCGAGGGCTCGGTTGAAATATTTTGCGATTTCAGCCGAGCTTTTAACTGTGTTCAGCATGAACTTCTAATGGATAAAATGTATCAGTATGGAATTCGCGGAAAACTCTATGAATGGTTTATGTCTTATCTTAACGGACGGTGTCAAAAAGTCAAGATAATTCACAAAGAGGATAATGTGATATCCGAACATATATCTAGCCCATTTTCAAGTAGAATAAGGGTCCCCCAGGGGTCTGTGTTGGGCCCCATATTATTTATCATATATATAAACGAGTTACCCCTCCTACTCCGTGATGCATATACTTGTCTTTATGCGGACGACTCCACGCTATTATTTACAGATAAATCTTCGGTTGAAATTCAAAATAAAATGGTCCTCACTATTCCTAAATGCTTCCAAAACCAGTCATATGAACTTCCATACCAGGCAAAATAATTCGGTTGCTCACTTGAATATAGAAATAAATAACGTAAATATAGAAAAAGATTAATGTATAACTTTTCTAGGTGTCAAATTAGACCAGCACTTGTCGTTCAATGCTCATTGTGAATCACTAGCTAAAACATTAAACACTAAATGTTTTCAATAAAGATCCCTAAAATCCATTTTGGATATTAATGGAATGTTGCTTTTTTATTTTGGTGAAATCCAGTGTATCGTTAATGAACTCAATGGCGAGATACCAAACAATGTCAATTTTGAATAATGGTAATATCTGTTTACATGATTTCCAATTAATTGATTATAAAGAACTACACAATATGTTGTTTTGATAAAATAAGTAATGATGATCTCACAACAGAGTTATTGAAAAGTGCATACCCCAATATAAAATAATAATGAATGATTTATTTCCAAAAAAACTAATCATTACAATTCTCTTTTTTCATCTATCAATGGAAATAAATAGAGGGGGTACCCACAGAAGTCTGGAAGGACTCATTCGTATCTATACATATTTGCTTCCATCAGCGTTGTGAGAAAGTACGTATAAATAACAAAATATAAGTAATTTCATAAATCATTTTTTGACCCTATTATCTATGTTCAGTTTACTTTGATCGCATATTTCTTCCCTGATTCGTTCAGCTCAATAGAGGTATTATAAAAAAAAGTGACAATGGCGCGTGATTACTTTTTACACATTTGATTCATACATTCCCCGACGTCGGCGTCGTGCCGGTAGTCGAATACACTCATCCGCTCATTGGTAGACTATCTAACGACGGTGCAACGTCGTTTGCCGACCGTCAATGGACGACAGATACTTCCACAAAACTCGTCAGATTTGGTACAAATTAGGTTGGATACACAACTTC
Source organism: Chrysolina haemoptera (assembly GCA_958298965.1). Taxonomy (NCBI): domain Eukaryota; kingdom Metazoa; phylum Arthropoda; class Insecta; order Coleoptera; family Chrysomelidae; genus Chrysolina; species Chrysolina haemoptera. The sequence continues at coordinate 22,355,060 of OY282585.1, read as the reverse complement.
CACGTTTTGGTAAACGGTGCCACGTCTTTTGCCGACCGTCAATGAATGACTAATATTTAGAAATTCAGTCGGTAGTCGGACATATTGTTGGAATATATGTAATCTAGTACATTTTCTGTATGACTCTAGAACTGTCATTGTCATTCTGTTCTGAATTTTTCTATTCTATTTCATGTTGACGACATTGATGTACTGTGGATTTTGCCATGTCACTTCGTCACTTGTAGTTGTAGTTGAAATAAGTATATACAAAAATCAATTCTCATCGGTGTTGTTTATGAATGCTGTTCACCTGAAAATCTAAAGTTCTAACAGGTTATGGGCCCAGACTGTACAAAACTAAATATTTGTGCGAAAAGTGGGTATTTTCATGAAAAGTGCCGATTGAGTTGTAGAGGTTAGGACTCCGGCGTAACACGTTTTCAAGCTTTGGAAACATCTACTTTGAAGACACAATTATATAATCTCGCTGGTATTTGTTGGAAGTATCATGAGTGACCAAGCAGGAGGTGTAAATTTGGCTTTTGTGAAGTTATCAGGCCGTGAAAATTACAATGATTGGAAGTTTGGCATGAGAATGGCACTAGTCCATGAAAATTTAAGGTTTTGTGTTGATGGATAACCTGAAGATGATAAGACTGACGAGTTCACAAAAGCACGTTATGATCAAAGGGCTCTCGCGAAAATATGTCTCATGGTGAAACCAAACTGTTATTCACATGTTAGAAATACTGAGACAGCAGCAGATGCCTGGAAAAATCTTCAAACTGCCTTTGAGGACAAAGGACTTTACAGAATATTGAGCCTGTTTCGTGTTCTGGTTAGAGTCAGACTTGAACATTTCGCTTCTATGGATGCTTATGTGAACGAAGTGATGAACATTTCCCAGAAGTTGTCCGATATTGATTCACCAATTGATGACTAGTTTTCAGGAGTTATTTTACCAAGTGGGTTGACTTCAGAATATAACCCAATGGTAATGGCCATAGAAAATTCTGGACAAAAAATCTCCAGTGAATCGATCAAATATAAGTTGCTGCTGGATGATAAGTATGACTCAAAGGATAGCAACAACGACAGTGCATTGTTATCCAATCACCGTAAGACTTTCAAGAACAATTTTGTTTGTTTTGGATGTGGATTACCAGGATATTTGAAGAAAAATTGCCGTAAGACAAACAAAAACAAAGATTCAAATCAAGAAGAGTCGAAGAAGTCATTGAGTCCACAGAGAAGTAAATCATATACTAGGAAGGATTCCAATAAGGCCTTACAAACAGTATTATCTACTTCATCTGAGAAAGGTATGTGGTGTGTGGATTCAGGGGCTACGTCCCACATGACATATTTTTTAACAGATTTTATTGAAAATTCCTCATGTGATGTTACAGTCGCTAATAATCAAAAAATGTTCAGTCATGGTATGGGTAATTCATTTATCAATACCTCATTGGGTCCTAAGAAGGCGGAAGATGTTGTTTATGTGCCTGACCTACGTACTAATTTCCTTTCAGTCAGTAAAATCACTGAAAAAGGTCACGTAATTGTCTTCACCTATGGAGGATGTAAAATTTATGATGACAAAAATTTTGAGACAAATGGCAGTGTAGTTGCCACAGGAACCTTGAAAGATGGGCTATTTCAAATGGATGAATCCCGAAAACAGGCTCTTGTTAGTATAAATGAAAATCACAAGAATTGTGGCATCGGCGGCTTGGGCATTTAAATAGAATCAGCATGAATCTCCTAAAAAATTCATTAGTGACAGGTATTGATTTCCATGAAGAGAAAGGAGAACAATGTACAAAGTGTGTTCTTGGAAAGCAGATGCGAAAACCATTCAAATCTACTGGTGGTAGTCGTTCAAAAGGACTCCTGTTCCTAGTTCATACTGACATAGTTGGTCCTCTGTCCACACCATCATGGAGCGGTGCAAGATACATTTTTGTCTTGGTTGATGATTATAGTCGAAAAATCTTTACTTTTTAAAGAGGAAAGATGAGGTTCTGAATGTTTTTAGGATTTTTTCTGTCATTGTTGAGAACCAGACAGGACGTCAAATTAAAATCCTGAGGTCAGACAACGGAACAGAGTTCATTAACCGACATTTTACAGATTTCTTGAATTCAAAAGGTATCATTCATCAAAAAACTGTTAGGTACACCCCTGAACAGAACGGTGTTGCTGAAAGAACCAACCGTACGGTTGTTGACAAAGCTCGACGTTTGTTGCAAGAATCAAAATGTGATGAAAGACTTTTGGGGGCAAATGCTCACGGTAGCTCTTTTTTTTTGTCTGGAAGCAATAAATAGGTCGGGGTAAAATGTCGACTGTCAAATTTTCACTGGGCACCACCCATATTTGATTATTTTCAAAATGGGAAAAATTGAGGTGAAATGAATGATATCTATCCAAAAAGGGTACAAAATATTTAATAAAATCTGTTGTAACGTTGACAAAATCTTTGGTTACGGTAAACGACGTGTAATAAATCACAATTATTAATCCAACAGATACTTAGCTGACAGGGTTACGCAATTACTCGAAAATTATTCTCTCCTCTCATAGATCTATGGTTGGCTCATACGCATTTTAGCATAAGTATTAAAACAATGTACAAAGTAAATAAATACTTTTTCGACGACGGCGGTTTGGTTTGGGCTTACTATTTTAGGTCTGGTTGTTCCCACCGAACCAGTAAAGCTTGTACTTGCATTTGAGAGAAAAACACAGTAAAAATTGGACAAATCTGACCTGTGAGTCCTGGATGTGGTAACGCCACCAATATTTTCTGACAGAATTCCGATATTTTTTCGTTCTGTGTCCTTGAAATTTTCTTAAGTTTTTAAGTTTTCAGTACCTTTATTCTCCCTTATAGGTATGACATCTTGGATATCAACCAGATTCTTATCAATATTGAATAACTGTAGACGAGACAGGCTTTTTCTGTATGGTAAAAAGAAGGCCGGCAAATCTAAAAACGGAATTCCTGAGTTATCAAAATCACTTGATTATAAAATTATTAGCACTTGAGAAACCCTACATACCTTCTCGCTGGAGAATGGCCCTTTTTCATGAAAAAGTTATGTAGAAAATAATTGATCTGTAAAGATTATCGCAAACAATTCTAGCCACCAGTGCCCATTCGCTATCGATTTCAGAGTGAAAAACCGATACGATGAATCCGTACTTCAGCCGTTTCGAGTTCCTATACGTCGTTCGCAGTTTCGCTTATTTGTATGTTGGCTTTTCAGTGTACAGACTGTTTCCAAAATTTCTCTGAACATTATTTATATGAATAGGACAATTTTGCCGGTACACAATCACCCCCTCCATAAATAAATGAAGATTGAAAATCTTCATTGAGATCCATTTTCTTTTGTACCCTAATTTTCTATCCTCATTCTAAAGCTAACACCTATGGGGCTAATGTTCTAATATATATTTATTTTTATTGGTACCAATTTCATACTCACTCTCATTCACACTCTTACCATTAACTTAACGCTAATCCTAAATAAACTCCGGAGCTATATCTAACCTACTACTTATACCACCTCGAATCCATAGAATCCTTATTTTGTTCATGGTTTTCAAGAACGTGCATTTCTCATGCAATTGGTTATGACAATCAAGCCAATACATTCCTCAACACATATAATACGCAAAAATACTTGTTTATCATCTAGTCGTGATTCAATTCGGAAACATCCGATTGAGAACCCGATATAGAACCGTAATATGGCTTCAGATCTTTTACATGCCAGTTCCCGGCTCCCGAACCGTTTTCATTTTTAAGAGAATAGACTAATTTAGATATCTTCTTCTTCACTGTGCATAACACATAACGTGGAGCTAGCTTTTGGGCAAAACCCTGAGCAGCATCCGACTGAACTTTATTACGCTTCCACACCTTATCACCTACAAAAAACTCAATTTCTCGTTTTCGAAGATTGTAGTTACTTGCGTTGCGTTTGTAAGCTTCGTTGAGCTTTTTTTAGACAGAATCATAAATTTCCTTCAAATCTTCCAGTTTTTCAGCATACGCCTGTCTAGACGCACAATTTAGATCTGGTTCTCCACAACATCCGTAATAGTCTCCCGTTGCTGGTACTACTCTTCCAAAATTTAAAAAGGTTGGACTATAACCAGTGACTTCGTGTTTCGCCGTTCTCAACGCAAAGCCGATTTTGGCAATATTTTTATCCCATGATCTGTGATCGCCATCAATGTAATTGCGAATGGCAGCACCCACCGTTCGATTTGTTCTTTCAACAAAATTGGCTTGGGGATGGTACCTCGCGGTATACCATATCCTTGACTTATACTGTTTCACGAGATTTTTGAACCGTGAACTTGTGAATTGTAGACCGTTATCGCAAAGTATGTACTGTGGCACGCCGTACACCAAAAATACCTCGTTTTCTATGAATCGAGCAATACTAGGGATCGTTGCTTGACGTAAAGGGCAAAAAAGGGGATATTTCGAAAACCAGTCGCTTACGACCAAAAGATAAGAACACCCGTTAGAGTTTCTAGGGAGTGGGCCCATCAAATCTACCGATATAATCTGCCACGGAAACCTTGCTTTCTTCTCGGCTCCCATGAATCCAAATCTACCAATGTTTGGTGATTTCTGAGAAATATGTTTTCGCGAAGGCCAAATGGGCGGCTTTGGGATCGTCGTGAAATGATTCAATAATAGATTTGCGCTGCGTTTTCGGTACCAATAATTTCCACTCGGATATATTAGTTTGTAAAGGAACTTTTGCGGGAATGAGTTTGTACACATAGTTTTGTTTTACGCACCACAGGGGGTACATTTCTGGTTGATCAAGAATTCTTTTGCGCATATTTGCATAAAAATAATCTAACACTGATAGATCTATATCTAAAGTAATGCAATCATTCTGGTCAACTACTTCTACATATTCTTCCTCCTGGGTGGGTTGGTCGACAGGGTGACGCGAAAGAGCATCGGGTACAACATTGAGTCTACCCTTCCGATGGACGATGTTGAAATCGAATTGGCTCAATTTTACGCTCCATCTCGCTAGTCTACCAGAAGGTTCGCACATATTATGTAACCATTTCAATGCAGCGTGAACGGTAACTACCGTAAACGATGAACCCTCTATAAAAGGTCGAAATTTGTCGCAGCCGAACACTACAGCTAAACACTCCCGCTCAGTACAGCTATAATTGCGTTCGGACTTAGACAAACTTCTGCTCGCAAACGCTATCACCTTTTCAATACCATCTTTTTTCTGCGTAAGGACATATCCCAGTCCTGTATCAGAAGAATCAGTTTGTATACAGAAAGGCAGCTAAAAATCAGGTGATGTAAGGATGGGAGCCGAAACCAAAGCTTGTTTAATGCCCAAAAAAGCTTTTTCGGCCTTAGGCGTCCATAAAATTCCTTGGCCCTTTTTTCGTCTTTCTAAAAGAGAGTTTATGGGCGACATTAATGTACTAAAGTGGGCAATGAAACGTCTGTACCAGCCACACATTCCAACAAATCGTTTTACCTCGGTAGTTGTTCGTGGTTGAGGAAAATTGATCATCGCCGAAACCTTATCAGGATTGGTTCTCAAACCCACCCTGTCAACTATGAAACCCAAATATTTCAGAGAGGGCTTGAAAAACTCGCTTTTTCCAAGTTTATGGTTAATTTTGCGTTTTCCGGACGACTAGCCACTTCCCGTAGAAGTTCTAAATGTTCCTTAAATGTTTGTGAAACGATAATAATATCATCGAGGTAGACAAAATGTTTGGTTCAAGCTTGGCACCGAATACTGCATCCATTAGTCTTTGTTGACATTGGGCTGCATTCGATAGACCAAAGGGTAAAACCTTGAAGTGGAACGAACCTCGCCCAGGAATCGAAAAAGCCGTTTTTTCTTTGGACTCCTGAGATAGAGGAATTTGCCAGAACGCACTGCGGAGATCAACAGACGAAATGTAGCAAGTATTATTCAACATATTTAGGATGCGATCTATGTGAGGCAATGGATAGGAATCTTTTTTTGTCACTGAGTTTAACTTTCGACCGTCAAAACAAAAACGATATTTACCGTTAAGTTTTTTGACGAGGAGGACTGGAGATGACCATTCACTAAAAGATGGCTCCACTACTCCAAGTTTCAACATTTTATTGAGTTCAGTGTTGAGATGACTCAACATAAAAGGAGACATTAGGTACTGTATTTGCCTGAAGGGCTTAGCATCACCGGTATCAATATGGTGCACAATTTTATTTGTTAATCCTAATTTATCGGAAGGGCAAAGTTTTTCGAACTCTGAAATTACCTCTTTAACTTTCACTATTTGAGATTCGGAAAAATCATCCCAGGTTTCAATACGTTTTTTCTCAGTGGGTATTGAAGTATCTACGGAAGATATCTCCAAAACATCCGCGATGCCTCCGGTCCACGACCTTTCGCCAAAATCTACAACTAAGCCAAAGTCTTTACAGAAATCACTTCCAAATATAAAGCTTTGCTTAAGAGATGGAACAACTAGAAATGGAATCACCCTACAGACTTGTCCAACACAAAGTGGTAAGGGTACTACTCCTGTAACTATTTGTCGTTTGCCATCAGCAGTCTTAACAAACTTATGGGAAGACCTCTTGATTTCCAAATCAAACATATCTAAAATGTCTAATCCGGCTTCTCCTACTATTGAACTATTTGCCCCTGAATCTAAAAGTCCGGTTATACTTTGACCTAACAATTTAAGCGAAACATAAGGTCTGTTATCCTTGGGTTTCTCTAAAAAAAGAGGTGATGCATGATTATCCGATTCTAACAAAAATATATTTTCAAAAAATGTCTTAACCTGATCTAAAACCTTCAATTGCTCTGTGGTACGACTTGGTGATTGACTTCCTGATTGTTGTGAAGTTCTGGTCAAAGGTAACATCCGGCCAGAAAGATTTACCTCCGTTGCCCGTTTCCCGTACACCTACTACAGTTTGTAGTAGTTACTTTCTGTTGCCCGCATTTATAACAAAACACTCCCGCTTCAGCCTACAATTTCTAAAAGTATGGTTTTCCCGACCGCAGTTCCAACATCTGACTGGACTTCTTGAAACGTTACTTTGGCTCTGCGACTTTCATTGTAATCAACATAACTACTGAAGTTTCGATTAAGGCCTCGAGAGGTAGAAGGCAAATCGTTATTACGACAGTTTCCATTGCAACAGGTTGTGTAATTTTGCTACTCGAATTCTCTGACAAAATGTCTTCCTCAACACAGTCAACGCTAGAATGATTTGATCGCAACGACAGAACTTCCTCCCATCGTTTACAAACTTTCACCAGTTCCGCTACTGTTGAAAAATCATTCAAGGCTACCTTTTCAAAATATTTGTACATGAGGTTTTTTTTGATGTTATTTATTTTTGTAACTTCGGCCGGGGGAGAACTCAAACGCATAAAAAGTCCTTCCATATCAGTTACAAATATAGTGACACATTCCTGAGAGCGTTGTTTTCGTTCTTTTATGGTTTTCCATATAAACTCATCATTATCCTTCGGTAGAAAATCGCTCATTAGCTGCTTTTTCAACGACTCCCAATCTGTAACTAACGATTTGGCATATCGCCACCAATCCAGTCCCTTTCCAGAGAAAAGATCAACTGCCGAAGCATATAGCTCAGCCGGACTAACGTTACGTGCTTTTGCTAACTCTTCAACTCGCTCTATGAAAGCTTCTACTCCGAAAGTTTTTGAAACACCATCAAAGGTAACGCCCCACTTATAAAGAGCAACTGATTTTGTGCGCAGGCACCGTAATTACCATCTGGTGCTGCGCGGCTGATTGATTTCCGATAGCAGTCGGATTCGTAAGTTTGTCATATAGTTCAGCCTCTAGTTGAAGACACGTCGCGTACGACTCATTTTTAAAGGAAATTTGATCGACTGTAGCATCAGCTTCTAGCTGTATTCTTTGTACCCTAGCAGTTATATGCGTCAGCCTAGAACGTAACCTCAAAAACATACTATCTGTGTCGGGTCCCTCAAATTCATCGACTAAACCTTTAATATTTTCTAGAGTCTCGGTAATAGTTACTTGCTCGTTTTGCATAGTTGAAATCAGGATCAACTATTATCAAAGCTTTGCCTTTTTCTTTGAGTAAGGCGCGACCAAGAATTTTTCTTTTTTCATGAACATCTCGATTAGTAAGAATACCCCTAATTCTCAACTCATACGTGATTTCGTTGGCCACCAAATGATTTGGTTTCATCTCTCCTGCCATTTTGCCAAAACGAACGCAAAAAAATTATATAAGTCTCAACTTGTACGAAATTACAATTAAAATGCTCACTTGATTTGTATCCACCTTATTTATATAACTAGGACGGTGGTCCGCAAATTAAATGAAATATGAATGATGGGTTGGTATTTCACCTGATAAAACCTAGCTGTCCTAAAATTCACCCTGTACAATAAAAGCATTCAATAAAACCTGAACCGCTAAACACTTTTCATAAATAAATTGATGCAACATATAAGTTCTTCTTGGGGAACCTATGTATACATAATCGACAACATTACACCCACATAAACATCCACATAAACAATATATACACTGATAGTAGAATTTCGTTTATAATTGCGTCGCCTTACCAATTACCAATTTCCAATTTTTACGAAACAGTCTGTACAAATGAACACAATATGACCATTCAAAAAAACTTCAATCGATAGCCACTCCGTTCAAACAATAAGAAATGGAATTCCGATATTCTTATAAAAACACAGAAAGGTGATTCGCAAAAAATATAAAAATTTTTGTTCAAATTTTGTAATAATTTCAAAACCATCAAGTTATGCAATGCAAGTACAACTTATCGCCGGTATGACAGGGAGAAAATGTTTTATAAATATAGGCTCAATCCTAAAATATAAAAAAATGTTTCATTTCACATAAAAGACTTCAAAAATATTTGAAAATTTGACGATACTGAAAAAATCGGCCCCACGTTGTAGGCGTCACTTTTTGTAACCCCCTTTTGACTTTTGGGGGCAAATGCTCACGGTAGCTCTTTTTTTCTGTCTGGAAACAATAAATAGGTCGGGGTAAAATGTCGACTGTCAAATTTTCACTGGGCACCACCCATATTTGATTATTTTAAAAATGGGAAAAATTGAGGTGAAATGAATGATATCTATCCAAAAAGGGTACAATTTAATGAAATCTGTTGTAACGTTGACAAAATCTTTGGTTACGGTAAACGACGTGTAATAAATCACAATTATTAATCCAACAGATACTTAGCTGACAGGGTTACGCAATTACTCGAAAATTATTCTCTCCTCTCATAGATCTATGGTTGGCTCACACGAATTTTAGCATAAGTACAAAGTATATAAATACTACTCTTTTTCGACGACGGCGGTTTGGTTTGGGCTTACTATTTTAGGTCTGGTTGTTCCCACCGAACCAGTAAAGCTTGTACTTGCATTTGAGAGAAAAACACAGTAAAAATTGGACAAATCTGACCTGTGAGTCCTGGATGTGGTAACGCCACCAATATTTTCTGACAGAATTCTGATATTTTTTCGTTCTGTGTCCTTGAAATTTTCTTAAGTTTTCAGTACCTTTATTCTCCCTTATAGGTATGACATCTTGGTTATCAACCAGATTCTTATCAATATTGAATAACTGTAGACGAGACAGACTTTTTCAGTATGGTAAAAAGAAGGCCGGCAAATCTAAAAACGGAATTCGTGAGTTATCAAAATCACTTGATTATAAAATTAATAGCACTTGAGAAACCCTACATACCTTCTCGCTGGAGAATGGCCCTTTTCCATGAAAAAGTTATGTAGAAAATAATTGATCTGTAAAGATTATCGCAAACAATTCTAGCCACCTGTGCCCATTCTCTATCGATTTCAGAGTGAAAAACCGACACGATGAATCCGTACTTCAGCCGTTTCGAGTTCCTATACGTCGTTCGCAGTTTCGCTTATTTGTAGTTCGCTTTTCAGTGTACAGACTGTTTCCAAAATTGCTCTGAACATTATTTATATGAATAGGCCAATTTTGCCGTTACAGCTCGCCACATAAAGCGATTCAAGGATCAACCCCAGAAGAGTTATGGTCAGGAAAAAGGGTTAGCCTGGAACATATGTCTTGCTTTTGCTCAAACTCCAAAGCAATTGCGAAAAAAAATTGACCCAAAAAGTGAGCCTTATTATTTTGTTGGTTACTCTGAAACAACAAATGGATATCGTTTGTTTAGTCCTAAGAAACCAGGTGGTATCACAATATCAAGAGATGTTGAATTTTTTGAAAACAGATTCTCATTTCCTGATGAAGAAGGTGTAGAATCTCTTGAAATATCAATTTTTGATGGTATTCTTGGATCTCTGCAAGGAAATGGTTATCAAGGTGCTCCATCTGACTCATCTGAGGCTGCATCTAGTTCAACCGAACTGCCTGACAGTAGTCCTGATATTTCCTTGGATGATGAGGAGTCTTCAGAACGATCTTCAGATAGTGAGATGATTGATGAATCATTCATTTCAGCCAGTGGAATTCAGGGTACAAGTGATGATCATCAATCTGATCAGCCAGCAGATTCACATGAAGTTGATATAACCTTACAAGAAAGAATCAGCTCGAGAGGACGAGTGATAAAACCGATGAAGTTTCCAGGATATGAGCTCTACTTCACCGCAGAGCACTCCTGTCCTACTACTTACCGTGAAGCCATGAACTCTCCTGACAAATGGAAGGAGGCAATGGAAAGAGAGTATGGAGCAATGATGAAAAATCAGGTTTGGCATTTAGTAGATCGACCTGAATGTAACAATAGTATTGTTGATTGTAAATGGGTTTTTAACATTAAATCTGGTGTTAATGACGATATTGTATACAAAGCTAGGCTAGTTGCAAAAGGTTTTACCCAAGAATATGGGGTTAATTATACTGAAAACTTTTTCACCAGTGGTTAGAAGTTCAACTTCACGATTATTGTTTGCTTTATCGATTAAATTGAATTTTAAAATCACACATTTAGACGCTATGACTGCTTTCCTGAATAGTAATTTAGATCAAAATATTTTAATGAAATAACCAGAAGGTTTTCGTGTAGATCTTTCTAAAGTCTAGCATGCAAAAAGAAATTTACGGGTTAAAGCAATCGTCTCGTTTGTGGAATAAAGATGCAGAAAATGCAATAATAAAATTTGGATATAATAAATCAAATTATGAGCCATGTGTTTTTTATAAAAAATTTGATGATGGTTCTTTGGTTATTGTAACATTATACGTTGATGATTTTTCTATTATTTAGCAATAATGATAAAGAAAAGGATAAATTTATCAAATTTATTTCAAGTAAATTTGACATAAAGAATTTGGGGCTTGCTAAAAAATGTTTGGGCATCAATATTTCACAGTCTGGTGACAAAATACTTTTGAATCAAAAAGATTTCATTTCTAAACTAATTAGTGATTTTGGATTAGAGGATTCCAAGGCAATGGCTACTCCGCTTGAACCAAATTTGAAGTTAGCAAAAGGTAACATGTCGAAAGGGTTGGCCTATCAGCAATTGATTAGTTCCTTGATGTATATTGACATAAACACAAGGCCAGATATTGCATTCGCTGTCAATTTTATGAGTCAATTTAATAATTGTTATAGCCACGAACACTTCACATATGTCAAAAGAATTTTAAGATATTTGAAAGGTTCAATTGATAAGAATTTGACTTTTAGTAAAAGTGATTCTGATCTAATAGGATTTGCTGATGCGGATTGGGGCAATGACGTTACAGATAGAAAATCATATAGTGGTTTTGTTTTTATTTTATCAGGCGCAGCTATAAGCTGGGAAGCCCGGAAACAACCTTGCACCAGTCTGTCGGGTACTGAAGCTGAATTCATTGCGATTTCAGAGGCTTCGAAGGAAGCAGTGTTTCTTAAAAAAATAATTAATGAATTGGTAGGTGATACTAAACCAATTTTATTATTTAATGATAATCAAAGTGCTCAAAAACTTGTGTACAATCCTGTTTTTCATAATAAGACGAAACATATTGATGTTTTTTTTTCCCTTGGATGCTGGTCCTTTCGCCAGCTGCACCTCAGCCTCTTGGGCTTTTTGTGCTTTACATATTGATGTTAGGTTCTATTATATTAGAAAAATTGTTGAAAATGGTTTTATTGATATTAAATATGTTCCTACCTCAGAAATGGTTGCCGACGTTTTCACATAAAGTTTGAATGGTTTTAAACATAAGTTTTGTATAAATAATTTAGGGATAAATTGAAATTGATATGTAATTTGCTTACTAGTTTCCTTTTTTTTTGGTTGTGAACTCAGCAATAGTTTGATTTTTTTTGTTTTGTATTTGTAAATATACTAGATTAAGGGGGATTGCTGGAATATATGTAATCTAGTACATTATCTGTATGACACTAGAACTGTCATTGTCATGCTGTTCTGAATTTTTCTATTCTATGTCATGTTGACGACATTGATGTACTGTGGATTTTGCCATGTCACTTGTAGTTGTAGTTGAAATAAATATATACAAAAATCAATTCTCATCGGTGTTGTTTATGAATGTTTATGAATGACCTGAAAATCTAAATCTAATCACGTTTAATTTTCAAAATAGGTCGACATCATGCATCTTGGATTTCAAAGAATGAATTCATTCCAATTTTTCTTGAATACTTTTACATTTTTTATATTTTCTGCCGTGATAATGTAAAGTTTTTGTGCGAGAAATTAGTATGATCTTTGTGATACCGTCTGGTACATCAATGGTGTAACATAATGATGTTTTTATCGAGTAGCATAATCTTGACGTGGAAATTGTGATTGATTTTTTGTGATATGATATTTATTGCTGGAGCAAAGAAAATATAGTTGTCTCAAGTCTAGTATTTGTAATTATTTGTAAAGGTCATCTTTTACCTTGACTCCTTGGTATATATTATTTTTTTTAATCTTCTAAAGAGTGAAGGTGCTATTTCAAACTTGCACTCCAGAACACGATCGCGTATCTGAGATGCCTTTCAACTGAAGATAAATATATGGTTTTCATGTACTCTGGGTAATATGCTTTTTAATTTTCTAAATTTAAATAAAATACTCCTCAATTGATTTGTCACATAGGTTATGTGAAGATTCCAGTTCACGTGCGGAGCAAATATGACTCCCAAGTATTCAAGTTTTTTCTTGAGTAGAATATATGTCTACGCCAACCTTATATTTAAATTTTTCATTGATGGACGCATTTCTACGCAACGACAGAAATCATTTGAAAATTTCGTAAATCCAGTGGTAGAGCTAGTTTTTTTTTTAATCATCATTCTTTATGTCTACTACCGATGGTTATCCTTTTGGTTGCCTCTCATGATGATTTTGATTTAAAAACCAAAGGGCTTTTGGCTATTCTTTGTCCGACCCCATGGCGTTTGAATTACACTGACTATTTCTCTTCATTCTAGTTGATAATAAACCGATTTGGCAAGTGGCGGAAGAACGGGAAGAAAATAAAGCAAAGAACAGAGAGAATGCGCCTTATGGAGAATATGGTGGGTGGCATAAAGCAGCAAAAGTAGACTCTCCCACAGTAACTACCACACTGAAAAATTTGGGGGCATTGTATAGACGACAAGGAAAATACGAGGCTGCAGAAACACTAGAAGATTGTGCATTGAGGAGTAGAAAAGATGTAAGAAAATTGGTGGTGTTATAACAATGATATGTAGACATATAGATAGTTAAGTGAAAATTGTCAAGCTGTGTGCACGTTCCAATAATGTAATTGGATGAAGAAAAGGTTTGTATCTCATGCAGAAATTTTTTTATAAAATAATAGCAAAGCGCTTTTGATTATAAAGTCATCATCAGTGCGTACCTGTAAGTAAGTGACATGAAATAGAATTTAGAAAATTTTAATAATGAGAATTTTGAAAATTGATAAATAGCTTACTTGTCAGATGTACAAGAGCTAGACCATAAAAATATCATGTGTCCAGAGGACCATGTAAATATTTAAAAACAGGACATCATATGAATAACATTTTAAAAAATCCTTATTCCACGATTAACCTAGATAAAAGTTTCAACAGACAGAGTAACACATGTTTGTTGAAGTTTAGTCTAATGTCTAACTAAATAAATGAAAATTGACTTTGTGTCAACACATGTCTGCTGAAGCTTTATTTCGAAAATTGACGAATAACAAATTAGTCAAATTTTGTGATTTAATCATGAAAATGTTTCAAGGTGACAGAACCAAAGTTAAAAAATTTTTTTAGTCTAATGAGAACTTATAAACTTTAAAACGTTTACCAAAGAAACAAATATGATTATTATTATTAGTTCAGCATCCTGGGAAACCAAATTGGAACTTAAGATCGTGAGATAAGTCTGATGAGAACTTTCCCAATCTCAAAAGTAACAAAGAGGGTAACCAAAATGATGAACCTACCAGAAATTTTGTAAGAAATTTCCAAAAATTAATCTGTAAGTCTATTTATAGTTCTGTTAATCTAAACCCAAGGAAATATGACAAACCGGGAGAAAAGTCTAATGAGAACTTCAACCCGATGTGCACAGAACCAGGCTTAAGACACAGTCTCTTGGGAATTTGTGAAACCAATCCTATGTTCAGGATCAAAGGAACCTTCCCAATCCCCAAAGCGCCAAAAAGGTAGCCCAAAACCAAGAGGCACTATACAAACAAACAAGATTTAAAAAAATTTATAATGTTTCTTATTTACTCAATTCAGTAGTTCTATTAATCAAAACCAAGGAAATTGCTAAACCAGGAGGAAATCTACTGAGAACTTGAACGGCACATGCAAAAACCGATGTTCAAGAAAAACAGAACCTGAAGTTGAAATTATAAGTTTCAAATTGAAAGCAATAGTGTTCTGAGAATTGAAAGGAAAGTCGAGAGTGAGGGAACAAACAAACTGCAAAATAGGTTCAAGCAATATCATCAGCGAGAAAGAGTTCAAGAGCAATTAAATATATAAATTAATTTAAATTTATTAAAAAAAAAAAAAATTATTTATTTCAAACGTCTATGAAGAGGAATGTAAGCTCTGTTGAAATTAACTTGAGTGTTGAGACAAAGGTCATTATTCAGTAGTTCCTTGTAAATATGTAAATCTTCAAGAAAATCTAATCTATTGTAATTTTTGGAACTCACCTCCTGTAAAATTTTTGAATTCTGATTTGGACTAAAGTTGTGGTTGTTAAACCTCAAATGTTGACCAAAGGCTGAAATTTTGTTGGGATTTAAATGTTCGGTTATACGGGCTTTCAAAGGTCTGCAAGTTCTTCCAATGTAGGCTGCATCAGAATCATCACAATTTAACTTGTATATGCCACTTTTTGAAAGTTTTCTTCCGGTTTGTCATATTTCCTTTTGGTTTTAGATTAACAGAACTATAAATAGACTTACAGATCAATTTTTTAAAATTTCTTAAAAATTTTCTGGTATAGGTTCATCATTTTGGTTACCCTCTTTGTTACTTTTGAGATTGGGAAAGTTCTTATCAGACTTATCTCACGATCTCAAGTTCCAATCTGGTTTCCCAGGATGCTGAACTAATAATAATAATCATGTTTGTTTCTTTGGTAAACTTAGGGCTGACGTATTAAAGTTTATAAGTTCTCATTAGACTAAAAATTTTTTTTTAACTTTGGTTCTGTCACCTTGAAACATTTTCATGATTAAATCACAAAATTTGACTAATTTGTCAATCATCAATTTTCGAAATAAAGCTTCAGCAGACATGTGTTACTCTGCCTGTTGAAACTTTCTTAAAAATTTGACTAATTTGTCATTTATCAATTTTCATAACACAGACCATTATTTCTATAGGTATTGTTCTATACCATACTTCATTGTCATTGTCAACTTTTGACACAATGTCAATTTTCATTTATTTAGTTAGACATCTAGGTTAATCCTGGAATAAGGATTTTTCAAAATGTTATTCATATGATGTCCTGTTTTTAAATATTTACATGGTCCTCTGGACACATTATATTTTTATGGTCTGGCTCTTGTACACACCTGACGAGTAAGTAATTTTTCAATTTTCAAAATTCTCATTATTAAAATTTCCTTAAATTCTATTTCATGTCACTTACTTACAGGTACGCACTGATGATGACTTTATAGTAGAAATATAAATCTTTTCTTCATTCGATTATATTGATAGTTGATTTATATCTTAAATTTTCTCACATATACAGTGCCCGCCAAAAAGTATGTTCCATATGGGAAAAAAGTTTATTATTGAGTATTGGAAAAATATTCTCGGGAAAAGTTTGTGCATGTCCGATAACCTAAAAATCGATTTTGACACGTCACGTGATCGCTTGTATTGCGGCAAATTGAAAAAAATTACTATGAAAAGGCAAAGAGTGGGGAAAATGGCAACATATAGAAAAGAGTTATTTGAAATAACTGTTTAGAATTCAATTTTATAAACATATACAAAGTTTGAAAAGATAATGTGAGAAAATTGAAAGGTGTATAAAAATATCGAATTATTTTCTTATGTATAGCTTGACCATACTGAAACATATGTATTTCAGTGATAATAACAAAACTTTCTCATTTACTACACACCAAAGAGCACTAATAAAAAAAAATTGGATTTTGTCAGAACCTTGTTACATTGGTTTGTATCTAACAGTCATATCAGAACTCCACGATTATTGCGATGATAGGAAAATCCAAAAATATTGTGTTTTTCCGATTATAATCAATTTTTTATGATTATCGTGCACGAACGTTTCACTTCATACATAATCTTAAAAATAGTGCGTTAAATTAAAGAAGGCTTAGTTTTCAACATTGCATGTGAAATGAAACCCTCTGGCATGATTATCATCGAAACTTGATTATAAGCTGGAAAACACCATGTTTTTGGAGTGTCATGTCATTACAATGGTCATGGAATTCTGATATAACTGTTAGATACGAACCAATGTAACAGCCAGGGTTTTGACAAAATCCAATTTTTTTAATTTAGTGCTCACTGGATTGGACAAAATGGGAGAGTTTTGTTATCATCATTGAAATACAAATATTTCAGTATGGTCAAGATAGTCATAAGATAATAATTTGATATTTTTATAAAGCTAGGAAAATATAAAAAAAAATAGCTATTTTCAATGTTCTCTCATTATCTTTTCAAACTTTGTATATGAGTATAGAATTGAATTGTAAACAAATTTTTCAAAAAAAAATTTCGATATCTTGCCATTTTACCCCACTTTTTGCCTTTTCATAGTAATTTTTTTCAATTTGCCGCCATATTAGCGATCACGTGGCATGTGTCAAAATCGATTTTTAGGTTATCGGACATGCACAAACTTTTCCCAAGAATCCTTTTTCCAATACTCTAATAATAAACTTTTTCCCATATGGTACATACTTTTTGGAGGTCACTTTACAAGTACAGAGTAATACAGTGTGTACAGTACAGTGTGTATATGGAATGAATTCATTATTTCTGAATTTGGAGAAACCTGGGGAAAATTTTATTTGAATCTAGTGATGTCATATTTAAGATATCGGAACAAAATTTCCCCATATACCTATTGGGTGAGTCGGAGACTTGTAACGTTCTTTCGTCTTTACGAGTCACTTTGATCCGAGTCCAGGTTACAGGTTGCCTCGCGTTGTATGCTCCACGTTCTCCTGGTAGTGCCAGTGAGGAAAAGAATACGCCAGGGGTCATTGTGGTATTGGCAGAAAAGTACTGTGACCAGAAAGTCAAATTTTACTTGTCTTTCCTGGATTCGAATTCTCGGTACTTGCTGAAGGCCACCTTCAAGTCGACGAGGTTGATGGAGAAGAACTTCTGAAAGGCAGTGCAGAATGCTGGCCAGTAATTCCATTGACCAGACGACTTTTGAAGGGTTGGGTAATTTTGGCAAAGTTATTGATGAACTTTCTATAATAGCCCAGAAGCCCAAGAAATCCTTTTATTTCTTTAGTCGTTTTGGGTATCGGATAGTTCATGATTGCTTTGACTTTATCGGGATTATGGTGATTAGGGGTCCCAAAAAGAAAACTTTCTTTTTCTTTCTTCAGGAATTCTGATTTTTGAAACACTCTTCAGGTTCACAATGTGCTCCTGCATCGAAGTTGAAAAGACGATGATGTTATCCATGTATACAAAACAGATTTTGTTTTGTAGACCTTTCAAGACGTTGTCCACTACCCTCTGAAAGGTAGCTGGAGCCCCTTTCAGCCCGAACGGCATACGCAGGTATTCGTAGTGGCCGTTTTCCACATTGAAAACATTTTCTTCACATCATCGGGGTACATCTCAATCTGATGAAACCCGCTAGCCAGATCAAGTGTAGAAAAGTACATGCATCTAACCAATTTGTCAAGAATATCTGATATATTGGGAATTGGGTACCGATCGTCAGTGGTTTTCTCATTGATTTTTCTGTAATCCACTAATATTCGCCACTTCTTTTTGACAGAGGCGACCGCGTCGCGGTCAGAAATGTCTGAAAATGATAGGTACAATTTCTCGATGTGATATCTCTCTTCCGAATTCATATGTTGCGTTCATATGAGTTGTGTGATATCTGACTTCGATATATCCGAAAGAGTGTTATGAGCGACTGTAGCATGGTTTATTTGCTCCCGTGTCAATCAAAAGTTTCAAAGGTGTATTTGAGATTTTTATATATGGTAGGTCTTTTAGATCGTAAATTGAATGTATTTCTATGAAGTTTTCTCGTGATAGTCGATTTTCTGAAAATTTGTATCCTGAGAAGAAGTTTGATCAATTTGGGTATCGATTGTATATCGAATTCATTGGAGGAACAGGGTTGATTTCAATAGTACAAGTGGAAACCATACTCATTTTGGAAGGGTGTTGTTTCCATCTGATAATGGGGGTTGTCAAAATTGTAGAGTTCTTCTTCAATGGAATTTGGTCTATTTTGGTTCTGATTTGGTCTGATTGTACTGGGTTGACGAGAAGTTCATGGCACGAATAGTCGACCCTAAAGGTTTTTTTTAGGCCAGCTAAGAATATTTTTGAGGCATGAGTATTGTAAAAGATATTTTCACAGTTTTTGTTGTAACTACGTTTTCATGTCGAATCTATATAGTTATGAAGAGTACTTAAATTAGACATTACCTACTCTAGTATAAAATTGTAGTGATGGTTCGTTGAAATTTTGTCTGAATTAATCTATATCGAACAACAATCCATTTTCGTCTCTTTGGTTGCCAAAATATGCAATTAGTGCATTTTTGACTGATTGCCAATCTTTATCTATGCAAATGCTATAAACTTCGCGAGCTTGACCTATTAATTTGGAATATATTCCATAAATTATTGTTATATTTTGAACACATTCGATATTTTCAAATGTCGTGTCCCAGTATGTAGCTATGATAGAATTAGCCGTTTCTAAAAATGATGAAAGCTCTTGAGGATTTTCGTCAAATTTTGGGACGATATCCAAAAGTTTTGACTCGAATTTTGGAGTAGCCATTTCGTTAGATTTATTTATTGATAATTTAAATGAAAGTTCGTCCTTTTCTATTGATTCGAGAGAACTATTTTCGATAATCGAACTAGGTATCGGCGAAATTTCACTTAAAATTGACTCAAAATCACTATTTGGAGGACTGAGCTCGACGGGTCAATCTCAATAAGACCTCTACCGGTGGAACGATTGATGATATTTCGGAAGAGCAACGTCCATGAAAATATCTAGAAAACAGAGACAGATCGCCAAACTTTCTGTGATGTTCCAGAGAATTAAGCGAGCTTGTGAGCGAAGTATCACCGACGAGACGAATGGTTCTATTTTGGACCGAATCAAAAAGTTTCAATGTGTGTTTGGGTGCTGCACCCATTTATATTTATGGGAACAGTATTCCAAAACAGGTCGAATCTGTGCCTTATAAAATCATAATCAGTTGACAAGGAGTAAAATACTTTTTGGCGCGAAACAAAAAACCAAGTTTTTGAGAGGCATTGGCAATGGACCTCACATGGTTCACCCATGAGAGGGTACTGCTGATGGTAATACCGAGCATTGAAATCGAAGATTTCATTGTTATAGATACTCCTGACATAGTTACGCTGGCTACTGTGAAATCTGCCTTTATAGAGGAAAGACATGCTTGGGTTTTATTCGCCCCGAATTCCACCAAATTTTTGGATCCCCATTCTAGAATTTTGGCTAAGTCCGTATTTATTTCTTCCCCGCTCATTTCTGTATTCACTGGCTCTTATCAGAGCTTTGGAAAAGAAAGCGGTATGAAAGGTACTATCATCTGCAAAGCTGTTCACTGGACATGAGGTAGCTCCCAACAATTTATTGATGTGAAGAAGTGAAGTAACAGTGTTGGTGCTAGAATGGATACCTGCGGAACATCAGCATTTATTGGTAGATTATCAGATGATACTCAATCGACCACAATGTGGAGTGATCGGTCTGAGAGAAAGCTAGATAACAAGTAACACTCCTGGGAAGGCAAGCCATAAAATGGAAGTTTGGCTATGAGTCCTTGTTGCCAAACGCGATCAAATGCTTCGAAGGTATCTAGTGCAACCATATTTTTTGATAGATTTCTGTCAAATATGTGAGACATAAGCAAGCAGGTCACTGGTTGATCTCTGGTGCTGGTAACCATATTGTCGAAAATTGATAATTCCTGAGCGTTTTAGATATTTCATGAGGTCGATCTTGATAGCTTTCTCCATGACCTTCGAAATAACAGATAGTAGTGCGATAGGTCCGTAGTTGCTGGGTAGGTTCTTTTCCCCTTTTTGAGGGACTGGTTGTACTCTTACAGTTTTCAGTTTTTAGTTGGACGGATTTACCCCCAAATTATTAAGAGAGGTTGAATAACTTGCAAAAAATTGGTGTTAGTTCGAGAGCACATTTTTTGAGGACGATCGGAGGAATTCCGTCAGATCCACTAAATTTGTTGGTGTCAAGACCCAGCAAAATGCGTCTGATGGTTCGCTGGCGAAAGACAATTTCAGGCATATTAATGTCAATGGGAATGATATTCTGGGGTTGTTTTCTCGAGGATTCGACGATTCGATTGTCTCCTTGTAGATGTTTCTTGCTTCAACATATGAAGATCTAGTCTGTCACCTGATTTTTCAACCATCTACGGTATGCTGCCTTCTTGAGGGCGACAGCTCTGGAGCAGTTTCTGCTAAACCGAGGTTTATCAGATAATGTTCCTCCTGACGTGTTAGGTATATACAGAGTTTTACATAAGTACGAAAAAAAAAAGAAAAAAAGTCTATATAAACTTGTGTCCGGCAATATTTCGTTTTGGAGATTTTTTGTTCGCTTTTTAAAAATAACTTTTGCAAAAAATAAGTTATTTTCACGAAATTTGGACCCCGGGATTTTTTTGACGTGGGAAATCATAATTTCGTATTAATTTTCATATAACATCTAGAGGGCGCTGCTTACGCCGTCATTATTTATTTCAAATTGCCCTAACATTTTGGACAGTAAACTTTTGGTATTTTTCATGAAAAAATCTTATTCCCGCACCTTTTCCAAGTAAAAAAGGTTAACTTCCTCAACAACGCTGGAGGTGATAGTTGTCGTGATATTTACAATTTTCTATATCGATGCATGTTACTTAGCTCCTAGGGCGCTAAGTGAAGTTGCTGAGAACATTACAAAAACTAAGTATGTGGTAGATCCTGTCAAAATAAACAACTTTTTTCCTTTAAAATGTTTATCGAAAAATGATGCGTTTTCGAGATTCAGATTTTTGAAATTTTTTAGAACATGGTTGATTTTTGTGATAAGTTTTTTGCAATTTGAGTTATTTTCATCAAACTTTATACGCAGTACACCCAGACAGACTTCTTTTAAACTGAGCATTATCAAACTGCTTAATCAATATAGCCACATTTGGTTTCAATAATTTTTGTCACTCTCCGCTTGCAAATTAGGTTAATTAAATCGATTAGGCTATGAACGTTTGTTTATCAAAATAGAAGTTTTCTGTCACATTTTTAACTATTCATTGACAAATTCATAGTTCGGAGTTTATAAAGTGATTTTTTCGCACCATGCCCGACTTTACGAATGCTGAAATGGCTTAAATGGTTTTTGCATACGGCTTGGCTGACGGAAATTCAACCAAGGCAAGACGCATCTATCAGGAAAGATATATCCAACGCGTCACTCCTTGTGCAGCTACATTTACGAATCTTTTCCGGACTACAAGAACTGTAGAATTGAAGGAGGCTGTCCTCGAAGAAATAATTGAACATTCAGAAACAAGTACAAGAAAAATTTGTCGAACTTTGAATGTGAGTCACATGGTTTATGCACGATGGAGCCCCTGCTCATTTTAGTCTGATAGCAAGAAATTTCTTAGAAGAAGCATATCCCCAACGATCGATAGGAAGAGGAGGCATATTGGCCCCCGAGGTCACCGAACCTCAATCCCGTTAATTTTTGCACTAGCTCATGCTAGCCCCATTGAAGAAATGTTAAGGGATCGCATCATAGCTTGCTGCGAAACGATAAGAAACACTCCTGGCATTTTTCAACGGGTGCGGAATTCTTTAATGAGGAGAGCAGAATCTTGTATTACTGTTGGGGGTCGTCACTTTGAACAGTTGTTGTATTAGTTGTTTCGTTCAATTCTTATATGTTTAATTGCCTAATAAATAACATAGCCCTTCTCCGAATTGTTAGCACTTTCTAATCGAATAATTAAACCTGACAATTTTTTTAAAATTTGGATTGATTAAGCAGTTTAATAATGCTCAGTCTGTCAGTCTGTGTTTAAAGTTTGATGAAAATAACTGCAGTTGCAAATAACTTATGATGAAAACAATGATGTTTTGGAAAATTTCAACAATCTGTATCCCGAAAACAAATCATTATTCGATAAACATTTTATTGAAAAAAAGTTGTTTATTTTGACGAGCGTCCTAGGAGCTAAGTAACATGCATCGATATAGAAAATTATAAATATTTCGAAAAAGATCACCTCCAGCGTTGTTGAGGAAGAATAACTTTCTTAATTGGAAAAGGTGTGAGAATAAGGTTTATTCATGAAAAGTACCAAAAGTTTACTGTCAAAAATATTGGGGCAATTTGAAATAAATAACAGAGTACGCAGCGCCCTCTAGATGTTACATGAAAATAAATACGAAATTATGATTTCCCACGTCAAAAAAGCCCTGGGTACCAAATTTCGTGCAAATAACTCATTTTTTGCAAAAGTTATTTTTAAAAAGCGTACTAAAGAATTCAATTTTAACACCCTGTATCTCCGAAACGAAGCATTTCTGGACACAAGTTCATTTAGACTTTTTTTTTTAAAGTGTCTCGGGAATACGTCACTCGAATATTTTAACGTACTCACGTTACACCCTGTATGTTTGCATCCCCAGCATTATGATCTCAGAAATTGTCTCAGCACATTGTGTTGGATCTCTAAGAGAAAAATACACTCTCTTCCATGAAAATGCTTAGAAAAACATGCGAAGACCATCTCAGTCGGCTGAATTGTAGTCCATATGAGACGAGACAGCCTTGAGCTGCTCGATGGTATAGAAAAGGGGCAATGAGTGGAGGTGAGTTTCCAAGTGGAGCACAAACTTCTATACTGCATGGATCAGGATCATTGGTGAGAAAATGATCAAGTGTATTGTCATACTGGTTGTTGACATCAGGAATGCGTTTGGGTAGCTCGACCAGTTGTTTCAGACCATAAGTGATAGCGAATGCCTCAGCCTGACGACCTGCCTCGTCTGATTTGTTGGAAAATTTGAGTCATGTAGAGTTGTGTACATTGAAATCTCCCATTATCATGACTGTTGGAAGTCTAATTTGAGTGATAAAAACTAGAATAGGTCACTACAGGATGGTTCATTAGGAGATAAGAATAAAGGCAGCAGAGAAATTTGGTCTGTTTGTTATCAGCCAGTTTGAACCACAGAGTAAAGACAAACACCACCTTTGAATCTGAATCGTAACCAGGACAAAGCATGTGGACTCTGTTGATGGAGGTGTTCACTTGTGTTTCTGTTAAAGCCAGAATATCAGGTTTTTTTTGCCTGTAGGTGATGAGTCCACGGATGTTACAAAACTGGATATTTAAATTTTTGTATGGTGTGTCGCCTCGAGTACGCCTCGCCCGGAAATCCGAATGGAGAGTTATTTTGCTTCCGGAGTATTTTACTCGGGGACACTTCATCATCATAATTGTCATGTTAAGACCTGAAAATTAAAGGAGAAAGGACAAGGGGGTCGGTGGTTATCGACCAAACACTGAAACGTTGAGAAATCCATTTCACAGCACCTGTAGTCGATATAGTGGTATTTCATCGGGCGATGGTGGAGACCATCTACCACCTATGGATATCTCTTTAGTCGTCTCTTAGGACAGGCAGAATTAACCATGGGGCTATTCTTAGTCCGACCCCATACAGATTCGGAATTGAGGAAATAACATAGACAAGAAATAAAGGAATGCAACTTACATTAGTCCTACGAAGATGATTGCTCTTCTTCTTCTTTGGCTTCTGCTTGGTCTGATACCCAGGAGAATTCTCCAGAAACGGAGATTCTCTTGAATTAACAGTTGGAACTGACGGATTGTTCACGATGAATATCCGTTCAAAATCCGTTACGACTGCGCCACTTTATGTTTTGCGATTACGGAAATTAGTTTTTGAAAAATTATATTCAATTCAAAAACTTGAATTAACAAGTAAATAAAAATACAGAGAGATGTTACTGACTCGATGTCTATGTCTACTGTGATTTGTTCTTCGTAACGCCCGCACCCCTGTTAACTTTTGAACAGATTGACATTTTTGTTTGAAATTTTATTTGGTTGAATGATGGATTGTACACTATATGTTTACAATAAAAATGTCAATTTTTCAAAATATAATTTAATTAAATTTTTTTTTAAATAGCCTTGTGGGTCGAGTGATACTTCATCTAAATTGTCTTTCCATTTTCTATAAGATAACAAAATTTCGTACAAACATTTCCATCCAAAACAAAATTGCTGTACATAACGTTGGAGCTCTGTTATGAGGATCCTTTATGATAATTCAATTTCCTATTTTATCTCTCTGCTGATGAAAATAATTAAATTTCAGGTGCAGAGAACTTTTTTTAGGAAGATACCATAAACTCCTTAGGATTCGAAATGATCCTCAGAGTAGAGCTCTAACGTTATGTACCGCCATTTTGTGGTGGTTGAAATTTTTTGTCATATAGAGAATTGAAAGACGTTTCGAATGAGGTATCACTCGACCCACTATGCTGTTGAAAAAAATATTTCAAAATGGCGGTCATACGCCACGAATATAATCAAATATTACCGTCATTAACAAATATGGATCTTTGTTATAGGCCTTAGATATTGTGAAGCATTCAAGAAACTTATTAGGCGAAGATAAACGGAAGGCAGGAAGTATCAAAGATAAAACATCTAGAAGAGGATCTAGAGAATCTTTAGATATGTCGTTTGATGCTGAAGAAGTAAGTGGCAATAAATGTGTTAAGAATGTATGAGAATGAATTGGAGCTAATTTAAAATCAACACTTCAGCATAACTGCTCATATTGTTCATGTTCATTATCAGTAACTTTGTAATAGTTAGAGCCTGTCCATCACTGGATTATTGTATCTTATTTTGCATTTGAAAATATACAAACATTTTGGGGAATCCTAGAGAAATTTTACTGATAAATAGTATTCAGTAATTTCTTGAAATATTTTCGAAATTATATGTTATAATGGGAAACTGTACCGCTATTTGATTTATATTTAATTTTTTTTATGAAAAGAAAATAGTTCTATACCTAATATACAGTGTTTGCCGTAAAGTATGTAACATATGGGAAAAACTGATATCAGTTTTTGGGTGATCCATTGTCCATGTCCGACAATCTGCAAATCGATGTTGACATTTTTTTGTTTAGATTGTACTGAGTGGTGTTCCACATGGATCCGTACTTGGTCATTTATTGTTTTTGTGTTATACAGCAGATATATAACATTTGCTCAAATCTACCTGTTCTTTCTATGCCGGTGACATAAAACTACAATAATCTAGGATCGCAGCAAATATTGTAAATTAACTAATCGCCTTGTACAACTAGAGTCGTGAATTACCACTGAATATCAATGAATGAGTTGTACCTACTACTCTTGGGAAAAATAATCCAAAACAGAACTATACTCTGAACAATGATAAATTAGTCAAAGTTTAATAACACAATGATCTTGGAGTCGCCATAACTAGTAATTTAAAATAATCACACCACATTTCAAATACATGCAAAAGAGCGGATACAAAATTGTACTTTTGGAAAAAAATGTTAAACTTGAATAATAATAATAAACTATTTTTCAATATGTTACATATATTTTTATTTTTGTGACTTAGTATGAATTTTAAAGCAATAGAACAATAGAACAATTGCATCAATGTATATTCATTGACCGCCAAAAAGTATATACCATATGGGAAAAAAGTTTATTATTAGAGTATTCGAAAAAAGATTCTTGGGAAAAGTTTGTGCATGTCCGATAACCTAAAAATCGATTTTGACACATGTCACGTGATCGCTGGTATGGCGGCAAATTGAAAAAATTACTGTGAATAGTCATTTGAAAAAGTTGCTTAGAATTCAATTTTATACACATATACAAAGTTTGATAAAATAATGTAAGAAAATTGAAAATAGCAATTTTTTCAAATTATTTTCTTATGAATAGTTTGACCATACTGAAACATTTGTAATCGAAAAATGTCATTGGAAGTAGTTGCTCAGAATTTACTTCGTTACTCGTATACAGAGTTTGAAATAGAATTTTGATTTAATTGAAAAAAGCCATTTTTTAAAAAATATTTTCTCTTTACAAATGTCAAATTTTTTTTCAACACAGCTTGACTGTAGTAGAACATTTATATTTGGATAACAATGAATTTTCTCATTTTCTCCACACAGTTAGAGCACTGAATTTAAAAAGATGGTTTTAACCAAGACCATTGGTTGGTATCTGACAGGTTATGTTAGAATTCCACAACTAATGTAATGATATGGCCATCCAAAAACATCGTATCGTTCTGATTATAATCTAGTTTCGATGATGATGGTGCAGAGCGTTTCACTTCTTATACAATCTGGAAAACTAGGAGCCTCTGAAGTTCGACGCATTATTTTCAAGATCATTTGCGAA
Organism: Chrysolina haemoptera; assembly: GCA_958298965.1. NCBI lineage: Eukaryota > Metazoa > Arthropoda > Insecta > Coleoptera > Chrysomelidae > Chrysolina > Chrysolina haemoptera. The sequence goes on along the minus strand of OY282585.1, from coordinate 22,327,811 downwards.
ATAAAATTCTCGTGCACGATTTTTATCGAAATTTGATAATAATCAGAAAAACAAGATGTTTTGGGGATGCCCTATCATCACAATACGTGGAATTCTTGTATAACTGTAAGATATGAACCAATGCAACAGTAAGGGTTCTCACAAATACCATTTTTTTTTCAATGTAGTGCTGTCTGGTAAGGAGAAAATGAGAAAGTTGTGTCATTATCAACAAAACACAAATGTCCCGTTACAGTCAAGCTACTCAGAAGAAAAAGAATTGTAATTTGTGGAGAGATCAGAAAATATAAAAAACATGCAAATTTTAATAATCCCAAAATTTTATTTGAATCTTTGTGTACAAGTATATGATTTAATCCTAAGCAACTTTTAATCCTAAGTACTTTTTTTAATTTGCCGCTTTATCAGTCATCACGATATTTCGATATTTTTATAATAAACATTTTTTCCAAGTGTTATGTACCTTTTGGTGGGCACTATTAGCAAACGGAAAAATTACACTACTCTTTTTTATTTGAAACTATAATTTTGTTATCAATACGACTAAAACGTTAATCACATACAGATCAGTAAAATATAAAATATAAATTGTTCTAGGTAACTAAGAATTGAATTTAACACATAAATGTGAAACCTCTCATCCAGAGGTTATATCCCAGCATTTGCCACTGAGCTAGAGTGGTTCGGAATCCACTTATGCTGTGGGTCCTAGGCATCCCTTACTGTTCTTCTTGGAGAATTCGTGAAACAAATTTAACAATTTTTTTACACTCTGTTGGTGTGGAAATTGATTTGTGTTTATTTCTTCTACCAATAATTTTCTTGTAATTAATAATAATAAAAATACTTATTAACACTCATATAGTGTATCCAAAGGCATAGCCTGTGTGGGTTGAGGATGGCTAGTATTATTTTCGTCAGCACATAATATTAACTCTTTACTTTCTTTAAAAGATATCAGTCCTGCATCGTTTGGTGCTCTACCATTATGTATGTTTGTAAATCAGAAACCTTTTTTTTTTCTCTCTCTTTCCTAATAACCTTATATTTTACAATTTTCCATATACTGTATATCTTGAATGTTCTATTAATTCATAATTTTTTTTTTTATTTGTTCAGGTAGATGTAAAAATGTTAATTGTTGAAACTCCAAAATTATGTCACTTTGAACATAATTTTCTCTCCCAGTGCCTGGTCTTGAAATAAATTACCTATACATTCCTGGAAGATAATTTAAGAATGAAATTTTCAAAAGTTCATAATTTTTTAAATATCACTAGATAATGAACTTTTGTGAGATATTGTATTGATAATGAACATTCATTTACATTTGAATGTATGTGGTACTATTTTGTAAGAATAAATAACAACTTGTATTTGAAATACTTTGGTAGGTAATCAAAAATTTTCTGCTTTTTATTGAGTACCAACCTGTCAAATCTTACCTTATGTAAAATTCAATTCAGTTTCAACATGCACCAATGACAGCTTGACACACCCTATATGTAATTCATAAGAATAAGAAAAGTTATATGTATGGACACACTTTAGGATTAGAGAGAAATTTAATTTGTAAGAAAATTGTAATTGGAAATATGATTGCTTAATTAAATGAATGCAAATATAACTTTGTTTCAATTATTCTGAAGGCAGATTCAGATACATGATAAATTCTCCCGTAATAACAAAGTTAATACTTCTGAATCAAAGAAAATATGACTTTTTGATAGAAACGCAAGTAAAAGGAACGTATGTGAACGATCTTCCAGTTTACAGGCACAAGGGTCAAAAATATATGCTTGTAAATCGCCCATGCAGGGTTTTTGAAGTATGTGTAATTTACAAGCATATATTTTTGAGCCTTGTGTCTGTAAACTGCAAGACAGTTCACATACGTTCAAAAAGTCGTATTTTCTTTAGTTCAAAAGTATTAATTCTGTTAATACTGGAGGAATTTATAATGCGAAGTCAAAAACCCTTAAAGGCCGATTCAGATACATGGGTGCCCACACTTGTGCCTGTCGGCGTGCGTGAGAAACGCCGGGTGAAAACGGCATGTTCCAGTTCACATAATTAAAGATTCAGTAAAATATACGACGGGATAAGTTGAAAAAATCAATTACTGTACCTCTAGTATTGAGAAAATCAATACAGAACCATAGAAAATATGACCATGTGATAGAAACGCAAGTGAAAGGCACGTATGTGAATGGTCTTGCAGTTTTCAGACACACGGGTCAAAACTGGTTATGCTTATGATTTGCTTGTGCTTCATAAACCCTGGGTGGGCACCCATGTATCTGAATCGGCCTTTACAGTATACTGGTGCTTTTTATTGCCTATTCTTTTTCGCCTTAAAACTTATATCCTTCAAAATATCCAATTATTTTCTTCGATTCTCACAAATTTTTGTAAATGTTTCCCCATTTTTGTTTTTCTGTGCACCTAAAATGAATATCAAGAATGTTCCTTCGAGTTGAGCAGTTCAACTAGATTTCTTCCTAGTCGTATCTTCCAAAAAATTCGATCTTTATAAGTAATTCGATAAAATTTTGGTTTGTTACCAATTTGAATATTATTGATGGTATGTAATGGTAAAAATATTGAATAAAAACACATGTGTAGAAAGGAAAAATTATTTGATGTAAGTAGGTATGGAATATGGTTCTTCAATATTCAACTCCACTTCCACAACCGGTTTTTACAAATTTTTTCACTTGGGGTATGTATATATACTTGGTTAGACTGGTAGTAATTTGGCGGTTCGTATATATGAAATTCCTGAAAATTCGGTGATTTATTTTTCACCAGAGCAACCATACTTTTTCCTCGGTAACCTCGAGAACCGCTTGTCTGTCAGACTCATTTTATTAAGTGCCAGCTTTGAAACCAAAGACAAGTGAAAAGTGGTCCGTATATGTGCAGCTGGTTGCTGGAAAACTCTGAAACCGTTACTTACCGATCTGAAATTTTCGGCGATATACGGACCATAACCTTGCATAAGGGCAAAACCGAGGAGGCGGTTTTCAGCTATGGTTGCTCTTACACAAGGTGAACTACAACCACTTACAGAAAATTATAACAGTTAGTTTTCTCCCCACTAAAAGAAGTTAAAAACTAAGTTAAGTTTGGAAATTTGGACGAAAAAAAAAACATTTTGTGTGTGTAGGAAACCGCCACCCCTGGATGAACTCACGTGGACAACCATAATAAGTGTTTCTATGTTTCAATACATCAACCATGAAAGTTAAAGTACATAATGTTGGTGTCGAATGAACTTTCCGTATATGCGACAAAACTGTTCTTTGCGGTACAAATTACATTCGATCCTTAGCTATCCATGCCTTCTCGACGATCGATTAACGAAAATACTTCGAAATAAATGTGTCAGTAAATACGGTAATGAACGCAAAATGACAGACTAGATGCACAGTTGTGAATTTGCTTTATTGATTTTTACTCACTACTGCCGCCGAATTATCATCAATGATCAATTGAAAAGTACCTACTCAATTTTCTCATCTTCAACATAACCAAAACATAAATATTCATATCAGTTTTTCAGTAAAACACTTTTTGTCAGATTCTAATAAAAATTTCCCAATACTTTTTGTTGACTAATTTACAAGAGCTGTCAAAAGTATCATCCCCTAAATATAAGTTGTTACTATGAATTTATATCTGCTTGAAAACTAAAGCGTTAATCTAACTATCATACTTTGGCAAAAATAATAGAAAAATTGGTGAAAATGAGAATGGTGAGTTTTCTCACTAAACATAAAATATTAAGCAACAGCCAATTTGGATTTCAAAGCAATAAAAATGATGCCATTTTCGATCTTTTGTTTAAGACTACTGTACATTCTTCAATGCGGCAGATAAACTGTGGGGTACCTCAGGGTTCAGTCCTAGAAAAAGTAATTTTTTTACTATATATTAATGATAAATATCTCAGGTATGTTAACACTATTTGCAAATTATATGTCCATCACATAGCACAGCAAAAATACTGATGAATTAAATAAAGTTGTTCACGAAGATATAACTAAGGTAACAAATTGGTGTGAATCTAACAAACTATCATTCAACTTAAATAAAACAAGTTTGCTTACTTTTAAATGTGAGCTTGAAGATTTAGCTCTAGATATTGGAAACATTGAGAGTAAACGTTGCACAAAATGCGAAGGTCCTTACATTGAAGGTAAATTAAAATTCGTAGATCACGTGTTGGCATTGAGTAAAAAACTGTCGTCTGGGTGCTGTGCTGTGAAGCTAGTTTCACATGAATTAAATTTCAAAATTTGCAAAAACGGTGTATCATTCTCTCATTGAGTCACATCTGCGATATGGCATTACATTTTGGGGAAGCTACACAACTATTTATTGAACAGAATATTCATCCTCCAGAAGGGGCCTCAAGATACAAGTGTAAAGTCAAACCTCGAGATTCTTGCAGAGCGTTGTTCAAAACCCATAAAATATTAAGGGTAATTGCCCTGTATATCTTGGAAACAGCATCAATAATAAAAAAACTGAAAACTAAGTTTGGTTCATACTTTTATATCACAATACTCAGCAAAACAAAGATGTAAAACTTCCGCTACCCATCTCTAGTCTCATTAAGACTCATTCATTTACAATGGGTGCAAAATTCATAACCACCTTCCAAACAACATAAAAGACAGAATCATTAGCCAAATTCAGAACAGAGGTCAAATATTTATTGATGGATAGAACTTATACAGGATCCTGCAACTGTGGTCCGGTGGTCGATAGCTCCTAAACGGCGCAACTTAAAAATTTCTTTTGAATACAAGCATATTTCCTTCTTGGAATAGTATGCTACAATTTTTATGGGATTGCAAAATAAGAGTGCCGGAACCCAGAATGGGAGTGAGCACAGTACCACGGCTACGCTTCAGCGAGAAGGGGGTGGTTCTTTATTAAAACGAACTGTCTGTTGTCTTATTGATTTTTGCTTGGTCAGGTTAGTAGGCGATGAAGGGCGCCATGCAATTTTTTTTTTATATATGATCTTTTTTTTTTATTGTTGTTAAATAAGAAATTACAAAAACTAACAAGAAGTATTTCTGAAGAAATTTACTACGTTTTTCCAGGGAAGAAATGACAAGTTTTCCATACAAAAAAAAAATACTAATTAAAACCAAGAGGCTATTTCGGTACCGAAAATATATACTTAGAAACTACAAACCTTGTATATTATCTCATGTACAAAAGAGGTAATAACTCTTTTGAACAAAACTACAAACTACAAAATAGCTATAAATATATACATATATATCACATATATGGGTTGGCAAAAGAGATAGACAAACGTAATCCAGATGAAGCCAAAAATATAAATTTAAAGATTTTTGTCGGTTTGAACACCAAAAAAAAAAGGTTAATAAAGGTAATAATAATAGAAAGAATGCACCTGGTTATTTCAACTGTCACAATGAATCCTTCCTGTATGAATTTCTGCTAGTGGTGTTTACATAAACGGGAAGAGCCAATCTATCTTTGTTTCCAAAATCACAGCAATCTCGGTGGTGGGACGTGAATGAGTTTATATTAATCTCAGCAATTATCAGTACCATAAGTTCCCAATTCCGTTATTTCCAGAAGAATCTCAGAAATAGCAAACTGCCTAAAATATCATAGAAACGATATTTCAATACTTGAAGAATGAGGAAAGATCGCATACATTCTCCTGACTAACATTCGTGCAACACTTATTCTTACAGAAAAAAATATATTCCTAAAACAGCAATCGATAAAGTTGAAAATCGAGTCCTGATTAGAAGAAGTAAAAAAAGTATACGAACCTCAAATGAATTTCAGGGGCAAATGAAAAACACACAGTAAAATCCCTTTTTCAAAAGGTAAGATCTCAAACAAACTAAACAATGAGATCTATCAAAAAAACATCCCGAAATTCACATATTCTCCGTACGACGATAGCCAGCCGTAAAACGTTTTTGAGACCGCCGTTTTTACAGAGTTTCCTTTATTCGAAAGAAATATACAGGATATCCCAAGCTAGGTTAACTGATTTATGAAATAAAACGTAACAAGTATCTTTGGAAAATATTTCGAAGTATACAAGGTGACCCAAAAAAGTGCACTAAACCAAAGTTATTTTTTTTTTGTAATGGAGAAGCGAACCTTGCTTCAATGAAATGTGAATGATATTTTTTAATAAAATTCTCGCTATCTAATTTCATTAATGATTTTTCCAATGAAAACTGCGGAAAATAAAAAAAAATCAACTATCTGGATGAAAATGCAAATTTTCACTTTCAGATTTTTTCTTTCCTTTTCACAATATCTATCAGATGTAGTTCAATGTCTAGCGTGGCTTGTGCTGGGGAAATAGTTGTTTTCTGTTAGATATTACAAATAAATCACATTTTTCAATTTTCATGGAGAATGTTCCCGTTTTCAGGATCATCCTATATTTCATCACATGGTTGAATAGATATTACTTTGACCATTAATAAAATATGTATGTATGTCCATCATCGTTATTATCGGAGATAAATAGATATTACTTGAAAGAACATGAGTTATGCAACACCCTGTAACTCTGCATGGAAAAATAGTTTTAAGAATGTAGGGTCGATGAAATGACTTTAATATGGTCTGGTTTCTGTAACATGACATACAGTTGCAATTTCATTACTTTTTGTGTACCGGATAGATTGAAACGCAAATTAAAAAATATTTAGCTTTTTTTTTTCAATGGAAACCCCCAAATTAAATTTCACTAATGGAAAGGTCACAAAATCCCATGTAAACGTATGAATTAAATCCATTATAATTTGTGTCAAGATTTTCCTCCATTCTGCTGTAGACACAAGTGAATAAGTTTTTTGAAAGATGCTTGATCAGTATTCCTAATAGACTACAAGCCCAGTTCAATTTTGGAGTGGTCATTTGACCCAGCATGAATTATATTCAGAATTATAGTGCCATACGAAACAACTCCTTTGCGCACTGTGCCGTCAGTTGTGAGCGGTGCAGATGAGTACGCAGGTCAACGAAACTTTCCATCCAGAGGAGGGATTTGTCGACCAAAGATTCTTGGACGGCATTTCTCAAGATGATAAGATCACTGAAAAATAATCAAGTAGGATCTAATGCCGTACAAAAAGAACGGTACTGAGAGCCAGTAAATTTTTTATTTTCCCCAAATTTTTGTTATGACTTCAGGTGATTTATTACTGTACGGCATTTGTATAATTGAATTTATATAACTACATAGATTTATTTTTTAGCAATGCCATACATATTTGCCGGTACAGGGGCGGGAAGCCCCGCACGCAATTCGTACTTCTACGTTTATGTTTCAAGATCATTGCAAAATGTACGGCATCGATCCTACATTTTTATTCAACACATAAAATGAGTTTCAGAAATTATGCCGTCTAAAAATGTTGGTGCATAAATTGAAATGAAAAAAAAAATAAATAAATAAAAAATTACCTACATTTGGGGGGTTGAATCTTATATAGTTCAAAGAGAGGTTATAAATGCCTGTACGGCAACCGGTTTTTAGGCTAACTATTTTCGTTTTACTTAATATCAGGTTATAATTTAATGGAACTAAATAAAAATATGAATGAAACAAAAATTGCACTGTTATTTATTAGAGAAGTAATTTTTAGAAAAGCATTGCTTTTTTAATTTCTCAAGCATCCCAAAACAAAAAAAAATGATGCCGTACATTTTCAATTTAAGGATTTCTTACAGTTGATAAAATTGTTCATTATGTTTTTAGGAAATTCAAGCATCTTTAATATACTACAAGCCCATATAACATTTCGGGTGCATGGAACATGTACAGAACGATGCTGCTATATGAAAAAATAACTTTAGGCACTATGCCGTCAATTCTGGGTGGTGACTAGAATAATGATAATAATAATTTTTCATCTGAAAATGTGCTTTTCTCACAAAATATTCTTGCACGGCATTCCTCACGTTGGCAGATTATGAAAAAGTAATCTCCAACAATTCCATAGACGTGACCGACATTTTTTCTGACCACTATCACTCAGACAACTCTGGAGAAAATTACAATTACAATTACATTTCTAGAAATAAAAACCCAAACAGAACAAGTAAACTTACATTTCACTACAGATGAAAATCTAGCATATAATCATACCTTCACTATGGACGAACTGGTTCAGACAAAATCTTCTATGAGTTCTTGAAACACCTACCTACGAACTACAAAGAAAACGTGTTGTTAATATTCAAGAAAATATGGTACTCCGGTATATTTCCTGAGCGATGGAAAGAAGTGATAATAATTCACATACTGAAACCTGGAAAAGATACCACCAAACCTGACAGTCACCGTCCTATCTCCCTCAGCAGCAGTCTGAGTAAGTTACTGGAAAAAATGGTAGATAACCGTCTTATTTGATATCTTGACACCAATAACCTACTATCCACATTTTAAATGGGTTTCAGAAAATTCCGCTAAATCATAGACCCGTTAGCTCACATAGAACATGAGATACAAACCATTGTCATAAAGGAGGAACACCTCTCGGCAATATTTCTCGATTTGGAGAAAGCTTATGTTCTAACGTGGAGATATGGTAATGAAAACACTCCATGAATAGAAATCAGGGGTAACTTACCTATCTTTTTACTGCAATTTTTTAGTGGAAAAAGATTCAGGACTAGAATAGAAGATATTATATTGAATTCTCGTAACATTTCGAATGGAATACCCCAAGGGTCTACATTGAGGGTGACCTTATTGCAATAGCAATAAACTCTATAATCGAGATCATTCCGATCATTCCAAGAATGATTCATAAAATCATTAACGTTGATAATTTGGTAATATTTCATTTCTCCAAATCTATCAACGAAACTGAACAAATTCTGCAAAGATCCATTGATATATGAAATTACAGAAAAAGGTTTCAAATTCTCTACTTCTAAAACTAAAACCATTCATTTCTGCAGAAAAAGAAAACATCATGATGTAGCAAATCTCAATCTGCATGAAGTTCCAATAGAATTCCAGGACTCGATTGAATATCTAGGCTTAACTTTCGACTCCAAACTTACATGGAGCTCTCATCTGAGCGATCTCAGGGTGAGATGCCAAAAATCACTCAGTGTCATGAAAACATACTAGCTGGAATAAGATGGGTCGCAGATCAAGAAGTATTGCCGAATATTTATCAAAGTCTAACCCTCTCCAGAATTGCTTATGGATGCACAATCTACTCGTCTGCCAAGAAAAGCCACCTGAAAACTCTAGATAGGATTCAGAACACCGCCCTACGACTGGCAACTGGTTCATCCAGAACAAGCCTGACATTGTCACTATACTGTATGGCAGCACTTCCTCCACTTGAATACAGAAGATCCAGACTTCTGTCTGACTATGCAATTAAAATATAGGCCCAACCACAGCATCCAAATTTTGATATATCATACGGCCATGACGACATTTACAATAAGTTTTCTGCAAAGCCAACCATCACCAGACCTATGGCAATACGCATTAGAGAACAAAACTTAATTACACATAATTTTCCAGAATTTCCGCCAAGGACAGTAGTGATAGAAGACCTATTTGGAATAGTAATTAGAGGGTAATGAAAGGGTAATGAAAGCAAGTAATGAAAGCCATATCCAGTAATGAGAGTCATATGTACTTAGAGTTATCTAGAAATATAGAGCGGTAATTACATGTAATTACAGCTATGTAGGTGTATCTAGAAGAGGATTGTGGATAATTGGGATTGTAGATTTGTACTCGAGACATGTAATGAGAGCTATTTAGAAATATTGTGGCTGATTGTAGATAGAGTTTGTATATGTACTTGCTAGTGGTACTTTTTTTCAGTACGCAATTGCAGGTATAACCTTGTGTACCTCTCAAGTACTCTTCATGTATTTGAAATTGTTTATTTCACTTACACTCTAGTTAAAACAATCTTACTGTTCACACATAGTGGTATTTGGATTTTTCCATACTCTATTGCAATTATTGCTTATTACTCAGATGACTTTCAGTTACATGGATCAGTCATAGTCTTTATGTACACTTGGTGACCAAACCCCAACATAATTATTATATCTTTGAATATCATTTGCCTCTCAAATACTGAACTTTCCAGGTACCTCACTTATTTACTTTTTCTGTACTTCACATTTTATATTCAATACAGTATTTCAATTCTTTATTCTTTATTCTTTATAAAAGAAGTAGTTTTCAATAAAAGAAATCACGAATAAGTATAGTATAGCATGAAAAAAAAAGTATAGGGTAGTATAAAAAACTACAAAAAAAAAAGTGTGAAAAAGTATAAAAAATATGAAAAAAAATGTGAAAACGTATTCTGTAGTAACGTAACTGAAAATACACAAAATTGTCTTTTTCCACCTATATAGCTAACAGACACAAATTCGGATCATTAAAATATATCGAAACAGAATTTGAAAAGCTCAGTCTTTCATTCGAAACTAGTAAAATAATGTAATGTTAATATTTTTTTATCTATATAGCCAGGAAATATTAAATTTTTGTATTTTTAAGTCAATCTCTTATTACTTTCTATTCACTCCAGGATAATCTTTCACACTTTTATTATACCTGCATCATAATTCTTGTCAAATAAGCGTGCGAAATCTTCAAAATTAAAGCATATCTTTATAGAAAAGATGTTGATAGTTACAAGGCCAAGCTCTCAGTTTTATAGTATGAAATAATATCCTATTGTCCGCACTCGTTATACAATATACCATTGAAGGATTGAGGAATTCGACTACTTGCATTCTGCCATTCAAGGATAACCTTTATGGATCGCTCAAAGCATACTGATGACTGCTACTAATTGCTTAATAGCATATGATTCTATAATTGGAGATTGTTTGTTCGACAGTTGAATTTTTATCAAAACCCATTAATTCCAAATAGAAAACAATAAATTTAATGAAACCACCCGCGACATTAGCAAGATACACTTAAAGAATTTTGTCTCAGATTACGGGCTAGATAATATGCAGATGGTCTATTCGAAAACATGATTGGGACGGGTTTTAATAACCCTTTCATGATTATATCACTCAAACAACCCCATTGGATGAAGCTGAAACACCCGAATCATTGGTTACGTCCCACTTATGTTCTTGTTGGATATTTAAACAGTGAGTTTTTGGTATATTCACTTCATAGTTTATTTTTCAAGCCTATAATAACAGTGTTAGTAGTTGAGTTTGAAATGAGTTCCGTTACGATATTACAAGACTTGTTATTAAATAACACAAACACTTCTTTTAACGTGTCTGAGTCAGTGGTGCCAGTGATAAATGTTGAACAAAAACAGTCCCAAGAATTTTCTGCTAGTCGATCTGATGGTGTGTCTTGCAGCAATGTAGATTTCCAGGATTTGATTACCATCGATCTGGATGAGTTCCAGGGTGAGACTGAGAAAACACCTGAAGTAATCAAGGATTGTGAAGTAGGACTCTACAGAATAGATGCAATCCATGGTTTTCCTGCAACCGCTACATCCGCCAATACTGAGCTGCCCAAAATACCCACTAAAAAAGTTATGAAAAGGCGATCTACTGTAGAAAATGCTTTCTCGCATAAGAAGAATAAAAACAGTATTGAACCAATAACTATTTTAATGCCCCAAACATCCGGCACATACGAAATAAAATCAAGAAAAGTGCCACTTTCGTCTTTTACATCGTTTCAAGAATTGTCAAATGAAGCAAAAGATATAAAAAGACGCATTAGGAACTCCAAGAAAGTGATCAAAAGGTGTGAGGAAATGGACGCTTCTATGCAGAAGAAAATCAATTCGATTCAAGACATTCATGAAGAAATTGTCTCTTTGAAGGTGAAAATCGCCCAACTAAGGAAAAAATCCGAGGTAATGAAATGTGAAATCGACAGAGATAGTATCGTGAAAAACGAGCAACTTTCCAATACTCAAAAAGAAATGGAAGCGGATGAAAATTCAATGAAGGAAATCAAGTCATTGTTCAAGACTTGGACTGAAGAAATGGACAACGTGTTCTTATGAGTAGTACCTTTTGATTTTTTTTTAATTATACACCATTATGTTTTGTTTATGCAATATACAGAGTGTTTCCAAGTTCAATACAAATCTTTCAAGGGCGTATTCCTGGGATCAAAATAACACTTTTTTCCCCAGGAGTACGCCATTGAAGTATTTGTATTGAATTTAGGTACACCCTGCATTATTTTTTCCATGATTTCATCAATATAAATATATACTTAGTACAATGTGTTTCTTATTATGGGTAGATAAATTAGATGTGTAATACCACATTTCCTTCGTGTCAAATGTGTTTTTATTTCTCTAAGAGCTCTGATAGAAAATCGAAAGCGATTCATCTCTAAAATATTGTTATGAATCCCTGATATGATGTCAATATTCCAATAAGATTTCCTTCGAAAAGGAAATAGGGCTCTCCTAACATATTTTATCTTTAATGTCGTTAGTTGCAGAGATACAGGGTGTTGATTATGAAAAAATAAAAGTCACAATTCAGTCCACTACAAAATATCTTTTTGGTAAATTTTTTTATTAATGAGTTGAAGAATGTTTTCCAACTTCGAAGTCGGAAAATGATAAAATTCCGTGTATTTTTCTTGTGACATTCATAGTTTTGAAAAAAATCAATGAAAGTTTTTCATTAGCTGAGTATAATACATAGGGTGAATTTTATGGAATTATAATAAAACATTTGAAAAAAAGGAGTGAAACATGGCGAGTTTGAAAAAAGTAGTGTAACATGGCGAGTTGTCGTACTGTATGAAAGTCAAAAGTTTGACCTTAACAGATAATCAGTTTACGGGTGATAATGGACATTCGAAATATGACCACGCCCCCTTCCAACGAAATACCCCCACCTCTCAGCGAGTATATAAAAAGCAAGTGAGGAGCTATTCCATCACAGTTTTATCATATGAGCAGCTAGTTCCTTTTGTAAACATGTTCCCGAGTGTTTGTGGTAAATCTTTTACAAGAAGTGACAATCGCCTTCAGCATCAACGGGAGAGTTGTTCATCAACGTCAGCAAAACGAACGTATAATGAATCTTTATTTGGAGATCTTTACTCTAAACAAAGAGAGATGGCATCGACAAAACGCGTTAAATTGGACAATGAAGCTTCCACTAGTAGTGGATGGGTTCAAAGCAATCACGTGCGTCAGGTTGCTCCTTTACCTGTGGAAACTCCTGTATTACCACCTCACGGAGATATGGGTCAGATTGGTTCTTCAAAAAAACGGATAAAAACTCCTGTAGTACCACCTTATACATGTGGTGTTTGTAATGTGGTGATCCCGCATTCTCAAATCAAGTCGCACAAGAGGACACTCAAACATAGAACGAATACATGTGTCGACTTGAGCGATGGAGTACTGCTTATCAAAAGTGCGTTCAAATGTCGAACTGCCAGCTACAGGGTGTTTGCCGAAAATGTTTATAGCGAGTATGCTCCATTTTTTAGTGAAATCAGACGTAAAGTAGTCGATTTGTTGAAGAACAACATCAAATTGCACTACACTGTCAAGGTCAACATGGAGGCATTTGGTAGTTACATCATCCAAACCCAGGAAGTAATGGATGTCAAGTCATTCAATTCGAAAAATCGTATAGTGGATTTATCTTCTGACTTAGATGGATTATTTGACAGCTTCCGAGATAGTATAATTGCTCAAGCATCAGAATTTGAGGGACGTGACTCAGGTTTGTGGAGAATTTTTTTCAGAAAATAATAGGTCTTACAATTTAATCTTTTCAGGATGGAGTTGTGAGAAAATTATGTTTCTGGAGATGAACATAAACAAGTATACCCCCTTTGGAGGATCTTCATACATCAAGCTACCACGATTTATTGAGAGGAAGATGGCAGTTGTCAATGTGAAGAATTATGATCGAAACTGCTTTGCATGGGCCATAACATCAGCTTTGTTTCCTGCTAATGATAATTCATCGTTGGTGTCTTCATACCCCCACTACAGTACCGTTTTGAATGTGACAGGTATGAATTTTCCAGTGAAATTACGGGATATCAAATTGTTTGAGCATTTGAACGATATTTCTGTCAATGTTTACGGTTTAGAATCAAAATTCGAAGACGATAAAGTCAAGTGGGAAGTTGTGGATCCATTACGATACTCTCAGAGAAAACTCACAAGGCATGTCAATTTGTTGCTTATCACAGATGATTTGGGAAATAGCCACTATTGTTGGATAAAAAAATTTTCACGTTTGGTGAGTAGTCAAATCTCATCCCTCGGAAAGCAAAAATATTTTTGTGATGGTTGTTTGGTATACTTTTCAAAAGAGCGATTACTATTGCGTCATCAGTTGTATGATTGTAATCATACAACAACACACCACAAAATGATTTGAAAATCAATAAATATGGTAAAATGGTGGCTGGCAATAACTTATATTTGAAAATTTCGAAAGGCAAGTTCCATTTGTGGTGTATGCAGATTTTGAATCTGTGTTAAATCCCATTCAAACTAGTGAACCGAACCCTGAATTCTCATACACGAATAAAACTTTCAAACATGAGCCCTATTCTTCGCATATTTGATAAAATGTTCTTTCGATGATAATTTATCAAAGTTCGTTACATATAGAGGAGCTGATGCTGCAAAGGTGTTTACAACGCTACTCGAAGATGATTTAAAAAATATATACCATCAACATTTGAGGTATGAGAAACCAATGGATAAACAAACCGTACAAGAGGAAGAAGAATATGATAATGCCATCATATGCGGTATATGCGAAAAATCTTTTGTAGACGGGGATGTTAAAGTTCGAGATTATTGCCACCTGACTGGTAAAAAAAGATTCCCAGCAGCACACTCTGTATGTAACTTGAATTTCAAAATTCCCAAGTTTATCCCTATTTTATGTCATAACATGAGTGGGTACGATTGTCATATGTTCATAAAAGAATTATATGGGGATGAAGACAAGGTTGAGGTTATAGCCCAAACTAAGGAAAATTATGTTTCTTTCACTAAATCCGTATACACTGTAATAGGATGGTCCTTTGGTATCCTATTTCCCTTCTAATAATACGCAGGACATTATTTATTACTACATTTATTGTATCGAAAATGCCTTCGGTACAGTACTACTTTCAAGTTCGTTGTCTTGATCTATTCTAACTAAAACTAGGACAAAACTCACTATGTAATATTTCAAACAATATCATCCTTAACCTACTTAATTGTAAAACATAATATTCAATATGTTATGATAACTATTTCTATTTATCAATACACTACACCTTCCCCGGGCAAAGAAAAAAATATAAACATTGGCTAATTTTATTATTTTTTTTTTTTTTTTTTTTTTCTACTCAAATATTTGGTAACTTATGAATTGCCTAATTAAAATAAGGCTTTACTCTATTTTTATGTACCTTAATTAACTTATCTTCGATTTTTATTACTAAATTCGGACTTATTTCCTCTTGAACCTCGAATGGTCCATTGAATAAGGGCTCTAATTTCTCAGAAGGATTATTATTTTTAATCAATACCTTATCACCTTTTTTATAACTAACTATTCTACTATTTACATCCCATGTTTCTTTTCTCTTAGTTTTTGATTTCAGTAGATTATTTTTAGCATCATCCCATGCTTTTTGTAACCTGTACTTTAACTCTATTGGATAGTTCTCAAAATTATATACGGGGTCAATTACGTTTGTTATATTTGAAGGTAGTTGACAACTCTTTCCGAAAACCAGTTCATACGGTGTGTAATGTGTTTCAGTGTGTACCGTGTTATTGTAAGAAAATGACCAATAGGGCACCCAAGAGCTCCAACTGTCTGGGTGTTTTGCCACTTGAATACGCAAATATGCACCTAAGTTTTTATGGGTATTCTCTAGTGCTCCCAGAGTTTCGTGGTGATATGCAGTAGATTTGAGAGAAGTTATTCCTAACAATTTACAAGATTCCTGAAGGGTGGAAGCCAGGAATTCAGTTCCTTGATCGGTTCCTATTGTTTTAGGTATACCAAATCTCAGAACGTAGTTTTCTACGAAAGCCTTCGCAACTGTGACCGCTTCTTTGTTCGGTATAGGATAACCTTCAACAAATTTGGAAAGTTCACATTGTAAGGTGAGAATATATCGATTATTGCTCTCATCTGGTTTCAGAGGACCTACGAGATCGAGATAAATCTTTTGCAAGGCTGTTTCCGCCGTAGTAGTGACTGTCATCGGTTCTTTATTCGGCCTTGAATGCTTATACCTCTGACAATCATCACAACGCTTCACAAACCTTCCAACATGATTTTTCAACCCAGGCCAGAAATAGTATTTCTTTATATTGTTGTACATTCTATTAATACCTGTATGCCCTCCTGTTGGTAACATGTGAAAATCATTCATTATTAAATTTCTGGTTTCTTTATCATCAATTACTTGTACGTCCTTTATTATAGAGATTTTTATATCTGCATTTTTCAATTCGTCTTTAATTTTTATTATATTTTTTATCAGTTCTTTAGCTTTTTCGTTATTAACAATACATAGTTCAGGAATTTTGTGTTTTTCGCAAAGTTTTTTCAGTTCCCTCAGTGACGCACCAAATGCTGACACTGATTGAGATAACTGTTTTATATAGATAGTTCCTGAATTGACATCATATTTTAAATTATCAGTAAAAAATCCTTCGTTTCCCTTTATTTTTGAAATCTTTTCGAAATTATTATTAAGAATTGGTCTGAGTTCAACCGATTCTACAGGGCGTTTCAGTAATTCTACCACTCCAGGGTGATCAATCCTGCGGTATGTAGAAATAATTTCATCCCCTTTACTAATACTTTCTTCCTTTGCTTGAGCTCGTGTCATAACGAACATATCAGAAACTTTTTCACCTACAGATTTGAGTTCGTCCGACTCAATCTGAATTCTTGAAAGAGCATCAGCAACAACATTTTCGGTACCTTTTAGGTACGTTACTGTGAAGTCATACTCTTCTAATGCTAGTCTGAACTTGGTTAGGCGACTAGATGGATTAGTCATACCGAATAAATATACTAATGGTCTATGATCTGTGAAAATATCAAATTTTCGACAATACAGATAGGGCCTAAAGTGTCGAACAGCAAATACAATGGCCAGAAGCTCTTTTTCTATCGTACAGTAATTTTTCTCTGCCTTATTTAATGAACGGCTTGCATACGCTACTGGTTGGTCATTTGAATTTGACAACACGGCCCCAACAGCACATTTTGATGCATCCGTCCTCAGTATGAATCTGTTATTTTCTGAAAAATTTGGGTATTGTAACAAAGGTGGATTAGAAAGCGACGTTTTCAGATTGTCAAATGAATTTTGACATTCTTCTGTCCAATTAAATTCTGCGCTTTTGTGGGTCAGTTTGTTCAGAGGATAGACAATGTGGGCAAAGTTTTTTATGAATTTCCGGTAATAATTGGCAAATGCTACGAATCGTTTCGTTTCACTGGAATCTTTGGGTACTGGATAGTTTTTTATAGATTCAATCTTTTCAGGATCAGGCGATATACCTTCGGACGAAATTATATGCCCTAAGTATAAAATTTCTTTTTTTAGAAATTCGCATTTAATGGGGTTGAGTTTGAGATTCACAGATCTCAAACGATCCAAAACTTTGATAAGATTGATGTTATGATTCACCAAGTTATTACCAAAACAAATCAAGTCGTCTAAATATATGAAACATGATTCATAATTCAAACCTGACATAGCTATTGTCATCACTCTAGAAAACACACTCGGACTTACTTTGAGACCCATTGGAAGCCTTTTCATTTGATATTGGCCACGATCAGTAGTAAACGCTGTATATGGTCTGCTACTAGGGTGCAACTCTACTTGGTAGTACCCTTGCGACAGATCTAAGTGGGAAAAATAAACAGCACCTGATAACGAATCTAATATTTCTGTTATACAGGGTAATGGAAATTTATCATCTTCTATTCTTTGATTAAGAAGCCTGTAATCAATTACAACCCTCCATTTTTTATTGCCTCCCTTATCTGCCTTTTTTGGCACTATCAACAATGGAGAGGACCATTCTGATTTAGCCTCCTCTATAATTCCATCGTGAAGCATTTTTTCAACTTGTTCATGTATATTTGCCTTTTGAGCATGCGGTAACCTATAGGGCTTCACATATACAGGTTTTGCATTCGGCTGTAACTGTATTTTATGTGTACAAACATTAGTTACCGTAAGGTAGTCATTTTCTAAATAAAAAACATCAGCATATTTAGCACAAATTTTTTCTATAGACACTTTCTCTTCCTTATTTAATGACTCTGTATCAATAAGGTCTAACAATCTATCCACTCGTGCAACAGACATTTCATCATTTCCAAACTTACAATACTCAAAATCCGAAAGCTTTTCACTCTTTGGCCTAAAATTCCGAAGTTTTATCTCCTTATCTTGGACATTGAGTATCCGTACGGGAATCATATTATTATCTGGTCTAGCGATAACACTTGCTGTGAATACACCCTCAGTCAATTGTTCACCCAAAACAACACAATCCTCATTACTATTCACCCAACAATACTTAACAATTTCACACCTCGGAGGAATGGTAGTATAACAATCATATTTCGATTGCAATGGGACGGTTATTTTTCTGTCATCCTTCACAAAGGAAAAACTAAATTTCTCAAAATCTATGGTAGCTGAATATTTGGTTAGAAAATCAGCACCTAATACTCCATCTATATCATTCGTAAACTCATTCATAACCAAAAATGAATGTGAAACGTTCATACCATCTGTTTTCAATGACATATTCACCGATCCCAATGAGTACGTGGAACCAGCTATTCCATTTATTCTTATTTTCTTTGAACTGTCAATGTTTTCAAACTGATTCACATACTTTGAGAAAATTACACTAATAGTAGCACCCGTATCAATTAAGAATTTCAAATTATTACCTACATACTGCATACATACAAAATTCATTCCATTCATACTCAAAATCACATTATTTATTGTATTATCATTATTGGGGGGCCCGAAAAAATCGCTCATTTACAAATGATGAGTGGTTTATTTCATTTCCAGCGACATTATTAGAATTTGCTTCTTCCGCAAAATAAGCTCTGTGAGTACGATTTCTGTTATTATTGTTGTTGAAAATACCTCGATCTCTCATATTTCCGCGGCCTCGTGACCGATTGCCATTATAATTATTTTGCTGATTATTAAAATTCCGTCCGTGACCTTGTCGAAAGTTTTGGCTCTGGTTACTATATTTATAATTACGATTCATTGTGTTGTTGTTATTGTTTTTAAAATATCCGCGCCATGAATTATTTTTACCACGCATATGAAATATTTGTGAATTGCTACTGGACACTTTCGATTTTTCTTCATCCGTAGCTCCTACAATTGCATCTCGTAATTTATCATAATTTCTAGCTTTAATTATTGTTCGTAATTCGTGGCTCTTCAACCCATTTGCAAAAGCATTAATCGAAATCTTCTCATTAACTCCTCTAAGAACTCTAGCTGCATTATCGTCTCCGTTTGCTTGAGATATTGTTAAATTAACCATCATCTCTTCTATAGTTCTACCAAACTCATCAATAGATTTTCCATCCTGTTTGCTATTATGCAACTCTACTGACAGAGCAGCGGTAGACCTAATAGAGAGTAAATGCAATTTTATATCTCTTATCAGATTGTCCACGGTGGTATAAGTTCTATCTAATCTCAGTTTAGCATTTTGTGTTAACCTGGTTTTTAGAACATAAGTTATCAATAGTTTTTTTCCCTCAGCATCTAAAAGTTCACTATATAATTCAATTGCGTCAATTAACTGTTTAGTTGTATTTTCAGAACCATCCATAAGAGGCAACAGGGATGAAGCTGTTCGTAAATCAAATTTTTCAGACATATTGACTAGTTTAGATGTTTGTTTTATTTTATGTAATCTATTCAATAATGTTTCACGAGCATCACTAATATTGTTATTTATATCCCTAGCATAAGTTTTGATTAATTTTACTTCATCTTCATTTTTATTCACTAGTTTATTATAAGTATCCTTCAAATGAGTGAATGTAGCTTCAAAGACGTTCAATTCCACAAGTTTTTTGTTGACTTTCTCAAAATTCTCACGCCTTTGCAAACTATCTTTAGATATATTACGTTTAAACAAACAAACCTCTTGTAAAAGCTTTTCAAATTCAATCATTTGTAGGTTCCTAACAACATTACTGCTATTTTAAGTTAATCTAGACTTATCTGATCATTCGTCTGAACTGCTGGCTCTTCCTGGTATTCAATAACCATTTATGCGTAATTGTTCTTATATTTTCTTCACCATTCATCACCTACAGTCTAAACACCAACAATCTGTCTTATTCAATGACTAGTTCTTTGCTTCTAGAAATTTCTCTTCTTATCTTCTTTTCCAACGCCTTTCGTGATTTTTGCCACAAACATAATGCAATTCCTAGCAACACCAAGATGCCCATAACAACTGCAACAACTTCAAGGAGAGAGTACTTATTTCCACTATTTGTTCCAGCAGTAGTTCCACCACTGATTCCTGATTGCGTGATAATCACTTCTTCCTTGGAATTTTCACTACCCATTTTCAGTTATTCGTCGATATTCATAGCATTTTTCATTCTAATGATTCTCAGCTCTAGTATCGGCTGGCAGGATCGCCATGTAATAGGATGGTCCTTTGGTATCCTATTTCCCTTCTAATAATACGCAGGACATTATTTATTACTACATTTATTGTATCGAAAATGCCTTCGGTACAGTACTACTTTCAAGTTCGTTGTCTTGATCTATTCTAACTAAAACTAGGACAAAACTCACTATGTAATATTTCAAACAATATCATCCTTAACCTACTTAATTGTAAAACATAATATTCAATATGTTATGATAACTATTTCTATTTATCAATACACTACAACACACATAGTTATCAAAATCAAAAAAGGGAAACGAAGAAGCATTATTTGAAAATGAGATTCATTGATAGTTTCAAGTTTATGTCAAGTTCATTGGAAAAGTTGGGAGCCAATTTAACTGATGAACAATGTTTAGAAATGTCCAAACATTTTCCTGATTTGGATAAATTCAATTTGATGAGAAAAAATGGTGTTTTTCCCTACAGTTTTGTCGACAATATCGATAAATTGAATGTTTGCACTTTACCCACTAAAAATCAATTTTACGATAACTTGAATGAAGAACATATATCCGACAGAGACTACTTGAAGGCTAAACATGTTTGGAATTTATTCGAGTGTAAGAGCTTTGGGGAATATTCGGACTTATATTTGAAATCTGATGTACTGTTGCTGTGTGATGTTTTCGAAAATTTCAGAAGGATATGTTTAAATACATATAAGTTGGACCCAGCTCAATATTTTAGTGCACCAGGTCTATCTTGGGATGCAATGTTGAAATATACTGATATCGAGCTGGAACTTCTTACCGATATTGATATGTTACATTTTTTCAAAAAGGGGATACGAGGAGGCATAAGCCAATGTAGTGAAAGAAAGCATATAGCCAATAATAAGTTTTTACCCGATTTCAATCCCAACGAACCGTCATCTTTCATATCATATTTAGACGCTACTAATCTTTATGGTCATAGTATGTCACAGCCATTACCTACCCACGATTTCGAATGGTTAACCCCAGAAGAAATTTCAAATTTAGATATAATGGGTATAGCTGACGATGATTCATATGGATACGTCTTCGAAGTCGATATTCATTACCCACAAGAGTTGCATGATCATCATGCTGATCTCCCATTTCTGGTAGAAAGGATGATTTCACCAAATTCCAAGTGTAAAACCCCTAAATTAATACCAAACTTGCGTGATAAACAGAAGTACATAGTGCACTATAAAAATTTGAAACAGGCAATCAATAATGGTTTGATTGTAATGCATACACATAGAGTGCTGAGATTCAAACAGTCATGTTGGATGAAACCTTACGTCGATCTTAATACTCAAATGCGTAATAGCTCAACCAGTAAGTCTGAGAAAGATTTTTATGAATTAATGGTCAATTCAGTTTATGGTAAGACGATGGAAAACGTGGACAATAGGATAGATGTAAAGTTGGTCACTCATTGGGAAAATATTCACAGAAAATTGGGGGCAGGTGCTCTTATTGCTAAATCAAATTTTAAAGATTGTACAATTTTTTCTGAAAATTTGATCGCTATCCACCTGAGTAAAGTAAGAGTTCATTACAATAAACCATTGTATTTGGGATTCAGTGTTTTGGAATTATCCAAGACTTTAATGTACGGTTTTTATTATGGATTTATAAAAAGAGAATTCGGTCAGAATGCCTCTCTTCTATACCCTGACACGGATTCACTAATTCTGAAGGTGCAAACTCCAAATTTTTATGATTTTATCAACAGCAATATATGCAGATTTGATACTTCCAATTATAATGTAGATAACAAATTCAATATACCTGTAACACCTTCAGTCTTGGGTAATTTTAAAGATGAGTTTCCCAACGATCCCATAATCAGTTTTTATGGTACAGGTGCAAAAGCATACCATGTACAGTCTGTTGCAAGCGAGGTAAAAAGAGCCAAGGGTGTGAAAAGGTCTGTGATAAAGAACCAATTGACCCATGATGATTACAAAAAAATTGTTGAAAACGGTGGGAAAATATTTAGGAAAATGAATTCTTTCAGAAGCATCTCACATGACGTATATACCGAAATGAAAAATAAGGTAGCACTACCATTTGCTGACGATAAACGATTCATTATTCCTAATACAACCCACACCCTTCCTTGGGGTCATAGTAATATAGAGTTTTATCAAAATGATCCAGATGAAAATATTCGTATATGTAATATGATGGTTGAATCTTTGTTTGATGAATTCAATATGGATCCTGAGAGTAGACTTGATTATCTTATTACGCTACTGGATGCCGAAATAGCTGAATAATACCACCCAAAATACTCAAACTTTACACTTCACACTAAAATATTTGGAAAATTCGTATTCACACCACTCAAAAATCATATATCATTCGTATATTGTGCTTTTTATATTAGAATAGTTTTTTTGTACTTTATTGAAGTGTAATACTATATTCCATTAAAATAAACATGTTTTATGAAAATGTTTGCTTTATTTCTACTATTATATAAAAGTGAGGTACAAGCTTTTATTGAATTTTTTTCAACAACAAAACACAATTTTTCATATAAGTTTTCTATGGTGAGATTTTCTTTCTGTTTGATGATAATGATGATGCGTCAAACCAATGAGTCAAACCTCGAGAACACTCATACTCGAATATTGAATTATGTATTAGAGAATCGACGAAATGGTTATATAGAAAATCATTCCCTGAAATTATCATTATAAAAGTAACATTGAGAGAAGAAGGATGAGTAAAGCTATAGACAAATGTGGTCGTAAAAGAAAATGGGGTGCTGTTGGTGCTCGAGGTCTTCAAGGTCTCCAAGGTCCTCAAGGTGTAGGATACAAGCTTTCATCTGATGGGCAATATGATATGCAGGGTAAAATATTGAAAAATGCTGCTGAACCAATAGATGAAAGTGATTGTGTAACTCGATCTTATATCGATGAAAAAATCGAGGAAATGAAAGCACTCACCCTTACAGCTCTACAGGCTGCAATAAATGCCACAATTGGTAATGTTTCTCGTGATGCTCGCCAAGCCTTCGATGATAAAATAGCGGAGTCGAGAATCATATTGACCCGCAAATACAATGATCTAAAGAGCAATGTTGATAAAATATCAGAAGCTACATACACAATGTCTCAAAAATATAATGATCTAGAAGGAAGACTTGCAGCACTAGAGAAGAAAAATCCCGAAATTTGGCTCACGCACAGACCTAGGCTGTGGGCTCCGGGTAGTGATCCAGACCCCGCAGTTTAAAAAGATTTTTTGTTTTATCATAAAAATCTATAGAATAGCACCGTTGATTATCAAAATATATACAATGAATCAAAATTATGATGGTCTAGAGAAGAAGAAAGAATTGTGACATTGGAGAAGAAACATCCAGAAAGTTGGGATGAATTGTCGAATGGACTATGGATGCTGATTCCTGCTATTGCTATAGAAAAATGATTTTATAATATATCACAATACAATGTCGAATAAAATGTTACAAATGATTGTTTAAGTCTTTCATTTCATACTTGCCAAACATATTTTAGAATTTGGTAGAGTATCAACTACATGTAAGCAGTCAATCATATTTTTAGCAGCATCTATTTGAGGAATAAGTGGTAAAAAAACAGTTTAGTCGTGTATGAAATAAAAAAACGAGTGCATATTTTCTACAGTTTATTAGTGATTATACAACTTACTGAAAATGATATGAATACAATTGGATTAAAATATTAAACCACAGCACTTTTGTCTATCCATGAATTGTGTTCACTCGGAAAGCCCAACCACTTGACATATAGTTTATTCCCTTTTCTTCTTAATACTTTTTCAACTAGATACACATCAGGATTGTGCGTTTTCAATAGTTCTGATTCATAAAAGCATCCTTTAATCGGGCTTTCATCCATGTCTTTGATCATATAAGTTATTGGATGTGTTTGGTTAGTTTTAACAATTTTGAATAGTTCTGTTGTAAAATTGGCAGTGTAACCTTTTTCAAAAATATTCTTGTACTTGCTTATACGTACAATATCATTAATTCGGAATTTAGGTGTCTTTTGTTTCTTGAGGATGATATGTGCACTCATTCTCTTCATTCCTTGGAGGCCTTTGAATTTTATTTTTGTTGTAGACTTCACATCGATGGGTTTCATACCTATTGTACGATGTTTTTTGTTGTTATATTTCTTTGTTAATATAGGTAGAATATTTAGCCATTTGTGATGTCCCATCGTTGAAAATTCTCTGTAAAGCCACGTCTTTATTGTTCGAATTACTCTTTCTGCAATGGCCGCCTTCATTGTACTAAATGTGAAATAATGATTGATTTTATATTTCCTTCCGCATAAGAGTTGAGAAACTACTATTGAAAAATTCATTTCCTTGGTCGCTTTGTAGATGTTTTGGAGAATATTTGGCTTCTTTTAATGCAATTGCCATTGCATCGGTTACAGCTCTCCCTGTTTTATTTTTAACTGGTACTGTCCATAGGTATTTGGAGTAGCAATCAATCACCACAAGAATATAACGATATCCTTTATTACTCTTAGCATAGGGTTGTAATTCAGCGAGATCAATTTGACATAAATCTGCAAAGCCTTTGATTGTGGTCGTTCTTCTGGGAAAATTACGTCTTGCAGGCTTATGTAGTTCATTGACAACTTGTCGTTTCACATCACTAATTTCATTATCCATCGTATCTTTCGATAGTGTTACAACATCAAATTATGAGGTCGAACTGATGAAATTTTTGGTGATTGTATCAATATATTATACCCTCTTCTCGTAATTCTTCAATTATCGAAATTATTTCATTTTCATGACCTGTATGACCGGCTGACTTTGAAACCATCAATAGCCGTAAACGAGAGACTAACTCCTTGGGTGAATACCAGTAGACATAATTAGTAGGTTTGGGATCATATATTTTCTGCATTTTCATTCGATGGAACCCCTCACCTTTTTTTGTCCTACTTCTGGTCGTCTGATAATGTGATGAGTTTAGTACAGGTTTAATAACTTCACGGAATTTTTTAGATTTCGGGTGTTTGAAACCATTTCGCAGTAGATGTTGTTTGTATGGTGCGTTCGTTAGCCTCAATATTTTAGCATATGTATGACGAACTTCATCATCATCATCGACTTCAGGTGGGTTCTTCAAAAAAATCATGTTGTATAACTCTGGGCTACTTGGGAATTCATGTATTTTGGTTTTATTGTTATTCCAAAATGAAATAATTCAGTCACTGAAACGTACATTGTGACTCCCCATTTTCAGTTTTTGTGTAGTAGGATCTAACCTTATGCCAAATATTGTATCATAAGCCGCATTCTTTGTTTTGACATGTTCCAAATGTCTTTTCAAAACATCTCCAACATTGCCTTCAAAATTATCGAATATGGACATTTGATCTTTTCCGAATTCTTTGATGGTATCTGTCTCACTGTCAACAGATGATATTTCACTACCAAATGATGAATTATTTCCCATTGGAGTTCTCATAACTTTCATTGGAGTAGACTGATAATTCACTTGCATCATCGAAGACGTTGGTTGTGGTGGTGGTTTCATGGTAGCAGCAGCTGAAGATAGAACATTTAATGGCTTTGTTATGGGATCATAAAATTTTTCGAGCGCCATTCGGTTTTCAATATTTCCACTCTTGATGGAGTTGAATTTCCGCCGTACTGCTTCTGTTGTTTCAATCAATTGACGTTTCAAATTCATTTCCTCATTTTCAGCAGTTGAATTATTATCAGTCTTCATTTTGCTAATATTTCCAATATAGAGAATTATATGAAGCAGTTACCTCTATGGAATTCAGCGATCGATTAAATGTGGATTGTAGCATCATGGATATATAAAACTATCGAATCCCATACGATATCTGCCTTCGTATATTTTTCTATCTTTATCGATGACAAGAAATCCATATTGATCTTCCCAACATTTAATACACATCAATTGAAACTGTTTGAATGTTACATCGGGTGATACATGGTCGGAATATATATGGTGAAGATTTGTCTCATCTTGTTTAAATATTAAAATAAAATTGGCATTATCACGCACCAACTGCTTGGGTACGCGTGAATATGTCTGTGCAAGATCAAAACAGTCGACATCCTTATGACGTCCCATACAGAAATATGATCTTATGATGTCCTGTTTTTCACATATTACATCATCGAAAATGAAAACAGAATTTGGTTTGGCATCGGACGGTTCCACTATTTGTGCATTATTACTGAACGTATAAAATCCCAACCCCTTTATGGGTTCCAATACATTTTGTAGGAATTGATATTTGGGTTGATTGAGTGATTTCGAATAGAGATAAACGTTTGTGAATCGCAGTCCTTGTGGATGTGTTAAAAGAGAGATCATGGCATTCGTCTTCCCACAATTTGAGGGGGCGATAATGAGTCCTCGAACAGATGATGGGAGTAGTGGACCATGCCGCAACACTTTTTGTCCATTCAATCCACAACCGAATTTCTCATCTAGATTATCTACAGCAAACTTTTCTTTCTGCTTCACAATGCGCATCGTACCGTGGTCGGAGACTATGTAAGCAATGACATGTGACGAACATTTCATTTAAATGGCTACCACCGAACGATACAGACGTACTAGTATTAGTGAAAGGAGAAAGAAAGGTCGTGGATTTGTTAATTCATTAATAAACAAACTACCGTTCGAGTTACATTTACCTGGAGGTTATCAATATTGTGGACCAGGTACAAAATTGGAAAAACGTTTAGCCCGCAAAGATCCCGGAATTAATAAATTGGATATTGCTTGTAAACATCACGATATCCAATATTCAAAATATCCATCTGATCTCACATCGAGACATAAGGCAGACAAAGAGCTCGAATACACAGCTTGGGATAGGGTTAAATCAAAGGACGCTGGAATTGGAGAAAGGGCAGCTGCTCTAGTAGTAACCAACATTATGAAAACAAAGAGACGTTTCGGTATGGGATGTACTATGGATGCTAGCAAGAAGAAAAGGAAAAATCATCCCAAGAAAACAAAAAACAAATAAGAAGAGTTGCAGAGGTCGGTGGAATTCTACCACTAATTCCGATTTTTGCTGGTTTGTCTGCCCTCGGAAGTTTAGCGGGTGCTGTTGCAGGCATCACCAGAGCTGTAAATTCAGCAAAAGCAAGCAGAGTTGCTTTGATGCAAGCCAATCGTCACAATAAGAAAATGGAAACTATTGCATTGGGTAAAAGTGGTAGTGGTATATTTCTCAAACCATATCGTAAAGGACTGGGACTCTACTTGAAACCATACAATCCAAAAAACTAGTTGATTCCCTTCCTCGAAGACCTCTCACCGACCTCGATCTCAAATATTATGCAAAGAAATTGGAAATTCCATATTTTCGCGACATTTTCATGCGTGATAGATTACCATCTTCAGGTCCACGCCATCGCGAAACTGGCATTGTGAATTTAGATGAAATGAGTGGTCCGGGAACACATTGGGTGGCATACAGAAAATGTGGCAGAGAAATAACATATTTTGACAGTTTTGGTGATTTACCCCCACCAATGGAATTGGTTCAATACTTTCAAAAAGGATCGAATGTTAAAATTCTGTATAACTATCACCGCCAGCAGAAGTTCAATACAGTTTTATGCGGTCACTTGTGCTTGAAATTTCTCTCCCAATCATAAAATGGATGTCACCACACCACAAATGGATCGAGAGGCTATTAAAAGGAAGGGATATTCCCTCAAGATGTATTCTAAGTATCACACTTTGATGAAAATGGATCGAGTGATGATCTCAAATTTACCTAAAGAAGTAATACTAGCGTGTGCAGCACATGAGATTGCTTGGATTTGGGAAAAGTTACCCAAACATTTCCAAGATGATCCAGACATAATAAACTACAGATATTGTACAGAGCACACACCACACACTGACAATAATAGAAGTGATAATATGTCCGATTCTGATGTGAATGATGGTCCTGCATCGAGAAAAATATTCTGTTGTTATTGCAATATAAATGATATGAATATTGGTGCCAATAAAAATGAAATGGCTGTCGATGACACAGCTCCGACAAAACGTAGGTTAACTCACATGTCGTGTTGTAGACAACAATAAATTGAAGTGGGATTCATAAAATGTATTAGTCATGTCACGGAAGTTCGAACTGCAAGCTGTCGGGACAAGTGTCTTGAACGCAGACTTTTTTCCGCCCATTGAGTTGGATAGGAATAGTCGTTATGGATTGGGTCTACTGGGATTTTATGGCTGCAATACAATCAATAATATCAGTGAAAAAAACAATCTAATCAGTTTTAAAATCAGTGATGATACATCGACAATATTTCAAAAGTATACAATAAAAATTCCATGTGGAGCATATGAAATTGAAGAGATCAATGCAGTTATACAGAAACATATCATGTTCAAATTGTTCGATGGAAAAATGCAAAACGAAATCAAAGCAGATGAAATATTCTACCTACATGCCAACAACAATACATTCAAATGTGAGATGCGATCAAAATATGAAATTGATCTAACCCACCTAAATTCTATAGCAAAAATGATGGGATTCAATTCTGAGAAATTCCAACCGAATCAGATACATGAAACAAAACTACCCATAAACATTACAACTGTAAGATTAATTCGCCTGGATTGTAACATCATCTCTGGTTCATATGTGAATAATGAAGAATCTCACATTCTCTTTTCATTCGATATCGATGTCGAGCCTGGATTCAATCTCACGAAAGAACCACACAAGATTATATATATGCCAATCAGTCCAGAAGGTCGTCAGTTGATTCACAACATCACAGTGCGTATTTTGGATCACAAAAACAACCTCATTGATTTTGGAAGTGCAGAAGAGATTGTTATAATTTTGGAATTGAAGAAAATCGAATAACTCAAATATCAACATGGGTTTTTGCTACAATAAGCAGAATCGTCAAGGAATTGACAACGTTACACAAAGCAATTCCATTATAAAGCAAGGTTCGAGTAAAAAGAAGCTCATTCCACAAGTGTACGCTAAACAGCTAGCACACACTCTGCTGCTGTCAGAGAGAGATCTTAAATTTTTTTAATCAATTGGACTCAAATTGAAGAAATAGCAACAATGGTGCTCGAAACAAATAATGAAAAGTTGAATATATTCGATGAATCAGTGCTTGATCATTCTCTCACAAGTTTACATGAGCACACATACAAACCATATGGATCTCCATTGTTTAGAAATTCAGATGAAATTCGAATCGC
Organism: Chrysolina haemoptera; assembly: GCA_958298965.1. Lineage (NCBI taxonomy): Eukaryota > Metazoa > Arthropoda > Insecta > Coleoptera > Chrysomelidae > Chrysolina > Chrysolina haemoptera. The sequence continues at coordinate 22,297,788 of OY282585.1, read as the reverse complement.
AATCAATAACCAAGATGTGATACTTGACATTGCTGAGAGTTTCATTTACTTAGAAGGAAAATTCACCCCCAAAGATGTGACGAAACAATGTTACCTCTCCAACAATGCTATTGCTTTTTTATTTGATGAAATTCGCTACGAAATGGGTGGTGAACAAGTGGCTGTTGTTCGAAAACCGGGGATAACATCTACAATGAAAACCATGATTTCATTTGGACAATCGCATGCTAATACATTATTAACCACTGGATGGGGTCTCTCAGAACTCAAGATATCTTGGATGCAACCAGTCATGTATTCAGTGGTAAATTACCACTCAAATATTTGATGGGTTTTGCTGAAGACTACAACAAAAGTATCTTGAATGCCAAACAGGAATTGATTCTAATCATTGCTCCTATATTGGTGAGGTTGATGCTGATATGGAAATCAATAAAATCGAATGGAAAATAAGACATATAGTACCCGAAGATAAACACAAACTCAAACTCTTGAGCAGGATCAATAAAAGCGGTCTAAATGCCAAAATTAAGTTGGTGTATCGCATGTGGGATCTTTATGAACTTCCGTCACTACGTGGGACATCTTCAGACATATGGGCTATAAAGACGACTAATGCTCTAGAAACACTTCGTTACATCATCATCGGATTCCAAAGCACTACCGTATCTGAAGATAGAACGAGAGACATCACAAAATTCATAACCGCCGACATCAATAATATTCGAGTATATTTGAACTCTGAAGTATATCCATATGAACGTTGGAATTTGGATTTCGATAAAAAACTCGATACTTCAGCATATTATGCCTATGAGAACTTTCAACGAAGTTATTATGACAAAGATATGAGTGAACCTCTAATGGACATTGGACAATTTCGACAGAATCCACTATTCGTCATCGATTGCTCACATCAACCGAATGCTACAAAATCTTCTACTATTGATATAAAGCTCGAGTTTGAAACTAGGAAGGTCAAGTTTCCAGACAACACCAAAGTATATGCACTCATTTTGCATGATACTTTTCTAACATACAACGCATTGGATGGTTCAGTTCATGGCAGATATTGATGAAATACTCACACATATATATTATGTATTTTTTTTTGATTATTCTTATTTGTATTCATTTCTTTTTTTTTCCCTTTCTTTATTGATGTAAAAGAGAAATAGGTAAATAAAAGATGAATAAATAATATTAGGTTTTTTATTCAAATAGCATACAATTCAATTAGTTTTGGGTATATGTAAACAGTCTAAAATAATTTCTTCTTCATCGTCACTATTTTCTTGACCATCTTCGATTTCATCATCGCTTAGATCATCCAGCTGATACTTTTGGATGATCCCACCAGGTAGGTATGGCAGTAGGCGGTAGAGAAATCTCCTCAGCTCACACACAATCATGCTATTGCAGAGTTGATCCATATCCAAATAACCATCTGAATATTTCTCGCAAAGATCCACACCCTTCTTGTAGTTCTCACAGTCTCGCAAGCAGAATTCAATTTGCTCTTCATCATAACATACACTCAAGTCGTAAACGGTGGCATGGTGAGCGTCCCCGACCAGGGCATACAGCTCTGAAGACAACCTCGCAACAGCTGAATCGATATCTGTGGCTTTGGTCCAATGTTCGCTAGCATATTGCATCCACATCTCTCTCAAGAATGAAACTGAAATCAAATAGAAATTATTGAAATGAGTATGCTTACGATAGAATCAGTAATACTCACATCAAACTTCTAGCGATCAGTCTTTCGGAGAAACACACACCCAAAACAAGAGTGTGTTTGAAGATTTATAAAAACTTTTTATATTTTCCTTACAATTATCGTCTATAATATAAAAATAATCAGAATTAGCTTATGATAAGTGGAAAGTAACTATTACTCAATGAGATTGAATTTGACCAACGATCGCGTTTTCATGCCAGCAAAACTCTGTTGACTTTGACCCAAATATGCTTCCGTATATTTACCACCCGACGAATTGATACAAGTAACATCAACGTCAGTGAATTGCTCTGAAACACGTTTCGGTAGCCATGTTTTAAATAATGTATCATTACTCACATCCACTAATGTTAATAAAATGGATTTACCAAATCGAGTAGAACAAAGTGTCATATTCTTTATTATGTATGCTTCATTCACTGGCAATGATGATAACACCCTCTGCTCTAATATTTCCATCTCTTGTTCAATAATAAAATTGATTTTTTGTAAATCCACTTTTGAAACTGACATGATGAAAATATATAAGGAAAATATAAACAATTTTTAAAAGAAAAAACACACTACTATACTTTATATTGGAAACTTTATAACACTTCACCACTACTTACTAACTGCTATGGTTATATTTTTCTAGTGAGTCTGCATCAAATTCTTCTCTTTTATAATGAAAAGTAAACAACCCCCACTATTAACCAAAGTAGCGCCCTCTAACACCCACTAACGTGGCCCGAGGTCATGTCTGACGTCATCGAACAAGTAGTGCCCTCTGACACCCACCACCAAAACTCCATGAAGGTTGGTCGAACAGATGTGCATATATGTGGGGCGTGACCAAGTACACGTAGGGCGTGACAAACGACATCCGTGCACTCTTATTGGTTGAAACTTAATTCCCCCCACATGAAAGTCGTTGACATTCACGAATATAAATACAGGCTTTGAGATATGTTCATCTTAAATCGAGAGAGAGAGAGACACCATCCAACATCTAGACCATTTAAAACAAACTGACATGTGATTCATGAGTGGATTGAAAAGTAACAAGACGCCGCTACCGTCATGAACATTGAAAGTCTACTGGAAAAGCATTTGGCAAACATAAGAATACTTCAAATGAAAATTCAATAGTATGAAGACAAAATTGAAATGGTGAAGAGATTCGACAATATAACCTTGGGGATGGTGAGAGCGTATCATGATGTTTTCACAGAACCACGAAATTGTGTCGAAAATTACAGTGTGTACCATTACGAAAAATGTAAATGCCCTAATAAAAAAATTTAACAAACATGTTTTTTTATACTCAAAATGGATGTGTACCCAATATCCAAATCAAAGATTTAATTATGTTGGGACTTTGTCACCACCAAGTGTACATATAGGCTATGACTGATCCATGTAATTGAATGTCATTTGAGTTATAAGCAATTGCATAGTATATGGAAAAGTTTAAACACCAATACGTGTGTGAACAGTCTGTTTGAATATGGGCAAACCTTTTGACCATCTTCAAACACACTGTTTTAACTAAAGTGTAATTGAAATAAGCAATATCAAGTACATGAAGAGTACTTGAGAGGTACACAACGAGATGTACACAAGGTCATACCCGCAATTGCGTATTGAGAACAAAAGTACCACTAGCAAGTACATATACAAACTCTATCTACAATCACCCACAATATTTCTAAATAGCTCTCATTACATGTCTCGAGTACAAATCTACAATCCCAATTATCCACAATCCTCTTCTAGATACACCTACATAGCTGTAATTACATGTAATTACCGCTCTATATTTCTAGATAACTCTAAGTACATATGACTCTCATTACTGGATATGGCTTTCATTACTTGCTTTCTTACCCTTTCATTACCCTCTAATTACCCTCTAATTACTATTCCAAATAGATCACTACTAAGGACTTTATCGGACATAAAATCTTATGCAATAGAGAGAGAACAAAACAAGTCAGAGTCGAATACAAAACAGCTGATATTGGCATATAATCAGAATCAGACGGATCTAACAGAAAAAAACGGGGTTGGTTGGGCATTTGTCGTACAGAAACGGGAATACTCATGGGCACTCCACCCCGCTGCAAGTACCTTTACTGCAGAACTTTACGCTATTATGCAAACTATCCTCTACTGTGAATTCGGTACTGACAGTCAGCAATTTCTGATATACTCTGACTCCCTGAGCTCCTTGAAAGCCATGCAAAATAAATTCACATTCGATCCTTCAGTCGCTAATATCATCACTCGACTCTATATTGCAAACATGCAGTCAAAACTATAGCATATATACATTTGCTGTCTGAGTGTCAAGCTTATGCGATCTCAGCCTATATCCACAGGCATAACGCGGCGCTACGAGTGTTGTACTATCATCTAAAACACTAATTTGGTACGAGATACCGGTGTGCCGTAATGCGGCAGAAATCTTAGCCTTGGTTTACTCCGTCTGCTCAGGGCACATGAATCTCGGACCCAGTAATAACTCACCCCACGGTCTGGGTAAATGACACCAGCGCGCCACCTCCGGATATATCGGGGCTTCGGAGATGAGGCCCGACTGTGATAATCCTATCGGATAAAAAAAAATAATGATTAGAATTTATAAATTCAATTTTAAACCACTTCCAATCGCTCGATCGAATAACCTGAAATTCGGTAAACTTATCAAGGACCAAATCAAATCAAAAATCAAAATACGCTTTATTATCTGAAGAACAAAAGTTCTTATTGACAAAGCAAGGCTTAAAAATAGGTCAATTTGTATAAATAAAAACTATGATATATAAAATATAAAAAATTCCATACTCATAACCATTGTAAATACAATGAAATAGTCACAATTTACAATATAAAATTTATATAATAACATATACCTACAAGTAATTACAGTCACAAAATTCACAACAAGTAACATCAATCAAATAGTCAATTGTTTAGAAATCAAAATATTTTTTTTTTTTAATTTGATATAAAGAGAGGGGTGATGTAAGGCTAAGTGAAATCTAAATGGAATTATAATAATAGATATAGAGCGTAAATTGTATAGTTTAATTTTTTTTTGAATGAAGTGATCGTAAAAACTTGCAGAAATATATTATTTAATCGTTTACCAATAATTAATTGATTTATTCAATAATTTTCTTTCATAAAATCACACTGATATTTACACTAATAAAAATTAATCCAAACAATTTTCAAAAAACTTCTATATTCTAATACAAATGATAAGTTGTACCAAATTTCGCATTGAAATATCGTTGTAGGAATGTGAGAGAGGCGCCTAAGGTGCATATAGTACTCTTTATGAGACTAGAACTATAAAAAATCAGGAAACAATTTTTTTGTTGTGTAGGTGGCTGTGTTTCCAAATCTTGATATTGTTTCCGATTCTAAACAACTTTTCTAATTAAACTTCATTGATAATATAAAAAATAAGGGTAGAAAACTCTTGATCAAAATTCCTATTTTTTGTTCTCTCCTGTACACCGGTTAGAAATTCAGAATTTTGATAACTCAAATATAAGTTTTTCGCGAAGCACCAACTTTTATGAGGAATAAAATTTTCTGATAAGTGCATAATAAAAAAGTTTCCCATATGGTGCAAATTGAAACTCACTATATACCAATTCCAGTCATATAGCACTATTCTTTTTGTACGGCATAGAGTTTTTCTTGATTATTGCTATACTAACTAATAAATTATATTCATGCCGTGAAAAAACAAATGACGGTAAAATTACCCTTTATCCAGATGGAAACAAATTTTCCAGGGCAGTCACATGTTCCACGAAAAATGTACGGTCTTACAAAAAATGACATATTTTCTTAAAATAGTAGTAAGATCATTTATTTATGGTGTTGTGTCAAATGACCCAAACTATACTAGTTAGGAGGTTAAGTGCGGAGCTTTCCACCCCTGTACCGGCAAATATGTACGGCATTGCTAAAAAATAAAACTATTATTACTAGTTATACAAATTCAAAGATACAAATGCCGTACAGTAATAAATCACCTGAAGTCATAACAAAAATTTGGGGAAAATAAAAAAAAAATACTTGCTCTCAGCACCCTTCTTTTTGTACGGCATTAGGTCCTACTCAATTATTTTTCAGTGATCTTATCATCTTGAGAAATGCCGTACAAGAATCTTTGGTCGAAAAATCACTCCTCTGGATGGAAAGTTTCGTTGAATTGCGTACTCATCTGCACCGCTCACAACTGACGGCACAGTGCGCAAAGGAGTTGTTTCATATGGCACTATAATTCTGAATTCTGAATATAATTCATGCTGGGTCAAATGACCCCTCCAAAATTGACCGGGCTTGTAGTCTATAAGGTAACATTACCGAATGCGTTTCTTACCCAAGTAACAATTTAAATGTCATTTGAATTTATCCTAGTTTATCCATCGGAGACGATCCATTGCATACAGTGAAGGTGAGATTCAATAGGAAATTGAAAAAACTTACAGTGGAGTTAGACTGTAAGTTTTTTCAATTTCCTATTTTATCCTAGTTTTATGAAAGTTTTGTGGAGGTTAGTTAACAGTCAATTTTCAGCGTCCGGACACTTGGCAACACACCATTTATATTCGGGTGGTTTCATTTATCGTTGGTGGACTCAGTGGGGTAACCATGAATACACGAGGAAAGAAAATTCGCATTCGAGGACGCAAAACTATTTTGCATTCGAGGACGCAAAATTATTTTGCATTCGAATTGAAACTAATAGGAAGATAAAAAATTAATAAATAAGTATCTGTCCTGGAAGTCTGCAAGTCCAAAAAAAAAAACGTTTTCAGACGTGTTTGTTGCGTACACTATTTTTTTCGCAACTGTATAGAAAAACAAATCAAAATGAGACGCATTTAGTCTAAAACAGACGAAGAGAGGTCGACCTTCACCCATCTGTTAACCGGATGAAATATACTTTTTATGAAGTTTCATAAATAGACGAATATACCTATAATGGCTTGCCTATAAATGTAGTCCAGACTATACACTGTGAGTTTCAAAAATTTGCCACCACATGGAAAACTTTTTTATTATCGATTCGTCAAAAAATTTTAATATTCATAAAAATTGGTGCATTGCGGAATACTTGTATTCGAGTTATCAAAATTATAAATTTTCAAACGGTGTACAGGGGGGAACAAAAAAATGAAATCAATAGTAAACAACACTGGCTGTGATTCCAAATTTGAATATTGTTTTCAATTCTACATAACCTCTTTGAATGAACTTATTAATGTAAAAAATAAGGGGTAGCTTACACCTGATCAAAATTCCTATTTTTTGTTCTCCCCTGTACACTGAAAATTTGAAATTTTGACAACTCATAGATATGCAAGTATTCTACCAAAAATCGATAATAAAAAAGTTTTCCATATGGTGCAAATTTTTTAAACACACTATATATAGTATGGACCATATTTTGATAGGCAAGCCTTTATAGATGTATTTGTCTATTTATGAAACTGTATAAAGAGTATGTTTCATCCGGTTAACAGGTCGACCTCTATTCCGGTTCTTAGACTAATTTATTCGTTATATTTCTTTGTAGAACAAAATTTCGAACATTTTAGTCCTTATTTGTATTAAATATTGAAATTCGAACAGAAGATAGGTACTAAGAGAAACATTTTAATTCTTATTTATATTAATATTCATATTATGTTGATATGTCATGCTTTTCTCCACTTAGAATTAGGTTGATAACTCTGTTTAAGAGTATTTGGCAACACTGAGTAGTAGGGAGAATGAAAGATGAAGGTCGATGTACGTGCAAATAACTTTTACTGATATGATGATTTATTTTCAAACCACTAAAATGTGTACATAATATTGTAAATAAATGTATATAGAGGAATGGTGTCCACTCAATCAACACTGCGAAAATAACAGGTTATGGGCCCAGAGGGCAGAATCAAAGAAGTAACAAAAATTCGAAGACGATAAATCTCGACAAGGAAAAATGGCGATGGCGGCAAAAAGCAGAAATACGTTGAACATTGACCCACTCACTGGGGGTAATTATCACACGTGGAAATTCAGAATGGAAGTGATACTTATAGAAAAAGAGGTAGTAGAATGTATACAGACGAAATTCGAGAAAGAACGGAAATAGCGAAGTTAAAAGCGGCAGAAAAAAGGGACAATAAGTGCAAATTATTAATTGTGCAATGCGTAGATGACGACCAATTGGACTTGATCAGAGATAAAACTACAGCTTTCGAAATGTGGACAAGTTTAGAGGAAATATATAAAAAAAAAGGTTTGCCAGGCCAGTTAGTACTAAGAAAGAAATTTATATCGACAAGAATGGAAGAAAATCAGAACTTAAAAGAATTCTTGAAATACTATGATGAGTTGATTAGACAGTTGAAAGCCACAGGGAAGTGGGTGAACAAGACATTATTTGAACATTGTTGATGGCAATGCCAAAATCTTTCCAAACAGTAGTATCAATCATTGCAAATGTCCCAGCTGAAAACTTGACGTTAAATTTTGTAAAAACCAAATTGAAATCTGAAGTTGAACAAGTAGGAACAGGAGTACGTCACACAATGACAGTAAATCAGCTGTATTTTTTGTGAACAAACAAATTACTTGCTTTCGATGTGGTGATATTGGGCATTATAAGAGAAACTGTAGAAATATATGGGACAGAAAAGCTATTATAATAATGTCGCTGGTGATAGAAATAACCAAGGAACAGAGATGCAACAAAAAACGTCAACCTATAGTAACAGAGGTAGAGGTAGAGGAACGTATACCAGAGAGGCATTTGGCATTATGGACGAAATATGAACTTTAGGCGAAATGAAGATAATAGACATGAAGGAAGAGGAAATTACGTGGAAAATCAGGAAGAGAATGTAAATGAGGAAAGTATTTGCTTCATGACACATTTAAATGACTACACGATTGTAAATAAAAATGATTTATGTTTCTTTATTGATTTTTGTAGTACTCAGATCATTTAATTAATGACAAAAAGTACTTCCAGGACTGTTGATGTTAGATAAACCTATTAAGATTGCTGTCGCAAAAATGAGAATTATTTAGAAGCTATAGTGGTAGGAAATGTACATGTAGTAAGTGAGGTAAAAAATAATGAAATTTCTTGCATTATAAAGAACTCACTTTATGTTCCCACTTTGAGAAAAAATTTGTTGTCAGTCAAAAGGTTGGAAACAGCGGGAATTAAAGTTGTGTTTGAAAGTGGAAAAGTATGTTTATATTTAGGAAAGAGATTAATGGGAATAGGACACAGAAACAACTTATATGAAATACATTTTGAGGCAAAAATAAATGAATGTTTTGTATGGGTTTTGATGTTTGTTATATTATGTTATGTTAAGTTTAAACACCTGATATATTATTATATTTATTATTTAACATTACAATAACCATTTACAGCCATGTGTAACAAACATCAGACAATTCAGACATGACGAATGTGAATGTGCCATACCGTTAGGCCTGTTCACTATAAAAGGAGAATAATATAACCTCATGGTTATGTAACCAGGAATACACTTATGTAACATCTTCCCCTTTTACAATATTTTGCTTTAAACACAAAATGAAATATAATATAAGATAACACAATCACTCTCTAAATCTAATTGGTTTAACAATTTTCCTTCCCGAGCGAGTAAAAACATTGTTATCACAAACTGTAGGAACAACACAATTAGAACTAACTGATTCTTCAGTATTAGAAAAAGGGCTGGGTGTAACAACCTCATTATGAAAATTAGATTCACTTTCAACGTGATATGGTCTTGGTGAAGGTCTCAGAAATGATGAATTCCTTCTCAATACTTTACCAAAGTTGTCCCTAACAAAATAAGACCTAGGTGTATCAGCTTTACCTACTATCTCCCCTGGAACCCAACATTTTTGATCATCCTTTCTAATCATTACACTATCACCTTCATTAAAATTCAAACGTACGTGTGCAGTATTGTCATAATATTTTTTGTTACTTCGTCTATGATCTTGAATTGACTCGTTGTTAATGATGGGAGTTTGATTTAAAATATTATTGGTAACAGGCAAAAGGCTTCTCAATAACCTTTTTTGTAAAAGTTCAGCTGGCGATACATCCAAACCAGTGAGAGGAGTGTTACGATACTCTAGGAGTGCCATAAAAATGTCAATATTATCTTCATGACATTTTTTAAGAATATTTTTGCTAATGCCCACTGCCCGTTCTGCAAGTCCATTCGACTTAGGATAGTGGGGACTAGAAGTAATAACTTTCATGTCCCAATCTTTGGCAAATTTTAAAAACTCTGAGCTATTAAATGGGTTATTATCAGATATAAAGGTAACAGGAATACCAAATCTAGCGAATATGGGTTTAAGTTTACAAATCACTGAGAACGCGGTTTTTGACTCCAGTCGTTCCAGTTCAATCCAATTTGAATAATAGTCAACTAGAACTAGAAAATCGTACCCACCAAAAGCCAAAATGTCGGCTCCTACTTTATAAAAAGGAATATTAGGTCGGTTATGAGGTATTAAAGGTTCTTTACTTGGTTTTTTAGCATATTTTAAACAAACTTCACACCCTGCAATAAAATTCTCAATATCCTTTGACATATGCGGCCAAAAGCAAATTTTGCTTTGGTTTTCTCAATTCCTAAGTGGGCTGTATGCATTTTTGTCAACATTAATTTACGCAAGGATCTAGGGATTACTATTTTGTTATTTAGAAATATCAAATAATTTTTTGCATAAAGTTGAGAGCATAGTTTAAAATATGAAGCTAATTCAGTATCTAATTTTGTTTAGATTTTTCTGGCCAGCCATGATTACAAAAATGTTTAATCTTTGATAACACTGTATCATTTAAAGTAGCGTTTTTTAATTCTAACAGTCTCTCGACTGACATGGGTATAGCAATATCAATAGAATGAACAGTAACAGTCATTCCGGGGTCCTTTTTAAGTTTTTCTTTGATGAAGGATCTCGACAACAAATCTGCAATATACATAAATTTCCCAGGCAAATACTCTATGTCAAAGTTATATTTTAATAATTTTAATTTTAATCTTTGTAGTCGTCCACTAACCTTGTAGAAATCTTTGCTGCAGATCGACACTAGAGGACGGTGATCAGTTTTAATATTTATCTTTCTACCGTATACAAAATTATGAAATTTGTCTAAACAAAAACAAATGCTGAGCAACTCCTTGTCTATTTGCTGATAACGAGTCTCTGTTTCTGAAAGGCTACGAGAACAGAAGGCCACTGGTTTACCTTCTTGAAGTAAACATCCCCCAACGCCAAATTGACTTGCATCTGATTGTATCTCAATAGGCAAATTAGAATAAAAAATCTGTAGATTTGGAATTTTAGTAATAATTGTTTTTATTTTATTAAAGGCAATCTCATGATCACTATTCCATTTCCAAGGGATATTGTTTTTTATTAGGTTTCTTAGAGGACCTAAAAATTCAGATAAATCAGGAATATATTTAGTTAGATAATTCAGTATACCAATTATTCTTAAAAGTTCTTTTTTAGAAGATGGAGATTCTAATTTTAAGATAGCTTCTATATAATTAGGATCTGGTTTTATTCCACTTGCAGAAAAAATTTGACCCAAGTACTTAACTTCAGGGACTTTAAACTGAACTTTCCGTTTGTTAAATTTAACACCAAATTTTTTAGCCCTATTAATAACCTTAAGAAGAATCTCGTCATGTTTTTCTTCATTTTCAGCTGCGATTATAAAGTCGTCAAAATAAATACCAATACCTAAATCACCAAACATATTCTCATTAGCCCTCTGAAACACTTCGGGACTAACATTGATCCCAAACGGAAGCCGCTTAAAACAAAATTTACCAAAGGGAGTCGTAAAACAAGTTAATTTTTTACTACTGTCATCTAACGGCACATGATAAAACCCTTCTTTTAGATCTAAAACCGTGTAGATTTTTTTGTTTTTTAATTTTAATGAAAGTTCTACCTACGTCGGAATAGGAAATTGATCGTTACAAATATTTTTATTTAAATGTAAGGGGTCTAAGCAAATTCTTAGAGTTTTATCGGGTTTTTCCACAATTACTATGTTATTTACCTATTCTGTGGGCTCCTCGACTTTCTCTATAATATCACGCTTCACTAAATCATCTAGAGTATCTCTCAAAAGTGGTTTAATTGTATCGGGCACCCTTCTACAAGCACTAACAAAAGGAATTGAATTTTCTTTTAATTTTATTTTGTACTGAAAAGGAATTTTACCTGTACCCTCAAATATTTCATTATTATTTTTAATAAAATCATCTTTATTAGCAAAGTCAGTGCTTACTAAATCAACTTTCTTAATCAAATTAAGTTTAATGCATGCACTAAGACCAAGAATAGGTACAGAAGCACCTTCGACTAGCAAGAATTTAACATTATACCAAACCCCTTTATTAAGCACTCAACAATGATGGAACCTTCTGCTCTTAACTTATTATTATCATATGTCACAAGAGTTATTACACTATTATCTATTTTATCTTTGTCAAACCCTAACTCATTGAACATTTTAACAGGCATGCAATTACATGTAGCTCCAGTATCTAGTTTACAATTTATTTTTTTATTATTTATCAATACTTCAATCGTCCACATTTTAGTATTATTAGCAGTTTCAACATTGTATAAACATATATCATCAATAAAAGGCAAGTTATCATTGCATTCGTCATCAGACCTATCAACAAGCTCATGTACATTTTTTCTAGTACCACTCCTATTAAAATTTTTATTAATATGTTTATGAGAATTAGAAAGCTGACGTGAGTCATTACTTGAACTTGCGTTACTAGTGTTTCTAAGTTTGCAACCTAAAGCAAAATGATTCGGTTTATTACAAATTGTACAAATCTTACCGAACGCCGGACACTTTTGTTTCTCATGGTATCGTCCACATTTTAAACATTTATACATATTGTTGACCTGAGTTTGATTATGTTTAGTAACTGCACCTTTACTTCTTACCATATCTACCTCTTTTTCACTTCTTAAGTCTCTAGCTTGAAATTTACTAGCTTCGGCAGCTAAACATATTTCTTCTGCTCTCTGAAGTGTTAACGAGGAATGTTGTAATAGGCTCTCTTGTAGAGACAAATCCTTGATACCGCTTACTATCTTGTCTCTTATCAAAGATTCCTCCAATGTTCCAAAGTTGCATACAGTGGCCAAAGTTTTGACCTCTGTTATGAAGTGATCGAAGCTCTCACTTTCTTGCTGAACACGAGTGAAAAATTTATATCGATCATAAGTTTCATTTCTTAGAGGCTTACAGTAGTCTTGAAAAGCCTTCTTGACTTCTTTGAAATCTTTTTTCTTAGCTTCATCCAAATTAAATGTCCTGAATCTTCTCTGTGCTTCTTCACCTGCTAAATTTAAAAGAATAGCCACTTTTGTTTCATCATCTTTTGCATTAAGCCCCGTTGCAATCATATATATATCTAAGCTTCTTAGAAAAATTTCCAAATTTTCATGTGCATTCTTGTTGAATACTACGCTTTTAGGTGGTTTGAATCCTGTTGTATCCATTTTTTATACCAAACCAAGTTTTCAACAAACCTGACACCATGTATGGGTTTTGATGTTTGTTATATTATGTTATGTTAAGTTTAAACACCTGATATATTATTATATTTATTATTTAACATTACAATAACCATTTACAGCCATGTGTAACAAACAGACAATTCAGACATGACGAATGTGAATGTGCCATACCGTTAGGCCTGTTCACTATAAAAGGAGAATAATATAACCTCATGGTTATGTAACCAGGAATACACTTATGTAACATGTTTAAATATTGAAAATGAAGAAAAACAATTAAATCTATGGCATAAAAGATTGGGTCATATGCAATGCAAATTTAGACAAACTGATAAAAAATAATATGGTTAATATGGTAAATAATATGGAATAAATAATGTAAAAATTGGTAAAATTGAATTCTGTGAGTCCTGCGTTATTGGAAAAATGAATCGTTTGAAATTTGGTGCTCGTACTAAAGCTAAAAGAGATTATTAGAAATCGTACATACAGATGTAGCGGGTCCTGTTGATCCATTATCCCATGAAAATGGCAAATACTTTGTCACGTTTATTGATGACTTTTCAAATTTTGTCTATGTGAATATAATAAAAAATAAAAGTGATGTTTATAATAGTTTCGTAGATTATGCTAAAATGGTACAGTCAAAATTTTAGTTTTGCGATGCGATAATGGTGGAGAATATGTTTTTCATGATTTTAAAGCCTTTTATAGGAACAATGGAACTTATATAGATTATACAACACCGTATACGCCTGAGCAGAATGGCAAGGCATAACGTTTTAATAGAAGTCTATTAGATAAAGGTCGATGCATGTTTCAAGAAGCAAATATGCCCAAGAATTTTTGGAGTGAGGCAATTTTAACAGCTGCTTATCTTATGAATCGAAGTTCAAGTGCACATTTAGATAAAACTCCAGCAGAACTTTGGTATGGAGTCAAACCTAATGTAAGTAACATAAAAAATTTTGGGTGCACAGCTTACTCTCACATTCCAAAACAGCTCAGAGGTAAGTTTGATGAAAAATCTCAGAAATGTATTATGATAGGATATACAACAACAGGTTATAGGTTATGGAGTTTGGATGAGCAAAAGGTTATAGTAGCTAGGGATGTAGTTTTCAATAAAAATCATTTTTATTACAAGAGAAGTGTTGTGCAGGTGAATGATGACACAGACAAATATACGAGTGAAAATGAACCTGAAAGAACAGAAGACATGCAAATGGAGTTTAGTTTGAATGAGAATGAAAGTAAAGAATGCGAAAGAGAAAATAAAATGAATGTAAGGTTGCCAAGTAAATATGATGAATATGAAATGTATATGGCCTTTGATGCAGTGTCGTATGTAGAGAATGTACCAGAAAAGGTAGATGATTTGAATGGGAGAAATGATGAACATTATTGGAGAAATGCGATGAATAGGGAAATAGAATCGATAAAAGAAAATAATACATGGGTAGAAGTAAAAATACCTGAAAATGCAGAAATACTCAGTACAAAATGGGTTTTCAGTTCAAAACCATTGGAAGAAAAACAGAAAGATAAATATAAAGCAAGACTTGTTGTAAGAGGGTTCGCTAAAAGGGACTCATTTGATTTTAATGATATATATTCACCCGTTGTAAAAATGACAACTATTAGAACCTTATTGACAGTAGGAAATCAATTCCAATATTATTTCAGACAGTTGGACGTTAAGACAGCATTTTTTTAAGGGAGACTTGAAGGAAGATATTTTCATTTATCCTCCAGAGGGAGTGAAATGTGATGAAGAATGTGTGTTGAAACTTAAAAAGTCATTATATGGTCTAAAACAGGCTTCCAAATGTTGGAATAATAAAATAAATATTTTTTTGATAAGTTTAGGATTTACACGATCGAATAATGATTATTGCTTATACTCAAAGTTATCTTCAACTAAACCAGTACATCTTCTATTATATGTTGACATTATACTAGCAGGACCAGATTTAGAAAAGATTGAACAATGCAAAAATCACTTAAAAAGATAAAGGAAAATTAAAACATTTCTTAGGTCTAGAATCTATTTCTATGAAAGGGATTTAGGAATTTTAAACGAACGAACTCCACATTTTGCAAAAAATTTAATTGCTGATAAGAGAAGCGAGGCTGACAAAAAAAAGGCAGGTAAGAATAAAAATAGTACAAGACCAGTGTTAATTAAATTCCACTCCCACATAAAATGATCAGAGGTTCTTAAAAACGCCAAGTATTTGAAGAATCAAGGAATCTATATATCTCAAGATTTAATAACAAAAGACCTAAGCGATAGAAAAATATTAATAAAACATATGAAAGAAGCTAGAATTAAACAAAAAAGAGCTACAATTAAAGGCAATAAATTAGAAATAGAAGGAACCCTATATACAGTTGAAGACTTACTTAGAGATACTGAAGAAGAAGAAGAAACCTTTTCACCATCACCAAATAACATCAGAGAATCCTCAAGTGCACCACAAACTCCAAGTCACGACCAATCTACAAGTACAAGTACAAACGCAAAGAAAACTGAAAATACCAAAGAAGAAAATAGCTCTAAAGTACTAATAAAAGAAGAAGAAGGTAAACGTTATCATACCAGGCTCAATTCAATACCAGCAACACCGAAGAAGCCAACTAATAATATCACTAAAAAATCTAGCAGAATTCATCATGGATAATTATATTAAAGACTATAGAGTAAATGAAATAGAAACAATAGTCCTAGAAAGTTTTTTTGAATGTAATGAAGTACTCAAAGTGAATCGCAACAGTATTAATTTTAATATATTTCACAATAATATTAGAAGCGTTTTCAAGAACCTTGATCATCTACTATGCTACCTTGAACAATTATTAGACAAACCAGAATGTATCATTTTAACTGAAACATGGCAAGTAGATGATATAAATATTTTAAGTATAGATGGTTATAGTTTAATATACAATTATGGCACTCTTAATCAAAATGATGGTACAATGATTTTTATCAAATCATCCTTAGATTACACTTATAAAATTATTTCTCTAGATTGCGGTAACAAATTGATACTTACAGAGGTGATATTTCATAATAAATTGGTTAAAATTCTATCAGGCTACAGATCTCCATCAAACCCACCAGCAGAATTTATAGAAAACTTGAAAAGCTACTTACTGACCGAAAAATTTAACAAAACTGACTATTATATCATAGCGGGTGACCTTAATATTGACTTGCTTGATGAAGATGATGGAGATTCTGTAGAATACATGAATACACTAAGCGAATTTAATTTTGTGTCTGCAATAAATAAACACACCCGAGTAACTGAAAATACAAATTCCTGTATAGACCATATTTTTGTCCGTACAAAACATGATTTAGAACTTGCTACCGTTTGTTATAAAATCCAGAATAACAGACCACTATTCCGTTCTATTACAAATTATTTTCCCAAATACAAAAACTGTTACTAGCAAAAAGACGGATAACATACAGAAAAATTGATTATAATAAATTATCCACTAATATGGAAAATACTAATTTTGACTCCATCTATAATATTCCAGATATTCTTGACATGATTTTTTGGGTTTATGACCTTCCACAATCTGAAAATGAAAACAATTTTTAATCTAAAGAAATCTGTACAAGTGTAGAAGGGCAAATCAATTAATTTGCCCGATAAGTTACTTACTGCGTTCACAAGAATTGAATTTTATAAAGTCCGTTCTCAGGGAAAATGTTTATCCAAATGAATTCGTGGAAAAAACCATTAATGAAATTGAAAATAGTACTACACTTTACAATCGAACAACACAACACACAGACATGCGACATCTCCATACACATCCAACAAACAATATTATACCTTATGTCCCTGGACTGTCTGAAAAGATAAAACGGATTGGCCATAGGTATGATGTAAGAACAACATTTAAAACAACCAATACATTGAGATCAATACTCACACATACAAAACCCAAAAACGCTGGTGAATGTTCAAAAAATTGTGTTTACAACATACCTTGTTCGTGTGGTAAGAGTTATATAGGTGAAACATCAAGACCATTGATTGTGCGCCAGGAAGAACATAAAAGTTACATCAGAAATCGAAAAATAACGGGTTCGAACATATCCGAACATATTCTAACATCTGATGGCGATCATATGATGGAATGGAATAATACCAAAATTTTGAAATTGAAATTGAGAGAATCAAATCAAGAAAAAAGAAAGTTGAAGGAAACTGCTTGCATTCTTTTATCGAACAACTGCTTCTCAACCAATTCCATCGAAATGGACCGCACCTGGTTACCCCTCCTCAGAGATGAAATAAGAACTAATAGAATGGTGATTGATTAATAATAATAATAATAATATTTATTCGTATTAGCATACAGCAGCCATCCTTAGATGGATATACACGTCAGTCTTACATCAAGTATGTATCATAAGCTAGTCATTTAGAATTAAGATTTATACATGATAATAAAAAGTATAACATTTACATTTATAGATTAAGACTCACACATAAGATAAACTGATATAACATTTACACATAAGGTAAAAGACTATGGTTGATAATTTGAAAATGATCACCGATAGACAATTTGGGGTGTACATAACATGCCGTTATAGCATAGTACTCGTTTAGATTATAATAAGCCCCCTGCATTAAAATGCGTTTTATCGACGATTTGAACTTGGCTAGATTCATTTCTCTAATTTCTCGAGGAAGATGTTTGTAAAGTTTGATTCCCAAATAATCTGGGGATTTTTCAGTACGAGATAGATTGTGTCTAATGATATCAAAATCATGAGTGTTCCTGGTAAAATATGTATGATAATCAGAATGTTTTAGAAACCTAAGAGAGTTGTTTTTGACATAAAGGAGAGTTTTGTATATTAGAATAGATGGTAGGGTTAAGATATTATTCTTTCTCTTTAAAGACATGTCTGCATGTGTTTCCATGAGGAATATCCAGTTCTTGACATGATTTTTTTTTGGTTTATGACCTTCCACAATCTGAAAATGAAAAAAATTTGTAATCCAAAGAAATCTGTACAAGTGTAGAAGGGCAAATTAATTAATTTGCCCGATAAGTTACTGCGTTCACAAGACTGCTGTCTTGAAAGAAATTAATTTTTGTCAGTAACGTACCCTACACTGAATTTGCCTATCTGAAAAAATGAGATCGAATTAACAAAGATTACTTCTCTTTTTTTTTTTTTTGAAAACTGTTGACGTTTCGGAGGCTGTATCTGCCTCCGTTATCAAAATTTCTTAGAAAGACGCTGAAGAAATTGAATTTGAATTGCGATTTTGGTAATAAGACCTTTCTTTGACAGAGTCAAATGAAATCTATCATACATTCTTTTGATTGATATTTGGTATCTTGATACATAGGGTGTTCGGTATCAATCTTTTGAGTAATGGCGGACAGTGGAGATGCAATGTCACACTGTGCAAATATTGCAATAAAAGAGTGAATAGCGGTATAAAATGTGATGTGTGTGCGGCAATAGCACATCCAAGTTGTGCCAAACAGTTAAAAGGTGCAAAAATTTCAGACACTAGTATGATCTGCTGCAAAGAAAATCTAACTGAAACCGAGAAAGATGGCCATGATGAACAATTATCGCTCATAAGAATTTCATAATCCGCCAACTATTAGAAAAAATCTGTTTATTAGAGAACATAAAAAGCTCAAATATTGATGTAAACAATCCTCCCCAATCCTCCCACCACAATTGGAAACTGTAAAGGGGAACACTGGGAACCAACCTGACAAACCAAAAATGTCAGTGGCTAAACCCACGGAGCCGTTACCCAAACTTAAACGAATGCCAACAACGTCAAAAAATTACGCAGAAGCCACCCGTTCGCATTCCATTGATATGAGTAGCAAATCTACTGAAATAACTTCGCAGCAAGTCAATGCAGCCCTAATGCAAGCCAAACAAAGTACAACCATGAAAACAATTCAGCAACTGAACCAGGAGTGTGAAGAAACTGCAGAAAATAACAGTAGTGGATGGTCAAAAGTAAAACAAAGGAAGAAAAGGAAATTTCTTGTAGGAAATACAGAAACTCAATGTGATATAAAAACAATACCTAGGTTGGTGCAGTTGCATGTTACAAGACTCAAACCCGGTACGAAGCCTGGTGAACTGCAAAAGTTTCTGGAACATAAATTAACGGAAGTAGTATGTGAAGAACACCCCTCTAGATGGCCAGATATATACTCTTCAATGAAAGTAACAATAAATAGAGAGTCATTAAAAACTGCCTGGAATAGGGAGACCTGGCCAAATGGATCTATAGTTTCGTTTTTCAAGAAAAAGAGGATGCCATCAACAACGACGGATCCTCCAACTCAGAATGCAATCTAAACTACAAAAGTGTAAATTGTGATCAGCTTCAAATCGGAGATATTACGCTGACGATAGTTAGCATGAATGTGCAGTGTTTAAGAAATAAGCTACTGAATCTTTTCTGTCAAGAGAAGAAACCAGACATAATTTGCATACAAGAACACTGGTGTACAGAAGAAAACATCAAATATATGTACATACCGGGATATACTTTAATCACAAGCTTTACTAGAAGTAATAAAATACATGGTGGATCTCTAATATTTGTAAGCAGTAAAACGTTATTTTGAAGCGGTGTCATAGACTGTAGTAAATTCAGTGAAGAAAATATCTATGAATGTTGTGCAATCTATGCTACATATGAATGCAGTACATTCTTAATTGTTAATATTTATAGGACGCCGGATAGCAAGCTAGATGCATTTCTTGAAAAATGCTTTTCCTTTTTAACCAACCATAGTAATCGTTTTAACAAAATATTCATTTGTGGCGATTTCAATATAGATCACTTAACGCCATACAATGACAAAAATCTACTAGAAGATCTGTTCAGCTCATTTGGTTTAAAACTTAGCCTCCCAAATGAACCCACACGTATCACCTACTGTAAAAACAAAATAACCAAAACTAAAATTGACTATATTGCTACGAATACGGAGTATAAAAATTACGCTTGTCAAATTGTTCAACCAAATATGGGTGATCATCTCGCGATAATCATGCATATAACGCTAAAGGAGGATATACCAACCTCTAGTGTTAACATTAGTCACGCCCGAAATCTTAATCTCTCAAATCTTGATATGACAAAGCAAGAGTTATTGAGGTTGGGTTTCAACGATGTATACAATAAAAATGATGTCAATGAAGCATTCAAGGAATTCATGGAAACACTACAATATGCTATAGACCTAAATTGCCAAACAATAAGAAAAGATAACAGCAGGTTAGTAGACAAAAGACACCACTGGCAAGATACAGAAATTCGTAAAAAAGGTAAGCAACTGAAAAACATTTATTCTGCCGCTAAAAACATAGCCGAAAAGGAGGCATGGGATTATTATCGGTGTTGTAAGAAAGAGTATAACCGCTTAATTCAGAATAAAAAAAAAGAACATAATCAAAATTTGATCAGGGACAGTAATAACAAGCAAAAAACCATGTGGAATATTGTTAATAATACAATAGGTAGAAAACAAGAAATAAAAGATATACAGCTAAAGGTAAACAACAAAAAAATTACAGACAATAAAGAACTTTCACAATGCTTTGCAATAAATTTTCATGAGAAAAACAGAGAGCTACAAAATACATTTGATTTAAAAAACAGCAACTGTACATGCTCCTCAAAATGGTCTATAAATAGTTTCGCTTATTTTCCAGCTACAGCAAAGGAAATTGTAAATGTCATTAGCAATATAAAAAACAAAAAAACTCGGTGGGTGATGATCAAATAAATATAAAAGTGCTGAAACATATAAGAGACATAATTTCTGAGCCCCTGGCTTACCTAATCAATCTAACATTCGAAAAAGGAATCTTTCCAAATGATCTAAAATTAAGTAAAGTGATTCCTATTTATAAAAAACTGGACGCTACTTGTGCTGACAACTATAGACCAATTTCACTCTTAAATGACGTCTCAAAAATATTTGAGCGCATATATCACAGTACACTTACACATTTTCTAGAAAAATTCAGCATTCTGTCCCCCAATCAACACGGCTTTCGTTCGGGAAGATCGACAGAAGGAGCAGTAATTGAATTTATGGATAGTGTGTACAATAATCTAGACAAGGGACAGGCAGTTGCAGGAGTATTCTTTGACCTCACGAGGGCATTTGATAGCCTTAATACTAAATTTCTTAAAAATAAATTATACGCTGTTGGTATAAGAGGTCCTATGCTTGACTTATTAGGGTCATATTTATATGAGCGAAGCTTTTATGTTCAGATAAAAGACGAGAAATCGGATATAATAGATACTGATATGGGGGTTCCACAGGGGTCTGTGCTGGGGCCACTTCTGTTTCTTATCTTTATTAATGATTTACCCGAATGCATTAGGTAACGATAAACTAATAATGCATGCAGATGATTCCTCGGTGGTGGTTGCTGCACAGACTCCAGAGGAATTGTACCAAAAAACAAAACGAGTAGTCAACACGTTCCAGAGCTGGTGTAATCAAAATTCGATCAAATTAAATCTTGATAAGACAACATATATGAACTTTAGATACAGGAGAAATACTCCACGCATCGCTATGACTGATATTGCCTATGTAACTGAAATTAAATTTCTGGGTGTTCATTTGGATGAGTTTGTGAGCTGGGACAAACAAATAGAGCATATCAGTAAGAAACTTAACTCAGCATTTTATGCCATTGTACAACTGAAAAAAACATCGAACTTGAATACACTCATTAGTGTATACTATTCTTTGGTGTATAGTCATCTTACATATAATGTCTGCCTATGGGGTAACGCTGTTCGCTCGGAGCAATTATTTATTAAACAGAAAAGAATAATGAGACTTATCTTTAATATTCCTCATGGAAACACATGCAGACATGTCTTTAAAGAGAATAATATCTTAACCCTACCATCTATTCTAATATACAAAACTCTCCTTTATGTCAAAAACAACTCTCTTAGGTTTCTAAAACATTCTGATTATCATACATATTTTACCAGGAACGCTCATGATTTTGATATCATTAGACACAATCTATCTCGGACTGAAAAATCCCCAGATTATTTGGGAATCAAACTTTACAAACATCTTCCTCGAGAAATTAGAGAAATGAATCTAGCCAAGTTCAAATCGTCGATAAAACGCATTTTAATGCAGGGGGCTTATTATAATCTAAACGAGTACTATGCTATAACGGCATGTTATGTACACCCCAAATTGTCTATCGGTGATCATTTTCAAATTATCAACCATAGTCTTTTACCTTATGTGTAAATGTTATATCAGTTTATCTTATGTGTGAGTCTTAATCTATAAATGTAAATGTTATACTTTTTATTATCATGTATAAATCTTAATTCTAAATGACTAGCTTATGCTACATACTTGATGTAAGACTGACGTGTATATCCATCTAAGGATGGCTGCTGTATGCTAATACGAATAAATATTATTATTATTATTATTAATCAATCACCATTCTATTAGTTCTTATTTCATCTCTGAAGAGGGGTAACCAGGTGCGGTCCATTTCGATGGAATTGGTTGAGAAGCAGTTGTTCGATAAAAGAATGCAAGCAGTTTCCTTCAACTTTCTTTTTTCTTGATTTGATTCTCTCAATTTCAATTTCAAAATTTTGGTATTATTCCATTCCATCATATGATCGCCATCAGATGTTAGAATATGTTCGGATATTTTCGAACCCGTTATTTTTCGATTTCTGATGTAACTTTTATGTTCTTCCTGGCGCACAATCAATGGTCTTGATGTTTCACCTATATAACTCTTACCACACGAACAAGGTATGTTGTAAACACAATTTTTTGAACATTCACCAGCGTTTTTGGGTTTTGTATGTGTGAGTATTGAT
The DNA here is from genome assembly GCA_958298965.1 of Chrysolina haemoptera. Taxonomy (NCBI): domain Eukaryota; kingdom Metazoa; phylum Arthropoda; class Insecta; order Coleoptera; family Chrysomelidae; genus Chrysolina; species Chrysolina haemoptera. Next base: position 22,274,505 of record OY282585.1, on the reverse strand, counting down.
CTCAATGTATTGGTTGTTTTAAATGCTGTTCTTACATCATACCTATGGCCAATCCGTTTTATCTTTTTCGACAGTCCAGGTATAATATTACGTACTTCCCGGTACGTACTTCCCGGACTAGGGCGGGAAGTGCTACTTTCTGAAAGAAAAAGCGTCCGGAACGTAGGTTATAGTAGGTAGACTCGAATACTGCATACTAAACGAAAAATAACTCAATTTTCATTACAATACAAGCTTTCATTTAGTTTCACCTGTCATGGTGGCTGTGCTTTTGTAATCAAATTTTGCAAGTTAAATATGAGACACTTCTAATCGTCTGATTTAAAATTTGGTAGGTGTTCATAATGTCGATGACAATCCATTATGAAATTTTTGTTAGAGAAAAATTAAAAATTGCGGCTTTAATATGGCGGATGGGTTTTGTAATTATGGTCCGATTCGATTCCAAATTGGTATGTGGGGGTTTTTGGGGTCGGTAAAAATGAAATTTTTGTCTAAATTCATAAATTCAATATGGCGGACGAGTTTTGTATGGTCCGATTGATTCTCAATTTGTATATGAGGGTTTTTGGGGTCGTAGATTATGATTTTCTTGTCAAAATTCATGAATTCAATATGTCGGTTCCAAGATGCCGGAGGAGTTTTGTGATTATGGTCCGATTCGATTCTGAATTGATAGGAGGGGGTTTTTGGGGTCGGAGATTATAGATTTTTTCAAAATTCATAAATCCACGACGGCGGACACGAGTTTTGTAATCATGGTCTGATTCTCTTCAAAATTGGTATGTGGGGTATTTGGGGTCGAAGATCATGAATAATTTGCTAAAATTCATATGATGGCGGACGAGTGACTATTTAGGTGGCCTCCTCATTGAAGAGCTAGATAGTTCAAAACTAACAGGAAACGGCCCCTGTAATAACCAGGCTTTCTTTGAAATGCATAGATCAATGCGTACTAACTAAAAAGCACAGAATGATGTAATTAAAAAAACGTTTTAAGGACAAGCTTTCATTCAAAGGCGCTAAAAAGTAAAAAATAATTTCTTGAGATGTGTTACAGATACAAAAGCTTGCCATTTTCGTATTCGAATCAAAAACTTTGGGCGGCTTTCTATATACAGTACCAGAAAGTTTTTATCTTGGGTATGGTGGTTTCATGATAGCGTAAAGGAATAGCTTGCTATATGTTAAGAGATCAGTACAATTTCTCCTCTACTCGCTTGATGAAGGGATATCGACGTGAGCTGTGTGTGGTGTGTCAGGCGTAACAGGAGGCGCACGGTAGGGCGTCTCTCTTATTTATGTGGTATTATCATATCATTGCGTTCCTTGTTGCTCGCGTAGATTTCTGTCTATACTACGGATGAAAAGTTTCCGATACTGTATACATTTCATCAATTTATTCTTCAATTTGAATAATATGCTTCTTCTCCAGGAAAATTTGAAAAATGTTGGTTCCAAGATGGCCGACGAGATTCGTGATAATAGTCGCTTCAAAATTGGTATGTAACTGTTTGTGGGGTAGGAGATTATGAATTTTTTGTGAAAATTCATAAATTTAAGATGGCGGACAAGATTTGTTATTATGATCAGATTCAATTCAAAATTGGTATGTGGGGGTTTTTTGAATTTTTTTTCAAAATTCGTGAATTCAAGATGGCGGCCTAAGATGATAAACGAGTTTTATGATTATGGTCAGATTCGATTCAAAATTGGTATGTGGGGGTTTTCGTGGTCGGAGATTTTGATTTTCCATTAAAAAACAAACTTATAGTTTAAAAAACTAAAGAACACGATTTACTTCCAACAATGACTAAAAAGTATAAAATAATTGTCAATGTAATTACTCAAATGTAAAAAAAATAGTGGGGTTCTTGACTTAAGTTTCCTCGAGCTTTTGCCCACTAAACATTAAACCATAACTTAAACAAAATCAAAATCAAAAAATATTTATTCTTGCATTTTTTCATCTACATATTCATGTCCAACAACAAGTCACAACAATCTTCTTCTCTCCTCATAATCCAGGGGGGGTCATGGGGGATAGGAAAACGGGCGCATTAGTAGCCACCCCCCGCTTCCTCTCAGACCGCAGGGGGAGGTGTTTTGCAAAGGCAGAGATAGCCCCCCCGTGAAGGGGCGCCAGAGTCCGTCCGCGCTGGTGTTGACGCTGGGCCGGACTTTTTGTCGGATCATGGTCGGCTAGTCGGTAGAACACGCCTCCTGCAATGCTTATGTGTGTTGTCTCCTAAATTCGATGTAGATAATCCTATTTGTGGTTTTTGAGGTAGGTTGTTTCGATGAAGAACTCCCGGAAAAGGCTGAGGCAAAAAACCGGGTCAAGGTACTTCGCGCTTTAGGTGTTCCTTTCGACTTGGTTCCCTACGGAACCGGTTCTTCCCTCAATTCGTTAAAAATATCCAATGCTTGATATATGAGTCCGCCGTGTTTGCGGAACTCATTATCATTCGCTCTAAGCCTGGTGATGTCTCTGGTGAGAGGGCTTTTGTCGAGCAAGTATTTATAAAACTTGTACGAGACATGTTTTATAAACGTCGGGACTGAGTCGATGTTTGCAAGCTCCCTTAGAGTTTCCAATCGAGTGTATCGTCTACTATTTGTAATCTTGTTCTGCATCCTGTCCAATCTCGCTAATGGAGTAGGTCTCAGGCTGCAGAACACTGGACAAGCATATGTCATGGCTGGTCGTATGATTTGTTTGTATATTAGCATTTTGTTTTCCAGACTGAGCCTTGAACTTCTGGCTATCAGAGGGTATGTACGTTTAAGCGCACCACCAACCCTCTGTATAGCCAGAGTTATGTGTCTTCCAAGATTCAGTCTCTTGTCCAGGTGTACTCCCAGGTATCTCGCATGATTCACGTTTTCCACTGCCTCGCCATTGACCATCAACTTTCTATAAAGCTTCGAGTGTGTGTACTTCTTAGTAAAGTTGATGGTCTCCGACTTAGTCGGGTTCACCACAATCTTATTACTCTCCAAATAGGGTACGACCTTCCTATCCAGATGAATCTGGATCCTATATTGGGCAGCGACGCTCGAGAAGGAATGGGCGAATATAGCCGTGTCATCGGCGTATATAGCCGTGCCCATATCCGGTCTCTCGCACTGAGGAAAGTCGTATGTATTTAGCGAGTATAGATGTGGCGATAAACTTGAACCCTGCGGGACCCCTGCCTCTATCGGAAACTCCGCGGAGCGCGTATTGTTCACTCGCACGACAAAACTCCTCCCAACAAGGTATGAATCTACCAACTTCACCATATATGAGGGCATGCGTGCCAACAGCATTTTTGCAATCAGACCCTCAACCCATACGGAGTCAAAGGCTTTTTTCATGTCCAGCAGGACCATGACTGTGTTAAGTCCACGATGGGCTGCCTCTTTCACCCCATGAACAATTCTAACGACTTGGGAGGTCGTGCTATGCCCCTGTCTAAATCCGAATTGCTCATCGGGGATCATTTTGAGTTTCCCCTCGAGACTCAACAACCGTCTAAGTAGGATTCTCTCGACTATCTTAGCTATCACGCTCAAGAGCGAGATAGGTCGATAACTATCAAGTTTATGGCCATCCTTACCGGGTTTCAGAATTGGTATTACCAATGCCTTTTTCAGAAAATCCGGGTAATACCCCCATTTAATGATAGCATTAATCAGGTGTATCAGTCGGACGAGGACCTTCCGCGGCAGATTCTTGACCAGAATGGCATCCAGACCATCCGGTCCGGGTGCCTTATTTGTCGGAAGTCTTTTGATGACTTCCGTCAGCTCCTCATAGTTCGTCATGACTTTGGCGAACCTATGAGGGCCGATAGGAAGGTACACCGACTCTCTGAACCTTTCAGTTATTCGAGTTTTCTGTCTGTGTCCCTCACTAACATCAGGCACCCTTTTATGGACGTCGGCGAAATGCTCACCAAACAGTTTCGCCTTCTGAGGATCTGTCACTAGCATCTCGTTTCCCTTCTCCATGGCTGGAATCGGTGCGAACTTCTTTGAAATCCGCTTAGTCATCCGCCACAGAGAATTGTCCCGAGTATCCAGCTTCGCCAGCTTGTCCTTCCACACGCTATCGTTATTGTCATTAATTAGCTCAGATATCTCTCTTCCCAGCCTTATCAGATCGTTTTTGAGTTCTGGATCTCTGGTATGTTGCCATCTCTTTCGAAGAGAGTTTTTCTGAGCAATTAACCCCTTTACGTGCGGCGGAAGAACATTCCGGTTGCTCCTTACTATAATCTTCCTGATGGAACGATCTCTCGCAACTTGAATGTCCCTAACAAGAGCGCGAGTTTCCTCCTCAATTTCATCCGCTAAGATGTTCGACTTGATCGATGACCTAGCATTCAAAAGCCTTCGGAACTCTTTCCAGTCGGCATTTCGGTAATCATATTTTAACGTCGGAGGACATTCTTCCATCCTACATCTTATCCGAAATACCACTGGATCGTGATCCGAAGTCATCTCGTGGATGACCTTGAGTTCGCTCATGTTAGTGACATTTTTGTTTACCACCAAGTCGACTATTGTTGGAGTAGACCCATTCCAGGGGTAATGCGTTGGCTCCTCTGAGTGCGCTATTACCGCTTCACTGTCTAATAAGTATTCGTACAACGTCTTACCGTTGGCATTCTGTTGTACACTGCCACTCCAGTCAGCCCTCTTAGCGTTAAAATCCCCGGCCAACAACACCTTATGGCCAGTATTACACAGATTTTCCAAATCAGCACTGGAAAATCTCCGATTTGGTGCATTATAAACCGCGAACACGCAGGTCCCATCAGCAAGCTTTATGCCTACATGTTCTATAGCACTTTGTTGAGGCGGGAGCTGCGCGTACGCTACACCATTCCTGATAAGGATGGCCACTCCCCCCCCCCTCACTGCTTGAGGACGATCAACTCTGATAGTCGTAAAACCCTTCAGACTAAATCTATGGTCCGGCCTGAGCCATGTCTCGCATATAAGCATCAGGTCTATCTTATGCCGGTCGACGAAGTCAATAATAAGCGGAAGCTTATTATTGACCGAGCCGGCGTTGTACATGCATACCCTCATAGCTTGCTCAGAAGCGATAGCGCTGGCTATCCCCAAAAACTGACAAGGCAGCCATCGCCCTTTCCATAGGAGATTTTGCTTTGGCTAACTTGGCAATTAAGTCGTCAAGAGCCCTGCATAACTCCGATATATTCAACATCGAACCAACCTCTTGTATTCTACCAGCCAGCCCAGCCATGTCCGACAATCCAGCATCTCCCTCACGGGGGTGTCTATGCTCCGGTGTTCGGGTTGGCGGGGTATACGGGATTGATGGAGACCCTGGATTATTTTCTATTCTCCGAGCTACTTGCGGTTGGCCTTGATTTCTTTGCTGTTGTTGTTGGATGTCATTTCTTGGTGGGGGAACGCTTAACCCCTGGCCTCTATTAACCCAAGCGTTTTCCCTCGGTGCAGGAGCGGGGTTGTACCTCGGTTGTGTAGTCTTCGTTTTTTCAGCTTTTTCTTCTATGAACTGTATTCTATCTTTATATACTTGACATTCTACGCTGTTGGCTGGGTGTTTTCCTTTGCAGTTTACGCAGTCGGCAGGTTCTTCTCTAGGTTTTGTGCATTCGTATGTATTGTGTTCTTCAAGGCATTTTAAACATCTGGGGGCTCTCGCGCAATTGGACTTAAACATAAATGTTACATCACATTGTGACTTTGTGATGTTGTTCAGAGGTATGCTTGACATTACAGATACGTTGCGTCCATGGTCCTTTGTGGCTTTTTTAAATATTACAATGTCACGTTTAAAACTAAACGTTACAAAAATTTATCATATTAACATGCATTCAGTGTTGCTCAAAACATGTTTGTAATGTTGGTCAAAACATGTATGTAATGTTGCTCAAAACATGTATGTAATGTAATAACATTGTTACTCTTCTGTATTAATATTTTTATTTGAAGTAAACAGGGTAGAGCATATACTCATGGTATATCACATCTTTTCTGAATTTATACATACAATGTGGAATTTCAATATTCACTTTTTGGTAGGCGAGTAACTTCAACTTGAAAAATATAGAAAGAGAACATATATATCATGAGCCACACTCGCACCCTGTATCTCAAATGGAAAAATATTGCTTTTGAACGTCTAACATTCAACTTGTATATTTTTTCATTTGAGATATTGGGTGCAAGTATGACTCATTGTATTTTTTCTCTTTTTATATTTATTAAGTCGAAGTTATTCACCTACAAAAAAGTTACTACTAAAATTCCAGAAATGTATCTATAAATATAGAAAAAAAGATGTTATACCATGAGTATATGCTCCACCTCGTACACTACAAATCAAAGTATCAAAACAGAGGGAGGTAAATGTTAATGGGAGAATGATATCAAATAAAAAAAAACTACAACTGCATTAAATATTTAATGGAATAAAGAAATATAAAAAATAATCTTAAAGAATAAAAGTAGAATTTTCACTGAATCAATGATCACGTGGTTTGTGTGTCACTACTCTTAACTCTTCAGCCTCTACTTTGTAAACATTATCCAATCCGTCCAATGAGTTCAAACTCAATTCACCCGTGGTTGAACGGAATGACATTTACAGATCCTGAAAATATAAGTCGAGTTCGGTAATTATGATCGCAGATTAGAGTAGATTTTAGTCACGTGGCCACAGATCATTCGGATCAATCGGTAATAAACGAACGAAACGGACGAGATTAGCGTGGGATTGACTTTGACAGAATGTTGTTAACCTATAACATTTAAATTTGAATTGTATTTTTTTGTAAAACAATCTTCAACTTCGAAATTTGAACTGTGGCTATTTCAAGATCATTTTTTCATTTCGATTTGAACTTTCAACATCAAACCAATGGTAACAATCATCAATCTAACATAAATATAACCTCACACTTTCAAATTAATCGCATTGATCTGCCGAAATTCTCCGAGCAAAAAGATCAATCTCTGACAGAACGGATTTGAAAAACCGAACGATCAAGATTTACCTCCCCTACAATCGCTTGCAATAAACGAACTATACAGATTAATCCGATCAGTCCGACGTAAATACCGAACGCGGTTATAGTAATTATAGTCACTGAAAACTTTAATCAATTTTAAATTTATATTGTCAACAAAATGTCAGTTGTATGCTATGTAATAAGACTTGAAATATTTTTAATTCTTGAAATATTTTTGGTGATTCTTAAAATCACTAACAATTGCTTAAAACCCATTTATATTTCATTTTAATGGGTGATTACTGTAGCATATCTATTATGGTCACTGCATACAATGCATTAGACACTTGCCCAAGGACTCATATGTCACTCAGTAACCTAGAATAAAGCAGTTATGTTATGATCCAGCTGTCAGAGGGAGAGTATCATTTATCCCATCCCAAATATACCACATGGCGCAGTCGTAAAGGTTAGAATTTACAACATATATAAAAAATTTCGCCATATTGGAAAAACGAAATGAAATTGTAAACGGAATTTATACGTGTGTAACTAATAAAAACACACATAAAATGGAATTTCGAGGTATTCCTCCGATGAGGATGACAAACAACTTATCGGAAAACTGGAAATCCTGGCGGCAGCGTTTCGAGATGTACCTGCAAGCAACGGAGATTTGTAAGAAAGAAGAGACAACCCAGTGTGCTCAATTGCTCACACTTATAGGGGAAGAAGGAATACGAATTTATAACACTTTCACCTTCACTGACGAAGGAAAGGACAAAATCAAGCCATTACCTGCAAACAGAAAAGCTGTCAATCTGTTGAGCAGTATATAACTGAACTTAAAAACTTAGCCCCAGCATGTGAATTTAGAGAACTGAGAGAGTCTCTTGTTAAAGACATTTTAATTTGTGGTCTGCACTCCGAGAAGATCACAAAAGCCTAGATGCTGTTCGAATTTGTGTAAACATGGAGAAAACTAGAGAGAGAAACAAAGAAATTACTGGTTTCAAGGAGTATTCGCAAATAGATTTCGTCCGAAGAACAATTACAGCAGATTCAAAATATCAAGAGAACAGAAGCAAGACGAGGAGCGGCTTGCACATAAAATGCAAGAAATGTGGACTAAGTCATGGATATGGTAAATGCTCAGCCTATGGCAAGAAATGTGATGTTTGTGGATATCGTAACCACTTTGCGTCAGTATGTAGGAATAGGAAAGACGGTAATGTTGCAAATTATAATAAGTGTAAACGTAATTATTTAAATAAGCGAGGTAAAAAATACCAGGCTAATGTTCATGTTGTAGACAACGAACCTAATGGTTCAGATGTTGAGACCCGTCATTCATCAGAAGAATATGATAATAATTATCTCTTTATAGGTAGTATTGAGGCAGCCAAGAATTGCGACCTTGAGGAGGCATCATGGGTGGAACCGATAGAAATCGAAGGACATAAGGTCATGATGAAACTAGACAGCGGAGCCCAAGCTAATGTCATTCCTGTGGATGTTTTGCGTAAAATACATTTTGATTTAAATAAATTGAATCGAACCAAAACAAAATTAACCTCTTATACAGGAGATTGTCTGCCTATAATAGGAGAATGCTTTTTAAACTGTAAAAATAAAAATAGAGAGGGCAAACTTTTGTTTTATGTAGTAGATATGAAATGTTGTAGCATATTAGGACTTAAAAAGCCTGTGTACAACTAGGATTAATAAAAAAGATAGAGAATATTGAACAAAAAGAACGCGAAGGACATAAAATTGACAATTTAATAAATAAATATCATCTATTATTTCAAGGAATTGGGTGTCTACAAAAAGCACACCATTTAGAATTGAAAGATAATGCTGAACCAGTAGTTAATATGCCTAGAAAAGTTCCATTCGCAATTCAAAACAAATTTAAAGAAAGTTTAGATCAATTAGTCACAGATCAGATCATAGCTAAAGATGACTCTAGCGCAGAGTGGGTCCATCCAGTAGTATTAGTAAGAAAACCTAACGGTTCAATTAGAATATGTTTAGACCCAAAATACTTAAACCAAGCTGTTAAAAGACACTACTTTCAGATATCAACTTTAGAAGAACTAACAGTAAAACTGTGTGGTTCGAAAGTATTTAGTACTCTGGACGCAGTTCAGTGATTCCTTCAAATTAAATTAGACAACGAGAGCTCAAAAATTTGTACATTCGCAACACCTTTTGGTAGGTATAGGTTTCTTAGATTGCCATACGGATTAGCTAGTGCACCAGAAGTGTTTCAAGAGAAAATTTTTGGAAACATTGAGGGATGTAATATTTACATTGATGACATCTTAGTATTTGGTAAAAATCAAAAAGAGCATGACGATAGGTTAGAAAAAGTGTTGCAGAGAGCTAAAGAAAATAATTTGAGATTTAATAAAAGTAAGTGTAAATTTTCTTTGACGGAAGTAAAATATATGGGACATAAAATCTCAGAAAAAGGTTTAACTCCAGAAGATGGTGAAATAACAGCAATACAGAACATGAAAAAACCTGCAAATGTCAATGATTTACAAAGATTTCTTGCCCTTGTAAATTATGTAGGGAAATTTGTCACCAATTTATCAGAGGAAACAGCACCTCTGAGAGAATTATTGAAAAAAGGAATACATTTTACTTGGAATGAAAACCATGAAAAAACATTTAATAACTTGAAAAATCTTATAAGTAAAGTACCGTTTTTAAAATTTTTCAACACTAGAGAACCAGTGACAATATCGGTGGATGCTTCGCAGAACGGAATGGGAGCTTCACTGTTTCAGAATGATATGCCATGTGCTCACGCTTCACGTGCTTTTACAGAGGCACAGAAAAAATATGCCCAAATTGAGAAGGAACTTTTGAGTATTTGGTTCGGGTGTGTTAAATTTCATCAATATATTTATGGTAGACACTTCACCGTTGAAAATGATCATAAACCATTGCTAGCTATAATGAGAAAACCACTCAATTCATGTCCAGCTAGATTACAGCGCATTTTGATGCAACTTAAAAAATATGACTTTCAGCTTGTCTACAAGCCGGGGAAAAAACTTATAGTAGCAGACACTTTATCAAGAGCTTATGAAAATATCAAATTTGATGAAAACATAGATATAGAGTTAGACGCGCAAATATGCTTAGTATCGAAAAATATCAATGCTTCGGAAGAGAAAATTGAACAAATAAAAACATTAACAGAAAATGATAAAGAACTAATAATTTTAAAAAATCAATTGAAAATCGGTTGGTCAAATAAAATTAAAGATATCCCAAATGAAATAAAGTTTTAATACAAATTTAGAGGTGAAATAACAGAGGCATACAAACTCTTGTATAAGGGTACAAAATTAATCGTACCAAAAATGCTCAGACAAGAAATTCTAAATAAATTACATATGGGTCATTTAGGAGTTCAAAAATGCATCAGCAAAGCAAATCATTCATACTATTGGCCATTCATGAACAAACACATACAGGATATGGTATTGGCTTGTAACGTCTGTCGACAATTTCAAAAATCAAGCAGACCGGAACCCATGATTTCTCACGAGGTTCCAAGTCTACCATGGTTTAAACTTGCTGCAGATATTTTTCATTTTGATGGAGAAGATTTTTTACTTATAGTAGACTATTACTCTAAATTTATAGAGATAAACAATCTCCATGAAGATATTACTAGTGAGAATGTAATATTAAACTTAAAATCTATTTTTTCCATGCAGGGTATACCTAGAATTTCAGTAACAGATAATGGGCCGGAGTTTTCAAGCCTATTATTTAAACAATTTCAAAAACAATGTAAATTCATCACCTAGGTATCCTCAGTCTAATGGAACAGCGGAAAGAGCTGTTCAAACGGTGAAATCAATTTAAAAAAAATGTAAAGCAGACAGAACTGATCCATACCTAGCACTTTTATCACTAAGAACTACACTTATAAGTGAAGGAAATTCTCCAGCGACTATCCTATTTAACAGAAATTTGAGAGATTTATTACCAAAAGCAAATGAGTTTTTCAAACCAAAACTTTTCAATAAAAAGCAATATGATGAATACATTGAGAAATCGCATAAGAAGCAAAAATATTTCTATGACAAAAGAGGAACAAAACTTCTGCCAGATTTTAAAAATGGAACTAAGGTTTTAATACAAAATCGTATAAAAAAAAATTTGGAAAATGGAGTAGTTTTAGAGAAAATTGGTATAAGATGTTACAAAATTAAATTGGGAAAAGGTCCAATCATTGTCAGAAACAGAAGATTCATCAAAGTCTTGAGGAATAATACGATTGAACCTCTTTCCAATGAAAATAATGAAACTGACAATTATATAGAAGATTATGTTTATCTACCAGTACTCCCCTGTTTCAACAATGAGAATCAAGCTCAACTTGATGAAAATGAAATCCACAGTAGCAACGATAGTTTCGAAAGTCTGAATGAAAATGAAATACATAATACGGATTATGTTGAAGAAAATTCAAACACTGAAACAAACAACACTAAAATATCACTAGTAGAAAGTAACGATGTTACTGATGATTCTGATTTTATTAATTGTGAAGAGGATATAGATCTAAAGGAAATGAAAATACTGCAAGGAGAGGCAGAAAAATTAAACCACCTCAAAAGTTTAACGATTTTTTTCTATACAAATAGAAGTTTAAGAACACCTGCTAGTGCCATAAAAAAAAGGAGAAAAATAGGAATCAATGAAACTAGGTTTAGTGTAGGATAATAATTGTGAGAAATAAATAACATTCTTATTAAAGCGAGACATTAATAACATTATTATTGAAGCTCACTGACTGCGAAAGCTAAAACTATTGATTGTGAATTATTGTGATAATTGGATCGTTTATATTAGAATATAGGTTATTTATTATTTCTGTGATATTAGGATTAGTAAATTTTGAAATGGGAGATGTAGCATATTTATGGTCACTGCATACAATGCATTAGACACTTGCCCAAATGTCAGGACTCATATGTCACATGTCATATGTCACTCAGTAACCTAGAATAAAGCAGTTATGATTCAGCAGAGAGGGAAAGTATCATTTATCCCATCCCAAATATACCACAATTACAAAATGAAACTCGTAAGTAAAGGTACCAGCTTTACAAGACAGGCCAGATTGCAATTTAATAGAATATAGAATTAAATATTTTATTTGTTTATTAATATAACTCATGCTTCATCAGTTAGCAGTATTAATCCTACGTTAGCTCAACAAAAAGCTTTATGCAAATGGATAACAGAATAACAAATCACTAATTTGTGCATCGTGTACCTATTCGTAATCTCATAGCAGTTCTGATAATTAATCTATTTTGAAGCCATAACTTGAAATATATGGAAATATTAGATATACATTTCAGCATCACTTCAAATAATAACATTTGTTGGAATTGAAATAATTTTCTAACTCACCTCCGCCTGACCTGCATGCTAAATTTATCTTCACTGGATGTAATGACTTCAGTATTACTCTAATTATCATTCCTTATAGACATTAAATTGTTTCCTCAGCAGAGCTATTTTTATTTGCAAAAGTCAGACGAGATGGATTGTTCAAGAGCCTATAGGCTTAGAAACCTGAAATAATCAAACGTCAATACTTGTTGGGAGGAACTGGGAAAATCATACCCTTATAAACACTATGAATTTTACAATAATATGATATTGAGACTGTATTTTTTGAATCCTGTTGTAAGAATTTCAATAATATTGCTTTCAATCACTATTGGAAATAATAAGTCGATAATAAGGGTCCAGGGCTTCTTCCACCAACATAGATATTCATCTAGATACCAACTGTAGGAACAACTGATACGCTTCTAGTTTTCTATGAATTGAGCAGCATCCTGAAATTAATCGAACAGCATCCTGAAATGAATCAGTGATGTTTATTGAATATTTTTTAGTAGTTTAAAGTTCAATGCCTACCTCAAATATCTGCCAACAAATATCTGGCTGTTTGTTCATGTTTTTATTCTTCCTACCATACTTCAGCTGGTACAAAAATCATATCACTCGCGAACTGGTCAAAAAGTCAAGTAAGAACTTTCAATCAAAATATAGAAAGGCATCAGATTATCCTACAAAAAATGCACAATGAAAATTGAAAGCACTCGCTCACAGCTTGTAAAATAAACAAGATGGATGAATGTCATGAACATGAACGGGAAAATTGCATTTAAGAAACATTTTAAGATACTATTAATTCCAAAAGTTTTCAGTACACATGTGAGTAATGTTTTGAGGTGGTTAAACACAAAAATCGTACAAATAACATAATCACTCTATCTGAGACATATCTGAGGAACATATACTCAACATATTATATATATTTTAATGAATATTATTTGTTACATTATTTCGATGTGACACAAACATATAGCTGAAAACATTATGTGAAACATCATGACAACATTAATATTCTGTTAGTTTGCCAATATTAATAAAGTTACTTATCTCTGGTAAATGTTTTTATTATGTTTCATGTTTAGTGGGTAAGCGCTCAGTATTGTAAAATTTAAATCAGTAATGTAAGAAAATAGTTTTTAAGCACCCACGCTTTTTCACATTTGAGTAATTACATTGTCAATAATTTTTTACTTTTTAGTCCATGTTGGAAGTAAAGCGTGTTCTTTATTTTTTTTAACTATAATTTTTTTATTTACTTCATTGCGCTTCACAGGTTCACGAATCTTTTGACATTATTTCCTAATGATGTGGAATAATACGTCTGCATATATTAAGTTGCAAAATACCAGACATGGCAACACTGTCGGACGCCGAAAGTATTCTGTTCGTCCAATAATCATACGGGCGGATGTAGTAAGGATAGTACAAAGTAGTGTATATTGAGGGCGTTCAAATGATAGTATAATGAAAGGACGTAAAAATTAAGCAGAATATATTAATCTAAATTGTGAGTGATCCAATACTAATATTTTAATATACTTTGCATTTTTGTGCTCTTCGAACCTATTGCCACCTATTGAAGGCGAAATAGTTGAATATACTTCCTCGGACGCTGAAAGCGTGCTGAATAGAAAGACGCTAAAAGGATACATATATGTATACACAGGGTGACCCAGGGTTAAACAGCCAAACGTTCAGTATCGGTTTTTCAGGTGAAGAGTGAGAGTTTTTTTTCATAGAAGCAAATGTCCCAAATTGCATCGTGTCCAAGATACAGGGTGTCAAAGTTTTCACGAAAAATATATATATTTTTATTCTGAGTACATTCAGATAAGCCTTTTATTACCGAAAATAAGCCTGCCAAGTTTTATCAAAATCAGCCAAAAAGTTTTTGAGTAATGAATAAAAAACTGTTGTTTTCTCAAAACTTTGACACCCTGTATCTCGAAAACGAATCAAGTTGGAACAGATGCTTATATGAAGAAGAAATCTTTATTTCAGCTGAAAAACCTTTACTGATCGTTTGACGGTTTAACCCTGGGCCACCTCTTTAAAATTGTTATTTATTATCCGATTCAGAAGATTTTTTTTCAGTATATAGAGCATCAATAGTTCTAGTTGATTGCCATAAACTCGAAATAAAAATGAAAATTTCAAGGCCTACTTTGAATTTTTTTCAAGGTCAAGTTGTGAGGTTGGTAAACATTTGTCAGATTAAATTTTGTATTATGAAATAGTGGGTTGGTATGAATGTTTCACTTTGTCACTTGTCTGTCATTTTTAGTTCAGTTGTCAAGCTGTCAATCTGTCAATATGTTGTGTGTGTATGAAAAACAAATAAAACAAAACTAGAACATAAAAGTGTATAATTATAAATCTATAAATTTTACAACAATCACAATACAAATAAATAAACAAATCCAGCAGGTTATGGGCCCAGATCATACTCGAACTGCGGAACAATAGAAAATATTCGTAAATCATTGTTTTGGTGATTAAAAGTGAAAATTTGTATCCAGACATCACAATCTAGTAAAAGCTAAAAACATGGCTTCAGTCAAGATAGACATGACGATATCGACAGTATCCAGAAACTCATCAAGGATAGTTCCATTTTTCCAGTTTGGAATTTCGAAATAAAAATTCTATTCAGAGCGAAGCAACTTATGGAAATTGTTGATGGAACTTTTCTACTTGCAAGTTGTGAAACCGATCAAGAAAAGATCAGCCAGTGGAAGACAAAAGACGCCAAAGCTCAACATGTGATACTAAGAACCATTGATAAATCAGTTAAACTACATCTTATGACCTGTGAAAGTTCTAAAGAAATGTATGATACTCTAATGCGTATCTACCAAAGAGACAACAATCAAGAAAAGTCTTTGCTTCTTCAAGAGTTCTATAATTATAAATATGATGCATCGAAGGATGTGAACTTGAAAATAAGCACGTTGCAAAATCTGGTTTTCAGACTGAAAGTACTAAAGCAAGAAATATCAGAACCTATGGTGGTCTCCAAAGTACTAACAATTCTTCCAGACAAATTCAAGCACTTCAGTTCTGCATGGGACTCGACCCCCACAGCAGACCAAACCATAGAAAACCTGATTGCAAGACTGTCATTAGAACAAGACAAACATAAATACAATAAAAAAGAAATATCAGTATCCTTCAACATAGGAGCAAAAGGAAAGACCAGGAACGAACTTATTTGTCACGGATGCGGAAAGAAGGGCCACACAAAGCCACAATGTAAATCATCAACAGGAAAACAAAATTCAAAACCATGTGCAATATGCAAGAAAACAAATCATAAAGAACAAGATTGCTTTTTACCAAAAATAAATCTTGTAAATACTGCAAGAGAACTAATTACAAGAAAAATGACTGCTGGTTTAAAGAATACGAAGATAATGAAAATAAACCTGGAGAAAGTACAAGAGACCATGATAAATCAAATAATAAGAAGATAGCATTCATTGCTGAGTCTTTTATAGCAGATAACTATGGAAATGAAAACCATGACTTTGAAATGGTTGTGGATAGGGCCTGCAGCAAGAACATGATTAATGAAAAATATACCTTCACAGAAGTTGAGCCATACACAGAAGATGTACAAGTAGCAAAAAAGGGTCAATCTATATCAATTGAAGGATGTGGAAAGATTGAACTAGACAACTGCACCCTCAACAACGTCCTATATGCTCCTGATCTAAAAAGAAACCTATTGTCAGTGAACTGTGTTACAAAATCACAAAACACTGTTTACTTTGATGATGAAAAAGTTTACATATTGAAAACTAAAATTGAAATCCCAGAAGAAAATATAATCATTGAGGGAAACAAAACAAATAATGGTCTCTATGTTGTTAATATGAAAAAAATTGGAGGAAATACCTTCATCGCAGAAAATACCGATGAGAAGACAATCCTTGAAGAATGGCACAGAAAACTTGGCCATCTAAGTTACAGTCAAATGAAGAAGATTCCAAATCTGATGGAGCAGAATTTAAGATAGATAAATGCCAAAATTTCTATTGTAAAATTTGTGCTGAAGCCAAGCAAGTAAGACTTCCTTTCAAGACTACAAGAGAAAGGGCAACCCGTCCACTGGAGATCATCCACACAGATTTATGCGGTCCAATTGTCCCACCAACATTCGATAACAAAAACTATTTTATTGTTCTGTTGGATGACTACACACAATTCTGCACAGTATAACTATTTGTTAGAAACAAAAACTTCAGATGAAGTGTTCAAGTACATAAAAGCAGAATCGTATTTTGTCAGACTGAAAATTTGACGACTGATGGTTTTTTCGTACAGTGTTGCCGGTGCTTGTGATCAGAAAGCAAATTAGGAAATTATTCATTTATTTTATTCAAGTATAATTGGAGCGTTCATTGATCAAACGTTTTCATTTTTTGAAACTATTATGTTGTTTTGAGCACTCACACACAATGGATCTGCAACAAGAGTAGTGTTCATGATTAATGGATATTTGAATATGCTTGAATATTTTGATAACTGGTGGTCTTTGTTATGTCCTTCATTTTGTTTTACAAGAAGGCACGAACCTTGCAAATGTAAATGTTGATATCCTAACGAAAAAATAAAAATTTCAAATTCGCACCTAGATGGAAATTTTTATATTGCTCTGCTTTTGATACATACAAAGTAGTTTATCGCCATTAACTCATTTGCATAGATAAAATAATATGTCAAGTGTTTTCCATTCGTCATTAAAGTATGGACAGATATGTTGCAATTTTCTTTTAATAGGTATTAATGAATCGTTGTTATTTTTGAGATATCTCAGTTTGGAGATCATAATTAGCTCAAGCGGAGGGACGATAATAATAAACGCTGATAAGTAATTTCAATAAATATAATAGTATTGAAAAAGTACATTAGCCACAACTATTGTATATTGTATAACTCGAAGGAGAAATACTTACTGCTTATGGGTTCAAGATTCAATTAACAGTTTATTTCCTATCCACAAATCTGTTATAAATAATGAAAATTCACAAAATCATGTTGTCACAGAATCAGAAAGGAAAATTTGGATGAATATTTTTTTTCAGTTTTATATATTCTATATTGCAATACTCAATTAGTTTCTATATGGCGATGTGCCAATACTTATTTATTAAAACCACTTCACAACCTTCAAACCAAATTAATCAAATCCATATATGGATTACCTCATCTAGAACCAACAGAAAATTTATATGGACCAATACTTTTATTGAATTTGGATTCACTTTCACAATATTAACAGGTACTTTTTTTCCTATATTTCCCTAAACTATGCAGCATATTTTTCTTGGAAATAACAAAGTTATTATTATCATTGAAACTTGATAGTTCAATGGATTTAAAAGAGAAGAGTTATTGAACACCAGTGTGTATGTCTGAAAATTTTGCCCAATTTATTTGTTGAAACCTTTAACTGATACAACTACTTCAGATAAAATTACCTTCAAATATTACCTAAATGAAACTTTCAACCATACTTCAAACGTTTAATTTTATCTCTAGTATTTATTGAAAGTCACCAAATATGACCATAAATTTCCATCATTCAGAGAACCATTAACACCAACTAGTGGAACCTTAGTTATTGAAATGAATGGCTTCGATATTGGTGCATGGTGTCCTGTAGAATAGCTACTATGTCTTTACTTGGCTTGATCACATGTAACCTTCGTAATGTTACTTGGGAGCTTTCAGAGTATGTCATCGTCGCGTTTCACATATTCTGGGGCATCTCTTTCCACTTCACTTGCAAGAAGATTTCTACAAAAGTAAACAAGTGAAACCAATCCTAATCTCACGTTCATCATTGAATAATGACAAAAAAGTGACAATCAAAGCTATTACTTGCTTTAATAATAGTATATTGTATAATGAGCACGAATAAATGGCATACATTTCCCACGAGTAGGTAAATGAAATTTTGTATTACGAGCGTAGCGAGTACTACAATAGTTCATATACCTACGAGTGTAAAATGGGTCATTTCATGTGAATTGTACACCATACTTTTTCTACGGTCATCTGAATCATAAGCAAATCTGTAATATTTTTAACAATACTTTTTATAATAAACTTCTCTGCCGTCATGATTCCCATAATACATACAACCTAAATAAGGAATTGAAGATACCAATATTAAAAATTATAATAGAAATCGAACACTGATCGATTTCATAAAAAGAAAAAAAATGGGTTTTTTTTGGGATTTGAACCCTCACCCCCACTATCCAAAATCCGATTGTTCCCTCACTCATCACTCGCTGCTACGAGCTCACGTAAATAATAATATGATGGTAATAACTGCTATAGAAACTTCCTGCCAACTATTCAAAAATATAGAATTCGATTGTCGTCAATCTTTATATTGAAATTAGCGGTGTCAATGTCAAATCATCCTCACTATTACTACTCATTTTCGAAATGTCAGATTATTAGAACATTTAATAAATTTGGTTCGATCTCATTTATGATCATAAAAATGCCAGTCTATAGTAGTTCATGAAAGTCGTGGGAAATGAAATATCCTGTACTGAAATGATCATTACAGTACATGATGTAGAAATGAAAAAGTTTTTACAATCGGCCTACTTCTTTAATCGATAAAGCGCATAAAATGGGCATATTTCCATGTGGTCGTAGAAAAAATATTTTCTGAAAGATGTTTCATTTCAGGACTTCTATTAAGTAGTATAATCATTCGACTTCTATAAATGCTTTTTTTTCTATACAAACTCAGACTCTTGTGCTTATTCTCCTGACCATCATGTTGAAGACTAACCCCTACTAAGCTTTGGACAACACCTGCTTGCTGCTTGTAGCTTTCGTTATTTACCTCATACTGTTTAGCTGACCAGTATCCAGTTATAGGCCAATAATATAAGCAATACAGAGCTAGTATATTTAGACGTTTTACTCTGAAGGAACCCAAAGTAGTACTTATAGAAAGCTAATGAAAGTCATCAACACTCCAAAGTCCAGGTGACCTTCTTATTTATTAGTTTACTTTTGAGGAACATTGAATCACTGAAGACGAAATCTATCGTGTAATGACCCGATGGCGTTAGCATTATCGACGCCGCAGGCCATAAACGCCTACTTTACGCCCTACATAAATAACTATAATAGCCTGAAGGGGAGGCCGTGGGTTAGATGGTAAAACGAGTGCCACCCGTTTTTTCACCCCTTTATAACTCAATACACTCGCACTCCAACGCACCCCAAAGGGGTGCGTTTACAGTTATCGTCAGGCGATCGCACGACGACGCCCGACGGTCATCCAGCTGTTCAAAATTATCGGCGGGTAAAATTTATCTTCGTTCACGATTCGGGTAAAAATTCGCCGTGCGATCAACTTTTTAACCCACGAAAGAGTTGGTAAAGATTTGTCGCGGCTGCGCAGTATGTTCAAACCAAATTGCCAAAATAAAATAAAACGATAATCATGATATTGTAAACTTTATTCTATTATTGATTTTCTGCAAAAAAGGGAAAATATTTAGACCCACTCCCCCACAATCTCGTAAGCTATTTATTTATTAAGCTTTGCTAATTATTAGATTGATTGACTTACCTCTGGTAACGAAGATCAATCGAAATTTTTCGAGTTTGTCTTCCGAAAATAATTACACTCTGTAGTAGTCGTTAATCTACACCCATCGGTACAAGTTTAAATAATGTCAAGATGATTCACCAACTCTTCAACTCATCGCCTGCCTATCGGATGATATTCGTCACTTCGTTGTTTGTGGCAATCTTTCAGATCACATGGGTTTCGGGAGGGAGGGTTATAATTATTTTCGGAAGACAAGCTCGAAAAATTTCGATTGATCTTCCTTACCAGAGGTAAGTCAATCAATCTAATAATTTTTCTTCGCTTGTCTTCCTCAATAATTACACTCTGTAGATGTTTAAAGGAATGCAATTTGATCTAAATAAACTTTTTATTGTTTCAGCATTTTCAGGTATTTTCTACAAATTGAACATGCTTAACAATTAACAAATAACTGTTAACAATTAATAATTAACAATTCACAATTAAATAATATTTTATCATAACTAGATAATTGTTGATGACTAAAGGTGGTAGAACAATAATATTTCATGAATGAATGTAATATATCATGACTACCGAACTCAAGGTAATTTAACATTTATTGAGACAATAACTGTGTTCTCTCTAAATATGTCTATATGGGTACACATGTAATTGTGTACCTAAAAATAAGTTGCATTTATTTTCTTTTTATATTAAGTACTGCTCGTGCAAACTCATCTGGGTTCCGAGCTAGAGGTTTGTTGTAAAATTTGTTAAATACCTCTGAGGCCTGTGTCCAACCTGCCGTATCTCGTATAGTTTCTATACTGATACCATTTCTGAAAGCAGTGGATGTGGATGCATGCCTTGTGCTATGTCCGGAGAAGATATCAATATCGATATTACTCCTTTTCAATACCAGTTTCACCACCTGCTAATAGTTTGGGCGGTAGCTCTGTGGTGTGGTTTTTTGTGTGTTAAAATTAAATACTTTTCTTTTGGATGACGTAAAGATCTGGTTTTTTCTATCTAAAACTGCATTGTTGAAGTTTTAATTTTTTCCGGAATTTTCACTTCAATTCTGTCCTGTAGTACGGTAATATTTTCGATATTTATCATCGAGAGTGTCTGTACTCTATGTGCCGTTGTGAGTGCTAATAGCATGGTTAATTTCAATGTCAATAGGTCAAGTTTTATCGTATCAAGAGGATGTAAAGTTTTTAGGTAATTCAGGACAGGTTCTGGGTTCCATGTAGTTTGATATTTAGTGGTGAGTGGTTTTTTATTGTAAATCGGTGGGTGGTTTTTTATTGTAAATACCTTTGAGGAATCTTTTTAAAATGTTTTCGTCATCAGCGTTTATTGGAAAAATTAAGCTCAGTGCTGATTTATGGATGTTTATGCTTGAATAAGAGAGGTTACTAGCGAGAAGTTCTGACAAGTAGTCAATGATTTTTTCTAGATTAGCTTGTAGGTTATCTTCACCACGATTCGATTTGAAATTCCACCATCTCTTGTAAACATTACCGTACTGCTTTAATGTGCTGTCTGATATAGATCGCATCATCACAGGGATGGCCCTTTGGGGTATCTTGTTTTTCAACCACGCTCGCCTGATAAACTCCCTACCACCAGGGTAAGTTTCTTGTGCAGAGGGTGTGGTTGGCTGAAAGGAGAAAGTAATAAATCTCTTTGTGGGTTCAATATGATTGGCTCACTGGTGAAAAGCTTGATAAATAAGGGATACCAAGGCTGGGAAGGCCAGTTTGGTACTACTAAAATGCCCTTCGCTTTATCCTGAATTATTTTATCAAGGACCTTATTTATCAACGTAAATGGAGGAAATGCGTAAAAAAAGTCATTTGCCCAATTTATTGTAAAAGCGTCTATGTATACAGTCCGGGTCTGGGCCCCAAGATACATATCTGCTACATTTGTTGTTGCTTTTGGAGGCAAACAGTCAAATTTTTGATCATTTAGAGCATACTCTGTTTCTATGGACCGAGATCTAGATTCGCCAAGGTATTTTCTTTCGTGGGTATGTACGAAGCAAAGATTTCAATATGTTAGAGCCACCATGTACCTATGAAAAAGATGAGACAGCAGTTTGACATGTTTTGGATGATAGAAAATTGTGATTGACTTTTCAATATATTATCATTCGTTTTGTACATAGATTATTCCTACGACGAGTGATAACAGTTGGCGACGAGGACAATGGATTCTGAAGTATTAACAAAGATTTTAGAGCAACAAAACAAAATTTTGGAAATGCTCGCGCAAAAAGTTAGTGGCACGGCATCTAACTCTACAAAGTCTGAAAACACTGAATTCATCATCGAATCACTAGGAAGAAACATAGTCGAGTTTGTACCAGACCTCGAAAACAACATAACATTCGAATCGTGGTATAAAACGGTATGAAGATCTATTCGTTTTGGATGGAAGTAAGCTGGATGATGCAGCCAGAGTTCGTCTTCTACTAAGGAACTTGAATACGTCTGCTCATGAAAGATACACGAATTTCATTTTACCAGAACATCCAAGAGAAATTACATTCGATAAAACGATAACGATTTTGAAAAAAAGTTTTGGAAAACAATCGTCTATCTTCAGTACTCGATACAAATGTCTGCAGTTAACTAAGACGGAATCCGATGAGTTTCTTACATATGCTGGAATTGTAAACAAACACTGCGAAGATTTTCAACTAAGGAAACTCAACGAGAATCAATTTAAATGTCTCATGTTCATCATAGGTCTGAAATCATCTCAATATTCAGACATTACAACACGTCTTTTATCAAAAATTGATAAATATGAAAAAGATGACATTTCTTTGGAGAGTTTGGTTGATGAATGTCATCGAATTCTAAGTTTGAAATCTGATACAGCTCTCGTTGAGCACAGAAACAGTCTTACGAGTACAGTTCATGCAGTTTTTGACAGGAAAAAGATTCCACAAAATAACAACGAAAAACCCAAGACACCTTGCTGGCAATGCGGAGGGATGCATTTCAAGAAAGACTGCGGGTTTTCAAAGCACAAGTGTGGAATATGTTCAAAAATTGGTCATAAAGAAGGTTATTGTTCGTGTTTTGAGAAGAAACCAACAAATAATAATGGAAGTAAGGGAAAAAAGACTCTCAACAAATATAAAAATACACATACAAAAACTATTCTTGTGAATCAAGTGAATACGTCCAGAAAGTTTGTTAATCTAACAATGAATGAATTGAAAGTGAAACTGCATAGAAAACCTGAAGCTCAACCAATTTTTCGACCTAAGCGTCCAGTGGCGTACAATGTTAGGGAAGCAGTTGAGGAGGAGCTGGATCGCTTGGAAAACGAAGGAGCTATCACACCTATCGATTTTTCTGATTGGGCAACACCAATTGTCGTCGTTCGGAAACCCAATGGCAAAATCCGTATATGCGCCGACTATTCAACAGGTCTCAATGATATTTTAGAACCGCACTGCTATCCATTACCGGTACCAGAGGAAATATTTTCAAGAATATCTGATGGCGTGATATTCAGCAACATTGACTTGTCAGATGCCTACTTGCAGATCGAAGTTGACGATGAATCCAAGAAACTACTTACAATTACAACTCACAGAGGGCTCTATTTGTTCAACCGCCTTCCTTTTGGAGTGAAGATGTTAGCAGGAATTGATATGGTTGCACCCTACTTGGATGATATCGTTATTTCTGGTAGAACTGAGATGGAACATAATCAGAATCTCTACAAAGTTCTACAACGCATACAAGACTATGGATTTCGTTTAAAAATCGGAAAATGTAAATTTTCCATGCCGCAGATCAAATATTTGGGACATATTCTTGATAAAAATGGAATAAGACCTGATCCATCAAGAATCGAAGTAATTTCACAAATGCCACCACCTACTGATCTAACTTCTCTCAGATCATTTTTAGGTGCTGTGAATTATTATGGCAAATTTGTGAGAAGCATGAAACACATTCGAGGACCACTTGATGATCTTTTGAAAAAAAGTGTCAAATGGAACTGGTCGGAAAAATGTCAGACTGCATTCGAGAAACTCATAGCTATTTTATCATCGGATTTATTGCTGACACATTACAAACCAGAACTACCAATCATTGTAGCAGCGGATGCTTCAAGTTATGGTCTTGGAGCATGTATTCTTCACAAATTTCCCGTCATGCATCTCGTTCTTTGACTCGAGCAGAGCAGAAATATAGTCAGATCGAGAAATAAGGGCTTGCTCTAATTTTCGCTGTGACAAAGTTTAGCAAAATGATTTTTGGGAGAAAGTTCACGCTGCAGACGGATCACAAACCACTTATATCAATATTCGGCTCAAAAAAAGGCATTCCCGTGTATACAGCAAACCGTATACAGAGATGGGCCTTGACACTACTTGCATATGATTTCGAAATCGAATATACCTCTACATCATCATTTGGACATGCAGATGTTTTATCAAGACTGATGGATCGTAAATCTAAGCCAGAGGAAGAGTTCGTCATTGCATCAGTACATCTAGAAAATTCTGTCAAACAGATACTAGAAGCAGCAACAAATTCATTGCCAGTAACAGCTAAAATGATAGCAAATGAGACTCCCAAAGATTCCGTTCTAAAAAAAGTATCACACTATATTTCGAATGGTTGGCCAGAAAAGATAGAAGATCCGAGTATTCAGCAGTTTTTTTAAGAGAAAGGAATCTTTATCAGTTACTGACAATTGTATTCTTTTGGGTTGTCGAGTAGTAATTCCTAAAATATTCAGGGGGAGAATTTTGAAGCAGCTACACAAAGGACATTTAGGCAAAGACAGGATGAAAAGTTTGGCAAGAAGTTATGTTTATTGGCCAGCGATTGACAAAGCAATTGAAGATTTTGTTCATCAATGTGAAAACTGTCTCCAAGCTTCCAAGCTACCAGTAAAAACTGAGTTAGCATCTTGGCCAATACCGAACCAACCTTGGAAAAGGTTACACATGGATTTTGCTGGTCCTGTAGATGGATCCACATTCTTCATCATTGTGGACGCATTCTCCAAATGGCTAGAGGTATTCCAATTAATAAATACTACATCTTCAACTATAATCAAGAAACTGAAGAAGTTATTTTCAACTTTTGGACTTCCGAGAACACTAGTTTCAGATAATGGAACACAATTTACCAGTTCAACGTTTAAAGAATTCTGTCAATCGAATGAAATTGAACACATTCGTACTCCAGCTTACCATCCACAATCCAATGGTTTGGCTGAACGATTCGTAGACACATTCAAACGTTCGCTTAAAAAAATGAAGGGCGAAGAAACGACTCAAGACATAATAACCACCTTTCTGCAAACATACCGTTCAACGCCTAACAGAAACGCACCTGAAAAAAAATCTCCTGCAGAGTTGATGTTCGGAAGAAAAACAAGAACACTGTTAGATGTGGCTATACCTTGTTCAACATACGAGAGAAGAGTTGATTCAAAAATGGAACAAAATTTCAATGTCAAACATGGAGCAGAAAAGAGATACTTCACAGTGGGTCAGCTAGTTTTCACAAAAGTTGTATCAAATGGCAGAGAGAGATTGGTTCCAGGAAAGGTCATAGAACGCATTGGAAGAGTTTTATACAATGTCTTTCTAGAAGATCACAAGTTGGTAAGAACCCATGCGAATCACATGAAAACAAGAGTTGATCAACACGTCACTGATGACCATTCTCACCACAAACTATCCATGGACATTTTATTGGATACATTCCAATTAAATTCTACCAATGATGATGATCCTGTACAAACAAATGGTTCTCATGAAGCAACAACATCTCAAGAAAATGAGGAATGTTCAACTTCAGAACAAAATGACTTCATTTCTGATGAAGTCGTGCCAAGGTGTCGACCAAGGAGAGAAAGCCGTTTACCCAGGAAATTGGAAGAATATGAAGTCGGTCATTTTCGAACAGGGAGATGTTAGAGCCACCATGTACCTATGAAAAAGATGAGACAGCAGTTTGACATGTTTTGAATGATAGAAAATTGTGATTGACTTTTCAATATATTATCATTCGTTTTGTACATAGATTATTCCTACGACGAGTGATAACACATTACATTTGTCTTCGCACCATAGCCATATTTCTCTAGCGATTTTATTAAGGTTTTTGAACTGGACACTTCCTTTTTTGTTAATACATGCTATTGCTGTCTTATTATCTATTCGTAATAAAATATTGCAATCTCTATATTCTTTTGCAAATGATTTCAGTCCATAGAAGGCACCAAGTAGCTCTATCTGATTAATATGTAAGTGTCTTTCTGTTTCCGACCAGAACCCCTTAGTTTTACTCTCCTTTGTGTGTGCCCTCCACCCTGTTTTTGACGAATCCGTCCAGATCTCTAAGCTAAAGTCCTTGAGTGGTTTCATAACCTGAAAAGACTTCTTCAAGTTTTTCAACCACCACTGTAAGTCTTCGTCAATGTAAGATGGAATGAGCATTTTTTTATTATAATCTAAGGACGAGTTCCCTTTGAGCTCCTGGTATTTGGCTTTTTCTAGAGTTTTTATGTGCACCCAGCCGTATTTTACTGCTGGGCATGCAGCAATAAGTTTTCCAATAACTTTTGTGAGATGACGGATGGTACAGAGGGTGTTAATTTTTAAACCTTGGAGCAATTTAAGGACAGTTTGTTTTTTGTCGTCAGGCAATGTGATAGTCATGTCTACAGAATTGTATATAAACCCCAAGAACTTTATTTCTTGAGTAGGTGTTAGATGACTTTTCTCAGTATTGAATCCCAATTGGGTCAATAGTTCGGTTGTATGTGATACTGAGTTCGAGCATTCTTGTTCTGTTTTGCCTAATAATAATAGGTCATCTAAGTAGATTACCGATAGAATATTATTTTTTCTTAGGTTTTGCACAACTGGTTTTAAAAGTTTGGTGAAAATAAATGGTGCAATGTTGAGACCAAATGGTAAACAATTGAACTGATAAATTTTGTTATCGAATTCAAAGCGTAAATTTTTCCGATGAGTATGATGGATGGGTAAGAGATAGTATGCATCCTTTATATCGATATTTGCCATAAACCAGTTATTCCGTATTAATTTTGTAACAGTTCTATCAAGCTTAAAGTGAGGTGCAGTTATATAATCATTGAGTTGTTTCAAGTTCAAAATGAACCTATATTTACCATTTGGTTTTAAACTCAAAAAGTAGCTTGTCAGAAATTGTCGTTTTTTTTTTTTTACATTCTGATATTGCCCTCTTTTCCAAGAGTTCATTAATAGCATCCCTGTATATTTGTTTGTGAGAAGAAGGTATAGAGACCTTCGGCTGTGTTTTTTGATGAGGCAATTTATTAAATGGAATTTTTATACCTTGTGTCCAATCTAGAATACTCTGATTTTCAGTAACTAATCTCCAATTGCTTGTGAAATATTTCAACCGACATGCTAAAGTGCTTACCGTTGTTAATATTTCCTGTGGTAGTTGGGTCTGTGTTGTTCCTGCCTCCTCCGTGTATATGTTTGGTTGTTGGTTTGCTTCTTTTTCGTTATCGGAGGAGGCCGCTGGAAGTTTAAAGGTTGTTGGCGTACTTTTGGGACCCGTTGCGGGGCCTGAAAATTTTGCCTTGAAGTTCCCGGAACATCGAATGGCTTTAGTTGAGGTTTGGCAATCTTGAGGTCTTTCGCAACTTTCTTCATGGCTTCTTTGGACTTCACCTCTTCGACAAATTTTTTTCCCAGAAGGAACTCATCTCTACTAGTATTCTCGACCATTTTCCGAGTGTTGTAGTTCAAGTATGGAAGGATTTGATATTTCCTGCTGGTGGATAGGGCATGATGTATATTACACACTAACTGACCTAAATCTGCTAATACCGATTGAGTTTCTTTCATCGGCTCCTTTTCTTCTACTGATAGGATTTTGTTTAATTGCAGTCCTACAGCAGATAGAGTATGTCCAACTTGAAGTTGCAAATTTTCTAAAAATTGGTCGTGCCTTAAGGCTTTACTGTCAAGACATGGTTGAACTTCTGGATTTAGCTTTGGTGGGGTTAGGAATGGGCAATTTTCGAAGAACGGGTATTTTTTCACAATGTCCTCCCGTTGCTCTTTGGCAAGTCCTTCTGTCAAGTAGTTGTTCCAACGTTTTGTTATCTCCTCGTGAAGTGGTTCTCATTCCATATTTTTTCCCGGAGGGTTTGACCCAAGCAGATCAAAAAACCCTTGTGTTTCGCCAGACTCTGGTATTTCTATTTCTTCCCCGTGTGAGTCTTCTTCTCCTTCGTCCACTGAGGCCCGTTCCGAGTGAATTTCGTCATTTTCTGTAATGGAATAACATTCCGTTATTATTTTGATCTATAGAGAGATCGATATGTGAAATCGTTCTGTAGAGAGAACGATATTTAGTGCCGATCTGTAGAGAGATCGGGGATGTTATCATTTCCATGTATATTTCCAGGCCTAGGTCATATGGTAAATGGCTGTGATCTATAGAGAGATCAGCCTGACGTGAATAATTTGTTATAGATCGCTGTTAGCTACAACCTGAATAGTTATTCATCGAAAATGGACTTACCCACTGAAGAAACATCCGATTCGTCGGATGTGGTTTGTGAGAATTTTATTTACTTCAACAGTTCATCATATTTCCTCTTCTTATGTCTCTTTGAGGCAGGGCTTCGGCTTCTATGTCGTTTGGTTTTCATTTTCGTGATTTATATCGTGGAATATTTCGCACGTTGTCACACCGATGGGTACAAATAACGAAGTGACGAATATCATCCGATAGGCAGGCGATGAGTTGGAGAGTTGTTGAATCATCTTGACATTATTTAAACTTGTACCGATGGGTGTAGATTAACGACTACTACAGAGTGTAATTATTGAGGAAGACAAGCGAAGAAAAATACAATATCGTTCTATCGCATAAATACAAAGATGAAGTAGGTGAACATGTAGAAAGACAAAAAAGAGAAATTAAAAAATCTATGCGGATAAACGGCTACCAATTTGATCACACACGAATTAAGCTTTCAGGCCACGAGAAACTATTTTTAAAAAGCAAAAATTAAGTTTCGAACAAATAACTTTATTTGTACAAAGAGAGGTGTGTAAGGTACAACGTCCCTAACAGAACTGAAACTAACTATAAAGCATGGTCAATCGTATTCGTATAAACCTAAGTCAGCACTACATGGAAGTTACAATCTAAGGGTTTTCTGGGGTTTGGTACATATAACTCCTCCATCCCTAAGATGAGAATAATACGGTAGTATTATTTTCAGAATTCGAGTCTTTAGGTTTTGTCTTGTTACTTTTGAAATGTTTTAAAATATTATTCTTGTATTTTATAGAAAAGTAATAAAAAATGAGAGTGACACTAAGTATGCTTAGAATAATACAAATATAAAACGTAGTATACGGAGTGTTGTTTTCTTCCAAGGTCTGGAGTCGGTGTAGTTGCGTTTTCTCGGCTAGTTTTTGGAGCCTTGTCAGCTCGTCTAGGTTAATCTTGTCCAAGATCTTCAGGGGGTGGTCTGCATGGTCAGGTTTGAGGATTTCTACCCTGGGTAATTCCAGAGGAGTCTCCCGTATTGAAGAAACGTCGTTGCTGTATTCTTCCCCATTAATGGTAAGGCTGCATTTCTGAGGGATGTAGATCAGCTGTGGTTTGTGGATTTCTTCATATCCGCTTTCTTTACACCGTTTTTCAATAGTGGTGTAGCTGGCAGAAATGACAATGACATAGGAATCACTGACAGGTTCTACTACATCCTGGTCTAGATGGACTTGTAGCGATTGGCATGGCTGGCTGCTCTTTCCTTTCAATAGTTCAGGTAGACAGTCTTCCTTGGGTATTTGATTTTCCGGGCGGAAAATACAGGTTGTCTCAATTTCATGGCATGGGCTGTCCTCGTAGTGGTGGTAAGTCGAGTTCAGGATGATGTATGGTTTCAAGGGAATTATGGCATTATTGGAAATCGGGATAGGAAATAAATGATAATAATCGTAAAGATTTTCTCGAAGTATCGGGACATGAATCGTGAATAGAATTAAATCATTTTTGTATAGAGTTTCAATTTTTAGAAGTTTGTTATATGATTGAATGTTATCGAAATCCGGTAGACTTCCTTTGTATATATTAAGCATGACCTCAATTAATTCTTTGAGCTCGGATATTGGTAATATTATGTTATGAATGATATTCAGTTCACCGAACAATATAGCTTCTTCGATATTGTTCAGTGTTGACAGTACATTTTGACAGTCAATTATCATTGTATCGAGTGAGTTTTGAAGCCGTAAGAATAGCGTATATTTATTCAGACTGTTTACAATAGTCTCTATTTGTTCGCCGATTAGTCGTTGGTTTTTGACAACTTGTTGCAAATTATTTGCTGTTTCATTCAAAAATCTTTTTGTGATAGTTACGTAATTTTCCAAATCGTGATGCAACAATTTTTGATTGTTTGTTAGGGTAGAAATTGCCTGGTCATATTTTTGTTCATCTTCGTCGTCTAAAGTGCCAAAAAGCCATTTATTCGTTCTGTCTACAAAATTGATTAGTCCTCTTTTTGATCGGCTGAACTTTTGAGGTTTGATATTTGTTAATTTTACAGAAATTTGTTTGAGAAGTTGTAACAAATGATTATGCATATGATATAGTTGTGGATACAAGGCGTCTTTTATTGAAATAGGGTCAGTTATGTATTTCGAATTGTTGGCTATACTATTTATCGGATCGTCAAATTGTTTCAAATCGATAGGTTTCAAAAATGTATGTTTTTGGGTAGTAATTCTTGCTTTTCCGAGAGAGAAAGGAAGGATGGGGTTAGATATTTCTGTCATGGTTATCCTTTGTCCATTAGTGGTTAGGATCCCAAGAAGTAGAAGGTAAAGCATTGTCATCTGGAAAACTAGTTTTCTCTGAGGTTTTAGTTTACTTTTATGATATTTTGATTTTCTCGTTTTCACTTTGATACCAAAATCTTGGGTAGGTTGTATTTTCCTATAAATGGGAGATAATTTATTTCGGGGTGATTCTCTGAGAAACGCGTTTTCGTCGATTTTTATCTCTGGTGGTTCATCTCTTTTAGAATTAACTTCGGTAAGATTCTTTGATTTCTCGTTATTCTGTTTGATTATTTCGTTGATTATCTTTTGATTTCTCGCATGTTATTTTTGAAAATGTTATATCAAATGGATCTTGGTGTTCAACCTTTCCTTTGATAATTTGGAAAGGGGTAAATTTTGTCGCGGAGTGAAAAGTGTTGTTATATTCTAAAATTGCGTACAACATTTGTGTAGTTATTGGTCTGTCAGGGCGGTCGAGTTTTAGCGTTCTGATTTCTTCAATCAGCGTGGAATGTAGGCGTTCTACAGGGCTGTTGCTGTTAGGATTTTTTGGTGTTATGTAATGTAAAATTATTTTGTGTAGTTTACAAAAATATTCATTCAGACTGTTTTTGAACTCTGTACCAGAGTCGCAAGTGATTTTATTCGGGATGCCGTAATGAGAAATAAATTTTAATAGACCATCTAATATATTTGGTGCATTCAAATGAATCGGATATGCTTGGGCAAAACGCGAGAAGCTATCGATAATTATAAATATTTAACCCCACTCCTATAGAAGTGGGGTTAAATTTGATAACGTTAGGGTGACGTTCATATTTAGACTTCTGGCAGGTGACACAAGTGTTTATATAATTCGTCACGTCTTGAATCATGTATGGCCAATAATATGTTCTAGATAGGGAGTCTTTTGTTTCATTTATACCCCTATGAGTGGTTTTCTTCTCGTGATGATGTTGGATTTTTAGTTTCTGTTCATCTTTATCTGTGATGTCGGTTAAAAGGAAATTACTCTGGATCAGTTTGAAGACTGAATGTTTAAAATGTTTTTGAATTATTGGGATTGCTTTATTTTTTAAATGTTCTTCAAAAAGTATGCCATAGGCTATTTTTGGGCTGAGATAGTCTGAGAGGATTCTCACTAGGTCATCTTCAAAATTTCTGCTTGACAGTACTACTTTTAGACGGATTTTATCGAATGGTTTTGTTAGTCTTACCCGGGAGGAAATGGTGTCTAAACTTTCGGAAAGTATAATCTTGTTTTTGAATTTATTCAATGGTTGCTCAGAAATCGGGATTTCGAGAATTGGATTTTCTTGAGAAGAGTGTTGAGTCTCATTGCTGTCGTCGGGTTCTTGCAGCTCCTGTTGTGCTGGAATTAAAACTACGTTCGATAAAATGTTTATTCCTTTTTCTTTTTCTGGCGGTTTTTTTTTCTTCTTCTGGTGGTTTTTCTTTTTCTTCTTCTGGTGGTTTTTCTTTTTCTTCTTCTGGTGGTTCTTCTTCTCCTTCTTCTGGTGGTTTTTCTTTTTCTTCCTCTGGTGGTTTTTCTTTTCCTTCTTCTGGTGTTTTTTTGCAGGCTGCAAGTTTCCGTATTTCTTCGTTTAAGCGGTTGTCAAGGTCTTGAAGGTCTTCATCGGAAATTTCTGGGATTTTTTCTCTGTTCGCCAAGTCCGCGAAGATTTCGGGAAAGTCTTCTTCGAATCGGTTGTTTGGTAGATCGACGTTTGCAATGATTGATTGGTCTTCCAGTGGGTGGAGTTCTATCCTGGATAGGGCATCTGCAACGGAATTGTTTTTTCCTTTCCTGTATACGATGTTATAATCATACTCTTCCAGCTTTAGGCGCCATCTAACCAATCTTGAACTAGGGTCCTTGAGATTGAAAAGCCATTGTAGGGGTTTATGATCCGTCAGGATTGTAAACTTTTTTCCGAATAAATATGGCCTAAAGTATTTGGTGAAATTCACTATCGATAATAATTCTTTCTCTATGGTTGAATAATTTTGTTCGGAGGGGTTTAGCGTTCTGGACGCGTACGCGATAGGTTTGTCTTTTCCTATAGCACCCTGTAATAAAACAGCGCCGATGGCCACGTTAGAAGCATCGGTAGTCAGTATGAAGGGTTTACTAAAGTAAGGGTACTGGAGTAGGGGTTCATTCGTGAGTACTTGTTTACATGTCTCGAAAGTTTCCAAAAATTCTAAGTTATGAGTAATTTTTTCGCCATTTTTTAAACATCGCGTGAATGGTTTGGTGAGCTTTGCAAAATCTTTTATACATTTTCGATAATACCCTAATAGACCAAGAAAAGATTTAATTTCTCTAGCGGTAGTTGGTATGGGAAAATTGTTAATGGCTTTTATTTTATTAGGGTTAGGTTTGATGCCATCAGGAGTGACAACATGGCCTAGAACTTCGACATTTTGTTTTAAGAACTCACATTTGTCTAATTGGATTTTCAATTTAGCTTCGCGTAACGTTTTAAAGACTTGTTTTAAATTAGCTACGTGTTCTTGCAAGGAAGTTGAAAACACGATAATATCGTCCATATACACCAGACAAATTTTATTTCGTAAATCCTTGAGGATATGATCCATTACTTTCTGGAAGCTTGCTGGAGCGTTCTTCAAGCCGAATGGCATACGAACGTACTCGTAATGCCCGTGCTCCACGTTGAAGGCCGTTTCTTCGATGGACCTCTCTTCCATTTCAATCTGATGGAATCCAGATGCCAGGTCGAGGGTGGTAAAGTAGTTGCATTTCCCCAATTTGTCTAGGATGTCTTCTATGTTCGGAATTGGATATTGGTCGTCGATTGTTTTTTCATTCAACTTCCTGTAATCTACTACGATGCGCCATTTCTTCTTTCCCGATGCGTCGGTCTTCTTTGGCACGATCCATATCGGGCTACTCCAAGCGGAAGATGATGGCCGAATGATTCCATCGGTGAGCATCTTCTGAATGTACTGGTGTCTCATCTTTGGTTTTTATTTCATGTTTAATTTTATTAGTAAATGAAAGCTTGTCATGTTCGGCATGGAATATGTCTACAAATTCTTTATAGAGTTTCAAAATAGCTCGTTTTTCTTCCGGGTTCATGTGGTCTGTCCTAATTTTGTCAGAAACGTCTTTTGTCGAATCGTAATATTCAACGTTCGGTAAGGCGCTCTCGATATGATAAAGTTCAAAAAATTCATTTTCAATTTGGATAGCTTTGAAAGGTTCATTTATCGTGACAGAAATTGTCCTATCTGTATTGTTGAATATTTCGAAAGTAGCGCGATAATTTGAAGCACAAGTCAAAGTTTCCGGTATAAATAATCCATTGAAATTTTTATTAGTAATTATGATCTCGCCTTCGTTAGTATCGACGGGGTATTTTCGAACCAAACTTTCGAAAGGCGGTATTTCGAAAGTGAAAGAAGTTTCGTGAGGTTGGAGAATGGTATTTGTACATAGTCGTTGCGTAGTAGGAAGTTTTTAATTGAGAGGGTTGCCTAAAAATTCTATCAGGATAATATTTTTCAATAATTGACGGTTTCAGAATTGAGGTGTGACATCCTGTATCAATCAATAGTTTAATCGGGGGGTTACGGATTTTTATGTATGGGAGTCCGTTGACAGTGGCGGAGTGAAGTTCTATCACATTGTCTCGTTCTTTGGAGGCGATGCGTAAAAATTTTCGTCTTCAGGCTCGCGAATGTCGTTGTTCGGTTTATCTGATTGTTCTTGGGGTAGATAATATTCGTCGGGGTAATGGTCGGTATAGGAATTATCTTGATAATGTTCAAGATAAAGTTCTTGCATAGTGTCAGTTTGGTCATACGTGTGATAGTCGTATTGGTAATTATTCGGGTAATAGTTATGTGTAGCATCAAATTGATCGTAGCTGTGGTTGTACATTTCCTCGTCGATGGGTGTCCATCTTTGTGGTTGCGATTGGGCCGGATTGGTGAATGAATGGGACATGGGTCTGGTAACCATAGGGTTTCTAGACGTAGTGGACATTGGTTCGAAAGTTCTTTGGTCGGGTTTACCTGTCGGTTTAAAAACATTTCGTGGCGGACCAAAAACTTGTCTGTTGGTCGGGAATGTTTGTCTCACTGGTCTGGGCTGGACATTTAGTGGTTGGCTGGGAAATTGGGGTCTAAAATTGTTATGGCTGTAATTTGGAAATTGATTTTGCATTCTAGTAATATTGGAAGGTTGATTTCGGAAACCTGGGGCTTGATTTTGGTTCCTGGTTGTTTGAATTGGTGCTACTGATTGAGGATTTGGAAAGCTATAGTTTGGATGAAAGTTATTTCGATTTTGTCCAATTTGTTTATTAGGTGGTGGTTTGGATGCATTAATGTTTTGACGATTTTGGAATACTAGATTCTGAGTGTGTCTGAAATTTTCGTCTTCCAAGACGAAATTCATTGCTGCTTCTAGGGAATCAGGATTTTGGAGGATAACTTTGTCCTGTAGTCGAACATTTAGATTTCTCAAAAATACTTTGAGGGATTGGGATTCGTATTGTCGAATATGTATAGGTTTAACATCTTTGTCCATGTCGGTGTCAGTGTTTATTTTAAAAGCTAATTTACTGCGTAGTAGTTGGATTCTCTTCGCAAAGTCTAGGGGATGTTCGCCCCTATTTGGTGTAAGAGTAAACAATTGTTGTTCGAGGTTGTCAAGGCTTTGTCGGTCGCCAAAGGTATTTCTCAATTCTAATTTTACTTGAGTCCATGTTTTCAATTCGGTTCTTGCTCCGATTAAAAGCTGGGCTCTATCTTTCAACTTACTCAATAATATACTCAAAATGCATTGATTCAATGTGGTGTCCGCGCCATGATATTTTTTGTGAAATTGATCGGCAGCATTTACGATTATTTCGAGGGTCTCTGATGACCCATCGTATGTTGGAATAGTATCCGAATAAATTTTGAACAATGTGTAGTTTACTTCTGTCATATTTGAAACACGCAATGAACTTAAAGAATTGGATAGACTTTCAATAACGGGGTCGATCATCAAATGCTATTTCGTATGCTTAAATTTTGTATAAAAATGGAATAAAAGAATCTGTTAAAATTATGAATTTATGCTGAAATATCTCACAAAAACATTCTTTGAACGAATAAAACAATTTCTTTTGAGAATTTGAAGATAACACTGTGCAATACAAGCTATTCCTTCTCTTCTCACAGTCGGTTTTCAAACCGTGTAATATTTCACTCGAACAAATGTCGTTGCCTTTTGAGAATGCAGCGAACTCTGAGCAGTATCAGGTTTCCAAATGCGATTATATTTATTTATCTAGTTATTAAGAAATTCGGGTAAAAATAAAATGCTTTGAATCTAATCAATAGTTACTAATCTAGGTGACTTCTATAGTCAGTCCACCAATTTCGATTGCGATAAAAGAAAAATGATTTATTATTTGATTTCGATAATCGATATTTAACAAATTCAAACAAAAATCTTTACGATAAAGTTTTCGGAGAAAATTTGAAAGCAGGAAGGAATACTCGACTTACCACGATGGTGAACCAGGTTATCCTTTTCTGGAGTCTGCTGTAACTGGGTTTGCCGGTCTCTGATGGGCGATCGAAGCTATTCTCCCGTTATCCTACCGACTGCGCCAATTAAGCTTTCGGGCCACGAAAAACTATTTTTGAAAAGCAAAAATTAAGTTTCGAACAAATAACTTTTTTTGTACAGAGAGAGGTGTGTAAGGTACAACGTCGCTAACAGAACTGAAACTAACTATAAAGCATGGGCAATCGTATTCGTATAAACCTAAGTCAGCACTACATGGAAGTTACAATCTAAGGGTTTTCTGGGGTTTGGTACATATAACTCACGTCAAATAAAGCAGTCAGTACAACCAACTATCAATATTTTTAGAAAGCCATCTTCGCGTAATTTTTCTTTTCTGCTATAGTGCTGTCGACTACATTCCAATATTCTAATTATTAGTGCACCGCAACACAATCGTATGCAAAAGCAGGATCCATTCTATTCACAAAAATGAACAATTCTTTAGGTTACGATGTTATGATGACAAGTAACAATTAACAAACAGGGCCATGTTTTCGGTTGACACAAAATCGTGAACGAGGATCATTTACCGTGTGTCAACCATCATATTAAACCGAGGTGAGACGAACATTTCGGGTTGACAATTCTGAACGCACCCCCAGGGTCTGTCAGTTGTCAGTTGTGCACGAAACCATTGAAACCAATCATATCATAATTTTAGGTTATCGATACTTATAAATTTAATAATAAACATAATGTTACAGACCTGAAATTGTTCTATTGTTGTTCTATTGATTTCTTAAAGTAAGGCAGTTTTCCAGTATTTGATGGTGAAAACTCGAGCAAATAATTACGACGAGATGGCGACATCAGCAGATATCCTTGAGTTTTTAAATGAACAAGAAGCCAAACGAAAACAAGAACAAGAGGAACAAGAAGCCAAACGAAAACAAGAACAAGAAAAGCTTCTACAACAATTCGAACTGAAAAGGAAACAAGAACAAGAGGAACAAGAAGCCAAACGAAAACAGGAACAAGAAGAGCTTCTATAATAATTCGAACTGAAAAGGAAACAAGAACAAGAGGAACAAGAAGCCAAGCGAAAACAAGAACAAGAGGGACAAGAAGCCAAGCGAAAACATGAACAAGAGGAACAGGAGGCGCGGTTAGTCCAGCAGTTACAACAACAACATGTTGATATTCTACAATGTATTAGTCACAGTCAAAAGTGCTTCCAGAATGAAATCACCGAAGTAGTACAAGAGGTCAGAGGAGAAGTTCAAGAGGTCAAAGGTGAAGTTCAAGAAGTTAGAGGCGGAGTCCAGGGAGTCAACAAAAGGTTCCAAGACGTCGAAAATGAACTGTCCAATATGGATGAACGGGTGGCACGAGAGGTGAACAAGAAATTCAACGAAGAAGTGGATGGGATCAAGGAGAGGTTGGAAACGTTACATCTTCCACACAAGCCTGCACCCTCTGAGGAAATCTCCTCCATCAGCGAAAGGCCATCCTCACTGACAACTCCGATAAGGCCTACACAAGTGAAAATTTTGAAGCCTCCAACATTCGATGGGCAATCCTCGTGGTCCATGTATAGACGTCAATTCGGAGCGGCAGCAAACGCAAACGGCTGGTCCGAGGAGGAAATGGCCACCTCTCTAGTCCTGAGTCTACGTGGAAAAGCATTGGACATACTTCAGAACATCCCCGAGAGTAATCAGAAGGAATATTCTAGAATCGTTGAAGCTTCGGAAATCATATATGGACAGCAATATCTCAAACAAGTATTTCAGAGCCTACAGGAGTATGGAGCCGACGTAGAGCGACTCATTAATTTGGCACACTCACAAGCACCGAAGGAGTTCATAGAACAAATTGGGGTGCAGACTTTCATCGATGGTTTGAGAGATACTGACATGCAGCAAACCCTTCGACTAGGACGACTTCAAACCATAAGCGCAGCACTATGCTATTACGAGGCACAAGTTACGTGAAGTTAAATTCAACGAGGATTCTCCTACAAGCGAGGCACTATTGAAGAAAATATTGGACTCCATAACAGCATTAAGCAACCAGGTGCCTTCCCCAGAAGACAGGAAGAGGCGCTGCTATGACTGTGGAAAAAGCGTCCATCTACAGAAGATTTGCTGGGAGAGATCGAGATCCAGAAGTCCAAGAAGAAAGAGGTCGTCATCCGCGAGCAACGAAGATAGATCGAGATCTCCGAGCCCAGGAACAGAGCAACGTGAGCGTTATATCAGAGGAGCCTTCAGGAGATCGACCACGCCAGAAAGGAGACCTCAAACGTCTGAAAGAGTACTTGCTCCCAACCAGGAAAACCAGAATTAGTCGGCACTAGGGGGCGCGTGGCGACTTGCAGTGTTCAAAGCCCCAAGATCCATATATCGTCATTGAAGAAAAATGGCCAAAGTCTACCAATACAAGGCCACTTAGAAGATCGGAAATGCACCTTCACTATTGATACAGGAGCTTCGAGATCAGTCGTTCGCCCAGACCTCATGCAAGAATCTGTGAAGCCGATGAAAAGGAATATGGTTTTGGAAACTGCAACGGGACAAACCACACCAGTCATTGGGGAAACACTTGTACACATCCAGATAGGACCTATTACCACGGAACATTCTATGTTGGTTGCGGAAATAAGGGATGAATGTGTTTTGGGTCTGGACATCATGGAGAAAAACGACTTCATCCTTAACATCAGGCAGAAAATTTTGCGGATTGGCAATGAAGAAATCTTCCTGAGCAGATACAATGAGAAAATCCAACCAATTAAGATTTATGTTGACGAAGACATCCACATTCCGAAAAACTCCGAAACCATCATCATGGCCAGAATGGATATAGAACCTGGGGGTTTGGGCACTGGAATAATTGAAAATGAATACCGCCAAGATGGAATTTTAATTGCCCGATGTCTTGTGAACACAGAACAACTAATTCCTGTCAGGGTTGCCAATACTTCGGAAAATAAAGTCCTCCTGAAGAAAAACGACCAATTGGGATTCTGCAAACCTGTCACTCGAGTTATCAATTGTGAAAACCACATTCAGGTACTGCGAAGAAATACCACTAACACCGATCAGAGAACATTAGACAAAATGATGGAATCCACGGAACATTTAACTATGGAGGAAAAGCAGAAGGCCAAAGAGTTTCTTCATAGCCATCGTAACATTTTCTCGACAGAGACTTCGACGGGACGTACCAGTCTAGTTCAACATCGCATCAACACCGGTGATGCCCGACTAATCCGACAGGCTCCGAGGAGACTACCGTTTGCCAAACAGAGAGAGGTAGCAGACATGATAAACAACATGATGGAGGATGACATAATTGAAGAGACCACAAGCCCATGGTCCTCACCGGTAGTATTGGTAACTAAAAAGGATGGATCAACCCGATTTTGCGTGGACTATCGTCGACTGAATGACGTAACGATGAAGGATAGCTACCCATTACCAAGAATCGATGATACACTAAACACATTATCCGGTTCCAAATGGTTTTCAACGTTGGATCTGAAAAGTGGGTATTGGCAAGTGGAAGTTCATCTTGATGATAGAGGAAAAACAGCATTCTCTACCGGACAAGGGCTGTACCAATTCAAAGTTCTTCCGTTCGGATTATGTAATGCTCCCGCCACCTTTGAGAGACTTATGGAACTAGTATTGAGAGGTTTGACATGGGAAAATTTGTCTAGTCTACTTGGATGACGTCATAGTAATAGAAAGGACATTTGACGAACATCTGAATAATTTGGAAGAAGTATTTTTGAGGTTAGAAAATGCTAACCTGCAACTGAACCCAAAGAAGTGTTATTTATTTCAAAAAAAAGTTAATTTTTTAGGCCATGTCATCTCGGTCGAAGGAATTAAGACCGATCCTGCTAAAATCGAGGCTGTTAGGAGTTGGCCACGTCCTAGGGATAAACATGAAGTAAGAAGTTTTCTGGGGCTATGTACCTACTACAGGAAGTTTGTTCAAGACTTTGGTAAAATTGCCAAGCCACTCCACCGCTTAGCTGAGAACAACGTTCAGTTTGATTGAAGCCCTGATTGCCAACAGTCGTTCACTGAACTGAAGAATAAATTGACAACTGTGCCTATTTTGGCTTACCCACGAGAACAAGGCACTTTCATTTTGGACTGTGATGCATCTCAGCAAGGCATTGGATCAGTTTTATCCCAAGAACAGGATGGCGAAGAGAAAGTAATAGCCTACTTTAGTAAAACTCTAGGCAAAGCCGAAAGGAATTACTGCGTTACAAGAAAGGAGCTTCTATCGATAATCAAAGCCATTGAACATTTCCATACCTTCCTCTATGGCAGACGTTTTCTCGTAAGAACTGATCACAGCGCTTTGCACTGGATAATGAACTTCAAGAAACCCGAGGGTCAGGTTGCGAGTTGGCTAGAGAGACTCCAACAATACGACTTCAAAGTTATTCATCGCAGTGGCAGGAAACACAGACATGCAGGCACATTATCAAGACGTCCATGCTTGGAACAGCATTGCCGATTTTGCCAGAAACTTGAAAACAAAGAAGTCAACTTTTACAATGATGAACATTGCAAGGAAATTCTGCAAGTTACCACCGTAAGAGTCGAGTCTGAAGAATCTGATTTATGGACCACAGAAGATATGAGGAAGAATGAGAAGAAAGACAACAATTTAAAGTTAGTCCTAAGCTGGCTAAAGAATGGAGTTAGACCTGAGTGGCAGGAAGTATCCAAGTTTGGTGCAGTTGCCAAGGGATACTGGGCTCAATGGGATTCCCTAGGTCTACGTGATGGCCTATTGCATCGCAAATGGGAGAGCCCAGATGGAGCAACTGTGGTGTACCAACTGGTCCTGCCGAAGGCACTTACTAAAGATGTGCTCGAGAAACTTCATAGTAGTCGTGCAGGTGGACACTTCGGAATCAAGAGGACCCTTGCTAGAATTCGAGAACGATTCTATTGGGTGAATTGTCGTCGTGATGTAGAAGAATGGTGCAGAAGATGTGACCTATGTTCTTCAAAGAAGGGACCCAAAACTAGAAGTCGAGCGAAAATGGCTCAGTATCTTTCTGGTAAACCATTCGAAAGAGTAGTTGACATTCTTAGGCCGTTTCCTGTTACCGAGCAAGGAAATAAATACTTGATGGTAGCCATGGACTATTTCTCCAAGTGGCCTGAAGTTGTGCCCATTCCAAACCAGGAGGCAAAGATCATTGCAAAGGCCTTCATAGAAAATGTAATAGCCAGACATGGAGTCCCACTACAATTACATTCTGATCAAGGACGAAACTTCGAATCTGCATTATGGAAAGAAATGATGAACATTCTAGGTGTGAAGAAGACTCCCTACATCCACAATCAAATGGTATGGTTGAACGACATTATAAATTCATCAGCCAGTACCTGTCGATGTTCATCTCCAAAAATCAAAAGGATTGGGATGAGTGGGTACCACTATTTCTCCTATCCTATCGAAGTTCCCAGCATGAGTCCACCGGAAATACCCCTTCAATGTTGATTACTGGACGAGAAATGAAACTAACATGCGATCTGCTGCTTGGAATGCCACCCAGAAGTACAGGGGACAAAGTTCTACCAGAATATGTCCAAAAGTTGCGAGGAAGACTGGACCAAGTTCATGAATTCTGCAGACGTCGTCTTCAAATCTCCAGTGATAAAATGAAAAAGAGGTTCGACAGGAAGAGTTCAGGAACTATGTTCGAGCCAGGTGATGCCGTTTGGCTCTACCAACCTCAGAGAAAGAAAGGAAAATGCCCCAAGCTACAGAGAAATTCGACAGGATCCTACGTCATCATAAAGAAGATCAACGACTTGGTATACCGCATCTAGCTCAACCCAAGGAGTAAACCCAAAGTTGTTCACATCGAGAGGTTAGCAGAATACCGAGGCCACGATCCCCCAAATTGGTTCCAGAGAAACAACCAAAATGGTGATGGTGTTATCCGGGACGGAATAACCTAAAGGAAGAGGCAGTGTTACAGACCTGAAATTTGATAAAGACTTCTCGAATTGTTCGAGATCGTTCGATGAATTAGATGGAAAAATCTAGAAGCACTAACTTTTGTTCTGGATCAATCGTCGAACATTCTTATTGTGTTCTATTGATTTCTTAACTTTATTTGTATATAAAAGCAATGCATTTGTGAGATGAAGTTAGTTAGTAAGAAAGTTACCTTGAGTTACCTTGGATACAAGTATTTTGACAGTGACTTGTATTACAGTGTTGTCAAGTGAAGTTTGATTAATAAAGGCGAGTTCATATCAGTGTACACTTATTTTTTTGAACTGTGTGAACTGATATGAAATCAATTGCAAATGTGCGGTGAATTGAAAAAAATCAAAATATTTCTAGGCTAAGGAAGTAATGAAGGAGGTAACATATACTATGGACGTATACAGAGGCTCATCGGTTATAGAAAATACATAAGATACAGATGTATAAAGGGGATTCTACATAACTTAATTATTAGGTACATCTATAAATTCGGGAAAACACTCTCAGAATATCATTGAAATTTAAAAAAGGCTCCAAAATTAGAAACAAGAAAATTCACTGGTGTATTGGAAAAGTTGAGATAAGTTTTTAGATGATTACTGGCCAAGTTTTTGAACAATTCAGACCTTATATGAACTGAATAAATGCCTTTCTCCAACCAAGTGTAAGACCTAATTACCAAGAATCATGCATTCTTGTGAATCCAGAGGCGATGTCTAAGTGAACTT
This sequence comes from Chrysolina haemoptera, assembly GCA_958298965.1. Taxonomy (NCBI): domain Eukaryota; kingdom Metazoa; phylum Arthropoda; class Insecta; order Coleoptera; family Chrysomelidae; genus Chrysolina; species Chrysolina haemoptera. The sequence continues at coordinate 22,231,328 of OY282585.1, read as the reverse complement.
ATTGGGTTTGTCGGGTTCACGTAGAGTTCATATAGCAAATTCACTGCCATGAATAATCAATTATCAGTGTTACGATAAATAATTAAAGTTATACCTCGCCTCTATAGACATAATCTTTTGATATTTATCAATTCGAGTATTCATAAATAAAACTAATATTTTACTATTTCCTGAAAATATTTCTGGCCCATTAGCTTCAGAATTCACCGTCACATGTAGTTATTATAAAATCTGCTATATGTCTACATGTCTGTCTGTTACTCTTTCACGAAAAAACTATTCATCTGATTGAGATGGAATTTTACAGGTACATAGTTTCCATTTCTGGAAAGAATGAAGGAAATATTCCTCAGTTTCAAGAAGGCTGATGCGTCGATTCAATGGTTTTTGATAGCCAAATATAACATTATATTCCTTGCCGTTACTAGATTATGGCTAAACCATTGGTCAAATAGTCTGAAAATATTCAAAATATAAAATTTTCTACGAATAGTTTCCTTTTGATATGTGATTTTTTACATACTTTTGATGGTAATATCGAGTTAATGATATGTTTATAGGAAAATTAAATCATCTATAGGTGCTGTTCTCGAATAAAAAAGTAAGACATTTCTACTTACATACACCTAGCTATATGCTGCGACCGGTATTGAAAATAATTGCCATCATTTTTCAAATGCCTTTTGGGAAAATTGACCATTCACAAATATAAATCGAATACATTTTTGTATGCTGAGGTAACGAAAATGAAATAATTTTCAATCTCAAAATGGTATAATTTCCTCCAGACTTGGTACGTCAATGACTTTGGAGTACTCAGTACTTCAATAAAAATGTAAAATGGAGCAACTATGAAACTGGTAGTTTGCTTACTTGGGACATCGAGACGTCTACTGTTTGAGAATTGACTATCATTTCCATATGTTTTTCCGTCATTTATGGTAGTTTATCAGTAGTTTGTATGATTTTTTCCTTGGTATAGGAAACAGAGCAGCATTGGTTATGTATTTTTAGTCGACCAAAGAGCTGTCCTCGTATTCTATTTACATCATAGTCATATGTCAATTATACATTCATATTATGTAGGTGAATATAGATGCTTATATGACATTCACTATTAATATATCAACTCTGTAGATGTAGAAAGTAGTTTTTGGGTTGGTGATACCGGCTTTCGGTGATATCTTGACCACTAATTCGCTCACTTCTCCGGAAAATTGTAGACAAGTTACCGACCAGCCCATTTCACTTCACTATTTTAGTTGGACAAGAGAAAAAGTACTTGCTACAGAAAATTTTCTGTTGACTCCGCATATATTCTTCAGGAGACCATTGTCTAACTTCAAAAGACCATAATGAAAACATAACAAACATTCGTCTCTGTCTATGTAGAAGGATCCTGCTTTAGACAATTCTTGAAATTTTCCAAGTAGGCCGATAGGCCATTGAGCAACAACTATTTGTCTATTTAGAGCGCAAAGTCATAGATTGCTACTCGACAAAGATCTTTGGAGACCGGCAATGACGCTTTTTCTCAAAATGAACATAATTACAAATACATATCTTTGACAAATAAACGCTCGATACCTCATTCAATATATGCACATAACATTACTTATGACACATCCAAAAGCTATCCTTAATATATAAAATAAAAATTACTCATGCCTAAGAAAAAAGGAACTCCAGCCAAGATCGAGCCTGGGTCAGTTTGATCAAGATCTAGAGTGAGATTACTTTCACGAAATGGTATACATTTCTTAGAAAACGTCAACTTTCCGTTGAGATCTGAAAGCTTCAGGGGCATGTTGAGTGTAAGAGCAGTCACAGACTGAACTCCGCCTTTACTAAAGACACTTTATTATCACTTTGGTAGGCGATTATGAAAAAAATCGTTGATTTCCAAATTAATCAGACTCGGATATATAGGGACTCTCGTTCTTTTCACAAATATGCTTTTATTTTGGAAAAACCTATAAAATGGTGCCCATTTGAAATATCGAGTAAAGGATCATTTTCAGGCTTCTACTGAAATTTCTAAATTTTGCAAATGTGGCATTGGACTGTATTAATTTTTCCACTTCATATTAATCCAGCTTTTCACAATTTTTCTTTTGGAAATTGAAATTAAAATTAATAATTTCGAAATGTTTGGTGTCTTTCGAATACGAATCACTCAACCCTTTAGAGTAAGTGTTAAATACCTTCCAAGGTCACAATAACCCTCACAAAATGAATCTTCTTGGCTGTACCCCCTGCAGGAACTCTGTCATAATGAAAGACGAAAGGTGCTTCTTAAATTCATTTCAAGTAATTTTATTGTGATCGACCCAAATACTCAAGTTCTGGTACAGCGCCTTCGAAGATAAAATAACTGGTACCTAGAATAAAGAATCAGAGAAATCTTCACTTATGGTTCAGAGATATAACTGATGGAAGATCTGAGATTATGAGACGTAAATGTTATTGATGTAAACTATATAGGTACGTGTTCGGTTTTGAGGTTGGATTATCATTACCTAATCCTTCAATGAATTCCTGTTTAATGGCATTTCCATGACGAAAACTGTTTTATCATGTAGTTTGACTATTTATTGGCATAATTATCTGTTAGACAATTCCATTCCTTCAATTCTTAATGTTTGAAATAATTTCAGTTATTCCACTCTCTGTAGTTTCATTGAAACCGAGCTGACTACTTTAGTCTTCCCAACCATTTGCATATATGTGTCAGGCTACATAGCTGTAAAACCACGCAAAGTTTCATAGAAATTCGTGAAGGCACTTCAAAGGAATGTGTATTTTCATCGAAGGTTCTAGCTGATTTGGTTAAAATGATTTCCTACTCAAAAACTATCAAAGAATAGAGGTACATTTTGGTTTTTATTAACGTATTTCCCAAATATGTTTAGTGCGAGCCTGTTATAGCTGAAAGTGAGGAAGATTTGGGGAAAAAAAATAGTACGCGGAAACAATTCAGCCTACAAAGTGATCTAGAAATGGGACAATCGGTATGAAACCCAAAGATATTTGCTTGTTCGAAATGTTTAGTGCGAGCCAGTTATAGCTGAAAGTGAGGAAGATTTGGGGAAGAGAAATAATACCCGGAAACAATTCAGCCTACAAAGGGATCTAGAAATGGGACAATCGGTATGAAACCCAAAGATATTTGCTTGTTCGAAATGTTTAGTGCGAGCCTGTTATAGCTGAAAGTAAGGAAGATTTGGGGAAAAGAAATAATACGCTGAAACAATTCAGCCTACAAAGGGATCTAGAAATGGGACAATCGGTATGAAACCCAAAGATATTTGCTTGTTGGAAATGTTGAGTGCGAGCCTGTTATAGCTGAAAGTGAGGAAGATTTGGGGAAAAGAAATAATAGGCGGAAACAATTCAGCCTACAAAGTGATCTAGAAATGGGACAATCGGTATGAAACCCAAAGATATTTGCTTGTTCGAAATGTTTAGTGCGAGCCTGTTATAGCTGAAACTGAGGAAGATTTGGAGAAAAGAAATAATACGCGGAAACAATTCAGCATACAAAGGGATCTAGAAATGGGACAATCGGTATGAAACCCAAAGATATTTGCTTGTTGGAAATGTTGAGTGCGAGCCTGTTATAGCTGAAAGTGAGGAAGATTTGGGGAAAAGAAATAACACCCGGAAACAATTCAGCCTACAAAGGGATCTAGAAATGGGACAATCGGTATGAAACCCAAAGATATTTGCTTGTTCGAAATGTTTAGTGCGAGCCTGTTATAGCTGAAAGTAAGGAAGATTTGGGGAAAAGAAATAATACGCGGAAACAATTCAGCCTACAAAGGGATCTAGAAATGGGACAATCGGTATGAAACCCAAAGATATTTGCTTGTTGGAAATGTTGAGTGCGAGCCTGTTATAGCTGAAAGTGAGGAAGATTTGGGGAAAAGAAATAATACCCGGAAACAATTCAGCCTACAAAGGGATCTAGAAATGGGACAATCGGTATGAAACCCAAAGATATTTGCTTGTTCAAAATGTTTAGTGCGAGCCTGTTATAGCTGAAAGTAAGGAAGATTTGGGGAAAAGAAATAATACGCGGAAACAATTCAGCCTACAAAGGGATCTAGAAATGGGACAATCGGTATGAAACCCAAAGATATTTGCTTGTTGGAAATGTTGAGTGCGAGCCTGTTATAGCTGAAAGTGAGGAAGATTTGGGGAAAAGAAATAATAGGCGGAAACAATTCAGCCTACAAAGTGATCTAGAAATGGGACAATCGGTATGAAACCCAAAGATATTTGCTTGTTCGAAATGTTTAGTGCGAGCCTGTTATAGCTGAAAGTGAGGAAGATTTGGAGAAAAGAAATAATACGCGGAAACAATTCAGCATACAAAGGGATCTAGAAATGGGACAATCGGTATGAAACCCAAAGATATTTGCTTGTTGGAAATGTTGAGTGCGAGCCTGTTATAGCTGAAAGTGAGGAAGATTTGGGGAAAAGAAATAATACCCGGAAACAATTCAGCCTACAAAGGGATCTAGAAATGGGACAATCGGTATGAAACCCAAAGATATTTGCTTGTTCGAAATGTTTAGTGCGAGCCTGTTATAGCTGAAAGTAAGGAAGATTTGGGGAAAAGAAATAATACGCGGAAACAATTCAGCCTACAAAGGGATCTAGAAATGGGACAATCGGTATGAAACCCAAAGATATTTGCTTGTTGAAAATGTTGAGTGCGAGCCTGTTATAGCTGAAATTGAGGAAGATTTGGGGAAAAGAAATAATAGGCGGAAACCATTCAGCCTACAAAGGATCTAGAAATATAACAATCGGTATGAAACCCAAAGATATTTGCTTGTTCGAAATTATGAAAAATGCCATGACAAGTATTCAGTCAAAGACGCTTATAGCCTCCTTAAACCAGTTGAGTCCTGTAATATTATTTCTAAAACATGACAATGTGCACACACAAGGTGAATTTTAGGAGAAAGAATTTTAAAAATCGAAAAATCTTGATGTATTTCTGGTTGAAAAAACTCCACATCAAATGGTTAGCTCTGTGCAATAATTGTATGCCGTGAGTATAAGAAAATATTTCGTATGATGATTTGTTTATGTGTTGAATCAAAAATACGCTGACACTGATATTTTCAAAGTTTCAGTTATTCGGCTCTCCAAGCGAATTCTATCGATTGCTGCAAGTTACGTCACTGACAAATGCGACTCTGGCATTGTCCGCAGTTCCGCTGACGAGGCTTTTTTCTCAACGCCCGGTAAAATAACTATCGGAGAGGCAGTCTGACATTACATTTTATATGATACAGTTGTTATTATAATTTTCACTTCGAATTTGTAAAATAAATGTTTTAACCTGGTTTCCAAATTCTTGCATTCGTAACTGGCGCAGTCGGTAGGATCTGGATTTATCGAAAATTCACTTCTGCAGTGTCTACTGTTAATTCAGATTTGCGAACCACCATCCATCGAGGATCAAGCGGTTCATACTTAAGAAGAGGAGCAAGAAGCAGACCAGGAGGCCACAACTTCAACCAGAATGGTATTGGTTATTTTATTGTGACATATTTTCGTTCATTGTCAGACTCCTCTGAATCCACAGAGTTCCTTTCCTGAAAATATTTCACTCACAAATTAATTGAACACATATAACATATATATACATAATTATATATAAATATATATTAGCATAGAATATAATTTACTAGAGTTCGTAAATAAATTCAAAATGCCCCCAGTGCAAATTCCAATTATTAGTTCCGACTTATTGAAAACCATCCCGGAATACGATGGTAACCCAACCAGCTTGTCTAGGTTTATCAAAACAATTTCACAAATCGTTGATACTTATTACAATGAAGTTGAACCTAATTGTCCACAAAATATCTTGATAATGAATTCAATATTTTCAAAATTGAAAGGCCCAGCACAAGAAACAGTTAATATTTATAATGCATCTAATTGGGTGAAAATAAGAGCTACCCTACTTCAAAATTTTGGTGATCAAAGAGATCTCAATACATTAATACAGAATCTAATGGCATTGAGACAAGGACAAGAAACCCCACATCAATTCTATTCTAATTGCATTCACATGTTGAATACAATTTGTAATTATATTGTCTTACACATCCTTACAGAAATCGAAAGGGTGAGTCACAGAAATCTATTTACTGATCAAACTTTAAGAGTATTTTTCACTGGTTTGAGGGACCCACTCAGTGCTAGAGTTAGAGCCCGAAACCCTGTAACTCTACCACAAGCCTTGACCATAATGAATGATGAAATCAATATATAAAATCTGCAGAACCCCAGAAATATCTCTGTCAAATTTCAAAATAACCATAACAACCGCCCAAATTTAATACAACGGCCAGCACATCAAAATTATCCGAAACCTATTCAGTTCAACCCAAATTTCAATCCCAATTTTAACCGACACTTCGGTCGAAACGTCCCCCAACTTTCAAATTTTCCCAGTGCACCTATACCGATACAACCAACCACCCGTCCACCTCAAAGATTCCCAACAAACACACAGGTATTTGGTCGCTAGCAAAATGTCTGGAAAAACCCACCAAATAGACAGCCGAATAATCAACAAACGCCAATGAGCGGAATTTCTTACGGTTCACTAAAACAACAACAACCACGTCATAATCATTTCCAAAATAATGGTCAAACACGAAATTTCACTTCCCAAGAATTATTCAATGCCGAACAGAATTCATATCCCGAAATCGAATACCCTGAAGACAACCCCGACTCTTACGATAACTCAGAAGAAGGCGCTGTAGGTAATGATTTAGGAAATTTATTTGAAGAGCAAAACGACCATGAAAATTTTACCCAAATCACAGAATTCCAAGATCAAACATAGTATGCGAGTCACACAACATTAATGAAAGAATATTGCCTTTTATCGAAATAAAATATCCACCAATGAAACTTTTGGTCGTTACAGGTTCGACTAAATCATTTCTGGACCCAAATTTAGCCGAAAAATATTTTAGTTCATTCATATGAAAGAACCTTTCACTGTATCTACTTGTTTTAATTCATCCCAGCATAAATTTGCCATAAATATCCCCGCTTTCGAAGAATTCAAAACAGATAAAGAATGTCTTTGACATATTAATAGGCGTTGATAACCTATAGTTATTGAAATCCAATTTAGATCTCGTCAATAACGTAGTCAACACGCCAAATTCAATGATTGATATCCAATATTTTCAGTCTAACCCTATTGTTTTATTTGAAAAAATGATTCCGAAACAAAGCCTAATTTCAGCAGAAATTCCAGTTGATTATAAAGACGGTGATGTAATCATACCAAGTCAAGAAATACTATCTTGCAAAATTGCAGAAACGGTGACAAAGGTCAAAAACAGTCTAGCCACGGTGGAGATTTATAATCCCACAAATGATAATATCAAACTCGTAATGCTATACCCGGTTAAAGTTACACCATTACGATGCAACGAAACTCATTTCCACGTATAACCGAAAACGATTTCAATGAACATTTCGAAGTATTTTTCACAGAAAATTTACAGGAAGTTGATCGATCTAATATCACTCAATTAATTAGAGCTGATCACATGAATAATGAGGAAAGAGAAATTATTTTAAAATTGTGCAGGAATTATTCGGATATTTTTTATATAGAGGGTGAACCACTTACGTCTACAACTGGAGTGAAACATGAAATTAAATTAAAGGATGAGACGCCGGTGTACACTGAATCATACCGTTACCCGTTCATTCACCAACAAGAGGTGACCTCACAGATAAATAAAATGCTGGAACAAAATATAATACGCCCCAGCAAATCCCCATGGTCGTCGCCTATTTGGATTGTGCCAAAGAAGGTTGACGCTTCGGGCAAAAGAAAATGGAGAATAGTGATCGACTATCGTAAACCGAATGAAAAGACAGTAGAGGATAGGTATCCTATCCCTAATATCACAGATGTCCTAGACAAAATTGGACGCTGCCAATACTTTACGACTCTGGACCTAGCGTCTGGATTTTATCAAATTCAGATGAACCCAGCAGACATTGAAAAAACAGCCTTCAATGTTGAAGGAGGGCACTACGAATTTCTTCGTATGCCGATGGGTCGGAAAAGGGCCCCCTCCACATTCCAGAGATGCCTTGATAATATACTGAAAGAGTATATTAACAAAATATGTCTTATATATCTTGATGACATTTTGATCTATTCGACGTCATTACAAGAACATATCGACAGTTTGAGTAAGGTTTTCCAAAAATTAAGGGAGGCCAATTTCAAAATTCAAATGGATAAGTCTGAATTTCTGAAGCACGAAACAGCGTACCTAGGCCATGTAATAACAACGAACGGTGTCAAACCAAACCCCGACAAGATCAGGGCTATCCAAAATTTCCCTATTCCCAAGACTACTAAACAAATCAAAGGGTTCCTAGGCCTCTTGGGTTACTACAGGCGCTTCATAAAGGACTTCGCCAAGCTCACCAAACCGTTAACTCTTTGCTTAAAGAAGGGTGCCAAAATTATTCACGACCCTACTTTTATTAATTGTTTCGAACATTGCAAAACACTCCTGATTAATGAACCTATTTTGATATATCCCGATTTTGAAAAACCCTTCGTTCTCACCACCGATGCAAGTAATTTTGCCCTTGGAGCTGTCCTTTCGCAGGGTCCTATTGGATCAGACAGGCCAGTGGCGTTCGCATCACGAACTCTGAATGACTCAGAGCAAAATTACTTGACAATAGAGAAAGAGCTATTGTCGATCGTTTGGGCCACCTGGTATTTTAGGCCCTATCTCTTTGGGCGCAAGTTCAAAATATTAACAGACAATAAACCCCTTCAGTGGATCATGTCCTTGAAGGAGCCAAACTACCGTCTGGTTAGATGGAGGCTCAGACTCGAGGAGTTTGACTACGAAATTATATATAAACGTGGTAAATTGAATACCAACACGGATGCTCCATCAAGAGTTGAAATTCACGCGAACGAAACTGAGAAAACTATCGATAGAGAACTCCAACCCTCTGTTGACCCTTGTAGTAGAAACGAAAATTACATTCTCAGAGACGAAGAAACAGAGTCAATTGTCGGACAAATTGATGAACACCTGACTTACTAGAGCTAGACGATACCAATACCGTCCATACTAGTAAAGAAAACCCCGTCCTGACTATACCTATTTCGGAAAACCCGCTAAACAACTACGAGAACCAAGTCCAAATTGTAACTGTATTCCATTCCCCAGCCTTACCAAAACTTGTACAAATATTCTTCACAAGAAGAAAAATTATTGCCCAGATATCTTCAGACAATTTAGAACAAAATATTATCACGTTTATCGAGGAATATTTAGACCCGAAATTCCGATAAGCCCTGTATTCAGAAAACGATAGTATCATGCCTAAATTCTGCGAAATAATACAAAGAACATTCAAAACTTCTTCATATAAATTTATCCAATGTACAAAAATTTTAGAAGACGTAACCAACAGTGACGAACAAAAACAGATTTTGAAAAGATACCACGAAGGAAAAACGAACCACCGAGGTATTGTAGAAACAGAAAGACGTATCAGGGACACCTACTTCTGGCCCAAATTAGGAATCGATCTCAGATCGTATATAAATAATTGTGAAATATGTCACACAAATAAATATGATAGAAATTACACCGACCACAAAGAAACCATTTGAAATCATCCATATCGATATCTATCAGATAAAAAATCAAAGGTTTTTAACCATAGTGGATGCTTTTTCGAAGTACGCTCAGGCTTACGCCCTTACCCATAGAAGCGGTATCGAAATAGCAAACAAACTGATTATATTTTTCAGTCACCACGGCATTCCTGAAATGATAGTTTCGGATAGTGGCTCGGAATTCAAAAATTAAATTATACAGGAACTGGCAAAACTTCACAAAATTAAAATACATTTCGGAACGCCCGACCATCATGAATCCAATTCGATAGTCGAACGATTTCACTCGACCAATGCCGAACACATCCGGTTGCTGCAAGGCACTCATAAAGAAAATGACATAACCAATGCTATTTTAGGTTATAATAACTCCATCCACTCAGCCACAAAAATGAGACCTGTTGATATTACTACAGGTCACATTTCAAACTCCGATCCTTTCAATATCGATTTAGAGTATCGAGTTCAAAGCGCATATGTAACAAATCATAAAGAAAAAACCAAAGAAATGTATAAGATTCTAAATGAAAGACTTACAAAACAAAAAGAGAAAAACATTGGAAATCTAAATAAAACTCGCGAAGAACCATTAGACTATCAAAGTGGTGATATTGCCTATAAGAGAACAACTCCGCGTAATAAAATTCTTCCCAAATTCAAAATCGTTAGAATAAGATCTGATGAAAACACCAAAATTAATACAGCAGACGGTAAAAAGATTCATAAGTCAAACTTAAAACGTCCCTTGTTTCAGATCCTTTCTGTCGATGACACTCAGCCAGGAAGTTCAAGTAATACCCTTTGACAAAAACCCAGGTATATTACCCTTCAAACTAGGAACTGCGAGGGTTAGGGAGAAATCTCACACTTTCATTCACTATTTTGACCTGAAACCTATATCCGACGAAATACTAAAACTATCCGACCAACACTCACTTCTTTCTGACGCTGTCAATCGCGGACTACCTGACCCATATTTCAAGGAACTATCGGCAATAAATCAATCAATAATTATTCAATTGTTGAAAAGTATAATTCAATAACTCCCAATGGAAGAATAAAAAGAGGGTTGATTAATGGTTTAGGCAGTATTATAAAAAGTATTTCGGGAAACTTAGATTCGACAGATGCTGAAAGATATGAACAAGCCATTTCAGAACTACAAATAAATCAGAAAAATGTTATTGTAAAAATTAATGATCAAATTTCCCTATCCAAACACATTATAGGAACTTTTAATGAGAACAAAAAGTATTTTACCCCTTCACCACACAAGTAATTTAATTCCTAGATGCGCATTTCGATAACAAAGTTACCTTAATCAGTAGGATTACTAAAACTAATGAAACAATTAAATTACTCAAACGAAACGAAGATATCGTGACAGACAATAAATAAGATATCTTCTAATCTATCCACGTTTGTATATAACTTTACTCATATACTAGAGACAAAATTTGCTTTTGATCAAATTAGCTCATCATTACTCATTATATCCCAGTTACTTGTAGATCTGGAGAATGCCATTACATTCTCGAAAATTAACCTAGCTCACCCAAGCATAATAAATATCAACGAGTTAGAAATTGTAGTGTATTTGGTAGGCTAGTGTATAATTCACCATCACTGCCAGTGTATGAACATATTTTTATCGTACCATTTCTTGAGGTACTTTTTATACTGCAAGTGTCCAGGCATTCCTATGTTGAATATTTTTCATGTCACTCTCGATACCGTGCATTCCAATACAGAGTTATCAGAACATCAATTGTTTTATTTCAATTCAATTTCATTTGCAAAGGACATTACAATTGGCGACGACGAATAAAGTATCCACGCGATTAGCAGTGCAAGTTTCTGTTAAGACATAAGTGTATTGTAAACGACAAATATGTCCGAATTAGCAATTGGACATTTACGCGAGTTTTCGTTGAAAAATTCTGAATGGACAATTTTCAAAGCCCGCTTAGAAAACTATTTTGCAGCGAATGATATAAAAATAGCAACCCATACGAACAAAATGCGTGCTATTTTGCTTAATGTCATGAAACCCGAAGAAAAGTCCTACACTGACTTGGTTGCTTTGTTTGATGAACATTTTCAGAACAAAACCCAACCACTCGCTGACCGAATGCAATTTTATTCGGCTTGGCGAGAACCAGACGAATCGCCTAGTGACTGGGCTGCCAGGATCAGAGGATTAGCGGTGAGCTGTAGCTTTGGAAGTGAATTGGAGGTATGTCTAAGGGACAGATTTATATTTGGATTTGGAAAAGGAAGCGTGCTGGACCGTCTGATGGAGGAGAAGATTGATGTTAAATTTAAAAAAGTTGTGGAAATCGCTGCTGCAAAGGTGGCTGCCAAAGACATGCAGGAGGTTTCTGTCAAAACAGAACCAGTCAATCATTTTAGGAGTGGAAGACGTGATCGGAGTAGTAGCCTGAGTAGAGATGCTATACAAGGTGCAGGAACGAGTTATGGAGGAAAACAGCGATGTGACGTTTGTGGACGCACAAACCACTCAAAAGATAAGTGCTTTTTCAAAAATGCCATTTGTTTACATTGTAATAAACCGGGCCATTTGGCTTCAGTATGTTATAGCAAAAATAATTCAAAACAGAAAAATAGTCTTGAACACAAAAAAAATTTACGATATAATTTTATTGACGAAAGTTGCGACAATAATGCAAACAACGAATATAAAAATAATAATGATGACATTTCTCTATATTATAATGATTCGCAAATATTATGCTCACCTGATAATGACGTTGATATCGATAATGATCGTACTAATGAAAACTTGTTCTTCAACCTAGAATCGTATGTGGTTCAAGTATTTTTGGAAGAAATTCCTGTCAATTTCCAAGTTGATACAGGCAGTGCAATATCCTGTTTTTCGTATAATTTTTATATTGATAATTTTAAGGGTTTGACTTTGGAAAAAACGGATAGATTTTTTGTCTTCTATAACGGAGATCAAATTAAACCAGATGGTTTCTTGGATTTGAAAATTAAATTTCAAAATAAGGAAACTATCTTGAAGTTTTTCGTGGTTAGGCACGGAGGACCTCCTATATTGGGAAGAGATTTCTTATCAGCATTTAATATTGGACTAGCACTTAATTTTTGTGAAAACAATTTAGAATCTCTTGTGAACCAGTATCCGGAAGTTTTCGAGGAAGGATTAGGTAAATTTAATAAGGGGGTGGAAAAAATTTACTTGAAGGATAATGTTACACCAAAATTTATCAGGGCTAGACCTGTACCTTTCGCAATTAAGGAACAAGTTGAGGCAGAAATTAAACGTTTACTTTTTTTAGGTGTGATATCCCCTGTTGAACATAGCTGCTGGGCTACCCCAATTGTGCCCGTTTTCAAAAAGAATGGTCAAATTCGAATCTGCTCAGACTTCAAGGTGACCCTGAATCCCCATATTTTAGTGGACCAGCATCCATTGCCAAGAATAGATGAGCTGTTTTGCAAGCTTCAAGGAGGGGGAGAATACAGTAAGCTAGATCTGTCACAAGCTTTTCAACAAATTGAGGTGGATGAACAGAGTAAGGAACTTTTAACGATTTCTACGCATTTGGGGCTATTCAGGTATAACAGACTTACTTTTGGGGTTGCGTGTGCACCAGCAAAATTTCAAAAAATTATGGATAATTTATTTAGTTCATCTGAAGGGGTTGCGGTCTTTCAAGATGACATTTTAGTAACCGGAAAAAATAAATCTGAACACTTAAATAATTTAAAGGTGGTTTTGGATATTTTGAAGCAATCTGGTTTGAAGGTAAATTATGAAAAATGTCAGTTTTTTCAAAAAAAATTGAGTATTTAGGTTTTGTTATCGATCAAGAAGGTTTGCATCCTTCTAATGAGAAAACAAGGGCCATTGATGAAACTCCTAGACCAGAGAATGTGAAACAATTACAAAGTTTCCTAGGAGGAATAAATTATTATGGTCGGTTTTTACGTAATATGTCGACATATTTGAGCCCTTTGTACAATTTGTTAAAGGCTAATACTGAGTGGAATTGGACCAATCAGTGTGAAGAAGCCTTTAAATATGTCAAAAACTCTTTGAAATCGGCAAATGTTCTAGTTCATTACAACCCAAAGTTGGAGCTTAGGCTCACCACAGATGCAAGTTCCGTGGGCATTGGTGCCATATTGAGTCATAAATTTCCTAATGGGGATGAAAGGCCCATAGCGTTTGCTTCGAGAACGCTTTCGATCTCAGAACAAAAATATTCCCAAATCGAAAAGGAAGCTTTGTCGATTATTTATGGAGTTCTGAAATTCAACCAATATTTATATGCAAATAAGTTCCAGCTCATCACGGATCATAAGCCATTAGTGACCATTTTTGGGGAAAACAAGTCTATTCCTCAATTTTCAGCAAATCGATTGAGGCGTTGGGCTTTAATTTTGTCTGGTTATAATTATAAAATAGAATATGTCACTAGTAATAAAAATAGGGCTGATTGGTTGTCACGTTTGCCCTCAAAGGATAATAAAGATTTTTTAGGTGACGATGCTAGCTGTATTAATTACTTTTATTTCTTCTCTAGCAGTTCTGCAATTAAATTGAATTTTGAACAAATGAAGGAGGCAACAAAAAGTGATGCCTTGTTAAATAAGGTTAAAGGTTTTATTGAAAATGGCTGGCCAAGAAAATGTAAAAATGCTCATCTTCAACCCTATTTTGTGAAAAGATATGATTTATTTGTGATGGACGATTGCATATTTTGGAATCATAGGTTAGTAATACCATCTTGTATGCGACAGTTTGTTATGAATGAGTTACATAGTAGTCACATGGGTGTTGTACGAATGAAAAGATTAGCTCGTGGTTACTTTTGGTGCCCTGGGTTGGATAAAGAACTAGAAAAAATTGTCAAAGAATGTGAAGCGTGTATTTTTCATGCGAACACTTCTCCTAAGGCTAAAATTTCTCCTTGGCCCATACCAGAGGGTCCATGGGAGAGAGTTCATGTTGACTTTGGTCAGTTAGATAATAAATATTTTTTAGTTGTAATAGATGCTTTCACTAAATGGCTTGAAGTTTTCGAAATGCCCAATATTAGTGCTAATTTGACAATTAGAGCTTTGAGGAGGCTTTTTTGCACATTGGGTTTGCCCAAGATTGTAGTATCTGACAATGGACCATCTTTTGTATCAGAAGATTTCGAAAGATTTTTGGAACTCAATAATATTAAACACTTAACTAGCCCACCGTATTCTCCCTCCTCAAATGGCGCTGCAGAAAATGGCGTTAAAATCTTTAAATCTGGTGTTAAAAAAACGATGTTCAATGGTCCCAGCAAAGATTTAAACCTGGCGTTATGTAGATTCTTGTTTGACTATAGAAACACGCCCCATTCTACTACAGGGGTCAGCCCAGCAGAATTAATGTTCGGTCGTTGTTTAAGAACGCGATTTTCCACTCTATTGCCCACGACTTCATCAGAAAAGAACTCACAACAAATACCTAATGTTCACAAAAGAATGGAAAGTCAGCAACAGAAACAAATAGATTATGGTGGTGGTAGGAAAAATGTACATTTTAAGTTAAATGAAATTGTTCTTGTAAAAAATTACAAATTACCAAATAAGCCAAGTTTTGTTAGGGGAAAGATAGTTGAAATTATTGGTAACTGTACGTATTTAGTAGAAATATCTGAATTAGGAAAAACGTGGAAGAGGCACGTAAATCAGCTAAAAAAATATAGAGTTCCCGAAGTAAAGTCACACATTCCCATTGAAACTGATGTAAAAATGGATAGTGTTCACGATGATTCTAGTTCAGATACTGATGAAAACATTGATGAAACAATTCCCTCTGCCATTGTTACTAGTTCTTTTGACAAAAGTACAAGCTTTAACGAACCGGAAGAAATTGTTTCCAGCAGGCCAAAACGAAATGTAAGGCCTGTTGAGAGATGGGCTTATAACTAGTGTAACTTTAAGAGGGTACAAGCTTCTATGTGAATTTAATATATGTCTATTAGGTATGACTCATCATTGTAATATAGTGTAATATTTTTTTTTAAGGGGAAGGATGTTGTAGTGTATTTGGTAGGCATGACTGCCAGTGTATGAACATATTTTTATCGTACCATTTCTTGAGGTACTTTTTATACTGCAAGTGTCCAGGCATTCCTATGTTGAATATTTTTCATGTCACTCTCGATACCGTGCATTCCAATACAGAGTTATCAGAACATCAATTGTTTTATTTCAATTCAATTTCATTTGCAAAGGACATTACAGAAATTATAGTCAAAATTCTAAAACGACAATACCTTCCTGAAAATTTAGTATTTGGCACTGAATCTAATAACATCCATAAATACTATGATATTTTGGACGTGGGCACCTACCAGAAAGAAAGCAAAATTGTTTTCGTAATAAAGTTTCCGTTAGTATTTCCAAATCTGTAACGGTCTGCTTTCGGTACAGCCTGTATAAACCGTGGCTATCGAGCGCCGAATTAAAAATGAATCGACAAATCGCGCCCGGTCAATAGGCAACCAAAAATCCCCAGTAAGAAATTTGACTCGATGGTAAAATCGGACAGTCAGGCCCGTGAGAGCGAACAGTGATCACCTTTCACCTCAAGTGCCACTGCCATTTTAGTGGGATGCCTAATAAAAACTAAAGTAACGCATTTTACTAATCATCCGGATCATTTTGATCCCGAATCCGTAGTTACAGGCAAAAAGGGACAATTCCCCGGCTATGCCAAGTTAGTCGTACAAGTTTTCTGCACACTTCCATTTTTGAGGGAACAGTTGTGAATTTCCATTTCAAATTCGTATACGAGATTAAATCCTCGCCTTTGACGAATACATACAAAAAGCCGAGCAGTGCTGTAAGGCTCGTCACGTCCCTAGTGACTGCCGTGGAACAGGTCTGACCCGTCTTGTTACAGGCTATGATGTAACACCTGTATGTCTGCTGATGGTAACCGGTAACTATACCCCCCACGGGAGTCTGAGTGAGTACCCACTTCGTTTCTGAGTTCGTGCTGGTATTGATGAAAATAAAGAAGATTCCATGTGTTTTATTCATCTTATTGGTTGTTTTGTGTAATGGTTTATTTATATAATATTGATATAATTATTGTCTAACCTATATATAGGATTGCCTCAACTATTTTGTGAAGCGATCCGCAGCTGCGGATTGAACATTTTCGGCCGAAGGTATTATCAATCCTTTACATATAAAATTCATTATTATTATAGTCTGTTGGTCACCATCTCAACAAATTGTCATATCGCATAACCTCCTCCAGGTATGCAAAACAATACCCTAAAAGCAACCCCGGTCTGCCCTATCAACCCGAGGCACTGATACCATAATAATTGTGTTTTTATAATATTTATACATATTTATCATAGAGGTGGTTTCGTAACAGTTCATGTACTGATATGTTGTTGATTGGTTTATTGCTTATTGTTGATTGGTCCGTGTTATAGTTTTTTGTAGTTCGATACCTTATACTTACCTACCCGTAAAGTTACGTAATTTATTCGTTTATATATATTCTCCTGGTTATTATACATTTTTATTGTACTATTCATCTTGTTTGATTCCTCTTCCGTTCGGTAGTTAGTGTTGTTTCTAGCTATCGGCTGGCGCTCTCAGGGCTTACGTAATTATTTGTAAACAAAAAAAATATATATAACTTCACTGTCAAGCCAAGCCCGAGTACCTGAACCCACTCCCTGATATAAATTTTTTTCGTTTGTTATAACGTCACAAATCAATATACACATTACCATCTATACTCTATCCCAACCTCTGAACAAACTACCCTTATTCCACCGGCACCCTATCTGACTATGAATGAGGTGTACTTTCAATATTCTACTACACCATGTATGGACGTCCATGGGACCTACTATTGTCAATACAACGACCTTCTCCTTGGGGAGACCAAGATGGATTGTGTATTCCAAATACTGAATATTGGCACCACCCCTTAAGGATGCCGACGGATGCCAATACAAATCGATGTTGATATAATCGAATAAGTCGATGAAGCCCATTATATAGGGATCTTCAAGAATCCAACCCGCGTTCAAACAACTTGCCGAACTACAGATATAGCAACTCTAATACGGGTCTACCTAATAGCTGTTCCTCCAGGATGCCTGTTCAGAATACCAACGGACACTTACCGCAACGAAGCTACTGAAACACATCAACAGCCCCTACTGCTACCAGATTTGGCAATACCAAAGTTTGTCGAAATTGAGCCGATGCCACCAATAAAAATCCAGGACATCCTCCTGGATAAACTGCATGAACTTCGAGAAGAGGCACGCCGAATTACACCCCTGCAGGCTGTAAATACATCTATGGTACATGGCTGGACAATCCCCCTGTATGTTATCGTCGTATTGTTCATATGTGTGTTCATAACATTCAAATATAAACACTCAATATGGAACAAGAAATCTTCACCGCAACCCGAACCATCAACTACTGCCATGCCAATGGAAAGAAAAACGATTTTTAGAAAATAGTTTTTCATCTTCGAGGGGAGGAGTTACGTCACTGACAAATGTGTTACGGAACGATTTCATCTCTGTAAGATGATGCCGCAAATTCAATAAGATTCGAACAATTTGTATACCGACCTTCGAAACGCTCGAATACAACTTTAAATTCTGGTATGTGACTGCTCGAGTACTAGACAAATTGCCATTTCTAAACCATTATTATCGCCATGAGGAACTCATCTTACGACAGGTAAACAGATGATGTACCCAAATGCAGACTCTCGATGAGAGTTCTGTTGTCTTACAGGCTTGTTTCGATTAGAATCACTAGGGGTTATGTACATAGTTCCGCAGACAGTGGCCTTTCATTTCTTGTGTTTGAGAACTGGTAGTGGGCTTGGAGTGCACTTTGATTATGGAGAATTCTATGAAGGATTATGTGATCTGGTGGCTTTCATACCAGTCTCGGCCTGCACCTAACGTCCCTTATAGTTAGACCCCAAGGCATGAGTGGCCTGCGGAAGTTCTCAATTATACCTGGAAGGACGGGCACTGACATGGGTGATATATCAAAACAGCTGATAATACTAACCACTTGCTGAAATCCGATTGTAAGATGGTGCATAAGCCCTAATGTTCGAGCCTGATTGTTGATTTGTCTAATCTAACCCTTCTAGTAACCCATATTTCTAAATGTCAACAAGGTTAAATGGAATTCTTCTTCTTGTCCTGTGTCGGACCGATCGACAGAAGGTGCGTTCGGTCGTTACAAATCTGCTTGCTTGTTCTCCTCTGACGACTCCGTGTAGTCTGCTCTGCGTTGTTCATGGGCCGTGAGAACTAGGAAAACTCTGTGATCTGTTTCGTATTTTCCATTGACGTGAGAGCGAGAACAGATCGGATTGATCTAGTGTCAACTATCACTTCCTAACTATGTCTATTATAGCCCAATATTACAACAAAACCGAAAAACCGGTCGTGATAAGTAACAGTTCCCAACTATCATTCGTGATGGTCTATGACTGATTAGTTCCGTGATTATGGGCTACGAAACACGATCTACTCCGAACGCACACTGCGTCGATAGGTGACCTCGGTAGTGTCGCAACCGTGTACATCTGAAACTATGGTTATTGGTCACAAGCGTTTTAGTCATGGTCTATGATTTAATTGAATTTGGGACTGGTAGAATTTCTGTTAGGTGGAATCCAGTTAGTTGGGACATTATTATCATCAGCGTGTAGTTTTATCGTTGGGAGAAACTATTGAATTGTTCGGAAGTATTCGTGAGTCGTCGGAAAACCACTCATTTGCATTGAGTGTTGTTGTGGTTTGGCAACGGACGCTATGAGCGAGTTGACAATGTCTGACGCAGGCGCATGATGCCTCCTTCTTGGTGATGTACTTCCGCCGAGCTGAATAATGGCTTCTTTGCGGTTTAATTCAATTTGCGAGTTAATGCAAATTGTGGCCCTATTTTTGGTGATGTATAGGGGTGAAAATCAGTTCCCGAAGACTTGTAGGAATTCATTGTTTCCGGTTGATGACAGAGGAGGGGGGTACAAGAAAAAAAAGGAGGTCCTAGAGATCCGACCTGGCAGTCTTGATGATACGTGAGTTCCAATCGGCCATATTGTTCATTTTGAGATTATAGTTTCTTCTCTCTCCACTAGGAAAGGTGGGATTATTGGAAGAATTATTGCCGTTGGTACTGAGTTTGAATTCGTTCAAAACCCGTTGAGGGGATTATCACTCACGTCGACTATTCTCTTCAAGTCCATCCAACATCAACAGGTAGGCAAATCCCTCGTGCTGGCACATCTCAGTTTCACCCCGATCTGGCGGCATATGTTTATAGAGAACTTTCTTTGTAGGACTTCTTTTTGGAGGGGCTATTGTCCGGAGAGGATATTCCAACAGGACTTCTTTTTGGAGGGGCTATTGTCCGGAGAGGATATTTTAGGGATATGACTTTTAGTACAAGACTTTGAGGCAAGGACTCTTTCGGCGAAGGTGTGCCCCAGGGTCATATGACAGAGTAGTGGAAACAACTCCCTTGAAAAAAACTAACACAGCCATTGAAGGGGCATCCCGAGAATACTCTATAGACTCCTGTTTCCCTACGGGTCGTACTGGACGTCACTGCCAAGTATAGTATATGCATAGGGTGGAACAAGCAACTATTCATATCATTTTTTTGTTCTATTAACCTATTTTACTGCCCATATACCTCAGCTCTTCAAGCACCTGTATTTCGAGCCCTCAGGCACTTAGTTTGAGCTCTTCAAGCACCTGTATTTCGAGCCCTGAGGCATAAATTTTTAGCCCTTCAGGCTTCGCTTCTCGAATAACACACTCTAAGACTTTTGAGTGCACCAACCCTCTTTTTGTGAACTGCGGTGATCACCTCGGTAGGGTATAATTCATTGATAAATATTTTAGATAATATTGCAGGTGGTAATTATCACCTGATTATTTATGTATTGGTAAACAGAGGTACTGGCATTTCATTAATTTTATAGTGGTGTCTTTCAAACCTAACGGAGGTCAACCTGGTGTTTTCTCCTTTAAAGGGAGTAATTAAAATATATTTTTTGTGAACAAGCCACTTTTCATTTAGTGACCAACCTTACCCACCCCACCGCCCACTGAGCTAGCCAAGTGTCTGGCCTTAATAGGTTAGGTAAGGCACTATAAATCTTTTGTTAAATCACCAAAGATCCCTTTCAACACCTTTCCTTCTCAAAGAATTGATCAGCTAACAAATGCGACTCTGGCATTGTCCGCAGTTCCGCTGACGAGGCTTTCTTCTCAACGCCCGGTAAAAGAACTATCGGAGAGGCAGTCTGACATTACATTTTATATGATACAGTTGTTATTATAATTTTCACTTCGAATTTGTAAAATAATTGTTTTAACCTGGTTTCCAAATTCTTGCATTCGTAACTTGCATAATTTCTTGAATACTTATGTGAAAATTTTCCTGTGAACATATAATACGTTTTAATTTGACTTTTATCAATAACCAAGCTCTTGTTCACGACCTATAAGAAAATGCAGCTCTGGTAAACTTCTGGGTGAAGATGGATGAATTCCAGAGTTCAACTTATCATTTCGCTATTGTGATTCACCGTTCACCCCTTGCTGAAGTAAATCTACAGCATTATGCAACACATCGCCACTTAGCTTGCATAGTGTGTTTTTTCAAATCCGATTTTTTTTCCGTAATGCTTATTTTCCAGATATCTACCTCATATTGAATTATGGGGTTTGCTTACTGGGGAGTAGCTTTTTTTTATGTCGACTACTCGTCCGTTAGTAAATTGGTAAACTCAACGGAGAATCGATCGTCTTCAATGACTTTCCGTCGATCGGATAAATGAAAATAATTAGCAATAATTCATTCGTGTGCCAAGAACTTCTTCCACTTATATTATGTAAAAATCACTCGATCGTCCTTATTTTCGACAATTTCAATAATACATGGGGTGGGATTAAAATTATTTGAAAATTCAAAATAACAAATTTATTTTTAACTTTATTTAAATGGAATATTTTTTCACTCAATACTACTTCTGATTTTTCTTCGCAAAAATATTCGCTTAACAAGTCAAATTTAGACTGGGTGTAACTCATTTTTACGAGAGAATGCCTGCTTAAAATTGTACTCCATGTACATATTTTTGTCAATAGTAGTGGTGACATGGTTCGAGGACAATGATGTCACTGAAATCCAAGAAATTCTGGAAACGTGTTCGTATTGACCTTAAACCCATCTCGGATTTCTTCAACTCGTACAGGAAACAAATGAATTTTAACAACTAGACAATCACCTGTTCAACTATATTCGACACCTATGAAAATTATGAAAATTATGTAAATTGCAGGGCAATGTAGTAGATTTTTACAAATAACCACAGGTTTTAAAATTGTATTTTTCCGTTAACCAGCTGTCGTCCCCCTTACGAACGGTAGCCCTCAAAAGTCGAAACTTGTGTGAGCCAAGGATTAACGAGGTCTTACCTTTTAACGTGCGATTCCTATCACTTTCTCCGGCCATCAGATAGAAATCTGTACTCACTAGGATTGGAACCTAGTCGACGAGCAGTCAATGATTTTGAACACGAAAGTCTCAACCACCGAGCTACATGGCCCAGGTAGCCACATATAGTTAGGGATAGCCACAGAAAGTTACAGATCCCCATCTGCTAGGCACTGCTAACCACGAAGAACCACATATAGGCACAGATCGCCTTGGATTCCAGATCTAAATACTGCTAACTGAATATGGCCATGGAAAGCAAAAGATTTCCACACCTTTCGTACTTGTGTGTTCATGTTTATGTATTTGTATGTTCATGACTTCATGTGTTGGTGTGTTCCTGTGTTCGCGTGTTGCTGTGCTCGTGTGTTCCTGTGCTAGTGTGTATGTGTGGTAATGTGTTGGTGTCTTCCTCTACTCATGTGTGCGTGTGTTGCTGAGTTCATCTGAATGTGTACGCGTGTGTTCGTGTGTTGCCGTGTTCGTGTGTTCCTGTGCTCGGGTATTTGTGTGGTCATATTATGTTCGTGATTTTCTGTGTTCCTATGTTAGTGTGCTTATGTGTTGGTGTTTTTGTGTGTTCATGTGTTCCTGTGTTCCTATGTTCATGTGTTCCTATGCTCGATTGCTCGTGTGGTCCATGTGTTCGTGATTCTCTGTATTCGTGATTTTTTGTATTCGCAAGCCTATGGGTTCGTGTGTTCGTGTGCTCATGAGTTCAAGTATTTTGGTGTTTCTTTGTTCGTGTGTACTGTGCTCGTGTGTTTTTGTGGTAGCGTGTTTGTGTGTTCCTCTGTTAATGAGTTCATGTGTACGTATGTTGCCTAATTCGTGTGTTCCTGTGCTCATGTGTTCGTGTGGTCATGTGCTCGCGTATTTGTGTGTTCATGTGTACTTATAGTCATGTGTTCGTGTGTTCCTTCCGTAGGTAACAGGACATATGGCGTCACTGAATTCCAGGTAATACGATTCCCAGCACGTGTACCTATTGAACTATTGAAGTATGACCTCATCAAATTCCGGTTAATCTGATTTCTGATACGTACACTTATTGACCTTCGAAGAGATCATCGAACCTGAATCAAATTTTGTTGATCTGTCTACAACTCTAACAGAAAATATGGCTTCAACGCATTCCAGGATATATGATATCTGACACGTGCACTTATTGACTTCGAAAGAAGTCACTGAACCCGTAATGAATTTCGCTCATCTGTCTAGACATGTAACCCTATGTTATCAAATTCCAGGTAATCTGATATGTGACACGTGCACATATTGATCTTGAACTAGATCACTGAACACGTATCAAATTTTGCTGATCGGTCTAGACATGCAACCAGATGTTATCGATTTCCAGGAAAAATGGTATCCAGCACGTGAACTCATTGACCTTGAGAGAGGTCGTTGAATCCGTTTTGAATTTTGCTGATCTGTCTACATCTATAACAAGAAATATTGCGTTATCGAATTTTAGGAAATATGATATGTGACACGTGTACATATTGATCTTGAACTAGGTCACTAATGTGTGTTGCTGTGTCCGATTTTTAAGTCATCCAGTATACGTCACGTTAGCAGTTTCTATAATTATTAAGCCTCGACATACGTATTTTCTATATACCTTTCTATTCACTGTGCCTATTCTCAATTTTCTTCATTTCAGTTCA
This sequence comes from Chrysolina haemoptera, assembly GCA_958298965.1. Classification (NCBI taxonomy): domain Eukaryota; kingdom Metazoa; phylum Arthropoda; class Insecta; order Coleoptera; family Chrysomelidae; genus Chrysolina; species Chrysolina haemoptera. The sequence goes on along the minus strand of OY282585.1, from coordinate 22,207,382 downwards.
CCCTGTATACTATTTCCCCTTTGCTTTTATTTTAGCCCTAGTCACGTATTAAATTATTATTATTTTCGAATACCTACATGTCACAATTCCAACTTACTTGATTTCCTGTTCACCCTGTATTATCCGATAATCACATGTGTCAAAATCGATATTTAGGTTATCGGACATGCACAAACTTTTCCCAAGAATCGTTTTTCCAATACTCTAATAATAAACTTTTTTCCCATATGGTACATACTTTTTGGCGGTCACTGTACCTTTCTATTCACTGTGCCTATTCTCAATTTGCTTGATTTCAGTTCACCCTGTATACCATTTCCCCTTTGCTTTTATTTTCATCATGTTAGCCCTAGTGACGTATTGAATTATTATTTTTTTCGAATACCTACATGTCACAATTCTAATTTACTTGCTTTCCTGTTCACACTGTATTATCCGATAATCCTTTGAATCCATCCAAAATAATTATTTCCAAAAAATTATCCGAAGAATAAACTCTCGGAGTACCGTACTCCAGAAGTAGTATGCAATATTGTTCATACAAGTTTGCAACCGGAAACGTTACGTCATCGAATTCCATGAAACGTAATTTGCTATCTAACAATTATTTGCTGACTCGTCCCTCCCAAAGCGGTCTCATTTCTATAGAGCTCCCTCCCAAAGTGGTCTCATTTGTATAGGACCTCCTCCTCCCAAAGCGGTCTCATTTGTACTCTACTTGGATGAAATCAATAAAATCATAACTAATTTGGTTAATGGAAGTCAAGTTGATCTACAAAGTATCAAAAATTAAATCAAAGTAATAGATCATAGAGGGCAGCATTCCAGTGAGCAATTGCAGGCATCCATTCATAAACTAAGTTTCGACTCTATCGAAATGCGAGCAGATATGAAAAATATTCAAAATCAATCAAAAGAATTCGATGGGAAAATCCAATCACTAAACAATAACTTGGTTAAATTGACTCAAATGAACGTTGAGCGCTATAATACGGTGATTGAGCTGTGTGATGAACTCGGTAAAGCTGATATGAAAAATATTCGTGACTATGTATCGAAGAAAACCACAGAAATGTCTGGAATGATTCAGTCACAAGGTAAGGATGAAAGATTATTAATGGAGCAAAACGAAAAAAATGAGAAGGAGGAGAAGAAGTTTACTAGTCAATCGAAATCTTAAATTGAAGCGTTTTCCATCTATAACCTCAGTACTATGGCTTCCAAGGAGAAGATTCAACTTGTTCACGAACTACACAAACCAATAAGAAAAAATTATCCTCGACGTCGCACCATCATCAAAGGATTGGATGATTTGTGGCAAATGGATTTGGCCAAGATGAGGTCATACGCTCATCAAAATCGAAATTTCAAACTAATTTTAGTCATTATAGATTGTTTTTCAAAATTCGTATGGACTAGACCGCTGAAAACGAAGACGGTTGCGGAAATTGCCGAAACGTTTGCCGATATCTTGGCACATACAAAATGTTATCCGAAAAATGTACAGACTGATCAGGGAACGGAATTTTACAATAGTAAATTTTAAAGTTTGATGAAAAAACATGGAATAAACCACTACAATACGTACAGCGTCATGAAAGCTGCCATGGCTAAACGTGTCATAAGGACACTGAAAGAAAGATTGTACAAGTATTTCAGTTTGAATGGCACCTATAAATGGCTGATTATATTACCGGCAATCACAAAAGCCTACAATGATACGCGACACACTGAGACAGGCATGTTACCATCTGAAATCAACAAAACCAACGAAAAAGATATTCTCACATCAATGTGCAACCACTTGAAAATAGCAGGATTTGCAAAGTTCAAGTAAAGCGAAACATGTTTTTGAAAAAGGTTATTGTTTTGACTGTGATGGCGACTTCCAATAAAAATCAACAATTTTATCTGGAAGCTGCACTAAAAGCTCTTGACCCTAGTGGACCGTATTTCGCGGGTGTTGGAGAGATATGATGAGGAGAAACCAATTGTGAACTAACCACGAAACCCCAAGATCCTACCTTTAGTTCCTTCCACTTCGTGCTTCTTGGAAATTATTTGGAGCGTGAGGAATATTGTTGACAAACGCTCGGTCTTCTTTCTTCAGCTAGCGATAGAGCTATAGTGTCGTAACCGTATGCGAGCACTTCACTTGGTTGAGATTAAGGGCATGGATATTGGATAAGAATGTTAAGGAAAATGTGGTTTTTATTCAAAGTTGTGGGATATGCGGGAGATGCGAACGTATACAACTCTCGATGTCGTCTCTCTCTCGTTCGGGCAGCAAGGCTACGATCTTGTGGGTTTTTTTTGAATAAAATAAAAATGTACACGGAGAGCAAATAAAATGTGCTGGTCACCGGTGAACACTCACTATGATTTTGTGTAAGAGTACAAAAAATAAATGAAATATGAATAACTAAAAATTAAACTGGTTTATTGAACATATAAAAAACGAACACATGAACGTGTGGACGCGACATACCGCCCACCAAAAATACTATGTATTTTTCAATGTCAAGAATGATCAAGCGGAAGTGGACAAAGTTTTGAAACTGGTCTCTTCAAAACTCCATTTTGTGTTTTGACGGTGGCTACCCTGATTTTACCATCCGATCCTGGAAAAACATCAACAATACGACCCATTGACCATTGTAATGGGGGTGTATTTTCTGATTTTATAAGAACTAGGGAATCTTTCCGAATTGGAATCGACTCGGTAGTCCACTTACTCCTCTGATGGAGCGTGTGAAGGTACTCTTGCGACCAGCGATACCAGAAACTTCCGTACAGTTTTTGTACCAAGTTCCACCTCGATAGGCAGTTTGAAGATAGATCAAGAATATTTGGAGATGGTGGGGCGACTAGTGGTTCCATTGTAAGAAAGTGGCCTGGTGTCAATACAGAAAAGTCGTTGGGGTCATTACTGATTGGAACGAGTGGGCGCGAATTCAAAACTGCTTCGATCTGGATGAATACAGTCTGCAACTCTTCGTAGGTGAGTACCTGTTCTCCAATCACTCGTGCGAAATGGGTTTTAACGGATTTCACTCCACTCTCCCACAGTCCACCAAAGTTTGGGGCTGAGGGTGGACTGAAATGCCAAGAGATGCTCTCGTTTGATACTGCGGATTGCATGAAGAAATTAATTTGCTTGTGAGCGCCAACAAAATTGGTACCGCAATCACTGTAAATGGATTGACAACGTCCTCTACGAGATATAAATCGCCGTAGAGCTGCCAAAAAAGCATCAGCAGACAAGTCTGAAGCGACCTCCAGATGCAAAGCTTTTGTGACGAAACATACAAATAAGCAGAGATAGGCCTTCAAAGTCTTAGCACCGCGAGTTTTACTCATAGTGATTCGGAAAGGACCAGCATAATCAACACCAACATGCAAAAATGGTTTTGCTTGGGTGATGCGTGAAAGTGGTAAGTTGCCCATTGGCGGCTGAGGTGAAATGGGATTTGTTTTCCAGCAGCGAATGCATTTTGAAAGTACAGAACGAATTGTGCGCTTGGCCGATAGTACCCAGAATGTTTGGGAAATAAGATAATGCACAGTCTGGACACCAGCATGCAGGTGTTTTGAATGAAAATACTCAATAATTAATGTAGTGAAACGAGAACGAGAGGGCAGGAGTACTGGATATTTTTTATCGTAAGCTAGTTGTGCGAGATGAAGACGTCCTCCAACTCTTATGAGACCCTGACCATCAATGAAGGGAGACAATTTTCTTAAGTTTTTGGGCAGATCTTTCTTGTGTTGAAGCTGAAAAAGAAGATCAGGAAAAAATAAATTTTGAGTAAACTTTGCGAAGACTAGTGAAGACTGATGGAAATCTAAGGAGGTGAGATTACTCATTTTTTTATCTTGAGGAAAACGTGAGTTGTGGATGAACCGTAATATGTATGCTAGAATGCGATTGGAGGTACTCAGAGAAGAATTTTCATTCAGAAGGTTTTCGAGAAAATGAGGGGAGATGGTTTGAGTAAGGGTGACTATTTTCTTCTCCTGTAATGCTTCGAGAGACGGTGGAAATTCCGTGTTTGTCCAAGTTCGATTCGAATTTTGCAAGAATGATGGTCCAGCCCACCATAGCGAATTATTTATTAACTTAGAGGGTAGCAGCCCCCTGGAACCAATGTCGGCGGGATTATCAGCGGAAATAACATGAAACCACGAACTTGGCGGAACCGTGTTTTGAATGAAAGAAACTCTGTTGCTAACAAAGGTTTTCCACCTATGCGCACTGGATTGAATCCATGCAAGAGTGACGGTTGAATCGGTCCAACAAAAAATATTGGAGTGAGATACCCTCTCTATAATAATCTTTTGAACGAATGAGACTAATTTGGCAGCTAACACTGCTGCGGAGAGCTCAAGTTTTGGTATCGTTATCTTTTTCTGAAGAGGGGCGACTTTGGTTTTGGAGCACACGAAATTGGACGTAACTTCGCCTGAAGATGAAATACAAACAAGATACACGACGGCACAGTATCCCTTTTCAGACGCGTCTGCAAAGCAATGTAGCTCACAAGTTATAGAATCATCAGCAATTAAGCAACGTGGAAACTGAAAGTGAGTTAGGAATGACAAATCCTGGAGATATCGCTCCCAAAGACGAATAATATCTTGCGGTGGAGTTTGATCCCAATCCAATTTCAATTCCCATATTCTCTGGATGAGATGTTTTATCAAGAATGTGACTGGTGACAAAAACCCTAACGGATCGAAAAATCTGGCGAGATTCGAAAGAAGATTTCTTTTTGTACAATTTGAATTTGAAGATTTGATAGAAAATTTGAAACAGTCAGTCGTAGGAATCCACTGTAGCCCTAGAATGTTCAAAGAGCTAGCGCTATCATTATCGAAATCCAGAGGATCGACTGATAGATGTGAATTTGGTAAGTGAGACAGCAAAGCGGGGTGGTTGCTAGACCATTTTCGTAGTTCAAAGTTACCCTTTTTCATAAGAGAGATAAGTTGAGATTGAACGTCAAGGGCACTTTCAAGAGTCGAGGAACCTGTGCAAATATCATCGATATAAGTGTCCTCTCTGAGAATGCGAGCCGCTTGAGGGTATACAGCACCCTCATCGTGCGCTAATTGAAGTAAAGTGCGATTTGAGAGGTAAGGGCTGGGGCCCAAACCATAAGTGATGGTGAGGAGTCGATAGTCCTGAACGGGGTCGTTTGGGCTAAAGCGCCAAAGGATGCGTTGGTAATCACAATGAGCTGGTGATACAAGGATTTGACGAAACATCATTTTCACATCAGTGGTAAAAACAATGGGGTGAAAACGAAAATTTAAGAGAATCGTAACGATATCTCTCTGAAGTTTGGGGCCAATGTAAAGATGATCATTTAACGAAGTCTGATTGGGTAGTTTTGCCGACCCGTTGAAAACAACTCTCAACTTAGTAGAAGTGCTACTAGGTTTGAGAATACAATGATGAGGAATATAGTAAGTGAAAGGGGAAGATTCAGTGACTGGCTCCATGTGGCCGAGATCTAAATACTCCTTCATAAAATCGGAATATTCAATATATAAAGATTGCTGTTTGGTAAGTCTTCTCTCGAGAGACATGAATCTCTGGAGAGCTAAAGAACGACTATTCGGAAAAGCTGGAGATGAATTTTTGAAAGGTAGGCACACAACATATCGACCACTGGGTGTTCTAGTGACAGATTCAGAAAACATTTTCTCGCATACCTCCTCCTCAGGAGATATTGAACGGACATGTGGGACTTGCTCGACTTCAAAAAATTTCTTTACTGTATTTGCCAAGGATAATTCTTCGGCCGTGCAAAAGAAGGAAGTGAGTGTGGTGGTTGTGGGTGAATTGTTGATTCGGCCAGTTAATATGTACCCGAAAACTGTATTCAGGAGATCTGGTTCATCATCTCCTCCTAAAATTCGACCATCAAGCAAAATGCGCGAAAATATATCAGCACCTAATAGAAGGTCAATAGAACTTGGGATATGAAAGTCGGGATCTGCCAAATCCAGAGTCGAAATATGAGGCCATCTTTTAGGATGGAGAATCGTGTTTGGTAACCGTTCACAAATACTAGGCAATACGATGGCATCGGTTATAATGATAGGCTTCTCTCTGTTGCAAGGACGAATAGAGAGAGTAACACCGCCATGCTTGGCAAGAGTTTGCATAGAGCCTAAACCATTGAGATGAATTGTTAGATCAGTGGTGCGCAAGTGTAAACGCCTTGCGCTCTTTTGGGTAATGAACGAGCTCATACTACCAGAATCCAGGAGACATCTGAGCTTCTGATAATTTCCAAACTTATCCAGCACTTCCACCTGGGCGGTGGATAAAAGAACACTGGACGAGGATGATAGAAATGCGGTTTGAATTGAGGGAACAGATGATGCAGATTGTTCTGGAATGTTCGAAGAGGAGGAAGAAATATTTTCAGCGTAATTTCCAACAGAGGAAGGCGGCTGAAGTCGTTCAAAATGCAATAGTGTATGATGTGGTTGATTACATGTGTGACATTTGATTTTGCTTTGGCATGTTTTGAAGGAATGTGAACTGCTAAGACAATTTATGCAGAGCTTATGAGTTTTGACCATTTTGTAGCGCTCACCAGGAGACTTTTTCAAGAAATCTGGACATCTATATAATAGATGATCCGATTTGCAAAATGAACATTTAACATCATTCATTTGTACCAAAAAAGAAGTTGAAGGACGAGAAGCAGTATGAGGTTTAAAACCTTCAACCTTCTTTGGTTTTATTTTGCGAGAACAATGAATGTTATCTAGCGCAATACAATGGTTTTGCAAGAATTCGGTTAATGACGCATACGTCGGTATTGAAGTAGAATTATGATGTAATTCAAAACGAGTAGCAATTGTTATATCTAATCTTTTGAGCATCATTTGTACTAGGATAAAATCCCACTGGTCTACAGGTAATTTCAGAATTTTGAGTGCTTCTAGATTATCATTAAATATGTCTAACATTTGACGCAGTGCAAAAGAATCATCTGAATTAAGTTTAGGAACACTTTCAATACCAGACCAATGAGCTGCTGCTATCAATCTAATGTTCTTAAACCTTTTGATGAGAGTGTCATAAGCAATTTTGTAATTAGAATTAGTCATTGGCAAATGTTGAACTAAGCCCAAAGCTGTCCCTTTCAAAGAAGAAAGCAAATAATTGAACTTTTCTATATCACTGAGACGAACATTAGTATGAATTACCGCATCAAACATGTGAAACATATGAAGAAAATTTAGTGATATCTCCACTGAACTGAGGCAATTCAATTTTTGGCAAAGTTATGTGACTAAATGAGGGCAAATTTGCGTTGCTATTCGAATTTTGAATTTGAGGTGCACTTATAGGGTTTTGAATATTTTCAAAAATTTTAAAGTGCAAGGATTTTATCATAAAATATGCATTTTCGAAAGTTTTTCTAAATTTGTCTTGATCGTCAAACGCTTGCTCGTCTTGTTCGTTGACTTCCCCAATTATTAAATTGTGAAGCCTATTGAATTCGTCTCGAATTACTTCAATTTGTTCATATCTGAACTTGAAAACTGCTTTATAAGCTACATCACCTTCAGCTAACTTTGCAGTTTCAAGCAACTCATCTAAACGTTTGAGTTCGATTTTTCTCAATGAGATGTATTTTTTCGACATTTTATAAAGAAGAAATGGAAAATATAAATTTACAAGTCAAATCAAAATTCACTGTAACAAAATAATTTTCGTTCGAAAAGTTCAAAAGTAACCAAGCCACCCGGTACAATGGAAACACCGATCAGCTGAGTGCAAATGAGGTGAATTCAAAACTACGAATTTGGTAAAAAACCGTTTCAACTGACGAATAAATTCAAGGCCACCGCGAAAGCAACGGAAAAAATTGGATAACAAATATTTATAATCTTTGGACAAAAAACCTAAATGAGTGTTCACAATCGGCATGAAATGTATTTATTGAATGAAATGAGCAATTGATTAATGAATAATTGAAATACAATTCGGCTCGTAATGGACCAATGTTTTGACTGTGATGGCGACTTCCAATAAAAATCAACAATTTTATCTGCAAGCTGCACTAAAAGCTCTTGACTCTAGTGGACCGTATTTCGCGGGTGTTGGAGAGATATGATGAGGAGAAACCAATTGTGAACTAACCACGAAACCCCAAGATCCTACCTTTAGTTCCTTCCACTTCGTGCTTCTTGGAAATTATTTGGAGCGTGAGGAATATTGTTGACAAACGCTCGGTCTTCTTTCTTCAGATAGCGATAGAGCTATAGTGTCGTAACCGTATGCGAGCACTTCACTTGGTTTAGATTAAGGGCATGGATATTGGATAAGAATGTTAAGGAAAATGTGATTTTTATTCAAAGTTGTGGGATATGCGGGAGATGCGAACGTATACAACTCTCGATGTCGTCTCTCTCTCGTTCGGGCAGCAAGGCTACGATCTTGTGGGTTTTTTTTGAATAAAATAAAAATGTACACGGAGAGCAAATAAAATGTGCTGGTCACCGGTGAACACTCACTATGATTTTGTGTAAGAGTACAAAAAATAAATGAAATATGAATAACTAAAAATTAAACTGGTTTATTGAACATATAAAAAACGAACACATGAACGTGTGGACGCGACAGTTATACATCCAATTGGACGATGGAATTATTCAGAATTATCAAAATCAACATCACCAATCCTACCACCTATATAATAATAATAATAATAATAATAATAATAGCGTCTTTATTTTCCATTTACATTGGGTGACAATGATTTTTTTTTGTACAGTTAACATTTTTCTTGGCATAATAGGCGAAGTTCAGCTCATAATTTTTGAACCGAAAATAAAAAAGATACACAATTTGTTAAATTTAGCTGCTCTTCCACTTAACCTAGAAACGTACCACATAATAGAAGTAACATTGAAACTAAATATACTATATATATATATATACATATATATCTAAAAAAAATAAAAAATAAAAATATGTTGGGAGATATGCATAATACGCCAAACAAAGGAGCATTCTACGCAGAGGAATTACAGAAAACTGTTAACCCCAACATTTATCTCGTGGAAAAGGTATTGAGAAGGAAAGGAAACAAAATATACGTCAAATGGCTCGGCCTGGAAAACAAGTACAACAGCTGGATACAAAACGCTGACTTCGTATAGAATCTTATGAGAAACAAACACATTCACTCACGCAGGCGAGGACCTTTTTTACATTTTCTCACTTTTCAATAACAACCCTTGTGACGTATGCGTTCCCTAACTCATATGAAAAGAAAAACAAATTGTTTTGAACAGCCAATTTTACTTGTTACAACTTGAGTGTCAACATGTACACCGACCGTGATAGTGTTTATGGTAGCAGCGAATATTCTACGGCGTTTGAAATTGACATGAGTGATGACCCTGATTACTATTCGCTCACCCTCGAAAGCCGAAATGATGAACTTGATCGAGCGCTCCAAAGGTATGAATTGGCTGCACGTGAAGAACAACACCAACTTCTACTGATGTCTCATCCCATAGATACTTACGAAATTCGTTGGGGGCTAAGTCCAGCCAGATGCTTCAGCCCATGCATCACTTTGAAGCAACCATATTCTTATCGAGGCATACCATTCAGTATCATCGAATGGAGTACTCTCATCGAAATTCTACAAACTTTAAAAACGAATTTCTTCAAAGCAGCAATTGAATATTCCGATGAGTATGACTACAAAAACTTATTGATTTGAAATTATACAATCAGACTCTAGTTTATATTTGCATGCTCTTAGAGAATTATATAATTTATTTTGAAAATGATTTGTTCAATGATTTGGAAATAGATGAAAAATCAATTTTCCTTTGTTTTATTTATGAATAAAGAAAACAAAACAGGTTTACACATAATCATATACAAATACAAAAAACATATACTTATACAATTGTGGGAGAGAGGAAATACATTGTTTTTTTATTGTCATTTACACATCATTTATAATATAAAAAACACATACTATTGTGGGAGAAAACACATTTTGTTTCTATTGTCATTGTCCAGGGGGGAGAGAGAAAGAGAAAACATAATGATTTATTTTGATGGAAAAGGAAGTTGGAAAGGGGTTGGAGAATGAGGAGTGGTAGGGGATGAAGGAGAAGGGGTAGGGGATGAAGGGAAGGGGAAGGAGGTGGTGTTGGACATTGAGTTTGGGGTGGAATGGGCACTAGGATTGTTTCTCATTTCCCATTCCTCCACACCAATAATGGTGCCTCCGCATATAATCTCTTCTCATACTCGGAGATATCTACATCAGACTCTTCATCTGAGAATTTATAGGTGTTGTTATCGAACATATCTGTGAAAGAAATGTACACAATTGTGGAAGAAAATACATTGTTTTGTTAATATTCATCAAAATGATCAATATCGCTATCATCTTCATGATTCCCTCTGAAACGACGTTTTCTAGGAGGTGAGTGAAGGGACCTGTCGCAAGAATTATGATCTTTGATTTCGAATAGCACTTCAGAAAAACAACTGTAGCACCAAAAATACATGTTTTGATATAGATTTCCAATGATATCTTCACTTGGATAAACCATGATAATGATCATTGATAACTATCAAATTTTTTTGTCTCAACCTATAAAAAGTTTGATTGAATCAAAACATGATTTACAAACACACAAACGAAATTTATCGATCCCGTAGTAATTTAGCCATACGCAGTAGTGATCTTCGTCTCCAAAAACATGATCCCAATCGTTTTCGGTTAATATTTTACTTTTTAAAGAAGGTACTATACTCTTATGGCAATGAACAAATTCAATTCCTTGCTCAGAACGAACTTGGTCATTTTCAGCCTTTTCCTTCATATATAGCCACCTGTAATTTGCGTATTTTTTCGTAATTCCTTCTGTTAATATCCAAGGTAATGGTGATTCATGGAGAAAATCAGCTGCACAAGATACGTTTTCTCAAATCGTTTTTATGCACAGCTGGCGTAATGATTCCATCTAAAAATTTATAAAAAAACAATTAATTTTCCAGAGTATAATGTCCCCACGGTAATGTATCAAAAGAACCGGGAATTAAATAACGCTTATCATCATGTGGCTATTTTTGCTTGTTCAATACTAAAAACTTTGTGAGCATATGACCGAATACAGCGTTGGGATGTCGTTTTTTTCTTGAAATTCTTTAAACAATCCAAATAATCTTCAAAAACAATTTTGTTTTTTAACACATTATATTTCACCCCCTTGGATTTTTTTACAACTTCACCCCCTTGCACCTTATACGCATACATTTTTTAACGTAAACCAACAAAATGTGTCATTATTTTTCTATTCGCTTCATCCTTCATTAGACCCAATTTTTTTCATTAACCTGTGGCATCTTATATTCATTGTCTGGAGCATAATCCGACGTATCAAATTTGGAGAGATCGGCCTTCATTACTTCCTCATATGCATCATCGCATGTTATTTCGTAAATGAAGCTGTCAGTATCCATATATAATATTTTACATTCTTCAGTGGTCATTTTTGGGATCATATACCCATAATGAAAATTGTACATACATAATTTTGATAAATCCAAAATAGCCATTCCTACATACAGAGGTTTATTGAAAATTAATTCGCTTTTTTGTAATTCGATAGCCATCAAGTTTTCCTCAAAAATTGTACGACTGCGAAATTGAGGACTACTTATCAAATTTTTGGCGTCGTAACGACCCTCCCACTTTCTCACAAGTTTTACCACCCTATGTTTCCTCATATTTTCCATTGTTTTCCTGAAAACTGCGTTATTGGCTAATTTATAAAGATTTTTCTCGAAAGCATTTGTGGCTGCAGCCCTTAGTTGTGTATTCAACTCAATATAGGTTCGCAGCCATGCAGATTGTTTGAATTTCAAAATTTTGTGAATTTTTGTTACATTCAAACTGTTTGCCAAACACTGTTTTAAGTTTCTGTAATGTAAAGTATATTTCTTTTTGTTGTGAAGGGTTGTCATTAATTTTGGTAATTTTGAACCAGGTGGTACACGATGCTCAGCAGCAAACGGAAAGTCTTCATGTTGGTCATGTAAGTCGTGAGGATACTCTAGGTCTACCTGTAGGATACACCCCTCCGCTGCATCGTCTGCGATAGACATCACATCGAAGTTTTCAACATTTTCCAATCATGAAAATCCACCATAAGGTAAACATTCAGACATGGCAAACCCATACAAATTGTTAACATCCAAATACATAAGATATTTTGATTGTTTTTCAGGATCATATTCAGACATGTACTTGTTGTTGGCTTCCGAGTGTCTACTACTACAAACCGAAATTCCACCACGTATTGCATTTTCAATAAACATGATTTTATAAACGTCATTTAATAATTCTAGATTACATTTGGTATACTTTAGCATAGCATCCCATGTGTAGCCCGGCATGGTGTAATACCATGCTGGGTCTAACCCATAGGTAACTAGACATTTTTTTCGAAAATTTTCAAATACATCGACCAGCAACAATACATCTGTTTTCAATTAAAGGTCTGAATATGACCCCATGTCTGAAATTGTGCATGAGCATACTTCTCGTCGGTAATGTGTGCATCGTTCAATTTATTGTAGAAACATTCTTTTGGGGGTAATGACGTTTCATTTAATTTTTCTAGACAATCAATGTGATCGTAAGGAAATATCTCCTTCTCGGTTAAAAGCGCGAATTTTCCATCATTCAAATGAATGATGGAAAATTTCTTCTTCTTTTCTTCTTTTCAGTATTTTCAAATCTTCACAATCCAAGATAGATGATAATTAATCCAAAGATGTATCCATGAAACGAAAAGAGTCAATAGAACGAAATATTATATCTGTATCTTCATCATACAGTGTGAATGAAATATATTTTTCCTTGTTAGTTGGAAGTATGCTCATGCGTCCCTTCCTACTCAAATGGCCCATCATGAAATGACTGTCGTAACCTGAGAGATTATGGAAAACGATGGGCACTACAAACAATTTTTGGAAATTGAGATTGTATGCTTGATGCGAAATACCTCGGAATTCTCCGGTAAAATGATTGTGATCACGAACGATGATGTCATTGGCGGAAAAAGATTTTTCACAAATGTGACAAATAGTTGCCCCACATGGGTTTTGTTTTTCTATCATCGGTACGATTGTTTCAATTTTTGATTGAATGGTAACAACTATCCTCGACATTTCATTCGCAAACCAATCCATGCAATAACTACCTCGATGGCTATTGAAAAACGATAACGAATCATCGAAATCACATTTTACATAATAGCCAGCACTATGAGCCACATGTTTTTGGTCCTTGTTTGTTTTGGATGATAACATATCATTGATATTTTCCAGTTGACATTCAAAGTCCGCATAAATGACGAATGGAGTCGTTTGTTTGTAAGTAAAATTTTTGAATTCTGTATGATTATATTTTGGAAATGAAATTTTGCACTGATTCATTTGGGAACAAAGTACCTCGTGATCCTTCAATTTCTGTTCACATTGAAAATAATTGATGCACCCATCACAAAAATATTTTTTTCCGTTATGTTTATTCGCTTGGGTTGCTAATAATCTAGACATATCTTCAATCCAACAATAATGATATCTGATATCAGAATCATAATGATCAACGGGAGAAGCTTCATAATCATTTAATTTCGGAAAATATTCATTTTGAATCAATAATAAATTGACATGACGTTCCCGTTTATTATTAGTTAATCGTGCTGGTACCATCATGTGAACTGTTTTTTCTTTAACTTTGTTTAGTTCCCATGTGTAAACGTTCACAGAAATATCATTAGCTTTTTCGAATTTTGAAATTTGGTGTAGAGACATAGGTGTTTCAATATCCTCTGTTTGTAGGACCGTGCTGTGAAATGGATATAACCCAGTAAGTTCTGCATTTTTTTGCACATCGCAAAACCAACGTTGTAAATCTGTCGATACATCTATGACAACATTTTTAGTATTGAAATATTTTAAATCTAAAATTTCACCATATTTAATTTTTCAATAAATTCTCCACAAAATTTTGCATTCGCTTTGATTATCGGAAATTTCAAAAATATTTTCTTGATTGTATTTTTAAACAAAATGAAAGCATCAGCGAAAAATTGTTCTAAATCCTTATGAACCAAATTTAAAATGATACCGGTTCTGATTCTACTTGAAAAACATGAAACAGCATCTTTCCATTTAACTCTGTCTCTCAATTTTGGTAAAAGGTCCCCACCACGATGCCAATTCGAATTATTTTTTGAAAATGTTTGAAATGACTAATGTTTGTTTGAAGCTTCGTCAACACACCTATGGGCAAATTATTTTTTCTGATTTCTTCATTACATAATCTTATATATTTTCTCAAACGATTTAGCCAAACTTCCTCATCTCTACTAGTGAAATTATCGAATAAAATTCTTTTATTCTTTTCAATGACTGTCAGTAAGTTGTCAGATTTTTTTGCGATATCAATCATTTTGAAAAACAGTAAACAAAATAGAATTATTTACCCTCTCTTTATCTCTCTCCTATATGTATATGGATTAATTTAAAAAATTTTTGAATGATGTAGCTGGATTCGTCTTGCCTATGTCAATTACTCCTCGGAAAACTACTGAATATTTTCCTGATGAAAATTCTGCCAGATGGGGACGATACTCCTCCGTTGCTCGATGCGGCAGGAATGTTACCTTCTCCACTAAGTCCAGAAGTATAACGTCTCCAAACCGACTTTCAACGATTTTGGCTAAGTTGATTGATTGTGGTGCCCCCACTGGAAGATCAGCCAACTTAATGATTGGTTTCTTTTCCACCAGAGACGATTGATTGATTTTCTTAAGATCCATCTGAAGAGAAAAAACAATAAAAAGTTTTTGTTATATTCGAAAATACCCAAAAATTTTTACAACACTTTTTTAATTTGAAAAACGAACACAAATCATATTGTTGACTCTGAATTGGACATTACAATGAACTTTCAAAACACCCAAAAATAAAAAACATTCTTAATAACCTTTTGTTAAAACGCTTCGAATTGAAAAAGCAAAGAAGGAATAAAAAAAGAATACCGCACTTGTATTCAGATGCGGTATTTTGCTAAAAAAATTCAGTTGTTGAAAATACCGCACTTGTAGCGAGCTATTCACGGTGTGGTATTTTGTAAAAACAAAATCTATTGTTGAAAATACCACACTTGTAGCAGGCTATTCAAGGTGTGGTATTTCGTCAAAAAAAAATCTGTTGTTGAAGCACTTTGAATTGGAAATTTCAATGGAAGAATCGAAACCCAATTCTGCTATTTGGTTACTGGGACATTTGTAGGTGAAACGTCGGTTGACAATGACTATCGTTTACAATGATATTTCAAAACACTCGAAGAAAAAAATAAGGAAAGTTTAAACAATAGAAAAAAAGAACCACTGAATATTTTAAAGTTTACTGCTGCTGCTAGCACTATCGCAAATAAATTGGTTCGTCTACGTGCCGAGTGGTATTTATATGAAACAAAATCTGTTAATTACTTCTTCCACAACACGAGCGGCGTTCGTGATTGCCTCACAATGTGCTACTTCAATAACATGTTTTGGTTTCGTGACAATGAGCTGTTATTGCGATTTAATGCTAATCAGTATTTCAATTAGGTTGTTTCGTTGATAAAATATTTTTTTCTTGAACTTCCGATACCAGATATTCGTGGCACCGAGGTCAACATTATTGTTGATTATCGCTCTTATCATAACTGACTTTGAACGAATGTTCGTACTTAAGCATTTATTACACACATTTTAAGAGCTATAAATAAAACTCATAATATATTTCAATTTTTTCTATTTGAAGCAAATATTCCACATATACCTGTCATCAAAAAATATGTTCCAATAATACTACTGAAATAAGTGTTAAAATGATGGGCACTATGGAGAAAATTTTATATACTCCATTTTCCGCTTGTATCACAGATTCTGCGTGACTTTTCGCGTTTGCTGCAATGTTTTCCCAATTTTCAGTATCTCTTTCACTACGGTCTTCGAATATGAGCTTTAATTTATATTTGAGAGTTTAATTTTTCTGCAAATCTGCGTCAAATATCGGTAGTTTTCCTTCATTAACTTTAGCGAATCGCATCATCTGCCACTCGGTTCGATTACATTCCTTCAACTCCCCAGTGCCAAACATATTCTTATATCTTTCAACCCATTTGGTGAGTTAACGTAAAGGACATTATTGATTATTGCAGTCAGAAGCATAAAGTGGGTTGTCAACAACGGCATTTTGATTGGGATGTATTCTTCGCAAAGGATACCTTGTTTGTGGTATATTACGTTTGAATACCTTATCCCAAATAGTTAAATTATTCAGTAGACTCAAGGTGTTCTTCGTATCCTCGTAAATTTGAAGGTCTTTTTTCAATTCTCGCACACATCTACAAAATTCCTCAAGCTTATATCTGTACTCTTCAGACGTCATTGTATCACTAATTATTTCATATAGGTAGGATTTTTGGTTACTATACTTTCAAGGAAGTAGTTTCAACGACCCCCTCCTCTCCCGAAGAAATGTTCGAACAAGACTTGGTATACGAATATCTTACTTCGAAAATTCCTCGAATTTACAAGAATACCGCACTTGTAACAAGCTATTCAAGGTGCGGTATTTTGTCAAATGTGACCTATTCACAGCACGAGAATACCGAACTTGTGCAATGCTATTTGAAGTGCGATATTTTTATTCCAAGTCTGAAGTGTTACGAGAATACCGCACTTGTAACAAGCTATTCAAGATGCGGTACTTTGGCAAATTTTAACTGTTAAAGAATCATCTCATTTATCTACCTATATTGCACATAAACGAAATAAATAATTGACAAATGATCCATTTTACACCCCCCCATGTAGGATCCCCCATGTAAACATCCCCAATGGCCCATCTTTCTGTGACACATTTCTCAATCCTCATATCCCCAATGATGCATCTTTTCTCCGATACATTTTTCAAATGTACACCATGAGTATGTTTTTTCTAAATGTCTCTGCTGTGTTGACAAATCAACAAAAAAAACTGCACGCCTCTCTCTCCACCTGTATAACCAGCATTCCCAGTTACATCTACAATGAGCTCCGTAGTCTAGTGTGTTAAGCGTCCGCTACATGATATAGAGGTACAAGTTTTATAAATACTTACTCGACAAAAGCCCTCTCACCAGAGACATCACCAGGCTGAGAGCGAATGATAATGAGTTTCGCAAACACGGCGGACTCATATATCAAGCGTTGGATATTTTCAACGAACTGAGGGAAGAACCGGTTCCGTAGGGAACCAAGTCGAAAGGAACACCTAAAGCGCGAAGTACCTTGACCCGGTTTTTTGCCTCAGCCTTTTCCGGGAGTTCTCCATCGAAACAACCTACCTCATAAACCTCAACTAGGAGTATCTACATTGAACTTAGGAGACCACACACATAAGCATTGCAGGAGGCGTGTTCTACCGACCAGCCGACCATGTTCCGACAAAAAGTCCGGCCCAGCGTCACCACCAGCGCGGGCGGACTCTGGCGCCCCTTCGCGGGGGGGCTATCATCGCCTTTGCAAGGCACCCCTCTGCTGTCTGAGAGGAAGCGGGGGGTGGCTACTAATGCGCCCGTTTTCACATCCCTCATGACCCCCCCTGGATTGTGAGGAGAGAAGAAGATTGATTGTGGCTTGTTGTTGGACATGAATATGTAGATGTCAAATTGTAATAATAAAATATTTTTGAGTTTTGAGTTTTTTGATATAGAGGTAGCCGGTTCGATCCCCGCGACTGACATCCATCTTTTTTTGATTAGTTTACATTAAAATCCGCGAGAAAATATGAAATTTTAATTTACGCGCGCAAGTAGAGCGACAAATGACACGCAATGCCTGAAAGGCGCTATTCCTTGATAGGTGGTGTTCCGTGGATGCAAGATGGCGGCTCACCTCTCATCTTTGAAACGGATCTACCGCAACTACGTTCAATACTCGCGCCGTCGCACTTTTTCTCTCTCACACGCTCGGACGCTCTCTCTCTTACGCACGGTTTTCCCTATCTCTAGGGTTTGGCTCTCCTAGTTTATCTACTAATTATACCCTATCCGATGCCTCTAGGGGTATAACTTCTAAGTTGGCATTGAAATTCAGAGGCCCTTTTCGAATTTCAAAGATACTGTCCCCATGGTCCTACGAGCTGTCAGATAACTTGGGAAAAGCTTGCGGTGTCTGGCACGCTAAATATATTGAAGTTCACCCTCCAGACAAAGATGAAGTTCAGGATGATTCTGATATGGATGCTTAGCCGGTTGAAAGATTATTGGGAATTCTATTTTATTTTTTCTGTTTCGTTTATTTCAGGAAAAGGATTAGATTTCTCATTATTAGTTTTGAATATTTTTTTGTTTTGTATATGCACTCCTAGTTATAGGTATGGTTCTAGATATGAAATTTTTTTTGTTGAGAAAAAATATAAAGGAAAAAAAAACTTTTATGGGGTCAAGGGGGTGTTGTTACGGTTTCATTTCATGGCAAGAAAGTTCTAGCTGAAAGAGAAACTGAAACTGAAAACATTCATTCATATTCATCTCCTTGGTGTTTCTTCTTTTAGTATCTTGTTTCATGTACAAATATATAAAGTAATATTTTTATGAAACGATACCTTGTGAAAAAATGATTGGGAGAAAAACAACATTACTTGTAACTCGCCCTTAACCGTTGGAGTTAGAATTTGCAGAGTGACTGATGACTGCCTGATTTTACATTATTCTTTTTGTTTCCTTATGTTCCGTTTCCTAACCTATAAGCAAGAATCTGTCAAGAGTGTCTATGTGTCTATGACATCTTGGCGGAATTTTGGCTGAAATACCATGCCAGATGCTTCTAGGGATATCTGAGATCGGGGAAAAAAGGTGATCGCTTTTATAACCTGTGCAGGTGTTGAAAATGTGCTTTTGCATTTTCGTGGATTTCTCTTGAATATATCAAAAACTAGAACGAGTAAAAGTAGTCAGAGGATGGTCCACTGACTACTCAAATAATTTGTATAAAAACTTCTGAGGAGTAAGATTGATTTTCAAATTTCATTTACCTAACTTATCGTAGTTGCTACTTTTGGCCACCTGAAATCGAGGTATGGTTCTTTCAAGCCAATTCACAGTTCAATAGTCTATTTATTAGATACAACAATTTTTTACATGATAGTATTATCATTTGCAGGGCCATTATCCTTTATCCAGTTCGAGTTGCCCTTCGACTCGATAAGTACATCTAGCTTCTCTAGCTTTACTCTACTTCGCTTTACTGCTACGCTGCTGCTGGAGTACTGCTGCTCACGGCTTAGATTTTCTGTCAGACTGCATGCAAACATTGATCAGAAACCGTAGACCTAGAAATACCAAACTTATATTTTGCTTATGGGTGAATACTGGATTCAGTTCCTATAGCACATGCCTGGGAATACTTGCTTATTGATGCTTACGGTAGTTACTCCAAGCGAGCGTTATCTTTTCCATTATTAATGCACCGCCTTTTGGGGTCGTTGACTTTCATAATAGCCATATAGCTTAAACTTTTCCAGTATATGATTCCTAGTATATTTAGTTGAATAGATGTGAACTTTTGGTATCGATGCCCAAAGGGAACCTTCTAGTACATCCACAATTGTGTAGGGTAAGGTGATATATATTCTGCTTGATTACTAGTCTACGTTGTCATTCAAACTCTCCCTAAGGACTGCTCAAGATCTGAAGTGAAACATTAACCCTAGCGTACAATAAAAAAACTCCCTGAGTTTTATTGAATTTCATTGTTAGATACCAATTCACCAGTTGAGGGTTTTCAGTTTCTTGTTCAAAGTACACATTTTCTTGATATATGTTGATGTTCGAATTTTTCGAAACATTTCTCTCTGAAAGTCATTTCATTGTGCCCCTATAACAACACAGAGACATCCCAGGTACGTCCCATGTATGGGACTTCGCACGAATGTCTCGCAAGGGATTTACGGTGGACGCCATAGCTGGTACATCCTGGGGAGCCGGGAGATGTCCGTGAGATGTCCTTCGTAAAAACTAGGGACATTCCCGGGATGTCCAGAAAATGTACCTCTGGGGCGTAATAAAATACGCAGTGTTACCCTATTTTGGATACCAGGGCACATATATTGGACTAGAAAGAAACGAAATGGCGGACGCCCTGGCAAAAGTGGAACCGAAAAACGTGTACTGGGCTTAAACCATTAATCGGTTTAGCATATAGCACTGCCAAGAATGCAACAACAGCCTAGACAGATAATGAAAGGCACCAGTATTGGCGCAGTCTATCGGGCCTAGTCCGTTCCAAAGCTCACATGCTTGAGAAAACAATAGAACACTAACAAACTACTGGAACTCAGTAGAGAATATCTGAGAGTTTGAGTAGGTTATAGTAGGTTGCCTAGCACAGGATGAACTAAGCATCTAATGCCAGAAAATCTGTTAAATTGTTCTTCCAATATACTTATCAATTCCGTCATAAGATTGGATATACTTGGAGAAATATGAACATAAGGGTGAACTACAATAGGCATTGGGCCAAGGTGGACAGTCTGATGTAGGCCCACTCATATTTAAATCTAACCTAAACCTAATATATGATACAACTAATCTCAAGAAGTTATCTCGCACACAATATCTCTAGTGTAATGTTGCGAGCCAGCATGTGTATAGAAATGATGAAATAGTTCCAGAATACTTCTTTATTTTATCTTCAAAATACAGTTTTTGATTTTTCGATTACATGTATATAAAAATCAGGAACCTCAACTTCTTCCAGGTGCTTGAAATCTCCATATATGCTATGGTCGGAGTTTTCACCGAAAGCTTTCTTTAGCATTGTTTTGAATACTTCTAGTCGATGTGGATAATAAGACAATCTAAATTCACTAAAATAAATTTACAATTATTATTAAGCTTCACTATAGCAACAAAATAGCATAGCTTGCAGAAATAGAATAAATAATATCTATTCACAGATTGTTTTTTTTTACCATGTAGACCATCTGGAGCAAAATCATTTACATGGATATATTATTCAGTGTGAAATTCACTAATAGACATAAATAATTGTGTACGTTATTTTATAGAGGAACGCCCAGATAGGTCCAGTATTATTCTGGAAGATATATATTTTTTTCTTTTCCATTGTGCTTTATCGTGGCATCGACTGTTGTGATTATTAGCCACTAGCAGGACTCACCCACAGAACTCAAAGAACCTTGAATGTTAATGTAAGCCGCAGGAATTAGTGAAAAGCGAAACCAAATGTATGCATTTAGTTACTACGGATCATGCGCCAATCATCAACATCATTGCCAGTTCGTGTACTTATATGATAATCTGATATTAATGCTTTTATGATTTATACACGTACAGTGTACATTGTGTACAGTCACATAATGACAGCCAAAATTCGTCAATAATCAGTTTTTCGAGTTCATAAAGTTCACTACTTGTCTAATATAATCGAAACAAATATCGACAATAAGTGGAGCACATAAACTCACGATACGAACTAAGATTTTCCAAAAGATAAGTTGGCAACAATGTGTGTGTGTAATTCGTCTGAAGATATTCAAGTTCCGAGCCGGCCTTGTCTCTTTGTAGAATTCACGGCAAAATTCAATATATTTCGTATTTTACTATATAAATATATATAGTCCATAGAATTTCATTCAAACCCCCCCTGGCATGGCAGCCGTGTTACTGCGCATGATCATGGGCACCGTTTGGCGTACGTTAAGTTTCATTTTTACACTACAGCATTGGCATTCTAGGTTCTTTGAGTTCTGTGGACTCACCTGAGTCGAACTACAATTTTCAATAACTCAATCGGTCAGAGATATATTTTTCAAACGTTAATAAAAAATGTACAAAGTTATTCAAGAAAGAACAGAATGAGAGTTGTGGGTTTTCTATTTATATTTCTGAATACCACTTGACACGCGAACTATAAGCGAAACACGTACTAATCCAAGCATTGAATACATAAAAGGGGACTTTCACCACAAAAGGTCAGGGAGAGTTCTAATTTGGTGAATTCATACAGTTTGGTGTCCTTATTAATAATCCGAATTTGCTACCATGAACGACCCCACTCGCGACGCCATATTGGAAAAATGGTACCAAAAAACAGTTTTTCGAGAATGTCTTCTCTCCAGTGCCACCTAGGTCAGAAATAGCTATTGTCAAAAATTATAGAATATGAAATTCTCTGCAACTTTTGTGAAAAATATTTTTAAAGAAGATGGATACGTCACGAGTTACAGCGGATCCAAATTCATAAAATTTCTACAATTTGCAAGATCGATAAATTTTTTCTCGAAATTTCAGTAAATTCCGATTATTCAAAAAATTTACTCTTCTGGAAGTCTACAGTATACAGAAATGGTGGTGGACAAAATATTCTTGCATGCATTCAGTGGTTGTGGTACTACTTCTGCTGTTTTCATCATGGGAAAAATTAAGTTTATAAAAACATTTGAAAAGAACGAATATCCAAGCCAAACTCTACAAGTTTTCCAAGAGCGAAACGCAGACCCCGAAGTCATTGCCGCTGCGGGGAAAAGGTTTTTTATCGCTGTTTATGGCGTTTCCAATTAGAACACCATCAGTTTGGACACCCTACGTTATCAAAATTTCGCAAGATCCGTCACCAAGAGTAAATTTAAATCTAACCTGAACCTAATATATGATACAACTAATTTCAAGAAGTTATCTCGCAAACAAATTCTCTAGTGTAATGTTGTGAGCCAGCATGTGTATAGAAATGATGAAATAGTTCAAGACTACTTCTGTATTTTATCTTCAAAATACAGTTTTTGATTTTTCGATTACATAAATATAAAAATAAGGAACCTCAACTTCTTCCAGGTGCTTGAAATCTCCATATATGCTATGGTCGGAGTTTTCACCGAAAGCTTTTTTTAGCATTGTTTTGAATACTTCTAGTCGATGCGGATAAGACAATCTAAATTGACTAAAACAAATTTACAATTTTTATGAAGTTTCACTGTAGCGATAAAATAGCATGGCTTGCAGAAATGAAATAAATAATATCTATTCACACATTGCTTTTTTTCCCCATGTAGACCATCTGGAGTAAAATTATTTAAATGGATACATTATCCAGTGTGAAATTCACTAATAGATATAAATATTTTATAGAGGAACGCCCAGATAGTTCAAGTATTATTCTGGAAGATATATATTTTTTCTTTTTCATTGTGTTTTATATTGGCATCGATTGTTGTGATTATTAGCCACTATAGCAGGACCTGAGTCGAACTACAATTTTCAATAATTCAATCGGTGAGAGATATATTTTCCAAACGTTTATAAAAAATGTGCAAAGTTATTCATGAAAGAACACAACAAGAGTTGTGGGTTTTCTATTTATATTTCTAAATGCCACTTGACAAGCGAACTATAAACGAAACGTACTAATCCAAGCATTGAATACATAAAAGGAGACTTTCACTGCAAAAGGTCAGGGACAGTTCTAATTTGGTGAATTCGTACAGTTTGGTGATGAGATTATGATGAGAATATTTACTCCTTCACAAAATAATTCCTTCCATATTCAGGATATAAAAACCGGAAACACCACCAAAAAGGCCTATTATAAGAGCTTATAGTCTTTCGAATATCAACTGCAGAACATAACAACAATTGTAAAATGCTATTAGTGCCTATTTGTATATTTCGTTACCAAGGCAGACTAATTGTCCGGTGATCTTTCCACTGAATCATTTTTGAAATATTTGATCAGATTCAGATCTAGAAGGAGAATTTGCACTGAAATATATTCAGAAAATGGCAGAAATTTTGTGGGTCTTGAAAATGAACTAAAGATTATAATTTCAAGCTTCAGAGAAGACTCAAATTTCAATGAATAAAATTTAAAAAATTGGCATTTTTCGAGAGAATTCTTGGTAATTTTCACTTAACATATAAGGGATTATACACTGTTATCACTCAAGTTGGGGCTATCCTCAATTCCAGACCTCTGTTACCCTTATCAAATGACCCTAATAATCTCTCTCCTTTGACCCCCTCGCACTTTCTTATTGGAGAGTATCTCATCTGAAACAGATTCAACAGCAGTTGCAGCATTTTTGGTAGCAATCGTCACATGAGTATATCTGCAGTCTTCAAGAGATGGAAACTTGGATGCAAGGCCTGCCCAGAACACATTATATTCATAGTAATTAGACCATCAGGTCTGTTTGGATATAAATATAAATAAAATAAAAAAATTAATAACCGAAGTGGTTCCCGGAAATGACAAAATAGTTCGGGTTGTGAATGTTGAAACCGCAAATGGTGTACTGAAACTTCCAGTGTCCAAAGTGTGTATCCTCCCAATAAACTGTTCATAATTTTAATTCAATGTTATAAAAGTGACTCAATTTAATTTTTTGTATTTCTACTTTGAAAGCTAAACCGTTCAAGAGGGCGCAATGTACTTATTTCTACTATTATTTTCATACATTTTTTAAATCCGGAAACACTTCTGGCAATGGAACTCACATAGAGTATGATCAGAATATATCCTTGGTTACTCTGGTTAGTGATTTGGCGGTCGGTATATACCAAATTCCTGAAAATTCGGTGACTATTTCCTGAAACTTCGGTGATTTATGTGTCACCAGAGCAACCGTACTTTTCCTCAGTAACTCAGGAACCGCTTGTCATTTGTCAACTAGACTAATTTTAGATTTGAAACTTTGGACCAAAAATCTAATATATAAATGTTTTTTGGAGCAAAAATTCTACTTTTAACAGATTTATTTCAAATTGTTGACTGAAGATATGTGCAACTGGTTGCTTGAAAACTCAGAAACCGCTACTTACCAATCTGGAATTTTTGGCGATATACGGACCATAACCATAGTTTTTCATGAGAGCGTACTGTTCCGAGCATTGAAATGTGAGATTTTATTAGTATAGATACTCCTGACATAGTTACGCTGGCCACTGTAGGATCGACCTTTCTCGATAGAAAAGACATGGTTAGGATTTATTCGCATTGAATTCCACCAAGTTGTTGGATGCCCATTTTAGAATTTTTGCCAAGTCCGTATTCATTTCATCCACGATTCTTCCTCGTTGATTTCTGCATCAACTGGCTCTTTAGATAATAAACATACGTTTTCTTCAATCTTTTGATGATTTTTTTTTATATTTTTTAGAATTTCTAACATTTTTCACTTTACTAACCACCTCCTCCAGATCCCGCTAGGGAACACTATATACCAAATTTAAGACCTTTCTTTCAGAAGGTCTAGTTCTGTATCATCGAAGGCTTCAGAGGAAAAGAACTAAGCCTAAGACTAAGAACTAACAACTAAGAGTTCATTAATAGGAAAACAACACGAACGTTTATGGAACTTCAACTAGTACTAAGCACATTTGCATTGATTCACTCTTAGTTCTTAGGTCTTAGATTTAGTTCTTAGGTAGGGTGCATAAACCAACCATCACTGCTGTACGACTTCTTCATGCACAGAACTGTACATACCTATTATTGAAAAAAAACTTTATATCAATTCCAATTTGGCACGTTTTCTCTAATGACGAAACAGATTCTCGACAAAATCGATAACATTTCGTTACCCGCAAATCATATGAAACCCTGGGACAAGACAGTGCATTATAAGCAGTAGGTAATCAAGCTATTAATTATAGACTATAATGGTCGTTCTCCAGAAGTGTATATTCTAAAAAAACAAACAAACGCCATGCATCTCAGAAACGAATCAAATCCGGACATATGTTCATAGGAACTTTTTTTCTCAAAACGACCTGACGGATCACCATCTATAGTTTCGTACCGTAGTTAGGAAACACGAGGGTAACACATAAAAAAAAAATTCCAATTGTTTTTTTGAATAAACGTCCCCGAAACAAAAAAGTCACAGAGGAAAACGATGGCAGACTTGGGTCAGAGAATCTATACAGAAAGTTTGGAGAGAGTATATATCAGTAAAACGTTTGCCTATGGGCACTCTAACTATAAATGTATGCTGAAAGATAGAGAGCGATTTGAGGAAAGTGTTCTTTTTGTAAATGGTTCACATCAGTAATAAAAACATTACAGTCAACAAAAGAATCGACATCAAAGAATTGAGTTCTATATACATATATATTTTACGCAGAAACATACAGAGGTTTTCCAACAGTCGTCCTTTTAATTCATATTTTTTTAAATTTCACCAACCATTACATTTTTTAAGTTTTTGTCAACCTATATATATAACATAACATTCATTTTCTTGTCATTGTATTTCTTGAGTGACATTTCTTTCATGTTCATCATTGATGTACATTTCTGCTGATTTCACGTGGGTAAGTGTTACTCAACTAACTACTGTCTAGTTATTCATCCGCATTATATTTTAGTTGTGGTCTAATAATCAAAATAAAATTTTTCGAAAGCTTGACTTAAAAAACGAATATTAAATAACTTTACTGGTCAACTGGCTGCTTCTTTAATATTTTGAAGATATACCTATCTATATTAAAAAGCTGGTCGGTACATAATAATGTTATAAGGTTCACATGAACCGAAATTATCATTCAATTATTAATGGACGATGTTTCTCACCTAATATTCTGTTCGTTAATGGTGTCACATTTATCTTCTGATGATGGGGTATTGATTAGGTAATCGAGAGTGACTAATGCTGGTTGTCTACCAACGAAAAGAACTGATGTCCTTATATCACTGGTGTGCTCACTCTGAAAAATACGAAATATTAACATATAGAACGTGTTCCAGAAAAATGGGACAAACTCTGCTGTTGGAAAATCTTCTTGACATAGAAATTTCTGACGAATATATACTATAAGATGAGTATCAACTGAGTGTTGAAACTTACAAAAATATAAATGTTTTTGATACAACTCCAAAACGTATTTGCAAAATATATTTGAAAATTGGGTTCTGTATAGGCACACATACATTTTGCCGTTCGAAGAAATGCCCGTATACATTGTTTGTCAACCCTCATTCTTTTCGATTCACCCGTTCATCTTCAGACATAGGTCCAAGCTTTCGTACTCTCCTCAAGTGATAGAACCAAAGATGGTGTTTGGTTTAGGCCGATTAAAATCTACCACTCGATGGTTATATGAAAGTAACGAGAAGGCATCACAAAGTTCCTTTCCCCACAGTCTTTATATTATACCATAAAGCTGGAACTTACGGCATTTCTGATCACATCACGGGGAAGTGCACAATTTAAACACACTAGGTACTCAGTGTATTACAATTTTATTACCAATATTTTTGCGAAAATTCTTGTTTTCTTTGAGGCTCAAATGTAGTTTTACGAGTAGTCTTGATATGGAAACCTTGGTAGTAGTGGTTTCTGTGTTTTCTATACATAGCTCTCTGTGCTTACTTTCTTAGTAGGTACTGGAGTTGACAAAAGAGAATGGAACTCAATTGCTAGATGACGGATACGAGTATTAGGACTCTGTCCAGACAGGGTCTGCACTGATTCACATGTCCTAGTTGTTACAGGGGCTGCAGCCCAATTGCGTCCGACGGTCAGAAAATTGACCCTTCAGCTACCCAGATGCATCTCGGACTGCAGGCCAGTTGCGTCCAACGATGGTCAGAAAATTGACCCTTTGTCTGCCTAGTTGCGTTTCGGAGTTTTTCTAACCTAGTATAAAAATAAACAATTGGGCATCGAAATAAAACATTTGTTCAAGTAGTATTTACTTAGTCTGATCTATCCAGAACGGACTAACCTTAGGTATACATTTGAGTACGCGAAGTTTGTCTAACGTGGTATAAAAATGAACAATTGGTCATTGAAATGAAACACGTGTTTAGGTAGTAACTATTTATTCTGATTTAACATTTGAGTGCGTGAAGTTTGTCTAACGTGGTATAAAAATTAATAATATAATTGGACATAACCTATTTCAGGTAAACCTACGGCACTGAATGTAAATTGAAATGTGTTATTGAAATTTACATATTTCTGTTATACCTACGGCGGTACGCACCTCGGCGACCATGGGACGCACCTGGGCTATTTTACTAACCACGGGATGCATCTGGGTTCCAGCAGTTAGGTATCGGCATACTACTAAAAGATGAAGTAACCCTTCCCTTTCAACGCACATTTGGTCGATATGGTGAAATTTTCATAGAGTGCTAGAGAATACTATCAGGCACCTACGGTTTTATTTCAGTGAGCTCTAACGACAGGCAGACTTCACCATGGGATTATTTTAATCATGACACCAAACAGTGCCATCTCACACTTCTGTTGTGAATGATCTTATGGCAGTCAGACAAATAAACCAAGAGGAAATTTAGTTCTTCGCTGAAGAAAACTGATATATGACCCACAACAAGTTTGACAATAATATATATACTCTGAAAATTTGCTAACTTTATATATTTTTACTAATAATGATCTGTTGATAGTTTTTTCCTGTTTACTCTCGAGCAGATTTCATTACATTAATTTTTATTTCTTTCAGATTTTTAGGTGATAGTTTTCGAAAAAACGACAGCTGGATGAATCAACAAAACTATCACAGAGTTGATGGTATTAATTTTTGCTGTTAAATAAGTTTTTTGTATAACTGATATCAGTTTGGTACTTGCAGGTGATTGGTCGTAAACGAACCATCGCTTACAAATATATTTTTCATTCAACTTTTAAAAATAATGTATGTTAATAATTTGGTCTTTTCATACTTGTGCAGACTTCGCCACATTGATATTTTTTTAGATTTGTGAGAGGTTAATTTCGAAAATACACAGCTAAACGAACCAACAAAACCACTACAGAATAGATAGTATTATAACTGAACTTCAACTGAATGGAGATATTCACTAAACGACAAAATTTTTTCTTTATAACCTGATCAATACTCACATTATAGTATATGCATTTTGATGCGGTACTTCCTGATTCAATGATATTGTCATAATTTCTATGATCTATCAGCAATAAACCACCTGGTTTCACACATTTCTCGAAATTTCTCAGTGCTTGCCTGGAAAATAATAATTTTAGTTCAATAATGAAAAGTAGGCGAGAAAGAAATGAAAATAATAAGATGGACAGAGCATAGATTGGGTGAGAGCCACTTATGCAAGAAACGATGAAATGACCTTCATACGGTTTGACATACATCAAGGCAATATAATGTAAAATGTAGAGAATATCTGTTTGATGAATTCCCAAAGTATCCGGAGAAACTCCTCAAAAGCTAACAGCAAGCGAGATTATGGACTCACAGATTTTGGAAGAGTGAGTTCTGAACCACTTGGATATGGCCAACACCCTGAGTGACAAATGCAACAAAATCTGACGCTCTGGTCTGGATCTTGAAATTTCGGTTTGTTGCAGTTAAAAGATTCCGTGTTTCTTGATGGCGGTCATGATTCATATTATCAGAAAAATATTCAGATAAACATCATTTTAAAATATTTTTCACTACACATGTATCAGAATATAATAAAAAAATCTTCATCGAAAACAAGGGCAGATCTAGGCAACTTTTCTGGGGTGGGGGTGGTAAAACTTTTCTGGGGGGGGGTTAACATATATTGTCGAAAAAAAAAGATGATTTTTGAATTATTATAGTATTTTTTGTTATGCATCAAGTCCATTTCGGGAGGGTGATTACCCCATTTACTCCTCTGTGGATCCGCCCTTGATCGGAAATACTTTACGAGTTTCAAATTCTCAGGGTTGTGCTGTAGGTTTTCCGGGTTTTCCTACAACTGAAAAGAGGATACGCCACCAAAACTCAGTAAGTCGCTCCGGAGCGCCACGGCAAATCATAATAATAGCCGTTCTCTACCTGCACAGGCTATGCCTTTTTAATCCATTTGGATTATGTTAGTCGGGTCCTGTCTCCAGAGCCCCGATACATGCGGTGGGCGCCGGTTTCATTTATCCAGATAGTCACTACCCACATCCGTGGGGTGAGTGATTACTGGGTCTGAGAGTCATGTGCACTGAGCAGACAAAGTAAACCAAGGATGACGGGCTTCTGCATTCCTCCGACTAAGATTTCTGCTGCATCACGGTAAACTGGTATGATTTCGTCTATATAACACTCGTAGCGCCGCATCATGCCTGTGGATATAGGCTAAGACCGTATAAGCTTGACATGCAGACAGCAAATGCATTATGATCTCAGGTTCCCCACAATATGCTCTGCATCTAGTGTCGAAAACCTCTATACCCATCACACGACTACGGTAGACCAGGGTGTTAAAGACACCATCCTGACAGGCTATTATGAATCCCTCAGTCTCCGACTCCAGCCCACTTGACCTGAGAAATGCTTAGGTCAAATTTTTGGATGAGCCAAGGTCTCCAATGTTCTTGAAGAAGACCCCAGGCATTGGCTTATCCTTATGAAGCTGCAAGAGGACCTGAGTCTCCGCAGTTTTATGTGAGCATTTTGCTGAACGTGCTCCAACTCGGCGACAGAGTTTGGGTCACCCAGTTCAGTGTCTCAGTGTCGAAAAGGACACCGAGTTATTATTAATATTATTACCATTTCGAATACGATTTAATTGAAGACAAATTTTGAATCAATATCTATTTGGAGAAATCTACCGTGTGATTCAATAGGAATGAGCAAAATAAAATGCTGAAATATGTGTTTTTTTTAATTGAAATTTCCCTATATTTCAAAATTTCGTCTCTTGATTTTTTATTTTTTCTGATATTTTATTGAGTGGTAATATCTGAATGGAAGTCCAAAATTGTATACCGGGTGATCACGAATTGAGGTACGCCCCCCAATTTTTCTATAGTTGTGAAGATACAGATTTCAAATTTGGTATGTTGCTATAGTACTTGTATACGCATATTTTGACGCCCCTTCTGAAAATTCACCACGCAAAACTTTTTTTTTAATTACACCTTGTACATTTTTTCCATTATCCGAAAGAGGACGCACTTGTGATAACATTGATCTTCAAAATCGAAAATCCGTTGAGAAATGGCGGAGATACAGTTCAATCGAACAAAATTGGCCATGAAATGTTCTTTTAACTTCGTCATGGTGAAAAATGATTGATTACCAGATTACTCGTTTGAAAATTTTTGGAGAATTCCGAAAGAAATCGAAAATACAAGATGTTTCATCATAAGTGTTCTCGAAATTAAATATTCTTCAACGAAGGAGGCCATGAATATAAAAAAGCAGCATTGATTAAATAAGTAAAATGAACTGTGACTTCGTTGAAATAAAATGAGCTTATGTCTTGGCTTTCTTAATTATATTCTAAGCCGCCTACGTTGGAGAACATTCAATTTTAGGAACACTCATCATGAAACCTGATTGAATGTTCGTTTACTTTAGGAATTCTCCAAAACTTTTCACGCGAGTGAACTGTTAATTCATAATTTTTCATCATGACAAAGTGAAAAGTACTTGTTGCCATTTGAGAAATGGCAGTTGTGAGCATTTCTTTATGGTTAATATTCCGTATTTAGGTAATTTTTGATAATTGTTGGAATAAATGGGGGCTGCAATTACATGAGAACCTCAGTTTTCAACTGTTTCGCACTTTGAAGACTCCTCTGGTAACTTCTGATGTCGTTTGTCAGTTGTGATGATTTAAGTTTGAATTTCATGGCCAACTTTGTTCGATTGAACAATCATCTGTATCTGCGCCATTTTTTAATTGATTTTCAATTTTGATGAACTCTGATATCGAAAATTGTGTGATCTTCCGGATGATGAAAAAAAAAGTAGAAGGTGTCATTTGAAAAAAAAAAAGTTTGGGGTCACTTCCGGTTAAACCGGAAGTGGTGAATTTTCAGTAGTGGCATCAAAATATGCGTATTCAAGTACTACAGCGACATACCAAATTTGAACCTTGCATCTTCAAAACTACAAAAAAATTGGGGGGCGTACCTCACCTCGTGGTCACCCGGTTTGCCTTCCATTGCTACTTTTTGAAAAATCAGTCAAAAAACTTACCACTTACTTGGATTTTTCGAATACTACCTACACAATACTATATATTGAAACAGCAATGATTCAACGGACAGTAGTTAGTTCCTGAAGCAACTCACTGGAGTTTCCTTTGATTATTTTTTTGCTCCAAAAATATTTAAGGGGATCATTCGCCGAATTTGATTTACATCCAGAAAAAAGGGACACAAAACAACGTTTTGGTCTCGCAATAATTGTCATTGAATAATTTGGTATGAACAAATAAATACAAAAAGGTGTTATTTTAAGTTTTTTGCTTATAAAATGAAAAATTATTACAGCAATCTCATTTCCCTGAATAAAATAATTGTAGAGAATACAGATACGAACAAAACGAGAGTCAGTAGGTACGACCCGATTACATCAACAACGAACACGAAGACTCAGAACAATACCTTGAACAAAATTACGAAGAATACGAAGAAAATCAAATTTATTACGATCAAGCCTTTGAACCAGAATATCAGACCCAAGAACCCTCGAATATAACTCAACCCCAAGAAGACGTAAATTTTCAACAAATTTTTCCCAAAGTAGATCAGACATAACCACCTTTGAATCGTATAATAATAACGAATGAATTCTACCCTATGTAGAAATTCAAAATCCACCCTTGAATAATCGACACCGGTCATACAAAGTCATTTTTAGACCCAGATATTGCGAAAAGATATTTCACGGAATTTATATTTGAAGAAAAATTTACAGTTTCGAATAGTTTTAACAACTCCACTCACGATTTAGCTATGAATATTCCATCTTTTGAAGAATTTGAAAGTAACGAAAAAATAAAATTCTTTTTATACAAATTTCATAATGTATTCAATAGACTTATAGGATTAGATAATTCAAGGACCTTTCAAATGACTCTTGACTTGAAAGAAGACATCATTTACACCCCATTTGTGACCATTCCGATAAGGTACTTTCAGTCAAACCCTAGATTGTCATTCGACATGATATTAACGCCCAATTCTGAGATTATCACAGAAATCTCAGTCGACATAGAGGACGGTGACATCCTAATCGGAAAACAAAATATCCTATCCATTCTTTGGAGTAACCGGATATTATTCAATATAGTTATGATACAAAGTTCAATAATTAACAACTGGAATTGATTGAAAGTTTGATTTTGTGAAGGAAATTGGATTGTTGACATTATTTGTTTGGGTTTTCACCTCATTTTTGACCAGAACTGCATTTTGAATTTAGAAATGAAGAAATAAATTTGCGATGGTATTAACCTTTCAAAATTATTATGACATATTATATTGATCATCGAAAACTGATCGAAATAAGGATTCTTCACAGCACGTGTACAAATGAAAGTTATGAATGCGATTTGTATGAAAACAAACAAGTTTTGGAAATAATGCAGCTTCCGTTAGTACAAGAATTTTATTCTGATATATATAATCGGAAACATATTCTTTTAAATGGAGAAATTAAAGTTCTCAATATTATCCATTCAGCTGACGAAAATTACTTGAAATCAGATAATTTGATATTTCCTATCAAGAATTTTTTAAATTTGAATTGAAGGTTCGAATTTTCTGTTGCAATTTTCTGAGTTATTGCGTTTTTTTCAGAAGAAACGATCAACAAGCTTTGAATCTAGATATTTCATTCGGTTCAAAGAAATGGCATTAACACTTAAAACAGAGAATCGGGTCAAAAAGAGGAAACTATGGTGAGCAACTAATCTTGTCAATAATGGTCTTGATGGTAGGATTTAGTTGGCAAACAGAATACAGTCATATGACTAGATACACATAACAGGTTCAGCTAATAACCTACAAAATAACGCTTCACGAGCCCCACGAGCCCCATATTTCAGACTCGGGTTGAAAGGGATGAAAGATGCTACATCAGCTGGTATTATTTCAGTAAACCATATTAATCAATTCGTCAGTTGTCTACGATCATAATATTGAGAAACTTCTCACAAAACTTCCTTGGTTCAATAAAATAATAAGGATATATTCTCTAACATGAACAGAAGACTTTGATTTCACATCAAGAAATGCTATGTTCTCAAATTAAAAGACCGTTCACAAACATTTCTCAACCCAAAATAATATCTTGTTATATTTTCTTACTTCAATATACCCACAATATTGAAAAAAATGTTCTTCTCTTTCCGGTGGAGATCGATGTGATGGCCTGCTATTTTTACACATTTCTGCCATTTCACCTTTGGGTTTGTGACAATATTTTGCCTTTAGTACCGTTAACCCTAGTTTAGGCACAGCCTCAGGGCCTCACTGAACCACTTGTCAACGTAGCGATGCATAGCGCAGGTGCGAGATATGAGTATTTGTGGTTGGTTGTAGGCATTCACTTTAGTTTGAGTTGTTGGTAATTTCTTGTATGAGACAACCTTGCTTCCTGGTGATTACGATTGTAGAAATTTGCTACTCGTTACCTGCAGGTATGTAATAGACTAATATAAGTTATGACTGCTTGCTTGGTAGCTGGTTACTGC
Organism: Chrysolina haemoptera; assembly: GCA_958298965.1. Lineage (NCBI taxonomy): Eukaryota > Metazoa > Arthropoda > Insecta > Coleoptera > Chrysomelidae > Chrysolina > Chrysolina haemoptera. Next base: position 22,172,798 of record OY282585.1, on the reverse strand, counting down.
TAGGTAGTTTAGATATATATCTTATTGCAGGGTTGTGTCTTGCGGATGTACCTACACATAAGCATTCAAATAAATTGTAACGGTGTCTCTGTGGTTTTCTTTGGTTGCCGACTACGTCCCAGCCGGACTTCGTTTTACCCCTGAGCCCCCACCAAGAGTCTATTTTGCTACAACTTGGCACACAACGTGGAGCTGGAGTCTACAACAATGCCATTGCGATGGTCGTTTGGCGTATGTCGATACGCCAAACGACCATTATGATTTACGAAGCAAATCCCAAAGTCGAATTCGACAGCACGAGGGGCCCCCACCCATCCCCTCCGAACCAGCAAGGAATGCGTCAATTCAAGAAAATTCCTTGGTATGCGAAACGGTGACTAATATTCCGGCGACTGCCTCAGGTTCAGCTGAACAACTACTAACAGCAGATATAGAAAGGGTGAACATTCGAGGAACACCAGGTATGAGTAACGTAACAGCTTTATGGAGCCTCCACCGAGGAGAGTACTGTTCAACGAAGTAGGTGATAGGCGAAATAGCATGCCGTCGGTCCCGTTCAATAACAATGCGCGCATGTTTTCTGCACCGCCGCCTGTAGTAGATTTTAGTTCGCAGGACATGCTTCCTAATGGTGCTTCTGCTTCAGCTACGTTTTTTCCGAATATGGTTGTACCTACGCCACAGTCACTATTTAATTTGCCAAAACCAGTTTTTTCTGCTAACCCTAACATCAATAATACAGATAATATTAGGTTGAATAATGAATATCAGAATAATGTAAATTTTGCTTCTGTAAGTTCTAATAGAAATAATTTTGTGAACAATCAAAGCCTAGCAAGAGCCAATCTACCTGGTCAACAGCCGTTACCGTGCCTTCAGCCACATGCTCCAGCAAGGCATGCAAACTTCATGACGGTAAGGGCAACAGATATTTTGCCAACTTTTGATACTGAAGGAATACATCCAGTCATGTTTATTAATAAACTAGAACAAGCTGTTGTACACTTGAACATACCTCCTGCTCAAATTTCCTTTTGGTGCAATAATTTGTTTCAAAAACAGATCCGAATTTGGGCTGATGCTTTGCTAGATTCTTTTAATAATTTTTACGATTTAAAAAATGCCTTTCTCGAACATTTTTGGGGTCCATCACAACAGGTACAGTTGCGTATGCATTTAGAAACAAACCGGTATTGCCAGAAAAATGGGACCTACGTAGATTATTTTCTGTCACTATTTTCGCAGGGAAAATTTTTAGAACCACCATATCCGGAGCAAATGCTTATTTCCGTGATAGGAAGACACTTTCCACCTCAGATAGCGTCGGCCTTGATAGGTACACAAACCCTGCAAGACGCAATTGCACGATTACGTCAGTCAGATTACGTAACTCGCCCCACTCTGCACTTCGAGCCTCGTTATGAGGGAGACACTTTTCGAAAAGACTTCCCTCGAGAATATCGTAATAATAACAATACTGGTAAATTCAGAAATGACCCTCAGAAGCGAAATGTAAGCGCTTGCACACTTGAATCCCATGACCCAGACGATATCGATTCGGAAAACTTATGAAAAGTCATCGAAGTGGTCCGGTGGTGACTGTTTTGGGTCGGACCGAACAAAAAAATGAATTTAGTAATAATTACCCATTGGAAAACCTACTCAAAGAGGAATGTGATTCTCCACACCAAAAACTAAAATTCAGATCTCCATTAATAAAAATAAACATAGGTAATTTAGAATTTCCTGCTCTCGTCGACACGGGTAGCGAAATTTGTTGTCTTTCATTGGAAACATTCGAACAAATTTCTACTACTCTGAAAGACTTAACTTATTTTAACGTCAGCGGTGTTCGTATCTCGGGAGCATTTAAAGCGAGGCAAAAAAGGGTTCTGAAGCAAGTTTTTGTGCCCTTCGCACTGAATGACTTTAATTATCAGTTCGAATTTTTAGTAATTCAGGAACTTATTTATCCGGTTATTATCGGAATCGATTTATTGAGAGTTTGCCATGCAAAATTTGACTTAGAATGCGAGAAATTTTTTCTGCGATTACAGGATTCGGTTTTTGAAGTGGACGAGTTGACATTAAACCACGAGTACGCCACGGAGCCTTTGAGCCCTCTTAGGATTTGTGCATTCAATTCGTCGCAACCTGATACACATATATTGAATACAGGGTGTGCTTCGAACGTGGAGTTCCTAATGGAAAAAAGTGATTTATCTCCCGATGAGGCCGCTATTTTCAAGGATATCTTGAAAAAACATGAACAGCTGTTTTCGGACAAACCTGGACTAACGAGTGAGTTCCAGCACACAATCAATTTAACAAACTCTAGGCCTTTCGATATCAAACCGTACCCTATTCCGATCGCCCATAGAGCTGCGGCACAAGCTGAAATCGATAAAATGGAGAAGTGGGGAGTAATTGAGAGGCGCTCTATCTCTTACGCGAGCCCGTTGATGACAACTGTCAAAAAAGACGGTACCGTGCGTTTGTGTCTAGATGCTCGTCACTTAAATAATGTAATGGAAAACGACTTAGAGATGCCTCGAAAAATCGAAGACATTATGAAAAATATCAATAACGTTAAATTTTTGTCCAGTATAGATTTGACTTGCGCATATTGGCAGGTGCCTATAAAACCAGAGCATCGGCGCTACACTGGTTTCCGTGTCGGCACTAAAAGCTATATTTTCAAAGTTTTGCCTTATGGCTTGAAAACAGCTGTAGCAAGTTTTACGAGGTGTATGAATAAGGTTTTGGGCCCCTTTTTCAAGTCTTTCGTTCATGTATACCTGGATGATTTATTGGTTACGTCAAGTTCCTTCGAAGAACATACTCGAAACTTAGATGCCGTTTTTTCTCGACTTCGAGAGGCAGGTTTCACGGTCAAATTGAAAAAATGTTGTTTTTTCAAGAAAGAAATGAAATTTCTTGGGTACTTGATCAATGCCGCTGGCATACGGTCAGACCCGACACGGGTCCAAGCCATCAGAGATTTTCCGGAACCTCAAAATGTAAAACAATTACAAGCGTTCTTAGGCCTTTGCAACTACGACCGTGCTTTTTGTGAAGATTTTTCAACGGTGTCCGAACCCCTCACCTCCTTATTGCGGAGAAGGAATAAGTGGGAGTGGGCAGAGGTTCAGAGAGATTCGTTCAACAAGTTGAAGGAGTTAATCTGTCGCGGAGTACTGCTTTCTCATCCAGACTATGAACAGCGTTTTTTTGTCCAGAGTGACGCCAGTGACGTGGCGGTCGCAGCCATATTATTTCAAATAATACAGGGAAAAAAACGTACTCTCGCTTACGCGAGCCGGTTGTTAGTGGACAGAGAACGACGGTACTCGGTACCGGAAAAAGAGCTACTGGGGATATTATTTGCCTTACAAAGGTGACGTGTCTATTTATTGGGCCGTGACTTTGTAGTTTATTCGGATCATAAAGCACTCTCCTACCTAAACTCATGTCGTCTTTTATCGCCGCGCATCACGCGTTGGGTACTTGCTCTGCAAGAGTTTTCATTTGTAGTTAAGTATATTCCGGGAAAGGAAAACTTTTTACCTGATGTCTTGTCTCGACACCCCCCACTTAGGCCACCTTCGCCTCAAGATGGTTGTTTCCGGGTATTGGCCATGTGTAGAGTTTCTGAAAAATTTAAAGTTTTGATGAAGGATATGCGTGATGCGCAACGTACGGATCCCCGGTTAGTTGCCAAACTGGATACGATCCAATCAGACACTCCGGGGCGCTTCTTTCTTCGAGAGGGACTGTTATTTATGCAGAACCAAGAAAGTAATTTGTTATGCCTTCCCTTGGCAAAACTTCATGAGTTCTTTAATTACTATCACGAATATTATGGTCATTTTGGAGTATACAAAACTTGGTGCTCGTTGAGGGCAGATATTTGGATACCCAACCTCCATACTCACGTTAAACGTATTATAAAAGGTTGCGAAGTATGCCAAAAGGCTAAGGTTACAGTGTTGCCCAGACCCGCGTTAGAGGCGGTGTTATCATAAAAGCCTAATGATCTTATATCGGTTGACCTTTTCGGTCCCCTTCCAAAATCCAGAGGCGGCGTCATTTTCGTCTTTGTTATTTTGGATGTATTCTCAAAGCTTGTAACGCTTTATTGCCTGAAACGGGCTACCACGGCTAGCATGCTGAATCGGCTGACTTTGCAGTATTTTGTTCAGGTGGGAAAACCGTCTCGAATCTTGAGTGATCGGGGAACGCAAATGACTTCGCAGAAATAGACGAACACGTTACAGGCCCATGGTTTGAAGATAATTTATTCTTCGATACGTCACCCCCAGGGTAACCCTGTGGAAAGGACTATGCGAGAATTGGGGAGGATCTTGAGAACTTATTGTCACCATTAGCATACGCGATGGGCGTTCGAAATTCCTAATGTGGTTCGGTTCTTGAACAACGTTACGCATGAAACGACTGGCTTTCCTCCCGTGGAACTACACTTCGGTACTCGAGCTATTTCACCTCTTGGAGAATTTTTGAAAGATAAACCGGTACCTTGTGACTCCCATGTCAAATTATTCTTTGCTAAAGAGAACTTGCAGAAACGTGCAGAAAGGCGTGCTGCTCGTTTCCCTTCGAGGCCTTACCAGCCGTTCACACAAGGAGAATTAGTGCTTCTTAAAGCTAACCCAATTTCGTCCGCAAGCCTTCAGGAAACCAAAAAGCTCATGTTGCTATTTGAGGGTCCCTACAAAATCAAAAAGGTATTGAGCCCTAAGACCTACGTATTAGTCCATTGCGACTCTGAGGTGGAAAGAGGTACTTTCCATATTTGTCACTTGAAAAAATTTGTTTGTCCTGTGTCCTCGAGTACTGTTCAGAAAGATAACGGTCTCGTGTCATTGAAAGGGGGGCAGATGTGACAATATTTTGCCTTTAGTACCGTTAACCCTAGTTTAGGCACAGCCTCAGGGCCTCACTGAACCACTTGTCAACGTAGCGATGCATAGCGCACGTGCGAGATATGAGTATTTGTGGTTGGTTGTAGGCATTCACTTTAGTTTGAGTTGTTGGTAATTTCTGTGTCCTCGAGTACTGTTCAGAAAGATAACGGTTTCGTGTCCTTGAAAGGGGGGCAGATGTGACAATATTTTGCCTTTAGTACCGTTAACCCTAGTTTAGGCACAGCCTCAGGGCCTCACTGAACCACTTGTCAACGTAGCGATGCATAGCGCACGTGCGAGATATGAGTATTTGTGGTTGGTTGTAGGCATTCACTTTAGTTTGAGTTGTTGGTAATTTCTTGTATGAGACAACCTTGCTTCCTGGTGATTACGATTGTAGAAATTTGCTACTCGTTACCTGCAGGTATGTAATAGACTAATATAAGTTATGACTGCTTGCTTGGTAGCTGGTTACTGCTAGGTAGTTTAGATATATATCTTATTGCAGGGTTGTGTCTTGCGGATGTACCTGCACATAAGCATTCAAATAAATTGTAACGGTGTCTCTGTGGTTTTCTTTGGTTGCCGACTACGTCCCAGCCGGACTTCGTTTTACCCCTGTGCCCCCACCAAGAGTCTATTTTGCTACAGGTTTCAAACACGTTCTAACGCAGTTGCCGGAAACATTCAATTATTTTTAATCATAAGTGGACAAGAAAAGCTTTTGTGTGAGTAGGTTTTGCATGAAGATTATTATATTGTGAATTTTAGAGGTAAGTAAAATTATTGTTTTTCATTCAAGTCAGAATGTTTCTATAAAAATTTGCTCTGTCTGTGTATTCTGATTCTGAATAAGATGATCCATGCTTCAGTCTTCGTTTATACTACTACTACTATACAGCCATATCTCAACACACATGCCTAGTTTTTTATTTTCACAGTGTATCGTTTTCTGATACAATAAGATGTTCTCAATTAGAACATAATCAGAAATGAATTAGATTTTTAAAATAAAATATCTTGGATAGATCTTGTCTGCATAAACAGGAGTATATTATTTGTTCAGTTATAACGACAGAGTTGATTTTTATTGATAGGAAAACATTATGTCAAAACAAAATATATTTTATGGTTTTTCCAAAAAAGCTCCGTACAGACCTGAACGACAAACAGAGCAACGAACCCAGCGGCGAACAGAACACTGATTTGGACGGGGCTACGAACGCGTTTGCAACCAGTTTCGCAAATATTGGCCATTCGGCGAATGGTTGGCGGCGTTCCAATCACTTGTCGGTTTTCTTTCCGACATCAAAGAAAATACTCGCGAATGCGTTCGCAGATTTGGACGAGTCAACTCAAAACGACGAACAGACCATTGCTGGTGAGCCTCAGTCCAGTGAATTGGTTAGTTTGTCTCCTATCTTTTTTAGTGTTTGTTGTGTCTAGTCTATGAAGTAGACAAAAGACATATTTATGGAACTAACTGAACAGGACTAACAGGAGTTGTTGCCGAAAGCAAATCAATTCTTTTTGTTTTAAATTCACATTTGAAGTATTGAATGAAGGCGATTCAATTTTAATTTCTTTGATGTAACGTTCTATATTAACATCTCTGCCTCAAAACCCATAGAAGGTGAAAACAGGGTTCATCATCCGAAATACCTTTAGCCATCTTAAAACTATTTTGAACCAAGATTGAAACATTGAACAATGCTTTTTTTATAGGTTTCAAGCGAGTCATGGAAATAAAATTAAGTCGGTCATATTGTCCTTCACGGAGGACATCAATTATATATTATTTTTATGTAATCAGTATAGCTTAGTCGATTTGTGCTTGACGAAAGACGTCTATATTCATTGTTTTTATAGGTGTCGCCATCTAGTTAGGATTCATCGAATTAACTAACTCTTGCGTTTATGTGTGTATTTCACATAAAGCATGACAGGTTGAATGGTGTTGGAGTGTCTTGATAATTGTAGAGTGTTTTCTCTCAGTTTGAAGTAGAATATAAGTAAAACATCACTTTTTGCCCTAGATGAAAAATAATAATGAAAATTTTCATATTTCTTTGAAAATAATTCTGTAATTTGATATGTCCTGCATGGAGTACATGGTGATTTCAAGGGTACCAAAATCATGCAGTATTATGTCCCAAAGACTCAGGCGTGGATAGAGGAATTCGTTTAGGTGGGGGGCAATTTTTGTAGGAGGGGGATTTTTATGTGATTTCATCTATCTTTTGAAAAATTCGTCAAAATAAAGTGGTGTTGTCATGTGTCGTTGGGGAGGGCAATTGCTCCATTCCTCCCTCACCCCTGTATTTTATCTCTATCGACAGGTAATAAAATACAACTTTTTATAAAACCACTTTTTTCCTCGAGTACCAGGAAAAAAGTACCAACTCACTTTTTTCACATACACATAGGTAAAGATAAATATTTGACAAAATCGTCGTTTTTCCCGTTGCAGAAAAAATAGTGTATTGTACACGGGAAAAATGTTAGATTTTCCCTTGTATAATGAATAACTATTTTTATGTTGCGTATTTTCTTTTTTACTATTTTTTCAAACAATATAGTACAGTAAAGTAAATTGTGTCTTTCTAGGGTCGTGACTGAAAGGATTAAATTTGGTATTTGGGAACACTATGAGTACACTTTTTTTGAATACCACCTGTATTTTTAAATAATGATTTCAGTTGCGATTTTTTAATTTGATATGGTTATGTTCTGACCTTCCAGTCAAAATTGTTATAGTACGAACAATTCACCTCGATTGTAAAATAACAGCTGAAGCTTACTTCAACGGACGGCCTTCTCATACAATATGTGAATTCGCTCTCAGAGATAATCCGGGATATGAAATAGACGAAGTGCCGCTGAATTTGATTTATTTGCCCGTAACTGCCAAAGGTGATATTGGTAACGTTATTGTCAACATACTCGATCAAGATTTTAACCAGAGTAGTGTTGAAGAGACTGTGATGGGTCTACTATTAAATTATAAGGACAATAATGATTCGACTGCGAATTCAGTTGTGAAGCGATCATCTCGCAGAAAACTTGTGGTCTCCGCTTCCAATGGAAAATTTCTCAAGTCATTGGGCCATTATGTCAAAAAGTGTGTTCGACGTGTACCGACGTCCCACATTTGATAAATCCATTCGACGTTTGGAAACTCGCACTCATTATCCATATGTAAAATCCTTCCAAAATAATGATATTATCGAAATCGCCATTCAGCATGGTTACTCATGTATTTTATTTTTACTTTTTATTAGTGATATATCTTGCCTCGATATTTCTGGACACCTAACATTATTCGCTGACGATACCACAATTCTTTGGCACAATGAAGAGCATTCTGCCTTGGTCCAGTCTATTTCCGCAAATTCAAAAAATCAAAATTTGGTGTGACGCGAATAAGCTGACAATGAATATTCCTAAAAAAATTCAGTCACGTTTAAATGTAATATTGAACAAATTACATTGGGAGATCAGCTTATTGAAAGCAAGCCCGTTACTAAATTTCTTGGTGTACAAATTGACAATGATCTGAAGTTTGACCACCATATAACAGCTTCAAAAAAGAATTATCCTCTGGTTGCTTTGCCATCAATGTAATATCTCGCAAACTTGGACGGTCAGCTTCATTAATGGCATACTACTCATTTATAGAATCTCATCTGCGATACGGAATTCCATTTTGGGGTTCTGGTAGCCAGACTCTATTGCAAAGTGTATTCGTTCTTCAAAAGCGATTTATATTCAGAATAAAATGTGAGAATCATGTAGACCAGTGTTTTCAGACAATAATATTTTGACAATATATGAAATTTTCATTTTAGAAACGGTATGCTTGCTTTATAAGTATAAAGAAAAGTCAATAAACGGCAACAGGGAAAGACATACTCGCAATGAAAAACAACTCGCCCTTCCGTTCCCCGTTTCATCTCTGACGAGACAGTCACTAATTTATAGAAGTAAACAAATTTACAATCACTTACCGAGACAAATAACAGATCAAGGGTCTGAAACAATTCAGAAAAACTGCTAAGCACCTCTTGAAGGGAAAATGCTTTTATTATTTGAATGAATACTTCTTATATCAATCATAGTCTTTCTATGATTAAACTGATAGGAATTAGTTTTGAAATTTCGTTTTGTCATAACCGTTGTAGAACGTTGATTTTTATATGTTCTTATTTATGCATTTTCATTTTATCTATATGTATACAAGCAAATATTATTTACATTTTGTGTTGCATGTAATGTATTGTGAAAGCTGTTAACTTTTATTGACTTTGTCGACAAAATGTTTTAATTTTAGACAATAAAGCTTATCTATCTATCTATCTATGATGCGGTTATAAGCAGAAAACTGCTGGAGCTGAGGCAGTCAATTTCATGAATGATGCACCAGCGTTCTTCTTCGATTCCATTTCATATGAACTGAATGGCAAAGAATTTGACTCGGTGCGAAGTCCCAGAATGGTGAGTAAGCTCCGAGGATATTTATGTTATCACAGAAGATACTAATTATCTGTGTACTGCCGGATGGAACTACCCCAATTGACCCATACGAAATGATGCCGATAGTTCGTTCACTTTTCACGTGCCTCTGAAACTTCTTTCGGGAATTTTCAATGATTATACGTTTACCACGTGTGGAAAGCAGTCCGTGCGATTGGTCAGATCTCGCAATGAGAACAACTGTATGATAATTCGAAATGCTGCGACGAAAGCTGAACTAATCATCTGTGTACTGCCAGATGGAACTACCCCAATGGACCCATACGAAATGATGCCGATAGTTCGTTCACTTTTCACGTGCCTCTGAAACTTCTTTCGGGAATTTTCAATGATTATACGTTTACCACGTGTGGAAAGCAGTCCGTGCGATTGGTCAGATCTCGCAATGACAACAACTGTATGATAATTCGAAATGCTGCGACGAAAGCTGAACTAAACATCAATAATATCGAGTTAAAGGTGAAGCATATTTTCCCCAGTGAAGAAATACGTCTAGAATCATCGCAATCTATCAAGTCTGACATACCTATGTTGATTCCATATAGAAACTGGGAGTTGCACGAATTGCCTGCCTTGACAGAGGGCTCAACTAAGGAGATTTGAGCAGTCAAAATTTGTTCTGCTACTGAGAGTCCTCGATACATCATAGCTGTATTCCAAAAAGATCGTGTGGATAATGCACTGAAAGATCCCACATACTTTGACAATATCGATTTTATGGACATCCGACTCACTCTGAATAGCGATACGTATACACACGAACGTATGCGACTGAATTTTGGAAAAAAATTACTTTATCGAAGCCCACACTACTAACGCTGATTTTCATACTACTAACATGAATGGCAGTGTGGTGAAAAAACAACCTCTACTCCGTTATGCCACATTCAAAAATCGAGCTGTTCATGAAATCGTCCACAGTTGATGTGAAACTGGATTTCGAAGCTGTAAAAGACTTCCCAGCTAATACATGCGCCTTCCGCCTGATTGTTAACGAACGAATTTGAGAAAATCTACCTCTTTTCGAGGTAGTCAAACATTCATCCTGAATAACACTGTGCTACCTGAGGCAGTAGTGTTGAAAACCTCCGAATATAAAGATCGTAGCTGAAGACGTGCAAGGTTTCAATTTGGGGGGTAGAACCAAGGAAATAAGTATTTGTGATGGACATAGAATCAATCATTTTTTATTTAAAACACCCTGTCCATTTGAGTCGCTATCTACCGCTGATAAAAAACAAATCAAATATTAAAAGAAAAATGTCCATGATTTGAGATATTTCGATTCAAATTGGATATCAGTTATATAATCTACCCAGCAGTCGCCACAACTGATGATTTGTGTAGAATCTAACTTGGCAATATTTGAGGCTTTGATTTACTTTATTACGAGCGTCTCACTGCTGCAACTTTCGAAAATATTCGTTAAATTTACGTACAAGTTGAAAAGTCAAATACGAAAACTGTTTGTATACGAGAAGAGTACAACGATATCCATTACATGTTCGCGTGGAACCATGCCTACAAACAATCACGAAGTAGATTTTGAGAGAATTTCGTTATGGATAGACTTCGTTTCCAGAGACGTATTGAACGAGCTGAGCAAATAATTATTGGACTTATTTTGAATTCAGAGCATAAAAAAAATGTATGAATCAAGATTGTGAAAACTATTTGTTTTCAATGAACTCCTCTTTTCAAGTTTATTTGCTTCCTCAACATAATAACGCATCTTTCTCATTGCAACGGAACTCAGAAATTGTCTAAGCATTTACACTGATCATAATTATTTTCTAGTAGTTTGAAGGGGTATTCGATTTGAATACTCCGTGGGGTTTTAACAAAATGATCAAAGCCCCCACCCCCAACTGACTGTCTGGGTCACTGCTTGAGTGAGCGACACTTATGTCTACATTATGTCAAATGAAATACAGTTATGTCTACGTTATGTCAACTGAATTACAGTTATGTCTACGTTATGTCAACTGAAATACAGTTTTTTCTACGTTATGTCAACTGAAATAAAGTTATGTCTACGTTATGTCAACTGAAATGAAGTTAGGTCTTCGTTATGTTAACTGAAATAAAGTTAGGTCTACGTTATGTCAACTGAAATACATATATAACTACGTTATGTCAACTGAAATGAAGTTATGTCTACGTTATGTTAACTGAAATAAAGTTATGTCAACTGAAATACATTTATATCTACGTTATGTCAACTGAAATGAAGTTATGTCTACGTTATGTCAACTGAAATGATGTTATGTCTACGTTATGTCAACTGAAATGAAGTTATGTCTACGTTATGTCAACTGAAATACAGTTATGTCTAAGTTATGTCAACTGGAATAGAATTATGTCTACGTTATGTCAACTGAAATAAAATTATGTCTACGTTATGACAACTGAAATACAGTTATGTCTACGTTATATCAACTGAAAAACAGTTATATCTACGTTATATCTATGTTATGTCCACGTTATTTCAACTACGCTATGTCAACTAAAATACAGTTATGTCTATGTTATGTCAGCTGAAATAAAGTTATGTCTACGTTATGTTAAGTGAAATAATGTTACGTCTACGTTAAGTCAACTGAAATAAAACTATGTCTACGTTATGTCAACTGAAATACAGTTATGCCTACGTAATGACAACTGAAATACAGTTATGTCTACGTTATGTCAACTGAAAACTCGACAAATAAACAGTGCTTCAATTATATTGGTTTTGTTTCTCATCCTCGTTTTCATAATCTTGATCCTCATCTACATCGTCATCAAAGCTTTGGAAAGGTTCATATTTTTCAATGATATTGCTGGGTAAAAAAAAAACATCTTGAATTATGTAAATATGCCACACTCGATCATTTTCTTACAAAATTCGGATTGACTCTATAGCCCGTTTATGATCTTATCACATAACTCATAACCTGTTTTATATTCCTTCTCGCCTTGTATGCACATTTCCAACGCGTCCTTATCATAACACCCACCCAGGACGTAGTTCATGGAATGGCAAATGTCGAAACTTAATGCGTTGAAACGAAATTGTAATCGTTCAACTGTTGCTGTAATATCAAAAGCTCTTGGCCAATTTTCGCTAGCGTACATCATCCACACATCACAAAAATATAAACGTTTTGGCATGTTCTTTTTTCATTATCACAACAATATGCCTCGTGGCAATTTATGCATCAATTATTCCTCAGCAATGTCAATTGCCTTTTTATGTACACGGTCCCAATGAATGTCACATAACTCATTTTATTGAATTGGAAAATTGAAAGCAATTTCATGTTGACATGAATATTTCGACAATAAAATAATCAACAAATGATTGAAATTGTAAATATTTCAACTGCAGCAGTTGGACACTTGGAAAATGTTCTGCTCGTTTTCTTGGAGAATATATTTTGCTAGACCACGCTTTGTGATTCAACAGGTCGGCTAGCGAATCTCAACAGAATTTTGGTGGGCCAGCGAATCTCATAGGTGGGCTCGTTTGTAACTATTTCAACTGTAGCAGTTGAAGACTTTGCATAATTTTTGGTGTGCTCGTCTGCTCTGAGTAATCTTGGTCGCGCGCAGGTTGTGTTCTCTCTTGCTATGCCAAGGTACGCGGGTTCGAATCGCCGCACCCACCGACCTTGTGCATGGCATCACACGTTAAAACGTAAGGGCTATATCACTAGGGAGAGTACCTTGATACAGAATGCATAAAATGTTTTGCCAATAGCTGCATCTTCCCTAGCTCGCACAAGTCTCCCAAAAACTTCTGAGGGTTGCTCGTAATAAATAACGAAAATAACAATTTTAACACAACAATAACAATACCTCGAATTCCCGACTAATGCCTATTAAATTTTGACTGATACCCAAGATTTTCAACTAATTCCCTACTAATACCTACTAATGCCATGTACACCAAAATTCCCCAGTGGTTCCCACTCGCATAATATATCGTTCGGTATTATATTGGTTCATTAATGAACTGACCATTTTATGTACTTTCATCCTTATTGTTTGTCTTTTACACGTCATTAGTCTGTAATATTTATTCATTAAAGATCCAAAGGGTGCCCGTTTTAGGACGTATTTTCCTCTGGGAAAATGATAAGTATTGGTCTTACAGTTCCAAAAAGTGGAATGTTTGTTTGGCAATTTCCTTATCTTATTGAATCTGTTTTCAAATTTGAAAAATGTTAAATAATTTTTGAGATATTTGCAAAAAACTAAAACCTGTTTTTTCAGTTAATTGTTTATAACTTTTGCAATTGTTGCCAGCGACACTTGATTTTTTTCAAAAATCATCTACGCTCTATTCCAAATCGTTTGATACATTGTTCATATTTTTCAGAGGCGGCGAAAAAAGTTTGTTCTGAAAGGAACTTGTTGATCAGACTAATAAGCCTTATCTAGTCTTCCTCGATGATGATAACACAACATTCGTTAAAGAGTTTGTGGATGAAAGAATATTATCAAAAAGTGGATGAAGTATCTATTGTGCGAGCTCTACGCATATCATTTTCAATAGGTGTGAAGTTAACAACGAATTCTCATCCGGGAATTCGAAAACATAAAAATAACATGTGGAATATAGTACTTTATTGTGAAATCGATCGCTGTGATATTTCTACCATGAAATCATCATCATACATTCTGCAGACTTGCACGTTATGTCAAATGATTGCTTACAAGTCAGTTGATAAGAGAGTGACAAAAAATTATTGTCACCCCTCAGTTTTTTTTATTCTGAGGGGTCAAAAGTTGGACTGTATTCATGGAGTATTCATCATATTTAGATAAAGTACAATAACAACTGTACCGAACGTTCTGCAGACTTGCACTTCTACCAAATTGTTGGTAATGATCGACTACATGAGATGGTACTGATGAAATGACTGTCACTCCATTAGTTTTTTTATCATATTGGTCGAAGTTTGACGAGTGAGAACCTAAAAACTGTACCTCAGGTTCTGTAGGCTTGCACTAACTACCAAATTGTTGGTAATGATCTATTACATAAAGAGGTAGTGATGAAATGATTGAAACCTGTTCAGTTTTCTAGAGGGAATTAAATAAGTCAAGTCAGGTGTATTCACGATATTAAGATACACAAAGTACCATCAAAACTGTACCTCACTTTCTGCCGAGTTGCACTAACCGCCAAATTGTTGGTAATGATACATTTCATGGAAGGGTGGAAATATAATGAATGTCACCCCTTTACTTTTTTCATAAGAGGGATCGGAAGTTGAAGAGTAACGTGTATTCACGATATTTTGAATATTAAAGTACTTACCATAAAAACTGTACCATGCGTTCTGCAGACTTGCACAACGAACTAAAATGTTGGTAATTATCAACTTCATAAAAAGGCGATAGTGAAATGATCGTCACCTGTTCAATTTTTTTATCAGAGGGATCGGAAGTTGAGGAATAACGTGTATTCACGATATTTTGAGAATAAAAATTCTGTAAAGACTGTATCAGGCTTCCCACAGACTTGCTGGTAATGTAATGATCTACTACATAAGATGGTAGTATTTAAATGATTGTCATGCCTTCAGTTTTTTTCATCAGAGATATAGTTTTTACGGACTGATATTCTCAAAATAACGTAAATACACGTAACTCCAACTTTCGATACTTCTGATGAAAAAAATGGAGTGTGACAATTATAATTTAACCAACCTTTCATGAAATTGATCATTACCAACAATTTGGTGGTTATTGCAAGTCTACAGAACGTGAGGTACAATTCTTATTGTACTTTATTTATCGAAAAATCATCAGTACATGTAAGCCTCCAACTTTTGACCACTCTGATGAAAAACTGAAGAAGTGACATTATTTCATTACCACCCTTTCATTGAGTGGATCGTTACCGACAATTTGGTTGTCAGTGCAACTCTTGCAGAATGGGCGATGTAGTTTTTGCGGTACTTTGTTTATCGTAATATCTTGAATATACCAGACTTGTAAAATTTCAACCCCTCTGAAAAACTGAAAGGGTGTCAATTATTTCATTACTACCCTCTTATGTAGGGGATCATTACTAAGAATTTGGTAGTTAGTGCAAGTTTGCAGAACGTGAGGTACGATTTTATGACTCGCCAAACTTCTACCCCTCTGATAAAAACTGATGAGGTGACAATCATTCCAATAGTAACATCTAATGTAGTGGGTCATTACCAACAATATCGTAGTTAGTACAATTCTGCAGAACATGAGGTACAGTTCTGAAGAGGTGACAATCATATTGTTGCCACCCTCTTATCAACATTAAAAACAATTTGGTAGCTACTGCAAATCTGCAGAACCTGAGGTATAGTTTCAATGGTACCTACTTCGTGTATCGTGTAACTTAGACCCCTCTGATAAAAAACTGGAAGGGTGACGTTATTACATTACTACCGTCTAATGTACTTAATTTTATTTTATTTTACTTTATTTTACTTCATTTTTCTTTATTTTACTTTATTTTATTTTATTTTATTTCATTTTATCATATTATATTATATTATATTATATTATATTATATTATATTATATTATATTATATTATATTATATTATATTATATTATATTATATTATATTATATTATATTATATTATATTATATTATATTATATTTTACTTCATTTTATTTTATTTTGTATTATGTTATTTTATTTTATTTTGGGAACCAACAGAAAAAAATCCAAATACAGGTTACAATTATCCACCTAATATTTTAAATTACAAGTAAGCATTCGGTTAAATAACTGATTAGCGGTGCGCCCAGGGGAGCGGGGGACAGTACATATTTTTGGGGTGTACTTGTACATTATCTTGTCTTAACTCCGCCCTCGCGCAGTTTACGACTGGAATACCTCGCTAGGAATGAGACATTAGGGAGTTTTTAGGCCACTTAAAATAATTTTTTTTTGTCGTTATCGTTATTTATGCGACTGCGCAGTAAGGGAAATGTGGGGTGGCAAAATAAATAACGATAACGACCAATGTTATTAACGACGGATTAGAATAACGATGTTTGTGGATATCGTTATCACAGAACGGTAATTTTGGTTCACGAAACGCATAGTTTCCAACATTTTCCGTACTTACAATTGTATTTATACAAATCTTACATTATTCGTAATAATCCTCTGTTCCCTTCTTATGATAATTTTAATATTTTTATGCATTTTAAAGAAGTCAAACCTCATAGTGGTGGTCGGTGGTTTGGCGGTCTAAGGCGCAGACCGTTCAGAACTTCAGTATAGCGGTAGTCGGTTCGAGCCTGATGTAGGTATGAGGGATTTTTTCTCAAGTACCCAATAACGGAATCGATAGACGACCACAGTCCTTGTTGAAAGCAAGTCTATTGTGTGTTGTCTAGATGCCAATCTCGGCTAGTGCTAGCTTGGAGTGCACGCCGGCCACCCGAGGTGGTGCTGTAGGTTTTCCGGGTTTTCCTGCAGCTGAAAAGTGAATGAGCCACAAAAAAATCAGTAAGTCGCCCCGGAGCGCCACAGCAAATTATTATAATAGCAGTCCTCTACCCGCACAGGCCATGCCTTTGGGTAAACTCTACGAGTGTTTATGAGGGAGTATTATCAATATTATTATTATTATAGGTTATGTGTAGTTTCTTAACGGATTTTTACGTTATCTTCCTCTACTTTCCAAAAACTCTATAAAATCAACCAGTCGTTATTCTTATCGTTATTGAGGATAACCACAAAAGCTGTTATTTTCCAACGTTATTTTGAGTGGCCTGAAAACTCTCTATCATTACATCATCTGCTACGTTATGACCAGTACATTAGTGTTGGTTGAGCACATTCGATTATGTTTCTGAATTATTGTTGTTGGGCGTTGCATTGTTTTTGAGATCTCGGTGTTATGAAGGTATAACCCATAAAAAGATAAGGAATCCAGTTCAGGTGCGTTCGTTTCGCTGAGTGCTCTAGCGCAGTCACAGTTCGTCATTTCGTTGTTCTCAGTAGAGAAGCTTCTCGGATACAGTCTTACTTTATCTAAAATCCTCCAACTTGAGAACTCGGATCTTGCGTTTGCGATGGATACCCAGCAAACATACAATCTCTAGCCGACGCGACGGCAGGGTCAATTATGGGCATACCGGCGCATCACTGGCCATGGCAGAATGTTATTGTCATAAAAGCATTTTAATGCTGGCCAAACTAAAATCTTTCACTAGATATCCTGCATGGTTATGATATCCACGTAAGGTAACTCAGTTCAGGTTGGCTAATAATTTACACATTTCCAACTATGCATACGGCTGTCTGTCATTTCAAACTTCCCGCCATTACAGTGACTCATCATGCAGTGCGTCCTGTCTCCCTCCAGCACAAAACAAAACACACATTCCAATTACAACTTTCTACGCACAAGCGAAAATTGCGGAATGCAGCACGTTAATAATTTATTGAAGTGTTGGAAATATGTATTTAATGATATTAATAGGTATGTCTAAACAGCAAACGTTTGATAAAGTGGGGTGAGTTGAAATTCATATAATTTTATAGTCATTTCGCACACATTTCGACTGTCAGAATGTATCTTTGGTTTTGAGGTTATAATAGCAAAATCTGTTTTAGCTAAGCTAGATTCATCTATAAGGACAAAGCTTGATCTGTTAGCTCAAGATATCAAATTCCTTTCAGTATTATTCACGGGAATACAGTTGATGAAGCATGGAATGGATACTCCGCCCGATATGGACTCACCTTCCAATCAGTGAGGCCAAATAGGAGTGTGGATAATTTGCTGACAAAAAAAATAATTCTGCCTTCCAGAACCTTGGGAAATATTTAACCGAACCAAAATCTAAAACCAAGTTGTAAATGATGAGTTGTTCGTGCCACCATAGAAAAAATTCAAATCAACCTCCTCATAAGGGTGGTTTACACATGTAATTTTTCGAAAAACTTTGCAGACCGGGGGTTTCCAGTAAAGATATTTCATTAAAACACTAGAATATGATTTATCAAAACGTACTTTTCATGCCACCATGAAAAATAATTGGATCGGACCCCAAATAAGGGTAGTTTTTACTTAAAGTTTTTCGAAAAACTTTACTCATCAGAGGTTTCTAGAAGAGATATTTCATAGAAATTGTCAATAATGATTACCCAAAACGTACTTCTTGTGCCACCATACAAAAAATTGGGATCAGCCCCAACTTAAGGGTGGTTTATTCTAGTGATTTTTAAAAAACTTTGCTGACCGATGATTTCCAGTGAACATATTTCATTGAAACAGTATATTGTGATTGCTGAAAACGTACTTCATATGCCACCCTACAAAAAATTGATATCAGCTGCCGCATAAGGGTAGTTTATACTTGTGATTTTTCGGAAAACTTTGCTGACCGATAGTTTCCAGTGAAGATATTTCATTGGAACTGTTAATAATGATTACTCAAAATGTACTGTTTATGCCACCATACAAAAAATTGGGAACAGCCCCCGCATAAGGGTAGTTTATACTAGTGATTTTTCGGAAAACTTTGCTGACCAATGGTTTCCAGTGAAGATATTCCATTGAAACTGTAAATAATGATTACTCAAAACAAACTCTTCATGCCACCATACAAAAAATTGGGATCAGTCTCCGCATAAGGGAAATTTATACCTGTGATTTTTCGAAAAACTTTGCTGACCGATGGTTTCTAGTGAAGATATTTCATTGAAACTGTAAAAAATGATTACTCAAAATGCACTTCTTATGCCACCATAAAAAAAATTGGGAACAGCCCCCTCACAAGGGTAGTTATAGTTGTGATTTTTCGGAAAATTTCCTGACAGATGGTTTTCAGTGAAGACATTTCATTAAAACTGTGAATAATGATTACTCAAAACCTACCTTTTATGCCACTATACAAAAAATTGGGATCAACCCCCGCATAAGGGAAGTTGATACCTGTGATTTTTCGCAAAGTTTTTCGAAAAATCACAAGTATAAACTACCCTTATGCGGGGGCTGATCCAATTTTTTCGTATGTTGGCATTAAAAGTATATTTTGAGCAATCATTATCTACAGTTTGAATGAAATATCTTCACTGGAAACCATCGGTCAGCAAAGTTTTCCGAAAAATCACAAGTATAAACTACCCTTATGTGGGGGCTGATCAAATTTTTTTGTATGGCGGAACAAAAAGTACGTTCAGAAGAATTATATACTGTTTCAATTAAATATATTTACCGGAAACCCCCAGTCAGCAAAGTTTTTCGAAAAATCACAAGTATAAACTACCCTGATGTTGGGGCTGATCCCAATTTTTTGTATGATGGCATAAAGAGTACGTTTTGAGCAATCATTAACTACAGTTTTAATGAAATATCTTTACTGGAAACCACCAGTCAGCAAAGTTTTCCGAAAAATCACAAGTATAAACTACTCTTATGTGAGGGCTGATCAATTTTTTGTATGGTGTCATGCAAAGTACGTCTTGGGTAATCATCATTTACAGTTTCAATGAAATATTTTCACTGGAAACCATCGGTCAGCAAAGTTTTTCGAAAAATCACAAGTATAAACTACCCTTATGTGGGGGCTGATCACATTTTTTGTATGGCGGAACAAAAAGTACGTCGCGAAAAATCATATTATACTGTTTCAATGAAATATATTCACTGGAAACCCCCAGTCAGCAAAGTTTTTAGAAAAATCACAAGTATAAACTACCCTTATGTTGGGGCTGATCCCGATTTTTTGTATGGTGGCATAAAGAGTACGTTTTGAGCAATCATTATCTACAGTTTTAATGAAATATCTTTACTGGAAACCACCAGTCAGCAAAGTTTTCCGAAAAATCACTAGTATAAACTACTCTTATGCAGGGGCTGATCCCAATTTTTTGTATGGTGGCATGCAAAGTACGTCTTGGGTAATCATTATTTACAGTTTCAATGAAATATCTTCACTGGAAACCATCGGTCAGCAAAGCTTTTCGAAAAGTCACAAGTATAAACTACCCTTATGTGGGGGCTGATTCATTTTTTTTGTATGGTTTCACAAATAGCACGTTTTGAGAAATCATATTTTACTGTTTCAATGAAATATCTCCACTGGAAACCCCCGGTTAGCAAAGTTTTTCAAAAAATCACAAGTATAAACTACCCTTTATGTGGGGGCTGATCCTAATTTTTTTATGGTGGCACAAGAAGTACGTTTTGAGTAATCATCATTTACTGTTTCAACGAAATATCTCTACTGGAAGCTTCCGGTCAGCAAAGTTCTAACAAAAATTACAAGAATAAACTACCCCCAAATGGGGCTGAATTTCAATCTTGAATATGGTGGCAGGAAGATATTTCTCAATAGATATCTTTTTTGCATTATCATTTTGATATTCGCAGTTCAAGTCTGAAATCAATGAAATATTATATTCCGGTCAGCAAACTATTTTTCCCGCCAAATAGTTGAAAGAATTCAATAGAAAATTAGGATTTTTTTCTGGAATATGGTAGTAAGATGCATATGCAATAGAACTTTAAAATAGTATTTATATTTTTTTCAGATAGTGTTATTGGTGGAAAAGACAAAGCTGATGTTACAAGAATGATCATGAACAAGTTTATATCCCTAGATTTGCAATATAACTGGAAAGATATAAGCAAGAGAGGTATCATGGGCTTGAAATAAAAGTTATCGTGGAAATGATATTTGATGAATTTTATCCATAGTGTATTTTTCAAGATTTCCATTCAGTAATTTTGGTTGCTACTGTAATAAAAATATATTTCATCAGTTATTGTTGACTTCCAGAATCCATTTTTTTACAGTTATTATTCTAAGACTAACGTAGAACATTTTAATGTGGCATGAAAATAAAGCTAGTGGTTTGCGTATTTTTCAATAGTTATCGAATTCGAAAGATAAATCCCTAAAAAGACTAAAGGGAAAAAGTAAAGTATTGAAAAAAAAAAATTATTATGGGGTCTTGTGAGAGGGATCTCAAAATATTCTGCTCATTATTTTATGAATATATTGCTGAAAATATGTTCCCCGCCTTATCTCGAGAATGACTGAAGATTAAGTTATGAAAAAAATATGCATATCTACTGAAACTACCCTTGAACCGTACTGGAAAACTTCAGCGACAATTTCAGGTTTCATTTCACTTGACTCTTTTTATTTCTTTTCAATTTGTCTTCTAAAAACCCATTCGCAGTAAGAAGTGCCACGGAAACCGAAGTTGCTGGTATGATGGAAGTCTGGCTAAGAACCACACTTAACTGACAAGGGTGGAGAAACAAAATGAGAACAAAGGCAGCTGTGGAAGGAGAAGATGGTACTCCTGCTCTATAAAATCTTGAAAAAATGTTTGCAAGACTAAACTTATTTTCAAACCAAAAAAACTATCTTCATGTTTCATTCTATAGATATATCTCATTGAATTATATATTTTAATTATAGGAAAATTAAATGGCTTTTCTGAACAAGAACAATAGGTGTTCATTTTAGAAAATTTCACTAGTGGGCCACTACCAACCTTCTGACTAGGTTGCAGTCAATATGTTTACCGGACCATTAATGGTGTCAATACTTTCGCTTTCATAGGCCCGCTAATAACAAGGCACTGCTGCTGGCTACAGGAGTTCCGGCCGTTCCGACCTAATCTGGCCAACACATTCTGGGCCAGAATCATGTCGACTGAAATTGTTACTGGGTAATGCCGAAGAAACAATCTCCAGTGTCAAATACGTGCGCGAAAATGCTGAGGCACAGTTCAAAAATATTTTCGATGAAGCAAAACAGATCGCCGATATGTTTGACAATGAAATCAAAATCCGAATATTGGCCTCGAAGCAAACAAATCTAGCCGACGTACCCGCTGAAAGTGCTATGGATTATTATCGTCGAAAATCATATTCATCAGATTGATTTATTTTTATCTGGCTTAGAACATCGATTTACTCAACATAAGTCACTTCCTAAAAAATTCATGGTATTATTACCTACGTAAAGTTTTTATTCTGGATAAAAAAAAAAGGACTTTTTGGACCTTGCTGAGTTTTATAGTCGTGATATCGAGGACGTCAGCAGGAATATTCTGGAGGCAGAACTGTATCTGTGGTACCAGAAATTTAATAAAACCAGTCATCCATAAAGAACAAAAATGTACTTGATGCATTGAATCTATGTAATCAAGATATATATCCAAATGTTTTCATACTACTCAAAGTATTCGTGACTCTGCCGGTATCGACCAGTTCACCGGAAAGGTCATTCTCGATATTACGTGGACTGAAATCCTATTTTAGGAATACAACTATTGAATACAGGCTGAATGGACTGGCACATTTGAATGTTCATAGGGAAGTCCACGTTGACCCAAAGGAGAATGGATCAAGGCTTTATTTTGTTTAATAAATATTGATATATATATATACATATATACCCATATTCCTATCTGGAGAGAGAAGAGAGGTAGTCTATTGCTGACTAGTTAGAAACAAATCTTGACAATTTTTTTGGGGCAGCAGCAAAACGCAAGTGTACTCTTATAACATTATATTTCCAATATTTCGACAGTGGTTACTGTCATCATCAGGGAGCTACAAAAATGGATGAAACTATGGTAAACTGGTGAGGATGAGAGTCCAATACTTACAATGTTAGTGAGATTGGTCGCTTAACAACGATGTTGAAAAATTAAACAAGACTAAAACCATGTGCAACATGGGGTACTGAATAAAAATTATGTAAAACATTTATAACAATTAAAAATCTAAAAAATGTGTCGGATGCAGACAACACCTGTAATATACCACGAGGAGCGTGGGAGAAGAGAAAATTATTTGGTTAGAAATTATTAAAATAAATATAATAATAATAATAAATAAAACATGTCAAAAGTCAAAAGTCAAATTTTCATAGAAGTTATGGAACAAGAGAACAATTGGCCTGAGCTGCTGGGGTTTCCAGTCCAGTTGCAATTACTGCTAAAGAGAAGATATAATTATGGATTTCATGTAATATATGAGAAAATTGTTTTTAACATTATTTGAATTTAAATATTTAATTTTGAGAATCAATTGGGAAATTTATGGGATGTCATAGAATAAAAGAATTACAAAATTGAGATTAAGTAATGCCAAAGGAACTGATGTTGAGAGCACTTGGGTTCTTGTCCAACATTAATAAATAAGAATAGATCTCACTCAAGTGGTTAAGATCTGTTCTTTTGTTTAAACAATGATCAGATTGAGAAGTAAACGTCATTTCCAGGAATATTCGTTTTGAAGCATTACATTCTTTGGTTAAAATTTTTGTGGAATTATAGTCCATTGAGTGACCTTCTTTGAAGACGTGTTCACTGAGAGCGCATCTCTCAGGGTGTAATCTGCTGTCACTTTTATGAGCAGTTATACGGTCTTTCAGCAACCTTGCTGTTTGACCAATGTATTCATGGTTACAATTAGCACATGGTATGCAATATACTAATTTTGATTGAGAAAGTAAAGGAGTTTTGTCTTTTACGACAGAAAATAAGGAATTTATAGTAAGGACCGTTTTATTTGCAATTTTAACATTCCTTACCATAAATTCCTTATTTTCTGTCGTAAAAGACAAAACTCCTTTACTTTCTCAATCAAAATTAGTATATTGCATACCATGTGCTAATTGTAACCATGAATACATTGGTCAAACAGCAAGGTTGCTGAAAGACCGTATAACTTCTCATAAAAGTGACAGCAGATTACACCCTGAGAGATACGCTCTCAGTGAACACGTCTTCAAAGAAGGTCACTCAATGGACTATAATTCCACAAAAATTTTAACCAAAGAAGGTAATGCTTCAAAACGAATATTCCTGGAAATGACGTTTATTTCTCAATCTGATCATTGTTTAAACAAAAGAACAGATCTTAACCACTTGAGTGAGATCTATTCTTATTTATTAATGTTGGACAAGAACCCAAGTGCTCTCAACAACAGTTCCTTTGGCATTACTTAATCTCAATTTTGTAATTCTTTTACTCTATGACATCCTATAAATTTCCCAATTGATTCTCAAAATTAAATATTTAAATTCAAATAATGTTAAAAACAATTTTCTCATCTATTACATGAAATCCATAATTATATCTTCTCTTTAGCAGTAATTGCAACTGGACTGGAAACCCCAGCAGCTCAGGCCAATTGTTCTCTTGTTCCATAACTTCTATGAAAATTTGAATTTTGACTTTTGACATATGATTAATTTAAATAATTTCTAACCAAATAATTTTCTCTTCTCCCACGCTCCTCATGGTATATTACAGGTGTTGTCTGCATCCGACACATTTTTTAGATTTTTAATTGTTATAAATGTTTTACATAATTTTTATTCAGTACCCCATGTTGCACATGGTTTTAGTCTTGTTTAATTTTTCAACATCGTTGTTAAGCGACCAATCTCACTAACATTGTAAGTATTGGACTCTCATCCTCACCAGTTTACCATAGTTTCATCCATTTTTGTAGCTCCCTGATGATGACAGTAACCACTGTCGAAATATTGGAAATATAATGTTATAAGAGTACACTTGCGTTTTGCTGCTGCCCCAAAAAAATTGTCAAGATTTATACATATATATATATATATATATATATATATATATATATATATATATATATATATATATATATATTAAGAGAGAGGTAGTCTTTGCTGACTCGTTAAGACCAAGCTAGGGAAACTTGTTGGGTAAGCAGCATGCAGGAACTATACTCTTATAACACTTTATTACAATATTTCGACAAGTATTATTGTCATCATCAGGGAAAGCTACAATAATGTTAAAACTATAGTGAAAACAATTGACAACTGTGGATTCTAAACTACTTACGTGTTGATGAGATTGATTGCAATAGATGATATAAAAAGACGTGTACAGTAATTAAACATATTAAAAAACAAGTTATGAGATAATATTAAAGGTAATCGTCACACATTATTAAAAACTCAGTTATGCATAAAATCTAGTTCTATTCAATTTTATTCAAATGGATATCATACCGATGTCACACCGGTTGATCGGAAAGCGTGGAAAAGAAAGAAAATTTATTTGAGGTTATGTATACAAAGTGAAGTTTGTTAAGGTACGTTCCTGCATGGAACTGTACTAGAATCTGAAATTAGACAGATTGAACCACTCAGAACGAGAAAAGTGTACATCAAGCTTGAAACAAAAAGACTAGACATTGTTTCATGAAAATGACACATGACTATTGCAAAATTATCAGAAATGTTTTATGTCAGTTTTCTTGTTCAAACATGAGGATGATTTTGAGATGAAGGTCATCTCCAGAAAGGTTCTTTTATATTTGTTGGATTCTTTGGCTAAGATTTTTGCAGCCTCAAAGTTCATATTGTGACCTTCTTTTTGTGCACTCAGTAATCATGTACAAAAAGAAGGTCACAATATGAACTTTGAGGCTGCAAAAATCTTAGCCAAAGAATCCAACAAATATAAAAGAACCTTTCTGGAGATGACCTTCATCTCACAATCATCCTCATGTTTGAACAAGAAAACTGACATAAAACATTTAAGTGAAATATATTCATTTTTACTGCACTTGGATAAGCAGAAACATAATGTCAGAGAGCTTAACTCTCAATCCATGTTATAAATTTTAAAATAAAAAAAAAAAAAACTTTAATAAACGTTGTTCAATTTGAATACTGATCTGATAATTTTGCAATAGTCATGTGTCATTTTCATGAAACAATGTCTAGTCTTTTTGTTCCAAGCTTGATGTACACTTTTCTCGTTCTGAGTGGTTCAATCTGTCTAATTTCAGATTCTAGTACAGTTCCATGCAGGAACGTACCTTAACAAACTTCACTTTGTATACATAACCTCAAATAAATTTTCTTTCTTTTCCACGCTTTCCGATCAACCGGTGTGACATCGGTATGATATCCATTTGAATAAAATTGAATAGAACTAGATTTTATGCATAACTGAGTTTTTAATAATGTGTGACGATTACCTTTAATATTATCTCATAACTTGTTTTTTAATATGTTTAATTACTGTACACGTCTTTTTATATCATCTATTGCAATCAATCTCATCAACACGTAAGTAGTTTAGAATCCACAGTTGTCAATTGTTTTCACTATAGTTTTAACATTATTGTAGCTTTCCCTGATGATGACAATAATACTTGTCGAAATATTGGAATAAAGTGTTATAAGAGTATACTTCCTGCATGCTGCTTACCCAACAAGTTTCCCTAGCTTGATATATATCAATATATATATATTAATATATATATATATATATATATATATATATATATATATATATATATATATATATATATATATATCGAGAAGGGTAGTCTCTTGACTGGACTAGTTGAAATAAACTCTTTAAATTAAGATATTCTCAACCTGATGAGTAAGAATATCCTTGGGGATGCAGTCAGGAATACAAGGCCTCGTTGAAGTAACACTCTGGTGTTAAATAGTCAAGCTTTCAAAATTTTTTAATTTCTTTATCAAGACATTAACGTGAGGATAGTTTGAAGAAAATAGCATGTGCTTTTCCCTTGGTCATTGTATACACAATAGGTTTTACGGAGAAGATATGAAAAATATGCACTGGTTTATAAAATCGGAAAAATTAAAAAGTGACACAGTGTGCATTTTGTCTCGATCGAGAGAAAAGCAAACGTAATACATTAAAACTGAAATCTTGTTGGTTTCTGTGCTGGAGCCGGTTACATGTGACAATGTTGATTTGTGTTTTAAAAATGTTTTTAATCTAAGGAAATAAATATGTATATATATATATATTTATATTTGACTCATTTTTACTCATCTATCCTTCATCATCCTCTTCATCTCCTTAACCATCCTCTTCAGTCGTTAGAATGCTTCTTCCATTGTTGAGGGCAACACTCCATTGCGTAACTGAAATGAGATCAAAGAAAGAGGCGTGGGAGGCAGATTAAAAAAATTCTCCACCTATTGAAAAAAAAGCTTCCTCAAGAAACTTCAAGTTTGGTATGGTTATAACATTCTATCGTTATTCTGAAATACATATGACTTTGATCGGAAAAAATTCGTCTGCGACGCAATTTTCGATCCGCATGCTGTCATGTGTGCCCATTCTTGGTACGCCACTGATACTGATTGTAAAAACTAGGTGAGATTAATATAAAAAGTAAATTTTCATTGAAAGAAAGAAAAAAATCAACATCATAAAAACTTTGATTTTAATGAAAGAATCATAACTTTAGACCCAAAAAACTGCCAGTTACCAATTTTGAATGAAATCGGATAATAATTACAAAATTAATCCACCATATTAGATCCGCCATATTGAGTTTTCCAATTTTGAGGAAAGAATCATAATCTTCGACCTCGAAAGCCCCCAGATACCAATTCAGAATCGAATCGGACCATAATCTCAAAACTCGTCCGCCATATTGAAGCTGCCATATTGAATTTATAAATTCAATTACAGAGAGAGAGACACACCGACAAACACACAGACAGACGCCGGGCCAGGTGAAACTTTATAAAAGCTTGTGAAAAAAGATCACTTTCTCCAAATATGACAGTACTATTATTGTAAAAATTATTTGACGTTTGTCAGTTAACGTCATAGACAGAATCATCAAGTTCATTCGATTATAATCGTAACGAATACCACTCGAGCAAAAAATAATAGATTATACTTTCCTCGTAACTCGAAATTATTCCTAAAGACACCATTCGAGCTAACGCTTTCGTGGTGTTCCGCAGAATACGTCTCGTGACTCGGAATTATAATCGATAATTTTCGATGCTCTCGTGGTATTACTACTGAATATACCTCCCTTGTCAAACCACTGTGATAAAAAACTGATGAAGTGACAATCACTCCTAAGTGCCATCTCATGCAGTGGATCATAACCAACAATTTGGTAGTTTGTTTAAGTCTACAGAACATACGGTATGTATGCTTGGAACAGAGCACAAATAGTTTTTGAACCTATCGTCCACATATGTCGAAAATTTAATCATACCCTACGGAAGTATCGGTGCTCCAGAATAAGGGTCTGACTAGACAATCGTTTTGAGAAGAAGATACGGCATTATGTACAATACTTTTCACTTACACCCAGCAATAGTTATTTACCCAACAAGTGCGGAAAGTAGTACTTTTCCGCACGCGATGGCAGTTGCACGAACGACGCGGAGCGGAGTTCGGACAAGCCGTTAAGGGCGGAAAAGACATTTTCCGTAAGAGTTAGGTACAATATTTTTCCTACAAGTGTTTTTGTCCATCTTAGTTATGAAAAAACAACGTTTTTAATAAACAAGTTTTCATAATAATGCTACAAAATGACTAATAAGACAGAATAGTCACATAGATCATTTGGTTAGTCCTAAATATCCCCATTTTCAACAATACAAATCGTGCGGAAAAGTAAAAATCGTACGGAAAAGTACAACTTTCAAAACGAAAAATCGTGCGGAAAAGTTACTTTTCCGTACGCTCGTAGGAAAATAATGTTTGAATGAGCTTCAATACAAAAAAGTAAATTCCTTACATCTGCTCCCTCTGGTCACCAAAACTGTCCAACAAATGGGCAAATGAGTTTCCTAAGCATATTACTGCATCAAAACCGTTTCCAAGAAAATGTTCTATATCATCGTAAAGCGTCAACCAGTTTGCTTCTTCGATAACTGAAATTAAATTAAATGAAACATATAGTTTATGTCTGATTTATGTCTAGTTTCATTATGGGGAAATAAGTTTGGGGTTAACACGCTCTCCAAGTACTTTGAGGCGATATTGACATTCATAAAATAAAAAGTTATTCACACTTGCCCAAGAACCGATTTAAGGATTAACATTAATGGGGTACCATGAATTCATCGTCACCAGTATTACATGAAGTTTCAAATATTCATTTTGGAATCACAAAATGAAAATTCTTTCAACACCCATATCTAGAAGGGCCACACCAATTTTATTTTTCCAATTCCAACTCAGTAAGTCGGAATTCCGACTTCGTATCTCGGTATTTCGAAATGGTATCTCGGATTTTAATAATTTCGAATTATTATCTTGGAAGTCTGACTTATTGATTCGGAACTTAATATTTCCGAACTGGTGAATTTTGGTATTTCGGAATTCCGACTACTAATTTGGAATTATACCGTATTTATATGATTACCAAAAGTCCGTCGACGTTCCCGTAACTTCTTTATTTTACATATTATTGATGACCTTTTGGAAGAAATGCTACTTCAATTGACCTTTGAAGTAAATTTTTCAATAAAAATGTTATTAATTAGCATATCCATTAAATTCAACATTTAGCTAATTAGTAGATACGGTAATATTGTGAAATTAATTTAAGACAAACAAGACGCAGGTATCTAGCAGATATATCTTATGGGTATGAATAAGGACAATTCTGTATGTAAATTCAGTTTAATCTTCCTCTTGAAGATGATCACTTGATAATTGAAACACGTGTCGAGGTGTTAAAAATAGCGGTTTGGTGTTGGGATAAAACTCCAGTATAATCTTTATAGTAAACGAAAGTCTTAATAAAATCTACAGTTATCTCTTACGTTCACTGTCAAAAACTGCCAAATTGATAACTGTCAGTGTGAAGATATAGTACCATTATTTTCCATTCGTTGTAATATTTTTATGTGTTTTTACTTAGTTAGATTAAATTCAGTGCCTTCACTCGCTTGGTTATTACCATCAATATTTCAAATAATTTGTATTTACCATTATGTTTTTTAGGACCCTTAAGAAGTCCCCAAAATTGAGACGACAGCTGGATAATAAAGAGTTCGTAATTCGTTAAACGTATTCTAACTGAAGATCTCCATTACCCCCCTCCGTTGATATCAATATACATTGACCGCCAAAAAGTATGTACCATATGGGAAAAAAGTTTATTATTAGAGTACTGAAAAAAAGATTCTTGGGAAAAGTTAGTGCATGTCCGATAACCTAAAAATCGATTTTGACACATGTCACGTGATCGCTGGTATGGCGGAAAATTGAAAAAAACTACCATGAATAGTCAAACAGTCGGATAAAATGGCAAGATATCGAAAAAAGTTATTTGAAAAAGTTGCTTAGAATTCAATTTTATACACATATACTGAGAAGATTATGTGGGAATATTGAAAACAGCAATTTTTTTTAAATAGTTTTGTAGCTGTAGAAAAATATCAAATTATTTCCTTATGAATTGCTT
Organism: Chrysolina haemoptera; assembly: GCA_958298965.1. Classification (NCBI taxonomy): domain Eukaryota; kingdom Metazoa; phylum Arthropoda; class Insecta; order Coleoptera; family Chrysomelidae; genus Chrysolina; species Chrysolina haemoptera. The sequence goes on along the minus strand of OY282585.1, from coordinate 22,142,103 downwards.
GACCATACTGAAATATTTTTATCTCGATGATAATAACAAAACTTTCTCATTTTCTTCACACCAGAGAGCACTAAATTGAAAAAATTGAATTTTGTCAGAACCCTTGCTGTTACATTGGTTCGTATCTAATAGATATATCACAATTCCACTATTATGGCGATAATAGGGAGATCCAAAAATATCGTGTTTTTTAGATTATAATCAATTTTTGATGATAATCGTGCCCGAACGTTTCACTTCGCACATAATCTTAAAAATAGTGCGTCAAATTAAAGAGGCTTGAGTTTTCAACATTGCATGCGAAGTGAAACGCTCTGGCACGATTATCATCGAAACTTGATTATAATCTGGAAAACATCATATTTCTGGAGTGTCATGTCATCACAATGGTCGTTTTTCAATTTTCTCTCATTATCTTTTCAAACTTTGTATATGTCTATAAAATTGAATTCTGAGCAACTTTTTCAAATAACTTTTTTTGATATCTTGCCATTTTACCCCACTTTTTGCGTTCTCATAGTAATTTTTTTCAATTTGCCGCCATACCAGCGATCACGTGACATGTGTCAAAATCGATTTTTAGGTTATCGGACATGCACAAACTTTTCCCAAGAATCTTTTTTCTAATACTCTAATAATAAACTTTTTTCCCATAATGTACATACTTTTTGGCGGTCACTGTATATAGTGTTTTCGATTCAATTCCGAGAGTTCCATCATCTGCTGACGGCCGTTTCGTTGTTTACAGCTAGATAAACCTCCAGCTATCAAACTGAAGACACACACACCGTATGATCAACGTTGTGAGGACCACTGGAAGGAAAGGCGGTAGACACCCCTCATAGCCTTAGCTGTTCTTATCTAGAGTGGGGGGCACCTAGAGTCTCTAATATAAATACGCCTAAATTACTGAAGGGTTAAAATTTTATTTTAACGAGTATATCGGAACAAAGTGAGGACTGTACTTCCATGCTATCATTGTGAGGTCCGTTTATTTGTCTGCATGTTCCTAAAAAAACTGAGGTCCGTATAATCTACTTGTTAGCATGAGATGTATAAAGTGAGGACCACTAAAAGTTTCCATGTTTCACAAATTTCTTACCGTACACGATCGGTAATTTTACGGTACATCTGACAGTACAGACAAGCATAAATTATAATTATGTTAGTCGGCACTGCAACAATGCTGGCGGTTTATTTGTCAACAATAGCAATATTCAGTATTATTTCCAAAGAGTTCGATAACTGTGCCGGAGAGTATCCTGAAAATTAAATGAAAAAAATTCCTTGGGGAATGTTGCACAAATATATGTCAGATGTAATTCAATCTCAATAAGAACGGAGTAGTAGTTGCATTCTGTCAGATATTTGCTTCATATTCATTTGCCACTTTGTACGAATGTATGCGGAGAAGTGTATTTCGACTTTGTCGAAATTATTCGTTTCATTTACTTGATACTATCCGGCACTCTTATCGAACTTTTCTTGAAATAATGCATTTACCCTTCCTGGAGTCTGTGCTGCCTAGTGGTGCTGGAATAGGACTAGTATAGTATATTTCATTCATCATGTGAGATCATATATGATATAGGGCATGTCTACAAAATAAAATATACCTAAGCACCCTATGAATGTCAAATCTATTCACTGGGCACTGTGTATGCGGTACAACGAATCATTGATGTGAAAAAGAAACAGTGTTGGTGCCAAAATGGATTTCTGCGGAACACCAGCATGTATAGGTGTATCTCAATAGATAGCTGCAATATACGTGAGATATAAGCCAGCAGGTCATCAGTTGTTTTCTGATGAAGGAAATCATATTCTAGATCATTCACAATTCCTGATCGTTCTAGATATTTCATTTCCTCGATTTTGATGGCTTTTTCCATGAGCTTGTAAGTAACAGATAGCAGTGCGCTAGATCTATAGCGCGATAGGTCTGTAGTTGCTAGGTAGGGTATTTTTTCCTGTATTAGAAAATGGTTGTACTCTTGCAATCTTCCAGGTGGATGAAAATATCCTTAAATTATAAAAGAACCCTCTAAAACGTATTCAGCAGGTATAAAATAATTCTTTTCTATCAAAAAATCTCGAGCAACGGGAATTTCAACTGTTTCAAGATTTTTCTAGCAGGGTTGTTAAGGGGTAGTTTTTGGTACACAAATTATTTCACCCTATAGACCGTAGTTAGTAGCTGTCAATTCTGTCAAAAACCTCAAGCAACGGGCATTTCATCTATTTCAATATTTTTCTACTTCGGAGGGTTGTTGAGGGATAGATTTCGATTCCCAAATTATTTCAATCCTTAGAACGTGTTCAGCAGGAGTAAAGTAATTAATTTCTGTCAAAAAACAAATTATTTCACCCTATACAATGTATTCAGCAGCTAAAGATTTCTTCATATCTGTCAAAAAACGTCGAGCAACAGATATTTCATCTATTTCACGATTTTTGTACTTCGGAGGGATATTGAGGGGTAGTTTTTGTTCTACAAATTATCTCACCTTTTAAAACGAATTCAGCAGGTATGGAATAATACGTTCTTATCAAAAAACCTCGAGAAATGGGTATTTTAACTGTTCCAAATTTTTCTATTTTGGTGGTTTGTTGAGGGGTAGTAACATTTCACCCCATAGAACATATTCAACAGGTATAGAATAATCCATTTCTGCCAAAAACTCCCCAGCAACGGGTATTTCAACTGTTTCATTATTTTCCTACTTTGGTGGGTTCTTATATGAGGGATAGTTTTTGGTTCACAAATTGATTCACCCTATGGAAGATTTTTTTACTCCGGAGGGTTGTTGAGGGGTAGTTTTTGTTACACAAAATTTTTTACCCTATAGCATGTATTCAGCAGGAGTAGAATAATTCATAAATCTCTAGCAACGGGAATTTTAACTGTTTCAAGATTTTTCTACTTCAGAGGGTTGTTGAGTAGTAGTTTTTGTTACACAAATTATTTCACTCTATAGAACGTATTCAGCAAAAACAGTAATTCATTTCTGTCAAAAAATCTCCAACAACGGGAATGTCCAATTTTTCAAGTTTGAAGGGTTGTTGAGGGGTAGTTATTGGTACACAAATTATTTCACTCTATAGAACATATTCAGCAGGTATAGAATAGTTAATTTTTGTCAAAAAATCTCCAACAACGGGTATTTCAACTGTTTCAATACTTTATTTCTATTTCGGAGGGATGTTGATGGGTAGTTTTTGTTTCACAAATCATTTCACCCCATAGAACGTATTTGGCAGGTATAGAATAATTCATTTCTGTCAAAAAATCTCGAGCAACAGGTATTTCAACTGTTTAAAGATTTTTTTAATTTGGAGGGTTGTTGAGTGGTAGTTTTTGGTTCACAAATTATTTCACCCTATATACCATATTCGACATGTGTGGAATAATTCATAATTGTCAAAAAATCTCGGCCAACGGGTATTTCAACGGTTTCCAGTTTTTTACCTTCGGAGGGTTGTTAAGGGGTAATTTTTGTTCCACAATTTTTTTCATCCTATAGAATATATTCAGCAGGAGTAAAATAATTCATATCTGTCAAAAAATCTCCAGCAATGGGAATTTCAACTGTTTTGAGATTTTTCTATTTCAGAGGGTTGTTGAGGGATAGTTTTTGATACACAAAGTATTTGTTAGCAGAGTATGGTTTGAAGAATAGAAACTCAACAAGATTGAACTGAACTTGTAATGTGAAGTTTTATTAAAAAAAAAAAAATTTTTTAACATCAACTATCTCGATAAACATATCGTAACCATAACAAAATAAGTATATAGAGCATATTACATAACATCATTATTTTCAACACCCCCTCTTTATGTAATATCACTCCAACTCGTGTAGACCCATCTTTTCTACATTGAGAATAAGTTTTGCATCACTCAGTGGTTTGGTTAAACAATCTGCTACCATATCTTGAGTTCTGATAGGTTTGACCTCAATATCTCCTTTCTCTTGAACTTCTCTGACAAAATGATGCTTTACATCTATGTGCTTCGTTCTGGGTCGGTATCCACCATTTTTGCACAAATCCACTGCTCCTTTGTTATCACAGTACAGTGACAATGTTCTTGGTGTATCTGGAATTAGTTCTCGAAGGAGCTCTTTCAAAAATATAGCCTCTTGTGTCGCCATAGTCAGAGCCATGTATTCGGCCTCAGTAGTTGAAAGAGCTACTGTTGCCTGTTTCTTCGAAGACCAGCTTATCGCACCACCACTCAGAATAAACACATATCCAGCTGTAGATTTGCGATCATCTGCATCCCCAGCCCAATCGGAATCACAAAATCCTTGCATATCGCCACTTTTTCCAAAAAACAGTTTGTATTGAGAGGTTTTTCTCAAATATCTGAAAACTCGTTTGAGAGCCTTCCAATGACATTTTCCAGGATTTTGACAGTACCTCGCTAATTTTCCAACCGCATATGAAATATCGGGTCTGGTGCACTGAGCAGCATACAATAAGCTGCCAATAGCTTCCTGATATGGAATATCTGCCATTTCACATCTTTCTTGCTCAGTTTTCGGTGCCATTTCCTTCGACAAAACTTGATTTGGATCAAGAGGAGTCCGCATCCCGTGACATTCTGACATATTAAATTTTGAAAGAATTTCTTCGATGTATTTTTCTTGATCCAAACTTATTGTTCCTTTCTTTTTGTTTGTAATGATTCTCATACCCAGACAATAATGTGCTTTGCCTAAGTCTTTCATTTTGAATCTTTTTGACAAAGCTTCTTTCAGTGACTTTGTTTCATTTTTGTCTTCTGAGAATATCAATAAGTCGTCAACGTAAAGTGCTATGACCAATCGTTTTCCTCCAATGTTCTTATGATATATACAGGGATCTTGTTTTGATTGGGAAAAATTCAATTTTTTCAATGCTGAATCGAGTTCGTGATTCCAGGCTCGACTTGACTGTTTGAGGCCATATAGTGTCTTACGAAGTTGACAAACTTTTCCGTCTGGCAATTCCATGTAAATCTCTTCGTTTAGCTTAGGATGAAGGAAAGCGGTTTCAACGTCCATTTGATCAATTTCCCAGTCGTATTTCGCAGCAAGAGCCAATAAAAGCCTGATGGAACTGTAACGGGCTACAGGAGAAAATGTTTCTTCATAGTCTAATCCAGGGGTCTGGGAATATCCCTTGGCCACTAGTCGAGCTTTATATCTTTCTATTTCTCCAGATGCTGTGCGTTTTGTTTTGAATATCCATTTACTTTTGATGGGCTTTTTGCTAGGCTTATGTGAGCAGAGAGACCACGTTCCATTTTCATAATGGGACTTCATTTCTGCTTCCATAGCTTCTTTCCACTTCGCTGCATTCGGACAAGACAAAGCTTCTTCAGGAGTTTGCGGTTCACATGAAGTATCGCTGACACTGTTTACGAAATCGGAATTGAATATATTTCGATTTTGCAGCCGTTGTCTAGTAGATCTTCGTAGAGGTTCTTCCGCGACATTCTCGGTTTGTGATTGTCCGATTGTTGAAGTGTGGATACCTGCTGGGATGTCATTTTCATGGTTATTTTCAGATGATGACATAGTTTCCGATGAAATTGATGAGGATGAACACTCCCCCTCTTCAACAGTAGGTTTTATACTTTCAATGATTTGTAAGGTTTCTGACTGCTGTTGACAATCACTGTCATCGAATTTTGAAAATATGTCTATTGATGTTTCGGATGTTTCGTGTATAAATTCGTTTTCGAGGAACACAGCATCTCTTTCAATGATCAATTTTTTAGTCTGAGGGTGAATGAAACGGTACCCTTTTGAGTTCTCACTGTATCCAACAAAAATGTGTTCTTCGGCTTTTGGGTCCAGTTTCCTTCTTTTCTGTTTCGATACAAAAACCAAAGCTTTGCAGCCGAAAACTTTCAGGTGTGATAGGTCCGGTTTCTTTCCTGTCCAAACTTCAAATGGTGTAACTTTCTGAAGTGCTTTTGTAGGAACGCAGTTTTTTAAATAAGTAGCCGTGTTGACTGCTTCAGCCCAAAAACATTTATTCAGTTTCGAGTGGAATAAAATACTTCGAGCAGTTTCCATCAAAGTTCTGTTGAGCCTTTCAGCTACGCCATTCTGTTGTGGATTGTAAGGAACCGTAGTTTGATGTTGAATTCCAGCGGATTTTAGAATTTGAACTAACTTTCTATTGACATATTCAGACCCGTTGTCAGTTCTGAGGCATTTCATTCTGCAACCAGTGAAATTTTCGGCAAATTCTTTATATTCCTGGAATTTTTCAACAACTTCTGTTTTTGAATGAAGGAAGTATACTTTCGAGAAACGACTGTAGTCATCGGTGAATGTTAAAAAGTATTTTGCACTTCCGATAGACGTTTCTTGTATAGGACCACATATGTCTGAATGTACTAACTGTAAAAACTGTTCTGCACGAGTTGTACTACATTTGTTGAAGGAACTTCTGTGGAACTTTCCTGTAACACATTCTTCACATTGTTTGTAGTGTTCTTCTGGAAAATCTATGCCCAGCGCCAAATTCCGTTTCAAAATTTTCATGTAATCATAATTCAGGTGACCAAGACGACGATGCCATAAACTAGTAGCATCCAACACTTGAGCAGCATTCGCAGACAGAGGGAATCGATCGAGGCGATACATTCCGTTGATTTCAGAGGCTGTGCTTACTATTTCATCAGGCTCGAGGTCAATTCTGCTTTCTGTGATTCTGCATCCATGATCGATATCAAAAATAACAGTTTTTCCAGTTTTGACTGATTGACTGACAGAAATGAGATTCATTGATAATCCAGGTGCATGTATGACGTTTTTTAACGTTGCGTTCTTATGATTTGCAAGTAAAAGATTGATACTGCCTTTACCGGTGCAATTCAATTTTTGACCATTTGCAATACCCAGTTCTCTACCACTTTCTTCCTCGAAATCTTGTAACCATGATTTGTTCGGGGTGAAATGAGCTGTTGCCCCAGAATCAACAAACCAGTCGTCATTAAAGTTTACTGATGACGATTCGTTACAAGTGAGAGCAACTGAAGTATTTTCTTTCTTCTTGCCTTTCCATGGTTTCTTCGGTTTTGGACATTCACTGGCCTTGTGAGAATACATATTACAGTTGTAACATCTGGGACCTCTGTGAAAAGTATTTGATTTTCTACTCGTTTCTCCTTTACTGTATAATGCTGTATCAAAGACCTGAACGCTCATTGTCTTGACATTTTCTTGAAGTAATAGGTTTTTCACAAATTCCGTAGATGTTACCTGCTTGGAGCCTTGAATTCCCAAAATAAGTGGTTTGTATTGCTCAGGTAGACCTCCTAATATGATACCTCCAACGACGTTATCCTTGAACGGTTCTCCGATATTATCCAGTTGTTCCGCTATATGGAGTATCTTGTCGACATACTCTTGAATAGACGAACATGACTCGAACCTTGTTCTGAAGAGACTTGAGTACAAACCAACTAAGCGAACGATTCCACTATCCTCGTACGTTCTTCTTAAGTTTTCCCACGCTTCTTTGGCAGTTTTGGCTTTCTTTGTTTCGGCAGCTGCTGTAGGTCTAAGGGACAGATTTATTTTGGCTAAAGCTCTCTGGTCCAAGTCACTATCAACAACTTGATCTGTTTTTGGTTCTACACAACACCACAGACCTGCATCAACTAGAAAATTCTTCATCCAGAATTTCCAGTCTCCATAATTAGTACCATCCAGGTGCTTAGATTCGGCTAAACCTCCAACGGAACTAGATATTACTGTGGACTTTGTTCTGGAAGCTTCTTCCAACTCTTTTCTTAGAGCTCTGAGTTGAACTTCGATTTCTTCTACAGTAGCCATTCTTCTTTACAAGTAATTATTATGTACAGATTCAGAGGGACTAGACTGGGCCCATAACCTGTTAGCAGAGTATGGTTTGAAGAATAGAAACTCAACAAGATTGAACTGAACTTGTAATGTGAAGTTTTATTAAAAAAAAAAAATTTTTTAACATCAACTATCTCGATAAACATATCGTAACCATAACAAAATAAGTATATAGAGCATATTACATAACATCATTATTTTCAACAGTATTTCACACTAGTAGTCCAAGCAATAGGGAAAAGTACGTGCAAAAATTAATATCCGAAAACAAAAAATATGAGCATATAGGAAATCAAAATTCAGAATTAGTTTCTATTTCATGGGACTCGATCGTGACTATCGAACATAACCTAAAAAATTTGCAAAGTTGTGAAAATCGGTTTTTTGTTGATAACTAAAAAACTACAGCACCGATAGAAAAAAGTTAAATTAGGAAATTGTAGGTATTAAAAAGATCTATCAATTAGTTATAATTTTTTTATATCATTGATACTTTTCGAGTTATATCGAAAAAACCGTGAAAAATCGGGTGATCTATAACTCGTTAATTGTAAGGTATTGAAACTTGTTAATTACTGTTATGTGTAGCCTATGGCAAGCCAAAAAAGTCTTTTTTTGAAAAATTGATAAACATTGATTATTTTTTTAAATATATGATGATTTCTCAAAAAAGATGCTCTTTTAATTTGGCTACTATTGCTCGGGGAATGATGCTATAGTAACGATTTAGTGCTTATTTTTTTCTGTAAGAGTTGTACTTTCATATAATCGAATGGACATATTGATTTTTTTTATTTTAAGGGTCAAAAAATGACTTAAAAAAATGCTCAATTTTTTCAATTGTTTTTTTTTAATAAATTCCTTAATATTGTTTTTATAGAAATAACTTTTATGAAAATAGATTCCCAGCATGATTTCACGAATTCCAAACAAAAATTGTATTCCTGCGATCACTAGGAGCAGAGATAATTTTTTTATTAAAAAAAAATCTGGAAGGCGTAATAATCATCGTACAGCAGTCACCTTCATGGATATTAAGGTTGAATACCTATATCTTCATTAAAAAAATACTAGGATATGTCTAGTTCATTAGCGTGAGGCGTGCAGGCGCAAATCGCGGCAGCTGTAGCGGGTGGCGGAGTGGGGATAGCACTGAAAACTTATTTCGTAAGTTCAAAGTGGCTTGCGCTTGAAAACCATTGAGTATCTCGGCTTCTGGACAATGCACAAAAATCCATTTGTACTCAATTTGGGGTAGCTCGTCGAGAAAAACACGAATATCATATTCACAAAATAATAAAATAACTATTAAGTACAAAACCTTTGTGAAATTATTACAGAAAAAATATTCATATTTGATACAGGTTCACTAATTTTGAATCATTTGGCCCTTCTTCTTTTTCTTCTTCTTCCCTAATGCCTGTGTGACTATCCACGAAGTTGGGCAATTCTTCATCTATTTCGATGTTAGGCGTCTCAAAATTCGCATTCACTCGAATCACAATGTGTGCAAACACTCGAACATTGTAGAAATTGCTTTTGCAACCACTGATACAGCTACATGAGATTTTTTCTATAGTCATCTGGTATCAATGGATCAGTATAAACTGGCATTAATGCATTATTCCATTACTCCATCAACGGACATTTAAACTGTTTCAAAATTTTTCTACTTTGGAGGAATGTTGACGGGTAGTTTCTGTTTCACAAATCATTTCACCCCATAGAACTTATTCAGCAGGTATAGAATAATTCATTTCTAACAAAAAATCTCCAACAACGGGTATTTCAACTGATTCAAGATTTTTTTACTTCGGAGGGATGTTGAGGGGTAGTTTTTGTTTCACAGGTCATTTCACCCCATAGAACATATTCAGTAGGTATAGAATAACTAATTTCTGTCAAAAATCTCTAGAAACTGATATTTCAACTAATTCAAGATTTTGTATACTTCGGATGTTCAAGGGTAGTTTTTGATGAACAAATTATTCACTCCATAGAACGTGTTCAGTAGGTTAAGAATGATTTACTTGAAGGAAGAAACTTTGTATTTCGTGCAAAATATTTTTATTTTAAAAATTGTAGCAAAGCGCTTTCGACTGTTAAGTCATCATCAGTGCGTACCTCCAAGTAAGTAATGATTGAAAATGAATTTGATAAAATTGAAAATTTTTGAAATTTGAAAGTTATGAAAAGTGAGGTTACTTACTCGTCAGGTGTACAAGAAGCCATATAAAAACATCATGTCCATGGACCAAATTAAAATGTTACAAAATATAAAACATATTTAAAATTGAATAATTTTCACCCTGTTTAAGGATTATTAAAGATAAAGATATGAGATACTACATCATATCTGTCTGAATGTTGAAGCGGAAGTGGAAAAGAAATTTAAATTGACAATGTATACCAATGACACTATTGACAAGTGACAGTGACCATTGACATTTGTGACATAGATTCAAAGAACTCAAATAGAAATTGAACTAATCCAGACATGAGTTTAAAAAGGAAACGTAAATCTGAAAGTGATTAGTCTAATGGGAACGTTTCGTTTTCCAAAAATACGCTACCAAAGAAAACTCTATCAAGATTACGAATAAATTATCAAATTTAGTAAAGTATATTTTTTACCCATTACAATTGCTTTGCTACAATTTTTAAAATAAAAATATTTTGCACGAAATACAAAGTTTCTTCCTTCAAGTATATTGTAGCGTGCACACATCTTGACAATTTCACTTAAGAATGATTTATTCCTGTCGAAAAACCTTGAGCATCGGTTATTTGTAAATACCTACCATAAGTTAAAATAAAACCATTGCTGCTTTCACACTCGTCCTAATAAACATCAGTGTTCAGCGTGCCACGATATGTTGCCTCATTTTCGGACCCCACTCAGTGCTGACCATATAATCCCACAAGGAATGATATACGTACGTATAGAAAGTATACTAATTCCGCAAATCGCCAAACTAAAATATACGAATTTTTTTCTCTTTCTACCACCACCTATTTCCCGCGATTTTTCAGCTAAGAGTAGTAAATTCACAAAAAGGAATGAAACACTACATCCGTCTCACTCCGAACGATTTGAAGGTTAATCACAAAACTTGTACAGAGGATGATCCTCCGCACGGTACAGCAAAAACGTTGTGACATGCTCCTCACAACTTTCCTTTTACATTGCTGCAGCCCTACTATTAGTTATACTCTTAACTAGTCAGCGACTATCCTCCTTTTAATTTATAGACATGGGGTTTTACGAATATATAAGATCTTCATTTGGACTACAAGCAGTCAAGAAATTCAAATCATGGTCAAGTATAAAAAGGAAATTAGCTCCCAAAACATATCAGTTCGACAACAAGACCAGTCCAACAGTTGCTACTTAGGCAGAATGCACATACTGACATTCCTGAACGAAATCACAGGTTAGGAGTACAACTAATTAGTATTGAATTTGCAACCAACCAAATTTTGATCAACAAATTAGAAAATTCATTAATAATATTGAAGAGAGGCATTATTTTTTGCACAAGTGAAATTATTTTCAAAAATGTTTATAGTAAGCAAATCATTCTTTATAATAGATTATTTCATGAAGTAAAAACAAAGAACATTAATAAATTCAATGATTTAAGAATAAATGAAAAAAAGTAAAATTAAAAACAAATCCAAATTGGATAAAAAACTTATTAAATTCTATAATTCCTGAAGACATTTCACAATTTTTATCATTGGGACCAAAATTAAGTATCGAACCAGTAATAAAAAAAGAAATTCCTATATAAAACATTTTGGCAGATGTAGATCATATCACTTCTTATATAGGTGATACCAATGAAAGAAATATCACTATAGCTAGAGCTACTAATGTCATCACCAATTATGTACTTAATGACGTTTCCAAAACAAATGATATTTTTCGAAAACAGTACAACAAATCAAAAACGTTTCTAAAAGATAATCCTGATTTGATTCTTATTCAGTCAGATAAAGGTAATGTTACTGTTATTATGAAAAAACAACAATATCTAGATTTATCTAATGATATTATTAAAAACAGCACTTCCTATGTTGAGCTGAATAAAGATCCAACATCACAAATACAAAGAGAATAATTTGTTAAAATCTCTTAAGGAAAAAAACAAATAGATGACAATGTTAAAAAAAAGCTTACTAGTTATGATGGCATTTCTCCAAAATTTTACTCTTTTACTCTTTACCAAAAATTCACAAACCTAATTTATCAGTGAGACCTATATTAGCTTGCATAGGTTCTCCAACAGAACAAATTGCTTCATTTTTAACTAAAATTTTGTCTAATGCTTATGATTCAAATAACGATTACTCAATCAAAGATTCCTTTGATTTCTCAGAAAAATTCAAGAAAATCAAATTACCAGAAAACTATGTTCTAGCCAGTTTAGATGTTGTATCTCTTCTCAGTAATGTTTATCTTGATTCTTGCCTTAGAGCAATAGATAAAAATTGGAATCTTATCAGCAGTCATTGCACTATTAAAAAAGATTATTTTTCTAACTTAATAAGATTTCTTTTTGAAAATAACTATTTTTCATCTAATGGAAAATACTTCAGACAAACTTTTGGAACACCAATGGGATCTTCAATCTCACCAATTCTTGCAGCTTATGTTATGGATGAATTGCTAGACACAGTAATACCAGTACTCTCTTTTGACTTATTTTTCATCAAGAAATATGTGGATGATATAATATTAGCATTACCAAAAAATGGTATAACCGAAATTCAATATTTCAGTGGTTATAAATAGTTCAGGTGAAACCTGAATTTCTTATGAATTGTTGGATGATTTTCATTTCTCGGTGTGAAATTTTCTTACCGAATCCCCCTCGTGCTTAAATTAATTGCCGTAAATTTATCTCGTACATGAATTTCCAAAGTAAATTTCCAAAGAAAATTCATGTACTCAAAAATAATTCAAGCACTTGCGGGAGATTACAAGTGAAAATTGCTATTATCTCGGAATTCTGGCTATTTAGGTATAGGAACATAATATCAATTCGAAGGGAATATAGTCACCTTTCAGGATATTTCATAATATACAGCATGTTCCGTTTAAAAAAACGCACTTTCAACCCTTTTCGTATCTAGCAGTAAGATCATGAATTTTGAACGACCCTGTATAACGCAGAACAAACTCATCTATACAGAATCAATGTACATGATCTTGATGAACTGAACACAAAATTGCAACTTCCTAAGAATCCAAATACCGCAGAAATAAACATTCAATTCGAGCTATGTTTTGGAAAATATGGAAAATAACCAATATCTCAAAAACCGTTAGAGATAGGGATAGAGGAGTATGAGGCAGAAACAATCAGAAAAGAATGACAAGTTCAAAAATGCGGTAATATACAGGGTGACCTATTTGAAATAACAAAAATGCTGCTACTTTCTGGTATAAGCGGTAACGCTGTATTGCTGAAAATATTTTAGATCGATAGACCAAGAGCAACTACTTCCTATGTCCTATGTCCTATGTCCTATGTCCCGTTCTCCGTAAACGTGTAAGGTACCATCGACCGTGACCCACCCTGTATATATATGACTAGTTAGGAAATGAGTTTTTAATATTTGGGATATGCAGCAGGCCAATAAGAGTACTCTAATACACATATTCCAAAATTTCAACAATTTTTTAATGTCATCTTCAGGGAAGCTACAATATGGAAAAACATTTTTGAGATATTGATAAAGAAAAACCAAAAATCGACTTACAGTGTTGTAAGGTTATGTGGCGTATATGTTAAAATAATTCATAATATATGGACATAACTGGGAATAAAACTTCATTGGTAACACATAGAGTTAATTTGAGTGCGAACACATTACTGATGATACATTTTAAAACATTTTAAAATGGATTTAAAAAATGTTTTGTTTGTTAGTACTAGAAGCACGTGTATATATATATATATATACTACTTTATCAATGAAAGTATTCCTTAACACGTACTGCTTTCATATACAATAATATAAAAAATTATACTCACCCCATTGGTCGAACGCGTTCTCCTTTCTCCTTGACCATCTTGATTTCAAAGCATATTTCAACATTTTATCTGAAGCATCTACTGAAACGACTTCGAAACCTTCTTCTAACAACATTATGGAGTCAATTCTAAAAAATGTGAACTTTTTTAATTTTATATTTCATTCTATAGTTTTTAACAAATGACATTCACCCACTTTTTTGCAGTTGTGATTGTTGCGTAGTTAGGTTGAGTTTAATACTGTTCAAAATGATATGAATAATTGATTTAAATGCAATTGAACAAAAAAATATGCTTGCATTCCAAGATAATAACTGTTACTTACATATATTTACTTTTTAATGAGAATTTACATTTGATAATACTCATTCATACAATATTCTCGAGTTGTTTCAATAATCGACGAAGATTCTCAAAATAGTCTCATGGAGTTATGGAGCCCTGTTAGACAAAATATTCATTCAAACTGATAATAGTTTAAACTTACCCAGTTCCGCATGCTACATCTAAAACTCTCTTGCATCCCCTGCTTCTTAAGAGTCCAATGAGAAAGTTTTTATAGTTCAATGTTCTGGAATTTTTGTCACCAATAAATATCTCCCAAACTTTTGCTGCCTTTCCATCGGCATACTGATCTCTAATACCCTCAGCAGCTGTTCCCAATGAGCGTGTAGTGATAGTGTTACTTTCTGCCATTTCTATAAACGATGGATACCATTTCTTCATTGAAATCATGGTCATAGATTATTGCGGAAGTTTAAAAAAAACTATTGAAAAAAGAAATTCAGAGACAATCTTTTATTGCGCCAAAAAGTCAAATAGTTATTTTTTCATACAGGGTATTAGATTTTAGCTCGAGGTTGTGTTGTCTTCCGACACGAAGCGGAGGGAGTTTATAATAAACTATTTTTTTCTGTGAAGGGAAAAACGAAGATTTTGAAAATAAAAGAATAGTGAAAATAAATATTCTAAAATCGAATATCTACCTCTACCTATGTGATACTTGAATTAGCAACTGTAGTATTATCTCCTTCGTCTTTAGTGGAGGAAGCAGTCAAATGTTCAGTTTTAGAATATAATTTTAATAGCGATATTGCCAAGCTTTCACTTTGTTTCAAAGCTTCTTTAGGGCAAACTGTAAAATATATAACATTGTATTTATATTTAATAAATGCAAAAGAGAAATATGCATTACTTACAGCGATTAGTATATAAAAAACAAAGTAATGAACATAAATGTAAAAAATAGTAACAAGTTTTTAAAAAGAAAGGTATACAGTTTTGACAAGTTGGATGAAATTGTTTCAAAATGATCGAGAACGATGACATATTTCCAGTCCAGGTAACTTTTCAAATATGAGTTATATTTTGACCCAAATTGTATACAGGGTTATTGATTAAATTATGCTAACTATAATTTAGATAACCTATGTGTATATATATCAAGGAAAAAAGAACTCGCTTTTTTCTCGTGTGAAAAAAGCAATTCCATAAATTATTCCAAAATCAAATATCTGAATATTAACTCGTCCGCGATCATATAGCTGCCATCCCAAATTTATTTACTACTAATTTATTACATTATTAAGTAATTTTGAAGAGACTCAAAGCATATTTACGAAACTCGTTTATATTCTTCCACTTCGAAAACCCCACATACCAAATTTAAAAAGAATCGAACCATAATCGCAACAATCGTCCGCCGTATTGAAATTATGAATTTTGACCAATTTTGAATCAAATCGAACTATAATCACAAAATTCGTCGGCCATCAGTATGAATCTACCAAATTCCAAGAAAAGAGGCAAAATTCACTTGCAAAATTTGATTGAAGGCAGACATCGGTACAAGTGAAACTAAAGGTAACAACGCCAAGATCACAGTTTTATAAAATGAAATGTTATATAAGCCTCCGTGCATGTCAACAATGCATATATGTCCTGATACCTCGCGGTCCTAATAAGGTTACATTAAAGTGAGGCATCAGATGAATACCATGCGGAGCTTAACGTGTTAATTTAAATTAAAATTTTACTGTCAAGCCTACTCTCCGAAGCTCTGACACATTTGGATGACTCGCATTATCCCAATAACTACTCCCCAAACTATGTGATAAGCAGTTATTGGGTCTGGGAATCGTGTTCTCTGAGCAGACGCACTGATTCGAGGATCACAGCCTCCTGCATTCGTCCGGCTAAGATTTCTGCTGTCTTGCGGCATGCCAGTATGATTTTTAGTTCATAGAGTAGCGAATACACCGCCAAGTGGCCTGATTATCAGAACAATGTATATAGAATGATCTTGTTAAAGCGTGCTGAGTTTTGGGACGATGTTCGTTTAGCCAGGGGACAAAAACTCTATGATGACCGAGGATGAGTATATCGCTCTTTCTAGTTAACACAAAATGGTCTCAAATACAGGAGAGTACTTCACATTCAAGTTTCAAATCACATGAGTGAAGTGAATAGTTACCCACATTACAATCTCATTAACTTCTATTTGGACCCTCTGGATTTGTGCCTCAGATCGACACTATCCTGCAGATAATTGAGACATATGGTCAGAGCATCCTCAGTTGGTAACAGTGACGTAAAAATATACCTCACTTTGAAGCCCATTCATAAGCAAGAAAGCAATATCGCAGAGATGTTTTTGTTAACTGGGTTACTGGCTCGTATTTGCTTGAGAGTGGGGAACGAGTAGTTCCAGTGAATTTGGTATTTGTCGTTCTCGACAATGGACTCAATATCCCCTGGAGCATAAGACAACACCGGTGTCTTGTCTGCATTGTACGAGTGTTGCAGAGTTTCGTAGAGTGTCGTAGAGCTGCGTTATGCCTATACCGCATAAGCTTGACACGCAGACTCAAAAACTATGCCAATAATTACATTAAAGTTTAGAATCTGTCAAAACTACAGTGAGTTACTGAACAAAATATATAACTGATATTGATTGGTACTAATACGGACCGGGTAAGTCACCTAGAGTCATCCCCTTGCTTGCTCGAATGAAGATTCAAGACCATGGTATGATTTCTCCAGTAGCATTATGTGGATTTACTGTGGATTCATGGCAAATATATAGACCTACCAACTATTGGAGGTTGTGATACAACGTCATTTTTATATGTTTTGTTAGGACTTATTGTTTGTAATCTTAGGTAACCCTTAGTTTATCGTTCAGTATATTTCACATAGAAGTCACGGAGCAACCCGTGAAGGAGATACTTTTGCTGTTATAAGTTGTCACTTTGAGTTTTCTCTGGAATGCAATTCAACTTGAGTATTTGTAACTATTGTTCAATAAACAGCTTGGAAATACCATTATTTATTTGTTGAAGAAATAACAAAACATGATGACAATAGTAAAGCACTAGAAAATGTGCTAAACCAACGAGTAGCGGAAGTTTTCAGGAATTATCCCTAGTAGCCAGCGGCAAAGATTTGCAGCGGGAAGAATTTAGGAAAGGCGATGATGAACTAGCTCATGATGCTGAAGCGCATGTTAAAATGGTTATACAGATAAAACCTCCATTTTAAGATAACATTTGGAAACAATGAACGAAAATATGAACAAAAACTGCCCTGAATGTATTGAACATAGAGAGCCGTTCTGAAGGAAAATGTTTCAAATATTTTCGAAATATTTAGACTTACTAAAATGACCGAGTCAGTCATCATTATCAAATTGAAGCAATTATTCAGCCGTTATGGTATTCCTGATCAAATTAAATAGGTCCTCAATTTCAGTCAGAATTTAGGGAGTTTACACAACAATATGACTTTCATTTTGAAACTAGTAGTTCAAAATACCCAGCTTCAAATGGTGAAGTAGAATCAGCGGTTGGAATAGCAAAAACCTTGATCAAAAGGAATCCTAAATATCTTGATCTTGCATTACTTTCTTATCGTACTACACCCCTTGCATGTGGACCAAGTCCAGCTGAACTTCCTAAGAATCGAAAGCTAAGGACTCTCCTTCCCCAGTAAACTGTGAGTTGCGAAATTGGTGAATACATAAACAACCAAATAATTTTTGAAACTGGTTTATTTCTATTTCAATATTCTAATTGAAGTAACGAGTTATTTTATCTGTACTATTGTTCAGAACGATACAACGTACGCAACTGCATTTTTTGTATGAAAATCAGAAAAAGTTTCGACTTCATATGCTGTTTGATGTTTCTTAAAACAGTTTTATACAAACTGAAAATTATAATTGAGCTTATGGAATTCTTAAACTTGAACATTATAGATGGCATTTTAGAGATAGAATGCACAATATACGAAGTCTTTAAAAAATTCGAAGCAGTGATATTAAATTAAACAACTCAATTGAAAATGCGAAAAAGTTTTACCACAAAAAAAACGGAATTTCGCCAGAGTATGACTTTCGAAGCCATCACAGAAGACTCCCAGAAAACTTGATGAATCGATAGAAACCCCTGTTGAATTGGACAGTGCCTCCTAAACAGAGGTAACTGAATGCGATTTCATAAAATTTCATAAAAATTTCTTAATTTTTTTATTGTTTCAAACACGAAAATTCTTGTCATTCATTGTTTCCTAATGATCCATATAACAACCCATTATAGGGTTAGGTAGCTCAGTGGTTGAGACCGTTGTGTTCAAAGCCATTGATGCTGCTGGTCGTGTAGATTCAAATCCTAGCGACTACAATTTTTTTTATGATGACCCGAGAAAGTGCTAGTTGAAAGGTAAGTCCTCGTTGACCCTTGGCTCGCACAAGTTTCGACTGTCGTTCGAACTGTCGTTCGTAAGGGGGCGACAGCTGGTTAAAAAAAAAGGCAATTTTTAAAAATAACAATTCTTTTTATTTTTTATTTCTCAATCGCTCCAATTTCGGAAAACCCTGTATGTATTAAGGCAACAATGAATGATACCGTGAATACAGCAAAAGAACATGAGGTTGTTGTGAAGCTTTCCTTTCGACTGTGTGCTTATTTTCACTGCAGGATATTCGGTAGCAAAAAATGAAAGATCGTATAGTATGCTAGTTTGTTAAAAATGAGCTAAGTTCAGTGATTGTCAACAAAAGATTAGATTCGCTATTGTTAACTAAATCTGAAAAACATCTTTGTGACTCGAAGATATTCCAAATATGATGATAAGTTAGTAAAAGTTACAAAAGATAAATATTTTGTTTTGTGTATTAAAGAATATATTTTATAATAAGTTTATGTATGATTTCTTTGGTTTTTGATGGTAGAGTTTATTTTTAGTGGGGGCGCCATAGCAAATAGAGATAATAGCTGTCCTCTATCCGCTCAGGCTATGCCTTTCGGTACACTCTACGAGTGTTTATGAGGGAGTATTATATTATTATTCCATAGTCAAAACATGTTACTTTTTTATTAATAAAAAATATTGATTTTTGTTGATAGCAATGCGTACCTGTTGATAGTTGGGAAAATCGCCTAGAATTCCCCCCCCCCCCCCCAATAATATGCCTTCGGTCCGTCCCTGAGTCTAGGCGCTACCATATCACGTGTGCAGTTATATGTCCCCTCAGTTTTGTTGCGGTGCTTTGTTGAGTATAGAAAAAAAAATTGATCACATGGTTCGAATAATATGGTAATTTGGTCGCCATATTTGAAAATGGCAGCCAAATTGCGATTTTTCTTATTCGAATATATCTTCGTAAAACCATCGGTCCGATTTCAATGTGCTGAACATCATTTCACTCCTCCAATTCGCGATGGGATTAAGACAAACCTCATTATGAATAATGAGAAATAAAAATTCCTATGTTTTTATACCACTTTATGTTGTAACCCTTATATTTCTGCAGTTTTGTTCTATATGGACATTATCAAACTATATTTAAAAACTAATAATTGAATATACCAACACACTTGCCTTTTATACCAGGCATTTCTTATTCACTAATAATGTCACTGTGGAAAACGGGTGTATATATTAAGTATACCTGGTCATTGAGTAAATTACATCCACAATGTTTATGTTATTAATGTATTTCTAGGGATTCTAAATAAATCAGTAGTTTCCAACCTTTGTTGGCATAGTGCAAAATTTCCGTATCGTTCAGATTCAGGAATTTGTGCTTGCATTCCAAGGAGTTGTTTGAAAAAGTAGAATCGAAAGGACCTTTCGTGCTTGGCATAGCTTTCAGAAATAGCTCGCCTACATTGTTTCACATAAACACTGTTACACTCTGGACACTTGATCTTATAAACTTCAGATTTTTCCATTTTATCTGTTTTATCTTTAGCATTGCAAAGGATATTAGATAACCTGGCATGTGGCCTGAATGCTACTTACATTGTTTTTTATAAAGAATCTCGCAATAGTATGTTCTTTTTCCATAATATGTTAACGTAACAAATTCTTCACGTTCTGACTGCTTGACTAGTGGGTATGTTAATTTTTGAGTGAATTTGAGGCGATGTTTCCTTATCAATTTCTGAATTGTGGTTGCGTTGAAACCATTATTTGGTCCTATCTGTAAGATTGTTTTCAGTTCTCTATCCAAATTATTAGCAGACAAAGGTAACGAGAATGCTCTGTGTAACATTGAATAAATAAATAAATAAATAAATAAGTCGGTTTTCTAAACACATTAAACTCAAATTTATTATTATCATGCGTACTCATTGGGTACGATGTGTTACAAAGCACTGGAATTGAAAAAGCATAAAATATCGCATACACTGTTATAGACCTTGCATACTCAAGGGAAAACGAGCTGAATTCAGAAGACGAGTGTAAAACCGGCACCTACGCCAAAGATAGAAAAGTAGGTCTGAAACCAGACGATTAAAAAAATGTACCTATGTACTAATTGAAAGTAAAAGAAGACTTCAAACTGTACCGTATCTGTGAGAAGTTCAGAACAGAGCAACTACTAAAAGCTCAGCGAGTAGTAACATTGAAAACTGTATTGTTTTAGCTGCAAACGTTCGCTATAAGAACTGTATAAGAATAGTATATTCTGTAACACTCTGGGATACCGCGCGACCTCCCAGAGTCTGCCTCCAGAACTGACTTCCCATTCCAATGCTGATGGAGGGCCTGATGACTCACCTTTGAACCTTATCTAAGATAACCTTATTGGGCCTTATATCAATGCAAAGAATTGTTTCAATTATAGTTTGATAATTGGATATCGTGAAATAGTATATTCTGTAACAAAGAATGAAAATTCGATGCGATTGGGAAGTTCCGAGCGCCAGCTGAAAGCGAGCGTGAGAAACCACGAACATCCCCTCAGTTTATCGTTCACATAGAAGTCACGGGGCAACCCGTGAAGTAGACAATTTTGCTGTTATAACCTTTTCACTTTGACTTATCTTTGGAATGCAATTCAACTTGAGAATTTGTAACTTTTGTTCAATAAACAGCTTGAAAATACCATTCTTTGTTTGCTGAAGATATAACAACACACTCTGAAGCTAGGACAAAACGAAATGTGTAATAACGTTGAACTCAGAATTTGGACCCCCATCAACATACTCAAAGACTCTCGATTTAGATGCAGCTTCAAGTAGAGGAGAAACATTTCTCCTTGGTCTCTATGGGTTCAGCAAACATATGACCTCCTTGAACAAATTGCTACATATAATCTTCAACTTTCAAGGTGACACCTAAAATCGCTATTCAACATTGGCTGCAGCACGGCAACAGTCTTTCCAAGAACAGGCTTGGCTGGGCTCCGTGAAAGATCTTGCACAATTGGGGTAGATAAAAAACAGATACGCTCTCCAGCCCATCAACATCTTCGAGGCCCTTTGTTCCTGACAAACTGCTGCTGCTCATTTCCTGCAAATGCAAGATATACATGCAAAGGCTGGCTTATATTGCTTCCAGCTTTGTCATAACAGTAAAAGAAATTGCATTAATATGAAAATATATTTATGACCAGGATTCGAAAGAAATGGATTACAGATCTCCATTCTAACACATTTCGAAAGAACGTGGATTTCATTGCAGCGAACATTTGAAATTTCCACAATTCTTGCAACTACCAATTTGATTAAATTATCATGCAGCTTCCCTGACAATATAATGTTTCCCTTTATTTTTTAAATTTGTGCATACCCCAGGGCCTTCACAGTGTATCAGTGAGCCCACGCAGTGGTTGCAAATGAAAAAGGTACATTCACAATATTGAATACAATGCATTTTAAAAAAATTGCACA
Organism: Chrysolina haemoptera; assembly: GCA_958298965.1. Classification (NCBI taxonomy): domain Eukaryota; kingdom Metazoa; phylum Arthropoda; class Insecta; order Coleoptera; family Chrysomelidae; genus Chrysolina; species Chrysolina haemoptera. The sequence goes on along the minus strand of OY282585.1, from coordinate 22,120,014 downwards.
ACCATTCATTTTAAGTATCATTACTAATAATTCTCTTTTCATATTCCAGAAAAGCAACCAGTTCCTCTCACCACTAAGAGTTGCAGACTGTATCACTTTTTATAAATAATAAAAATGATTCAATTTTTTTAAAATTATTTCGTATTTCGTATTTTGTGTCTAAATACCCATACAGCACATGTACGTACGTTACTCGGTTATATTTTTTCCGAAAACAAGGGGGCCGACGACTTTTCCGGAGAAAGTCATCAGGGGTTTGGATCTCCTTCTCCGCAAAATACAAGGTGGAGCGTTTCTCTTCAAGGCAACAGCCCGAGCGGCTATTGAAATTGGTCTCACTATCGACATCCAACGGCATTTGGTACCCGTTGGAACCTATTCGCAAAAAGCATAAATAAATGTAGTTCTGCTGCAGCTGGACAAGAATAAGTAGCATGTCGTCTTCTTTAAGAACGTCGAAACTTCAGACTCTGAGACCAAAGGTTTCATAATGGCCTGCTAGAATAGTGTCTTCAACACATTGGTCTATCGTAGCCGCGTGATGATATATAGTCCTAAATAGCACTAAGCCGTCCATGAGATGTACCAACTGAGGATATCTGTCTGGGATTTGGAAATAACCCTAGAATACTTTTGTACTGAGGATATCCTGATGATATATACACCTAGACTAACCTAGGGTGGTACTTTTCTATATATTAGCGATGTGTAGAGGATAACATTGTGGACATCTCGAGAATGACCATAGGCAGACTGACCGTACAACCTGGGTCTGACCTCTGGTTTCAGCTCCACAGAATATTCCGGGGATATCATTCTCAACTCAAATGTTCCCCTTTCATTTTAATATCAATAATCAAATGATTATCTCAAAAATTATTAACTAATAAAGATTTTTTTAAAACTAACGTATATTTCGACATCTCTTTTGAAGATTTCACAAATACTACTAACTTTATTTGAAAAATTGAATGCGTATCATAAAAGATTTGTCAACAAACCATTCGCAGAAAGATATATATTTTTTAAGTTGTGGTTCCCACGAAAAGGAAAATCGTGTATTGTTCATAGAACATCGTGGAAGACGAGGGATAATAGGTAGGAATTGGTGTTCTTTTGAATTTCTGAATCAGGGAATACCTCCCGATGCAGCTAGTTCCAAAGCTTTGCCATTCTGTGGAAAAACAAGCCCTGGGAAGGTGATGTGCGACATGTCTCCAAAGTGACAGCATATGGATGTGAGGACTGAGCTCGACCGTTCAATTTCGATGTGATCGCTAACTGTGGAACGATTGATGATATTTCGGAAGAGCATCGTCCATGAAAATATCTTTAAAACATACAGATCGCCAACCTTTCTGCAATGTTCCAGAGAAGTAAGCTTGTGAGCGAAGTTTGACCAACGAGAGGAATGGCTCTCTTTTGGACCGAATCCAAAAGTTTCAATGTGTGGTTGGGTGCTGCACTCCATATATGGCAACAGTATTCCAAAACAGGTCGAATTTGTGCCTTAGAAATCATAATCAGTTGACGAGAAGTAAAATACTTCTTGGCGCCAAACAGAAAACGGAGTTTTTGAGAGGCACTCTTGGCAATGGACCTCACATGGAATATTTCATTGGTATAGATACTCCTGTCATAGTTACGATGGCTACTGTGAGATCGGCCGGCCTTTATAGAGAAAAGACATGCTTGGGTTTCATTGGCATTGAATTTCACCAAATTGTTGTATCCCCATTCTAGAATTTCGGCTGAGTGTATTTATTTCATTCACGATTCTTTCCCGTTCATTTCTGCATTCACTGGCTCTTATCGGAGCTTTGGAAGAGAAAGAGGTATGAAGGGTAGTATCATCTGCAAATGTGTTTACTGGACATGAGGAAGTTCCCAACATATCATTAATGGGAAGAAGTAACAGTGCTGGTGCTAGAATGGATTCCTGTGGAAAACCATTGTCCGTTTGCACTCTAAAACACCCGTGGTTACGACTGCAGCACCCCCAGATGCCAAGGGGTCAGTCATTTATTTTACATGAATAATCTAAAATTATATGCTTCCGGAGAGAAGGATAGACATCAGTCCTTAATTCTGGTGCAAAAGTAAACGCATGCTATCGGTATCCAGTTTGGGATCAACGAATGTGATATGGTTCATTTCGGAAAAGGACGAGGCGAGGAATACGGAGACGATGTCTAGCTTGTGGACGAAGGCATCCTACACCAGCTTGATGCCGGAGACGCGTATACTTCCAAAGCCGCTTCCAAGGGGTAACCGCAGTTGAAAACTCTCTCATATCATATCTGGTCATCAAAACTGTCGGGAAAGAGCAAAGTTGCTGCAACTAATATTCTTGTTGTTTTGATCCTACACTACTAGAGGAGCTGTGACAATTCGACGTAAAAACTAGCAAAATGATGCATCTAAATGAAAGCTTGTATCCTAAATGGTCTGTTCCACGGTTTTCCCAGACAACAAGGAGGTTGTCGACTTTCGAGTTTGGAGTATCTACATCACAGAACGGTACTGGATAGAGCATGTAAAGTTATCAAGGGTTCAGATCTCCTCTGCATGGTCCGTGTCTATTACCCAAACTTTTTCACCGAGTTGGAGTCCGTTCAGCAAAAAGATCAAATTAAAGCTGTGGTAACTGAGGTCCTCCTGCAGCTACATAAGAATGAGCCAATGAATATGGTCTTCTTCAAGAACACTGGCTCATCAAAAAATTGACCTACGTATCTCTCAGCCAGTGGGCTGAAGGCGGAGACCGGGTGATTCCTAATGGCCTGCCAGGATGGTGTCTTCAACACCCTGGTCTACCGTAGTTGAGTGATGAGTACAGAGGCCCCGGACACCAGATGCAGAGCATGTCATGAAGTTCCTGACACCATTATGCATTTTTTGCTGTCTGTGTGTCAAGCTTATGAGGTCTCGCCCTATATCCATAGGCCTAACGCAGCTCTATGACACTCGTACGATGTAGATCAGACACCGGTGTTGCCTTATGCTCCAAAACTTATAAGTGAAAAACTAGCATAAAAAATCATAAAATATCAGTGAGAACAGAAGTTCTAATCCAATAGTGGCGTTTAAAACAATTTTAATTTTACAAAATATGTCCTTTTTAATGATTTTTATTGGAAACTGTGTGTCTTATTGTTAGGTACATATACATGGTAATGTTCGGATGATGAAATTTTTAAATTTTTATTTGACATTGTCCTGTAAAAAATATAATTGAGACACCTTGAATCGTAGCATTTCACATAACAATATTTCGAAAAGTAATTTGATTTTGTTAAAAATCTTCTCGTCCAAACCTTCAATCTCCTTTTCTGAATATAATAAAATATATAGAAATTCTTCAAACATATACATCAGGACGCATTTTGACAAAGCGTACGTGTATGCAGACATACCCGCCAAAACCGGGCCTCGCACTCTTAACGGTTGAAACATTTCTATTCCTTTCAATTTTTTCACTTATACATATATCGTCCTCACCGCAATGCAATTCAAAGACCCTACCCATACGCCATACCAGCGCTGCGACAAATTGTGCATATTCTACATACCAATGTTCCCAAAAATCTTGCTGAAGGCGTTGAAGCCAAAGAATCAAGCGAGAAATTTTCAAAAAGGTCAAGTCTGGTTCAGGTAAAGCGGAAAGCCGAGCTAACGAGAGAAAATGACCGGGAGTCAACACTGAAAGGTCTGTGGGATCAGTTGAAAGCGAGCAAAGCGGGCGTAAATTCAAAACAGACTCAATTTCTACGTTCAATGTATAAAATTCTTCGTACGTTGAAGTTTGCTTAACTATGACACGATAAATATGGGTTTTAACGGATTTTATACCGTTTTCGAAAAGTCCGCCAAAGTGAGAACCACTAGGGGGGTTTAGAGACCATTTAATTTTTTCATGAGCAGAAGCCGTTTGACAGTAACAGTCAATCTCTTTTTTTGCGGCTACAAAATTTGAAGCACTGTCAGAAAATAGGTGCGTTATTTTTCCACGACGACTAAAAAAGCGGCGAAATGCGGCCAAAAATGCCTCCATTGACAAATCCGAGGCGAGTTCCAAATGAATTGCCTTAGTAGCAGCACATACAAATAAATGAATGTAAGCTTTCTGAGTTTTGGCATCACGATGTTTGCCAAGCGTAATTGCAAAAGGTCCAGCGTAGTCGACGCCTGTACAAGAGAAACTTTTAATTTGGTTTATACGAAATAAAGGCAAATCATATATCAGCGTCCTGAAATGAATTTTGTTGAACACGTTCAACTACTAAAAGTAGTGCGTTGTGAAGTTCATCACCCAGAAAGGAACAGAACAACGAACTGAACGTCAAACAGAACGGCGAATTCAATTTCAACGATCCGAACAACAAACGGAACGTTTGAGTTGTTTCCAGAATTGTTTCAGTAGTGCTCTGTTCACAGTACCAGCAATGATCTATTAGTCATTTTGTTTTGACCCGTCCAAACCTGCGAACGCATTCGCGAGCATTTTCTTTGATGTCGGAGAGGAAACCGACAAGTGATGGGAACGCTGCGAACCGTTCGCCGAACGGCCAGGATTTGCGAAACTGTTTGCAAATGCGTTTGTAGCCCCGTCCAAATCAGTGTTCTGTTTGCCGTTCGGTTCGTTGTTCTGTTTGTTGTTCGTCAAAATATTCAGGTCTGTCCGAAACTTTGTAAAGTCTATTGAATAAATTTATTTCAAGAACGGCTACGAATATTGGAATATTTTTCTTATGGTATTTCAAAATCGGGGATATTAGTATCGATAGGCCAAGTTGTACGTGAATCTTTTAGCCAAGTACATCCCGCCCACCACAGAACATTGTCTGAAAGCTGGAGGGGTAGACGAAGCTGCGTCTGCAGAATTACAATTACCAGAAATATAAAACAGGGAATTTGGTGAAACCTTGTTTTGAATGTGACTAACACGATTACTAACGATGGTGAGTTGAGGAGCTGATCGAATCCAGGATAGTGCCACTGTATAAGCAAATACCTCTTCGATTTGCATTAACAGATTCAATAAATACCCTATTCATATTCACAAAAGTCAAAATAGTTATAGTAAATTCAAGCAAATCAGACAGTGAAACTGCGCCGCACAACTCTTATTTAGGGAAAGACATTTTTTTAACCCGTGCTATCTTAGTTTTAGCGCAGACTAGACTAACATGTACTGTACCGTCCTGTCTTTCAAATCGAAAATAGGCAACGGCAGAATAGCCTTTTTCGGAGCTATCGGCAAAACCATGTAGCCCAGTCTTATACTTATTTTCAAAAGCCAACTGTCGTAGTATTTGGAGATTCTCTAAGTAAGGGTGGAGTGGGTTCATCCCGTTCCAATCCTAATGCCCACAATTACTGCTGGATCATATATTTTGCGAGAAATGTTAACATAGCTAGAAAACCGATAGGATAAAAAATGCTAACAATTTCGGACAATACTGAGCGCTTTGTACAGGTTTGATTCTGTACATTTATTTTATATGAAAAATAATCTGAGGAAGGTAGCAATTGGAAACCTAAAATCTTAAAATATTCTTCTCGATGATCAATTTGTAATTATTTGCGTTCATCTGGAATGCGTTTCAAGAGCCCTTGATGATTACTAGCCCACTTACGTAATTCGAAACCACCACCTTTCAGTAGAGAAATTATTTGTGACTGTAATTGCATCATTTGAGTAATCAGAATCTGTGGCTATGTCATCCACGTAAATACAATCTGGCAACTTCTCGCAAACGACAGGAAAGCGTTTAATTTCATCTTTACAAAGTTGCAAGACAGTTCTATTAGCTAAATAAGGACTAGACGTCGAGCCGAAAATGCATGTAGTAATCTCCGCGATTAATTAAAATTTGTAGAAACATCGATTTAATATCGGTAGTGAAGACATAGGTGAACACTCGGAATTTTGAAATTAGAGAAATGAGATAGCTGTGGAGTTTTTGTCCAGTTAAAAGCGCGTCGTTTAGCGAAAATCCCTAAGTAGATTTACAACTACCATCGAAAACCACTCTCATTTTGGAGCTGTCGTTTTTTACTACACAGTGATGCGGTATATAATAAGCAAGGTTATTACTGTCAGAATTATTCACTAACAATTGCATATGACCATTATTCAAATAGTCACGCATGAATTCGGAATATTTTTTATACAGCGGCAGGTTATTCGTCAATCGTCTTTTTGCATATTGCAGGAAAAATTTGCGGTGCATTATTGCGACATGGTGAATTAACAGAATATCTACCAGTAGTATCTCAAGTATGAGTATTAGAAAATATATTTTCACAAAATGCTTCTTCAAGCTGATTGGCGACGAAGAAATTATTGAACGTATTTATATTCATTTTATTAATTGCGGTATTGCCCACCAGAATCCATCCGAATACTGTATAAATAGCGAAAGGTTGCTGAATTTGGTTACTGTGTTTAATAAAACCCAATAAAATTTAAGGAAAAATTTTCGCGCTGATCAACATGTCTATTTTTGAGGGAACATTGAAATGTGGATCAGCTGTAAATATTGATTAAAAGTTTGATTTTGTGGAGGAAATCCAGTTCTTGACATAATTTTTTGGGTTTATCACCTTCCACAATCTGAAAATGAAAAAATTTTTTAATCCAAAGAAATCTGTACAAGTGTAGAAGGGCAAATTAATTAATTTGCCCGATAAGTTACTGCGTTCACAAGACTGCTGTCTTGAAAGAAATTAATTTTTGTCAGTAACGTACCCTACACTGAATTTGCCTATCTGAAAAAATGAGATCGAATTAACAAATAATACTTCTCTTTTTTTGAAAACTGTTGACGTTTCGGAGGCTGTATCTGCCTCCGTTATCAAAACTTCTTAGAAAGACGCTGAGAAAACTGAAGAGAAAACTGAATTTGAATTGCGATTTTGGTAAGAGTTATATAGGTGAAACATCAAGACCATTGATTGTGCGCCAGGAAGAACATAAAAGTTACATCAGAAATCGAAAAATAACGGGTTCGAAAATATCCGAACATATTCTAACATCTGATGGCGATCATATGATGGAATGGAATAATACCAAAATTTTATTGAGAGAATCAAATCAAGAAAAAAGGAAGTTGAAGGAAACTGCGTGCATTCTTTTATCGAACAACTGCTTCTCAACCAATTCCATCGAAATGGACCGCACCTGGTTACCCCTCATCAGAGATGAAATAAGAACTAATAGAATGGTGATTGATTGATACCGAACACCCTATGTATCAAGATACCAAATGTCAATCAAAAGAATGTATGACAGATTTCATTTGACTCTGTCAAAGAAAGGTCTTATTACCAAAATCGCAATTCAAATTCAGTTTTCTCTTCAGTTTTCTCAGCGTCTTTCTAAGAAGTTTTGATAACGGAGGCAGATACAGCCTCCGAAACGTCAACAGTTTTCAAAAAAAGAGAAGTATTCTTTGTTAATTCGATCTCATTTTTTCAGATAGGCAAATTCAGTGTAGGGTACGTTACTGACAAAAATTAATTTCTTTCAAGACAGCAGTCTTGTGAACGCAGTAACTTATCGGGCAAATTAATTAATTTGCCCTTCTACACTTGTACAGATTTCTTTGGATTAAAAAATTTTTTCATTTTCAGATTGTGGAAGGTGATAAACCCAAAAAATTATGTCAAGAACTGGATCAGCTGATTTGAGATTTTCAATATGTTCATAAGACCTAACGCAAAAAAATTCTCTTGGCATTGATTCCGAAATTTTTCTCACTACCAAGGCCTGTATATTGAATTTGAAATCATTATTATGCACAGGGCGCAAAGAGCAAAAGGCGGAGCCATGAGAAACAGTATTTGTTCCTCCAAAACACTGGAATGACTGAGCAAAGTTCTGTTTTCGAAGATCCAGTCGTATGAGACATTCATAACTTATAAAGTTTTCCTGGCTACAACAATCTATCAAAACTCTAACAGGTACGTGTTTTCCCTCAGAGTCTAAAATATCAATGATTGCTGGAGATAATAATATATTATTGAATGCTATTATATTAATTGCTAAAGGTACTAGTCGATGCGATATTAACAGGCTCTGGTGTAGAATACGATTCTGCGGGCTGAGCATTGGTCGAAATAGAAGGTTCTTTTCGCGAACCCACGGATTTCAATTGAAGAAAAGTATGATGGGGTGATTTACACTTCAAACAGCGAGATGTGCTTTTGCAATTTCTAACGCTGTGCTGCTGAGACTAGCAATTAACACAGATATTATGTTGTTTTGCGAAAGTATACTTATCCTTTGGCGATTTTGTATCGAACATTTGACATTTATAAATATTGTGTTCCAATCCACAGCAAACACATGTTTGCGAACTATTTGTATCGACATAAAATGTAGCGGGTTTTTGTCTAAGATTTTGAAAGCAGGTTTTTGTGAGTTGGAGCTACCTTCTCTTGATAAAGAATATGAAACAGTTTCCAGTGCAGTGCATTGTCTTTCTAAAAAAGATTTAAGTTCTGTGTACTTGAGAATTTAGTTGGATGCGTAGTGTTATTCAAATATCTTTATAGTTGCAGTATCTGATTTTTTGATTAACAAATTGAAAACTTTAGAATCCCATTTCTGTACCGGCAAATTCAGTGTTTTTAAAGAATCTGAATTTTCAGAAAAAACATCCAACAATGTACGTAAGCCAGAGGCGGACTCTGAATTCAATCAAGGGTACGTATCCATTGCTCTTCAGCAAGCAGATGCTAGTGCCCTTTGATTTGAATAGCGATCAACAAGAGTTTAGTAGGCTATATGTAATAGTAATCATTTGTGAGGGGGAGAGATTTGATTAGCGACAAAAGTTCGTCGTTCAAAGATGAAAATTAATTTGAAAATGTTTATATGTTGGTAAGCGTGGCGTTATTATTGATTAGCGAGTTGAACAAGTTAATATACGTGGGGAATACGGCTTTCAATCGCGGAGTAAAAATACAATCCTGGGATCTCGGGATTCAATTAAAACTATCCCGGGATCCCAGGTTTCGGTATCGGAATTACATTTTGGAAAAAGTATGGCGTATATTGTAGATAAGTAATGAATACTGAACCAGTAGCGTAAAAAATCAACTCGTTAAAGGTATTTATCTGTATGTCGGGATCTGCTTTTCGTGCAAATGGTACCAGCTGCGGAAAATACTCTTTCAGATTCTACGCGAGTTGGTGGTATTGTTGTTAAAAGATCATATGCCAGCTGAAGATGTGTAACTCCGTTGTCACCATTTTCGGAAATAGCCATTTCCTTTGATGATATCAAGTCGGTTCCAGGACGCAATCGAATTGAGTTAATTGCATCTTCTGATACGTCATTTAACATTGTTTCTAATGTTTTTTCTGTTCGAGGTAGAGGTTGAGTTAGTGACGCAGGGGGAATTCTATCTCTCTTATCATCTTGTTCATCAATTGTCTTTGGAACTATTCCACAGGGTATTCAGGTGTGGCTTGACGAAAACGTAATCTTGGTCAAAACTAATCCCGGAAAACCCGGTATCCTATCGAATGTGATCTCGGAATTCTCGGTATCAAAATATCGTTAGGATCCCGGGATTTCCGGTATCGGTATTTCGGGATTGCAAACGGGGAAGCTTTGAATTTTTCCTTCGAAGGTTAACATTAGGTGAAGACTAGATAGGGTTTGGTTCAATCCTTTCGAAAAGGCCCCGACAAATGGATTTGATGGTGTAAAATGCATCATGAAGCGTTCGACTCGCATATTGTTCTTCCAAATAATCTTTTGGATCAGTCAGTTTGTTTAAAATAGCATTGTATTGTGAGCTGTCCGTGTGAAAATCCGAGCGAATGCTCGCCAGATCCTCAAGAACAGTTTGTAAGCGACACCTTACCGAGTCACTTATCAGTTTCCGCAAAAATTGCTAGGTCTAAGTTGCTCCTTATTTTGCGCAAAGCAGTATCACGCTGGATATAAGAAACAGTTCGTGTAGTATTTTTTTTTTGTAGAGAAAAAATATACAATTTTTTTGTAGAGAAAAAATATACAAATGTAAAAATTCTAATGATACAAATTTGCAATACCAACGATAAACAATTCCAAATTCACGCGAAAGTTCTATTTTGGTACGACTATTGAATACTAAAAGAAATTGTAAGTAGATTTTTAGGTGGCTGGTGGCTGCGAATAATGTGAAAATTTTATGCGAGAGCGAGTGAGTACGATATATGCCACTAATAATGTGTATGAAGAGCAAAATAAAAACATTCGAAGATCACGAACCATCCAATCGCAAAAAAACTATGTTGACTGTCTCGTTTTCATTCGACCCCCTCCTCCTCTTCTACCGCGCATATCCATCCCATGCGCCGTGAGTGGTCAATTTTTGAATCTCAAACAGCACAGACGCTGCAAAGACTATATTCAACATTTGACAACACACACATATACATCAAATGGGACATCTCCAAACTAAGTGAAAACTAAACTTCTCACTTCTACTAGCTCTTCCAAAGAGACCAACCCCCAATATAATACGAAATAGGTGATCGCAGCCAGTGAAAAATCATTATGGGTTGTAAAAAGTAGAATTATGAAATGTTGCAAGGTTTTAATAATAGACACGAATCTGGAATGGATCGTATATTCTTGTAGAGATTATATCCCTCTTTGTTTCTTGAAAAGTTATACAACTGAAGAGATGAAAAAAATCAAATGAAATATTTGTTTCAATATTTATTATGGGTATGCCAGTATGTAGAATTCGTATATGTATGCACTACGCAGTACGTTCAGTAATGGTCATTTCCAGTACATCTTGAAGTGGTCCAGAACGTCTAGATCTAAAATGGATCGCGTGCTACACAGTGAGTTTCAAAAAGTTTGCACCATATGAGAAACTTTTTTATTATGCATTTGTCAGAAAATTTTATTCTGCACATTCAATGTATATAATGATTTGAGAAAATCTTACTTTAAATTGAATTTTATTGACAGCCAGAATCGTTATTATGTTATTATGACTTTTCTATACATTATTTGTTTTATATATAGGGTAATTCTCGACATAAGGAAGTTAGGGTGATTCTCAAAACATTTCATGCAATCTAACACTTTATAAAAGTTGGTGCATTGCGAAAAACTTGTATTTCTATTATCAAAATTCTGAATTTCCAAACGGTGTACAGGGGAGAACAAAAAATAGGAATTTTGATCAAGAGTAAACTATCCCTATTTTCGATTTTATCAAAGAATTTAATTTATAAAAATTGTTGTTAATCAAAAATAATGTTCAGGTTTCAAATTACAGCCGACTACGCTGCAAAAAAATCCCAATTTTTTATGGTTCTAGCTTCATAAAGAGTACTAGTATCTCATTTCAATGCAAAATTTGGTCTAATTTATCATTTGTACTAGAATATCGACGATTGTTGAAAATTGTTTCAATTTTTACTAGTTCTTTGGTGCAAATTTGATATTTCACTCTGTATGTATGTCCATAGTAACTATTAGTGTTATTTTGTGAAAGGAAATTATTGAAAAGATCAATTAATTATTGGTGAACTATTAAGTAATACAAATCTGCAACTTCACAATCACTTCAATCATAAAACATCTGATTTTTTAATTTTTTCTACGTAGGTGGTTCTGATTTTGAATTTGAATGCTGGTTTTGATTAAAAAAAAAAATTCTAAATAAACTTTTCCGATAATGTCAAAAATACGGGTAGTTTACACGTGATCAAATTTACTATTTTTTGTTCTTCCCTGTATACCGTTCAGGAATTCATAATTCTGACAACGTATATACGAGTTGCATGCACCAATTTTTATGAAGAATATAATTTTCTGACAAATGGATAATAAACAAGTTTTCCATATGGTGCAAACTTTTTGAAAGTTACTCTATATAGTTGTTCCACCATCAATATGATGTAGTATGCTTTCGTCTACAAGCTGGACAACGTCTCCGTATCCTCGCCTTGTCCTTTTTTGAGATGAACCATGGCACATTTGTCGATCCCAAACTCAATTCAGATAGCATGCGTGTACCCTTGTACCACAACAGTGAGATGTAGAAAATAAGAGTACTGAGGGATTCTCATTATTACGTTAGTTATCATGTCATGCAATGATATGCATTGTCATTCAGTTCTGAGATATATTTGAAGTTGGTATATAATCTTTTTCAAAATTTTATGAAAAAAAATATTTTATTGTTATTTTGTTATATTGCATGGTAATACACAGTTCTGATCTCTATAAAGGTGTTTTGAACTCTATTGCATAATTCAAACCGAACAGGCATTATTATTATGAAAAATGAGAAATAAAAATACCACTTTACATTTGTAATACTTGCGTTACTGCAGTTTCGGCCTTCTGATATATATTTGAAATTTAGTTTGATAATATCCATATAGGACTAAACTGTAGTAACGCAAGTGTTACAGATATAAAGTGGTAAAGTGGAATTTTCATTTCTAATTTTTCATGATGATCTTCTACCAGGACAGGCCATCAATTTATTATTATTATTATTGTTTTGAATGAAAATTTTATTTTCCAGTCGAACCCATCTTCGGCAAAGCTCCATTATATTCAACATTTTCCCAATAACCACTCCCCAAACTATGAAATAAGCAGCTATTGATGGGTCCGAAAACTGTGCGACTTAAGCAGATAAGTTGCCTTTTGCAAACATAAGCCTATGATTTCTGCCGTCTTGCGACATGCCGGTGATTTTCAGGTTCTAGAGTAGCGAATGAAGCATGCATCACACCGCCAAGGGACGCTATAATCAGAACAACCATGCATGGAATTTATAAAGGCTTCTGCCAGACGTATTCATTCATACCATAATTCTATATTAAATATAACTCTTGGGCACCTACTTCTTATAGGCCCTATATTATAAACTACGTGACCCAATAGTGGCGCTCTATTTTATAACATGTGATCTGACATCTGACAGAATTTGTTGGTTTATGCAATGAGAAAATAACTACGGAATGATATGAAGATGAACTTGGGTTTTTATTCAGACAGATTATATAAAATATCAATTGAATTAATCTTTTGACACTAGGTTAGGTTTAAATGTGAGTGAGCCCATATCAGGCCCTCCACTGCGGCCTGACACTAACCTGTCACTAACTCTTGTAAACTTCAAAATTGGATTAACGTCGAATATATAAATTATATAGGGTGAGCAGGTACAACACTATGCAATATATTCAACAAAATTTCTTTCGCAAAACGAAAAGGACGTACAGCTTGGTAAATCTAGCTGTGAATGTGAATGCGCCAACGGGTAACTGTCCACAACCAACTTTTATTGGGAATGACCAGGACGCTGACCGGCTGGTCTACTGTGCACCCAATACACACATTCAAAGCTGTAATTTTTTGAGAAGAGGTCGCAGAAGTTTCACCTGGTGGTGTGTGTAATGAAATCTTGCAAGTTGAATTTGACCCACTTCCCAATGTCTGATCGAGCTTACATTTTGGCGCACTAGTTAAGTTCCCGAGACAATGCATGATTACCTTAATGTCACCATTTTTAATCCAATATGGGAATAAAATGAAAGGGCTTGATGAGCGAAACAAGTAAAGTGACTTAAATCTATATTAACCCCTAGCTATGATATGGGTATCAAATGTAACGGCTTGATTAGTAGAACACAGTAAGTAAAGTGGCCTCACTCTTAATCTAAAATAGCGGACTTCACAAAATGGCGATTTATCATTTCCACAGTAATCTTTATGATATAGGTATCAAATGAAGTAGAATGCGATGAGTACAGTGATGTGATTCTAAACCCAATGAGGTAGACGTCACAAAATGGCGTTTTATAATTTCCATACTAACCGCTATGATATGCATGAGTATCAATTGATAGGGCTTGATAAGTGAAATACGATAAGAACAGTAACGTCATTGTAATTCCAATTCAGTAGACGTCCAGAACAGGCGATTCATCATTTTGTAAATCCAAAACGGCGGACGTCACAAAATTAACATTTATGATCTCCCAACTAACTCCTATGATATGGGTATTAAAATAAAAGGCCTTCATAAGCGGGATACGATTAGTACAGTGACGTCATTGTAAATCCATCCGGTCAACTGGCGCACCTATTCAGAAAGGTAATTCAACAAATTCTAATGCTAATAAGTACAAAATAAAATAAATGTAAAAAATCTTTTTAAAAAGAAGCTATCATTTATATAATATTGAACTTGAAAGTGAAAAATAATATTAGCTGTATTGAGACAAAAAACTTTCAAAAATTTCCTTGAAAGCTTGAGGCGTGAAATGTCATTACACTTGAAATGGGAGGCTTCATTTCGAGCATAATTTCACGCATCGAACTTTTAAGGAAATATTTAAATTTTCAAAAGTTTTTTATTTTCATACACTCAATATTATTTTTACGATTTTTCGTTCAATAGTTCATAAATTGAAGTTTGTTTTTAAAAAGATCTTTTACAAGTGTATGTTACAATTTATGTGTTCGTCTGGTTCAAATCTTGTAAGTCAATTCTGAACCACTTTCAGTCATTCAATGATCCAATCGACTTGAAATTCGGCAGGTGTTCATCATTCTGTTGACAAAGTGTGATGACTGATGACTTCAAAACAAGATGGCATATCCAATATGGCTGACGAAGTTTGTCATTTTTGGTTTGATTCTGTTTAATATTAGTATGAAGGAGGAGTCTTGGAGATGGGAGATTAATTATTCGCGAGCACTCATTAAAAGCATCAAGAACAAAGCCATTTCATAAGGTGCATATCAAAGCACTGAGCACTAGGACTGATTCAAAGCAAGGTGCTAACGAGCACTAAAAGCTTAGAGTGCTTCAACAAAGAATTGATTGATATAAATAAGACAATCTTGAAACGAACTATTTGAGAGATACTTTTGACAATGGACCTCGCCTGGTTTTTCCATGAAAGGTACTACTGCTGGTGTTAATACTCAGCACTGAAATGGAAGATTCCACTGGTATAGATACTCCTGACATCGTTACTTTGGCCACTGTGAATTCAACCAATTAGTTGTTGGTGTCAGGAGAGAGGAAAGGACGGACCTGTGCGTGAAATGCGGAAACGCCGGCCATAGGGCAGAATAATGCATCGAACAGGCTTATTGCTGGAACTGCACACGATCCGAACAAAGGGCAGACCAAATGAGATGCCCCTCCTTCAACCGAATGGTTGAAGCGCGTCGCAAGGCAAGCCTCGAGAAAATGTAGGAACCCCCCTCCAATATTCCTTAAAATCCTACAAATAAATGTGGACAGAAAACGTAACGCTTATCACTTACTACAAAAGGTAATAGAAGAGAAAGAAGCTGTCATCATACCGGTCCAGGAGCCGAACAGAGCGATAATAACAAAAGATCAGAAATGGATAATAGGAGAAGTAGACACGAACGCAGCAATCTGGTGCAGAAGCCGCGCATGCGGAATAAAGGGGACGAAAGCGCAAATTGGTTTGTGTGTCTGAAGATCGGCGACTGGGCCATATACAACTGTCATATTTCCCAAAATACCGAACAAAGAACAAAGAGACATATGTATATACCGTCATGGACCACGTTAGGAACGGAGGAAGGGAGGCTATAATCGCGGGGGATTTTGATTCAAAGTTGGGACTCTGGAATGCAGCCACTACGGATAGAAGAGGGGAATATCTGGCGGAATGAGTGCAGTCGTTGAATCTCACGGTAAAAAATCATGGGCACAATAATCGATATCACCCAGAGGTTAGCAAACAAAATAAGAAATTGGGAGGTATCTACGGAAGACAGTATGAGTCTGCATCGACACATATTCTATACTGTGAAAACGTCAGGAAAAGTTGAAAGTAAAGGAGGTTTCAAGACCCACAAAATGGACAAGTATGCTTCAAACTGTAGAGAGTAACATATACCAATTAGATGACATAAATAATGCACTGCAAAATGTCTAAAATGCTTCCGTGATTAAAGAGCGGTAGGAGCAAGGAACAGTCTACCTGGGGGAATGACGATATTCAAAATGCCAGAGTCGAATGCAACCGGATCAGGAAAAAACTAGTAAGGGCAAGAGAAAGAAATGGAGACCAGGTGGACATAAGGGATGAAGACGAGACGTACAAAAATGCAAGAAGGGAGCTGAGGCGGGAAATACACCGTGCACAAAGAGAAAGCAGGAAGGCGCTGTGCGATACCCTGGAAGACGACTTGTGGGGACAGGGATACCAGATAGCGACAAAGCAATTGGGTATAGCAAGACATCCGTACGAACACGACCAACAACAGGAGGCAGACAAGCTAGCAGAACTATTCCCAAACTGCGATGAGGACTACCTGGGACAACGCAAAGAACCGGCGAATTTAGTACACTTCACAAGGGAGGAACTACAGACTGCCGCAGGGAAAATGAAAAATAAAAAGTCTTCCGGACCAGACGGCATCGTTTCCTCAGCCATGGAAAGTGGCCAGGGTGGTGCTTATACCGAAGGGGAACACGGATGGACCGAAACCAAGAATAGACCAATTTGCCTCCTGGACAGGAAAGGTGTTTGAGCAAATGATTATAAGCAATAGAGATATTGTCCTTGACAAAAAGACTACCTGGAAGACGCTTGTGCCATCCCGTGCAGGACAGTTCGTAGTTCATTCCGACCATGTCCTCTACTCAAAAATGCCATTTTTTAATTTGTTATAAACAATGAACAACAAAAAATCGCGTATGTTTTAGTTTTTTCATTGTAAAATGGAAACTATTGAAGCAGTGTTGACGGTGCACAGGGATGAACTGTAGATAATTGAATTTCGAAGAGAATGACGGGTCAAACGATCGGATCGGATAATTGGAACCGGAGAAAAGCAGAAAAAACCGAAAAATTGTGTTTTTGCCATTTTTCAATATTAAGAGCTGAAACTTTGCACGATAGTACCTATTGACGTGCACTTTATGTGCACAATCATCATTTGAATTTTTTTTTGAATTATTTTTGCGGAGAGCTGGATACATTTGAGGTCGTCCGATTGAAATTTAAAAAATAGATTTGAAAAGTAGACGTAAACAGTAACAAAATGTCTATTATGATTTTTCGATACAACGCGCGTTTGAGTGTGTTAAAAACTAGTGAAAACATGAGGGAAAACGGAGTGGAGGGGGCCTGTGCGAATCGAGGTGAAACGTATAGGCACGCGCTGCGGACGCCAATGGTCCTCACTAACCGCCGAGAGCTCGTTGCTTCAAGCGTTATAGCTGTGCACGTCGTTTTTGGTACACAAATTCATAGCGTTCCTTACAGTTTCATGTAAAATTTACCATTTTCAGTGCTTGAAAACTTATATATCTTCGTGAGATTTTGTAATACGTATTACCAGTGTCATAGAGTCAACCGGCGAGTCGAATACAACAGAAGCATCAACATCTGCCGCTGTTAGGTAAATGTTATTTCAAGATTTCTCATTCGAAAATACATGTTAATTTATAAGAATTGTATTTTCCATAAATGTGTTTTTATTCAGGCATGACGAAAAACAGTAGAGTTGCAGAAAATACAACAGAATCATCAACATCTGCCGCTGTTAGGTTAGCACAGTCCCCCACCACTCGACCGCTCACGCGCGGTCGGCCGTTTTCCCTTATGTTCTCACTAGTTTTTAACACACTTAACTCAGAAAAGACGTTTTTTACTGTTCTCGTCTACTTTCCAAATCTATTTTTTAAATTTCAATCGGACGACCTCAAACGCATCTTTTAATACTTCCAGATGGGACATAATCAAGACAAACTTAGCCCAGATGGTAATTAGCGGATATTTACAAAATATTATTGCTAGCTACTCGAGTGAAAGAGCGATAACCTGCAAAAAATATAGGCAGGGACTGACGCAGGGCGTCCCGCAAGAATCCATGCTTGGGCCCACCCTCTGGAATGTGCTTTACGATGGGATCCTTAGAATAGAACTTCCAGAAGGATTTAATATAGTCGCGTACTCGGACGATCTTGCGCTCACAGTCACAGCAAATAAGAAACAAGATCTCATCGCGAGAGCAAATACAGCAATCGCGAGAATATATAACTGGATATTTGAAAACGAACTGGAAATAGCAACGCAGAAAACAGAAGCGATAATCCACGCTTCACTTACATTTAAGTAATCATATTGTCAATTATTTTTTACTTTTTAGGACCGCGTAAGAGAGAAGATATTGTGTATGACTGGATGATAAGATCATTTATAACGAGCACGTGCGGAAAGTCTGCCAGAAAGCAGAAAGACAATGCACTAGCAAGGCTGCTACCGAACATCAGAGGACCTGGGTAACACAAGAGGCACCTGTATGGAAGACAGAAATGAGGGTGGACAGATATAGAGGGATGATGATCTCGACGCAGAGACGGATACACCTGAGGGTAATTTCAGCATACAGTATCAGCCGAAGCGGCAGCGGTTATCGCAGGGATCCCTCTCATGGACCTGCTAGTAGAAGAAATCGCGCAAGAATTGCATCTCATTAATATACCACGGAGGAAATGAAACAAACCAAAAGGGACATGACCATATCTCTTTGGCAGGATAGATGGAACGCATTGCAAGAAAAGGCGCAGTGGTCTAAAAAAACTCATACCCAATATTAAGTTGTGTCTAGACTGTGATTTTAAAACAACGAAATACTTTCTAACACTGACACTAACGGGGCACGGATCGTTTACGCTTGGAATAGGGAAATCGCCTGACGATGCCTGCATATACTGCGGAGATAGGGACGACCCAGAGCATGCCATCTTCCACTGCCCTAGATGGGTCAGAGAAAGGACCATATTAAATAATGACACCGGTTTTGACACCAGGAAACATGATAAATGTAGTGACCGGAGATAGATAAACTGGAAAAGGGGGAGACCTTTCTAAGAGAAAAAATGAAGAAAAAAGAGGAAGAAGAAAGAAGACATCAGAATGAAATGAAAGTGAGACAGAGATGAGGCAGGAAGCCTGATGCATATCTACCCAGCCAGTTCCAGGCTACGCATGCCGCCGGGAGGGTTTTGGTATAGCGCCTTACCCTATTCAGGCTGATTGACAGAAAGGCCTGGGTGTCAAGCGTTTTCCCCCCCACAGAAAAAAAAGGTTGTGTTAGGTTAGGTTAGGTTGTGTTAGGTTGTGTTAGGTTAGGTTAGGTTAGGTTCTGCTTTCACTGGCTGATATCGAAGCTTTGGAAAAGTGGAGATGAGGTTGTGGTTGGAGTTCCAAAGTGAAGTACAAACTTCTTTTCTGTATGGATCAGGATTGGTGACGAGAATAAGATCAAGTGTATTGACATACTGATTCGACTAGTTGCTCTAGACCATTCGTGATAGCGAAGGCCTCAACTTGACGACCTGTATTTTTCGCAACTTATACGCTGAGAAGGTTATGGTTTAACTTTTTGTGCTTTCGAGATGGAAAATGTCGAACTTTGTGCATTTTCAACACGCTTTTATTAGCTTCACTTGTATCGATCTATCTATCTATCTATCTATGTATGTAGGTAAGGAATCTTTGAACCTGATTTTCACCCACTTCCAAGTCCGAATGATTCGAAATTTGGCATGTGTTCATTATTCCGGTGACAATGCAATATGACATTTTTGTTATAAAAAAAACAAAAGGCGGCTCCAAGATGACGGACGGAGATTTGTGATAATGGTCCGATTCGATTCAAAATTGGTATGTAGGATTTTTGAGGTTAGAGATTATGAATTCTTTGTCAAATTCATTAATTCAAGATGGCGGCCCAAGATGGTGGACGAATTTTGTGATTATTTAGATTCGATTAAAAATTGGTATGTGGAGGTTTTCGGCGTCAGAGATTTCCATTTTTTAGTAAAAAAAAAAGTTTGAAAAAATTAAAGAACACGGCTTACTTCCAACGAGGGAAAAAATGTGAAAAAGCGTGGGGTGTGCTCTCTTGAGCTTTTGAACGGTCAGTATTGTTAAATTGAAATAAAAAATATAAGAATATATCGAAAGCATCCACGCTTCACTTACATTTAAGTAATCATATTGTCAATTATTTTTTACTTTTTAGTGTATGTTGGAGCGTGCTCTTTAGTTTTTTTCAAAGTAAGTATTATCTTTTTAGATATTAATGTTCAAACGTTTTTGTGATATTTTTCCCACAATGACAAAGCACAAAAACGTAACTGTCCCCTTGAATAGTTTCAATTATTTCAGTGGGGGTCGTGACCTAATGCTAAACTCTCCAATATACGAAACAAAAATATTCTGCACTTGGGTTTAGGAGTGATTCTACGGTTCACATTATACTGGCTTTGAAGAAGGCAAGTGAATCGCAATGGAAACCAATACTCAAAACTGAACCACCTCAAGTGACGAACCTGAATCAAGTATCGGAGATATTCAATCTGTTCCCATACTTGACCACCTGCTATTTTGATGGGATATACTTCGAAAGAAAATTTGGGAAGAAGTCAAATTTAAAAATCTCAACAAATTAGCACATATTGAGCTTGCCCGCAAATAAACCAACATGACTAGATTTTTCAAATTAAGTTAATAGAAGTAGAACTATAACTTCTCCAATGCGAAATTTCCGAATAAAATGTAAAACATTTACTCACCTTTTTATGATGTTCGATAGGTTTCAAAAATAATAATAAATAGATTAGGATCTGAAAAAATATTCTGAAATTGCAATAAGGAAACTCACTTGTATTCTTTCTTAAAACACTTTAGGATACTCACTATTTACTTTTTATTCCCTATATCGAGCCAAGAGACTACTAGTCAGCGATTTCGAAATGCGTAACTTATTTATTTGATAAATTTATTACTTCACATATAATTTCGTAATAATGGTATATACACTACTCTCAAAAAATATTGTTACAGACGAAGCGAGCATGTTCTGAACTGACAATTTTAATTTAAACATAATTGAATTGAAAACCATAACTTTTTTCTAATTTCTATTTGTTATGAGTTTCCAGTGTTTGAATCGAAACCGTTACGAATCAACCAAGATTCATCAGTGGAAATCAGACAAAAGTTAAAGATTCCTTTTTGATTCTTCAATTCAAAATGAACATGATTAGTCAAGTTGATACGTCATGAAGAGTACTTCGATCACGCTTATGAAGATGACTGATGCCGCAGATGCAGTCGAAAAGTTTGGAGATTTCAACCAAAAAATACCACGGCAAACCTGGAAACCAACCAGAACTTTGACGTCAGATAGGAAAGTACTTACTTCTCGGCCTAGTCCGGGAAGTGATACTTTCTCAAAGAAAAATCGTCCGGGAAGTAGGTACTTCAAGACATATATTACGGCTAGACCCTGTTATAAAAATTTCGAGATGCGGCCATACAGAATCACATTCTAAGCACAATTTTCACTGCCGCCTGTTTCGTGGCAATTATCTGCTTGAATATATTTTATATAAGCAGAAACTCAGCTTTGCCGACTTTTGGGTTGACTGGCATCTATGTTCCGCGAAACAAGTGGCGATAATAATTGTGCTTAGAATGTGACCACAGCTCGAAATGTACATAACGGAGTCTAGCCGTGATATGTCAAGGTGCGTGACTGACTGTATTTTTGAACTCAGTACAAATGTATTTTTTTCAAAAATGGTTACTACTGCCAGTTGCTTTTTTTGGGCAAAGTTCACCTCGTATATGAATAGAATAGAAGATGTCAAGATTTATAGTCCGGGAGGTACTGTCACTTTGGAATACGTCATAGTATGCACGATGAAATTATTATAGTATACATACCACTTATTACTAAACCAAGCGTCAGACCGCGCGAACGTGGTGGGTGGAATGGTGGGAGCCTGTGTAACTTGTGAAAAAAAGTTGAAAAAAATAGTATGCACGCTGAATTTTTTATCGTTGGTAGATCATGTGATACTCATCACGAAATCAATTGCCTGACCCTTGAGTAGCGGTGGGTTGCACAGATACAGGGTGTTGAATATGAAAAATTAAATCTATTTTTTATTCATAATTTCCACAGTTTTGGAAATTTTAGCGTACAAAAAGGGTATATTGATCCCTTTCCTCTCCTATTTTTTACGCCACTGGTAAAATCAGGAAAATTATTTTCTTTGATTTCTTCATTCAATTTTAAGTAAAACATGTAAAATTGTTTGAACCCGGAAAAATCAATCGTTTTCAAGATAATTGCGCTTTTATGAATACATACTAATGAAAAAATTGTTTTGCTGAAATTGATTGTACAATCCAAATAACTGCTTCAAATTTGTACTGCATTTTCTACCAAAAATACCAATGCTACTTCCACATGCATTTTTTTACAAAGCTGCTTTCTTGCAGAAATACAGGGTGTTGAAACTGGAAAATTATAAAACATTTTTCTTGTGTATCTCACTTCTCATGAAAACACCCTCCCCCCCTATCTTTCGTAATTATTAGAGAAAAACTCTAAATCTTACCTGTGGTTGATCTGAGTGAAATACAATGCTCGCCGTTTCGCGAAAAATTACATTAGGTAACAATATACTTCATAAAATTTCAACGGATTCGGAATCAGAACAACAATATTCTTACCAGTACCGATTTTCGATGGAAAATTTTCACTTATGAAAAACCCAGTTTGTCTCACTTTTTAAGGAAACCCCCCTCGTATCTTCAGTAACTATTGGAGTGGAACTCTGTAAATTTTGGGATTGGTAGATATACAGGCAATTTTGGCTGAAGTTGATCTGAGTGAAATACACTGCTCGCTAGGGGGTGTTTCCATGAAAATTAAGACCAATTTGGTTTTTCAGAACTGAAAATTTTTCAGCAAATTTTACTGTAACAACAATTTTACTGTAAGTAAAATTGGTGTCCTGATTCCGAATCCGTTAGAGTTTTGGGTCTATTATGTCACCTAATTTGGTTGTTCACAAAACTGGGTAAGTCCATCGCTCCTGGCGAGCATTGTATTTCACTCAGTCAACCACAGGCAAGATTTAGATTCATCCTGAAATTTACAGAGTTCTTCTCAAATAACAAATAATTACGGAAGGTACTGGGGTGTTTCCATGAGAAGTTAGATACCCTGTATGTTATTCAGGAGAAAAATGCTTTTTAATCTTCCAGTTTCAACACCCTGTATTTCTGCAAAAAAGCAGTTTTGTGGAAAAATGCATGTGAGAGTAGCATTGATATTTTTGGTAGAATATCCAGTTCAAATTTGAAGCAGTGATTTGGATTACACAATTCATTTCGTCAAAACAATTTTTTCATTATTAGTATGTATTCATCAAAGCGCAATTATCTTGAAAACGATTGATTTTTTCGGGTTCAAACAATCACACATTTTTCACTTAAAATTGAATGAAGAAATCAAAAAATGATAATTTTCCTGATTTCACCAATGGCGTAAAAAATAGGGAGGAAAGGGATCAATATACCCTTTTTGTACGCCACTGGTGGCCACTAAAAATGTAATTTTTCTTTCAAAATAAAGCTCTTGTTTAACAAAAACATTTCTCTGAATTAAACTGTAAAATTTCCAAAACTGTGGGAGTTATGAATAAAAAATAGATTTAATTTTTCATTTTCAACACCCTGTATCTGTGCAACCCACCGCTACTCAAGGGTCTGACGATTGATTTCGTGATGAGTATCACATGATCTACCAACGATAAAGAATTCAGCGTGCATACTATGACGTATTCCAAAGTGACAGAGTACCTCCCGGGCTATTATACGAGAAGCAAATACTTAACTGAATTCCACTGAACTCATTTAAAAAACATTAATTTACCTATTTATATGTTTATATTTTATTTTTTTACATCTTTACTTTCATATACAGTGAGTTTCAAAAAGTTTGCCCCATATGGGGAACTTTTTTTTAAACATTTGTCAGAAAATTTTATTCTGCATAAAAATTGGTGCAATGCGAAAAACTTTTATTTGAGTTATCAAAATACTAAACTTCCAATTAGTGTACACGGGAGAACAGAATAGGAATTTTGAGTAAACTACCTTAATTTTTTATATTATCAAAAATTTCTATTGAGAAAAGTTGTTCAGAATTGAAAATATTATTCAAATTTGGAATTGCAGCCATCTACACAACAATTTTTTTTTTTCTAATTTTATGATTGAAGTAATCGTAAATTCACAGATTTGTATTATTTGATTATAAGACATTAATCGATTGATTTATTCGATGAATTTTTGTTACAAAGTCATACTGATAGTTATTATGGACATACATAGAGAGTGAAATATCAAATTTGAACAAAAAACTAGTGAAAATTCGAACCATTGTAAAAAAACGTCGAATATTTCAGTACAAATAATGAATTGGTCCAAATTTCATATTGTCTAATCATTATAAGAATATGAGTGAGCCACCTAAGGTGCATAATGATATACTAGTACTTTTTATGAGGCTATAACCATAAAAAATGGAAACAAATAATTTTTTGCGTAGGTGGATGTGATTTCAAATTTAAATATTGTTGTCAGTTGTGAACAACTCTTTTCTCGAGAGACTTTTTTAATATCAAAATGAGGGTAGTTCACTCTTGATCAAAATTCCTATTTTTTGTGCTCCCTGTACACTGTTGGGAAATTCAGAATTTTGATAACTCAAATACGAGTTTTTCGCCATGCACCAAATGGATAATAAAAAAGTATCCCATATTGTGGAAACTTTTTGAAACTCAGTTTTTTTTTGAGTGAAATGCAAAAGGTAAGTGTAAATTGAACTTAGATTATCAATGTCTTTTTATTCATAGCATTAGGTTCTTTCATAATTTCAACCATTTCTAGAATAAGTCTTTCCGTGTAATTGTTCTCAATTGCAAACAAAAACAATATTCCCAGACCATAGTTGAACAAAAATTAGTGTTAACTCTCAATGAACCCCATTATATATATTTGAAAATGTCACTCAAACTTCATACCTAACCTGAAATAGAATTATGTCATCGTTCTCAATTTTTCACACACTTCAACTTCTTGTTAAAATCTGCTTACCCCGGACATGCAGCCTACTAAACCTACAGTACGTAAAAAGGCATTGAATCATCGAGCCCAAAAAATAAAAAGAGATGTATTCAAGGACGACAGCTCTAAGAAAATTCATACTTCGTCAAAGAAGAATAAGAAGTCAGCTGATTTGCTGACCACTAGCAAAACTGTGTTCAGTTTGCGACAATGATTATGTGGCTGATATGAGATCATGTGTATCATGTGGCACCTGGGTGCATGAGGAATGTGTTGGTCTCTCAAAAGATGACACAGAAGACTTTACCTGCCCACAATGTATACAATGAACTATTTCGAATGTTCGGCCTTATTACCTGCATTGATTAATTACTCGTGGCCTTATAACCTGCCCATGCTGGTAATAAGGCCAACTTTAACTTTTGTTCTTTTTATTCCTGTTGAGCGTGAACGTTTATTTTGAAGTTCCTATATTATTATAATGTTATAGAATATATGTTAAGATACCTATTCGTATAAGCCCAATTTTAGATATGTTTATAGTTAGAAAAAAAATTCAGTTTTTCCTTAACCTGGCCTTATTACCCAACAGTACCTTACCAAGTTTTACATTATATACTTTCATTTTATGTTTTTACATTCAAATTTATACCTTATTTGCTGTTTTCCTTTTTATCGTTTTTATAAAGAATTTATATGTACTTTTCAGTTTGCCCTGAAGAAGCTTTAAAATAAAGCGAAAGCTTGGCACCATTGTAAATAAAACTTTAATTTGAGACGTTTCAAGTGTTCTATTTGAAAATCAATACCCTTGTCACTCGTCTATAGGTGGGTGGACATTCGAATTGATTGGATGGTGCGGTATAATAGCGTACATACGTACCTATATTGGTATATATTAATAAAAGTACTCCCTCATTAACAGTTTTCGACTGTACGCAAAGATATAACTTATGGAGAACGGGGACTGAATAATATTTGGTTGATGGCGCATATGAGCAAAATTATTTTCTAAAACTTTCTGAAATAAAAATCTTATACTCAAAGTTTCCGGGACAAACATTTCAAAAGTCCATAATATTTCTATCATCCTAATGTCATGTGAAGTCCGTTTGTTTACTTTCAGCTGAATAATTTGAATCATTTACAAAATTGCAAATTATTGTGAGATCAAACGCACTTACCTAAGTGAAGTACGATCATAATTGCATGAAACGCCTAGTCCAAGATGATTTAACTGTGTAGTTTCTCCGTTTCCTGCCGAATGTACCACAATATTTAAATCTCGCATGTACCCCGCTCTCCCCTAAATCCGTCGTGTTGCTATGCGTCTGGCCATATTTACGTGTCATTATTTTTAAAGCCATGTCATTACAACTGAAGATGATCATGGGTACGGTTTAAGGGCGAGTATGATCATCTCGGACAAGGTGTTTCATATAATTATGATCGAACTTCACTAAGATAAGTTCGTTTGATCTTATAATTATATTCACGCATTGTCCTCAATAATTTTACTGTGTAGAATTTTAAAGGCAGCTACGATGATTCAGACAAAAGAAATTCATTACAAGATCAACGAACTTACCTCAGGCGAAGTTCGATCTTGATTATATGAAACGCTTCGTTCGAAGATGATCAAATGTAGTACCCCTTCTTTCCCGTGTGAACACGCACATTTTTAAAGCAACCGTGTCGCTTCAGGCCAACAAAACGCACCCATCTCTGTACCGTCATGTCTGTGGCTCTATACTAACCTAAGTTTATTCATTCTTTAAAGCTATTTCGTCTCAAATGATGATCGGAATCCCAACCACTGGCACCAGTGGGTAGTTTCTTTCAAATAATCATATCATGCATGGTTTATGAAGGATATAAACCTGGATTGGTACAGGAATCTCATAATGTCCGATTCCGACTATAAGAAATCATTTCGCCATTGGGTATGGGCGGGAGTGATCATCTTCCAAAAAGGCGTTTCATATAATTGGGATCGAACTTCACTTAAGGTGAGTTCGTTTGATCTTATGATTATATTTCACGCCTCGTTCTCAATGATCAAATGTAGATGTTCAAAGTTTTGAGACGAAACGACGAACAAGTTTGAAGACAATATGCTTTGATAGGTGATAGAGATACATTGTATAATATAATTTAGCACCTATAATCAATTAACCTATTATAGACCAAGATTCAAAATCTTATTTGAAAATTTATTTTTGCCCTAACTGGAAGATTATAAAACTTTACAGAAGTGTTGGATTTTTCAGTCCTGCCTGCGGTACGCCTCATCATATCAAAGTTGATCCCATCAACTTGGAAGCGCATGTAGAGGCATGCCTAGTGCTGTGGAACATAAAAGAACATAGAACAAAGAACATAAAAGAATAAATACACTGTTGTGTAATATTCACCACTCTGGGGTATATTTGAAACAAATAATGAATTAGTTTCAAAATGATTTATTGTTCTGTTCATAAAAAATTGCATTATAATCTCTATCCCACATATCTGTGGTAAGAGTAAACGAAATTGCATTTTGTAATTTTTTTCTATATATCTTTGTCGCTGCATCATATCTTTCGTTTAATAATTTGCTAACAGTTTTTCTTGAAGGAATGTTGTAGTGAGGTGCAGTCACATGAAGTAATTTTCGGAAACCTTCATTTTCCACAATGCTGAGAGGCTGGTAGTCTTAGCATATCATGAATAAAATGCTGTTAGTTATCATTCCATGTTTTCTACCACCATCTCCATATGAGGTGAGATTTGAAAATGTTTCTCCTATAGTTCGCTGGCGCTTGAATGTTCCTGTTCCTACACCCCCAGCCTCATCCCCACTATCGCCAGAATTTGTTGTAGTATCAAGATCAAGACGATCAAGTCTAGTTGTACTTGTACTGCTTTTAGCAGCGACACTATTTGAAGGTAATGCTGGAGATTCACGATTCTCCTTGTGTTCCTGTCTATTGTCTTCACTACTAAGTGCCTTTGGATGTACAGCTTTCAGGTGACATTTGAGATTGGTAATATTCCCACTGGTTTTTATTTCTTTGCCACACAATAAACATTTTGCAAATTTACTGTCAGCTGATTTTTGGAAATACTTCCAAAAGTCACTCTTTGGCCTCATTTCTCTGATTAATATCTATTGATAACCTATCCAACGTCAATTTTTCGATATCTATAAATCAATATTCGTCAGTGATTTCAAAATGAAAATAAAACTCAAATTTATCGTTTGAGGTTATATGACTGACTAATGTCAATTGTCATGTCGGATGTCGGTTGACTCTTGACTCGGTTGTTCTTTTTCTCTTCGACTCTCTCTTGGTCAACTCCGAGCAAGAAAAACAAGCTTCATTTGTCATTCAGGGATCATGATGATGCCTCGTTCCGATTTTCTTGAGTAGTACTGCCCAGTTAATGTGTCTCTCTCTTCCTACAAAAAGTGCTGAAAATCGGAGTAGCAACTCTGATTCGATAGTGCCTAACTATCGATGTTTAACATCGATGTTTCATTTTGCGACATCGATACAAAAATATCGAAATATCGAATGATCACCATCGATGTTTTAAAAACATCGATGTATATCGCCCATCACTGAGAGAAAGAGAGAGGGAGATCCACCTCTGTTAATTTTCCAACTCATTTTATTTTTTATTTTTATTTTTCTGATAACTTTTACCAGTATTGGATATTAGTGACCTCCCAGGCAACTCTTACAATAATTATACATATTTTTAACCAAACTCTGGTTATTTTTGATAAACACCACAACTGTTATTTATTTTCTGATAACCTTGACCATTATTGGATATTACTCACCTCCTAGGCCACGGATAATTATACATATGTTTCGATTAACTCCGATTGAAGAGGTAGACGCCTACCTTTTATTTGTGGTATCAATGGATTAATCAATATATGGTGGTGTCTTGTTTTCCCGATTCTTCATGCCCACTGAGAATTTTATGGAACTCTTACAAACCCTTGCAAGTAACTCTCGCAAAAGGCCCAAATTTATGTCGATATTTGTCAAATTCTGACAAATTCTTGCAAAAACTCTTTTACAAAAATCATTCACTTCACTTTTATTAGCTAGCTAGCGGCTATTTTCTTTGTACGATTCCAGCAAGGTCACTATCACCACGCTGGAGATCGGTCCTTTTCCTTCGAGCAATGCTTCCGAAACTATTTTACCAGTTTCTCAGATGAATCTGCAGGCCTGGAACTGGGGAAGAGAATCTCTTTATCAGAAACTGGGGTGTCCATCCTTCCAAAATGGCATTCCGTCTCTTGGATTAATCAGAGTGATTATATGACATCGCCTTGTCCTTCAGATCATTATTTTTCACTATGTAGTTTGCGCTCTCGCAGTGCAAAGGCCACTGATTTTTAAAGAAGAAGAAATAAGAAGAGGATTATGTCTCCCGCCAACTGCCTTCCTAGCTAACTTCATTACGCTTCTCAGTGCGAAAGGCCATAGATGTGTTTTTAATTATTTTGCTTAAATTGAGAGACTGAAAGTATTCCTTTGCGAAAATGGTGAAGAAAAGAAAAAAAGAACGGTCCAGTCCACGGGACCTCTTATGCACACTTGAAAAACAGCTCCAGACACGAAAATGTGGAAGCCGTGTTATTTTTAGGTTAAGGGCTAGGTTTCGACCACGTTATCCAAATAGCAACTCGAGATATCCCGCGTAGCAGCTACTGGCCTGGGGATAAATGGTTCCAACAGCAGCTCGAGATACCCCATCAGGTGCCACAGGCCGGGGATAAATGGTCCAAATAGCAACTCGAGATATCCCGCGTAGCAGCCGCTGGCCCGGGGATAAATGGTTCCACCAGCAGCTCGAGATACCCCATCAGGTGCCACAGGCCGGGGATAAATGGTCCAAACAGCATCTCGAGATATCCCGCGTAGCAGCCACAGGCCCGGGGATAAATGGTTCAAATAGCAACTCGAGATACCCCATCAAGTGCCACAGACCGGGGTAAAAAGTCAAGTGAAGAAGTGAAGAGCCACAGGCTGGGGATAGTGACCCTCTATAGATGCTCATAGGCCAGAGGTAGGTAGGTATTACCAAACATTTCCAGGTGAAGAAATTCTCCCAGTTCCCTCTATTGATGCCATAGGCCAGAGGTAGGTAGGTATTACCAAACAATTCCAAGTGAAGAAATTCTCCCAGTTCCCTCTATTGATGCCATAGGCCAGAGGTAGGTAGGTATTACCAAACAATTCCAGGTGAAGAAATTCTCCCAGTTCCCTCTATCGATGCCATATGCCAGAGGTAGGTAGGTATTACGAAACAATTCCAGGCAAAGAAATTCCCACAGTTAAAAATGGAATTTCAGTTGAAGGTACTTACTGACGACCTTGACAACTATTTACAGCCAATTGGAACTAACAAAGAAAACACACTGTGTAATGGAGTCACAGATGCTCCTCAAAAAAAAAAAAAAAGAAAAAAAAATGGCATAAGTTATGTCCGGGTTTAGAAAAAGAGAATAATTTCTCATTCACATTGGTAAAAAATTTGAGACAATGAAAAAATCTCCGCCATGCCAGAACTTTGACCCAGAAAAGTCTGGAAGTCTGCCTACCAGGTGAAAATTTCCAAATATACAGACAATACTAGATAATCTATCAACAATTAGGTTCTATAACCATTAATTATTACCACAGTTATGATCATCAGTCTCCACTGTGGTAGTCATTATCTATGAGAAGAACATTTGTTCACAGTAGACAAATTAATCCAGGCAGTTCTTAACAAAGCTGCAATCTCCTTTTTCCAGGTTCCTTTTTAGAGATAATTTGGATGCAATAAATTAATAAATAAATAAAAAACCAACTGCTTCAATGGTCAATAACCATAATCGGCACCATAACACACTTTTGTATATCACAGCAGGGAAATGAACAAATATCAACCTCCAAGACTACTATGTATATTATCAAAGGGTATGAATCCCATTCTATATAAAACCTAGGCAATAAGTTCACAGATCTCTAGGCACAGTATGGAAAGTAAGCACAATAAGTGAAATATCGAAAAGATTCATCCCAGATTTTCAAAAATAATAGGTTTATGCCTAAACCTCAACACTTCAAAATGAAAAGTACAAGGACAGTTTTGAAGCAAATTGAAAAGAACTTCTTTTTGTCTATGATTGTTTTAAAAGATGCATACTCGGTGCCAGTGCATGAAAAATTCAGAAAATACCCAACATTTAAAGTATGTGACACTTATTATCAGTTCACTTGCTTTCCCTTTGTCATCTCCGTAAAATAATCAAATCTCTATTGGATTTTTCTTAGACAGTAAGATGTTACTTATGTGTGGGTCATAATTGAATGATTCTGGATTACCGCTAGAACTAAACGGGAACGCCTTGTCTCATGTTAGTTCTGTAACAACTTTATAAAAAAGCATTGGATTTATCAACAATTATAGGCAAAGTAGCCGAAATCAACTCTGAATTCTTAAAAGTTGACAACTGAGCTGCCACCTGAGGAAAACAAGAATCATTAGGTCAGTAATTAACTGTTGTACAAAAAACAAATTAAAAATCAGAGAAACTGCAAAAATGAGTATGGCAGAATGTTCAGAATCATTAGACAACAAAATTTTAGCATTGAGAATAGGCCAGAGCTACGATACCGAAATGGTATACCAAACCTCATTAAACCTTAAAAATGGTAGTTTAATAATATTTTTTTAATCATACAATGTGCATCAATAAAAAGGGAACATACATATGGTGGATGGAATGCAGCAGAGGCCTTGAAACATATTAACCATCTATTGTTGCTGGCTGCCTACTATACAATCAAGTGTTTTTTGCAGGCTTGCTTGTCGCAACATAATAATATCTTGGTTCATAGCGCCATTACCAGCCATAGCCTATATAAATAGAATTGGCAGTGTACAATTTTGGCTGTGTTAAGAGAGAGGCCTCTGGTTGGTTGCATCCTGTGGTGTGTGTTGCTGAAGGCGAATAGAGCTGATGGAAATTTTCAAGTTGTTGACTCAGAGCTGCACTTCGAAAGTCGTTTCAGAGTCTATGAAACCAAGCACTGATATCTGCATCCAAGTTGCATGCACAGGGCTCATATCGCAGCCGAGAGGTCCGGATGCGGCAGGTGCCAGGAGGATCATGGATGATCAAGCTATAGGTGTGAGGTGTAAATGTTGTACAACACTAGTTTAGGTTGTAGCTTGTGGCCAAATATTCAAGTAGGCACTTAAATTTTTTATTGTAATGTAAATTTGTTTTTTGTCGGACTTCCACTCAGGGCGTGTCAAAGTTTCGATGTCAAACGCAGTGTTGCCTCTGCCAGGGACCACACTTTGTGCACAGAACACATAAAACGTGAAAATACTGTAAATAAAACTGAACTTAATCCTAAGTCACACTACACACTATTGTAGTAGTACCCTCACAACCATGATTCCCAATGTTTAAGAAACTTCTTATTAGAGAAATGTTTGTTATGGAACCTAACGATAAATTGTCTCCATTTCCAGAAAAAAAAAACACGTAAGTCGCAGGAAGGTTTCCATAAAACAGGGACTCTCAGAGGAAACTTGAAACAGTATCATTATCTTCAATCACACAAAAGCAATATCTCACTTTTGACAGGTATATATAGACCCTTCTGCAGAAAACGCAGCAGCTGTCTTATATTTTTTCCAGAATCCGTTGGACAATTAATAATACCTGTGAAATGTGACACTTTCAACCAACAGCGTCCAGCACTAGGTCTTATCTTGCCAGGCGCTATGTAACAATAAAATTCTCTTTGGAAGAGGTTCTTGAAATGTATCGGAAGAATGAGACACTCAGATGAGCCGCATTATGGCGTAACATAGGATCCAGAAGTAGTAAAATGGTACAATACCGAACATCTATAAAGTCTTATGAGAATTAGGCATCTCAGATTTTCCCAGAAAACTTATCATCCCATGCAAGCCCTCTGCAGGGCATAGTACCAGACATTCCACAAAATTAGGTTAGAAAACATATTCAGTAGTTCATGAGTGCTGACAAATATCACTTACCATGTGAAAACAAGTAGGACACCAAGTGTCAACCCCTTTGGAAAGTCGAAGATCCATATTTGTGCTTAGTAAATTGCCTACATGATTATAATGGTGGAGCCCAGGGTGTGGGAGTAATCAAAGTTCCACTTATTCTTGATGACAAATAGGCTCTGTCAACTAAAGAAAAATTTGATCAGATGGGTTAAGAAAATAACCCTTCATACTATTAGGTGCACGTTGATATCAAAATATTCTCTGCCCATTCGACACGACAGGCAATATAGCTTACCTCAAAGGCGTGTCGTGGATGCAATTAGAAATAAAAGTGCCGAAAATGTCGGAAAGGACAAACATCATTTGAAAAATTCTATGATAAACCTTTGAGCAACCAAATAAAACTTGCGGAAGCAGTTTTGAAGTAGGTAATTCGTTAATAAAAATCTGAAGCGATTAATTCACAGGAAAATAACTAAACTTTGCCCATGATATCCGCAAAACAATTACTATCTGCAATATTTTCGCTATCTTTAAACAGCTACATAGTGAAAAATAATGATCTGAAGGACAAGGCGATGTCATATAATTAAACGATCAAACGAACTTACCTGTGAAGTTCGATCGGGATTATATGACATCGCCTTGTCCGAGGATCATCCCACAACCGAAATTGAAACTCCCGCCCTAAACAAATATTGCAGGCACTTCGAGCGTAATGAAGTTAGCTAGGAAGGCAGTTGGCGGGAGACATACTCCTCTTCTTATTTCTTCTTCTTTAAAAATCAGTGGCCTTTGCACTGCGAGAGCGCAAACTACATAGTGAAAAATAATGATCCTCGGACAAGGCGATGTCATATAATCCCGATCGAACTTCACAGGTAAGTTCGTTTGATCGTTTAAATATCTGAGCCCAGGCTCGATTGAACTATCTTCGATTTGGCCTCAATGGGACATCTACAAACTCTATCTCAAGGAGGACATTTTCCTTGGATGAATACTCACCTGAAATATGACTCACATGCATTATGACTTATGGTGTAAAATTTCTCTACATCCTTGATTGAAGACATCTCGTCTCAACAAACACGAGGCATCTCGCCTCAAAAATAGTAGGCATATGGCCTTATATAATTCTGTAGAATCATCTTCAGTTGAAGACATCTCGTCTCAACAAGCATTAGGCATCTCGCCCAAAGCTTCCTGAAATGGTAATTTTCCGTCTTTGATGTGTCACAATCATCGGCAGGATGATGACAACGATGTAGAACTGGATCTGTATCTTTCACGTTTCATTTATTCATTCAATTGCAAACTTGATCGGATTTGATGTTTTCACATCACGCAAAACAAGAGGAATAAACTTAGATTAGTTTAGTATTGGTTTCGTGCACAAGTGACAGAGCCTGGAGGTAGAACAAACTCAATCGTAGAAAAAGAAGGAGAAATAATCTTACTTTTTTATTTCGTTTCTTTTGTTTCTCTCCTATTTTTAAACAATTTGTAAAAATTTGTTATTTTTTTCACTAAAAAGTTATTGCGTTTCTATTAGGGAATCCAAACCACGTGACTTTCAACCTCTCTTTTGAACACTTTGATGAAACCAAAGAACACTCTTTTGTCTTATTTCCACTAGAATCTATAAAAACAGTTTTTATACTTGATAATGGGATAAAACCCGAAACCGGTCGTAACAATAAAAAAAATCTAGTGGAAATAAGACAAAAGAGTGTTCTTTCGTTTCATCAAAGTGATCATGAATTTCCACAAAATAAACAAGTCATCAATCACACAAACTCTCTTTTGAAGTCGGGTTGACAAACGAACGATTTCAGTTGTTATTGTTTATAATGTTTGGAGCCACATTGAGGTAGTTTAATGTTTTTTTTTTGACATTTCGACCATTTTCTAACTAATTGCAAGTTATTTGGAGTTAGTTGGAGTATTCAGACGTTGGTCAGAGGTAAATACGACGATTTTAGTGATATTTAACGCATTACCAATGAACTTTTATGTTCGAAACTATTGTAAAATTATAATTTTTTCGTAAGTATAAAATGAAGCTGATATCACCAAGGATTTGGACCCATTTTGAAACGAAAGTAGGAACTAAGTTTTAAAATGACTTTCATGTCATGATTGTGAAGGTAACTCTTTGGTTTTAATATTCTTATAGGTTGTTGATGATCTACGTCATGTACATCATCATGATGATGATTATAAATACTTCATTTAATAATTATTATAAAAGTTGTAGTCATGTTATTCATCTTTTTTTATATAGCTTATACCTCATATTCATCTGAGTCTTATACAGTATTTTTTTCTAGGTAAGATATTCACAAAAAAAAACAGTGCTGAACTACTTGAGGCTTGAGGTATTATTAATAAAGATTGTTCAATTTCAAGCGGTCAATGTATACATTGGCGCTTTGCTCTTCGCTGCTGAATATACAAACCATAATAACGGTATAGTAGTGACTCATGCCATCACGCTCCACAATAGTGTGCTCTATCCCAATAGCAGAAATCCAAAGATGTGAAGAACGTTTCATAAATGAAGAAAGATAAAAAGTTCGTACTGCTTCTTATGAGGATAGTGGAAACATTTTCTAGCAAACGAATCCTCAGATACAACATTAACAATAGTATTCAGTATTTTTGAAGATATTTCGAAAAATTATGTAGGATGGATCCAAATATCACGAACAATCGATATGTCATTGACAACGGAGCAAGTATCGTTAACTGAGTACCTACAACATGCTTTCTTGTTGATATATCTATATGAGATAATGAATTTGTGTCATAGATTTGGTGTTGATTAAAGTTTACAGTTTTGATGTACTGTGTCTGTCTTCGGCGTCGGGCTGTTACCAAGCAACTCGCTTTCAAAAATTAGCAACAAATTATTTCGAAATTATCAATAGTCTTGGGATATTACAAGTGATAATTGCTTCTGAAAACATTCATCAAGGACACTTCTTCATTCAATGAAGGAACGCCCTAACTATATTCTGGGTGGGTCTATATCATAAACATCTCAAAATAAAAGTAAACTTCGCAATTTGAAATCTCATTAAAGTTCTTGAAAATATTCCAGTAGTTTACTCTCCATCTATATTCTCAATGGAATAATTGCAAGGCTGGCTACTAACTATACATGGGACATGACTGAGAAGTGACGTCCTTGAGATATATTTACCAAAATTTAAATTAACTTCATGCCATCTTAGTCTTCGGGGCATCTATCATATCATGATAGTCGAATATTAACCAGTCCTTCTTAATAAAAATACACCTTCCGATGGTATATATTTATCGAGAATTTTTGGTAAGTCTCAATATTGCGAAAAAAAGCGACCAAAAAGCAACTATTCGTCGTAGTTTTCTACTTGTGAATGGAGAGATATATACGCTAGTTAAGTTTGGGAGCCTCCGAACTTAATTTTTAAGAAACAAAAATTACTTTCAAAAACTCGAAAACTGAAAATTACGAGTTACAACGTTTATTCATTAGCAATGTTAAAGCCAAAGGTACAATTATAACTGAGAAAAATAGTAAAGAGCAATTATTTATAAGTTCATGATATCTCGAATAAAAATGCAGCTTCCAGCGGAATTTTGGTGTTCAACGTGAGATCTCCGATGTAAATGCACTCTGGAGTACGGCCTTGGTTATCTGCATAGTACAGGGAATCGGTACATAACACTTCCCCCCTTTGTTTGGAAATCGGGGTTGATTTAGCGATCCTGATTTCCAATCCTTAGGCTTTCTATTGGTATGGAATGAATTGATGGTTCTGATGCACTGGTGGAGGTTGGGCGTCTATCTCTCCGCTTGTACTTCTTTAAATATATTGTTAAGATGAAGTAGGCTGCAATACAGGCTATGGAGACGTATAGTAGAACGGTCCATATATTGGTATGTGAAGAAATGAACGGTTCGTCTTCTTGAAGTTTTTCCTTAACGTTGTTCAGTCTATCTCGGATGGTTTCTAAGTCGTTGAGGTCCAGTGATTCAAGATGAACTGGTGGCATTTCTTGAAGGTTCTTCTTGACATTTTCTTCTATGTCGATATCTAGGTGTGGCATATTTATGATTTTGGTGACAGCATTTGGATTCTTGTGAGTCTGTAGTGTGGTGGAGTCGATTTTCATCTTGCAATTCTCGGAAACTTCTATGACATAGGTGCCTTTCCGGGATGACATTTCTTCCTCGGTACCACAAATTGATAATGCGGTAGTCTCGTTGGGGAATATGGCGATCCATTGGTTGACATTTATTTTTTGAATTTTTTGTTCTTGAAGTTTGAGGTGTTCTGGGTGGCAGTTGTCATAGTTCTTGGTGGAGCGAATGAGTTGTACTTCACACGGCGTCTGGAGATCCATTGGGTTCCATTCTGGCAAGGTACAAAGGGCTTCTCCGGGAACGACTTCTTGGCATGGTTCATTTGAAAATAAGTAGTGATGCTCGTTGAGAAAAAGGAATTTGGTTTTAGGGACTATGATTTGGAACAGGTTATGTTTTGTTTCGATAGGAAGGGAGTAAAGGTGGTAGTAATTGTATCTATAGTGTTCTGTAATTGGTACTTCAAGGATAAATACTATTTTAGCATGTTTTTGGTAGGCCTTTATATTCGTTATCCTTTCGAAGATGACAATTTTATCTCGGCTCGGTTCGTATGGAAGGACGGCATCGTCTAGGTGGTGAGAGAAGAACGTCAACTCTTCTAATAGGTCATCGACTTCTATGACGGATGGATGAAGCACTCCAATCTTGGCAAAGGTAATTGCTGTTTCTAGGTCTTCCAGAATTCTTATGATTGCATCCATGGCAGCTATCATTTGCGTGAAAACAGTATTTGAATTCAGCAATTCGTACGTATCAGCATTTTTAAGGAACTGTTCTCTAATGGCTTTTTCAATTTGCAAAAATTTTGTTTGAATATTTAACTAGTTTGTCACGATCGTCTGTATTGATGAATTGAATTTTTCGATCGCCTTCGTAGTGAGTGAAATTTGTTCTTCTGATAGCATCTTTTGTTTTGTTTGTTGTTCTTGAAGTTTTTGTATGGCTTCTTCAAATTTAACTCCATCTTCTGCATTCAGATTTCCTGTTATTGCTTTAACGAAACCGCCAATAACGTTTATCAGTCCTCGTCTTTTACGGTGCAGCGATGTTGTTGGGAATATCTGCGTGAGTTTTCTTCGAATTTCGTTGGAGAGATTGTCCATTAGGTTGATGTAATTGAGCTCTCTGTGGTGGTTGGTCCCATTTTTCCCAAATTGGTAAGTGGTTTTCATTTGATTGGTTATGTTTTGAATTCTTTCATATTCTTCAGAGATAACTTTAAGATCGAATATCCTGATGAAGGTCCAGTAGTTGACGATATTTCGGGCTGTACCAAGCTTTTGGGGTAGCAGTCCTGGGTTTTCTGTTATTTTCATTGTTGTTACTCCACTCCGTTCGGCTGATCCGAGGGTGCAGCAGGTGGATCTGGAACAATAGGGTGTCTTAGATTGTCGAAATGTACTCTGCGGGTTTGATTTTCGGAATTTTCTATAATGCAGGTGTTGTCTTCATTGATTTGGGTAATTTTGCTTGGTCCTATATAGCGGTTTTTTGATTTGTTCCTTTCGCTTTCCGGATTTTTCTCGAACACTTGGTCTCCGACTTTAAAAACATTTCGATTTGTTCGTTTCTGGTTTCGATTTGTTATTGTCCTGGTTTTATCATTTTGTAGTTTTTCTTTGACTTTCTCGTAGGTCAAGGATATTTTTTTTCGATGATCTTCCACGTACTGTCCGTAGTATTGGTGATCGTAGAATATATCATATGGATTCCTTGAAGCGGTATGCCTATATAAAAGTTCCAAAGGGGTGTATCCTGTTGCTGAATGGATCGAGTTGTTGTAGCCAATTACGGCGTACGCCATGAGTCTTGTCGGTGTATCTGTAGAATGTTCTTTCACGATTCGGTAATGTTCTGTTAGAGTCCCATGTAGTCTTTCAATTAATCCGTTGGATTGAGGATGTTGTGGTGTGGTAAAATGTACATTAACCTTGTGCAATTTTAAAAGTGATGAAACAGTTTCGTTTTCGAACTCTGTTCCGGAGTCGAACGTTATAGATTCTGGTACTCCAAAGTTTCGAAAATATTCCAACAGTTTATCTGCTATTTCTATAGCGTTCTTGCTTTGGACAGGGTA
Source organism: Chrysolina haemoptera (assembly GCA_958298965.1). NCBI lineage: Eukaryota > Metazoa > Arthropoda > Insecta > Coleoptera > Chrysomelidae > Chrysolina > Chrysolina haemoptera. The sequence goes on along the minus strand of OY282585.1, from coordinate 22,080,777 downwards.
CGCTTGACCAAACTTAGAGAATCCATCCACTATGGTGAAAAATGTTTGACCTTCGATTGTGAATAGATCGGAGTTCAATTTCTCGAAAGGTTTTGTTGCGGTTTCCGTAATTCTGAGAGGTATTATTGGTCGATGTCTTTCGTATTTGGTTTTCTTGCATACCAAACAAGAATTGATGAAATTTTCAATTGATTTTTTCATGTTAGGCCAAAAATATTTTCTATTAATATTTTTGTAAGTTTCATTTATACCGCGATGTTTAGTTTTTCCTTCATGGTAATTTTTGATCAATTCTTCTTGCTCCGCAGGGTCTTCTATGGTGATCGTCCTATTCATGCACCTTATCAAAATTGGGTGGTCTTTATTGAATGTTATACAGAACGTCTTACAAAAATCTCTGTACATTTTCTCCTTGTCGAAATAACAGAAGTATTTTTTCCGTGGTTCACAGTATTGAATCAGAAAAGTTTTGATTTCATCTTCGTTGTTGTCTTGTGATATTTGGGCATGGATAATGACTTGTTTTCCTCGTCGAATGATTTTGGGTTGCACAGGGTTGTTGAAAACTGTGGTGATGATAAACTGTTTTTCCTTTTTATCGATTGCATCTTGAATGATCGATATGCTGTCTGGTGGGTCTGAATCTTGTCTGGAGTTCACAGTGATTTCTGTATTTTCTGGTGTGGGTTCTGGTGGTACTGGATTTGTAAATACAATTTCTTCTGAGAGTTCAGGTGGTGAATCAGGTAACTGATGAATTGTTTCTTGATTATCGAGATCCATTGGTACTGGAGTGTTCAGTTGGCTACGTTGTTCTAATTCCCTGCTCACTAATTCGTCGAGCAGTTGGTCTAGTTCGGAGTCTACTTCAACCTGTGTCGATGTGGCATCGATATCCATGGGATTAAGTTGTATTCTGGAAAGGGCATCGGCATTTGTATTATATTTGCCCTTTTTGTATATCACATAATAGTCATACTCTTCAAGGCGTAGTCTCCATCTAGCTAATTTCATATTAGGTTCTTTTAGAGAGAAAAGCCATTGAAGTGGGCGATGGTCAGTGTAGATGGTGAACTTCCTTCCGTATAAATAAGGGCGAAAGGTCTTCGTAGCCCATATAATGGCCAATAGCTCTTTCTCAATCGTTGAATATTTCTGTTCGGTGTCATTTAGTGTTCTCGATGCGTATGCAACTGGTTTGTCTTCTCCAACTTTACCTTGTGACAATACGGCTCCGAGGGCAACGTTACTGGCATCCGTAGTTAATATGAATGGCCTTGAGAAATCAGGAAATTGTAATATTGGATAATTCAATAGAATTTTCTTGCAATTTTCGAAGCTTTCAATGAATTCTGATGAATGAATGACCTTGGCATTTTTCTTTAGGCATTTGGTCAATGGCTTCGTGAGTTTAGCGAAGTCTTTTATAAATCTTCGATAGTAGCCAAGTAAGCCCAGGAATCCCTTTATTTCTTTTTGTGTCTTTGGTATAGGAAAATGTTGGACGGCTTTCACTTTCTCCGGGTTTGGCTTGACCCCTTCTGGCGTGATGATATGCCCGAGATAGGCGACCTCTTTCCTCAGAAATTCACTTTTATCTAGTTGAATCTTGAAGTTTGATTGCCTCAATCTTTCGAAGACTTCTCTCAGACGCTCTAGATGTTTTTGTAAGGATGTTGAAAAAATTACAATTTCATCGAGATAAACCAAACACTTTTCATTCTGTATGCCTCGTAAGATGTTGTCCATTACGCGTTGAAACGTCGCTGGCGCATTCTTCAATCCGAATGGCATGCGTTGGTACTCATAGTGACCGTTTTACGTACTGAAGGCCGTCTTCTCTATGTCACGTTCTTCCATTTGAACTTGGTGGAAGCCTGAAGCGAGATCAAGAGTGGTGAAATATTGGCTTCTCCCAAGTTTATCCAATATATCCGTGATGTTAGGAAGCGGATATTTGTCATCCACCGTTTTCTGGTTGAGCTTCCTATAATCTATTACCAGTCTCCATTTCTTTTTTCCAGAAGCGTCCATTTTCTTGCGCACTACCCATATAGGTGAGCTCCAAGGTGACGTAGATGGTCGTATAATTCCTTGCTGTAGCATCGACTGAATTTGGGATCTGACTTCTTGTTGGTGCACTTGAGGGTATCTGTAAGATTTGGTAAATATTGGGGTATCATCTGTCAATTTTATGTTGTGTTTGATTTGGTTATTGAAGGTGAGAGGTACTTGTTCGCAGTGAAATATGTCCTTATATTCGAAGCAGAGTTGCTGAATCGCTAGTTTTTCTTCATGATTCATGTGTTCAAATCGTAAGTTCTTCAAGTTTTCGTTTTGAAGGTTCTCATAGTCATTTTCACTGAGTGGTATTTCTGGTTCGTCGAAATTATTGATCTCGAAGGCTTCTATCGGATCAATTTCGATAGGTTCGAATAGATCGAAAGAGAGTTTCTGATTTGTTGGATTGATTAATGTCGTGAAAGCCTTCTGATTTTTCACCAACACGTACGCTGCTGGCATCTCCAGTTCTTGGAATTTTCTGAATTGTATCACTCCTTCATTGACAGTTTTGTCGACAGGTATTTCCACGATGTGTTCTGTTCTTGGCAATAATTCAAGATGGAATATGGAATTTCTTGATTGCATTGTTCGCTTTGGGCTAGCTTGATCCTTGTCGAAATTGAGTGGGATGAATGCTTCCTTCGTGACCAGTGCGTTCTTGCTCAGATCAACAGTTGCTCCAATATTCCGGAGTAAATCTATTCCAATGAGTCCATCATATTTGGGGTTGAAGTCGAACATATAACATTTCTGGAGAATATCTTGTCTCTTGAAAATTTTCGGTAATGGTATAGTGATACTATATTTGTGTGTAGAGATGTTGTGTGCAGACTGTATTTGAAAATGATCTTCTTCGATGTGGAGAGGGTAGAAAGTTTTTGCAACATTTGGGCTGATTAGTGTTTTTGTGGATCCTGTATCGATCATGAATTTCGTGTTAGTTTCTGGTATGATGATATATGGAAGTTTGGAAATTGTTGTTGCATTGATAATCACTATGTTGTTTGACTGTTCGACGGGGTAATCTGAAAATTTTGATCTTCATGTAATTCGTTTTCATATTGAGATGGTGCTGTTTCATTGGTATATTCTGGATAGTAGTTTTCTTCTACCTGATCAGCTGGATAATATTGATCGTACTAAAAATCTTGATATTCCGCCGATTGGTCTCCATCTTCTTGCCAAAATAGTTCTTCTGCTACGAAATTGGGTTTAGGTTTCGTCTGGGTATTTTTTGAAAAATTTCCCGAAGATGTGTCCATAGGGGTTGGTCTATAGAGTGGTCGATATTGATTGGACTGGAAAACATTCCTTTGAGGTGGTCGGAATTGTTGGCTGCCTTGAGGTTGGGTGGAATTCCAATTAGGTTGCCTTGAAGGTGGTCTCTGAAATGTTGCCTGGTTTGAAGGAGCGAATGGTCTTGATGGTCTAGGCACAAAACTTTGACGATTTTGTGAAAATCCTTGAATGGGTCTGAATGGTTGATTTCTTGTTTGAAAATTGCTGAAATTTGGTGGGGGTGTTCTAGGTTCTCTTCTCTGTTGCTGAATCAGATTGTTCGTTCTGTTTTTAGCGTATGAAATATTTTCTTCGCATAAAACGTGAGAAAGTGCAGTTTCAATATTTGCTGGTCCTCTTGAACGAATTATCGATCCAAGTGGTTCTTTCAGTCCGGTGAGGAAGGCTTTCAATGTAAGGTTGTCGTATAAGGTGATCTTGACAGCTCTCACTTGTGCGACTTGTTCGTTGCATGCGAGGTTCGAAAGAAGTAGGCTTCTAACATTTTGACATCTGGATCCAAATTGTTGGGGTGATTCGTTCATTTCTTGTCTCAGAAGCATGAGATCTCTGAGTAGTGAATTTTCGTCGCGTTGATCAGCGAAGTTTCTATGAAGTAAATCTCGAAGTTCTTGCCATGACTTGACTTCTCTTGATCCTGTGATAGTTTTGGCTCTCCCTGTAAGCTTGTTCTTGATGCAGGTTACCAAAAATTTGTTGATGAATGCGGTTGGTTCTGCCGGTTGGGAGAATTGATTGACTATAAGGTCACATGCTTCGATGAAGTCAGCAAGTTCCGCAGGTTCGCCTTCGAATTTTGGAATGGCATCCAGGTAGCTAGTTTTAAATGCGGCCATTTCGTTGATTTCCTCTTCTGAATTATTTTCACTTGTGTTGTTTTCAAGAATTAAATTTGAAATGCGAGCGGTAAGTTGATGAATATCAGACATAAATATTTTGCAGAGATGGTGGGAGTAATGATAATAGGAAAATTAGGAAATGAGCAATCACTTACATTAAAATAAATATGATCCTCATTGGTCCAAATGGGCAGGTAATCCTTTGCTTGGTACTGGTAGTCCAATAGTTTGGCACTGATAATCCAATAATTTGGCACTGATAATCCAATTATTTGGCACTGATAATCCAATTATTTGGCACTGATAATCCAATAATGTCTATAGTTCAATAAAAGTTCAATAGTCCTTATGTATAGTTAGAAATAACTCTGACGATTTTGTTCGAAATCTTCCGGTTCGTGAAGTAGCACTGGGCTAATCCTTAAACGACTGCGCCAGTTAAGTTTGGGAGCCTCCGAACTTAATTTTTAAAAAACAAAAATCACTTTCAAAAACTCGAAAACTGAAAATTACGAGTTACAACGTTTATTCATTAGCAATGTTAAAGCTAAAGGTACAATTATAACTGAGAAAAATAGTAAAGAGCAATTATTTATAAGTTCATGATATCTCGAATAAAAATGCAGCTTCCAGCGGAATTTCGGTGTTCAGCGTGAGATCTCCGATGTAAATGCACTCTGGAGTACGGCCTTGGCTATCTGCATAGTACGGGGAATCGGTACATAACACGCTGCAGCAATTAACTTCAGAGCCGAACCTACTCAACCCACAACTCCAAAAACCTCTTCTGAAGAAACAAAAAAATCTGATGGTAGGAACAAAACAAAGGGTCCAACATCACCTGATTTATCCCAAACGAAGAAGCCATCCAGAGAAATCCGACATAGAAACGTAAGAAATTTCACAAACCCCTAATTGCCCGCATTGAAATCAACTTTTTTCTTCTCAAACTATATGTCTTTGTTTTATTGATCGTTTTTGCACTTTTTAAACAAATTTGTACCATTAGGAACCATTTTGTCAGAAATTTTCAGTACCAACCTATAAAAGCTAAGAAACTATCTGACGTTACCAGTTACAATGAAATCGTTGAGTACCCTGAATCATTAAAAGGGTTTCATCAAAATATCAGAAGTATCATCAAACATTTTGATGGACTCAAAGTTCTCATCAGTCAAATAAAACATGAGTTTGATATCATAATATTAACTAAAACGTTCAAAGTGGAAGATGCAACATATATTCAACTAGAGAACTTTGACTTCATCTACAATGGAGAAATAAATAAAATGATGGTGTTGTTATATATATTAGGAAACCATTACAATATACCTGTGAAAATGTTTCAATTTCTCAATGTAACAGAAATTAAGATCCAAACCAATGAAAAACAGAATATCCTGCTCACCCCAATCTATAGGCCACCATCTACCGATGTCGATAATTTCATACATGAATTTTGATTCTACCTAGAAAAATCAAACTTAAACTCGAACATCACTTCTTTGCTGGTGACATAAATATAAACTTGAAAGAAGACAGCGATACTGTCAACGAATATCTTGATACTCTAGGTGAATTCGGATTCGTCTCTCTTATTAATGACCTACGACGGCGTGCTAGGGCCAATGTTTCAGTTTATTTTTCTACAACTGTCACTTTCAAACTGACAATTGTACTTTCAAACTGATAATTGTCACTTTCGAACTGTCAATTTTTTTGTAAAAATATATCAAACTTAAATCCTTAAACTGCACATGCGCTTAATAGTATTGACGCGTGATTGGTTACTATAATGGCGGGACGTTTACATGAAAGACAAGAAAAATGCAAACTGAGTTGACACGTGACCATGCCCTTTAAAAATGGCTACCGGACCACAACAAACCCAGTCTTATCGGGTCAATTCTGATTTATGTTTCTCATTAGCAAGATTGTTACCATAGCAAGACATTTTTTACAGCAAACTATATCTCAATTTTGTAGAAGGCTTGAAACAATATCGGTGGAGATGTTGCTGCCACATCATCTCCTGCCAATAAAGCAATGCAGATATCAAGCCTTCTACAAAATTGAGATATATTTGGTAACAATCTTGCTAATGATAAACAGAATTGACCCGTATTATTAGTTAGGATTAGATTCTAATTATTTCCAGATGGTAAACACTTAATTAACTACTTATTGTGATATATATGTATATTTTTATTAGAACATGGAAACAGTAATTATCTTTTGAGTGTGACGAGGTAAATTCTTGAAATTTTGATTATATCGATTGTCTGCAGGAAAAAGTGATAATTTATTGACATTGGAGAGTTCTAGTGGTGATACTGTCCAGCGATATAAAGACAAAATCAAAGCCATAGATAGCACTGATCTTCAAAACTTACTGCAAATTGAAGGTTTGGATATGGACGTGAAGTACTACCTATTTCCCAAAGTTACTCAGTAATTATATATACTTGATCCGTAGTGAGACTGACTTTTGTATATGGCAAACTCAATGTAAAACTAAATTATCAATTTCGCTATGGATGGAGTGTTCATAATCACACACCAGTTCTGACTCACGGTTTAATACTAAATATTATATGAAAGCCACATTTTTCAGCTTTAGCTCAATATTCTTTATCTTACCATACTATTGTGAGCTTTTTGATAGTTTCGAGTGGTGTTACCACTATAGCCCAATAATAATGAATATAGACCCACTCAGGATGATCCACATTTGAAATATATTCAATGTAATCTTTATTTCAAAACGAAAATAATAATAACAAAATAACACAACACAAATCATTCAGCGCTCAACAGTGTCTTATTGTGATTCAGTGGTCCATTTGCATTTAAAGCTGCAGAACTGCTAGACACATTCTTCCATCGGTTTTATAAGCATGTAGAAGGTTTCCAGACACTTCAATTTATCCAAGGCATCAAAAAATATAAACGAATTATGAGATTTCATAAGGATCTACGTGGAAAGTCTGTAAACTATACGTACATATTCCTGGCACATACACTTTCTGGAAGGTTCTATGAGGATTTATAAGTAAATGCAATTTATAAGCATATCCGAATACATGGCATACGAGTTTGTATTAGTCGGTGGTTGTTAAAAGAGACTATAAGATTCGATGAGATATTCCACTTTCAATCACGACGATATTATATGCTCATTCACAAGCATGTCAACGTATGAGGAATGTATGGAAATAATTTTGTTGGGTATCATATCAAGAAAGTGAAATCAGGTTTCGATGGTCTGTATCAGGAATTCCGTATCCAATTTTATTCGGTATCTTGTGGAAACAGTATATCTATACAATTCGATGATGTATTCCAATTTCAATCACAATAATGTTTTATATCCTCATTCAAAAGCTTGAGAACTTATGTGTGGAATTTGACAATCTATAATCTTATTCAGTAACGTATAAAAAAGTGGGTTCAGGTTTCGATGGTCCAATCTGTATTTGGAATTCCGTATCAAATTTTATGCGAATCCTATGAGATTTCATGAGATCCAACGGACAAAGTGTAGGGTACGGACCAGGAACAGTTTGTGACAAATCTGTCTAAACAGATCTACCAGCTATTCGATTCTGTGAGAAATGAATGTGTAATATACATATTTTTCTATCAGCAGCCGATGTTGATTATTTCTGTATGGGCATATAATAACACATTCAAATATCATAGATTCACGTTAGGAAATGCCATTAGAAATGTCTTTTAAATATCTTTTATATACTGATGAATATCGAATATGGCTCTATCGGGATTTACGGTTTCACTATCCAACTTCGATCTCATAAATTCTCATATATATTTTTTGTATCAGTCTCTATGGGATATTTTTGGCAAGCTATCATTAAATTTCAACCTGTTTGTTCTGTCTTTGGCCGAGGTATAGTAATGGCCCGTATCAACTTCATATTCTTCAGAACCAGAGTGCACAATTTCTTACAACTAGGATGGGGTCTTCATTGTTTGATTCATTGTACGAGTATGTTGCATCAGTCAGAGGCAAGGTCAAAACTAAAAGCTTCAGACTTTCAGAGTTATTAAATTGACAGGTGCTTCAACAACTCTGGTTATCTTATGATTGTCGGCTAGGTAGGCTCATATTCGCCAGAATTGTTGATTAGGCATCACTGGTAGATACTCAGTTCCCCGTCAGTATAAGCTTTTTATACCAATAGGCTATGACACATAACAATACAAACTCAAAAAAGCATTGTCAGTTTTGAAGTGACAATTGTCAGTTTTAAAGTGACCATTGTCAGTTTTAAAGTGACAATTGTCAGTTTGAAAGTAACAATTGTCAGTTTCAAAGTGACAATTTTCAGTTTGGTTTTCAGTTTGGAAGTGACAATTGTGGAAAAATAAACTGAAACATTGGCCCTAGCACGCAGTCGTAATGACTACACACGTATACAGGGCACATCAAAAAGTTGCATAGATCATATATTATTATTATCAAGAGCAGAGAAATCGAGTTCGAAAAAAAGTGTCTGTCAGTCATCCTGGATACAAATATAACTGATCATAAGGCAACAATAGCGACCATACCTATTATATTAGATAAAGAACACGCGAGAGATAATTTAAAAACGTTTATAAACTATGGAAAAATAATTACTGACTTCACCGTGCATGACTTTTCCAATTTTTATCAGATGCAAGATGCAAGAATAAATTGTATTTTCACCCGTGGGATATGCCCCGTTGGATTCAAGAGAGCAGTAGTTACAACAATCCATAAAAAATGCGACCGGAAAAACATCAGCAATTACCGACCTATTTCCCTAATAACGATCTTTTGCAAAATTTTTGAAAGAGCGTTTAAAAACCGACTAAGAAAATTTATAAAAAAATATAATATAATATCGGAACAACAATTTGGATTCAAAGAATCAAACGATGTTATCTCCGCATCAATTTCCAATATTTATAAAAATATTGACGACAGCAAACCCACCCTCTGTGTATTTCTGGACCTAGCCAAGGCGTTCGATAGTGTGCATCATCCTCAGCTGTCGGAAGTCTTGGAGGACGCAGGTATATGTGGGAACTCGCTCGAGTTCATGAGAAGCTATCTACTGGATCGTCTACAGGCAGTCAAAGTAGACCAACAAATAAGTAAAGAACAAACACTTAAATATGGAGTACCTCAGGGTACCGTACTAGGGGCATTGTTGTTCTCCATCTATATCAATAGCCTACTTACTCTTGAATCCTGTGAAAAAGTGTATAGTTTTGCTGATGATACTGCAGTCGTTTACTCATCAACTTCATGGGAAGACCCAAAAAATAAAAGTGAAAAGGATATTTCCTCAATCATCACATGGTTCAATCACATGCAACTAACTGTGAATCATAATAAAACGTACTTTATGCCTTTTGCAAGTTACACATCGTCATTACCAACATACCAAACATTGACAATTGACAATCAGGGAGTTATGATAGAAGTGAAATCGGCAAAATATTTTAAGTATCAGGGCATAACGATTGACAGATACTTACGATGGGATGAACATGTCAGCAATATAACAAAAACTCTGAGATGTACGCTTTATAAATTCAAAAATATCAGAACATTCTTAGACATACAACATTTGAGAACTGTTTACTTCGCTCTTGTTGAATCTCGAATTCAATATGCAATCCTCAGTTGGGGTGGAATCTTTCCTACCCACCTGAGAAAAATATATATTATACGAAAAAAATTATCAAAGTAATGTTCAATAAAAAACCTACGTACCCAACAAATAGCTTGTTTCAAGAGGCAAACCTACTGAGCATCAAAAAGTTATACATATATAGCCTTATCACATATCTATATAAAAATAATCTACAATTTCCTACCAGAGACGTACAAAATTTACCTACACTCCTTAAATTCTTTGTCGTTGTTGAGAAAAATTTTCAAAAAATTCTTACTCGTCATGGATCCCAACACACTAGATAGGCTACTCGAAAATTAATGAAATATTTTATCAATTGTTTTTCAAAATAAAAGACACCTTTACTTATAGTAAACTGAATTTGTACTGTCCAACCACATTTCTATTTTTAGATATATTATTATATTTAATTTTATATAGGAGGTACTTTACTTGCGACTAGCATAATAATTTTATTCATTTGTATCTTATTTAAGAGTTTATTTGTTTGCGTAACAAGTGCTTGCACTTATCGCTTCTTTACTTTGTTCACAATCATCTCTGTTTCATATTGTATAATCATTCACTTATATTCCATGAATAAAGTTATATTATTATTATTATTATACCCATGGTTCTTGCACTGCCATTCTTACCATCACTCGTCTGGGCATCTATGAAATATTATATCTGATCATTGACTGGCACCTTTTTGATTATGATATACCATGCCCATGGTATTTTCTTGTAAAAGAACTACTTACTATCAATGTTCGGGTCTATCAACTCAAGTTAGTCAATTGATAACTGCAATAGCTCCGTGTATACCATATCTGTGGTATCATCATCGTCTGACCACAACCAATGGCTTCGTCATTGTTTTATCACGAAAGAAACTTCTTACCATAATAATCTTCGGGGTATGCATCTATCCTCATGACAGTTGATTGTTAACATATTATCTTCGGAGCATCTATCAGCTCATGATAGTCGATCGTTAACTACAGTAGCACCTTATACACATGGATCATCATCGGCTGGCACAGCCAATGGTTTCATCATTATTTGGCACAAACAACGGAATGTTCGTTATAAAACGAAACTTGCCCCAGGTGCACCGCCACCTATTAGGATTCTTTTTGCCTCTCTCAGATCGGCTACATCTTTGGAGCTGAAAACTAGATGAAGACGAATAAGATCTCTTGCGGTATTTTTATTTTCCATTGTTCTGCCTTCGTTTTTCTTACGCAATAATAATTAATTTTGCGAGCAAACGCGAGACGCGATTTGTACACTTCGCACAAAAACGTAAGAATGATACGTAAATAGGGCTGGGCGCAAAGCAACATGGCGCGTTTAGGGGAGAGCGTGGTACATGAGACCTTTGAATATTGTGATACATTTGGCAGGAAACGGGGAAACTACACAGTTAACTCATTGTGGACAAGGCGGGAAAATAATTATGAACTCAACTTCAGCTATTCTGGCTATTTCTACGTTTGAACGACTTCTTAAATTCATCTTTTTTATTCACAAAGCAGACGATACACCACGTTCAACGTTAGAAATTGAACTGGAACACGTGGATTTAAATTGAGATGTTGCCATTTTTGGAGGTCACAACTAACCAGCCGTATAAGGAAGTTGATAAGGTCATATTTGACACAAATATTAGTACGACAGTAGCGCCAGTGATATATTGTCGAATTAAAAATTTCTTCTGTAGGCATAGGGGGGTAAAGTGACCTCCAGACGAATTTTTGGCATAATGACCCTTCTACCTGGCTAAAAATTAATGGAAAACGTTGTCACCTCCGAAAACGGAGGACACAGCGTTATATATGAGGTGACAACGATGATCGTTTTTCCGTTTTCGAGGTGACAAGGTAACCTTTATCCCTTAAATACATAGATACTGAACGTACTTCCCTAATATATAGCGTACTTACATCCGATATCAGAGGTAACTACAAACCTCACGTAATATTTTACTACCGGTGATATCTATATCATCCCTATCAAAATACAAAAAAATGTGTGGAGATTATTACGATTGATATATAACCTCGGATTGTGTCGCTTATTTTAGCGATTTGCCACGCGCTAGGTTCGCTTTCCCTCCGTCTACAAATATCGAGTAAAGGCCGTACGTACTTCCCTCTGGCATGCAGTTTTTAGGTCTCTTATATTGTTTGTCAAGTTAATCAACTCACAGAGACTACTAAACGTCTTTATTAACTTATTAGTAACTCAATATTATATTTTAATTCAAAAGTTTTATGACAATTTTGAAAACAGAATGACTGACTTTTTATTTTCTTCTGTCACCTCTAGTTTTTCGTTCGTAATAGTCAGGTGCCCATATCACATCAGTAATAGCCAGGCCCCTACATCACTCCCTTTCTAGTGACTAAGTTGCGATAAATATTCAAATCACTATTCAAAACAAACACAAAAAAATAAACAAGATTGTTTCAAAAAATAACAATTTGATCTAAGTATCTTGTTGGAAATTTCACAGTTCGGCCACTGCGAGTATGCTTTGCTGGTGGTACATTAACATCACTAGGAATTGTGGGGTGCACAGGACTCGGAGATAGAGAGGCTTGAACGTTAGTTTCCACACCAGAGAATGGCTGAACAGAACAATCATATTCGCATTCCTCAGGTGACATCAAAAGAAACGCTGGTTTGATGCGATCCAAAGAGATGTTCACTTCTTTATTCTTTATCAGCAATGTAAAAAACTTATCTTGTCTTGCCAATACTTTGAAAGGTCCATCGTAGGCTGGTTCTAACGATTTTTTTACTCTATCTATCCTCACAAACACGTGCGAAAAGTTTGCCAAATCCTTGTGAACGAAAATATTTCTTCTCGCTTTATGATTTACTGGAACCGGTTTCAGCTGTCTCATGATTTCTTGTAGATTCGTCACGAAGGTTTCCACGTCGTCTGTTCGAGTGGCAGCTTGCCCCAGAAATTCAGCAGGAAGTTTGATTGTTGTACCGTAAACCATCTGGGCAATGGAAACTCCACTTTCTGGATTGAATGCAGCTCGTAATCCCAGCAAGATGGTTGGTAGGCTTTTTGACCATTTGAGAGAGCCATTCGCTCGAAGGGCTGCTTTCAAAGTACGATGCAATCTTTCTACTTTTCCGTTACTTTGCGGATGATATGGTGTAGTTCGTTGCAACTTGATGCCACACAATGAACTGAGATGTTTGAATAAAGAGGCTTCGAATTGTCGGCCTTGGTCTGTAGTGATTGATGATGGAACACCAAAACGTACTATCCAATGTTCATAAACTGTTCGAGCAACGGTTTCAGCAGTAATATCTGATAATGGTATTGCTTCCATCCAGTTTGTAAACCGGTCAATTACTGTTAACAAATAAGTATTTCCCTCTGAAGGTGGCAGTGGACCAACGATATCGATATGGACGTCGGCAAATCGATCGTTAGGTTCCATGAACTTTCCAATTGGTGTTGAAGTATGGCGATTGATTTTCGATTTTTGACATGCTTCACAGTTTTAGGTCTCTTATATTGTTTGTCAAGTTAATCAACTCACAGAGTCTACTAAACGTCTTTATTAACTTATTAGTAACTCAATATTATATTTCAATTCAAAAGTTTTATGACAATTTTGAAAACAGAATGACTGACTTTTTATTTTCTTCTGTCACCTCTAGTTTTTCGGTCGTGATAGTCAGGTGCCGATATCACATCAGTAATAGCCAAGCCCCTACACAGTTCATAATAGTTATTTATGTAAGGGTATAAATAGATGTTTATGCGCCGAGGGCGACGTTTTAGTGAGTCGCCCGAGGGTATACACATCTGTTTATGCCCGCGGTACATATAAACGTTTATGTCATATTAGTTCGTTATTGCAATGCAATCTCAATACAAATCAGTATTTTAAAAAATCCGGTTTGAATTAATAACATTGCCATTTTATAGTGGCTAGGTGGATGTTGACAGACGTAAATGTCATAAAATCACAATAATTTTTATATGTGTCAAAGTTAGAAGTCAAAATGAATGAAGATCTTGGAATTCCTGACGAAATTATTGAAAAAGCAAATAAAGCAACTGAAAATCTGTTGCCAAAAACGTCTAAAGAAGCTTACGAAATGTAATACGAAATATAAGTTATACGAAATATAAGTTAAACAAAAAAATATTTCTCTTTATGCCCGCGCGGGTCATAAAGTGAACTTTATGCTCAAGGACCGGGGGCATGAAGGACCAGGGGCCCAATTCTCAAATGTCTACTACCCTATGATTTGAGAATAGGGTACCAGGAAGCATCCAAAATTGTCACCGGTTCATTTTACTGAATTATATGGTGTCGAAATTGTAAAGAAATCATTTCTATAAAGTAATATTGTACCTACTTAAGAAAACTTGCAAAACGAAAATGTTTTGGGCGATACATATTTTTTACCCATCAGGCAATGGTTTTATACTGGTTTTCAATAAAAAAATTCGTTAGATAAATAGAGGGTGAGTCAAGAATAATTCAAAATGAAATTCTCAATCGACCGTATTGAATTTTGTATTTATTTTAAGCTTTAGGGATACTTGACAATGAACCATTCAACACTTATTTTCCAAAATTGATAAACAGTGTGAGACAAATTCTAGGAAGTGAAAGAAATTTAGAAAAAAAAAATTTTCAGTTCAGTTGACCAATTTCTTATCAATACTCTCAGTTTGAGTAAAGTATATAATGTCAAACATTCATGACTTTGCTATGACCACTTTTTGACATAAGCTGTACCGTTGAAGTATACTTCAACGCAGTTTTGTCCATTGCACAATATTTAGAGAAGTATAACAAGCGACTTGGTGAAGACTAAATTACTCAATGAACTTGCAAAATCCGGTTCCGAAGAAGAAGCAGCTTTGCGTATTCATTTCAATCATAAGAAGAACTGGTCATTTAGAAAAACCTCGAAAAAAAATTGGATTTTATCAAAACCGAGGCTGTTACATTGGTTCGTATCTAACAGTTATATCAGAATTCCATGACCATTGTGATGACATGACACTCCAGAAACATGGTGTTTTCCAAATTATAATCAAGTTTCGGTGATAATCGTGCCAGAGCGTTTCACTTCGCATGCAATGTTTTAATTTGACGCACTATTTTCAAGATTATGTGCGAAGTGAAATGTTCGTGTACGATTATCATCAAAAATTGATTATAATCAGAACAACACGATATTTTTGGATTTTTCCATCATCGAAATAATCGTGGAATTCTGATATAACTGTTAGATACGAATCAATGTAACAGCAAGGGTTCTGACAAAATTCAATTTTTTTAATTTAGTGCTCTCTGGTGTGGAGAAAATAAGAAAGTTTTGTTATTATCATTGAAATACAAATATTTCAGTATGGTCAAGCTATTCATAAGAAAATTATTTAATATTTTTATAAAGCTAGGAAAATATTTTAAAAAAATTGCTATTTTCAGTTTTCTCACATTTTCTTTTCAAACTGTATATGTATATTGTATAATTTAATTCCAAGCAACTTTTTCAAATTACGTTTTTCAATATCTTGCCATTTTACTCGACTTTTCGTCTATTCATAGTACTTTTTTTCAATTTGCCGCCATACCAGCGATCACGTGACATGTGTCAAAATCGATTTTTAGGTTATCGGACATGCACAAACTTTTCCCAAGAATCTTTTTTCGAATCCTCTAATAATAAACTTTTTTCCCATATGGTACATACTTTTTGGCGGTCACTGTATATACAGTGTGTTACACTTCTCATGGAAACACCCTCGTATCTTCCGTAATTTCTGACGCAGAATCATGAAATTTTCAGGATCGATAGATACACTAGAAATAAACTCACTGTACTAAAAGGATCAACCGACGTGATATACACTGCACGCCAGCAGCGATGGAACCACCCATTTTTACGGTAAAACATACTAGGGGGCAAAATTCGCTCAAAATTCTTTCAGATTCGTGATCAGCACCCCCAAATTACTATAAATACACCTGTCTCCTGAAAAATGTTCAGTCCTGAAAAATTCAAATTTGTTTCACTTCTCATGGAAACACCCTCGTACCTTCCGTAATTTTTGACGCAGAATCATGAAATTTTCAGGATCGATAGATACAGTAGAAATGAACTCACTGCACAAAAAAGGTCAACCTACGTGATATACACTGCACGCCAGCAGCAATGGAACCACCCATTTTTACGGTAAAACATACTAGGGGGCAAAATTGGCTTGAAATTCCTTCAGATTCGTGATCTACTATAAATACACCTATCCACTGAACAATTTTCGGTCTTGAAAAAATTCGAATTTGTTACACTTCTCATGGAAACGCCCCCGTATCTTCCGTAATTTTCTACAGGTGATGATCTCCGTGCGAGGATTACTGAAGCATGCCAAGAGGTAACACGACAGGAACTGAGGAAAGTTGGGAGAAATATAAGAAAGAGACGGGAAAAATGTATCTTATCAGAGGAGGGATTGATAGAAGGAACTTCAATTTGAGAATGTGTAAATATTGTTTTAAATGAATTTCTATTATTCTTCTGGTAGAGTCAAAATTATATTATTCACGAACCATTTGTATTTAATTTACAATACAATTCTTTCCACAGTGAAAGTCTAAAATTTCAAAAAAATATATTCCAATCCGCGGTCAAACATTCAATAATACAATGAAACTGTTATTCTTGTTGATTGCGTAATACACGAGAATAGCTATTTATGATACAAGATCGTAAAGTAGGACTTTTTTGTATGCGCGGGAACAAACTCGCCAGTAAAAAAAGCCCTTTTTGAAAGTGTATCATACAAAGTTTTTTTTCGACAGTTTTTATATTGCAAAATTGTAGCAATTGTATCATTTATTTGAATGTTCTATCTTATGAATTGTCGTCATATCAAATACTGACTTCCAAGTTATATTTGACGCAAAATAGTGTATTTTTCAAAATTGCATGAATCTTCGAACAGTGTGTAAAAATTTACTTTACGCACTGTTCGTGATTTTTAGCACAGGTGATTTTTTCAAGCACTTGTGCGAAAAAGTATCACTTTATGCACTGTCAACAGTGCGTTGTGAAAAAAAATACTGTGCAATAGGTACTTATGCATACAATATTGCCACTACCTCATAATTCGTTGTTAGCTGCACAAAGGAGTCATCGAGTAATTTTCTTATATGAGACTAATTGGGAGCTGCTTTCGTTTCTTAGTTTGACACAATCTATGAATATTTTGAAAATCTCACAACAATATATTTTTTCGAAAAAATTGATAGTTAACGACTGGAGACAATGTATTGAGGCAATGGGCGTTTCTATGAGAAGTGAAACAAATTTGAATTTTTCAGGACTGAATTTTTTCCAGGAGACAGTTGTTTATAATAATTTGGGGGTGCTGATTACGAATCTGAAAGAATTTTGAGCGAATTTTGCCCCCTAGTATGTTTTACCGTAAAAATGGGTGGTTCCATCGCTGCTGGCGTGCAGTGTATATCACGTAGGTTGACCCTTTTTGTACAGTGAGTTCATTTCTAGTGTATCTATCGATCCTGAAAATTTCATGATTCTGCGTCAAAAATTACGGAAGATACGAGGGTGTTTCCATGAGAAATGAAACAAATTTGAATTTTTCACTAAGTACTGAAAATTTTTCAGGAGACAGGTGTATTTATAGTATTTTGGGAGTGCTGATTACGAATCTGAAAGAATTTTGAGCGAATTTTTCCCCCTAGTATGTTTTACCGTAAAAATGGGTGGTTCCATCGCTGCTGGCGTGCAGTGTATATCACGTAGGTTGACCCTTTTTGTACAGTGAGTTCATTTCTAGTGTATCTATCGATCCTGAAAATTTCATGATTCTGCGTCAAAAATAACGGAAGATACGAGGGTGTTTCCATGAGAAGTGAAACAAATTTGAATTTTTCAGGAGACAGGTGTATTTATAGTAATTTGGGGATGCTGATTACGAATCTGAAAGAA
Organism: Chrysolina haemoptera; assembly: GCA_958298965.1. Classification (NCBI taxonomy): domain Eukaryota; kingdom Metazoa; phylum Arthropoda; class Insecta; order Coleoptera; family Chrysomelidae; genus Chrysolina; species Chrysolina haemoptera. The sequence continues at coordinate 22,062,890 of OY282585.1, read as the reverse complement.
TTTTGGGCGAATTTTGCCCCCTAGTATATTTTACCGTAAAAATGGGTGGTTCCATCGCTGCTGGCGTGCAGTGTATATCACGTAGGTTGACCCTTTTTGTACAGTGAGTTCATTTCTAGTGTATCTATCGATCCTGAAAATTTCATGATTCTGCGTCAAAAATTACGGAAGATACAAGGGTGTTTCCATGAGAAGTGTAACACACTGTATATAGATAGATAGGTGAATCAATAAATCAGTATGTATTACAAATTCTATTTGTGCTTTTTGTTATTGGAATTTTCATAGTATGGAAAGGTACAGCGTTTCTTCTTTATTTATCGCCATAATTATCTGTTTAGTTGGGTATCTTGGTTTTCAATGCATGTATTTGATTGTGAAAATACCAACATAATAAACAAAAACAACATGTGCGATTACACAGTTCGAGGTTGTCGAAGAACTAAATAATCAGTATTCATTATAATTCATTGAAAATACACTGTACGAAAAAATTGTTTGTTCATATTATTTTATATTTAAGTCTGTGCAGTGCAGTTGCTTTATCATTATAAGCTGACAAATGAAAGATAATGAATGTCAAAGATAGGCTCACCAGTCTCACACAGGCAGCTACGTCGAATAATGCAACCATATGGGGATCTAGTGCGCATATACCAAACTCGAATTAAAAAATGCAATTAAACAAGTGGGTCAATCAATGGCGGGGTGTTTAGATGACAAAAAAGAAGGAGGTAAACTGAGTTGAAAATGCGTGAATTATTAGCCAACTTAACTAACCTAACGTAGACAGAATAACCATACCACAGAATTAGTTTCGTGCACAATTGACAAACCCTGGAGGTAAAACAAACTCAATCGTAAAAAAAGAAGAAGAAATAACCTCTCACTTCCATTTCGTGTCGTTTGCTGTTGTCTCATTTTTAAACAATTCATGGAATTTTGGGATTTTTTTACTGAAAAGTGATTGCGTTCCTATGGAAAGACTCTAAAGAACGTTTTGATATAAATTAAGTGGAAAAGTGGGGTTCTGTGGGTTGTCACTGTTGTCAGATATATCTTAGGTTAGGTTGTTTTACCTCCAGGGTCTGTCACTTGTGCACGAAACCAATTAGGCAATCCAGCGACCTGTCAAATAATTCAATATGGCGCGGTTGGCAGACATTAGAAATTCACGTTTGTTTACTTGTAGACTTCGAAAGCTTTGTTGAAGTATTCGACTATAACTTCGTTAAGTTTTTGTCAGATTTATAGCAAATAGTGAATACTTAGTTCCAACAAATGGATAGATCTAATGGATGGTGGAAAATCATCGTGAAATACGAGAAATACCCAATGAACACAAACATATATATGTTATATAAAATTAATGCTTTTCCAGAGAACACGTTATGTAGCTGGTAACCCACATGTAACATACATGTGCTCTACAACGCCATAACAACTTCATGTATCTGTTATGTAACATTTCACCTGAAATGTTACATATCAAATATTTTTGTTATGTATCATCATCATATCGACTTTATGTATCTAATACTCAACATTGTAAGTGAAATGTTATGTAATATATTATTCACTCAATTACTTTATTTTGAATACATCGGAAATCCCATGCTTTCAAAAAGTCTACTAGATAGAATATGATGCAAATATATAAAAAAAATCTTCCTGGTAATACCGAGACGGGCATTGAATTAAGATATTTGTTCATCTTACTCAAAAGACATAATTGCAATTGCTTCTTATAATCCAACAGTGGAACTTCATTGTAGCCTATCCATAGCAAATAAATTAAGAAGCACTAGCAGTAGTGTTCTTGAGAAACTTGCACATATATAAGTCATCTCAGATATTCGCTTTGTATGATCAATGGAGATATAGGATTTTTGACACAGTCAAAATAATTCTATGATCTGACTTATGAATCTATGGAATCATCAAGAATACTTTTCCAATACAAAAGAAAGTTTTTTTTTTCATATTTTTTAATTCAAAATTAAACTTTTCATTCTTAACAAAAACTCATAGGTAAAGGTTCTACAGCAAATTAAATCATGATACGGTCGGTCCTGATTTTTCTCTTTGATGTCTCAATTTACTGAGGCGAAACCATTCCGATATCAGCATTTCCACGTCGCTCTCTGATAATGATAGATACTTGGAAGTCATCACACCTGGAATTACAAAAACCATAAATTCAAACAGCTCTGATTTTATACAATATCAATTATCCATGCTTTTATAGTTACCTATTAATATTCGGGTAGACTGTAATTCCTTGATTTTGAAGTTGTTTCTATATCCCAACCAGGAACACTGTCTACCTAAGGAATTAGTGAAGATTCTCTGCAAAGATCGATTGGTGTGGTCTTTCGCATTTCTGCCACCAAGGTTTTTGATGAATACAGTCTGAAATGAATATTAATAATTTAAATTCACTGATCTTTGGAATGAAATTTTTGCTTTTGCTTTTAGATCATTACAAATACGAACAACAAAATGTGAATAGAGTGGTAAAATGTAACTAAAAAAAACCGTATGAGCACACCCAATTTGATATGATATGAATTTGATAAAACAATATACATACAAAAGATTCTTTAAATTCTTCTGCTTTCAGCAAATTTTCCATTCGCTCTATATCCTGCAGACTTTCGCATGGTAGGTTAATATCTGACATCATGCCTGAAACATACTTTTGGTGCATTCTCAGTTGATTCTATTTTACTCAATCTTTCATTGATGGATCTGACTTCCAGTAGAGTGCCTTTGCAAATACTCAGTATTTTCTTAATATTTTCTGTAATGAAAATTTTTATTTTTATACATTTTTTTACATTTTTATTTGCAACCACAAATAAATGTCCTACCCTACATACCACTCATAGTTGCAATATCTTCTGCCTGTGATATATTTACTTTTGATATCAAAGTTATATCCTCATTCTCCTCATCAAAATTATTCTCTTGGTTAGCATCGCTTGATGTAAAATGTTCTGAAAAGATTGATAATTAAATATGTATTACTTTTAGTATTACAAGATCTTCACCTGAATTCGAACTTTCCTGGTCTGAATGGTGACTAATATCTTGCCCAGCCTGCCTTTTCAAAATCAGTTGGCCTACAATAGAGATTCTAGTCAGATATTCAAGTAAAAGTATTCATTGAAATGAAAGGTTTTTTTTGGGTGAGAATAACAGAAATATTATTATTTATTATCTCTTACCGCTTGTCTGTTTCAACAAGGAGTCATTTTCTCTATTTGGCATTAGTTTCGGAGCAGGTGGTGGTGTATGAACTAAAAATACAGAAATTAGTTCTCAGATTCTCTAATCGAAATAATTGAAATAAGCAGAGAAGATACTGTTTCTTTTTAAAAAACCATATGGTATATATTAGTTTATCTTACCACTTGATCGGTGAATCAGTGGGTATGTTTCTATACTTGGAGTTTTTTTCAGAGCAGGTGGTGGTGTGTGAGCTGAAAATAGAGATACTCATCAATAATTGCAGCAACTGATTAATTTTAAAAAACGAAGAAATAACTCAAAAATAAATGATATAGATATTTTTATGGAAATTACCTTCATTTTCCTCATCCGAAGAGCTGCTAAAATTTTTTGGCTTTTTTTTTTCTCTTTCCTCGTCCTTTTGAGCCTTCATCGGATGTAGTAAAATACTCCGAATCAACAGCTTTTTTTCTAGCACCCTCTAATGAAGCTGAAATAAAAAATAGTAGAAGAGTCAGATCTACGAAAATACTATTGAAAAAAAAATTAAGTTACTATTTTTCTTAATATAAACTTACAGCTGAAAGCAATCATTTCTATGGGATGTTTTTCCCAGTTATCCTTATCCGGAAGTGCATTTCTTGCCATAAGGTTTGCCACATTTTTTGTCTTTGGCCACCAACATTCCTTTTTTCCTGGACATATCCAAGATAGAGGAATTTCGGAAAATGAATCATCCTCCGAAAACCGTATCACAGCATATTCTCCCATTTTTTAAAAAAATATTTCTGGGTGCGTGTAAGTTCTGGAATTGTCAAAGTACATTTGCTATAATGAAAATGTTAATATCAATTTCATTCCAAACTCAACTCTTTTAATGCTTGGGCCTGTTTTGTATGGCACTTTTGAAATTTTTCTCAAATAAAACATCATTAGTTAAAACTATTTGGACAAATCATTGAAGTTCCTTTTACGAAAATTCATGCTGAATTGTTATTTACTTTTACAAATAAATGCAATGCGCCCGCACAAAATAAATAAGTATGGGAGTATGGTGAAAAGTGTTAGGTTATCAGAAAAAGTCAACTTTACCAACAAAAATAGGAAGAAATCAAATTAACACACAATAAATATTGTTACTCACCTTTCCTTTTTCACAACACAATAATGTAAAATTTAACTTCTCACTTTTCAGTTTTCAAAATATCGAATCTAACAAATGTATTTACATTTACAACCATCAACCAACCATGTACTTATAAACAAGACAAGGAGACTAAGGAGAGGAGAGGTAGAGACTCTTAGAGAGAGATAGGTAATAATAGAGATACTCGAAGTGCGCATGTCGCATGAACAGATTTGAATTTGATTGGCTCTGCAATAGCGGGAAGCTTAAATGACAAGACAGCTGCATGCGTAAATTTTTAGCCAACCCATGACCTGACTAACCTTATGTAGACAGAATAATCATACAACATTATTAGCGGAGTAGGATACTGAATTTCGGAAGAACGAATTTGAAATATTGATAGTCGACAAAGAAATGGCATAACTAATATAATTAACCCCATAGAAACAATAGGGATGAGAGAGAGAGAGAGAGAGAGAGAGATAGACACATTAACTGGTCAGTACTGGGGTAGGATTCCGTGAGCCATAGTATTATATTGTCGACAGAAAAAGTGAGACGACATTATGGTTGAATTCATCGGACAGACAGAGACAAAACTGTCGACAGTAGAATTCTATGGCTCACGGAATCTCACCCCTGGGGGCCCGATTCTCAAATCTCTACTGTCCTATGTCGCATGCGACAAAATATCACCATCTCTGTACACATTTCAAAAATGCGATGGACATATGTTGTCGCATGCGACATAGGATAGTAGACATTTGAGAATCGGGCCCCTAGCTGTTCAGCAATATCGGAATATGGGTATATATCATTCAAAATTTGTTTTTTCGTCAACTGGCTGCACCCCCACAAGCAACAAGCAACCCTCAAAAATTTTCGAGAGTCTTGTGCGAACCAAGAAAGAAAGACTCAATAACAATTGATTCTCAATAAGTGACATATATGTCTCAGTATCACTATTATATTATAATCATAATATATAACTGACGATAGGAATATGTTATATAACCAAGGTTTTTTCTATTATATATAACATATATATCACATAGTAACATAACATTGTTCCTTCGCTGATACACGGCAGATATGTATCTGAGAGATGTGTGTTCACTGGGTAATAATACCAGTTTTTATAACATTTTTGTTTGTAACACCAACGTTACTACAATTCAATCCAATTTGGATATTATTATTTGGACTGAGCGAATGCTGTACAAATATCCTCAAACATACCGAGAACCAGCACCGTCATAAACGACCAATGATAATTTTTTCAATAACGAAATGTGATTATGATCAACAAATTATTTGATTACTCATTTTTTCTATGTACTGCCTATAAACAGAGTCCAGGTAGGAAATTAGTTTTATTACGCTTTAGTATTTTATACATTTTTAAACAAGTGTGCGGTTTCTATTGATTTATTTTTATTAAATATAAATAAGAGAGACACAGTACACCAAAACTGTAAACTTTAATAAACAACAAATCCATGACACAAATTCATTATCTCATATACATAGAAATCAACAAGAAAGCATGTTGTACAAATACTGAATATTATTATCAATGTTGTATCTGAGGATTCCTTCGCTAGAAAATGGATCCACTTTCATCATAATAACCAGTACGATCCAAACTTTCAATCCTTCTTGATACATTTCTTCACATCTTGGGATTTCTGCTAGAGGGACAGAGCACACTTTTGTGAAGAGTGATAGCATGGGCCACAAAGCAGCTACATCAGTACCCAAAACCTTTATTATGGTTTGTAAATTCGGCAGCGAAGAGCAAAGTGTACAGTGGCCGCTTGAAATGATACCCCGAGGCTTTTTTGTGAATTTCTCACCTAAAAAAAATTCTGTATCAGGCTCGGATGAAAATGAGGTATAAGCTATATAAAAAAAGATGAATAACATCATTTACAACTTTTATAATAATTATTAAAGTATTTATAATCATCATGATAATCTACATGACAGATCAGCAACAACCTATAAGAATATAAAAAACAAAGAGTTACCTTTACAACCATGACACGAAAGTCATTTGACATCTTTGTTTCTACTTTCGGTTTTAAAAAGGTCCAAATCCTTGATGATATCATCAGCTTCATTTCATGCCTACGAACAAATTATGATTTTACAATAGTTTCGAACATAAAAGTTTATTGGTGATGCATGAAATATCACTAAAATCTTCGTATTCACCTCTGACCAACGTCTGGGTTTTCATGCGGCAACTTCTTAAAATATGATATCTGCATACTGAAGCACCGTAAATATCAGTTTAGAAAATGGTCGAAATTCCCAAAAAAACATTAAACTACCTCAATGTGGCCCCAAACATTATAAACAATACTAACTCAAATCGTTTGTCTGCCAACCAGACTTCAAATGAGAGGTAACAAGTCACGTGGTTTGGATTCCTTAATAAGGTAATCATTCTATGACAATATGGTCGTAAAAGTCCGAACACTCCATGAATGTATATTCGTTATCATAATTATAATTTTCAACCCGGTCAAGGCAATGCTATTTTTCTGATCATGCCTTGTTTTATATTTTCTTAGTTTTCATGTTTCAATTATCAAATACGAGTTTTCTAAAAACAACTGATGTTCGATCAGGAAGTTCGTTATCGATCGTGCAGAAAATTAGTTAGGAAAATGGGGGGAGCTGGGGAGTCAATGAATACCAAGAATAATTAGATAATCTGATAATGTTACTAATATTAGTTCCCCTGATTTATATTGTAAGTATTTTTATCTATTGTAATAATTATAAAGACATAAATACCAGGAAAAAATTAATTTTGTTTTACCTACCTGTTAGTGAAGTATTTCATTCAATTCTAAAGTAAATTCCTAGTTCACCATTTATTTGTACTTACTGAAATAAACTTCGTTTTTATATTTTTCTATAGAAGAGTTTTACTAAATAAGGGTCAAATTCTACCTAGCAGGTCGTGATTAAACCTCAAATTAAACAAAGTGATGGAGGCTGCCGAGACTATTTGGGGCCCATTCTTCATAATGGAACAATTTTCATATTTTATCTGTTTGAAAATAGTTGTACGTTCAACTCACTCGATATTTATGCATAGTAATTTTGAACTCGACTTAGATTCCGGAATAGCTTGGTAGAATTTGCTGATCCATATATTTTGTGATGAATGAATTTCTCTTGTGTAGTTGCAACGATATTAGTTCGAATTGAAATTGTTGGCAAAGATACCATATGGTAAAGTAAATGAAAGGAATTTTATGTGAGAAGGAAATATCGATGCAAAAGTTTTTTTAACGATTTAATTTTAGGAAAGTTGGTATATGTATTTCATGAATTTTTCGTATTAGTGGTTTATATATAATTTAAGTACAATTTTGATACGGTTCAAAAACAAAGATTTTTATATAATTGGCAACTGCGTGTGTCAATTTCACACTACTTTTTTCCACGACTGTACTCCCAGAGTTCTTAGGGCCACATAATTTTGACCCTAGGAAAGATTGTTCTCATACATATTCCTGAAAAATTATGAGAAATGTGCTGCAGCGAATGTATGGACAGATACATTGAAAATTTATATATTTTGAAGTGTACCTGTTGAGTGCTTGGAATGGAATTTATATAATAGTAGACAAAAAGAAAATGAGAGCATACAGTCATACTACTATGATTTCAGGACGTTGGCTCATGAATTCGATCCCAACATGAGCATGGAGACGTTTCTGAGACATTTCGAACGAGGCCTTCTCGACAGACTATACACCCCTTACATATTACTGAAAAAGGCAAAAACGAAGATGGACGACTTGAAAGACACAGTTTTTAAAATACAAGACATAGAGAATTTCAATAATAACGGTAGAATTAGGGACTGCCACGGTAACTTCTATAGGGATAAAGTATTTGCAAATGGAGAAGGACTAATTTCTTGCAAGATTTGTTGCAAATTGGGCCATTTTGCTTCTAATTGTTGGTATAAAATGGATCATGTGTGAATTCGAATACAAATGGAAAAAATGAAATGGGTGTTCTTATAATCGATGGATGGCTCAATGGTAAGAGGGCCGTCATAATTCAACTTTTCAGAAACTTCAATATCCTAAAAACGTTCAAACAGCGGGTGGATTTAGGGTACCAATTTTGGGAAATAGTAATATTAACTCAAAACTTGGGAAAATTGCAAAACGTACTGCAAAGCCTTAGTTATTGATAAATTACCTTGTGAGTGAGATTGTCAAGCTGTGTGAACGTATCAATATAATTGAATGAAGCAAAATTTGTATTTCGTGCAGAAATATATTTATAAAATCATAGTAGAACGCTTTCGACTAAAAAGTCATCATCAGTGCTTACCTGAAAGTAAGTTATGGTTGAAAATAATTTGAATTAAATTTATGACAATTTTTTTTTGAATAATTAAGTGGTCATAAAACTTTAAAAAAATGTTATTTGAAATAATGCAAACGAAGGTTACTTACTCGTCAGGTATACAAGAGCCAAAACCATAAAAAACATGATGTGTCCAGAGGACGATGGAAGTGATTTAAAATCAAGACATTTTATAACATTAACAGATTAAAAGTCTGAGCCAGAATTAACCTGGATAAAATAATTCTAATAGAACATGTCCATTTGAATGTCTATTCTGAAATGAGGTGAAAATTGAAATTTGACATTGTATGACAAGGTGAAGTTGACAAATGAATTATGACATGGAGTCGAAAAATACAGAATGAGTGAACTATGAATGAAAGCTAATTATGACAGACTCAAGCTATCAGTCTATAAGGCGGTCAAGTACCAATGCCAAGATGGCCCAAAAGGACTCCAAGAAATTGTTAGTGAATCTGTAATAAAATGGTAAATTAGAATCATGAAACTTGTTTCTAAAGGTAGCAGAAACAGAGATCTGACAATATTTCAGTCTAATGAGATTAATAAATTGCCATTAGGGCTCTGTAATGCCCCTTGCAAGTTTTCGAATCTTGCTGATAGAGTATTCCACGGATTGAAGTGGTCGAAAGTTCTGGTTTATTTGGACGACGTCGTAGTTTTTTCAGAAACATTCACCGAACATCTAGCATTCGCATCTACTGAAGTTAAGATTTTGGGACATATAATCAACGAGAAAGGTATATCTCTAGATCCAGAAAAACTATTGGCAATTTCTGATTTTCCAAGGGCAAAAACGAAAAGACAAACGCAAAGCTCCTTGGACTCGCAAATTACTACAGAAAATTCATCAAACATTTTTCAATTACAGCACGAACCCTTCACGAAGAAGATAAATTGACGGAGGCTCCATTGTTCACACATTTCAACCCCAACATGGGATGCGAGTTGCGGTCAGATGCTTGTAAAGAAGGACTAGGGGTGATACTTCTACAAGAATTTCAGGAACAAATGCAGCCAATTGCATATGGAAGCAGAACATTGACGAAAAAGCGTTGGTGTTGGCTGTAATTTGGGGTATGACCTATTTCCGACATTTCGTTTACGGAAAACCTGTCAGAATAAAAACCGATCACCATGCTCTCTGTTTTTGGAATAATTCGGAGCATGTTACAGAAAGATTAGCTAGATGGGCCATCAAGTTGAACGAGTTTGAACATGAGGTGATTTATAGAAGTGGAGCGACACATAAAGATGTAGATTGTTTGTCCAGAAATGCTGTGTTAGCGCCCAGAGTTGAAAATGAGAACTCTTTCTTTGACATACCAACCTTTCTCGTAGCAAATGAGGATATGGCGACAGAATATCATAATTGTAGCCGCAGATTATGTAACAAGGTATGTTGAAATTCCTGCAGCATCTGATGGAAAAGCAGATACCGTTGCAAAATTTATTTTGAATAATATTATAGCTCGTCACGAATCTCCCAGGGAAATTCTTTCTGATAGAGGTCAGGTTTTCAGATCGAATATGTGTAAGGATCTGTGGATCGACAATAAACTGTCTGGACACTATTGTTGATATAAATATATGAATTGCACTTTTTGAATACTATTTTTTGACGGCTGCTGACAGTGAACCTCTTATCTATACCTTAACAGTTTCGAACAGAACTGCGTCACACTGTCAGAACTGTCACAGGCATAATATATGGCCTAGTCCTCTGAGAGCCGTTGACCACGCACTTAGATTTGTCTGGTCGGAGGTTTGTGATGTCTGCGTGGCCTGCTGCTCATTCTGATCTGAATGAGCCAGCAGTGCTCACGTTAACACCGCCTCCCAAACTGAGAACCGGACAAGTGAGTACAGTACTACAGAACAAACAAGAAACATACATGCAGTTTAAACTAACTGGAATATATAATTTCCATAAAGCTATTACATTAACGATATGATCAAGAAAATAAATACAATGCAAGGAAACCTGAAACTAAAATTAATCACTACCTAATAACTGATCAAACTGGATGGTCAGTAGAACTAATTTAGGTTAGTGTAAGCATTCTTTGAAGCGAACCAAGCTTTCAACAACGGAAACTAGTTAAGTATGTACGTGTCCAGGGTCCGAAGACTCTTCGCACAAAAATGTCTTACCAACACAAAACGGACAATGAAATAAAATTAAATCAAAAACAAAGTATTTTTTTTAACGGGCGCATCTTTCATCTCCAGGGACCGAAGACCCTTCCGAATCAAGATACTAGTGTTGGTCAAAACCTATCTCCAGGGACCAAGGACCCTTCCGATCAAACTCTGACAAACACGTATTTTCAAACAGACAAACAAACAAATTATTTAACTACTATTCAGGTGTATGCATACTTAACTGTTAATCGTAAGTGAAAACAAGACGGTCGAGTAAAAAACGAAACTTTGTTGAAAGTAAAGGTTTTGTAATAATATCAGCGAGCTGATCGTTGGTATACATTTTTTAGAATGTCAACCTTTCTCTCACGCACATGTTGACGTATTAGAAGATATTTTCGATCTATGTATTTCAAGCGGCTTTTACTGGTGCTTGTTAAACAATTTTGTATTGCAGCTTCATTATCTTCATATATCGGTACAGAAAAAGCAACAATGTTTCTTCCAACAACTGGGCTAAAAACAAAACTTCGTTAACAGCATGGGTTAATGCAATAAATTCAGCCTCTGCTAAACTTTGTGCAAGGGTGGATTGGAGCTTAGAGTACACCAGAACATGATAAGCAAATGATGAAATAACAACTCCAGTCGTTGACTTTCGACTAGATTTATCACCAGCAAAATCTGCATCATAATAGCAAGATAATATTGAAGAGCCCACTGTATACTTGAGACCTAACTGGAGGGTTCCTTTCAGATACCGAAACACTCATTTCACAAGAGTCCAGTGATATTCTTGGGAATTCGACTGAAAACGGGCAAGATAGTTTACAGCAAAAGAGATATCAGGCCTTGTAAACAAACTAAGGTACAGTAAAGAGCCTATTGCTTTCTTATAAGGAAAACTAGCTTCATTTGTACATTCAGGTATTTTTTGTTTTCCTTGAGGAACCAACGGGGTATTAACAGAATTACAATTTTCCATGCGAAACTCTTTTAACATATTATTTACGAACTGATTCTCATGAAGGAACAACTGGGTGTCAGACTTTACAATTTCCAATCCACGAAACTCTGCTGGAAAATCAAACTGTTTCAAGTCAAATTGTGACTTCAATGAATCAACAGTATCCTTTATAATTTGGGACGAAGTTCCAGTTACCAACATGTCAGCGACATATACTAGAATCGGTATCAAATGGCTGCCTTTCTTTTTCATATACAGACATGGTTCACGCAAATTTGATTCAAACTCGGATTCACATAAATGCTTATCCAAAGTTATGTACTAACATTTAGGTGCTATTGCTAACCCATAGAGGGCTTTTCGTGGCTTACAAACAAATTTAGCTATGTCACAAGTCACACTATCAGGAATACCAACATATCTTTCCATGTTTCCATACAGAAAAGCTGTTTTGATATCCACTTGTTCCATATGCCAATTTTTCGAAACTGATAAGGCAAGGAATAACTTCACAACAGAGAGGGCAGGAGTAGAAGATGCTGTTTCTTCAGGAGAATACTGTTCACGGTCTTTACAACCCCCAACAACGAAACGTGCCTTATAAACACCATTATCTTAAATTGTGAATACCCATTTCAAAGGTATTGCTGTTACACCAGGTGTCCTCGGAACAATGTCCCAAACTGAATGTGGCTTCATGGCGGCAAGTTCTGACTGAATAGCTGCCATCCATTTACTACTGTTTGAGCATGATATTGCTTCTAGATAAGTTTGAGGTGTATTACTATTAATAATTCCATATGGATTCAAAATACAGGATTCTATTGAAATTTCTCCAGTTTCTAACTGATCAGTACTAGAAGTACCACGCTTTTCTTCATGTGATTGTTCACTGATTTCATTTTCAGTGACCATCTCTGAGATATCGGAATTTTGGTCATTCAAACTTTTTGATGTACCAGGCGTAACTGAATTTAATTAATTTCCAGTCATAACCTCAAAATCATTAAAAACAGTTTGTTCTCAAACAACTTATATGTAAAACATTCATTGAACGTAACATTACAGGGGTTTACAGTTTTATGAGTTGCTGAATCATACAATATATATCCAGTATCTGTATACTTCCTACAAGATACGTTGTGTTAGAACGTGAATTCATTTTTTATAGTTTAACTTCAGCACGTGAGCCAAACAGTCTGATATTTTGAAGATTTGCTTGCTTCCCCATAAGTTTCTCATAGGAAGTTAAAAAATCTATAGAAGAATGCAGTGTTCGATTATACAGATAACATGCTACTGAGAGTGCAAAACCTCAAAAAGTGACAGGAAAACCTGATTCAAAGAGTAATGCCCGAGCACGTTCTTGAATTGTACGGTTGAATCAATCAATCAATCAATTCGTTTATTGTTCATACAAAACATACAGTTTTATAAACAAGAAATTCTGTGAGCATAAATCGTACAAAAAAAGTAAGCAGAAACCTAAACCTAAGCATGTACTCAATAATCAATTTAAGATGCAAACATACAGACAAACAAATGAACACGCTTGCGCCAATGTACAATGGTATGTTAGAAGCTAGCCTAAAGGTAGAAAAAACCTAAAATAACAATACACTACGAGGAAAAAATATATGGGTTAATCATTTATAATAAAAGATCTGAGTTTCAAAATGTTACATATTGAGTGTACAAATCAGATTGTCCACGTTTTCCAAACAGGAGGTATTGGGAGGGCGCATTGATGTATATATTGGACAATCAAATAAAAGGTGACTAATAGTTTCAAAATCATGGTGGTTACATACTGAACAGTTTTCTTTCGGGTTTATGTGGTAGGTTGAGCCACGGTAGCTGAATTTTACCATAAACTGGTTGCATAATCTGAGTTGCGCGATTGTTCTAGTGACTTGAATCGACACTTTCATGTGAAGGTAATTTCGTGCATGCTCAGTAATTTCAAGAGACTGAGCAAAAGGCAGAAATGTGGAACGGAAAAACAAGGCTTCATCTTCCTTTTTTAGTTTGTTCCTATAGCTAGAGAGCAGAGTTGTTTTTTTCTGTAATACATAGCTTTGTGTGACCTGTGATAATGGCAAATGACAATCAGCGTATTCAAGCTCTTTGAAGACCTGCATCGACCAGTTGTATCTTAAATCAACGGTATTGAGCTGTAGCTGTCAGAAAGACCAAGCATTCTCTTGAAAAACTTCAGTTGTACTCGTTCTAGAACATTCAGATAGCGCAAACCCCAAACCGATACACAATTTCTCAAGACACTTGAAACAAGCGAGTCTAACACTTTTTCCCTGGGGCGCCAACAGTTCATTTTTGTTTTAGCCATGATCGGAAAAACAGCTCCTACGGCTTGTTTACCTCTATCTGTTGTTATGGAAGCCATTTTTTGAAAGAGAGATGAAGATGAAAATGTTTACCTCTATCTGTTGTTATGGAAGCCATTTTTTGAAAGAGAGATGAAGATGAAAATCTCACCCCTAGGTAGATGAAATTGTTTGTCACATGAATGCGGTTGTTTTTGTAAGTAAATCTTGAATTTTCGGGATGATGGTTGCCTCTAGCAAAACACATGACTTTAGTCTTCAACACATTGACAGTGAGCAGGTTAATATCACTGTAGGATTCGAGGATTTTCAGTTTTCGACCAAGATCTATTTCCGAATTTGCCAATATCACCAAATCGTCCGCGAAAAAAATTCTCAATATCAGATAAAAACAAAGTAAATAGTAGTGGGCTCAGTGGTTCTCCTTGAAGAACCCCTGTAGTGACATCGAACGGTTTTTTGAGACCTTCTGAAGATTTAACGTTCATGTAAGCACAAGTTTTTTAGTAACGATATTATTTTAGAACTCACCCCCACAGAAAAAAGTTTCGTCCATAATAGGGAGTGATTGACGGAATCAAATGCACATTTATAGTGTACAAACACCGCAAACACCTTTCGTTTTTTTAATCGCAATTGCAAATTGATAACCGAATTGAGAGTGTAGACTTTGTATAGGCAGCCTCTGTTTTTTTGAAAGCCGGTCTTATTTTCCAAAAGAATGGTGTTATCTTCAGCCCAAATATAAAGCCCATTTAATATAGTTTGAGTAAAAACCTTAGCTGAACAATTCACTAACGCGATACCTCTGTAGTTCGAAGGGTCTTCTGCTGGACCTTTTTTATGAATCATTGACAGGGTAACTTTGCTACAAGAAGCAGGGGTAATCGTAGAATCTAATATTTCGTTGGATAGACACGTTAAGTAGAGAATCCAGTTATGAGGAAGATTTTTATAAACTCAAAGGTTATCGTATCAAAACCTGGTGATTTGTTATTTTTGCAAAAGTTAATAACTGTATAAACCACAGTGGTACTAATTGAACAGTCGAGATGAGGATTTCTAGCATCAAGGAAAAAAGTATTGTCTACAATGCGTGGGGGATAGATATAAGCATAAAAATCTTCCCATATCTGAGAGCTCAGTGTTTTCGATGGGGTCTTATGCCTGATTTTTTTTAAGGTGGTCCAAAAAGTTTTTGGGTTATTACTTGAGTGTAGAGCTTCTAGAAGTTTTTGAGTATTTTTTTTTAATCTGAGTAATTTCTTATGTAAACGCTTGGAGTTTAGAAATTGTTGCCTGAATTGATTGGAGTAATTATTATTTTTCAACAGTTTTAGTTCTTTCTTTAGTTGTTGTTTGGATTGGACACAGTCATGATCATACCAAGGCGATATTCTTCTGAGTGTGGTAACATGGTATTATTTTTCATGAGGTCAAGTGCTCTGGCAGATTCGTAAATAGCAAGGCAAAATTGTTCATGAGATGTTTCAACTTCAGGAGTGTAATGAACTCTTTCAGAGTTTTTCATTGCCAATTTATATTCAATAGTTTCAGAATCTTTCCATTTCAATACGAGTTCATTTGTATCCATACGGACCGATTTATCATGGTTTTTGAAGAGTTACCTGTCGCAGGGTTATCGAGTGAGGTTCTTCCATTCAGTAATGATAAGGAGTTTGTAAGCATGAACTCAAGAATATTACGCCCCCGTGTATTCAGAACTTTTTCCATACTAAATCTATGTTCGTAGAGATTGGTGTTTTCAAGTAGTTCTTCTGGTTCTTCACCTCCGATAATGAGAGGGTTATCATGATACTGCTGTTACCTCATCAATAACTACTTGAAAACTTTCTAAGATATAATTCAAATCGAGTGATGGTTTGAAATAGATCGTACATAATGAAAATGATATAATTTAAGAGCTAAAATGACAAAGTATCCACCAAGGGGAAATATCTATAACATTTGCGTTGAATGTTGAATATACTTTTCTTCAAGTGCAGGCGAGCTAATCACTTGAAAAGAGGACATACAGTTTGATGATTGTGCTAGTTCGAATGTCAACCATGTCTCACTCGTACATAATATTAAAAAGTTATGTCTTTGTACTCGCCAATGAATTCTTCTAGGTTTCTTTGGCCTTGACAATTCCAGAATATTAAACTCGTTGATTGCTATTGATTCAGGGAGCCACTGGACGCTTCGGCGAAACATCATTTTCTCCTAGTCTTTCAGAGCTGCTTTCAGTTGTTAAGCTTGTATGCACAGAAATAATTTTGGGAATTTTATCAACGTACTTGATCGTATTGTCTTTCTCACCGTCTCCGATTCTGTTGTAGCTCCTGACGGAACTCAGAGAGGTATTTTGACTAAGCTGGTGTTAAGTCAGATCTTATTGATAGGTCCGGATATTGAATGGAGCCTCCAAATTTGTGTCTCAAAATAAATAATGCATCTTCAGCAGAGTTGAGGCAGAGTTTAAGTGGGTGTGGTTTGTCCGTTCGTGGTTTGCCGAGACGAGTTGCAAAGTTTATATCAATGGTTCTGTTGGAGGCTATTTCATTCAATATTTCTTTAGAACTCTTCAAGTCATCGATGTTAGGATTCTCGCAAAGTCTCATAATAATGAGATTTTTTTCGCGTTTCAAGCGCTCGGAAATTTCAGATTGTATATCTTGCATCGATTCTGCAGAACTGAAGGGCACAATCTGAGTTTCCAGCGGAATGAATTTATCTCGTAATTCATTGTGCTCATTTCGGAACATTGATATATCATTAACACAACTTGTGATTGCATTAGATTAATCAGCCACTAAACGAGTAAGTTCTTCAACTTTTTTATTTGATGATAAAATAGCTTGGTTAATTGAAAAGTGTTGATCCATTATTGCTTGAAATTGATCTCTACCCAATTTGCCCGAACGACGCTTTGATGCAGAGATACATTCCTCACACTTCCAGATAGTCAGCGTATTATTTGTGAAGTCGTCCGGCTGTGCGGGCACATACACCGTGCCACTGTTTTCGTCACAATGAGCAGGAAATACTTCTCTTATCAGTCTTAACTGATGAATATTGAACTGAAACTTACTAGATTTCAAGTCTTGCAATTTTTTACAATTCTTTTTTTCATGGGCCTTCTTATGGCAGAAAAAACAAAAGCGGCCATCATTTGTACAAGCAACTGTTTATGAAAAAAGAGACCACATTTGTTACATCGTGCTGCTTTCTTTTCATCAGCCGTCATTTTCTCCAACTGACATATTGGTTGTTCGCAACATCAAGAAATGTATTTCTAACAAACTCAAATGTTCTCATTTTTTCTGGCAGTGTAGCAACTGTGGTATAAAATTCCATAAATGGACGAATGTGGCGTACTTTGTGTAGAAAATAAGCCACTGTTATCTTTGGATCAAGCAGTACACCGAGTTCTTGAAATTGTTGAATGGCATTTTCAAATTTTGACACAAAAGTGATTTTTGGATGTTGCATAATTCTTCCAAAATTATCCAGCAATTCTTCCATTTTTTGTATATCATTCATTCCAAACATTTTAACCAATTTTTGGAAGGCTGCTGCTGCAGACGACTCATTGCTAATAATAACAGTTCTTGGACCATTTTGAAGAGTTGCTTCTAAATATTGCATAACCTGGGCATCATACATCCTCTTCTCCTCACTAGAAAAAGAACATTTTTACCCTCCCAAGGGATATTGCAAAAACTGAGATCTTCCTAAAGCCAAAATGTCTCTTTCAACTCTTTGTTTCCATGTGCGAAAATTACAGTGTCCTTTCAACCTGTCATTTACATCGATTGTGGGTAAAACAAATGTGGGTAACTTGACTTGCTTTCGATTACCATCGATAGATACTTGATTTGTTATTTCAGTCAAATTTGAATTTGTCAAACTATTCACTGGGGACGGGGTTGAAGTCTTCATTTTTTCATCTATCAATGATATGAACTGTGGATTCGAGAAAAAAAGCCATCAGCGATTCCGGAAATTGTTGTCACCGAGTTTGAAGGGTTCGACTCATTTTCGTTACAAGCAGTTGCATTTTCATTTCGAATGATTTGTTCTTCATCGCTGCCAATATCCGCCATTTTGTATTTTTGTTTGTTTGCCGAGACGCCGTATGAATTTTTCAGGATTTCTCACTGTTTCACCGACTCTGCTACCAGGCAAGGATCTGTGGATCGACAATAAACTGTCTGGACATTATTGTTGATATAGATATATAAATTGCACTTTTCGAATACTAGTTTTTGACGGCTGCTGACAGTGATACTCTTATATATCCTTTGTTTCGAATAGAACTGCGTCACACTGTCAGAATTGTCACAGGCATTATATATGGCCTAGGCCTCTGAGACTCTGAGAGCCGTTGACCACGCACTAAGATTTTTCTGGTCGGAGGTTTGTGATGTCTGATCTGAATGAGCCAGCAGTGCTCACGTTAACAATATGATCAAGGAATTATTGCTCATCATGGGAGTATATAAGGAACAAACGAGAGGATGAACTCAACCGCCATTCTGAGTATATTTACCGCTAGACGATTGGGATCAGTTCGTTCCACATGCCCAAGTTGCTATGAATACTACGCCTCAGAGTACAACAGTCTGTTTTTTCTCGTATATGCAAGACAGTCCGTTCTACCAAAGGAAGCGAATCTGATGGTACTTGTGGAAAATGCTCCCCTCGCGAGAAGTATGGCGGTGCAGAATATTGAAAAAAGACTAGCAGTGGACAAGAAAAGATACGATGAATGTCATCGATACGTGGAATACAGTGTGGGGGAGAAAGTCAAGGTACACCTACGAGAAAAGTAGGAAGAAGCACAAAGTTGCTTCTCAGATATCACGGGCCGTGCAAAATTTTAGAAAAACTTAGTCCAGTAACTTATAGAGTACATTTTGGATCGACGATGAATGCTAAAACAGACGTGATTCACCATATTTTGAAATATAACGATCCATGGAGTCCGGTTATTGATAACGCCTAACTAATGTATTTATATTTTTATGTTTTAGGTGGATAGTAGGAAAAATGTACGTACGTTTCCAAACGATGGGTGGAAGAAAAGGAAATGACAGGTTGAAAAGGAAAAAGCCATGGCCAATGAGTAGTTAATAAAGAAGAAACGGTAAAGTATTCAACTTTGGGCACTGTGCATAGTAAAATTGAATCATTTATGTGTGAGATTGTGGAGAAAGAAAGCTTTGTGTGTGAGAGCAAGTGTGAAATTGTTTTGTCATATCCTGTATCTAATCGTAGGCAAAGAATTTCAGGGTATCACATCACAATTGGAATGAGATAAGGAGTGTTTTTTTATTCATGATTGAGGTTGTACAATGACGAATATGAAATTTTGCATGATT
The DNA here is from genome assembly GCA_958298965.1 of Chrysolina haemoptera. NCBI lineage: Eukaryota > Metazoa > Arthropoda > Insecta > Coleoptera > Chrysomelidae > Chrysolina > Chrysolina haemoptera. Next base: position 22,043,276 of record OY282585.1, on the reverse strand, counting down.
ATTTCAATAATTTGAAGGGTATTAGATGTAAGTAAATATTTTAAAATTAGGTTTGGGTACGATAATTTTCTTGAATGTAAAAGAGGATATAAGACACAGTTCTTTGTTACAAGTAGGAACCACTCCATGTATTGAATGCGGAGGAATCGTAAGCCTTGTACCACTCCAAGAGAAGTACTGTGACGATAGATCTACGACGGATGAACCAAACCCAGTCATGACGACCCAACTAGCCCTGACAAATCGAGCCCTGAAGCTGTTCAAGCCAATGTTTCACTAAGCCAGGCCACGCCGAAACAGACCACGCTAGTCCAGGCCCATGCCACGCTGGTCCAAGTACAGGTTATGTCAAATCATAACAAGCCACTCCGAGCCGAGCCGAGCCGAGTCTAGCCAAGCCAGGTATGCCAGGCGAAGTCGAAAACTGCCATACCAAGCCAGAGCGAGCCAATTTATGCCAAATCCAGCAAGGCCGAGTGTCCCCAAGCCAGACCTGAGTCAGCCACATCGAGCTACTAGAAGCCAATGCCAAACTGAAATTTATCAAAAAAAATGGTCCACGGTACTTCAAGCCGTCCCATAGCCAAAGCAAACGAGTTTAAGTCCGACTGAGTCAAGGGTCGAAATGAGTCATACCAAGCCAAATGGAACCTGGAAGAGAAAATGTAGCAGTGGGTTCGAGTGTCCAGAGAGAGATGGTGCAAGCTGATGTCTTCTGACGAAAGTGATATTGAACAAAACTGGTTAGAATAAGACAAGAGAGAAGACCTCCAATAAAACTTAAAGATTATGTTAGCTAATTTATTTTCAAACATTTATGTTATGTTATTAGATTTTATAATCACCTTGTAATTCAGATGATTGTCATTGAAGACAGAATTAGAAGTCATTGTAAAAACTTAATATAATAAATTGAATTGTTGTTGTTTTTTCCGTTAACCAGCTGTCGTCCCCTTACGAACGGCAGCCCTCAAAAGTCGAAACTTGTGCGAGCCAAGGATTAACGAGGTCTTACCTTTTAACGTGCGATTCCTAGCACTAGAATGATACTGAAATATTGAATATTACATGGTATCAGAAGTATAAATGGAAACGTTCGAGTCTCCATCACCCTTAGAATTTGAGGGGAAATATCAGTAGTAGTCGGAAAATATTCTTGCGGTCCACTGGGATTGAAACTAAAGAAGATAGAATGAAAGTAATGGTATTTCTAAACCTAATCGGTAAAGAAGGAAAAGCTGTTTTCACTAGTTTGGAGTTAAACGAAGATACAGAATCGTTAGAAGCTGTTTTGATAATCATTGTGACCCGAAAAAAAATGTTATGGAAAGGTTCAGATTTTTGAACACAAGAAAAAAGCCTGGTCAACAGTTTCATCAATACCTTACAGAACTAAAATTTGCTGCAAACAAGTGTGAATTTGGACATCAGAATGATAGTTTAATACGTGATCAGATAATCTTCAACTGTAAAGATGACAATTTGAAAGAAAAAATACTTCGATTAGCTCAACGGTCAAAAACAACTATCACTCTCCAAGAAGTTTTAGAGGCATACAGAGCATTTGAAGTGAGGAAATTACAGCTGAAAGAAATTTCAAACGAAACTAATATTGCAATAGAGGCGGTTATGAAAAATCCATCAACAAGTTCATATAGTACAATAGCAAGCGATCGTACAGGTCGTTCAAACGTTCGCTCCGAAAAAACACGTGTTTTTGTGTGTATTAAACTGAAAATAAAAATAGATTGTTATATCAACAAATAGATAAAAACGCAAGTGAATTAATAGTGTAACCAAGGATGGTATAAATAGTTAAAATTTGCATGATTCTCTGAAACTTTAATATCATATATAATAAAAACTGTAAAAAGTGTAACGGCGCAGTTAATAGAAAAAACCCGGGTATACAGTGCCAGGGTTCTTGTCAACGTTTTTATCATGGCCTATGTTTATCACTTGCGCAAGACAAGCTAGACTGGCTTCGGAGTGATGGTATCTCATGGACATGTGATGATTGTCGAGACGGTCGAATCACGGTGACTCACAATAAGGAATCACTATCCACTCCAGAAACTACAGGGGCTAACGATATTATTATAAATACTATGCTAACCAACAAAATGATCTACCTAAATCTGTGAACTTTTGTAATGATAAGGTATCAGATTTTGAACAACAATTATGTGGAATTAAAGAATATTTCTCCAAATCCGATATGCTCGTTAAACAGAACAAAATACTACGTAATGAAATAAATGCAGTCACTTCGAAAATAAATGAACTAGATCAAGCTTCTAGATTGAATAATATCGAAATCATGAGGGTGCCCGAAAGAAATAATGAAAATTCAATGGAACTATTCACAAAAATTGGAAGTAGTATCAACTGCAACATTGAAACTGGAAAAATTGAGACCATGCATAGGGTTCCCTCGATGAAAAAGTCAGAAAATACTATAAAATCTATTATAGTTAAACTTTTGTCCAGGAAAGATAGAAATCAATTTTTAGCAGCAGCAAAATCTAAACGTCAACTAAACCGAGATAGAACCCTAAAAATTGAAGGATTATCAAATACAATTTTTATTAATGAACATCTGACACCAATGAACAAATTGATATACAAGGAATCGAGAGCAAAAGCCAGCGAGAAGGGTTATAAGTTTGTGTGGATAAAAAATGGCAACATTTTTCTTCGTAAAATGATTCTAAGATAATACACGTGGAATCTACAGAATCTCTGAAATCACTATAGTTGAATTCAATAGAAAAAATATGCACCTAACGTTTATCTACCAAGATGGCTACCCATGGAAAAATCAACATTTTTTAGCAAAATACTAGAGGACTAAGGACTAAGACTAATGATTTCTATCTAAACACATCTTTACACGACTTCGATATAATTGGAATCACAGAAACTTTGCTCAACAATAATATTCTCACAAGCGAACTGTTCGATAATGACTACCAAGTTTTTTATCTGGATCGGGATGTGGGTAACTACCTTCAGCAAATCCGATGGTGGAGGAGTTCTCCTGGCAGTGAATTCAGCTCAAGCATCATCCAGAACTCCAATCCCGAGCAGAAGACGTATGGATCTCCATTGAAGACAGTCGTAAGAAAAAAACTTTCATAGCATGTGTATATCTATTAATTATTATTTAAACTTTATTAATCAATTGCAAACAAACGAAAATATTTTTCAGAACAATCCTGTTATAACATTAGGTGATTTTAACTTGTCCAAAGTGAAGTGGGAACCCATAAAAAATGAAATTATTTCGGAACCCACGAACGTCGATGAAAAATCATCTGAGTTAATTGATACATTCACATTTCTTGAATTTGGTCAGTTAAATAAGATCGAAAATACAAATAATAAAATGTTGGACTTGATACTTTCAAATACGGACTATATAAAATCTATAATACACTCAAACAATCCTCTTGTAATGGAAGATATACACCACCCAGCTCTAGAAATAATTGTTAACTTAAATACTGCGAAACATCTTAGATAAAATATAAATAATATAATCAATTTTTATAAGGCAGATTATATAAAAATCAACAGAGAATTAGCTAATATTTCATGGGAAACTCTACTAAATGGATTGGACTTAGACGATGCATTAAATATTTTTTATAAAAAACTCTCTCATAGCAATACATGTACCAAAAAAAAGAAATAATAAAAAATTTCAATTTTACTTTAAAAAAGATACTATAAAATGTGTAAAAGAAAAACAACTCACACATAATAAGTACAAAAAATGTCTCGAGCATCGAAACTGAAATCACAACTAATCAGAAATCATTTTTTAAATTCATCAACAACAAGAAAAAATGCCATAGTAATATCCCCCAAGAAATATTTTATGAAAATATTCAAGCTATCGAAGGAAATGAAATTTGTAATTTATTTGCTGACTATTTCAAAAATGTGTATATCCCTCAGAATAACATGATCAATAATCAGTCGAGTAATGTGAACACTTTTAGGATTTCTCCAAATAAGATCAAAACTATAATAGAATCTCTCGATATAAAAAAATGCCCAGGACCAGACAAAATACCACCTCTTTTACCATTATTAATTATATACAACTCATCACTTGAGACACTCAAATTTCCATCTTTCTGGAAAGAAACCCACGTTGTTCCGAAATACAAAAATGGAGATAAACACAATGTAAAAAACTACCGTCCGATTAGTAAAATATGCGTATTTGGAAAAATATTTGAAAAAATCATACAATACTACATACTTTTTTCTGTAAAAATGAAATAATAGAGGAACAGCATGGATTCTTTCCAAAAAGATGCATAGAAACCAACTTGAATATCTATACCGAATATATCAGTGAAGCAATGGATGAAAAAATTCAGGTGGATTCAGTGTATCCGACTTCAGCAAAGCCTTTAATAAAATTGATCATTCAATCCTTCTGAAAAAACTTTCTGAAGTCGGTATACATGCAGGTCTCATAGAGTGGATAGCATCATATACAGTGACCGCCAAAAAGTATGTACCATATGGGAAAAAAGTTTATTATTAGAGTATTGAAAAAAAATTTCTTTGAAAAAGTTTGTGCATGTCCGATAACCTAAAAATCGATTTTGACACATGTCACATGATCGCTGGTTTTGCGGCAAATTGAAAAAAATTACTATGATTAGGCAAAAGTCGGGTAAAATGGCAAGATATCGAAAAAAGTTAATTGAAAAAGTTTCTTAGAATAAAATTTTATACACATGTACAAAGTTTGAAAAAATAATGTGGAACATTGAAAATAACAATTTTTTTTAAATATTTTCCTAGCTGTATAAAAATATCAAATTTTTTCTTATGAATAACTTGACCATACTGAAATATTTGTATTTCAATGATACTAACAAAACTTTCTCATTTTCTCCACACCAGAGAGCACTAAATTAAAAAAATTGAATTTTGTCAGAACCCTCGCTGTTACATTGGTTCGTATTTAAAAGTTATATCAGAATTCCACGATTATTGCGATGATAGAGAAATCCAAAAATATCGTGTTTTTCCGGTTTTAATCAATTTTTGATGATAATCGTGCACGAACGGTTCGTTTCGCACATAATCTTAAATATAGTGCGTCAAATTAAAGAGGCTAGAGTTTTCAACATTGCATGCGAAGTGAAACGCTCTAATACGATTATCATCAAAACTTGATAATTATCTAGGAAACCCCATGTTTCTGGAGTGTCATGTCATCACAGTGGTCGTGCAATTCTGATATAACTGTTAGATACGAATCAATGTAACAGCCAGGGTTTTGAAAAAATCCAATTTTTTCAATTTAGAGGTATCTGGTGTGGATAAAATGAGAAGGTTTAGTTATTATCATTGAAATATAAATATTTTAGTATGGTCAAGCTATTCATAAGATAATAATTTGAATTTTTATACAGCTAGGAAAATATAAAAAAAAAATGCTATTTCCAATTTTCTCACATTATTTTTTAAAACTTTGTATAGGTGTATAAAATTGAACTCTAAGCAACTTTTTTCGATATCTTGCCATTTCACCCGACTTTTTGCCTATTCATAGTATTTTTTTTTTGTTTGTCGCCATACCACCGATCACGTGACATGTGTCAAAATCGATTTTCAGGTTATCGGACATGCACAAACTTTTCCCAAGAATTTTCTTTCCAATACTCTAATAATAAATTTTTTTCCCATATGGTACATACTTTTTAGCGGTCACTGTATACAGGGTAGGACTCAGGTAGTAACTATAAATGGTTTTCACTCCAACAAATTCTCAGTCACGTCAGAAGTACCTCAAGGTTTTTATCCCTTATTCCTGAATAAATAAATAAATATCATTGCAAGAAATGTGGGTATACCCATCAAACAAGAATGCCCAGATAGCCAAGGTACGTCTGAATGACGTGGTTTTTATGTCAGTGTTTACGTCTTTCTCACCTTGTCAATTGACGTATAAATCACGTTAAAATGCCGTCACAATGTCACAGCCTAGTGACGTCAGACAATGACGTCATTTCTGCGTTAGAACTGACGAATATTTATATTTAAATTGTCGTCGAAACAATGTAAAGTTCACGTCAAAATAACGTGAAGATCTCGTCAAAAGATCGTATAATTCCCCTCCATAATTTTGAAAAGTTATTTTGAAATAATTAGTCGAATACGCTATTAGAGTCTGCAGCTGAGCTGAGTATCACACTTTCATAACAGTCAACAGTCACTCAGCACCTTCATGAAGCACCAAAAACCAGTAAAACAATGAAACAGTGGCCAAATTAATCAAAGGCAAAAGGAGAAATGAGAATTTATCGGAATTATCCCCAACATACAACATGGCAACATAAACGAACGAGCGGAAGTATGCGAGATGCGCTCTGCGATTGTAATAGGCCACTATAAAGGCGGGAAATTTAAAATTACAAGAAAGTTATGAAGGTTATTCATTCAAAATTGTTAGTGAGATCATTAACCGACGGATTTCCTATTGTGGACCGATATCTCAACAAAAGTTTCTAGATTTTTTTACATCTTTTTCACCTTTTCAAATAAACATACCTACATAGTTGTACTATGTATTATGCATATGTTAATGAGGACGAAACTTCCGTTCATTTATTCGGGTAAAATATATTGACTGTATTCAAACTCGTGAGTGATATTTGTCAACTCGTTTAATTCCGGTTTCCAGTTTTTTACTTCATTTTGTATGTGCCATGGAGTGACGTCTTAATGACGTCAATTGATGACATCTATCGATACATTTGTCAGAATGAGGTGATCAAATGACGTCGTGATGACGTAATTTCAACTGACGTCATTTATTAGTGATGTCAAAATCACGTCATATTTTGGTACTATGACGTACCTGACTAGAAAATAACCTTAAATCAACGTCATTATGACGTACGCTGGCTGCCTGGGTGTACCCTACCTTCAACAAAATATGTGCCCGATGCAAAACAAAGAACCATTTTAGTAAGATGTGCCCATTCAGAAAAAAGTTGAATGAAATACAATTTGAAGACCCAAATAACACACTCTCAAAAAGTGAAAGTGATGATCAAGAAGTTGATACCCTTTTTATTGAATCGATTGAATCGCATCGTAATCAAGTATGGTACAAAAAGTTACAATAAACAATAAAATCATAGAATTCAAACTTGACAATGGTGTAGAAGCAAGTGTGTTACCATCGAAAATCTTCAGAAATCACTATTCAAATACACCCATCGAAGAAACAAAAATCACAATGATTTCTTATGGTAATTTCAAACTGAAATCAATTGGTACCGTACGCTTGTGATGTAGAACTGATAAAGAAAACAAAATCGTGTCGTTCATCTTAGTTGACATGAATTCAATTCCCTTACTTGAACTTCAATCTTGTATCGATCTCAATTCAATCAAAAGGATGGATCATATTATGAATAAGTATGATCCAAGAGAAATCATTGAAAAATATTCAACGGACTTGGAAAAATTAAGGGAAAATACCACATTGAGCTAAATCCGAATATTTCTCCTGTGGTTCACCCAGTAAGACAAGTCTCTTTCAAACTCCACCAGAAGCTCAAAGAAACTCTGGATACTTTTGTCAAACGAAAAATAATTTCTGTGGTTGATGAACTAACATCATGGGTAAATAGTCTAGTGATTGTTGAGAAGGAAGACGGCTCCCTGAGGTTAGGCTTGGACCCAACAGATCTAAACAAAGCAATCAGAAGAGAACACTACTTGACTCCAAATTCAGAAGATATCTTGAATAGACTGAATGGAAAAAAATATATTTCTGTCCTGGACATGAAAGATGGTTTTTGGCAAATTCGACTCTCTGTACGTTCAATACTCCATTTGCCCGCTATAAATTCCATCGCTTACCTTTTGGGATCTGTTCAGCTCCAGAGGTTTTCCAGAATAAGAATCAAGAAATATTTGGCAATTTGAAAGGAGTTGAAGTTTATTTTGATGACATAATTATATTAGGTCGAACAGATGAAGAGCACGATAAAAACTTTTACCTGCAAAGAGATCTATCAGATAAAGTAAAGTTCAATACCTCAAAATTCCAATATAAAGTTCAAGAAGTTACATACGTCGGTATGAAAATCAGTAGTGAAGGGATCGAAATTTACGATAAAAATTTTAATGTAATAACAAATTTAGAAGAACCCCAGAATAAAAAAGACCTATTGAAATTTTTGGGTATGATATAGTTATTTACCTAACAAGTGCGGAAAGTAGTACTTTTCCGCACGCGACGGCAGTTGCACGAACGACGCGGAGCAGTGTTAGGGCAAGCCGTTAAGGGCGGAAAATACATTTTCCGTAAGAGTTAGGTACAGTATTTTTCCTAAGAGTGTTTTTGTCCACTTTATTTATGAAAAAACAAGGTTTTTAATAAACAAGTTTTTATAATAATGCTACAAAATGACTAATAAGACAGAATAGTTACATAGATCATCAAGTTAGCCCTAAATATCCTCATTTTCAACATTACAAAAATCGTGCGGAAAAGTGAAAATCGTACGGAAAAGTAAAAATCGTGCGGTAAAGTAACTTTTCCGCACGATTTTAAATCGTACGGAAAAGTACAACTTTCAAAACGAAAAATCGTGCGGAAAAGTTACTTTTCCGCACGCTCGTAGGAAAAAATATTTGTCAAAATTCATACCAAATTTTTCGAAAATAACCGTTTCATTGAGAGATTCAACCAAAAATGGTATAATCTGGCATTGGTTAGATCTGCATCAAAACTGTTTTGACAGACTGAAAAAGATAATTACAATTGAAATATTTTGATGAAACCATCCCTCTTTGGATAAAGGCAGATTCTTCTAAAGATGGAATCGGATCATGTTTATTACAAAACCAACATCCCATTGCATTTCCTTCAAGAAGTCTCACTGAAGCTGAAAAAAGATATGCGCAATGTGAGAAAGAAATCTTAGCGGTACAAGTGGGATGAAATAAATTCCATAATTTCATTTATGGTCGACATGTTACCGTCTATTCAGATCATAAAGCACTAGAGACAGTTTTTCTTAAAGATATTGACAAAATATCCATGCAACTTCAGACAATTCGTCTCAATGTACAATGTACACTGCAGATTTTTTGTCTAGGTTTCACATGCCACAAAACTGCTTGGGAAGCAATAGAGATATAGGCGATACAAATATCATAGTGCACAACATTATACTCAATTTGCCCATGTCAGAAGAGAAGAAAATTATTTTTTGGCAAGAAATCTCTCTAGATGAGATATTATCTAAAATCAAATCATTTGTCGAAACCAAATGGGCTCGTCAAAACGAGTTACCAAAGAAGATGAAGTTTTTCTGGCCATTTAGAAATAATATCTATACTTATGATGGATTTCTTCTTCTCGATAAAAAAATCATTGTACCTGAAAACCTCAAAAATGAAATGTTGCAGAAAATTCATGAAGGTCATTTAGGCATTGAGAAGTGCAAATCTCGTGCCAGATCTGTGATGTACTAGAGGGAAATGTCCAAAGATATTGCCATATAGTCCAATGCCGAAAATGCGATCAATTGTTAAAAACTTGTTGAAAAAAATACAGACATTCAGCAGTCAATGTTGTATTATCGAAATACTGCGTCTCCGGCTCAGTTGTTCATGGGTAGAAGACTTTTGAAAAATCAAACCAATTCGAAAGACTACGATGACAGAGGCGCCAAAGATCTCTGTAAACTAAAAAAAGGAGATGAACTGTGTGTAATATTCAATAATTCAGTATTATTCAATTTATTATATTAAGATTTTACAATGACTTTCAATGCTGTCTTCAATGTCAATCATCTGAATTACAAGGTGATGATAAAATCTGATAACATAACATCTTTTCACTAAATGTTTGAAAATAAATCAGCTAACATAATCTTCAGGTTTTAGTGCAGGTCTTCTCTCTCGTCTTATTCGAACTGAACAGTTTTGTTCAATATCACTTTCGTCGTTGTCTTCCTCCTCTTTATCTTCCCGTGTTCTCGGACTATCGGTAGTCTTTCGATTTGGTTTGATTTTTCAAGTTTTTTTCAAGTTTTTTCTGGACTTCTTTTGGATCAACAAATATCGGCAACAAATTTTCGGTTATAGCTGGTAAATTATCTTCTACGCATGAACAGCTGAGCCGGAAAATATCCCATGGATGGAATCGCAGTATTTCGATATTACAACATTGACTACTAAATGTTTGTATTTTTTTCAACAAGTTTTTAACAATTGATACCGCCTATTCGGCAAGTCCATTGGACTTTGGATGATGGGGACTTGATGTAATCATTTTGGAATCAAACTTTTTTGAAAACCTTTTAAACTCTTGTGAGGAATTTTCATAAAAAGTCATCGATATAGCAAAGTACATCGACATTCGGAATTCGTTATCGTTTTTTTATTCCACGGCGATAACAGCGAAACAGCGAGCCTTGGTGTAACAGCATACATAGTTTATAGCAGACACTCAGAAAGAGCCCGCGCATCCCCAGTCATAGCTACAGAATAGTAGGGAGGTCTTGGTGGGGAGAACCAGTCTAACAGGTACCATTGGAGGCAGACGAGAGGCAGTGAAGCTCGATCACTCGGAGAAGTCAGACGTGTCTTGAAAATTTCTAATATATTCGGTGCCTTTTGCCGTGGCCTGAACTCATAGTGATGCCGATTAACTCCGCCGTACTAGAAATATTTTTCGTGTAATGATACATGGTGTTAAACGAAACTAGTATCGCCAAGCATCCCGTTTCAATATATTGCGATATGTAAATAAATATTAATACAATATCGTTTATTTATACATTCTGTAAACACTCGACATTGATATATACGTTATTGCAACGAAGCTATCTGAGTCGAGCGTTTCGGTTGTTTTCATCCTCAGACACCGTGAACCGTATATTCCGGATTAATCCATAACACTTGACATTGATATATACGTTATTGCAACGAAGCTATCTCAGTCGAGCGTTTCGGTTGTTTCCGTCCTCAGACACCGTGACCCCGCCTTTTCAGTATTCAAAAATTATATTAATACAATACCGTTTATTTTTACATTCTGTAAACACTCGACATTGATATATACGTTATTGCAACGAAGCTATCTGAGTCGATTTTCAAAGTATTGGATCGAGTTCGAAAGTGGAATGTAAACTTCGATGGTAAGAAGGACCCAGTGAGTGCATATACCTTGTCCGGATCCCAGCTACTGAGGGCATTACCAGAATTTCAGCGAGATAAGGCACTGTTATGATACAGAAACAACAAACATCGCTGGCAGAACTGGGACGATTTCTGCGCAAGTTTCTGTTCATTTCTTGCATCCTCAGAATACCGCTTACTTACGTCTGGGAGATGAAGCCCGGAAATGAACGCAGGGGCTCAACGAACCAGTAAAGGATTTTGTTACCGCACCTCAGACCGTTTTCCGCCGAGTTGGTAATATTCGACAAGAGCTTCAACTCGAGAGAATATACCAGAATCTCAGGCCGGAATATAAGTACTATATAAGGAGGAGAGATATCCGAACCATAGACGAACTTATCGAACTCGGTGAAGAGTTCGAAGTTCTCAGCAGGGAAGAACCTAATTACCGTCCTCCACCGAATGTGTCGCAGGCATACCTTCCAGAGACTGCCTGTCAGCCGAGCAGTAAGCCAAATATACGAGATATACCGAAATCTCGCCCAAATGAGATGAGAAATATCTCAAACGGCAGACCGGCGACGACCAGACGATTCCCAGAAAACCATAGGAATGAAATCCGCACCAGTAGTAGAACATTTTCCCAATGACCAGCAACTCAGAACGAACGACAGGATGCTGTATGCTGGAGATGTGGAGAACAAGGGCACACCCGATTTGCATGCAGAAATGAACCCCAAAAATTTTGTTCCATATGTGGTAGACAGGGAATGCTATCCAGAGACTGTTGTCGCAAAACATAGACGACGGAGCCGACACCAGCCACACCGTCGGGATCTACCCAGGTATCGACCATATCTGTTCCTCTCAGAGGTAGACCAGGAGACAGTCGGCTTTGCTTAAAACATAGACGACGGAGCCGACACCAGCCACACCGTCGGGATCTACCCAGGTATCGACCATATCTGTTCCTCTCAGAGGTAGACCAGGAGACAGTCGGCTTTGCTTTTTCGTTCTACTAGGTACCACTTTTGTGGAAGCTCTACTGGACACAGGAGCAGAAAGATCGTTCTTAGGAGACGACTCAGTCAAGATTATCAGAAGACTTAAATGGGGTTGCAATAAACCTAAGACGGAAATCGCCTGCTTAGCAGATGGTACGAGAATTCCTCTCAAAGACCCTTGGATCATAAAAGGTAAAATAAAGGGATTTAATTTCGAGGAAGAATTCATGCATATGCCAAGTCTGCAAATCGAGTTGTTGATAGGAATGGAGTTACTGCGGAAGTGGAAAGCCGTCATTGACATAAGCAAACCAAAACTCTGCATAGGATGCACGTGACAGTCTGTTATAGCTATTTCAGAAGTGTCCCCAGAAAAGTCCGAAGAGCAGATATTAGAAGAGTTTCTCGAAATTGAACTAGGGCGTTTCCAACGTTCCCGAGGAGTCACCCACCTCGCCGAACATGTCATTCGTCTGAAAGACCCAACCCCCATTAAACAACGTTACCGATCCAGGAATCCAGCCATGCAGGCCGTGATGAACCAGGAGGTTGACAGAATGCGCGAAGAAGGTGTGATAGAGCCATCTGACAGTCCGTGGAGTATGGACGGAAGAATGGACGTTACCGATTTTGCATAGATTTTCGCAAAGTTAACGAGGTTTCTGTGAAGGACGCCTATCCGCTACCGCAGATAAACGCCATATTGGGCAAACTTCGAGAAGCTCGATACATATCCACGCTAGATCTGGATGAAGGATGGCTACTGGTAAATTCCCATTGCTACTGGCAAATTCCCATGGCTACTGGCAAATTCCCATGGCTCCTGGAAGTGAGTCTATTACCGCTTTTACAGTTCCCGGCAGGGGCTTGTTTCAGTTCAAGGTTCTTCCTTTCGGCCTGCATGCGGCTCCTAGCACATTCCAACGACCACTAGAGAGGGTTATTGGACCGCAATTAACTTTTGCTTTTGCCTATCTAGACGATATCATGATCATCAGCAAAACTTTTCACGAACACCTGAAACACCTGAAAATTATCTTCGAGAGACTCCATTCCGCCAACCTGCGGATCAACCTCGAGAAGTGTCATTTCTGCAAACAAGAAAAGAAATACTTAGGACACGTTGTTAGCCGCGAGGGGATAAAAACGGATCCAGACAAAGTGAAGTCTATCCTGGACATCCCACCACCCCGTAACAAAGGAATGTTGAAAGGCTTCTTAGGAGTTACATCATGGTACCGCCTATCCATAGAAGACTACGCCCGTATCGCTGCCCCACTAAACCAGCTATTACGGAAAAGATCAAAATGGGAATGGACCACCAGACAAGAGGAAGCTTTCGAGCTCCTAAAAACAGCTCTGAGGCGAGCCTCGGTTCTGGTCGATCCGGATTTTTCGAAAACCTTTTACCTTCAAACCAATGCGTCTGATGTAGGATTGGGAGTAGTCCTAATTCAGAAGATAGACGGCCATGACCGAGGGGTAGCTTACGCGAGCCGAGCCCTGAATCAAGTTGGAAGAAAATACTCAGCGACCGAAAAAGAATGCGAAGCTATCGTCTTTGGTATTCGCAAGATGCGACCCCATCTTACGAAGGCGTAGAAGGGCCAACAACAAAATATTTTTCGAAACATTTGGAATTGCCACTTTGAACTGACAATTGTCACTTTGAACTGTCAATTGTCACTTTGAATTGGCAATTGCCACTTTGAAATGGCAATTGTCACTTTGAACTCGCAATTGCCACTTTGAACTGGCAATTGCCACTTTGAACTGGCAATTGCCACTTCGAACTGACAATTATCACTTTGAACTGGCAATTGCCACTTTGAACTGGCAATTGTCACTTCGAACTGACAATTGTCACTTTGAACTGGCAATTGTCACTTTGAACTGTAAATTGTTACTCAAAAAAGATATTTATTGCCAACTGCATGCATAAATATTGTTTTTTTTTGCAATTAACAATTGCCAGTTCAAAGTGACAATTGCCAGTTCAAAGTGGCAATTGTCAGTTCAAAGTGGTAATTGTCAATTCAAAGTGACAATTGCCAGTTCAAAGTGACAATGGCCATTTTAAAGTGGCAATTGCCAGTTCCAAGTGTCAATTGCCAGTTCAAAGTGGCAATTGCCAGTTCAAAGTGGCAATTTTCAGTTTAAAGTGACGATTGTCAGTTCAAAGTGGCAATTCGAAATGTTTCGAAAAATATTTTGTTGTTGGCCCTTTTACGCCTTCGTACCATCTAGAAGGTTACCGTTTCGTCGTAATTACTGATCATCAGAGCCTTCGCTGGATAAACTCGATAGATTCCCCCACCGGAAGAATAGCTAGATGGGCCCTGGAACTGCAACAGTACGATTACGAGGTACAGCACCGGAAAGGAGTTCTTGATAAGGTCGCCGACGCCTTATCCCGGCAACCAGTGAGCCTTGACGTGGAACCAGAAGAGATAGAACTCCTCTTGATCGAAGGAGCTGATCAATGTGAGTGGTACTCTCGAATAATGAAAGAAGTCCAGGGAGATCCTGGAAAACATCCTGATTTCTGTATTGAACAGAACCAACTGTATCACCATTTCTGGAAAAGGAATTCCATAAACGAGCCCGAACTCATCGAACAATGGAAACTCTGCGTTCCCACTCCGGCTAGAAAAGTCATCATGCAGGAGAATCACGACGCTCCCACGGCAGGACATTTAGGAGTATCAAAGACTATCACCCGAATCAGGAGATATTATTGGCCAAACATGGGGAAGGAAATAGCCCGATATGTGCAGAGTTGTCCTAACTGCCAAGACTTCAAACCACTGCAACAATAAGGACCAGGCACCATGAGACCAACTACACACTGTGGTCCGTGGGATACAGTATCTGTTGACATAGTAGGTCCACTACCACGCTCCAAGAAAGGAAATGGGTGAAATGCAAGCCGGTAAGACAGTCACTGCAAGAGTTATTTGAGAAGCCATAAACAAGAAGATATTTTGTACGTTTGGCAAACCACGGGTCATTCTATCTGACAATGGCCGGCAATTCGTTAGTAACGAATTTCGGGAACTGCTCGAAACCAATGGTATACGTCACCAACTCACCCCATCATACTCGCCACAGTGTAACCCTATAGAAATAACGAACAGAGTCTTAAAGACCATGATATCCCAGTACACTAATGGTGAACACCAGCACTGGGATAGATGGCTCCCGGAGTTGAAGTTTGCAATCAACACTGCACCAGGAATCAACGGGGTACACGCCAGCTATGCTTAACTTCGGGCGTGAGTTAGTGCCGCCTGGGCTGCGGTTTCAGGAGGAAAACTCGAACAACACCTTGATGAACCCACAAAAATGAATGAAAGGCTTGAAAAGCTCAGGGAGTTACGAGATCTGGCCAAGGAAAATTTGTCCAAATATTCCGCGGAACAAACCAAGTATTATAATCTTCGTAGACGAGAATGGGCCCCTCAACTATGAGAGCTTGTTATGTGTCGAACACACTACCTATCGTCATCTGCACAAAATTTTGCTGCAAAACTGGCACAGTCTAACAGGTACCACTGAAGGCAGACGAGAGGCACAGAGGCAGTGAAGCTCGATCACTCGAAGAAGTCAGACGTGTCTTGAAAATTTCTAATATATTCTTGATACTTGGTGTTAAGAGATACGTAGTTAAACGAAACTAGTATCACCAAGCATCCCGTTTCAATATATTGCGATATGTGAATAAATATTAATACAATATCGTTTATTTATACATTCTGTAAACACTCGACATTGATATATACGTTATTGCAACGAAGCTATCTGAGTCGAGCGTTTCGGTTGTTTTCATCCTCAGACACCGTGAACCGTATATTCCGGAATAATCCATAACACTCGACATTGATACATACGTTATTGCAACGAAGCTATCTCAGTCGAGCGTTTCGGTTATTTCCGTCCTCAGACACCGTGACCCCGCCTTTTCAGTATTCAATAATTATATTAATACAATACCGTTTATTTTTACATTCTGTAAACACTCGACATTGATATATACGTTATTGCAACGAAGCATCTGAGCCGAGCGTTTCGGTTGTTTCCATCCTCAGACACCGTGACCCCGCCTGTTACGAATTCAACAATTATATTATTACAATTCCGTTTATTTTTAAATTCTGCTAACACTCGACATTGATATATACGTTATTGAAACGAAGCTATCTGAGTTGAGCGTTTCTGTTGTTTCATCCTCGGACGCCGTGAACCGTATATTCCAGAATAATCCATAACACTCGACATTGATATATACGTTATTGCAACGAAGCTATCTCAGTTGAGCGTTTCGGTTGTTTCCATCCTCAGACACCGTGACCCCGCCTATACCGTTTTCAATAATTATATTAATACAATACCATTTATTTTTACATTCTGTAAACGCTCGACATTGATATATACGTTATTGCAACGAAGCTATCTGAGTCGAGCGTTTTGGTTGTTTTCATCCTCAGACACCGTGAACCGTATATTCCGGATTAATCCATAATACTGGACATTGATATATACGTTATTGTAACGAAGCTATCTCAGTCGAGCGTTTCGGTTGTTTCCATCCTCAGACACCGTGACCTCGCCTATTCCGTATTCAACAATTATAATAATACAATACAGTTTTTTTTACATTCTGTAAACACTCGACATTGATATATACGTTATTACAAAGCTATCTGAGTCGAGCGTTTTGTTTGTTTTCATCCTCAGACGCCGTGAACCGTATATCCCAGATTAATCCATAATCCTCGACATTGATATATACGTTATTGCAAAAAAGCTATCTCAGTCGAGCGATTCGGTTGTTTCCATCCTCAGACACCGTAACCCCGCCTATTCTGTATAGATAAAATAATATTATTATTTCCCGTGTATCGATGCCTGTTTGTCAGAGACTGCTGTAGAGAATCCAGTACTTTGTTTACAACCACAGTAGCCGTTGTTTTCTCACCTTTTGCGTGACTCAAGGTAGCCGTGAAGGGAATCGTTGCATTTAGAGGCCTGAGAGGACCCCAAACGAGAATAATAAGAGAAAGAGATCCGGTTTTCGTTTTATTTCTTTTAGAATTTATCTGAAGTATACAGTACATTTAGTTCATAAGCTAGAATTGTTCTTATAGGGAATATATTTGATATTGTTTTGAATACGCAGTCTTTTACTTTATTACCTGGCTAAGAGAGAGAAATAAAACCTGAGCGCTGGACGTACAGAACTGCGCTAGAGCTAATCCCGCAGTGAAAAACGTCGCATTCTTGACTATATGGTACATCATCACACTAAAGTGAAATTGGAACTCCATTCCTAGAAAAGATTTCAGTAATATGTCCAATTATTTCAGAACTCTTTTCATTTCTCAAACGCACTAGCTCAATCCATTTGGAATATGAGTCTATGAGAATCAAATAAATTATTCCATCAAATTCAAGGATATCACTGGATATGAATTCCCAAGGTCGTGATGGCACCGGATGAGACAAAAGAGTTTCTTTCTGATTTCTGGGCAAATTCTGTTTACGTGTTTTGCATCTTTTCACATACTCTTTAATATCTTTGGACATTCCTCTCCAGTACATCACAGATCTGGCACTTCTCAATGCCTAAATGACCTCCATGAATTTTCTGCAACATTTCAGTTTTAAGATTTTCAGGTACAATTATTTTTTTTATCGAGAAGAACAAATCCATCATGAGTATAGATATTATTTCTCAATGACCAGAAAAACTTCAGCTTCTTTGATAACTCATTTTGACGAGGCCATTTGATTTCAACAAATATTTTGGTTTGAGATAATGTCTCATCTAGAAAGATTTCTTGCCAAAAAATCAATTTCTTCTTCAGGACAAATTGAGTATAATATTGTACACTATGACATTTCTATCATCTATATTACTAGTGATTTCTAAACAGTTTTGTGGCATGTGAAACCTAGACAAAAAATCTGAAATGTACATTTCCTTTCCTGGCTTGAACACTACATTCAGATCGTATCTGAGCAAGCTGGGACGAAGTCACATTGAATTTATTGCATGATACTTGTATCGCTACGAGTTCTTTCTCACATTGCGCATATATTTTTTCAGCTTCAGTGAGACTTCTTGAAGCAAATGCAATGGGATCTTGGTTCTGTAATAAACATGATCCGATACCTTTAGAAAAATCTGTTTCTATCACAAGAGGGATGGTTTCATCAAAACATTTTGAAATTGGAGCTTTTGTAATTATCTTTTTCAGTCTGTCAAAATAGTTTTGATGCTGATTTAACCAATGCCAGATTATACCATTTTTGGTTAAATCTCTCAATGGAGTGGTTACTTTCGGACAATTTGGTATGAATTTTGACAAATATTTTATCATACCCAAAAATTTCAATTGGTCTTTTTTTATTCTGGGGTTTTTCTAATTTTTTTATTGCATTTTAATATTTTTCGTCAATTTTGATCCTTTCGCTAGTGATTTTCATACCAACGTATGTCACTTTTTGAACTTTATATTGGAATTTTGAGGAATTGAATTTTACGTTATTTGAGCTCTTTGCAGGAAAATATCTAAATTTCTATCGTGTGTTCTTCTTCTGTTTGACCTGATATGATTATGTCATCAAAATAAGCTTCAACTCCTTCCAAGTCGCCAAATATTTCTTGATTCTTCTTTTAGAAAACTTCTGGTGCTGAACAGATCCCAAAAGGTAAGCGATGGAATTTATAGCTGCCAAATGGATTATTGAAGATAAAGAGAGTCGAACTTTCATCTACTCAAGATATCTTCTGAATTGGGAATCAAGTAGTGTTCTGTTCTGATGGCTTTGTTAAGATCTTTTAGGTCCAAGCATAACAATCACTAGACTATTTACCCATGGTGTTGGTTTATCAACCACAGAAATTATTTTTCGTTTGACAAGAGTATACAGAGTTTCTTTGAGCTTCTGGTGAAGTTTGAAAGGAAC
This sequence comes from Chrysolina haemoptera, assembly GCA_958298965.1. Taxonomy (NCBI): domain Eukaryota; kingdom Metazoa; phylum Arthropoda; class Insecta; order Coleoptera; family Chrysomelidae; genus Chrysolina; species Chrysolina haemoptera. The sequence continues at coordinate 22,024,119 of OY282585.1, read as the reverse complement.
CCGTCTTGCTGGGTGAACCACAAGAGAAATTATTCGGATTTAGATCAATGTGGTATTCTCCTTTAATTTTTCCAAGTCCGTTGAATACACTTGAATATTTTTCAATGATTTCTATAAAAAAAAAATTTGTATTGATTTCTGTGTTGTTTTGTAATATTTCCTCTTTGAACAAAATTGTTTTGTTTTGTCTTGTAAACCTGTATCGAATCATCAGACTCGTTTAGATTTTATCGCTCGGGACGCGCGATTTTGGCCGGAGTGGTATTGTCGTAAAAGTCCTAACACCCCGTAAATGTTTATTCGTTATCATGATTATAATTTTCAACCTGATCAAGGCAATGGTATTTTTCTGATCATGCCTTGTTTTATATTTTCGTAGTTTTCATGTTTCAAATATCAAATACGAGTTTTCTAAATAACAACTGATGGTTCGATCAGGGAGTTCGTTATCGACCATGCCCAAAGTTAGTGAGGGAAATGGGGGGAGCTGGAGAGTCAATGAGTACCAAGAATAATCAGATGATCTAGTGATGTTAGTTCCCCTGATTTATATATTTTACGTATTTTTATCTATTGTAATGATAAAGACATAACCACCAGGGAGAAATTAATTTTGTTTTATCTGCTGGTAAAGTATTTCATTCAATTCTAAAGTAAATTCCTATTTCACCATGTACATGTACTTAGTGAAATAAACTTTCTTTTTATATTTTTCTATGAAAGAGTTTTACTAAATAAGGGTCAAATTATACCTAGCAGGTCGTGATTAAACCTCAAATTACGACAATATAAAGAGCTACATCCAAACTGAGTTGAAAATTAGTAAATTACTAGCCAAACTATTTCAACGTGACTAACCTTACCTAAACAAACAGCTGCATGCAAACCAAGTTGGAAATGCGTGAATTGACCAAGGACTTTGAAAACTATTTGTAGAGAATGGTCCAATCGACTCATTTTATCAGCCTGTCAAATGTCAGCGCGATGCCTCTTCAATGGTTTATATATCTAAATATATAAAGAGAAAAGTATATTGACTGGCTTGTTATAAGAAACTTGTTACTATCGGGGATACGGTCAGTATCAGAATCAATAAAAATTAATGTATAATAATAATATATATAATTATTAATGAATATAAATCAGTATCAATCAATCATATAGTTACAAATTTTCTATATATATCAAAAACTCAAAAACTATTTGGGAAAGCAGCAAAACGCAATAACATATGTTGATAATATAATATAATAATGATAGTTTCTGAAGTCAGCGAATACTTTCCCTGAGCTTTCTTATATAGATTCTCACGGACGAAATCTGTTTTCCCGTTTTATGTGTTTTTGGTCCTCAGAAGGACTATTTCACAACGTTTCAGCAAAGTCTCATTTGCCATCTTCAGGTGATATCACCGGAAGTGACACAAATTTTTTTTTTCAAATGACACCCTGTACATATTTTTCATTACCTGAAAGAGCACGCAATTTGTGATAACACTGTTCTTCAAAATTGAAAATCGATTGAAAAATGACAAGATACAGTTGATAGTTCTGTCAAACAAAGGTGGCCATGAAATTCAAACTTAATTCATCATAACTGACAAACGACATCCGAAGTTATCAGAGGAAGTTTCGAAGTGCGATACAGTTGGAAACTGAGTAATTGCAGCTTTCACATAATCCAATAATCATCAAAAATTTCCTAAAAACGGAACAGTACCAATAAAGAAATGCTCACAACAGCTATTTCTCAAATGACACCATGTTCTTTTCACTTCGTCATGATGAAAAATGATTAATTATCAGATTACTCGTGTGAAAAATCTTGAAGAATTCCCAAAGAAATCGCAAATACAAGGTGTTCTATCATGAGTGTTCTCAAAGTTAGATATTCTTCAACGAAGGGGGCCACGAACATAAAAAAAGCAGCATTTATTAAATAAGCAGAACAAACTTCGACTTCGTTGAAATAATATGAGCTTTTGTGTATTGCTTTCTTAATTATGTTCTAAGCCCAGGTCCAGAGAGAGCCAGCATTGGGCTTGGGACGGAGTATGCTGCTGGGCCTCTACCTCCTTTCCTTTAATATTTATACCATCAGTTTTCAGAGTTTGATGCAACTGGATCTAGGAATTTTCTTCGAAAGCAATTCTTCGAAAACAATTCTTCGAAAACAATTCTTCGAAAAACAATTCTTCGAAAATGCAATTCTTCGAATAAACAATTCTTCGACTAATAATTCTTCGACAACTTTATTATTTGGATTTACTAAAATCTGGGATAAGTTTTCATTAGACAATAATCAATATTTCTCGCATGATATATAAACGTATTATGCGGAACATACTAATAATAAATGAAAATTATAAGGTCATTTTGTTTTTTGAGAATACCTATAAATGTAGGGTTATTATGAACTGGAAATAAAACACTACTTTTTTTATTTGTTATAATTATGTCAACATTTTATTAATAAATTAGAGTAAAAGTTTACAGTACAGTAAAAGGTTACAGTAAAAACTACAGATGAATGACATAAATACTATCAAATACCAAGGTAATAAAAATATTATAGATTAATATGATATGTTGTGAGCTAAACCCTGTAATGTATTCTATTATATTATTTTTATCATACTGATTTACAAGAGTTTTGATTCGTTGATTAATCTTTATACTTCTTTCTTGGTGTTTGTGGTTCAAATCCGCTTAAATATTGTTCTACACGAAGTTCATTTAGACTTTGCTCATTTTTTATACATTTTATAAATTTCCACAAGTTGGGGTGAACTGCTGATACTTGTGTTTCAAAACTTCGATGCCATCCTTCTACCGAATTATTTGTTCTCGGTAAATCATCCAAAACTGTTTGATATAGATTCCACAATTCGTATGGATATTGTGGTGGTTTTCGCTGTTTCCGATTTGGTCGCCCAATCCACGTAACTTCAAAATAATTAATAACACTTATATAATTGTTCAAAAGCCATAACTATATCATCCACTGGGACAAAAGCAATAGCACACAACATTTTTAGTTTGAAAGCAAATTCACTGTCAGTCTCATAGCGTTTTTTTAATCCATTCCTTTGAATCATTCGAAAAATGCATTGACTGAAGTGGAAAAAACAGCCTCTTTTTCTACAACTTGGAAAAGCACTATTGCAGGCATTAATCAATGCTTTTTCGAAGTCAGTGGTAATTGTTGCAGGCACTAAAGATGATTTCAAATTTTTAAGTTCTTGAAAAAATTGATCATAAATTCGTTCTGATTTTTTTGGTAAGAGTGCATAAACTAAAGGTACCGATAAATTGTGTTGCAGTTCGTGAACGGTTAGTAATTGTTGGAATGATAACGGCACGGTTTTAAATGTGCCATCAATATACCAATACTTACTGTTAGACAATAATTGGAGATTTTGTTCTGTAGTAAAAATTAATATTCTCTCGTCCACTGGACCGGCATCATATAGCAAAAAAATTTCATTTTTGTAGGTTTTTGTATATTCCTCCAAAAATATTATTTCGCTTCTATTAGTAGGAAGAGCTGGTCCTTGTAGATTTTTTTTGTCTGATATTGCGAATACTCCGTTTCATACTGCTAACACTTGGAAGCTTGGGAGCTGCCGTTATGGAACATGTAGTCGAAGCAATTGATATAATTCTGTGCGGAGGATCATTACTTATTTTCGAGTTGATTCGAATTTTTTCGTACACTTTGGTCGCTTCCACCTCTGAGGCGTCAGCAATATGATTATGTTATTTTGTTATTTTACTGATTTTATCGTCGACAGTAATTATTCTCGCTGGACAGTTTGTTTTTCTTTTTTCAAAAAATGCGCACTTCCAATACACTTTTTCACCTTTTTCAACATCTTTAAAATAAAAATGTCCCTCGAACAACAATTTACGTTTTCCTTTTTCTGAACAAACAAATTCTGCATCCATATTTACTTGCACAGGGTTAAATTAAAACTAATTTTATTTTATGGAACACAATCCCTTTTATACCCACTCATGTAATAAAACAGACATATTTTGGGATATATTACTTTCTTATTACAATTGTTTCTATATAATTTGTAAATCGAAACCTGAGCAATAAACGAAACGAAGAAATTCCCTAAAATGAGGTCAAACTGAACTCGCTGACCGGGGTAAACCCGATGGTGAATTTACAACCTGATCCAAGGGATTATCGTCAGTTGCAAACTTGGGATTAGATAAATTATACCTGATTTATATCACAAACAAATTCTGCATCCATATTTACTTGCACAGGGTTAAATTAAAACTAATTTTATTTTATGGAACACAATCCAAGGGATTATCGTCAGTTGCAAACTTGGGATTAGATAAATTATACCTGATTTATATCTCTGAACAAAGTCATGCAATGAATTAGAGCTGTTTTGTTTTGGATACTTCGAAGAATTGTTATTCGAAGAATTATTAGTCGAAGAATTGTTTATTCAAAGAATATGGTATTCGAAGAATTGCATTTTCGAAGAATTGTTTTTCGAAGAATTGTTTTCGAAGAATTGTTTTCGAAGAATTGCTTTCGAAGGATTTTCCGGATACCGATGCAACTGGTCCCCCTCTCTCCGGGCCGTATATAAGCCAAACGTACCACGTTTCAGTCAGCGGCAGATATTCTGCCTCTCTTATTGGTTGTGACTCAACACAGGCTCATTTTGCCCCTCCGGACTGAAACGTGGTGCATTTTGCACTAGCGTGAATTAGGTTTTTGCTCGCAGTTGACACACAAACCTAACCTGGGCAAGCTAATCTAGTTTGCGAGTCGAAAATGCGTGAATTAGTTTTTCGCTTGCGATTACACACAAACCTAACCTGAGCAAGCTAACCTAGCTTGCCTGTTCACCACAGGGAATTTTTTTGAATAAATTTCCGGGCGAAAAAGTGCACCACGTTTTAGTCTGGATGGCAAATTGCACCTGTGTTTGGTCATGAATGTTGGTCGCAGGATGTAGTTTAACTGAAACCAGTCATTACCAAAAGAGTTTACTTTTATTCTTCAGCAGAGTAACATTTCACATTCAAGAGTCAGTACATACTAATCATGCCCAAAAAATTGGGGTTTGATAGAAATTGGTTGATCAGCACTTTTAATATAATTGTTTATATATTTGGATAGCAAATAGTTTAATGTACTGAAATGTTGCAGAAATACATAATTAGGTCGGTGTTAAGAACCGATGAGTTTAATGACTCTGCATCGTTTTTGTACGTAGAGTTGTTGAGTAGACATTATTGAAAATAACAATAATTTAGTAACATATTGATAAATGATCTAAATCTTTATCACATCTCCCTCGGTAAAAGAAAAAAAAGAAAATGTTTACAATTTTTCTTTTTTTATCATTAAAACTACATCTATTGTTAATATAAAATTACACTTAATACTAATCACTTGTAATAAGGTTTCACTCTGTTTTTATGCACTGTCATTTCTTTATTGTCCACTTTGAGCACTATATTCGGGTGTTCGTCTTTTATCACTGAATAAAGACCCTTAAAAAGTTCTTGCATTTTATTAGTAACATTGTTTTTAACTAAAGCTAAATCTTCTACTGTAAACTTAATACCAGGATTACAGGACTTATCATATCTATCTTTTCTATTTTCTATATCAGCAGATTATTTCTTGCATCGGCACAAGCTCGCTGAAGACGGTGTTTCAGTTCTAGAGGGTAAGTATCAAAAGTATACAGAGGATCAATATTTTCAGTAATGTTAGAGGGTAGTTTTGGTAAATGTCCGAAAACAAGCTCGTATGGAGAATATTTTGTTTCTGTATGAACCGATGTGTTGTATGAAAAACACCAAAAGGGTAGCCAAGTGCTCCATGCAGCCTCAAATTTAGATGTTTAGATTCTTAAGTACGCGCCTAGATGTTTGTGTGAGTTTTCTAGAGAACCTATTGTCTGTGGGTGGTATGCAAACGAATTGAGTTGTTTTATATTAAGTAATTTAGACATTTCAGAGAATACTGAATTCATGAATTCGGTACCTCGGTCCGAAAGAATTTGTTTTGGAATACCGAATTGTAAAACAAAATTATTTATGAGTGATTTTGCTACGGTTACTGCTTCCTTATTCGGTAGTGCATATGCCTCTACAAATGTTGACAAGTCGCATTGTAATGTCAGAATATATTTATTGTTCCCAATGTCTTGTTCGATAGGGCCAACTAAATCTAGTGATATCTTCTCAAACGCATATGAAGCTGTTGTTGTTATGTTCAAGGGTTCTATAAATGGATTAGAGTGTTTGTATCTTTGGCAGTCGTCACAGATTTTTACAAATTTTTCTACGTCATCATACAGTCCCTTCCAGTTGTAGTACCTTTTAATGTTATTAAACATTGTATTGTATTGTATGTAATTGACGTTATTAGTATAAGATTAGCTTATTACCATTATATATCTGTATCTTTTTATTATTCTTGACTAGATTTTATGAATACAAACTATTTCAATACTTGATTTCACTACAACTTATTACTATTGTCGCTTGATTCAATTTTTAACCGTTGCTTCCATTACAGTATCATTAACTTCAGATATTACTTAATTTACTGCTTTTTAACAGAGAACAGGAAAAATGGATAATTATATGAAATATTTCGAGATTGAATCAGTGCAAACTCAATTGTTTGAAACTGTTTCAGACCTAAACAAAATGCTCATTAAAACTAAAACACAAGCTCGCAACATTCTTCATGCAAATATCAGAAGCATCAACAGAAATTTAGATGAATTCAAGATTATAATCAGTCAACTCAACACTGAATTAGACTTTATAGTATTGTCAGAAACATGGCAGATTGATGATTTTTCTTTATACCAAATCGACGGTTATAACTATGTGTATAGTGGAGGAACACTTAATCAGAACGATGGTACGGCAGTGTATATAAAAAAAGGCATTGATTACTCTTACTCTATCAATAACTTTGGCGACTTGAAGGTTATTGAAATAAATTCAAAGTTCAATAATGTGAATTTTTTATTAACAGCTGTTTATAGGCCCCCATCTACATGCATAGATACTTTCATTACACAACTGGAAAATTATTTAAATAATAAACATGCCGATTTCCATGTATTTGTTGGTGACATAAATATCAATATACTGGGTCACGAAGAATATATAGAAGATTACCTGAATATTCTGGGTGAGAATGCATTTATATCAACAATCAATGAATACACCAGAGTACAAGGAGAGTCAAAATCTTGCATTGATCACATTTTCATAAAAAAACCAAAACAACACAATATACAATCTGCTGTACTGCAATCCGATACCACTGACCATTACATGATACTTGCCCAAGTAAGCTCAGCTGAAGATGATAACATAAAAGATGAAACTATTACTAAAAGTTATTTGAACAAGGATTTAGCGCCAAAACTGTACACTGTTATACCCGACGAATATAAAAGAATCTCCTCCATACATACATTTAAAACGAGAATAAAGGTGTGGATGTTACAGAACCCACGAATGAAAATTCATCAGTATGTGGATGTTTCTAATACATATAATTATTGAGAAATTGCTATTCCTGTTCTCAATATCCTCCTTAGTTATATAACACTAATCAACACTATTTTTAAAATAAATTTTAATACTATTTTAATTTTAATTATATCTACTAATACTATTTAATTTAATTTAATATACCTACCATTTTATTAGTACTATTATATTTCCATATCGCTTTCAAGATTTTTCTTTAGCGATTAGCTGTGTTTATTCAATATTGACTTTATACTTTTTGTTCTGTATTGTTAATGTTGTGTAATACTTGAATAAACATTCATTCATTCATTCATTCTATTGATACCTGCGTGGCCTCCCGTATGCAGAATGTGGAAATTATTTAGAATTAATTATCTAGTTGCTGAATCATTAATGTTATGGCAATTGTTTATGAAGGTTATTTTTGTTTTCGACTTCTTGAAGATTTTTGAAATTTCTTTGATCATATCTGCAGATAAATTGTTATCTTTATTAATAAATAATTCTGGAATATTTTCCTGTCCGGACAGTTTTTGACAGTCTTTCAACATCTCTCGAAGGTCTGATGCTGAGCAAGTATCTGTCTTAACTAAATATATAATCTGCAAGCTTGCGTCATAAATCAAATAATCGTTCATGAACTTAAATTGTTTTTCTGACTTCCGTAGTTTATTGAATTGTTGTGAGCTCAGTATCTTCAATTCAGTTACGTTGTAAGATTTTTTCAATACCTCGACAATTCCAGGGTGATCAGTCCTAGTATCATCGTCTGCAGTCGGGTTGTCCAACAATGTCTTTATTCGTGAACGTATTATAACATTCATAGAGGCATTAATTTTCCTACACATTTCTTTCAAGTCGTCAGATGGTATCTCTACTCTAGAAAGAGCGTCTGCAATGTTCGAGTTTCCCTTAACGTACTGTACTACATAGTCATATTCATCTAGAACAAGTCGAAATTTTGTCAGTCTACTGGACGGTTCATTTAAGCCATACAAAAATATGAGCATTCTATGGTCGGTCTGTATGTTATTGTCAAATGATTCTATTATGAAGAATTCATGTGTAAACATATTTTTGTCGACTTGCAAAGGAACGTTCAATGAGCCTAGCGTATTCGTTGACCCTGAAATTCCGTCTATTTTTATTTTGTCTGAGTAGTCTATTGTATACAAGTGTCTGTTTACATGTTAATGAAAAATTGCGCTAATTGATGCACCTAAGTCGATGAGTAAATAAATTTCCTGATTATTTTAATTGAATTTAACATAATTTAAACCGTGTATACCAAGTATGGAGTTATTTTTCGGCCCTATTGGCCTCGAAAAAATGTTCGCTCCTGTGAGCTGCTTTGAATTGATGCCTCACTTTATACGTCATTTGCTACAAACATAGTTTGTCTTATATTGTCTCCTCTTGTATTTTGAGTTTGTTGGTAACGATTATTTGATAGGTTCTGTGGTAGACGGCCTCTATAGTTATTTTGTCTGTTATCACCATTGAATCGTCGTCTGAAATTGTTGTTGTGGTTGTAATTTGCATTGTTATATCTGTTCGAATAGTTTCGATACCTGTTGAAGGTTTGTTCCCTATACCTATTGTTAAAATTTTGAGAAAATTGGTGGTTTTTTTTATTTCTAATATGAAACATAGTCGGTTGTTGTTGGTCGTCTTGTGTGAATTCGTCTTTTGCTCCATTAATCGCTTCTGTCAGTGTACTGTAATTCCGCGCTCTCATTATAGTTCTAAGCTCTGTATTATTTATTACAAAAACGTAAATGGCTATTTTTTCATTCTATTCCCTGAAAATCTCAATAGAATTTTATTGTCGCCTGCCTGAGCTAAAGTAAGATCTGACAATAGTGTTTCTATTGATCTTCCGTATTCATCGATATTGACCTTACCTTGTTTTACAGTTTGTAATTTTAAATTTTGTAATTTTATCTCTATGAGATATGCGAACTTTAATAACATAATTACTTAGAGATTGTTTGCCTACCGTGTCTAAAGCTGAATCGTACAGTTCTGTACCCTCTATCAACTGATACACGCCTTCATTTGTGCCGTTTAATTTTGGCAATAAATTAGCTGCTGTTTTAAAATCGAATTTTCCTCCACTCAGGATTAAGTCTGTGATTATACCTGTTTCTATATTAGTATTAACATCTACTTTCCTAATTGACTTTGACCTATCATCCAAAATATTCTTAATTTTAGTGGATATTTGTTTCTATCCTATGTAAATATAGTTCTACTTGAATAAGTTCATCTTTAGCTGGACTGCTATTATTGAACTTATGTACTGCGTAGCTGGTTGATCTCGTCTGTAAGAGTCTTTGCGAAGGTTTTCTTCAAATTTCACAGTCTTTGCTGTTCATGAGCACTGGACACTATTTCATTTTCAGTCTTTTCTTCTCTTTAGTTTGAATCAACACACTCGCGAGATCTTCGAAGTTCGCTTAGTGCGATTTGTCGTTCCATCGATTTCTTCATACCTTCTCGCATTTTTCTCTAGATGAAATATATGATGAGAATTAAAATGAAGATTAAAATTGGGACTATCATTCCGTCGGTGTGATTAAATGCGGTCGAACTTGATTGATTCGCGTTATTTGATCCAGTGCCAACAGTTTGTATCTGCAGTCTTTCTTCGTTTGTAACTTTTGATCCACACATTTTCAAATTGTTCGTTTTCTTCTACACATTGATTGGACTGGCAGGATCGCAATGAAATGTTGGTCGCAGCATGTAGTTTAATTAAAACCAGTCATTACCAAATGAGTTTACTTTTATTCTTCAGCAGAGTAACATTTCACATTCAAGAGTCAGTACATACTAATCATGCCCAAAAAATTGGGGTTTGATAGAAATTGGTTGATCAGCACTTTTAATATAATTGTTTATATATTTAGATAGCAAATAGTTCAATGTACTGAAATGTTGCAGAAATACATAATTAGGTCGGTGTTAAGAACCGATGACTTTAATGACACTGCAACGTTTCTGTACGTAGAGTTGTTGAGTAGACATAATTAGGAATATGAGATAAATGATCTGAATCTTTATCACAGTCACAACCAATCAGAGAGCTACAATATCTTCCATTGACTGAAACGTGGTACATTTTGCTTATATGTCTCCGGGCCTGTCTAAGCCACCTACGTTGGAGAAAATTCATCCGAGGGGATAGTTTGAACGGTAGAGCGCGTGGGTCCTCGATTTCTCGAGCCAAGCAATGCTATGCGAAGTTATGGTTTGGATGGGTGACTTACGTACGACCTCCTTTCGAGATCTATTCTCCTCGGATCGTGCTAGGAATCACACGTTAAAAGGTAAGACCTCGTTAATCCTTAGCTCGCACAAGTTTCGACTTTTGAGGGCTGCCGTTCGTAGGGGGGCGACAGCAGATTAACGGAAAAAAACAATTTCAACAATTTAACTCATCATGAAACCTGATTGTATCTTTGATTCCTTCAGGAATCCTCCAAAACTTTTCACACGAAAAAACTAATAATTTATAATTTTTTATCACAAGAAATCGAAAAGGCAGTTGTGAGCATTTCTTTATGGATACCATTCTGTTTTTAGATAAGTTTTGATAATTGTTGGAATATATGGAAGCTGCAATTACATGAGAACCTCAGTTTTCAACTGTTTCGCACTTCGAATCTTCCTCTGGTAACTTCTGATGTCGTTTGTCAGTTGTGATGATTTAAGTTTGAATTTCATGGCCAACTTTGTATGACTGAACAATCACCATTTTTCAACCGATTTTCAATTTTGAAGAACAGTGTTATCACAAATTGCGTGCTCTTTCGGAAAATGAAAAAATATGTAGAGGGTGTCATTTGAAAAAAAAAGTTTTGTGTCACTTCCGGTTGAACCGGAAGTAGTGAATTTTCAATAGAGGGGTCAAAGTATCTGTATTCAAGAACTATAGCGACACACCAAATTTGGAATCTGTATCTTCAAAACTATAGAAAAATTGGGGGGCGTACGTCACCTCGGGGTCACCCAGTGTATATATTAATTAATGTTGATTTAACGACTGAAAATTGGTATCAAAGGAGGGGGTTAACGAGGATCTTATATATAAAAATAGTTAATATTGGGGATTGCAGCAGGTCAAAAGAATACTCTTTAGAGATATTTCAAGTTTTCGTATATTTCTCATATAAATCTTCAGAAAACTATGAAGAATACATCTCAAAATTGCATTATTTGATATGATCTTACGGACATCTATTTTGAGGTTGGTTGACATGTTCTCAAAAAATATAGTGACAACACAGTGGTAGGTTGTAAAAAATGGTTGAAATCGTATAAAAAAGGCAAAATTACAAATAAAGATCAACAGAAATAAAAAATTTCTACTTTCTAGGAGATTTCACTTTTTAGGCATCTAGAAGTATGGTAAATATAATTCATATTACAGTCCTGACAAGGAATATTGTACACAATATTTGAAGCAGATGTTAATGAAATTTGGTCTTTAACTTTTGAATAAATTGATCTTATGGGTAAAATAGTTTTATTTGCCATTTTTATGTTACATACCGAATGAAGAAGTCTAGAAAGTCTCGGTGAAGGATTAGCATTAGCCTCATTGCCATTAGTGGATATATTGAAATTGCTAGAATAAATATCGGTTTCAATATTCAATGGCGTGTTGAACAAATCACTTCTCAGTAACTATTGGGGAGATGATGCACCCATAGGGGTGCCAAAATTTTGTTTGCAAATTTTGTTGTTGAAAGATAATTATGTATTATTGAAAAGAAAAGTTAAAATTTCCATGAATGTTTCTTCATTAATGTTACAATGGTTGCTAATACGATTCCATTTTTTAGGAATTTATCTCTGACAAACTTTCAAGTATATATTATTAAAAAGAGAAACTACGTGAAGACTTACCAAAACATAGTCATTAGGTAAAACTGTGTTATTAAAGGACAGGGCACAAAACACTATAAAAATGGCTGTCAGCAAAATTTGAATTTTGTTTGGTTTAAGACCCTAAACAATTTTGACAAGTTACAAAATGATCGTATGATTAGGAGAGCCGCTAGAGTGTGCCAAATATGAATAATTCACTATGCTTCGTTATGGTATTTCGAGAAAAATCATGATTTATATGTTTGTGATACGACTTAATGGAAAAATATCATCCAATCAAGAGTCAGTAATATTCATAAGTGTACATGGAATACTAAAACTCAATAGAATGGGTAATTACAAGTAGTAAAGGGAATGAAATAATAACAAACAAAAAATTGGGAATCAAAACACTCGAATCAAAAACAATTAGTTAGATTATGTTAAAATGCAAATCAAAATATTACAGAGTAGTAACTCGTTCAAAGAGTTTTGGAAACTGTTATATTAGTGTTAGTCTAGTACATGAGAGTGAGTGAATCTAGTACATACTACCTTTCTGATTCTTATGTATCATTCTATGTCAGAGGGCATTTGTCATGTTTGGGAAGTCGAGGTCAGTCGGCGGTTGCCAGTCCAAGGTGTTAATGAATGTCATGTCAACGTGAACGTTTGTTTATTGTCCATATTCATTATTGTAATTCCCATTGTTCTTTCACTGACGTTCTTAATAAAGATATATACTATAATAGTATTAGTCAACTTCATAACATGGTGTCAGGTTTACGACTCACGAAAAGTCTAAGATCAGTGAAAAATTAAGGTTATAGTGAGGTTAACCACGTGTCGAAGCAAGGGTGTTCTCCCTGAAATTATCAAAGATTCACCAAGAAGTACAGAAAAATGGCACCACCAACGAACCAGTCTGAAGAAAATTCATCAACAAAAAATCGATTTTCTGGTAGTCAATCCATTCCACCACTAAAATTGGAAGGAAATTTGTGCCATAACTGGAAGGCATGGTGGCAACAATTCAATATTTATATGATTGCCAGTGGACTAAATGCTGAAGATAATGGTCGTAAGGTGGCAATATTCTTGCATTATATTGGACAGGAGGCATTGTCTATATTCAATTCCTTCAACTTAGACATGGTTACTTGTAACTACGAAGAATTGATAAAAAAGTTTGAAAGTCACTGTAAGCCGAAGACAAATCTCACTGTTGAGAGACACAACTTTCTAACTAGGACACAAAGATCTGATGAATCCACTGAAGATTTTGTGACGGCATTACGAAATTGTAGTCTCACTTGTGAACTTGGGGATTTACGAGAAACTCTTATTAGAGATATGTTCATCGCTGGCCTGAAGGAGGAACATCGTACCATCAAAGAAAGATTACTTCAAGAAGATCAGCTCACCCTTGAGAAAGCTGTTCAAATTGCTAAGAGTATTGAAATGACGCAGTTGCAAGCCCAGCAACTCTATAAATAAAACGAACCAGTCGTTTATGCAGTCAAGTCAGGAAAGAATTTCAACGAGGGACAATCAACACGATATGGATATCGACATTCTGATTCAGTCAAGAATAACACCAAAGTGTCAAAAGACTCAGGTAAAAATTTCTATAATAAACATTCATTTCAAAAGTTCAAGAACAAATGTTTGCGATGTGGTGAAATACATAGATTGAAATGCCCTGCCCTCAATGTAAAGTGTAATATCTGTCATAGAATTGGGCATTATGCCAAATGTTGTTACAATAAAAATGTTAAACTTGTCGAAATATATGAAAATCAGGACGATGACAATGAAAATAATGAAATGTTTGTAATTAGGGCATTGCACACATCTGACGCGGAGAAACTGTGGACAGTCAATATAAAAATGAATAATAATTCAGTTAATTGTATTTTAGATACAGGGGCTGAGGCAAATGTAATGTCATCTAAACTATTTAAGTCAATTCGAGTTAATAATGAAATTATGTCGACTCCTGTCAAACTAACGTCCTTTTCAGGGAATATCGTACCTATTCTAGGAAAATCAATTATCAAAAATTGTTATGTAAATGACATGTCTGCTTGCATAGAATTTATCATTGCTGATTTTGATTGTCAAACCATAATTGGCTTGTCGACTTGTCGACAGGTTAATCTATTGCAAAGAATTGCAAAAGTTGATCATCATCAAGTAGTTCAAGAGTTTCATGATGTTTTTGATGGGTTAGGATGCCTTCCTGGTGAATTTCATATCAGTATCAAGCAGGATGTAGGACCAATGGTCGATGCTCCAATAAAAATACCATTTATGTTGTGTGATCGATTTAAAAAAGAATTAGAAACAATGGAAGCTCTGAATGTTATAACAAAGGTCACTGAACCCAGTCAGTGGGTCAGTTCCATTGTATTAGTCGAAAAGAAAAACAAGTCACTACGTGTTTGTCTAGATCCTCGTAATTTAAATAAAGCTATCGAAAGATGTCACTTTCCATTACCGGTTGTTGAAGAATTAAGATCGAAACTTGCAGGTGCACGTTATTTTTCAACTTTAGATGCAAATTCAGGATTCTGGATGATAAAACTTGACGAAGCAAGTTCAAAATTGTGCACGTTTAATACACCTTTCGGACGGTACAGGTTTTTACGCTTACCATACGGGGTGTCATGCGCTCCAGAATTATTTCATAAGGCAATGTCTGATATATTCGGTGACATCAAAGGTGTCCAAATATACATCGATGACCTGCTAGTGTTCAGTCATTCACTAGATGAGCATTATGTCATTTTAAGAAAAGTTTTATGTAGAGCTAGGTCTGTAAATATGAAGTTTAACAAGGAAAAATGCAAGTTTTTAATGACTAACGTGAAATATTTAGGACATTCATTCAGTGCAGAAGGAATGAAGCCAGACAATAGTAAAGTGGAAGCGATATGTAAACTTCCAGTTCCTCAAAATGTGACAGAACTCAAAAGATTTTTGGGTATGCTAAATTACCTAGGCTCTTATATTGATAACTTAGCACATAAAACGACAAACTGTTGTTGAAAAAAAATATTGCTTTTCATTGGTCTGAGCAACATCAAAGTGAATTTGATTTATTGAAATCAATTATTAGTAAAGCACCAGTTTTGACCTATTTTCAACCAAATCTTCCTTTAACCCTGTCAGTTGACAGCTCCAAAGCAGCAGTGGGTGCAGTAATACTACATTCCAAACAACCCATAGCGTTTGCCTCAAAATCATTGACTTCTTCTCAAATAAATTGGGCACAAATTGAGAAAGAATTATTTGCTATCGATTTCATCAATATATTTATGGTCATAATGTGCTTGTGGAAACAGACCATAAGCCACTGGTCTCTCTTTTTAATAAATTACTTGTAGAGACTACAGAGAATGATGTTAAATTTACAAAAATATGACATCACTGTTATCTATACTCCAGGAAAATACTTATTTATAGCAGACACCCTAAGCAGGGCACCTGTCGAACCACCTGATGAAAAAGATTTGTTGGATGAAGAACTTCGTATTCATGCAAACTTCTTAATTTCAAATTTGGCTGTAAGTCCAGCAAAAATAGAAGAAATTAGAGAGGCTACAAAGTCCGACGAAGTTTTGCAAATAATTGTGAAGTATTGTTTAGATGAATGGCCCAATTTCAAAAATAGGGTTCCTCCACAAGTAAAACCTTATTTCAATATGAGACATGAGCTACATACAATTGGAGGTCTTGTGTTCAAGAATAATTTATTGGTTATACCAACAAGCTTACGGAAGAATATTTTGGAATTGATTCATGAAGGACATTTGGGTATAGAAAAATGACAGAGACTAGCAAGAACGATAGTGTTTTGGCCAAATATCACAGTTGACATCAAAAATAAAGTAGAACAGTGTTTGTCATGTATGAAATTTCATAAGAACAATCCTGCCCAACCACTATTACTAAATGAACCAGTTGAGCTTCCTTGGCAAAAACTTGCAACTGATTTTTTTTATTACAGAAAAGTAACATATATTTTGATAGTAGATTATTTTTCAAATTTTTTTGAAGTATCTTCTTTGAAGTCGATAAATGCTAAAGAAGTGATAACTCGAATGAAATCAATTTTTGCTTGTCATGGAATTCCATCTGAGTTGATTTCAGATAATGGTCCTCCATTTAATTCACGCGAGTTTAAAGATTTTGCTCTTGAATGGGACATTTTACATAAAACATCAAGTCCATATCCAAAGAGTAATGGCTTAGCAGAACGCACTGTTGGGATTGTGAAAAACATTTTCAATAAGTGCAATGAATCAGGTTCAGATCCATATATAGGTTTATTGCAATATCGTAACACTCCCCTATCTAGCGGATATTCTCCTGCACAGTTATTAATGTCGAGAACCTTACGTATGAAATTACCGGTATGTACAAACACATTGCAACCTAAGCTAGTTGACCAAAAGTCGAGAAAAAGGTGGGTAGAAAAAAAAATAAGAAAATGAAAGATTATCATGAATGTCATACAAAAAAACTTCCAGATGTTCAGGAAGGAAAAAGGATATTTTACAAAAAATGTCCATCCTCACAATGGATGCCTGCCGTGGTCAAACAAGTTGGTCCTGAACCAAGATCATTTATTGTCCGTACCCCAGATGGTACAGAGTATAGACGAAACCGACAACATATATTAGAAAACAAGACACAAGACGAGGTAATAGGCAATGAGTCAGACTCATCATTAACTTTATCAGGAGGTCTTGGGTCTCTTGAGGATGATCAACTTAGTGATAACATAGTTGCAAATACTGACGATTCAGTCGAATACAGTAACTCTAGTTCACCTGTTGTCGACTCTGAGTATGTGACTACAAGAGGCAGACGTGTCAAACCTCCCAGACGCTTTTCATTTTCTGATAGGGAATAAAAAAAATATATATATATATTAAAAAAAAAAGGAGCATATTATATTAGTGTTAGTCTAGTACATGAGAGTGAGTGAATCGAGTACATACTACCTTTCTGATTCTTATGTATCATTCTATGTCAGAGGGCATTTGTCATGTTTGGGAAGTCGAGGTCAGTCGGCGGTTGCCAGTCCAAGGTGTTAATGAATGTCATGTCGACGTGAACGTTTGTTTATTGTCCATATTCATTATTGTAATTCCCATTGTTGTTTCACTGACGTTCTTAATAAAGATATATACTATAATAGTATTAGTCAACTTCATAACAGAAACATAATATCGCTGATAATTAGAAAATCATCGGAAAATCGAAAAGTCGTTCAAGAAAGTTCAAGAAAGTGAAACTGCTCATTCTGAAAATATATGCATTTGCTCTCGAAATTAACAAGATTTGAAAGTGAGAAATGGAGGGACGTATTCGTATGACATATGAATGAATACAAGTTGAGAAAATATATTTATATATATAAATTGTTATAAATTTATTATTTTGTATTGTTGTAATTTTCGCACATGTTTGAGAAGTCAATTGATCTGATTTGAAAAATATACAATTTGTAATTAAATACTTCAGTATGGTGAAAAATAAATGTAGAAATGATTTGTTATGCTCTCTTGGATATTTCTTTTATGTAAATAAAAAAATATCAGAAATTTCGATTAAAAATATTGTATAGAAATGAGTGAAAATTGTTAGAATTTTGAAAATTTTACCTGTTAAGTACCTTTTTTTTCAGCTCAGTCGGTTCCACAGAAACACAAAACAGTTTCTATCTCAGAAGGGTTGCAGCTTCGGCCGTTTCTTGATGTCAAAATGAATGAAATAAAGTTTTATATGTAAAACACTCGATATATCAAAATTTTCCGTCTTTTTATTATAATAATAATAATATCAAAATCCCAAAAAGGATCAAAAGTCAATAATGTTTCAAAACAAGTAAATTTTTTATTTTTTTTATGTAGTTCTATATCTAACCTGCTCTACGAGAAAACCAACTTATATTCTATAATTTAATTTGTCAAAATTCAAAACTTTGCTTTGAATATCATAAAACATGGAAATCTTCAAATCTATGAAAAATCTTATTTCTAAGAACAAAAATTTCTTATTATGTACACTGTGGCTTAAAATGTTCAAGTAGAATTACCGATCTAGTCTATTTTGTGAGGGAAAGTCATATTGTTAAAAATTAGTTTGTGGTTTATTTATACACGGAAAGTTCTATAATAGCTTCAAATACCTTGTTCCAGTTAATGTGAAGTAGCCGCAGCTGGTCTGGTTTAATTGGATTATATCCATTTCTCCTGGTTAGTTATTTGGTGTTGAAATTGGGTACTTGACTCGTTCTAAACGTAGAATATACTTTTTCTTTCTTCTTATGACGTTCTGATTTGATTTTATTAGATTATTATAGAAAATTGTCTTTCTAAATTTCGAAGATCTTTCCTTCAAAATTGTTTTCTCCTCTCTCCTTTTCTCAACAAAAATCCCTTAGAAACCGCACAACTTTTTCTTTTCACCTATGAGCATTTATGATCACCTCACTTACGTCTTGATTCATTAAATTTTTATC
Source organism: Chrysolina haemoptera (assembly GCA_958298965.1). Lineage (NCBI taxonomy): Eukaryota > Metazoa > Arthropoda > Insecta > Coleoptera > Chrysomelidae > Chrysolina > Chrysolina haemoptera. Next base: position 22,005,162 of record OY282585.1, on the reverse strand, counting down.
AGTTACTTCATCTAATTACTACTATACAGAAAATCTATTAACTTTTATTTTACAGAATCATTCTTTTGATAAAAATGAACTTGTCTTGCAGTTTATTTTATTGACCTTCTTCCTATTTTCTTCACCCTTCATAATTTTCTTTTTTGACATTTTCAATGTCATCTTTCCTTTCAAAATTTCAAATTTTGCAATATACAATGTGTTTTATTCTTAATCAGTTTCAAGTATGTGGTAAAATACATCAATTTCAACTTTATTCAAATTTCTAACATGTAAACTGTTCCAAAAATCTTAATCTTAATATTTCTACTTTTTTATTCTCTGACTCTAATAGATTTTTTTTTCTTATCGTAAGATGACTTCTTATATTTGGAATGCTGTGAAATTGGATGAAGTCCAATTCTGCTACCCTTCTTGTTGTTTGGAAGTATGTTACTGTACAGGATGTTAAGATAAATATGTTCCAGTCCAGGTAAAGTACCTTCTTAATTTTTAATTAATTTTTATTGAATATAAGGTTCTGATTTCGACAATATATAAAATTCATAACAAAACATTTATCATAACAACTCCCCAAAATTTACTTTCAAACTTTGTATACCTTGTTAGAAAAATTTTAATGCCGATTTTTTTTTTATACTTTAAATTGGTATATGCTTTCTATATTAAATACCCCTCTTAATTTTTTATCAGTAGGATTTATCAATCTATAGCTTTTTATCGGCTCTTCATTCTCTACCTCATATGGTCCTTCAAATGGTAACATTAACTTGGTACATATATCTTGTTTTCTATTGGGCACTCTCAAATTCTTTATTATAACTAAATCTCCTTTCTTAAATTTAGTATATTTTTTTCTATTTTTATTTATCTTGTTCAAATATTTCTTGGCATTCCTTTTTATTCTTAAATTTACTTTCTCCAAGGTTTCTGTTAAATTTCTATCTACACTTATCCACTCTCTGTCTGGTAAAATTCCTGTCATTAAATATTTTGGGCTCTCTTCAGTAATTGTACTAGGTACATCATTTATGTATTTTCCTACGATTGGCAATTTTATTTCCCATTGTCTGTAATGTTTATAAATTACTAATCTCAAATACTTCATGATTTCTCTGATATAACGTTCAGTCGGATTAGACGAAGGATGCCTGATACTAGTAAAATTCAATTTAATCTTAACTTTATCACAAAAACTTTTCATACGATCATTATTAAAATAAGTAGCATTGTCTAATATTATATGCTCTGGTTTTCCTACTTCTTTTATAAATTTATTTAATAAGAATTTGACTATGTTAAAATTCGTTTTCTTAGTAGGGCATACTTTAACATATTTAGAAAAATGATCCACAATTACAAATATGTGATTATTACCTTCATAACTTTTCATTAAATTGCTAATGAAATCAATAGAAATAATTTGTAATGGTCTTTCTGAGATGATACTTTTTGGCTCATTTCTATTTACAATATTTTTGTTTTTTCCTATCTGACATAGTTCACATCTATTAATTATATATTCTATTATTTCCAAATCTTTATAACTTATAAAATTTTCCCTAAAAATTAACCATGTTTTCCTTATTCCTATATGTACATATTTTTCATGAATATACCATGTTATTTTTTTAGTCAAATTTCTTGTTATAACATATCCCAGCAAACATTGAACAAATGGCAATGTGATGGCAAGATCCCTGCTGCCAACAATCAGTTTAACTGGGCCAGAAACGGCCTCAGATAAAGGGCCGGCTAGCCCGCGTCCCGGCGGCCGATAGCTTGCCACGGTATACAATCCCAGCAATTTCCTAATGCGCCCGGCACGTCGCCAGTACTAGAATCAGGCATTGGCCAGTAACTGGATCAGTTGAGGTCAGTCAAAGGTAGAAATGAAACTACCCACTAATGGGTTATTGCATAAAAACGGCTCTTGCCGTTACTATTCCAGCACCGGTTCCTTCCATTGGCTAGTTGATAATAAAAACACTTGACTTGTCAAATGATTAACTTTCTGTATGGATTCTTTGGACCATTTTCCTCTGACTTTTTTTGTTCTTGTTTCCTAACTACGGCACGAAACTACAGATCGTGATTCGATAGGTCGTTTTAAGAAAAAAAGTGGACATATGTCCGGAGTTGCTTCGTTTCTGAGATACAGGGCGTTTAAAAAAAAAATCATTTTTTTTTTTGAAAAACGCCCCCGAAACAAAAAAAGTCACAAAGGAAAACGGTGGCAGACTTGGTCCAAAGAATCCATACAGAAAGTTTAGACAGAGTATCTATCAGTAATATTTTTGCTTTTTTGTCAGTTTGTTGTTTCGATGTAACAAAAGGAAACAAAATGATAGTCTACCACCCCAATGATGGTGCGTTCATATACAGTGAGTTTCAAAAATTTTGAATTTTGCACAATTCGGGAAGTTTCTATTATCGATTTGTCAGAAAATTATATTCTTCATAAAAATTGGTACTTTGCGGGATATGTATTTGAGTTATCAAAATTCTATATTTCTAAACGGTGTACGAGAAAAAAAAAACAGAATCTTGATCAAGTGTTATATATACTACCCTTATTTTTGAAATTATCAAAGAAGTTTATTCAAAGAAGCTGCAGAATATTGAAAACAATATTCAAATTTGGAATCACAGCCAGGGTAGTTTAGACTTGATTCAAATTCTATATTTTGTTCTCCCCTGTACAACATTTAGAAATTCAGAATTTTGATAACTCAAATACAAATATCCCGCAAATTTTTATGAGGTATAAAATTTTCTGAAAAATAGGTAATAAAAAATTTCCCAAATGGTGCAAACTTTTTGAATCTCAATGTATATGAACGCAATATCATTGGGGTGGTAGACTCTCATTTTGTTTGTGGAAATATGTGCAAATTTTCTGTCACTGCCTCCCGGGCTATTAGGCAAAAAAATTGTAAATTTCCCCAAATGAGTTACTGAAAAAAAAGTAAAGACCATAATAATAACAAAGAATACAAATACAACTTTTTTATTATAAAATATTTCACTACATAAACACAAAAATTGCTTATATCACATAAATAAAAAACAAAGGTATAATTCTTTTATCAGTACATACATTGTAATGTAAAAAACATAACACAGTTAAGGAAAAATTAACAATCAGTCGAATTTTTATATTTAACTAAAAAAGGAAGTTGATTATATCACATAAATAAAAAACAAAGGTATAATTCTTTTATCAATTCATACATTATAATGTAAAAAACATAACAAAACGCAGTTAAGGAAAAATTAACAATCAGTCGAATTTTTATTTTAAACTAAAAAAGGTCACAGTTCGGTTGGATTATTTTTATTTGCAGCTCTCTTGGTACGCCCACCCTCTCTATCAGGAGCATTGCGCAGCCAAACTTTGATCACATTCTCAATATCACTCAGAGTAGCATTCATTGCCAAAGGATTTTTTCGTACTGATACTAAAATAAAAATAAGAATTTCTTAAAACTAATAGAAACATGCTTTTGAAACATTTTTTTACAAACACTATTAAAAGTTCTTTTAACACCAGCTGTCTTTATTAAAGATGTGATTTTCAGACACCAGTATTAAAAATCACTCACTTTTAAAACTAGTGTTAAAAATACGCAACTTTCAACACTAGTTTTACGTTTGATTTTTAGTATTATCATTGATATATATTTAACACAACGCTTTTTAGAAAAGTTACGACAAACTTTTTGGCAACCAATAATAAGCAATGGTTTCTATGTATTTGAAAACAAGCAAAGTTACTATCCTAATATTATGTTATGTACCATGCGATCATAAACTTTTTATTTGTAATTAAGAATTCCTGATATTTTTTATTTATTATTTTGGGGGTCTTTTATCAGCATTTGTAGAGAAAACATTATATGAAGTTCGTGTTGAAAATGCTTTAATTTTGATTGAGATTGGTGGACAATGCTTCGTTTGACTAAAGGTTGAGATGGACTCTTCATTGCCTGCTAGCAGTTGAAATGCTGGATGTAATTTAAGCAAGTTAAACTGCTAGCAGTTAAAACGTCGTGGTTTGGTAATCGAGAATCAATTTTCTCTTTTTTGATTATTTTATTTTTCAGGCAATGAAAAGTCCATTACAACCTTTGCTTTTATTTTGTTCGAAGGATTGGGACTTTCGCTACTCTCGTGTCCCAAACTTTCCTCCTCACAAAATAAAATATCACTTTCAATACTAATATCATAAATAACTATTTAATAAGTGACTCAGAATGACAGGGTATTTTTGTAAACTTATAGAATTTTGTGGCTAGATCAAATTGACAGACATCGTACTTTATCTTGGACTAAAATTCAAAATTCCAGATATACCTTATACTATAAAACATATAATAATTTTCAATAGTTCTTCATTGATTGAGAGACAAGAATCAACTATAAATAATTATCGTGCATGTATTTCAGAAATGAATCCATAAAAAAATTAAAACTTCTTGGATCACATGGTATATCTAACAGCTAAATATTGACTAATCTAATAGGGAATTAGATCGATATGGCTTTCATTATTAATGAAACTTACTGTGTTTTAAAATGTATTTATCTTACCGTGGATGAGCTTGATTAGGTTTTTCATTGTTTTAAATCCACCTTTATCATTTCTTCCGCTCCAGTTCATTGTTAATGCTAATTTATGACTAACCAGTAGTGACAGTATTTTTTTTGTTGTATCTTGAAAATCTTTTCCTCCAATAAGTTGAAATTTTGTACACTGCAAATAAATATGTAGATAAAAGATTCTACATATTGTGAATAAAATCCTTACAGCATTTACAAAAGTTGTTTCATTTGACAATTCCTCATTGAATTTGGATATTTCATCAACTTCTTCGAATTTTGGGTAGTTTTCAATAAAAAGCTGCACATTTTCATTTTTTGTTCCTAGTTTAGTTAAGTATTTAATGTCTTTCTTCATGCTCTCCACACAGCGAAGTAACTCTTTTAGAAGTGCTAGAAAAATGTTCAATAAAACAGAATGTCATTGCAACACAATTAAATTACATCCAGTTCCAAATTAAATGTCCACACTTATTTCCTCATGTCATTATAAAAAAAGTATTGAGTACCTACCTTTATTTTCTTCACACCCCCTGCATGAGGGAGATAATTTTTCTTTATTTGTGGGGGTTTCCTGACTTTGAGAGCAAATATTTGTATTTTTCCTCTTCCACTCTTTCACCTCCATAGGTTTCAAAGTCGTTAATTTTTTTGGTTGAGGGGCCACTGGGATGTGTAGATCATCTTCACTGTAGTCCTCTTCATAGTCAGAGTAATTTTTTTTCTTTGGTTTACGCTTCTTCATCTCTGAATCAGTTTCACTTTCTAAGTCATTTTCTAATCTTTGGAGTTTAGCAATTGCTTTTTGATAATCAACTGAAAGTAAAAATACGAAATTATTCACCATTAGTATACAAATGTTCATCATAAAATAGTGCCAAAAGAACTCACTTGTACTATATTTAACAACAATATCACATACTGAACATTTCTCCAAGGATAATGATGTGTGATTTTGAATGGCTTTGTCTTTTTGAAGATCGGATTTGAAGTAGTTTGGCCAGTAACAGTATAAACTGCCATTTCGTTCAACCACCCAGTCACTAGAGATTATTGCCATTGGGATTGCACCATCTGTGTCTTCCTCCGGAAATTCAACTACTAAATACTCACTAAAAAAAACTACATGAGACGCAGATTATCAATTATACACCTTGTTTAATTTTTATGTATGTACAATTTCATAAACTTTTCTATATAATATCATTACACTTTGAAAATAAACCCTGATGATGGTTCACCTAAATTAAATAAAAAAAAACCCTAAAAATTGAAAATTTGATTGACAACTAGTACCGATAGAGTCCAAACTAAGTACCAAAACTGCTGAAAATATGATAGATAAATCAGCCTAACTTAAAAAATATATTTAAAATAATTATTTTAGAACAGACATGCTTGTTTATATTCATTAAAATTCTACTGATAATAATAATACAAAAAAAGTCGTCATAAATAAACACTTTGAACATTAAATTTGAAAAAATCTGGAATTTGAAAAGAAAAACTATTCAACATGCATATGTTTCACACACAAAGACAATGGAAAATGGGTGAAGCAAAATATATGTCATTAGATTTTAAGAAAATACCTTTATGCCTTATTTCATTGACATCAAATGTCACTTCATCATTGGATATATCTGTTCCTAATTCAACTTAAAAAAGATGTATGATACTACTATCTGTTGGGTAATCCAACATCGGTTTAATAATTTTTAATAGTTTTCCACTTACATAAATATTATTGGATGTTTGTTCAGACATTATAAAAATTGATTCAATTAAAATTATTTTGTTATTTCTCAAATATGCACAATTATTACCAAATTCGGTAGAAAATACAGAATTCTCAAAATAATTTTTTTTAAAGAAAAGTCTGTCATCACCTTGGAATCTACAAGATTTTCCCATAACATGAGTGTTCTGGTTTTGAGATTTCATGGTCATTTCCCTACCTTCAGACACCCTATTAACAACTTGCTGTAAAGAATTATTGGATTTACGAAGCATACGCTTAAAGAACGACAAATAATTTTCAAATGGAAAGCAATTAACTTCATTCAGACCCAAAAAGTTTAGCCTCATCAGCAATATGTATCACAGAATGAACATTATAAATACAAAATTCTTTACCGTATATACTCATTGAATTTTTAACAAACAACTTCAATAATGCTCCTGCGTACTCATTATATTCAGCATTCAGTTCAAAATTCAGTAAAATTGTAATACTTTGATGAAACGAAAGAACACTCTTTTGTCTTATTTCCACTAGATTTTTTATTGTTACGACCGGTTTCGGGTTTTATCCCATTATCAAGTATAAAAACTAACTCTAAACCCGAAACCGGTCGTAACAATAAAAAATCTAGTGGAAATAAGACAAAAGAGTGTTCTTTGGTTTCATCAAAGTGATCATGAATTTCCACAAAATAAACAAGTAATCAATCACACAAAAAAAAAAAATTGTAATACCAAACTTTAGTAACATAAGATTACAAAAAATATTTCTTGGCAATATATCATGAAGTAATGGAGAAACATACAACAAAAATTGTCGAAATTCTGTTGCTTTCCAATGTTCCAAATATTGTAGAGACCTCGGTTTCCGATTGAACTCAAATGGCCAATATTTATTTAATTCAGCAATCTTACTCTCTAACAAATTATATTTTTCGATTTTGAAGCGATAAATTCTACTACCATCTCTCCACAAAAATAATAACTTTCTGCATACTCCAAGGCAAATACTATGCATATAATCATTTGGGAATGCTGATACCATCCCAACGTTCAATTCACTCAAATGGAGTTGGACCTTTGCGGTAGGCTCCATATTCCTCCAATAGAAAACTTTCTTCTGACCTTAAATTAGCTTTCAGATTAGAAAATATCATTTTGTGATTCAAATATTGTCCTTCCACGTGACATTTGTCACAACCCTTGTAAGCATTATGACCCTTGGTATTTTTTATGAAACTCCTGGCTGGAGTATCACAACAAAAATATCTACAAGATATATTAAGAACAATATCATTGAATATCAGTCCATCATTCAAATAAATTTTTAATTCTGCTACAAATTTTAAGAAAAATAACTCCAAAGGAGGTTTAACTGGGCCAGAGTATATTGCAACTGGAAATGGGTGTTCATTGGGATACTCAGCTACCTTACATAAAATAGGCCAAAAAGATTCCTTTGTGCTCTTATGTATAGGCAAACCATCTATGTTGAAATCAAGGCTATAACTCATATTATTACCTTTATACTTTTTGAAAATTTTTATTAAACCGTTTCTCAAACCGAAATAGTGAAAGGTGCCATTCCCCATATGCTCTAAACAGTTTCCAGAAGGTGTGTGAAGTAATGTTCTAGCATCTGATAGAAGATCTGTCAAATCGGGATTTGTTTTGAACCATTTCAATATCTGTGTCAGAGCAGTATGGGTTACATTGTTTTGTAAAGCCCAACCACATAGGAAGTCCTTAGAATTTTCAGAACTTGCTATATTAGGTATACTTGATACTATATCTTCAAAGTTATCATCTACTGATGAAGACGAGGCATCAATGCTATCTTCTACCAACTCAAAAACAGCATGCTTCGTTTTATCAAAGTTTTCGTTACGTGAATTTTGTTCGGTGTCCGAACTATGATCAGCATATTCTTGTGATACTACCGAAGAAGTATTTTGTTGAAGAGAAATTGCCCCAGAACACCCTGGCATAGGGTCATTTACGTCCCTCTCGGCATTATTCTCAAGTAACATCTCTGTATTTACAGTATTAGCAATGTTTAGTGCCCTTTTCTTAGCCACACGATTAATGTGTCGTTGACTTTTACGCTTGATAAACAGCGTTGATTATAATTATAATTATAATTAATCAATTCACTCGCGTAGGCGAGGTGGCGCAGTGGTTTAGCGCCAGTCTCATGATCCAAGGGTCGTGAGTTCGATTCTCCAATGAACCAGACTTTTTTTCATTAGAAATTAACTCTGGGTTATTGAAGAATACCTTTCCCACGTTTTCATGATTGACGGGACTACGAATAATCATGCTGCTCCATAGGTGGCGCAAGGAGTTAGTAACAAGGCCTAGCCAGAACACTTGTATGAATGGGTTATATGTTGTGACACATGTCCGCCGTCTACGACGTGCCAGCAATATTCAGGAAAAAATATTTATAATATGTGATGTTGAATAATACACTTGGGATGCAGTATGGCTTCGAGCCAGACTACTGCATTCCCCCGATACACCTTAACTGTCTACGCCGGTTGAAGGCCGGATGGCAACGGATTTGCCGCAGTTGGGGATGTCCATATAGCGCCGTAAAGGAAGCTGAGGACAATAAATGATGAGAGAGAGAGAGAGAACAGCGTTGATGTATTTCATAGACTAGACATACTGATTAGAGTGATCATAAATATTTATTCAAAATATAGCATGTAGTTTATAAATTTTAAAGCTTACCTTATTTCCTGGTTGTTCTCCATCAGGTGTACAACTAAAAATATTATATTAAATATTAACAATTCCGCAATAACTAATTGATCACACAGAAACGGAATGTTTAGCCCCTTGGAATTTGGAAGATGGCCGAATAAGAAACAGGAAACCGGAAATACAGAAAAGTCAGAAAACTTCAACGATCCACTATAAAAAGCGGGAAATTTGAAATGAAGTATTAAACGCTAAGGTTTTTCGTGACCTTGCGACTGAATACCAGTTAAACTGGAGCGAGCCAATTATGGTAATCCGGAAATGGTAAGTTAAAGTAAATACTGTCATGGTCATTTGCAATTTGACACCCCCAACACCGTACCGAAAATGCCATTGCCAAATTTCCACCGGGCCAATAAAGGCATGCCGTTGCCATCAATCTGCCACCTTTTCCATCTAAAGGCCGATTATTTACCGGCAGTTAATGTTTGCTAGGATACCTCATTTCCATTTATTATTTTCATTATTGTTCTATTGTTCCTCTTTTCTCTTTGTCTGTTAATTGTTTTTGATCTTCTAAAATATTTGTCAGTGAAAATAATCCAGTTGTGTTCCTAAAAATGTTTAACCCAATTTTGATTTGTCTAGTATTACTGTTGTTATTTGTCGCCATTCTAGTCTGGTATATTTTGTCTTCCTGGAATATATCTGATTTCAAATTTATATTCTTGTAACAACAATGACCATTTATGAATCCTACTACTTGCATATTTACAGTTTGAAATAGACATCAGTGCCTCATGGTCTGTTTCTACATAAAACATTGCTCCTAACAAATAAAACCTCAGTTTCTTTATATAGAAAATTATACTTGCTAACTCTAATTCGCTTACACTATAATTGTTTTCATGTTTCTTAGTGATTCTGGATACAAATGATATAGGTACTTCTTTTCCTTCTTGTATTTGTATAAGTACTCTTGCAAATTTTTCCATTGACGAATCAGTACGAAGTATAAATGGTAACTCATAATTTGGATGATATATTTTCAAATTTTGAATAAATATTTCTTTTAATTCTTTAAATGCATTTTCCTGATCATCATTCCATTTCCATGTTTCTTTTTTCTTTAAAAATCTTAATAAAGGTAATTCTTTTTGACTCAGGTCTGGAATTAACCTTTCAAAATAATTTAAAACCCCTAGAAATCCCCTTAATGTTTTTAAATTATATGGTCTTTTATATTCTTGCATTGTTTTCATTCTATCAGGATCCATCTCGAAACCTTCTTGATTTAGTACATATCCTAAATATTTCACTTCTTTTTGATATAATTCACATTTTTCTATATTTATTTTTGAACCTGCTTCATCTAATAACTTTAGTACTTTGTCTAAATGCTGTCTTTGTTTTGTTTTGTCTGTCGAATAGATCAATATGTCATCAACATAATGGAGACCAAAATCCTCATATTTATCTAATATTTTATGTAACGCCCTTTCCAAAGCTGGACATGGTGACTGCAAATCATACAGGACTACGCAAAATTGGTATACAACCCCTTCAATACTAAATCCTGTGTATTTCCTAACACTGTTATCTAATGGTATCAACCAAAAACTATGTTTTAAATCTATTTTAGTAAAAATATTGGCATTTGTTATTTTCCCAAAAATCGTTTCAATATTCATTGGTGCTTCATATTGTGGTATCGTGATTTTATTTAGTTCTCTAGCATCTAAGCATAATCTTAACTCCCCATTTCTTTTTTGAACAACTACAATTGCATTGATATAATTTGTGGAACTTCTTTCAATTATTCCTTGCTCCAACATATTTTCAATTTCCTTTCTCACCTGATTTCTGAATTTATATGGAATCGGATAGTTTTTACATTTAAATCTCTCTACCTCTTTCACTTTTATTTCATGTACGTACTCATTAGCAAACCTTGATTCATTCATAATCAACCTTTTATACTTTATTAATAATTCTTTTATATTATATTCATCTAATTCATCACATTTATATTTAATATTATTAATTTTATTCAAATAATCTTCATCTACCTTTTCATCTTCATATTTTATATTATATAATTCATTTCCCCCATCAACATTCATACTTTCCATACATAAAATATTCTTTTCTATTAGCTTCTCTTCATTGAATTCTGTAAAGTTAAACCATTCTTCATCTATCTCAATTCCTTTATTTTCATAATTGATCTTTGCATTTTTTCTTTCCAATTGATCTGTACCTAAAATTATATCAAATTCCATATTTGGCACTATTAATAATTGTAGTTCTATTATCTTATTTTCAATGTTTAAATTTAAATTTATAAACTTATTTGTTTCTGCCTGTTTTTTGCCATTAATTCCTATCAAATTCGTCTTTGGCATTTTAATAATTTTATTTTCTACCCCTGTGATATTTCATAAATTATTTTCCCTAATTAATGAAGCCTCAGAACCTGTATCTACCAATATTTTTACCCATTTTTCCCCAATTTTTCCTTTTAAAATCAGTAAACCCATTAATTGTTTAGTTTCACCATTATTCTCCAGTGTTATAAACTCTAAAGGATGTTCATAGCATGTCTTCAATATTTTGTATGGTTTTTTTAATGAAAATTTTGTTCCCCTTCATGACTAGTACTTGGTCTTTCATTATTGTTTGTTGTTTCATTTTGTCTTTCCTGATTCGTTTGTCTGTACTCTATTTGTCTATCATCTGTCCCTTCTAAACTTTGAATCCTTCGTTGATAGTGTACTTGTCTGTTTCTTTCTTAGTCGTTGTTATTTGTCTGTCCTTCTGTGTCCGAATTCCTTCTTTGGTGAGTATTTATTTGTCTGTTTTCTTGTCTGTTTGCATGAAAATTTCTTGTATGATATCTATACCTATTTTCTTGATATTGTGTATTTCGACCATAATAATTATTTCTGTTATTATTTTGATTTATCTGTCTTCTGTTTTTGATACTGATATCTACTCTGATCTTGATATGACCTATAATCATCATCTCTTTTTCTATTTGCCTGATAATTATTGTTATTATTTTGATAATATGTTTCATTCTCATTTCCATTTTGTCTAAAATTTCTATTGCCATTATTATTGTTATAACTTGAATTTTGATAATACTTCTGACTCTCATTATCCCTACTTTTATAAGCCATGGTTCTCTCTAATCTCAATAAATAAGCCTTTCCATGGTCTTTATTTCATGCATTGAAATCATTTCATAAATTTCCTGCCTGAAATGTCTACTGATATAGCAAACTATTTTTTCTTCATTCATTACAGGTTTCAAATATTGTGCCATTGCATATAGTTGGATGGCATAATTGTTGTAATTGGTATTTATACTTTCATCAAATTTTCCAAACTTATCTCGTTGTATCAATTGGGCATTTTCTCCCCAAAATTGCTTCAAAAAGAAATGCTCAAATTCTTCAAAACTTGTTATATTTTTTTCCTGGCTCTTAAACCAGATTGAGGGTTGTTTACATAAATATTCTCTTATCCCATCCTTAAGTTCTTCTATATTCTTTAAATGTTTGGTTTTATTTTTAAGTGACTTCATAAAAACAATAGGATGCATTTTCTGTATTCCATCAAATTTACTACTGGTTTGAATATTTTGTAAGTTTGTTATAATTGTTTCAACATTATGATTCCTATTTTCTTCTAATCTTTTTACTTTCTCGTTTATTTCTTCTACTTTTCTTTGACATTCAATATTTTCACTGGATGTAACATTTTCTTTGATTTTAGTTATTTCTATTTCAACGGTATGAAATACTTCATTTGACATATTTCTATATTCATCAACTTTTTTATTTGTTTTGTCAATTTCATTGTATATAGTTTTGTTAATTATTTCCATGTCTATTCTTAACTCATTATTTTTTTTCTTATGTTCATCTGCTTTAATATTTACCTGTGATATTTTCTCTTCCATCATTCTATAAAATTCAGCATTTTGTTTCTCTATCCTTGTTTCAAACTCTCTGCATGTATTCACAATTTCTTTCTCATTCATTTCTAATCTCCTATCCACGCTCTCCTTCATTCTTTCAATATTTTCTCTTACTCGATTTTCTATTCTTTCCTCCATTTGCCCCATGTTTTCTCTAATTACATCTACGTTTTCTTTTATATTCCCTTTCATACCATTTTCCATTTTCTCCATGTTATTTGCTATGAATTGCATTAACAATTTTATTTGACTTTCCATTCCTGTACTTTATCTCTGTTCTCCTTGCATTTCACTACCTTCTCCATGATCACCACTCTGTCCTTCCTCATTTCCTCCATTCATACCAGTTCTTTTTCCATCTCTCAAATCCATTTTCTCTATTCTCAATTTCTCTCAAATGTATCACTTTCACTTTTTCTGTCACACCAAACTTTTCAATCCCTTTTCATTTATTTCTGTTCAATGTAAGAAAATTTGGCCCCACGTTGGGCACCAATTGTTATAAATTTATTATTTTGTATTGTTGTAATTTTCGCACATGTTTGAGAAGTTAATTGATCTGATTTGAAAAATATACAATTTGTAATTAAATACTTCAGCATGGTGAAAAATAAATGTAGAAATGATTTGTTATGCTCTCTTAGATATTTCTTTTATGTAAATAAAAAAATATCAAAAATTTCGATTAAAAATATTGTATAGAAATGAGTGAAAATTGTTAGAATTTTGAAAATTTTACCTGTTACCTTTTTTTTCAGCTCAGTCGGTTCCTCAGAAACAGAACAGTTTCTATCTCAAGAGGGTTGCAGCTTCTGCCGTTTCTTGATGTCAAAATGAATGAAATAAAGTTTTATATGTAAAACACTCGATATATCAAAATTTTCCGTCTTTTTATTATAATAATAATAATATCAAAATACCAAAAAGGATCAAAAGTCAATAATGTTTTAAAACAAGTAAATTTTTTATTTTTTTTTTTGTAGTTCTATATCTAACCTGCTCTACGAGAAACCAACTTATATTCTATAATTTATTTTGTCAAAATTCAAAACTTTGCTTTGCATAAAACATGGAAATCTTCAAATCTATGAAAAATCTTATTTCTAAGAACAAAAATTTCTTATTATGTGCACTGTGGCTTCAAATGTTCAAGTGGAATTACCGATCTAGTCTATTTTGTGAGGGAAAGTCATATTGTTAAAAATTAGTTTGTGGTTTATTTATACACGGAAAGTTCTATGATAGCTTCAAATACCTTGTTCCAGTTTATGTAAAGTATCCGCAGCTGGTCTGGTTTAATTGGATTATATCCATTTCTCCTGGTTAGTTATTTGGTGTTGAAATTGGGTACTTGACTCGTTCTAAACGTAGAATATACTTTTTTCTTTCTTCTTATGACGTTCTGATTTGATTTTATTAGATTATTATAGAAAATTGTCTTTCTAAATTTCGAAGATCTTTCCTCCAAAATTGTTTCCTCTCTCTCCTTTTCTCAACAAAAATCCCTTAGAAACCGCACAACTTTTTCTTTTCACCAATGAGCATTTATGAACACTTCACTTACGTCTTGATTCATTAAATTTTCATCAGTTACTTCATCTAATTACTACTATACAGAAAATCTATTAACTTTTATTTTACAGAATCATTCTTTTGATAAAAATGAACTTGTCTTGCAGTTTATTTTATTGACCTTCTTCCTATTTTCTTCACCCTTCATAATTTTCTTTTTTGACATTTTTAATGTCATCTTTCCTTTCAAAATTTCAAATTTTGCAATATACAATGTGTTTTATTCTTAATCAGTTTCAAGTATGTGGTAAAATACATGAATTTCAACTTTATTCAAATTTCTAACATGTAAACTGTTCCAAAAATCTTATTAATGATTTCTACTTTTTTATTCTTTGACTCTAATAGATTTTTTTTTCTTATCGTAAGATGACTTCTTATATTTGGAATGCTGTGAAATTGGATGAAGTCCAATTCTGCTACCCTTCTTGTTGTTTGGAAGTATGTTACTGTACAGGATGTTAAGATAAATATGTTCCAGTCCAGATAAAGTATCTTCTTAATTTTTAATTAATTTTTATTGAATATAAGGTTCTGATTTCGACAATATCTAAAATTCATAACAAAACATTTATCATAACAATATATATATATTCATTATTATATAGTGTGTCCAACACAAAAAATACATTTGAAAATAGAAAACCCACCTTGAAAACCTGTGCTTCAAAAAACTTTTGAATATGGGAAAAATATTTATCTTTCTGTTTTATGTTTTAGATGGAGAGCATCATCATCTTTAAGTAAGTGAATAAGTTTACTTGTTTCTAAAGTTTTCATTTTTCAACTTAAAGAATACGTAGCTTACCAGAAAAAGAACGACCACAGTTTCAATAGAGTAAACACGATTACTTCGCCCAAGAAGTTTTGTTTTTTGCATTCAAGAAAATGAAATTTCTTGGGTACAAAAAACAAAATCTCTTATAGATACAGAGAACGTAATTGCTATGTCAGGAAAAACATAATTTCTTGAAAAGAGAAAATGTAATTTCTTGAGCCGAAAAACGTAATTTTTTGAGCAGAGAGTACTTAATTTCTTGGATGGAGAAAACGTACTTGGATGATGAAAACGTGATATCTTGAACAAAAGAACAAACAAATTTCTTGGATAGAAGAAGCGTTATTTCTTGGATAGAAGAAACGTTATTTCTTGGATAGAGTAAACGTATTTCTTGGATAGAGTAAACGTAATTGCTTGGACAGAGAAATTGTAATGTATTTGATAGAGTAAATGTATTTCTTGGATATAGAAGACGCAATTCCTGGAATTAAAAAAACGTAGTGTCTTTGATAGAGAAAATATAATTATAGTCACTTTAAAACTTTTATTTACGCTCTTCATACCTGCTATAGACCGCATAATGTTGAGTGTCGAATAATGTTGTAGAAAATATTCAAATATTACTTTTTTATGAAATTTATGACCAGTTGAAAAGTGAAAAGGTGTGGAACACACATCAAGGACAAACGTAACAGCATATTCTGGTTCAGGAGACCCTAAAATTCCCCCAATTCTTGAATAATAAAAATATACAGAGTGTCATCTATAGCTGGCAGAATTGATAACGCTTATTTATTCGTAGCGTTTAGTTGATTTACAAAATTTCTTCTCGAGTCATAAAGTATCCAAAAACGTTTAATTGATGCTGTACAAAATACCACATATTACTTTTTGATGCCTAAAAATGCTCTGAAATGTTTCCCAGTTTTCCTATTTCTGAATATTATAAATAAAAATATAATCACGAGTATAATCATTTCTTTCACAAAATTAACACCGGATTTTCTTAACACGCTTAACAAGATTTATGAATAAAAAGTGAGATATGTTACCATTCACAGGATGATATCCTGTATAATTTCATTACCCGGGCAACGAATTCTGGAGGTTTTTGCGGTATATTCTGAACCAGGATATGTTGTCTTGGTAATAGAAGGATGTTTACCACAATTTTTCAATTTTCAACTGGTCATATATAGCCATGGAAGTATAATATTTCGTTTTTTTTACACTGTATCAATTAAATATTTTTGGTGCTTCTTGATTGGAAAAGAAATATTCAGAAATAATTCAACATTACCGATAAATAAAAGTTATCAAATTTGCTACCTACAGATGATACCCTGTATATTTTTAGATTTAAGTATTGAGGTGGGGATTTCAGGGTGTTTTGATCCAGAAATTTTTGTGCTTAAAGTATCCTTAATGTATTTTCCCCATTTTTTCGTCTCTCAACTCGTCATAGCAAGCCCTGAAAAAGTAATATTTGGTTATTTTCTATAGCAGTAATTGAACATTTTAGGTACTTAGTTACTATAGAAAAAAAAATCAAAAACAACCAAAAATTACGGATACAAACAAATTGAAAATGTTGCTAGTCTGTAAGACACCCTGTATATTTTAATGAGATCTGGGGGTTTAAGCATGTTCCTGTCGGTGAATGGTGGACCTCTTGTGAATTAAATCGAAAACTCTTTCTCTGCACCTATATCTGTATCACCTTTATACTGTCTTTGCGTTTCTCCTAACGCACTAGAAACTTTATGGAACCTTAGGTTGGTCAGTACAACTAAACAGTTGTCGGCCTGTCAATGTATTTGACTGTAGATGTCAGAAGCAATTCTTTACTATATATACATATATATATATATATATATGGAACTAGTAAATAGTGGGGCTTTGCAGCAAAATCAAAGAGTACTACTTTAAAGTTTGTCCAAGCTTTCGGAAATTTAATAAATCATTTCCATCATCAGGGATAATCTTTGTTGAGATTGTGAGACGCGATGTTATTCAACAATAAGTGACACATTGTGCAAGATGAAAGTTGATATAAAACATGTAAAATTGGTAGGATGTCTTAAAATTTTTTCATAAAATACGTTACATTTAAAATTGTTAAAAATTTTTAACAATTTTAACAATTTTTAACAATTTTAAATGTAACGTATTTTATGAAAAAATTTTAAGACATCCTACCAATTTTACATGTTTTATATCAACTTTCATCTTGCACAATGTGTCACTTATTGTTGAATAACATCGCGTCTCACAATCTCAACAAAGATTATCCCTGATGATGGAAATGATTTATTAAATTTCCGAAAGCTTGGACAAACTTTAAAGTAGTACTCTTTGATTTTGCTGCAAAGCCCCACTATTTACTAGTTCCATACCTAACTAGTCAGCAACGACTACCCTTCCTCTATATATATATATATATATAAATATATATATACCGCCAGCTATCACAGTGAGGACATACCGTTGACTCAACGTTGTGAGGACCACTGGAAGGAGTGGTGCTAGACGTTTGTCATGGCCTTATCTGTTCTCAGTTAGAGTGGGGGGAACTGAGAATCACCAATATACAGTTGAAATAGTGAAGATTTCAGATTTGATTTTCACGAGTATATCGGAACAAAGTGAGGACCGTACTTCCATGATATCATTTTGAGGTCCGTTTATTCATTCACTTGTTCCTACCAAACTGAGGTCTCTGTAAACTGTATATTACTATAATGCGTAGAAAGTGAGGACCACTAAATGTTGCCACGTTTACATATTTCTCTTCGCACATGATCGGCTCAACTATATTTCAATATTATTCCAATTTGGAGGGTTGTTGAAGGGTAGTTTTCGATTCACAAAGCGTATTCAGCAGGTATAAAATAATTCGTTTCTGTGAAAAAAACGGGTATTTAAACTGTTTCAAGATTTTTCCACTCCGGAGGGTTGTTGAGGAGTAGTTTTTGGTACACAATTTATTTCACCATATAGAACGTATTCAGCAGGTATATAAAACTAATTTTTGACAAAATATCTCCAGCAACGGGTATTTCAACTCTTTCAAGATTTTTCTACTTCGGAGGGATGTTGAGGGGTAGTTTTAGCTTCACAAATCATTTTACCCCATAAAACGTATTCAGCAGCTATAGAATAATTAATTTCTGGCAAAAAATCTCTATCATCGGGTATTTCAACTATTTCAAGATTTTTCTACTCCGGAGGGTTGTTCAGGGGTAGTTTTTGATGAACAAATTATTTCACCCTATAGAACGTATTTAGCAGGTTTAGAATATTTCATTACTGTCAAAAAATCCCCAGGAACGCGTATTTCAACTGTTTGGAGTTTTTCTAGATATTTCTACTTTGGAGGTTTATTGAGGGGTAGTTTTTAGTTCACAATTTTTTTCACTGTATAGACCATATTCAACAGGTGTGGACTAATTCATTTCTGTCAAAAAATCTCGAGCAACGGGTATTTCACCTGTTTCAATATTTTTCTAATTTGGAGGGTTGTTGAGGGGTAGTTTTCAGTTCACAAATGATTTCACTCTCCATACCGTATTTAGCTGGTGTAGAATAATTCATTTCTGCCAAAAAATCTCGAGCTAGGGGTATTTCAACTGTTTCAAGATTTTTCTACTTCGAAGGGTTGTTGAGGGGTAGTTTTTGTCACACAATTTTTTTCACCTTATAGAATGTATTCAGCAGGAGTAGAATGATTCATTTCTATCAAAAAATCTCCAGCAACGGATATTTCAACTGCTCCAAGATTTTTTTACTTTGGAGAGTTGTTGAGGGGTAGTTTTTGCTACACAAATTATTTCACCCCATAAAATGTATTCAGCAGAAATGGAGTAATTTATTTCTGTCAAAAAATCTCCAGCAACGGGAATTCCAACTGTTTCAAGATTTTTCAAATTCGGATGGCTGTTAAGGGGTAGTTATTGGTACACAAATTATTTCACCCTATAGAACGTATTCAGTAGGTTAAGAATAATTCATTACTGTCAAAAAATCTCTAGCAACGGGTATTTCAACTCTTTCAAGATTTTTCTACTTCGGAGGGATGTTGAGGGGTAGTTTTACCTTCACAAATCATTTTACCCCATATAACGTATTCAGCAGCTATAAAATAATTAATTTCTGGCAAAAAATCTCTATCATCGGGTATTTCAACTATTTCAAGATTTTTCTGCTCCGGAAGGTTGTTCAGGGGTAGTTTTTGATGAACAAATTATTTCACCCTATAGAACGTATTCAGCAGGTTTAGAATAATTCATTACTGTCAAAAAATCTCCTGCAACGGGTATTTCAACTCTTTCAAGATTTTTCTACTTCGGAGGGATGTTCTGGCTTTACAAATCATTTTACCCCATAAAACGTATTCAACAGGTATAGAATAATTAATTTCTGGCAAAAAATCTAAAGAATAGATTCCTGTCGAAAAACCTTGAGCATCGGTTATTTGAAAATACCATAAGCTAAAATAAAACCATTGCTGCTTTCACACCCGTCCCAATTAACATCAATGATCAGCGTAACACAATATGTTGCCACATTTTCGGACCTCACTCAGTGCTTACCGTATAATCCCACAAGGAACGATAATATCTACGTATAGAAAATATACGTGCTCAGCAGCGCCTTCAACTGGCGAATCGACAAACTAAAATATACGATTTTTTCTATCTTTCTACCAAAGTGAGGTCCACCTATTTCATGCGATATTTCAACTAACAGTAGTAAACTCACGAAAAGGAACGAAACACTACATCTGTCTCACTCCGAACGATTTGAAGGTTAATTGAACTTCTGCAGAGGATGACCCTCCGCACGGAACAGCAAAAACGTTGTGAGGTCCGTATACGGACCTCACTTTGACAGGTATATATATATATATATATCTTTATATTCTCCCAGCGTATAAAATGAGGTCCGCTTGTGCGAAAACTACGGAAGGTGTGAGGACCATGTCAAAGTGAGGTCCGTATACGGACCTCACAACGTTTTTGCTGTTCCGTGCGGAGGGTCATCCTCTGCACAAGTTCAGTGATTAACCTTCAAATCGTTCGGAGTGAGACAGATGTAGTGTTTCGTTCCTTTTCGTGAGTTTACTACTGTTAGTTGAAATATCGCATGAAATAGGTGGACCTCACTATATATATATATATATATATATATATATATATATGGAACTAGTAAATAGTGGGGCTTTGCAGCAAAATCAAAGAGTACTACTTTAAAGTTTGTCCTAAAGTAGTACTCTTTGATTTTGCTGCAAAGCCCCACTATTTACTAGTTCCATACCTAACTAGTCAGCAACGACTACCCTTCCTATATATATATATATATATACTTATATACCAGGTGAGTGAAATTAAAGCAGATGCATGGAGATCTCGGAAACGGTAAGAGCTACAGAGAGGGTTATATGGAGGCAAAGTTGCGTATTATGAGCTCATTGCTACGATGTTGAAAAATCTGAGCTTTAATACAATAGATTTCCAGAAACCGTTTGCACTTTGTCATTACAACTTTCAATCGGCTGTAATAATATGTAAACGAAAGTGTTCTACAAGGTGTTGTTTTCCTTGGAGTACCCCTAACTATGAAACTTTAAATACGGACCAGGATTTTTTATCACTTTTTTTAGGCTTCAATGGTCATAACTTATCACGATTATGATTACCACTTGAAATTTTAGTCGTTTCGTCAACAATGAAAATTGGATGTTTTCAGAATTGAGACGTGTTTCGGGTCATCTCTTGTTGAAATAATATTGTATTCAGTGCATGAGTAAGACGTCTCCGTTATTATCTGTTACATGTCCAGGTTATTATTGATTCATTATTATGCAATGCTGAAGTACTTTTTGCACGATATTTAATGGATTATTGTATCAATAATACACAAAAAACCATTAGTTAAAAAAACATTTAATCAACAAGAACAATTATTATCACAAACCACATACATTCATTTTTCCATTTATAAAAGATGTTCAAACTGGCGGCCCTCTTGTTCGATACATAAACGAATTCTTCTTTTAATATTATTGATGGAGCGTGTTACTTCCCTGGTATTTATTTTGGAAAATTCATAAATCACAGAATTCCTCAAATTGTCGATGTCGTGATAATCATTTTTATAAACACGATCTTTAAGAGTACCCCAGAGGAAGAAGTCAAGTGGAGTAAGATCCGGCGACCTTGCAGGCCATTGAACCACTCCTTGATTTCCTATACATTTGTTAGGAAAATATGTATTCAGAAAATCACATACGATTGCTTTGTTATGAGGTGGTGCTCCATCATTGTGAAACCACATATTTTGGACCTGCGCTAATGGAATATTTTCCAAATATATAAAGGTGGTTTCCAAAAAGTTGAGGTAACGTTCGCCATTCAAATTATAATTATAGATAAAAGGGCCTAATAATTGATTGAGATACATGCCTGCCCAAACATTAAAACTGAATCGCACCTGAGGTCGAACCTCCCTGAAGGCTCTGGGATTTTCGTGGCTCCAAATATGAGAATTGTTTCTGTTGAAAATTCCGCAATTTGTGAAGTTGCTTTCATCTGTCCAAATGATAGTATTTAAAAAATCTGGATCGTCTTCGATGCTGTTGGATAACCACCGACACCTTATCAACCGTCGATGCGGATCATTAGGATGAAGTTTCTGGGCACAATGTATCCGAAAACACTTCAATTTATCCCCTTTGAATACGCTCATTACTGCAGACTGAGAAATTTCTAGTTCTAAAGCGATTTGCCGCGTTGATTTGGAAGGATTATCTCTGATCTGAAAAAGTATTCAATAGTTTTCTCAAAACAATGAAAACAAAAATTGTATAATACCTGTCCCAGAACATTTTCTTTCATTTGATTGGACATTCTATTCCCGTATTTTCTTCTGGGTTTCTCAAAACTGCCAAACTCACATACATTTTTATCTAATTTTCTGAACATACATCTGCACGGCTGCTGTCTTTCCGGATATAATTCATAGTACTTAATTTTTGCTATATCACAATTTCTATTTGATTTGTTATAAACCATAATCATGTCACGTTTCTCAAAACTTGTGAAAGGCATTTTCAGTCGGAAACAGAAACGATAGTTGATGAATTTATGACAGTTGTCAAATAAACAATCGTCATGGCCTACTCTGTAAGAAATCCTCAGGTCGGTGCAAGTAATCGAGGTATATCGATATGGATTTCGAAGACAACCAAAAATGTATCTTTCAATTTCATCTCAAACTAATGAGCGTTAGGTTTTGATCAACTGGAAGCACGATAGCAAGATGAAAAAGAGATTTGTACATTTTTACGATTTTCTATAATAAAACGAAAATGTTGAACATAGAATGATACACATATACGGATGTAAATATTCCAAACATTTAAGAGTACTTTTTTATTTGAAAAAATAATGCACTCAATACAATAAGTCGATATCATTTGAATAAGACGAAACACATGAATTTTTAAATCATCAAATTTTCACTGATGATGACCAGATACCATTGAAACGACTGAAAATTTCGAGTGGTTTTCACAATCATGATAAAATATGACTATTGAAGCCTAAAAAAAAGTGATAAAAAATCCAGGTCCGTATTTAAAGCTTCATAGTTAGTGTTGGCCCAAGGAAAACAACACCTTGTAGAACACTTTCGTTTACATATTATTACAGCCGATTGAAAGTTGTAATGACAAAGTGCAAACGGTTTCTGGAAATCTATTGTATTAAAGCAGATATAAGTGAAAAACATAAATCAAAATTTTCGTTTTTTCCTGTATATCTCTGAAAGTGAGCAGGCTAGCTCAGATTTTTCAACATCGTAGCAATGAGCTCCATAATACGCAACTTTGCATCCATTTAACCCTCTCTGTAGCTCTTACCGTTTCCGAGATCCCATGCATCTACTCGAATTTCACTCACCCGGTATGTGTGTGTGTGTTTCAATTCGAAGTTTCTCACGGACGAAATATAGTGATCTGTTTTCCCGTTTTATGTGTTTTTGGTCCTCAGAAGGACTATTTTCACAACGTTTCAGCAGTCTCATTTGCCATCTTCAGGTGATATCCCGGAAGTGACCCAAAACTTTTTTTTTCAAATGACACCCTGTACATATTTTTTATTACCTGAAAGAGCACGCAATTTGTGATAACACTATTCTTCAAAATTGAAAATCGTTTGAAAAATGGCAAGATACAGTTGATTGTTCTGTCAAACAAAGTTGGCCATGAAATTCAAACTTAATTCATCACAACTGACAAACGACATCCGAAGTTATCCGAGGAAGTTTCGAAGTGCGATACAGTTGGAATCTTAGTGATTGCAGCTCCCACATAATCCAATAGTTATCAAAAATTTCTTAAAAATGGAATAGTACTAATAAAGAAATGCTCACAACAGCTATTTCTCAAATGGCACCATGTTCTTTTCACTTCGTCATGATAAAAAATGATCTATTATCAGATTGCTCGTGTGGAAAATCTTGAAGAATTCTCAAAGAAATCGCAAATACAAGATGTTTCATCATGAGTGTTCTCAAAATTAGATATTCTTCAACGAAGGCGACCATGAACATAAAAAAGCGAAACAAAAAAGCAGCATTGATTAAATAAGCAGAACAAATTTCGACTTCGTTGAAATAATATGAGCTTTTGTGTATTGCTTTCTTAATTATGTTCTAAGCCCAGGGCCAGAAAGAGCCAGCATTGGGCTTGGGGCGGAGTATGCTGCTGGGCCCCTACCTTCTTTCCTTCTCCTCAGTTTTCGAAGTTTGATGCAACTGGTCAAAAATTAAATTTTTGTGTTTTTTTTTATTTTACAGATATTGAAAATATAAATTGAACATTATAATTTTCAGCGTTACAATATTTTTTTTTAAACAAATTCGTCTTGCTGACTCAGGCTATGGATGCCTGGCGCCTCACTTTGGGTTTTAGTCGTTGGCATTGAATTATAATCATTTTGGACTGTATGCCCCGCGTCTTTTCGGGCCCCGGGACATTTGCACCGCTGCCCCCCTCTCTCAGTGCCTGTCTAAGCCGCCAACGTTGAAGAAAATTCAATTTTAGGGACACTCATCATGAAACCTGATTGTATCTTTGTTTCCTTTAGGAATTCTCCAAAACATTTCAAACGAGTAAACTGATACTTTATGATTTTTTATCACGAGAAATCGAAAAGTACATGTTGTCATTTAAGAAATGGCAGTTGTGAGCATTTTTTTATGGATACAATTCCGTTTTTAGATAAGTTTTGATAATTGTTGGAATATATGGGAGCTGCAATTACAGTTTTCGTACTTCGAATCTTCATCTGGTAACTTCTGATGTTGTTTGTCAGTTGTGATGATTTAAGTTTGAACCGGAAGAACTATAGCGACACACCAAATTTGAAATCTGTATCTTCAAAACTATAAAAAAATTGGGGGGCGTACCTCACCTCGTGGTCACCCGGTATATATAGTAATTAATTTTGATTTAACGACTGAAAATTGGTCAACAGGAAAAAAGAATTATAATTTTTTTTAATTAAAATATTTTTGAGTTCCACCTCTGATTTTTTGGTACATGAACATTTTTTTTTTTAAATACATGATGTCAAGAAGTTATGTGCCGAGTTCCAAAGTGCTACGATTCATTCTCCACTTGTGGCTCACATTTGTCTGTGGTTACTGTACTATTTGGGCTGTTCCAGTAAAAAGAAAAACGGGCAAAGATATCACCGCTGCTATGAAATCTGTATTAAAACAAATGAGCACCACAAAGAAAGAAAAAATTTTACAACGATGACTTTCAAAATATGAAATATAAACCATTATAGTGCTTTTTCAAATTCAAAAGCAAGTACCAAAACTCTACAGTAGCATACCAGAAAATCTCAGAACTGGTACTGATATGAAAAATAAAAAAAAAAAATACCGTGTCCGAAGTTTACCTCGAATAGCTGTAAATAAAATGCTGCCCATCAATACCGATTCTATTCCAGCGTCTTCCTCAAGGTATATATCCGATCAATATTCTTCTTTTGATTATGTTATTTCATTTTGCTGCTAATACTATGTGAATGTTATTATCAAGATATTGTCACCGTACATGCACTCAATTTGTTTGAATTTTTTTATAATATGCATTTTCATTCACGAGATGGAACTTCAAGTTCTTTGTATAATATTGTTTTTTTTTTGGCGTGGAACATGTTATCTGTTTACGCTACCGTGTGTATCTATGTCTCAAATCAGTTTAAATCACCTTGTGTGTTTTTTTTATGCTATCTCAAATGATATTTTATATTTATATTTATGTATGTTGCAGCCATATTTGATTCCATATTTTAGACCTAAGTATCGTTCCTCACAAACAAAGAGGTTATTCTGCATCGTGAAATATATGGGTTCATTCACTTTACTTACGCCCTAATGTTAATATGTTCTGAATTTTGTATTTATTTGTTGAGTAAATAAATATTATTATTATTATTATCACTATTATTATCAATTTGATTACACCAGTCGGGCCCTGTCTCTGGAGCTCCGACAAATCTGGGGGCGCGCTGGTGCTATTTACCCAGATAGTCACTCCCCAAATCCGTGGAGTGAGCAACTACTGGGTTCGAGAATTATGTGCCCTAAGCAGACGGAGTGAACCAAGGATAACAGCCTTCTGCATTCGTCCGGCTAAGTTTTCTGCCGCATCACGGCAAGCCGGTATGATTTTTAGATTAGAGAGCAGCGTGTCCATCATTCCACCAAGGACCCCTATAATCAGAACCACTATTTTAACAGAATGGTTTAGGTACAGCCTGCGGAGTTCAAAGAGTAGGTAAATCTCGATATTTAGTCCGTTTTTCCTCCTCTTTTCGGACGATGTTCGTTTTGCCAGGAGCCGAAAGCTCTATGGCGAAAATCGCCCTACTTTGATGGTCCAGGAAGAATACATCAGGCTTATTTGCTTGTATTTGCCTGAAGGTGGGGATTCAGTAGTTCCAATAAATCAGGCACGTCACTCATTATACACAATGAACTCGATATCCTCCGGAGCATAAGGCAACACCGGTGTCTTGTCTATGCCGTACGAGTGTCGTAGATGGTAGTACAACACTCGTAGCGCCGCTTTATGTCTGTGGATATAGGCTATGTTGTGTAATTACTTGTCACTCTTGTCAGTTGTGTATTTATTTATCTGATGTGCTCTGTCACCTCTGTCTAATATTGTGTTTTGTGTAAATTAACATCTTGTGATGTTGATAGTTGACAGACGGAAGTTAGGATGTTAAGATGGCTGTGCTGTGTAAGCTGGTAGAGAAAGATTCTAAGTAAAATTGAAGACAATAAAGTAATATTTAAACAAATAGATATATTATTATTAAACTATTATCATCGATAAAGATAGTTTAATACATGGTGTCAGAAGTGATCAAGGACCAGTACTAGTAAAAAAACTGAAAAACAAGGGTAGAGGTGAGAAAACCACATTCCATAAAAAACTAGTAAAATCATCCACAAAACTGCAAAGATGGAATATTTCAAGACTCCTGGGTCATTTGATATCAATGAGCCTCAAGGATGGCCAAAATGGAAGCAGATATTTGACATATTTTTATTGGCTTCTGGAAAAAGTGAATTGGAGGATAAAACAAAGATAGCCCTGCTGCTAAATTTCTTGGGAGAGAGCTGTTTAGATATTTACAATAACTTTGACAAAGACAAGGTTAAAACATTTGGAGATACGATATCATGTTTTGATAACCACTTCTTACCGAAACAAAATACTTGCATGGAAACGTTCAAATTCAATAACATACAGCAAAAGGAAGGGCAAAGTGTAGATGCATTTTTAACAGAACTCAAAAAACAGGCTGCAAACTGTGCCTTTGTATGTGAAAAAGACAATTGCAAGAAAAGTTATGCTGATAGAATGATAAAGGATAGAATGATTTTAGGTATCCTAGATAAGCAAGTTCAAAGACATCTATTGCGTGAAACAAATATGACTCTAGATAAGATCCAAGAGTATTGCAGAAGTAAAGAGGTTACAATGAAGCATGTGGAGTTATTAAACTCAAAAGAAGAAACTGAAGAAGTTAATGCTGTTAGGTATACCAGATACTCACGAAAATGTACAAGGTGTGATACAAAACATGAACCTCGGAAATGTCCAGCATTCAACAGAACCTGTAGAATCTGCCAAAGGAAAGGTCATTTTTCCAGTGTATGCTATTTCAAAGATACAAAAATTGAGAGTGGAAATACATCTAATGGTAGAATTACCCGGAACGATAGGAAAGAAGATGAAAATACACTAAAGAAGATGCTAGAGGTACAAACTGAAGATAATGTGCAAATTCAGGAATCGAAAAATAATATGGTAGTAGATAATGTAGTAAGTAGTGCAAAAAATGTAGTAGATACTGAAGATTCAATTCTCATTTTTGAACAAAATCAAGGCTGTAATAAAATGAGTTGGTATGAAAAAATTCAAGTCAATGAAACAATTATATCCTTTATATTAGATACAGGAGCTGAGTCAAGCATTTTACCTTTAAAATATTTCGTAAATTTGAATATTGAACATTCAAAGATATTACCAACATCTACAACAATCATTTCTTATGGTAATTTTAAATCAAAACCGCTAGGTTTTATAACTTTAAAATGTTATTACAAAAACACATTTAAAAATATAAAATTTTTGGTTGTTGATCTTGACTCTGAACCTTTGTTAGGATTACAGGATTGTCTATATTTTAACATGATATCTCGCATCAATACAATTCAAACAAAAATGTTTAATGAAAATGAACCTTTACCTAAGACAATACAAGAATTGTACACTAATTTTAAAGATATTTTTGAGGGGTTAGGTTGCATGCCAGGTTCAATTGACATTAAATTGCAAAAAAATGCTATACCGGTGATTCAGGCACAGAGAAAGGTTCCATTAGCCTTACATGAAAGATTAAGAAATGCATTAGTTGAGCTTGAAGAGAAAAGCATTATTTCTAAAGTCGATTATCCTACTGATTGGGTAAACTCGCTAATGATTGTTGAGAAACCTAATGGTTCACTTCGCTTGTGCCTTGATCCGAAACCTCTTAATAAATACATCTGCAGAGAACACTATATTATCCCTAGATGTGATGATATATTAGCTAAATTGGAAGGAAAGATAATTTTTCGGTGATGGACATGAAGGATGGATTTTGGCAAGTTCAGTTAAACGAAAAAAGTTCAGACTTGTACATTCAATACTCCTTTTGGGAGATATAAATTCAATCGTGTTCCATTTGGAATAAGTAGCATTTCTGAAATATTTCAAAGAAAAAATATTGAATTATTTGGTGATATTCCAAATGTGAGTATCTACTTCGACGATTTGATTATTTATGGCTCCAATGAGTTGGATCATGATGTTGCGTTTAAAAAAGTTCTAGAAAAAGCATTAAAATATAATGTAAAATTCAATTTTAACAAACTTCAGTACAAAATGTCAGAAGTTAACTTCTTAGGTCAAAATATTTCAAAATTAGGAGTTAAACCTTCACAAAAAAACATTGAAGCAGTTTTAGCAATTGAAACACCAACAAATAAAAAAGATTTATTAAGAATCTTTGGGCTTTTTAAGTTCTTCTCAAAATTTATTCCTAATTTATCACAATTAACCTTCAACATGAGACATTTAACTCGTAATGACAGTAAATTTGAATGGCTGGAAACTCATCAACAAGAACTAGACACTTTGAAAACATTGATAACCAACAAACCAATTTTAAAAATTTTTGATCAAAACGTTTCATAGTCACTTCCTATTGAAATTCAGACAGATTCGTCAAGTAAAGGTATGGGATCATGTATGATGCAAAAAGGACATCCTGTTTCATTTGCATCACGTTCACTTAATGCAGCTGAGGTAAAATATGCACAGATCGAGAAAGAGTTACTTAGTATAGTATTTTCTTGTGAAAAATTCCATTATTGGATATATGGCCGCGAAGTTGTAATTAAAACTGATCATAAACCATTAATATCAATATTTAATAAAAATCTTGATAATGTCGGTGCTAGACTACAGAGAATGCTCTTGAAATTGCAAAAATATCACATTAAAATTGAATATTTGCCAGGCTCAAAAATGTATGTAGCTGACACATTAAGTAGGTCATATATAAAATCTGAAATACCCCTTGATGAAGAAATGGCCTACATAATTCACTCTCTTTCATTAACAGTCCCTATGACAAAAGAAAAGAAAATACTTTTTCAAAATATGATTGATCTGGATCCTACTTTATCACAAGTTAAAAACTTTTGTTTGCATAACTGGCCTAAAAATAATAATAGGTTAAATCAAGAATTAAAATTCTATTACAATTTAAAAGACAACATCCACCTTTCTGATAATTTGCTTTTTTATGACCACAAAATCATTGTTCCTTCTGATTTGAAGACTCAAATGCTCAAATTAATACACGCTCCTCATTTTGGTGTACAAAAATGTAAATTACGAGCCCGTGAAATAATGATATGGCAAAAAATGTCTAAAGATATCGAAAATTTCGTTTCTAATTGTGAGATATGTCAGATTAATAAACCAGCTAATCAGAAAGAATCACTGGTTCCTCACAAGACTCCAGAAAGACCTTGGGAAATATTATTTTCAGATTTTTTTGAATTCAAATCAAAAAGTTACTTATTAATTGTTGGTTGACACGTTTTCACATTGGCTTGAAGTTTTTCCTACAAATGATAAGACAGCAAAAACTGTAATTACACACTGTATTGACTTGTTTTCTAGATTTGGTATTCCTGACAACTTGTATTCTGATAATGTTCCATACAATAGCTTAGAATTTAAAAATTTTGCCAAGGACTGGAACTTTGAAATTGAATTTTCCAGCCCTCATCATCACCAATCTAATGGTTTTGCAGAGAAATATGTAGATATATCAAAAAACATGCTTAAAAAAATTAAAACTCCAGATGAATTACCTTATTATCTATTAGAATATCGGAACACTCCTCTGCCTAGTATAAAATATGCTCCTTCTCAATTGCTTTCAAATCGGCTAGTTAAGACTAAACTTCCTATTACTTCACAAAATTTACTGCCAAAAATGATTGATCGAAAAGAGGTTGTATCTAAACTTACTCAAAACTCAGAAAAAATGCAACGGAATTATAATAAAAATGCAAAAGATCTACCACCTCTTAAAAAAGATGATAATGTTTTCTTTCAAAAAAATAATCGTTGGAATAAAGGAAAAATAATAAGTAAATATAACAATCGCTCTTATCTAATAAAAGACACAGAAGGCAGTGAATTTCGAAGAAATAGAAGGTATATTAACAAAACTAATTTACCAGTTAAGGTTGTTGATAATTATTTGTCTGATTTGTTGTATGAAATTAATGAGACCTATAATGATACTGTTGTTGGTGATTCTCCATTTTGTACTCCAACCATATCTCAAAATAACTTAGATATTATGGAAAATGATAAGTAGTTTATCTACTGATACAGACCCAGAGATGTTTAACTTCGACTTTGATGAAACTATTGATAACAATTCAGTAACTAATAACTTTTCGTTAAATACTGAAAATGAATCTCAGAGTTCTGAATCGGAAGTTGAATCCTATAAAAGCTTTACTTCTGGTAACATAGAATTAATTTACTTGAGTGATAGTACTAAATCTTCTGTAGATAATATATCAAATAAAAGTCGTAACACTGATAGTACCAATAGTAACAAGTCTGAAGCCGAATTAAGTGACAATACCGAGGGTGACCATAATAATATTGATACTAATGAAACTGAGTTGAAAATGAAAAGGTCTCGTAAAATTCCAAGCCATTTAAGAGATTATGATTTGTCTTGAAATTCTAATTTGTTTTTTTTTTGTATTGTTAATAAGTAGTTGTTATAATTTTAGGTTGAAAAAAAAAAAAAAAAAAAGAAAAGCGTGTTGTGTAATTACTTGTCACTCTTGTCAGTTGTGTATTTATTTATCTGATGTGCTCTGTCACCTCTGTCTAATATTGTGTTTTGTGTAAATTGACATCTTGTGATGTTGACAGTTGACAGACGGAAGTTAGGATGTTAAGATGGCTGTGCTGTGTAAGCTGGTAGAGAAAGATCCTGAGTAAAATTGAAGACAATAAAATAATATTTAAACAAATAGATATATTATTATTAAACTATTATCATCGATAAAGATAGTTTAAAACAGGCTAAGACCGCTTAAGCTTGACAAGCAGACAGCAAATGAATTATGGTCTCAAGTCCACGGCTTCCTTGTTGTCTAGGGAAGTTCAGCCGTGGAACGGACGATTCAGGATGCAACAACCATTTTTAGAGATGCATAATTTTGCGAGTTTTTACGTCGAGTTGTCGCAGCTCCTCTTGAGTCCATTTCATCACTCCAAAGGAGTAGAGTACTTCCGGAACGGCAACCATATTAGTCGCAGCAACTTTGTGATCTGCTGATACTTGCCGCGGAGAGAGTTTTTGACTGTGGTTACCACTTGAAAACGGCGTTGTTCCACCCGAAGGTAAGTATACGTCTCTCCGACATCAAGGTGATGCTTCCGTCGACGAGCTGGACATCGTCTCCATAGTCCTCCCATCGTCCTCTTTTGAGATGAATCGTAGCACATTTGTCACAAACTCCATTTCGATAGAATCCGGAGGCATGCGAAGTTGTATCAAATGCCTTGCGGTAGTCGATCCAGGCCATCGAAGGGTTACGCTTATACTTTACGGAGTCTTGCACGATACATCTATCGATGAGCAGGTTCCAGCCAGCGATCCTTTTTGCTCATATTTCCGTTCATATACCAGAATAACTACGGAGAGTATTTGCATTTACGGAATGCCGGAAAATATCTTGTAACATGTATTCAAGCACGTTATCGGTCTGTAGTTCTTTGGATCAGACAAATTTCCGTTTTTGGAAATGGGCACGGTTTGCCCCTCGACAAACCAGTCCGGAATCTGCTGTTCCCCATCTAGCCATGAGTTGAAAACCCGTGCCAGATGGTGGTGGGTGGTTGATTTCGTCCACCAATAATTATTTATCACAGGTGGCGCCCCACGGGGACTTCTATACCCATTACGCGACTGCGGTAAACCAGGGTATTATTATCATTACTATTATCAGTATATGTGAAAGGGTAATTGGATCGTTAAAACCTTCACTATGGAAGCAATTCAGCTATCAGGGGTCTTACAAATATTCTTCATGAAATTGTACAAAAATACAACACAAAACATTCCACAACTAAGGCGATATCAAGTAAAATAAGTGATAAAAATGCGAAATTTATCAATTCATTCCGACATCTGAAAACTGTTGACCCAAAAAAGTTCAGCATAGGAGACCAGTAGGAGATTTGAGCCGGTTCTGGGCCTCCCCCCACCACTATGACGTCATCAGTGACCTTGACCTATGACCTATGACCTCGACCTATGACCTTGACCCATGACCTTGACCTTGACCTATGACCTTGACCTATGACCTCGACCTATGACCTCGACCTAGGACTTGACCTAGGACTTGGGCTTGCCCTTAGCCTTGACCATGATGTATATTGTTGGGAGGTGTTCAGGGTTTGTGTTTGACATTGAGATTATAATGACTTGGATTTTTTTTTCATACACGGACAAGTACTTTTTCCAAGTACTTAATTTATTTTTCTTACCTCAATGTCTTCCATGTCCTTCATGTATACTTACTCTGCCATTGTGTATGACCCTTATGTGTGGAGTACACATACAAATCTATACCGAAGTATAGAGAGGGTACAACACGTCTGCACACCACGGAGATCCAGTCAGATATGTGAACTCTGATTACTCTCCAGTGATGTATACCTTGCGATGGTGGTGGGAGGAGGGGTCGCGTGACGCTATGCGCATCCACCCTCGCTCTCGATAGGGTGGGTTGGATCCGCGCTGACGTCACACACCCATACGCTGCGGTGACTCATCGACTACTATTTACTCTCCGCCCTCTATCGATGCGATGCAAACTCACGCATGGTGGGGGCTTTGTATCATACATGTTTCATAAGTCTGTGGTGGGGGGTGGTTCACTATCTATTATAAAAGAAGTTGGTATGGTGATATGAAATCAGAAGTTGTATACCTAGCAGTCGAGCAGTCAGCAAGAGTAGTGAAGTTATTCAGTGCCTACACAGTGAGAGAGATCAGTGAGTGTGTTTTTCTATTGAAAATTATTTATATTTTCCATATATATTATCATCATGTCAGTTCCAAAAGTAGATTTACAAAAAATCAATTCTATAATTAAACAAGAGATGGAAGTGTTAGAGCAAAAAGTAATATCATCTTTGCCACTGAATGAAGCTTACCCAATTAAGACGATGTCAGTTTGTTCTACTCGGTTTGGTAAATCCATTTTATTGATACTACTTGATGTAAGCAATGATACATTATTCAAAACATGGCTGCCAAAACGCGTTTCAGAACAATTTACCGATGATGATGTAGCATGCATCAATTCATCAGGTGGTAAATATACAGTAGCATATTTGGGTCAGAGTCCACAAAGCTTTGCCGGCATGAAAACGAGATCGTTGGTCAAATTTGATCTCACTGAATAATTGTAATATATAATTTCCACTTGTCATATCTTCTAATTCTGATTCTTTTATATTATAGGTGATAATTGTAAGGAAAATATAAAAACTTTTCATACATTGTTAAACACACTCTTCGGTGGAGACATCATCAAAAGTCTAATGTGAGTAGTACTGATTATTTTTGTAGCATTCTTATTTCAATAATTTCTCTTTGATCATAGCTTCATTTTTGAAAAATGTGGATGATGTATGCAAGTCAACACTGGACCGAAGCCATAGACATCTCTTCCGCCGTTGAAAGGTTAACTTCTGAGTTGCGTGCTTTGAGCGAGGATGCTCACCACGCCACCATTTATGACCTGAGCGTATGCTATGATGAAGAAAGGATCCAACACTGTATGCGTGATTACGAGAACTACAAAAAGGGTGTGGATCTCTGCGAGAAATATACAGATGGTTCTTTCGATCTACATCACCTCTGCGACGCAATGATTGAATGTGAGCTGAAAAGATTTCTCCACCGCCTCCTACCATACCTACCTGAAGACATCATCAAAAAGTACCAACTGGATGATGATGATAGTGAAATCGAAGAAGGAGAAAATTATGATGAAGATGAAGAAGAAGTTATATTAGATTGTTTGTACATACCTAAGACTATTTGAATTCTAAGCTAATGATATTTGAATAAAAAAACATAAAAATTTTTTACACATGTTTTATTTACCTATTTCTCTTTTACATGAATAAAGAAAGAAAAATGAAAAAAATGTGTGTGTGTGTGTCTTCATCAATATCTGCAGTGAACTGAACCATCCAATGCATTGTATGTCAAAAATGTATCATGCAGAATGAGTGCATATACTTTGGTGTTGGCTGG
The DNA here is from genome assembly GCA_958298965.1 of Chrysolina haemoptera. NCBI lineage: Eukaryota > Metazoa > Arthropoda > Insecta > Coleoptera > Chrysomelidae > Chrysolina > Chrysolina haemoptera. Next base: position 21,970,256 of record OY282585.1, on the reverse strand, counting down.
GAAGTTGACTTTCCTAGTTTCAAACTCGAGCTTAATATCAATAGTTGATGATTTTGTGGCATTCGGCTGATGTGAACAATCAATGATGAATAGTGGATTTTGTCGAAATTGACCAATGTCCATGAGAGGTTCACTCATATCTTTATCATAATAACTTCGTTGAAAGTTCTCATAGGCATAATAAGCCGAAGTATCGAGTTTTTTATCGAAATCCAAATTCCAACGTTCATATGGGTATACTTCAGAGTTCAAGTACACACGAATGTTATTGATATCAGCAGTTGTGAATTTAGTGATGTCCTTTGTCCTGTCTTCAGAAGTGGTAGTGCTTTGGAATCCAATGATGATGTAACGAGGTGTTTCAAGGGCGTTGGTTGTCTTGATAGCCCATATGTCTGAAGACGTGCCACGTAGTGATGGAAGTTCATAGAGATCCCACATGCGATAAGCCAACTTGATTTTAGCATTCAGACCGCTTTTGTTGATTCTATTTAAAAGTTTGAGCTTGTGCTTATCTTCTGGCACTATGTGTCTTATTTTCCACTCAATTTTATTGATTTCCAAATCAGCATCAACCTCACCAATATATGAGTTCTTGAAGGATCGAGCGATTATTAAAATCATTTCTTGTTTGGCATTCAAGATACTTTTGTTGTAATCTTCAGCGAAACCCATCAAATATTTCAGTGGTAATTTACCACTGAATACGTGACTAGTTGTATCCAAGATATCCTGTTTAGTTTCCGAAAGTCCCCATCCAGTTGTCAATAAAGTGTTAGCATGCGATTGTCCAAATGATATCATATTCTTCATTGTAGATGTTATCCCCGGCTTCCTGACCACAGCAACTTGTTCACCACCCATTTCGTAGCGAATTTCATCAAAAAGGAAGGCGATTGCATTATTCGAGAGATAACATAATTTTGTTTCATCTTTAGGTGTGAATTTACCCTCTATATAAATGAAACTCTCAGCAATGTCAAGTATAACGTCTTGATTATTGATTGCAATTCGAATTTCATCTGAATTCCTAAACAATGGTGATCCATATGGTTTATATGTATGCTCATGTAAACTTGTGAGGGAATGATCGAGCATCGGCTCGTCAAATATATTCAACTTTTCACTATTTGTTTCGAGCACCATTGTTCCTTACTTTCAGTCCAATTGATTTCAAAAATTTGAGATCTCTCAGCGAGAGAGCAGTGTGGTGTGCTAACTGTTTAGCGTACACTTTTGGAATGAGCCTTTTTCTATTCGAACCTTCCTTTTTAGCTATTTGTGGAATGTTTTCAAATCCTTGTCGATTCTGTCTATTATAACAAAAACCCATAATAGTTATTAGATTTTTTTCAATTCCAAAATTATAACAATCTCTTCTGCACTTCCAAAATCAATGAGATTATTATTATGATCCAAAATACGCACTGTGATGTTGTGAATCAACTGACGACCTTCTGGACTGATGGGCATATATATAATCTTGTGTGGTTCTTTTGTGAGATTGAATCCAGGCTCCACATCGATATCGAATGAAAAAAGAATGTGGGATTCTTCATTGTTTATGTATGAACCAGATATAATGTTGCAATCTAAGCGGATTAGTCTCACAGTTGTTATATTTATCGGATGTGAGGATTCGTGTATCTGATTCGGTTGAAATCTATCAAAATTAAAACCCATCATCTTTGCTATGGAATTCGGATGAGTTAGATCAATTTCATATTTTGATCGCATCTCACATTTGAAAGTATTATTATTGGCATGTAGGTAGAATATATCATCTGCATTGGTATCGTTTTGATTTTTCCCATGAAACAATCGAAACATGATATGTTTCTGAATAACTGCATTGATCTCATCTATTTCATAGGCACCACATGGAATTTCAATTGTGTACTTCTGAAGTATTGGTGAACTTATATCACTGATTCTAAAACTGATCACATTGTTTTTTTCAGTTATATTATTTACTGTGTTGCATCCATAGAATCCTAAAAGTCCCAATCCATAACGACTGTTTCTATCCAATTCAACGGGTGGGAAAAAGTCTGCACTCAAGACACTCGTCCCGACAGCTTGTAGTTCGAACTTCCGTGACATGACTGATACATTTTATGGATTTCACTTCAATTTATTGTTGTCTACAACACACTCGGGACAACCTACGCTTTTTCGGAGATGGTTCATCAATATCCATTTCATTTTTATTAGCACCAATATTCATATCCTTTATATTGCAATAACAGCAGAATATTTTTCGAGGTATAGGACCATCATTCACATCAGAATCTGAAACGCTTTCGCCGTCAAGATTGTGGTGGTCATTGCAATATCTATATTTCATTATATCAACATCATCTTGTAGACTTTTAGGTAACTTTTCCCAAACAGAAGCAATCTCATGTGCAGCGCATGCGAGTATCACTTCCTTCGGCATATTTGCAAGCATCACTCGATCCATTCTTGTCAAGGTCCGATATTTTGAATACATTTTGAGTGATAATCCCATCGTCCTAATAGCCTCTCGAGTCATTGCTGGAGTTTTATCCATTCTATAATAATTCAGAGAGAAACTTCAGGCACAAGTGACCGCAGAAAACTGTGTTGAACTTCTGCTGGCGATCATAGTTATATAGAATTTTCACTTTCGAACATTTCCGGAAGTATTGAATCAACTCTATTGGTGGGGGTAGATTTCCAAAACTATCAAAGTATGTAATGTCTTTCCCACATTTGCTGTATGCCACCCAATGTGTTCCCGATCCTCTTATTCCATCTAAATTGACAATGGCGGTCTCGCGGTGTCGTGGACCTCTAGTGGGTAATGTATCACGCATGAAAATACCGCGAAAGTATGGAATTTTCATTTTCTTGGCATAATAAGTGAGATCGATGTCGGTGAGAGGTTTTCGAGGTAGGGAATCAACTAGTTTTTTGGATTGTATGGTTTCAAATAGAGTCCGAGTCCTTTACGGTAAGGTTTAAGGTATATACCACTACCACTTTTACCCAATGCCACACTTTCCATTTTCCTATTATGACGATTCGCTTCGATCAGGGCGGTTCTGCTTGCTTTTGCTGAATTCACAGCTCTGGTGATGCCTGCAACAGCACCAGCTAAACTTCCGAGCGCAGACAATCCAGCAAAAATTGGTATCAATGGTAGAATCCCTCCGACTTTAGGTATTGGAATTATGCGAGGCGTGCGGATCGTTTTCTTTCCACCGGCAGCTTTGAGGTATTTACGTGCTGCATGCAATGCCACTACGGTGGCTTTTTTCAAATTATTCGTCACAAATTGCTCACCCCCAGCTTTTTTCAGTACATTCCGCACTTTATGAACCACCCCAGAACCAAAGGCGATTTTTATGAGATTATTTTTCTTCTTCTTCGGTTGATTTCTCTTCTTTTTCTTCGGTTGATTCCTCTTCTTTGTCTTCACAGTAGTACTACTACAACCCATACCGAAACGTCTCTTTGATTTCATAATGTTGGTAACGAGTAGGGCAGCTATTCTTTCCTTAATACCAGCGTCCTTCGATTTAACCCTGTTCCAAGCTGCGTATTCGAGTTCTTTGTCTGCTCTATGTCTCGCTGTGAGATCAGTTAGATGATTCAAATATTGAATATCGTGTTGTTTGCATGCAATATCCAATTTATTGATTCCAGGATCTTTGCGGGCTAAACGTTTTTCCAATTTTGTACCGGGTCCACAATACTGATATCCTCCGGGTAAATGTAATTCGAACGGCAATTTGTTTATTAAATTATTAACGAATCCACGACCGCTTTTTCTGCATCCACTACGAACACATCCGTATCGTTTGATGGTACTCATTTAAATGAAATGTTCACAGCATATCATCGCTTACATAGTCTCCAACCACGGTACGATGCGCATTGTGAAGCAGAAAGAAAAGTTTGCTGTAGATAATCTAGATGAAAAATTCGGTTGTGGATTGAATGGACAGAAAGTGTTGCGGCATGGTCCACTACTTCCATCATCTGTTCGAGGACTCATTATCGGACCATCGAATTGTGGAAAGACGAATGCCATGATCTCTCTTTTAACACATCCACAAGGACTGCGATTCACAAATGTTTATCTCTATTCGAAATCACTCAATCAACCCAAATATCAATTCCTACGAAATGTATTGGAACCCATCAAGGGGTTGGGATTTTATACATTCAGTAATAATGCAGAAATAGTGGAACCATCCGATGCCAAACCAAATTCTGTTTTCATTTTCGATGATGTAATATGTGAAAAACAGGATATTATAAGATCATATTTCTGTATGGGACGTCATAAAGATGTTGACTGTTTTTATCTTGCTCAAACATATTCACGAGTGCCCAAACAGTTAGTGCGAGATAATACCAACTTTATCGTAATGTTCAAGCAAGATGAAACGAATCTACACCATATTTATTCGGATCACGTGTCACCCGATGTAACATTTAAGCAATTCCAATTGATGTGTGTTAAATGTTGGGAGGATCAATATGGATTTTTGGTCATTGATAAGGATAGAAAAATGCATGAAGGTAGATATCGCATGGGGTTCGATAGTTTTATATATCCATGATAATACAATACGCATTCAATCGATCGCTGAATTGCATAGAGGTTACTTCAGTGTATTCTCTCTCTTGTGAAGCAAAATGAAGACAAAAAATGATAAAGTAGTTGAAGATAAAAACAATGAATTGAATTTGAAACGCCAACTTGTTGAGACAACAGAAGCTGTACGGCAGAAATTTAACTCTATCAAGAGTGGACTTATTGAAAATCGAATGGCGCTTGAAAAACTCTATGATCCCATAATGAAGCCATTAAATGTTCTTTCTTCAGCTGCTGCTACCACGAAACCACAGCCACCACAGCCGACGTTTTCGATGAAGCAAGTGAATTCTCAGTCTACTCCAATAAAAGTTAGGAGTACTTCAGTGGGAAATAATTCATCATATAGTAGTGAATTATCATCTGTTGACAGTGAGACAGATACCATCAAAGAATTCGGAAAAGATGAAAAGTCCGTATTTGATAATTTTGAAGACAATACTGGAGATGTTTTGAAAAGACATTTGGAAAATGTCAAAACTAAGAATGCAGCTTATGACAGAATATTTGGCATACGGTTAGATCCTACTACACAAAAACTGAAAATGGGGAGTCACAATGTACGTTTCAGTGATGGAAATATATTATTTTGGAACAAAAATAAAACACGAACACATGAATTCCCAAGTAGTCTGGAGTTATACAACATGATTTTTTTGAAAAACCCACCTGAAGTTGATGATGATGATGAAGTTCGTCATACATATGCTAAAATATTGAGGCTAACAAATGCACCTTACAAACAACATCTACTGCGAAATGGTTTCAAACACCCGAAATCTAAAAAATTCCGTGAAGTTATTAAACCTATACTAAACTTATCACATTATCAGACGACCAGAAGTAGGACAAAAAAAGGTGAAGGGTTCCATCGAATGAAAATGCAGAAAATGTATGATCCCAAACCTGCGAATTATGTTTACTGGAATTCACCCAAGGAGTTAGTCGCTCGTTTGCGGCTATTGATATCTTCAAAGTCAGCTGGACACACTGGACATGATAATGAAATAATTTCCATAATTGAAGAATTACGTGAGGAAGGTATAATAATCTAATACATCAGCAAAAATGATCAGTTTGTTCTCATTATATGATGCCGTAACATTGTCAAATTGTTTGTCTGAATGAAAACAAATAAGTGATTGCGAGGAGATGGATAATGAAATAAGTGATGTCAAACGACAAGTTGTCAATGAGTTACATAAGCCGGCAAGACGTAATTTCATCAGAAGAACCACCACCGTCAAAGGTTTTGCAGATCTGTGGCAAATAGATCTTGCCGAATTACAACCTTATGCTAAACATAACAAAGGATATCGATATGTTCTTGTGGTCATTGATTGCTACTCGAAATATCTATGGACGAAGCCGATTAAAAATAAAACAGGTAGTGCTGTAACCAATGCAATGGAAGATGTGCTGAAAGAAGCCAACTATTCCCCGAAACATCTACAAAGCGATCAAGGATCAGAATTTTTCAATAGTTCTTTTTCATTTTTGATGCGAAAATATAAGATCAACCATTATTCAACATTCAGCACCATGAAGGCGGCCATAGCTGAAAGAGTAATTCGAACAATAAAGACGTGGCTTTATAGAGAATTTTCAGCGATGGGACACAACAAATGGTTGAATATTCTTCCAATCATAACAAGCAAATATAACAATAAGGTGCATCGTACAATTGGTATGAAACCAATCGATGTTATGCCAGCAACAAAACTGAAATTCAAAAGTTCCAAAGTAATCCCTCGAAGAAAACAAAGTATTTCCAAATTTCGAATGAATGATATTGTACGTATAAGCAAGTACAAGAATATTTTCGAAAAGGGTTACACTGCCAATTACACAACAGAACTATTCAAAATTGTTAAAATTAACCAAACATACCCCATAACTTATATTCTTGAAGACATGGATGGGAGCCCGATTAGAGGATGTTTTTATGGAGAAGAATTATTGAAAACGCAAAATCCTGACGTATACCTAGTTGAAAAAGTGTTGAGGAGGAAAGGAAATAAACTATACATTAAGTGGTTAGGCCTTCCAAGCGGAAAGAATTCATGGTTACACAAAAGTGCTATGGTTTAATATTTGAATGAAATTGTATTACTTATTATTCTCACTAAGCTGTAAGATTATTAATAAACTATAGAAAATATAGAACTATTTTTGAGTTTTTTTTCAAAATGAATAAATCATGAAGTGGTGAACGTTGCCCCAACCAAACGCAACGCCCAGTGTATGCCAAAACCGAAATAATCTGCATACTCCTCCCCACTTCATAGATTTTTGAAAAAGTCTTTCATTTCAACTCACAACATTGATAACATTTCATAATCCTCAGAGCTAATCACTATCAGATTGGAATGCGTGATCAAACTCTTTTCGCCACTTATCACGTACAGATGCTACCATATCAAAAAGTTTAGTGGACTCCTGAAGCTCAATCTCAGCTTGCATTTTCAAACAAAGGGCGGACTGATTCTTCTGTGTGATTTTGAAACGGAGTTTATCTGCATCTTCACACATTTTGATCAGTTCAGCCTTCGATGATACAATCTTTGCATCGAGCTTCTGAAGAACCACCTCGTCGTCCATGCTACCTCTTCGAACATCGTCATCGCATTTGACGATGATAGCTCTCGATTTTACGATGCTGCATTTCGCTTTCTTAAGCATGTCTCCACAACGCTGCAGTGGACCAAAAGAATGAAGCGATACATCTTCCAAATCACCTATCACATTCTTGAAGGTGTCATCTACTTTCTTCTTACGGGGTTTCCGTACACCCTTACTTGTTTTCTTGGGATTTGAAGCAGTAGATGCACACTTTCTCCTAGATGGTTTCGCTTTCGTATCGACACTAAGAGGAGAGAGAAGTGACGGGCATTTTGGTAGTGACAATTGTGAAAGGGTTGGATCAACACTTTCTGAAGGTTCCGGTATATCTCCCATCTTCAGATAATCATCAATGTTATATTCATCGATGAAACCTTCTTGGGATGACAAGTGATATACCGGAATATCTTCAAAACCAAAGTCATCATTTGTTGCAATACATGGCATTGCTTCTTCTTCAGCAGACAAATTTGGTAATGAGTTCATATTTAGCTCGTAGGAATGTGTGATATCAATGGGATGTGGACAGAAATGGTGCTGATGTTAATGCGACTCTAAGTTTTATTCAAACAAGTCGACTGGTACATGCGCACAATGAACATGACAACAAACCACCATAGAAGGAGAGGGAGTAGATATCCCTCCCTCCCAGGAGTTACCTTCACAAACTTCATAGGAAAAAGAAGTGTTGGACATCAAGAAAGTGAAAAATTCAAAATAATAGACCTACGGACGAATCCGCGGATTCGAGACCTTGACCGCTGTTTTGATTCGCGAGCGCGAATCAAAACGCGATTAAATTCGCGGCCGCGAATCGAACTGCGATTAAATTCGCGGCCGCGAATCGAACCGCGAAATAATTTGCTGGTTGAAAGTTATGATGGTGGGGGTAGGTCCAGAACCGGCTCAGATCTCCTACTCCTACTTATTTTTGAAAATTATATCTCACTCATGAATGATAATAAAGAAAAAGTTTGTTGGTCAAAAACATTAAAAATGATCATATCTTCCAAGAAAAAATATAAAATTGTAGGTTATACTTGAAATAAATTTTACAACAAAATCTCGATATCAATATTTAAAAAAATCATATCTCACTCATAAGTGGGAATTTCAAAAAAGTTCTATGATGAAAAACTTTCGCAATGATCATATATTTCCAAAAAAATATATAAAAAAAATCGCAGCAAAATATCTGAAAAGCGGTTCAATGCATTGCCCCTAATCAAAACATTCTGCACTTCAATGGCTGGTGGATACGCCAAGATTCAGATACATGGGTGCCCACCCAGGGTTTTTGACCCTTCATGTTAAATTCCTCCAGTATTAACAAAGTTAATACTTCTGAACTAAAGAAAATATCTCTTTTGAATAGGAACGTATGTGAACTGTTAGCAGTTTATAAACACAAGCAAGGGTCAAAAATATATGCTTGTAAATTGCCCATGCAGAGTTTTTGAAGCATGTACAATTTACAAGCCTGTAAACTGCAAGATATTTCACATACGTTCCTTTTACTTGCACTTCTATCACAAAAAGTCATATTTTCTTTGGGGGAATTTATCATGAGGGGTTAAATAAAGGTCTTTAGAGGTAGCTATAACGAATTCCTTCGGAGATCGCATTAGCTCAGTTGGTATAGTTTATATGTGTTGTGCTATTTGGCACTAGATGGACCAACTCTTCAGTTTTACGGAATTGTAGGAGCATGTATATTTAGTCGCATACATTTCAGGGGTTTGATTTAAAACATTCATATAGAAGAAATTTGACTAATTCTTTCGGAGGCTGCGTAGCTCAGTGGTGAGTTTGCAGTGTGCCCCGAGAAAGAAATCTCTCTATATCACCTAGGAGGTGGGTGGAGGGTGATATTAAGAGATTTATTTCTCGGGCTTTTTTTGGTTTTGTGACCTTGAACTCGCCCATCAAAAAAAAAACCTATCTTTTCTGTTCGATTATATTTTTTTTGCATAATTCCATTTTTATTTTTCATATCTAGAATTTTGCGCTGTACAGGTTCGAATCCCAGCCTAAAATAGTTTTTTTATTTATCGTTTTTTAATCAATGAACCTCTCTTTTCTATTCGATTATAACTTTTTTTTGCATTTCGGATCCCAGCTTAAATTAGATTTTTTATTTCAAATAATTAATCAATGAATATTTCCATTTTTATTTTTCATTTCTAGAATTTTGTTCCGATCCCAGCTTAAAATAGATTTTTTATTTCAAATAATTAATCAATGAAAGTCCGTGAAGGGCCCCTCTACATCGCCCTTCACTGTGTACATCGACCAATTAATATATATGCACTCCTTTCAGAACTTTCATCAACTAATCATTTCCTGAAAAAAAATTGCATATTAATCATTTCCTGAAAAAAAAATTGCATAGTTTTCCATCATCTGCTTCCTGAATTCTATTGCTTCTTCACGCTTTCCTATCTTATTTTTCAGTTGGTCACGTTGTATCTGAGCTTCCCGAAATTTCTTTTCATACCTATCACATGTACTGTTCAGTTTTTTCAAATTTTCATTGTCTGTATCAGTCGATAAATCAAGTTTCTCCAGTAAAGCAAACATACGCTTGCTTTCCTTGACAAAATTCTCCGTTTCTGTAGACCTTTGTTGTTTGTTGTCTGTCTGTTTTGTGTCTGTATCTGTAGATGAAGTATCTGTGTCTGTAGAAGAACTCCCTGAGTCTGTAGTGTTTTTTGTGTCTTTTGGTTTGTCTGTCTGTTGTTCTGTTGGTTCGTCGTCGTCGCTAAAGTCCTCCACTCTATATTCTTCCCTAACACTCGGTTGTAATGAAAAGTTCGGTATTCTCCATGCATTCCGGGCATATGGGCTAGCTTTTTTGACGATTTCTTTGAATTTGTCTATTTTCGATATCGGCCTACTACGCTTCCTTGCACTTTTCACAGGCGATTGTTCCACAATTTCGTTTTCTCTAATGGGTGATATGATAGTCGGCACTATATTTTCCATGTCCAACAGTGCCTTAACCGCCGCTTCACTTTCTGATTGAGATTTTGTTACTAACGCCATTACAGATAAAACACAACTGAACTATCGCAAAGAGACGCTATGAAATAAAAATTTACCCAAATGAAATGAATTTACGGTCATCTCAGGTAAAATTCACCCTCACCGGTCAGTTACTAAAATATTAAAGCTATTGTAGACGGCAGGTATCATTGGCGTTTCCATGCGGGGTTAAATCAGTGCATATTGGAATTGCTGTAATGTATTGTATCCGCGATATAATGGATTTTATCGAAATTTGTCATACTTGATAAAAGATTTGAAAGAGTAAATTCAACTAGAAAAAATATTTGAAAATATTTTTTTTGTCATGTTTCTGCACTTTAATTCGAAAATCAAACATTTCTTTTTAGAATCTCGTTGTTTGCATTTGCGTCACTAATTAGATGACGAGGAAATCTAGGTTAATGGAGGAATTGCTATTCTCAGGAGATGAAGTGTGGGTTTAGTGGAGGTGGTAACCCCCACTCACGATTGTAACATATAAAATCGGTCCAAAATCCTAACATTTCATTCGACTTTTGTATTTTCTGTTAGAAACTGTGTTTGTAAAGCAATTATGGTTGATCAAGTTGGTTTTGCATTGGAAGCCCTCTCCCAATTAGATGCCAACAATCAAGTTGATGTGTTGGCAGGTGACGAGTTTGTTTGGGAACAAGAAGATGAAGTTGTAGTGGGTGAGAATGGTGACAATGGCGAATTCCATGACCTGGTAGATTTTGAAGATGGCCGCCAAGACATACCCGCTGGGGATGACTTCGTCGAAGAAGAGTTCCTAGAAGATGACGGAGAAGAACCAGAAGTAGACGATGGAATTGTACCAGACTGTGAGGATGTCCCCGAAACGATCGTGAGCAATGCCCATCAGATAAATATGACAGAGGTGTTAGAAGACGTTGCAACAAATTTGTACTGTTGCAGCTTTTCATTTGTTACTATCAAAACTTGTGATAATGAAAAACGCTTCCTATGTGATATTTGTTTTGTACGGTATTGCGGCATGAATAATAATGGTGAGTGGTATCAGCATGTTAATTCACATGATACACTCGAGTATGCAAATGTTCCCACTCATAATTGTTATTCTTGTCACTCACCCCTATATCTGCTCTGTCCCGTAGGTGGATGTGTACATTGTAACAAATAACAGAGCTGAAATAGGGGTGGGGTTATGATGGGGTGGGGTTTTCTGGTCTGAGGGATACTGGCTAAAGAAAGAGGTGTGGCTTAAGACATAGTGGGGATTGAAGTGGAAGGTCGGAGTAGGTGGTCGAAGTGGGGACTGGAGTAGGAGGTCGGAGAAGAAGAAGAGGAGTGGGTGGTCGGAGTGGGGATTGGAGTAGGAGGTCGGAGAAGAAGAAGAGGAGTGGGTGGTCGGAGTGGGGATTGGAGTAGGAGGTCGGAGAAGAAGAAGAGGAGTGGGGTGGAGGTCTGAGTGTTTAAAACAAGAACTTCCTCCGAATAATCTTCAGTCACTCTTCTGAACTGACATCAGCTACCACATCATCCACAAGATCACCCGCCAGATCAACCACCAGCCAACTGAATTAGCAGACTATAGCAAGCTGTAATAATTTGAGAGTAAGTTAACAATCTTGTAATCATGAACCCGTTTAATTTTTTTTTGTATGTTTAGCTATGGATTCTCCCGCATTAACTGGTCTTGCAGCAATAACGATCCTGAGTAACATCAGGGTGGATGGCGCCGCACCTCAAATGCCAGACGAAGAGCACTTCAATGACGTTATGGACGTCATCAGGAGAGAGGTCCCCGAAATGCAGTCGCTGACGATGGACCAACGCAGACGGCAAGGTGGGTTCATTAACGGAGTTGCTTCCAAGAGATCCCGTGACGCAGGAGCAAATTCGTCGATGGAAGGTTTGCCTATAATCCAAATTGCTGACAGCGATGATGATTTCCTGCCTCCAAAACCACCGAAGAAATCATCATCGAGGAAGCACGCACACAACAGCAGAAGAAGGGTGTCCAAGAAGACATCCTCAACTGTTGTGACACCGGTTATAGACGCACCTTTACCACCTGTCGTTGAAGTTGCCCCTCCACAACCCACTGCTGAAGAAGTCCACCCTCCAGCACCTATCGTACCTGAGCTGGAGATGAGTGTGCAACGGGCAAAGCGTGGGATAGAGGAGGCCCAGCGGGACTATGATGACAGTCAGCTGGCGCGGGCAGAACTCAACCGCCAGCTGGAAGAGCTTGAGCGCCAGCAGGCAGAGCTGATGGCCCGCGATCGGCAGCAAAGTCTCCGGGAGGTCCAGCTAGTCACCAGGCTGGAAGACGCCAAGGCGCAGGGGGTGGCTTTGGTGGCACGGCTCCGAAGCAACCTGGAGCAATTTGCTAATTTTAATTTTTAGATATGTTAAGGTTAAGGTTAAGTTATTTGTAAGTAGATATAAGTTTTGTATATGTAGATTTAGAATAAAAATAGAAAAAAAGATGAAGTGAAATAGGAGTGCACATTTAATGGTCTGGTGCACATTGAACAATGCGGAGGATGGGGCATTTTTCTTCAATTCATCTGAATTATGTTTTTACATATTTTATTTATATTTCATTTATATACATATTTTATTTATATTTTATTTACATATTTTATAAAATAATATGATGTGTATTTCTCCCATCTCCTGATTTCTCTCAGCCTTCAAACCCCCACTCTTTTCTCCCACCCTACACTGCCACCCCCGAACTAGTATAAATTCAATGCCAGCTCAGATTATAGTATCAGTCTTCCAAGATGCCTCTTCCAGACTCCACCTCGTCTCCGAGACATTGTGCCTAATTCGAAGATGATTTGGAACGGGAAGCGATGATAGCAAGATATCAGATCGTCTCTGCCGTACAGGTCCAGCAGGTATACCAGGGTGAGAGGCAGGATCCATTTTACCATCGAGATCCACGGGGTCCGATTCAGGTGAATGAGGTGTCGGACTCCACAGATGTGTGGAACTATCCATCTCCGTCGACTTCGGACGACGAAGATATGGATCAACGCGTCGACGACTTCGATAGCTCCTCGGAGGATGAGTTCGAGGATGATGGCCAAGTGGTCCATATCCGTGTCGAGGACATAAATATGGACCTCGACCCGGACGAGTTCCCCGTAGAGGACGACTCCGATGATGACACCATCATCTTGGTGTCATCGGATGACGAGGATGACGATGTCATCTAAGTCCTCACCCCCCCCCCGTGGTCGTCCCGCATAAATATGCGGGATGGCACCCAGCTCTTCGGAGCACCCAATAGGCCCTTTTCAGGGCCACACAAAGAACATAAACACACGCATCTGCGCCACTCAATGGCAAAAATGTACAAAGTTTCCATAACTTGAATTGATACTTTTCAAAAAGAACTCACCCACTACCAAATTCTATAATATATTTGGTGAGTAAGAAATGAAAAATTTCAACATTGATTTAGAACATTTTATTTGTAATATTTTCATAATACAAATTTATTTTTCAAACAGCGGGTTCTGGATCACTACCTGGAGCCCACAGTTTTGGTCTATGTGTGAGCCAAACATCAGGATGTTTATTCTCCAATTCAGCTAACCTTCTTTCCAAATCATTATATTTCAGCATCACTGCAGATGTGACATTCAATGCATTGGCATCCAAATCATTTTTCAGATTTTTGCTGTTGTAATCGAGTTCAGTTGTCAACTCTGATATTTTTCGTGTCATTGTGGCTGTAGCATCCCATACTTTGATATCCACATCACTTTTTAGATTTTTGTATTTGCGATCTAGATCATCAGTCACCTCCTCTACTTTTTCATTGAATGCTTGACGGGCTTCAGGTACAATCTTAGCCATTGTGGCATGTATGGCAGCCTGCAAGGCTTTAAGGACAAGTGCCTTCGTCTCCGTAATTTGTTCATTGAGATATAATTGAGTTACACAATCACTCTCGTCTATCGGTTCACCAGCATTTTTCAGTCTTTTACCTTGCATATCATATTGGTCGTCAGGCGAAAGCTTGAATCCCATACCTTGAGGACCTTGGGAACCTTGAAGAACTCGAACTTTGACAGTACCCCATTTTCGTCTACGGCCGAATTTATCAATAGCTTTGGACATCTTTCTTCCACCTTGATATCTTTCATACTGATGATTTCAAGACAATTAAAATCTATATATCTCTGTGTAGATATTTATTCTCTTAAATGAATGAAACAATAGGAAATCAGAATAACGTGTATATTTATATATTTTTATATATTTGGTAACTGGACAAGACATTAACTAAAATTGACTAGTATAATTTGACTTTTATATAATAAGCGTAATTACATCTCAAATACAAATAAATAAGTATGGTGGTGAATTTTCCATTTGAAATGATATTTCATTTGTTCAATTCAGCTGTTAATAAATGAAGTAATTGATCCAAAGGACTCTCTTGGGAAAAAGATTGAATAATATTGGAAACCCAACGAATATTCTCTACTGGATCATTCTGGTAGAATTCTATATCGCTATGACCCCAAGGAAGAGTGTGTGTCGTATTGGGAATGATGAACCGTTTATCATCATGGTATGACAATGCAACTTTGTTCTTCAATTCAGTATACATGTCATGCAATATGCTTCTGAACGAGTTCATCTTCCTGAATATTAGACCACCCTGTTCGACAATTTTCTTATAATCTTCACATGTCAATTCATTCTTTATGACGGATCTTTTGACACCTTTTGCTTTTTTGAATTCACTACCTACAGACTGAACATAATATGCTTTGGCACCGGTACCATAAAAGCTAATTATGGGATCATTCGGAAATTCATCTTTGAAATTACCCAGAATTGACTTTGTAATAGGAATATTGAATTGGTTTCCTACGTTGTAATTGGAAGTATCAAACTCGCATATATTGTTGGTCATGAAATCATAAAAATTATCGGTATTTACTTTCAAAATTAAAGAATCCGTGTCAGTGTAGAGTAAGGTGGCATTTTCTGCATAATGACGTTTAATACATCCATAGAAAAAGTTGTACATGACTGTTTTGGATAATTCTAGAATACAAAATCCCAAATATAGCGGTTTATCGTACAATACATTAACTTTGCCCAATTGAATAGCAACAAAATTTTCTGAAAAAATTGAACAGCTTTTGAAATTTGGACGTGATATTAGGGCGCTAGCACCAATTTTCCTCTTGATACTTTCCCAATGCGTAACCAGTCTAACATCAATTCTGTTATCAACGTTTTCCATTGTTTTCCCATAAACTGCATTATTCATGAGTTTATAGAAATCTTTTTCAGCTTTGTTGTTAGATCGATTTCGCATTTCAGTGTTCAAATCAATATAAGGTTTCATCCAACATGACTGCTTGAATCTCAACACTCTATGTGTGTTCATAATAATAAGACCATTGGCCACAGCCTGCTGTAAGTTTTTATAATGTACAATATATTTTCTTTTGTCATTTAAATTTGGAATTAATTTAGGAATTTTTGATTTCGAGTGTGGTGGTATTAAACTTTCAACGAGAAAGGGAAGATCAGCATGTTTGTCATGTAACTCTTGGGGATAATGAACATCTACTTCAAGAACATAACCGTATGGACTATCAGATGCCACTCCCATTACATCCAAATTGATTATTTCATCGGGTGTTAGCCATGCAAAATCGTTGGTGGGTAATGGTTGTGACATACTGTGACCATATAGGTTAGTTGCATCTAAATATGATATGTATGATGAAGGTTCATCTGGGTTATAATCGGGTAAAAATTTATTATTAGCTATATGCTTCCTTTCACTACATTGACTTATTCCGCCCCGTATTCCTTTTTTGAAAAAATTAATCATGTCAATGTCTGTCAATAATTCCAATTCAATATTCGTATACTTCAGCATTGCATCCCACGATAATCCGGGCGCTGTATAATACTGTGCTGGATCTAATTTATATTTATCTAAGCATATATTTCGAAAATTCTCAAATATGTCGCATAATAGAAGAACATCGGACTTCAAATATAAATCCGAGTATTCCCCTAAACTCTTACACTCGAATAAATGCCAAACAAGTTTCGCTCTCATATAATCCTTATCTGATATATGCTCTCCGTTAAGATTGTCATAAAACTGATTTTTAGTGGGTAGAGTTGGATAATTCAACTTGTCAATATGATCAACAAAGTTATATGGAAAAACACCTTTCTGTCTCATCAAATTGAATTTGTCAATTTGTGGAAAATGTTTATGCATCTCAATACACTGATCGGATGTTAAGTTAGCACCTAAGTTCTGCAAAGAATTCGACATGAATTTGAAACTATCTATAAATCTCATTTTCAAAAAATTCTTTTTTTCTTTTCCGTCTTTGTCAGTGTATGTGTGAGTGAATAGATGCTTAGTGAAAGAAATGTATTTTTCCTTAGTTTGTGGAATAACATCCACTTTGTCTTTGTTTCTATACAGTTCTTTTATGAACAAATGACAATCATACCCACTCAGATTATGGAAAATGATTGGAACAAAATTTGGCAATTTGAAATTTAAGTTACATACGGAATGTGCGGCAGGTGATCTTTTTTTTCCAGTGAGGTGGCAATGGTCTCTCACTTTCACATCACCACCCGTGAATGGTTTATCACATATTCCACAAAATTGTGTAGAAGAAAACTCTGCTTCTTCCGCGGGGGTTTGTGCAGCCATAGGAATTGGATACCTCAAATAATTGTGATAAATATTTCTCAAATCATCTTCAAGTTTTGTAACAAATTTCTCGGCTGCATCCTCACCCCTATATGTAACAAATTTCGATAATTTATCATTGTATGAACATTTTATCGAATAAGCAAATGAATAAGGTTCGTGTTTGTATGTTTTATTCGAGAATGAGTGTTTAGGGTTGGGTTGACTAGTTTGAATGGGTTTGAGAACTGATTCAAAATCAGCATAAACTACAAATGGCACCTTCATTTGTTTCTCAAAATTTTCAAACATAAGTGCATTACCCGGTAACATTTTACCATATTTGTTGATTCTGAAATTGACTGATGGTGTTGTAGTACTCAAGTGATTACAGTCATGCAACTGATGACGTAACAGTAATCGCTCGTGAGAGAAATACAATAAACATCCATCACAAAAATATTTTTTATGCTCATGCGCAGATAGTTGACTTGAAACTAACCTAGAAAGGTCTTTAATCCAACAATAATGACTATTGCCAGAATCATCTGTTATAAGTAACAAATTAACATGTCTTCTAAGTCTTCTCTGTGAGTAACGCAACGGACCAACCACTTCATATTTCATTTTACCCTTATCAAGTTTTGACTCTAACCCATACACATTAATTGAAATATCATTCATGTCCTCAAACTTTTTTATAGCTTGAAGTTTAACTGGAAAATCCATACCTGTTACATTCAAGACATTGGCGTAGTGGGGGTATGAGGAAACTTCTGACACTCTACCATTCGCAGGAAACAATGCAGATGTGATGGCCCATGCAAAACAATGTTGATCTTCATTACGAATATTCACAACGCCTTTTCTTGTCTCAATGAACTCGGGCAGCTTCACATACGAACATCCGCTGAGTGGACTATACTTGTTGATGTTCACTTCGAGGAACTTAATTTTTTCACAACTCCATCCTGAAACATAACAATAATTTATTATTCATATAAATAGAAATGAAACTTTAAATAAATACCTGAATCACGTTCTTCAAATTCCGTAGTCTGAGCAATAATGACATCACGGAATCCATCGAATAATGCACCCAAATCCGTAGACTGATCCACAATTTTATTCTGTGAATTGAATGACTTCGTGTCACTCAAATCCCGTGTTTGAACAATGTAGCTGCCAAATACTTCCATATTCACTTTAAAGATCTTGTGAACCTTTATTGCCTCTTCAAGTAATCCAATAACCTTCTCCCTGATCTCATTGAAGAATGGCATATATTCAGTGTAAACATTGGTACTTTCCACTCTATAACTCACAATTCTACACTTGAAAGCATTCCTTATAATCTGTATGCCATCACTCACTTGCACACATGCATTGTTCCTGTGTTGGAGAGTTCTTTTGTGAGAATTAACTTGGGATGTAGGAATTGTCACATTACAACAATTGCATGTGTACATTGGTGTCGATGCAGCCACATCTAACTTAATCCTTTTCACAGAAGGGCCACCTTGGCAACTTTGAAGTTGATGCCGACGGAGATTATCACTACGAGTGAACGATTTACCACAACCACAGGAATACATTTTATCGATGTCGTCTTCTCAGCAGAAAACTCAACAAAATACTGATTTCACAATCATTCCCACCTCCTTTATATGTAATATCGATGAGTGGGAGAGAGGGTGAACAAATTCTATCCGCTTCGACTATTCATACAACGTCACAGCAGAACCATCCCCACCATATCAATGAAGAGAGGACGGAGAGTAGTCGATGAGTCACCGCAGTGTATGGGTGTGTGACGCCAGTTCACATATCTGACTGGATATCCGTGGCGTGCAGACGTCTCTATACTTCGGTTTAGATTTTTATGCGTACTCCACACATTAGATCATACACAATGGCAGAGTAAGTATACATGAAAGACATTGAGGTAAGAAAAATATATTAAGTACTTGGCAAAAGGTACTTGTCCGTGTATGAAAAAAAATCAAGTCATCACAATCTCTAGGACAAACACAAACCCTGAACACCTCCCAACAATATACATCATGGTCAAGGCTAAGGACAAGCCCAAGTCCTAGGTCAAGTCCTAGGTCGAGGTCATAGGTCGAGGTCATAGGTCAAGGTCATAGGTCAAGGTCATAGGTCATAGGTCATAGGTCATAGGTCAAGGTCATGGGTCAAGGTCATAGGTCGAGGTCATAGGTCATAGGTCAAGGTCACTGATGACGTCATAGTGGTGGGGGGAGGCCCAGAACCGGCTCAAATCTCCTACTGAGACCAGGTTCTCATATCCAAATATCGATATGCCTTCAATAAGTCTTATACTCCAATTTGGACCAACGAATTTTTTACGGTCAAACAAGTCAAATGGACTAATCCAACAACATATGTTTTGGAAGATACTAAAAAAAAATCAAGGGAGGTTTCCGCACTGAAGAATTGTAAGCCAAGTACCCCGATATTTATTGAGAACTACAATTATAGTGTTGACAATTCTGTATTGTTTTGTCACATATCTGTGTTTTTAGTTCATGGTCTCGTTCTGTGTCATCTGTGATTGAAAAGAAACGTACGCGCTCTGTCGGGACTATAGCCGTTTTCGATTGGCGTTTGGTTCTGGTAGCGGTTGACATAAAAATGACAGCGGTTTACTTTCTGGTACTGTTAATGACGTCATAGTCGTAGTCATTAGTTAGTGGTTGCGGTAATTAATAAACACATTCGTTTCATTATTCACTATGACGTCATTAACAGTACCAGAAAGTAAACCGCTGTCATTTTTATGTCAACCGCTACCAGAACCAAACGCCAATCGAAAACGGCTTATGAGTTGTTGTTAGGAGGTAGTATCATTGGACTTGTATAGTTGAACGTAACAATAAATGTATTGTGGAAAAAACGAGAGTTATTAATCGTATTAAGTTGAACAGGTTATGATATTACATTCGCTGGAATTTAACAAATCCGAAAAAAATAGTGTTAGCGGCATTTCAGGTAGCTAACTTGGAATCTTTTGAAGGAACTGGTTTCTCGAATTGGGAGTTCCGACCAAAACTAGTGCTGGAACAAAATAATGCCCTGGAAGCCCTTGAGGAAGTGTCAGAAACACGATCCCAACCAGAGGAATTCAAAAAGAATGACATCAAGGCACGCAACATAACAGTTCAATGATTGGCTGACAATGTACTTGAAATAGTAAAGGACAAGAAGAATTTCAAGGAAATGTATGAGACACTACGAAACATGTATACAAAAACAGGAATATCTGCACAAGTCATCCTGCAGAGAAAACTTCGAAGTATGAAGTATACAAGCTAAATCTGTTGTTGATAAACTGCGGGGACCATTATCAAAATTTAAATATATGAGAGACTTCTTAGACATCAATCACTTGAAAATTATGTATTTTTCCCTTGTACAGTCGCAGCTATGCTACGCAATTTCCTCGTGGGGAGCAATAAGTGACACTCATCTTGAAAATTTAAATGTAATACAAAGATGGATACTTCGAATTATATTCAGAAAATATCCTAGATATTCAAATGATTATCTCTATGCAATGTGATGGATTTAAGGCAAATTTATTTTTTGAGAGTTTTGCTGTATATGAAAAAAAAATGAAAATACGCTAAAACGTGCTGAGCACACCCACAATACCAGAAATAGAAATAAAACATATCTTCTGCCTAAACGGGAAAAGACCGTGGGACAACGTTGCTTCGGTTACTTGGGCCCAAAATTTATTAACAATATACCTATCGATTTTCAACACAGAGAAAAAATTACAATATTCAAGAATAGACTCAAGAAATGGATTATGTCGAAAGATAGAATATTTTTTTCTCACATTATTAACAATTTATCGTGAACATTTTTTCCTAAATACACATTTTTTTATCGCAGACTCCGTACTTACCGAAATTGACATAATAAGTAACACCACAAAACTCAAACAAGACTATAAAACCAAACAATGACAAAATACCCGAACTGAGACCCAAAAACCCAAATGAGACTGAAAAAACCTAAACTGAGACTTAAGAAAAGAAACCCAAACTGTGAAAACTTATTTATTATTTATGTAATTATCTTTATGTAGGTCCATGCACTGGACAAATCAAAATATCACGCACAAGTTGTTTACATCCTATCTAGGTACATTCAACTTCTGTGATTACTTGTTTATTTACATTGTAAATTTTATTCATTTTTGTATTATAATCTATTTATCATGTACCATTTACAGTAAATAAATATTATTATTATTATTATTATTATTGCTGAAAAAAAAATGGTACTCATAGATTGTGTTTAGACCCCAAAGATTTGAATAAAGCAATAAAAAGACAGCATTTCGCAATACCAACACAAGTCGATATAATTTCTAGAATGAGTGAGTGTTTTTCTGTAATATATATGACTTCAGGATTCTGGCAGTTCAATTAGATAAAGAAAGTTCAGACTTGTGTGTTTTCAACTCTCTATTTGGGAGGTATAAATTCGTAAGATTACCGTTCGGGATCAAGTCGGCTCCGGAAGTTTTTCAAAAAAAAATTATGAAAATATTTGGGGGAATGAAAGGAGTATTAAATGTTTTTAATGACCTCATAGTCGCAGGGAAAAATAGTGATGAACACGATATGATCCTGGAGAAAGTGTTCTTACTGCAAAAGAAAATAATATAACTTTTAACAAGGAAAAGTTTCAATACAGAATTGATTCAGTTAAGTTTTTAATATCATAAGTTCAGAGGGTTTTAAACCTGACCCAGATAAAATTAGAGCAATTTCAGCTATGAATACTCCTCGTAATAGAGAATTGAGAAGATTTTTAGGCACTGTTAATTATGTGTCACGATTCATTGAAATTTATATATAAATGCCCCTCTAAGGCAGTTATTGAGAAATGATGTTGAATTTTAATGGATTGAAAAACATGAAGAAGTTTTTAATAAATTAAAGAATATATTATGCAATTCCCCTGTTCTTCGTTTTTATGATGTGAATGCACCAGTAGTTATACAGTGTGATGCAAGCATGAATGGTCTCGGACCACGTCTGCTGCAAGAATTCCAACCTGTGGCATACAAATTACATTTTACATTTTACAAAAATTATTATTTTATCATCAGAATGGTTGGCCGAAAAATGAGAATGATGTTCAACATATAGCCAAATCCTATCGGTCTGTACAAACATCATTGTCGCATCACTTTTATTTCTTGATAATAAACGGAGTGTACCAACGAGTTTGAGGAGAAGAATGCTTGAGCTTTTACATGAGGGGCACCAAGGAATAGAAAAAATGAAAATGAAATCTAGATAGTGTTTGTATTGGCCTAGAATCAGTAAAGACATTGAAAGTTATTCTGAGAGTTGTGAGATTTGTCAAAGATTCAAAAATAATAATCATTTAAAGCAGTTACTTCTTCCTCACTCAATTCCTAAAAGAGCTTGGCAGAAAGTAGGTACAGATATTTTAGACTTCAATGGAAAAAATTATATTGTAGTTACATATTATTATTCAAGTTGGTTAGAAATCAGAGAATTAAAAGGGAAAACTGCGCTTTGTGTAATAACGGCAATAAAAGGTATATTTTCGTGTCATGGCATTCCTGAAGAAATAATATCGAATAATATGCCTTTCAACAGTTACATTTTTAAAAAATTTGCGAAAGATTGGGATATTATACTATAGTCCAACTTACCCTCAATCAAATGGACTTGCTGAAAGAGCAGTACAGATAGCAAAAAAAATGTTAACCAAAGCTTTGCAACAACGATATATGATATATTCCATGTTGATGGAGTATCGAAACACGGCCCTTAAGAATATAAATGAATCCCCTGCTCAGATGATGTTGAACAGAACTTTGAGAACAAAAATTCCAATGCTAGAGAATACATTTTTACCTAAAGTAGAGAAAGATATTAGAAAAAGAAAACAACAATCGCAAGCATTACAATAATATTATCATAATAGGAATGCCAAGAATTCAAGAAAACTGAAAGGAGGGAAAAAGGTGTACTTGAGACGTGGCAATGCTTGGGAAGAGGGCAAAATAAAAAGAAAACATATTTCTCCCATATCATTTATAGTGTCTACAAAGCAGGGTGAATATAGACGTAATAGGAAAGAATTAAGACCTAGGAGTTTTGAATCGGCTTGGAATGAACTTTAATTTGCCCAATTATAGCAACAGACCTGCCCCCTCTGTTGATGATAACAATAATTATCATGATTTGAGTGGTTCATCATTGGGCTCAGAAAGTTCTATTAGTAAAGAGAACTCAGATAATGATATCACTCATTCCAGTTTGCCCAACTTCCGAAAATCCAAAGCAAATTCGAGTGCAGAAGAATTTCATCAGTATTGTCTGAGCAACGGCCTTATAATTAATAAAAAAAACTGTCTTCATGTCTTTCTTAACAAAAAACTCATGCCAAAATTATAATAATTTAGTGAGACTGAATGGACACTCAATAGAATAAGTTAATTTTACTAAATTCTTGGGAATCACTCTTGATAACAAAATGATATGGGAAAAACACATTGATAGCATTGTATCTAAATTGAGCTCTGTATGTTTTCTTATCAGACAATTAAAAAACACATTCTCAATAAATGTTTTGAGGATTTCATATTTTGGTTTGGTCCAGTCGATACTCTCCTATGGCCTTATATTTTGGGGAGCATCAGCCCATTTCAATAGAGCATTCACCCTTCAGAAAAGAATTTTGAGATGCATGAGTGGTATACATCCTCGTGAGTCTTGTAAGAAATTATTTATTGAATTGAAAATCATGACGTTGCCATCACTTTATATATATCTTTTTATACTGAACATATCTAATAATAATAACATAATGAGGAAAAGTGATTTTCATAATCATGACACACGCACCAGCAAACAGCTTCATCAGACATATCCCAGACTCACGGTTGGACAAGACTCTTATACTTACCAATAAATAAAATTCTATAACAAATTTGTAAATCTTGTCGGAAATGTAGAAAGTAAAAAGAATTTTAGAAATATGTTAAACGAGTATCTTCTGAACAACGCATTTTATTCCACAGATGAATTTTTAAAAATGTGACTTGACATAATTGTATTGTAATTTTATTATTTTCTATTTATATTTTTTATTCTATTTTATGTATTGTCTATCATACACCATTTTCTGATTTTGACTAGTCCGATAAGCTTTTGTATATAATGTATATTTATGTTCTGTACAAGAGTTTCAGTGATGAATAATAAATTTGTATTTGTATTTGTAAAGGAAACTTGCAGATAAGTTCAGCAGCTTTCAAATGAAATATTGATTATTTTGAAAAGGAGATGTAATATATTAGATACTCAGTAACATTCTTCATTTGTGCTAACATGATCTTGATTTCATATGAGAATTACCAAGGTTACTGGTATGTCTGTTTTTAGGACATAAAAAAGTCTTGTTGTTATAATGATAAAATAAAGAAATACTCATTACAATAGAATCCACTTGTGACCTCTTCCTTTGTTCTTCAAATTATATAGTTAAAGTTAATAAAAATTGTAGGGAAGAGTCATTGCGAACGGCAGCTTTACATCGAAGAACACTATGGGTAAATAAAAATTCAAAGTTTTATAAGGTGGAAATAAAACAGTTTGGTTGGGCACCACACAGCTTGGAAATAGACTACAGATAATTTACCTAGTAAGCTGTGTTACTAAATATAAACATGTCTTGATGAAGTTAAGAAAGTCATTAAAAAGTTGGCTGGTTATGTGGTGGTAGGTTGAGGAAATAAAATGCACATGTCCCAAATACCCTGTAATATAAAAAAATATTGGTTGTGGACCATGTAGAGCTCAAACAATATGAAAAATATAATTTAAATTTAGAATAATTTTCAAATAGTCCTTGAAAAATATTGATTAGATTTATAATGATTTCAATCATTGAAAAAAAATATTGTTTAGATTTAGAAACAGTTAGACTCAAAATACCTTCGAAGAGTCGTTGAAAAATATAGTTTAGATTTAAAATAATTTCAAACAGGAAGTAAGCGAACTACCTATCAGTAGCGCTTCTTCATAGCATGCTATGAGTCAACGTATTTACATAGAAAAATGTGTGAAATTTTGTATAACTTAACTTAAAAGAAACTTGTTGAAATGATATCAAGGATGCACTGGAACAGTAGTTATCTCCATCGTTGAAAAGGTATCAACAGGCACTGGAACAGTATGTATATTTTTCGTGTTGAAATGCTATCAAAAAGGCACTGTAACAGTGTGCATATCTATCCTGTTGAAATGGTAGGTGTCAACAATGCAGTAGAGCAGTTTGAGCAGCGATGAAAACTGTCTCTGGGTAGATCGTGGAAACTTTTTGGTTAACCAGCCAGGACCCATATCAAAGGATGGCCGTCAAAAAAGCTTCCATATTCCAATAATATCCAAGAACTAAATGCGAGTAGGAGCTAACAACGGCTCGCCATTACATAAGACCCCATAGAAAAACCCTAAAATAAATCAGTACTGCTGTACTATTTTACATAACCCAAAAATGAGATTCACCTCAAATGAAATCTTTCAACACAGAAATGAACAGTGTCAACTATTGTGAAAATTGCCTTTTAGAAATCTTACCTTAATAAAGGGTTATCCATAATATTTGAAAATGAATGTTCCACAACCAACGCCAAAAGGTCAGTAAAACAAATCTATATCCATCTTCTCAATATCATGTCGACTCTCTGGATCTCTCAGAGGGTAGTAGCCAAAAACGCAAGCTGGTCTTCACAAATCGGATATTTAAATGGTTTTAAATCCACTAACGACCCATAACTTGATCAAAAAGTTGACTACCAACAGACTCTTCGAAGGTTGACCCGAAAGTGATCATAAAAATGGATTCCTTACTCATCTTCCTTCCTGTCACGTGATCTGTCACTTTGAGTAATCTTGTCACAGGACGAGAATTAAGGATTCGATAGTACGATTCCGTAACTAAAGGCAACTTCACATGACCTGACAGGTTATGTGTTGGTTGATTATCATAGTATATGATTTTCAGAAAAAAATTAAAAGTTACAAAAATTTCCAGGACACACTTAGTGTGGACCAATCCTACTTGAAATAACTATTCATACATAACAGGTGTTCGACCTGTTCAGACCCAAACTTCCATGAGGGTGATGATATGTTACAGTTGGGAACAATCACAGAACTTCAAAACTTGCCTTAACAAAATGTTATCTTCACTCAAGTGGACATAGACACACACAAGTATAAGTGGTTGCATACATCGCTGGGGCGATTTGGTCCGGGAAATAAAGAATACCAAACGAGAACAGACTCTAGCTAATCTTATTATCAAAAAAAATAAAGTAAGAAAGAAATAAATGCTAAATCACCCCTCTCCGAATAAAATAAAATGGACCACCACTGGTCTATTTTATTACATAAAACATGCTTTCATTTCGTAAATTGGAATCAGTAACTAATGCGTACCACACATCCTAATTGGAAGTCTACTTTGGGAAGTCATAATCAGTAAGAAAAGTCAATAACATGAAAAGTCATAATCGGGAAAGTCTGCCAAAACTAGAAATGAAAGTTTGAACGGTGTTCCTAAAAACTAATCCAAGAAATATACATAAGAATTTATTTGTTTCCCATAATAGAAAACAACAAATTCTTCGCGGAATAAATAGGAGCTGAGAACATAGTGCACATATGTTTCTCACAATAGGGAAAGATCAGGGTTAAACTCAAGGTGGAAATATAATCACTTACAACACCCTAAAATACTAATGTGACTGTCTCCAGTTACTTTGGTTTTAAAAAGACTTTAGTTTTTATACTTTTTCGTAGAAATAAATTATTCGTGACGGAACAAGTTTTTTTATTTGACATACTAACAAATTCTTTTTTTTTATATCTCAGTAAAATTATAACAAAAACAATATCAAGTGAAATAAAGGCACAGACAATAGATATCTGCAGGAACACTCCCCTCCAGTGATGAACTCCTGTTCATTACTTGTCTTTTGGTTGATCCACATCAATTAGACAAAGTTTGGTGACAGGTCTTCTGTAGGTGCCCACGGTTGTTTTGACATCCACCACTCGGATGTGGCGATCTGCTCCAGGGTGTACCGCGATAACGATACCTTTGGGCCATGTGTTTCTTGAAAACTGTGAGTCAACTATGATGACTATATCACCGACTTTTATTTTTTTTGAGGAAGATGAAAACCACTTGGTTCTCTTGGTCAATACAGGCAAATATTCTTTGATCCATCGCCGCCAAAAGTGATCAGCAAGTAATTGCGATTTTCGCCACTGCTTCCTAGTGAATAAGTCATGCTCATCAAATTTACCAGGGATTTGAGCTGCACTAGAAGTCCCCAACAAGAAGTGATTTGGTGTCAAGGCCTCACTGTCTGCATTATCCAAAGAAACGTGGACTAGAGGACGGCTGTTGACCATATTTTCTGCTTCTATCAATAATGTTTGCAAAACTTCTTCACGTGGGAATTTCTCCTTCAAAATTACAAACAAAGTTTTCTTCACCGATTGTATCAGACGCTCCCAACTCCCACCCATATGAGGAGCAGATGGAGGGATGAAGTAAAATTCAATATCACTGGTAGTCAGGTTTGAAGTGATTTTAATCTGGTCCAATTCTTGTAACGCTTTCTTCAATTCTTTTTCAGCACCCCGTAAATTTGTTCCATTATCGGAAAATATTTTTTTAGGACATCCTCTTCTGCCGATCAGTCTTCTTATTGCCATTATTGCTGAATCGGTACTCAAAGAGTGTGCCAGTTCTAAATGAATTGCACGGGTGCTCATACAAGTGAAGAGAACACCATACCTTTTTTCATGTCGACGGCCATTTGACACAAGCATGGGTCCGAAGTAGTCCATGCCAGTTATCGTAAAAGGTCTCACAAATGATGCTAATCGAGATTCTGGAAGTGGGGCCATCTCTGGTATTTCGGGTTTCGCTCTTTTAATTTTGCAAAACTGACATTCATTCCAGGAATTTCTGACAGCTGATCTCATATTCAGGATCCAATATCGTTGTCGAAGTTCGTTGGCTACGAATTCTTGTCCATTATGCGCTGCTTTGTTGTGATAATGACGAATCAACAATTTTGTAAAATAATTTTTCGGTTCAAGTATAACTGGAAATTTCGTATCCTCACTCAAGTCTCTTGAATATATCACTCTGCTTCTGACACGTAATATTCCTTCATTGTCTAGAATTGGTGACAATTTATATAATTTGCTTGATTTTTCAATATTTCCGTTTGTTTTCATGGAGTCGATTTCTTCCGAGAAATTTTCAGTTTGAGCACATTTTATCCAGAGGTTTTCAGCTATATGGAGTTCGCTCGGGGTGAGCTCTTCATTTTTTGATGACTTCCTTTTTGACTTATTGATAAACATCAACATCCAAGCTGTTGCACGAATTAATTTTAACCAAGATGAAAATCTGGTGATGTCTGGCAGGGCTTCTTTCAAATTTTCTTTCAGTTTGACAGTTACTCCCACAAAACATTTTTTCATTTCTGAAGTGTCCAGTTCTTCTGTCTGACTCTGGGGCCATTCTTTGCATTGATTTTTCAGAAATTGGGGGCCTTCTAACCATCTACTACCAGTTGGATAATATTCCCTTGTAGCTTCATCGGCAACATTTTCTTTTGTCGGAATCCAATTCCACTCTCTCGCATCAGTGATTTCTCTGATTTCGGATACTCGGTGGGCCACAAATGGTTTGAATCTTATAGGATCAGCCTTGATCCATCCAAGCACTGTTCTAGAATCTGTCCAATAGAAACATCTATCTATCTTCATGTTGTGATTTTCTCTGATTGTTGCTGCTAACCTGCTGCCCAAAACTGCAGCTTGAAGTTCGAGTCTGGGAATGGTCACAATCTGTTTGAGAGGAGCAACTCTGGACTTTCCCATCACAAAACAAGTACAAATGGAATCTGTTTTCGTGAATCGAAAGTAGGCTATCGATGAATAAGCTTGTGCACTGGCGTCGCAGAATATGTGTAGTTGAATTTCTTGAACTTCATTCAAACCTGTGATGTAACATCTTGGAATAGTCAGGTCAGTAAGTTTTCCAATATTTTGCACCCATTTTCTCCATTTTGCCATCAATTCCCCGGTGAGTTCATCATCCCAACCAACTTTTAAACGCCAAATGTGTTGTAATAGAATCCTAGCAATAATTGTGAAGTTACTCAGAAAGCCAAATGGATCGAAAATCGTCATAACAGTTTTCAAAACTTCTCTTTTTGTGACATTTTTTTCTGTCAGAATTCGAATGTCATTCGTGGTCAATTTTATTGAAAAGGAGAAATTGTCGTCATTGGGGTTCCAAAATAAGCCTAAAATTCTTTCAGTTGGTAGAATTATTTCTTTCTCGAGATTCATGTCTTTTTGGTTACAACTTCGATATTCTTCTGGGATGTTTTTCAAAACTTCTCGGGAATTGCTCGCCCAATTTCTGATAATGAAACCTCCCCTTTGATGAACTTCGATAACGTCCGACGTCATTTTCTTTGCTTCTTCGATGGAATCGAAACTGTCCAGGTAATCATCAACATAGTGCTTTTCTGTGATGGCTTTGAATGCTTCTGGGAAAGTTTGTTTAAATTCCTCGGCATTTTTTCTCATGACGAATTGTGCTGAAGTAGGTGATGAAACCGCACCGAAGATCATGGCCACCATCTCATATTCTTCTGGGTTTTTCTCAGGTCTTCCTCTACCTCTCCACAAAAAACGTTGTGCATGTCTGTCTTCTGGTCTGATTTCAACTCTGTGAAACATTTCCTGTATATCTGCTGTCACTGCTATATTTCTTTGTCTGAACTTGAAAATTACGCCAAGTAAGGAATTCAACAAGTCTGGACCCTTTAGAAGACAGTCGTTCAAGCTAACTCCATTAGTTTTCGCTGCTGCATCAAAGACGAACCGAATTTTTCCGGGTTTGTTTGGATTGGTCACGGCAAAATGTGGTAAATACCATGTGTTATCGGTTTTCTTTTGAATTTCTTGCTCAGACAACTTTCTGGCGTACTTTTTCTCCACGTACTCGCTGATTTTCTTTTCGTATTCAATGCCGAATTCTTCGTTTTTGTCAATTTTCTTCTCTATTGATTTCAATCTAGTCAACGCAGTGAATTTGTTATTCGGTAATTCAAATTCGTCCGTTTTCCATAAAAGGCCAGTTTCCCACTTATTTGGACTGATTCTCCGAGTAGTTCGTTCTAAAATTTCTGTGGATCGGATTTCATCTGGACTTTGTTTTTTGTTGTAATATTTCACCCCCAAACTGTCAATTTTGAAGGAATTTTTCACAAGTTCTTCCAGATCTTCATACTGGTGATTCACAAAGAGAGAGAATTCTTCATCTACTCGCCCCAAATAGTTTTTGCCGATGTTTCCATGTAGAACCCAACCTAATTTGGATCTGGACAAAACTGGATCATTCTTCCCTCCTTCATGCACTTCTCTGGGAATAATCAGATTGATATTATCTTGTCCAATGAGAATACGTGGTTGCACATTGACCATGGATGAAATTTTTATTTTTGGAATGTAGTCTAGGTTTTTCGAAATGCTTTTCGTGTCTACGGATTGCACTGGAAGGGACATATTGCGGACGGTTCTGACGTTGTTCAAAGGATATGCTAGTTCTTCACGTTGTCCACGTATTTTCAAGTTCACTTTTTTCGAATCGTACTCCTCAGAAGTCATAGAGTTTGTCCATTTCAATTTCAGGGGTTCGGGAGGTCCAGTGGCACCAATATCATCTGCCAGCCCAGCGTCGATCATTGTGATGGTGGAAGCTTCATCAAAAAGAGCATATGTGTTTACTTTGCCTTTAGGGCCACTAAGTTCGACCGGAGCAATTCTCAGCAGAACTTTCCTTTTTGCGGCCGAGTTGATGTGATGATTAACCTGTTCTTCAGGTTCTTCGTATTTAATTTCGGGTTCTTTATGTAGTAGAGGATTGTGTTTGAAAAGACAACCATTTATATCACACTTTTTCTTAGTTTTACAGAACTTCGTGTGATGTGACAATCCGAGGCATGTAAAACAAACTTTGTTGTCTCTTACCCAATCCCAACGTTTATCTATGTCCAATTTTCTGAAGATACTACATTTTTCCATTTTATGGCCCTCTCTTTTGCAGTATTTACATTTGAAAACGGTTTTCTCTTGAATGGATGTAGAACACACATATTTTTTCTGTTTTTCTTGACCATCTTGCGGACCGATAACATACATAATAGCATCGCTTGTGTCAACTAACCACTGGGAGAACTCTACGATTGAAACTTCTTTTTGTTCTCTTTTCAACTCCACAACCTTTCTTCCCCATTCCATCTTCAGATTTGGACTGAGTTTTTGTACAACATCACTTAGGAGCTGGGGATTTGATAGATACTCTTTACAATTCAGACTCTGGACTGTTACTGCCAAATTTTGAATTTTATTTGAAAAGTCCAAGACAATGTCTAATCTTTCTTCTTTCATATCTGGGATTTTTCTTAGAGTTGATTAGATCTCGGATTATGATATCCGATCTGCCATATCTCTTTTCCAGAGTGTTGATTATTTTGTCTACTTCCTGAGTGAATGTTAATAGGGCGTTTACTGATTCTTTGGCTTTACCTCTTAGGCTTTTTTGAAGTCGAACGATATTTTCAGCATTGGAAAATCTGCAGATTTTGGTCGTTTCTCTGAATTGGTGAATGAAATTCATCCACTCCCCTGGTTCTCCGGAGAATACTGGAATGTCTTTGCTGAAGGATTGTCGGGCCATAAACTGTTCGATCTTCAGATTCTCCGATATTTTTCCGTGGTCATCCGAGTATTGGGGTTTTTGTGTTTGAACTTCATCTTCATATCGCAGAGGATCAGGAATCGGATTGAACGTAGAATTATTCACCCAGTTCTGAACAAAGGACGATTTGCTGGTCATGGTTTCAGTGTCTTCATCGGTAAAGATGTCGGTAGAATTCGTTCTCGCTAATTCTGCTTTTCTGAGTTGGGTTTCTGTTTCAACGAGTTTTCTTTCGATTTCTGCTAGTCTATTTGCTTTTTCGAGTTCTATATCTAACTGCCTGCGTCTTCGGGATTTGCTACTAGAAAGTTTACTGCTTTCACGGGTTTTCAATGAGTTTTCTCCAGATTTTTCGTCAACTTTTCTTCTGGATTTTGTGGAAACTTCAGTTTTCGTCGGTGTTTTCCTGACATTGTCAAAGTCAGGTTTTTCGTCAGTTTCCTCATTACCATATCTCATAGCTGCTTTACCCTTGGTTGTTCTTTGACTTCTTCTCAGTGGAAGAGACTTTGTAGACATTTCTTCCACAGTGCTGTTCTTTACGTATTCGAAGGACCACTTATGTGACTGTCTCCAGTTACTTTGGTTTTAAAAAGACTTTAGTTTTTATACTTTTTCGTAGAAATAAATTATTCGTGACGGAACAAGTTTTTTTATTTGACATACTAACAAATTCTTTTTTTTTATATCTTAGTAAAATTATAACAAAAACAATATCAAGTGAAATAAAGGCACAGACAATAGATATCTGCAGGAACAACTAAGAAGCCTGTGTGGTTACTTACCATAACTTCTTAGGCTTAAAACACCAGGAAGATACTCAACTTTCAACACCCTGAAAATACTAAGAAGCCTGTGTGGTTAATTACCATAACTTCTTATGCTGAAAACACCAGAAAAATAATAATAAACTTTCAACACCCTAGAAATACTAAGAAGCCTGTGTGGTTAATTACCATAACTTCTTATGCTGAAAACACCAGAAAAATAATAATAAACTTTCAACACCCTAGAAATACTAAGAAGCCTGTGTGGTTGCTTACCATAACTTCATAGGCTGAAAAGTCCAGGAAAATACTTCATCAATCATTGTAACAAAACAAATCAGAAAAAGATTATTCCTCAATCTGTATCAGCAGAGCAATCAGGAAAATTATTTACTCGGTCTTCATAGCAAAATAAATCAGGAAAAGAAATTTCTCGATTCTTGTCACCAGGGTTATCAGGAATATTATTTCTTCAGTTTTCATAGCAAAAGGAATCAGGAAAACATATTCCTCGATTCTTATCAACAGAGCAAAAAAAAAATTGTTTCCTCGGTTTTCATAGCAAAATAAATCAGGAAAAAGTATTCCTCGATTCTTTATAGCAAAATAAATCAGGAAAAGGTATTCCTCGATTTTCCTAGCAAAATAAATCAGGAAAAGGTATTCCTCGATTTTCATAGCAAAATAAATCAGGAAAAAGTATTCCTCGATTATTTATAATGGAACGATCAGGAAAAGTAATTCCTCAATCTTAAAAAAACAAAATCTACCCAACTGACCGAAATACGGTTTCATATCTTTTATATGCCATTCTCCAGCCGGAGTTCCATCGGCATTCTCTAGAGAATAAACCAGGCGGGAAATTTTTTTCTTAACCAAACTTAAAATATATTTTGGAGCTAGTTTAGCACTAAATTTTGATGCAGCTTCTGACAACACTTTATTTCTTCTCCACACTTTGTCACCAACTTTAAATTGAATATCCCTTTTTCTCAAATTATATGATTTAGAATTTCTTAGATATGCTTTGTGCGGACTTCCTCATAAATGGTAGAAAGACCAGACTTATTTTCTACAAAATACTTCATGTCACCGGGACATAGTTCAAAATCAGAAGTACCAGATACTTTTCCATAATATTTTCCAGAAAGTGGAATATGTTTTCCAAAATTTAAAAAGGCAGGTGAATAATTATGTACTTCATGTGAAGCTGTGTTAATGGCTTGTTGAATTTTAGACAATTCAGCATCCCAATTCTTGTGTTCCTGAATATAGCAGCGAATTGCTTGGCCAATGGTTTTGTTATTTCTTTCAACAAAATTGCACTGTGCTGAGTATTTAGGAGTAAACCATATCTTTTGTACCTCATAAGCTTCGGCTAACTTTTTGAAAGTTTTGCCAGCAAATTGTTGACCATTGTCACAAATAATAATTTGTGGTACCCCATGAATCAGGAAAACATCATTTTCTAAAAACTTTACAACATCAACAGCGGTTGCAACACGCATTGGACAGAGTAAAGTATACTTAGTAAAGAAATCAGCTACTACTAATAAATAAGCAAAGCCTCTAGGAGAACGGGGAAATGGACCCATAATATCCACAGCTATTATTTGAAAGGGAAATCTAGCAGACTTTTCTGCTCCCATTAATCCCATCTGTGAAGTATTAGACAGTTTCTGAGCCTGACAGACCTTGCAAGAACGTACGAACTTTAAAATTCCATGGCTCATTTTAGGCCAATAATAATTTTGTTGAATTCTTTTTAAAGTTTTATAAAAGCCAAAATGTGCACACGTCGGAGGATTATGTGATTCTTTCATTACTGTGTATCGCTGTGATTTAGGTACAACTAATTTCCATTCTACCTCGTTAGTTTTTAAGGGGTGTTTCGCGGGTAAATATTTGAAAAGGAGATTGTCTTCGACTTTCCACTGAAAATAAGAATCAGGATCCTGCAACACTCGTGCTTTCTGCGACAGGTACCATTTGTCAGCATCACTTGGTTGAATATCAACTAAACATAAATTTTGTACATCTTCAGATTCGGGAACATCTTCAGACTCGGGAACATCATGAGGGATTCGAGATAAAAAATCTGGGACAACGTTATGAGCTCCTTTCCTGTGAATAATTTCAAAAGAATGTTGCCTCAACTTTACAGACCACCTGGCTAATCTTCCACAAGGATCTTTCAGACGATTAATCCATAGAAGGCTACTATGATCCGTTATGACCTTGAACACGGTCCCCTCGACATATGGTCTAAATTTTTCTAACAAGAAGATTAGACTAAGTAATTCTCGTTCTGTTACGGTATAGTTTCGCTCTGCCCTGGAAAGAGAACGGGAAGCATACGCCACTACTTTCACTTGACCATCTAACTCTTGTGTCAACAAGCCACCGATACCTACGTCCGAAGCATCGCTTTCTATAGTAAATGGCTTACTGAAATCTGGAGATGTAAGAATAGGAGCCGAAACCAAAGCATTCTTTATCTTGACAAAAGCTGTCTCAGCTTCTGGTGTCCATTGGATGGGCTGCTTTTTCTTCTTTCCTCTCAGCAAACTGTTGATGGGAGCCATCAAAGTCGAAAAGTTATCTATAAAACGACGGTACCAAGAACATAACCCAATGAAACGTTTAATGTCAGTGCTAGTTGAGGGGCGAGGATAATTTACCATAACGGAAACTTTATCAGGATCAGTACGAAGTCCTTGTCTGTCAACTACAAAACCTAAATACTTTAGTGAAGTCTTAAAAAAATTGCATTTTTTCAAATTAATAGTGAGGTTAGCCTCCTTCAAAATGTTCCTAATTTCTGTTAAAAGTAAACAATGTTCTTCAAAAGAAGATGATGTGGCAATGATGTCATCTAAATAAGTAAAAATATGAGGTTCATATTTAGGTCCAAATAAAGCATCACACAATCTCTGTTGCGTCTGCGCAGCATTTACCAATCCAAAAGGGACAGATTTAAAATGAAATAAACCACGGCCAGGTACACTGAAAGCCGTCTTTTCTCTTGAGGATTCATCCAAAGGAATTTGCCAAAAAGATTTTCTCAAATCTAAACTTGAAATGAATTTTGCACCTCTCAAATTGTTGAGAATTCTATCTATACGTGGAAGAGGATAGCTATCGTGTTTCGTGATTTCGTTTAATTTCCTACCGTCAAAACAAAACCTATATTCACCTGAAGATTTTTTCACCAAAAGAACTGGACTATTCCATGGACTGTGTGAAGGCTCAACAACATCAAAATTTAGCATTTCATCTAATTCCTTATTTAAAATTTTCAACATATATGGAGACATATTATATTTTCTAACTTTAAATGGTTTTGAGTCACCAGTATCAATATTCATAGTGATTTTGTCAGTACGACCTAATCTAGTTTCACTATTCACCTCCTGGAAAGTATCCACTACTTCTGTCATTCTATTACGTTGACTTGAAGTCAGTTCATCTAAACAATAAAGGTCAAAAGTATGGAGAGGATTCATAGAATCTGAACTAGTTGTAATCTTACTATTTGTGAAATTACTGTGGATATCCCACACATTATTTTTAAAATCAATATTTACTTCAAATTGGTTACAAAAATCACTTCCAAAAATAAAGAAAAGTGGTAGGGAAGGAACCACTGAAGCAGAAACAATTTGAACGGTATTGTGGATGCGTATTGGCAAATCAACTACACCCTGTACACAACGTTCAGTACCATCTACAGTAAAAATATTCTTGAGTGGGGAAGGGGAGACAGAAAGTCCAAGTTTTTCTAATATATCTATACCCTTTCTTCCTACAACACTCACATTAGCTCCGCTATCCAAAAGTCCTACTATTGATTTACCAAAAATTTCAACATATATATATGGCCTATTATCCATATGTTTTTGTATGAAAAGGGGTGCTATAGTTTCAGATTTAGAAGAGTAATTTTTATAAAAATTTTTAACCTGAACCTTCCACTTTTCCCAATCTTCGACAGAAAAATAATTCTTTTTAAAGGCTCTTTGAAAATCATTAGGAGGGAAGGATGAGCCACAGAATCCAGCCCCCTTTCTTAGTTTCCCTTATTGCAAGTACATTCTTTGGAAGTAACTTCTGGAGTACCACACTTGAAGCAAAATCTTTTTTTAATATTGGACTTACAGCTTCGGAATGTATGGTTTTGTAAACCGCACTTCCAACAAGTTATAACTGATTCGACAGGAGAAGCTGTCACATTAACTTCTGTACTAGTAAAAATTTTGGTTCTATCCGCTGGCCTCCTTTTATGAGATCTTGGCCTTTTCTTTAATTTATCATGACTTGAACTATTCACTGAGGCCCTATTAGAAATATAAGCTAAATCTGGATCTATCACACAAGACACAACCTTTGATGAAGTAGCTAGTCTGAGGATATCAGCTTCCTCTAAACGTTTACACAATGTACTAAGAGTCGAAACACTATCAATATCACTCAGAGCCAATCGAGTTTGATATTCATGTTGCAAACCAGATTTAATATATTTAATTTTTGTAGTTTCCTGAGGGGATCTACTTAATCTAGCAAAAAGGGTTTCCATACAAGCTATGAATATTACAACTGGTTCATTTTTTCCTTGTTTTCTAGTTTTAAGTTGATTCCAAATTTCATCATCAAAATCAGACGCCAAGAAGTCTTTTTTCATTTTAGAGACAAGTTCATCCCAGTCGTTAACAGAAGGTTTGATTTGTCGAAACCAAAAAGTGGCCTTTCCCGTGAAAAGATCTGAGGCTGAAAGAAATAAGTCAGACTTTGGTACATGTCTTGCTTGTGCAATCTCCTCAACTCTTTCCACAAATGAAAGTAAGTTCCTTGGTTCCCCATCAAACTGAACTCCCAACTTGTATACTGGGACAGTCTTGGAAGGGCTAACCAACTGTTGGTTGAAATTGCTCATATTTCCAAGTACTGGAGTTGGATTATGAAAAAGGACAGGATCTGGTTCTGTAACTCGCTCCTGTAGTTCAGCCTCTGAATGCAAAGCAGTAGCATAAGACTCATTTTTAAATTTTAACATTTCTTGGTATCCTGCCGCTGTACTAACAAGACGAATTCTGTTTATTCTATTAACAACATGTTCTAGTCGTGAAACTACTCTTTTGTAAGTTGAATCAGAAGTTGGACCATCAAATTCCTTAATCAAGGTGTCTATAGAGGATAGAGTTTTTCAATTTCAAGTTTTTCTACGTCGGGATCATATAAAGGATCAGGTAAAGTAGTAACGTCAAAATTCTTTTGTCGTTCTTTTTGTATTAATTTACCCAAAATTTTTCTCTTATCATCATGAGATCTATCTGTTACAACTCCCCTAATTCTCAGCTCATAGTTCAACTCACTTGAAAACAAATGGATCACTTTAAAGGAAGATTCCATTTTACAAATTAAAACTACAAAATATTACCAATATCTCAAAACAAAATCCAGCAAAAATATCACCAAAACAGTGAACTATTAGAAGTGTAAAACTTATCAAGTTCTAATTATTAAAATTACTCAAGGTTGAAAAAAAATGTTGTGAGAAGTGTGAAAAATCATCAATTTCATCAGATCAATCCAAAATAT
Source organism: Chrysolina haemoptera (assembly GCA_958298965.1). Taxonomy (NCBI): domain Eukaryota; kingdom Metazoa; phylum Arthropoda; class Insecta; order Coleoptera; family Chrysomelidae; genus Chrysolina; species Chrysolina haemoptera. The sequence continues at coordinate 21,932,032 of OY282585.1, read as the reverse complement.
TTTTAAGCAAAACTCTTACCAACTTGCTCCCAAAATATTACCAAAAATCTCTACGATGTGCACGTCGTACAGCTCTAACCCAGGGTTAGCTCTCTTTGACAATCAAGTTTTCAAAAGTGCTCACTCGTTGACTGACACCAACCAAATCACTAAAAAACAAATCTAAATTAGAATCATTAAATTAATATCCTCCAACTCTCTCACCACATAGCCAAAAAAGAATAAGAAAAGATCAAACTGTTTAAATTGAAATGAAGTATTGAATTTCCTGGCCCCACGTTGGGCGCCATCTTGTGACCTCTTCCTTTGTTCTTCAAATTATATAGTTAAAGTTAATAAAAATTGTAGGGAAGAGTCATTGCGAACGGCAGCTTTACATCGAAGAACACTATGGGTAAATAAAAATTCAAAGTTTTATAAGGTGGAAATAAAACAGTTTGGTTGGGCACCACACAGCTTGGAAATAGACTACAGATAATTTACCTAGTAAGCTGTGTTACTAAATATAAACATGTCTTGATGAAGTTAAGAAAGTCATTAAAAAGTTGGCTGGTTATGTGGTGGTAGGTTGAGGAAATAAAATGCACATGTCCCAAATACCCTGTAATATAAAAAAATATTGGTTGTGGACCATGTAGAGCTCAAACAATATGAAAAATATAATTTAAATTTAGAATAATTTTCAAATAGTCCTTGAAAAATATTGATTAGATTTATAATGATTTCAATCATTAAAAAAAAATATTGTTTAGATTTAGAAACAGTTAGACTCAAAATACCTTCGAAGAGTCGTTGAAAAATATAGTTTAGATTTAAAATAATTTCAAACACATTCAAAATATTTTCAATAGTCGTTGAAAGATATAGTTTAGATTTAAAATAATTTCAAACAGGAAGTAAGCGAACTACCTATCAGTAGCGCTTCTTCATAGCATGCTATGAGTCAACGTATTTACATAGAAAAATGTGTGAAATTTTGTATAACTTAACTTAAAAGAAACTTGTTGAAATGATATCAAGGATGCACTGGAACAGTAGTTATCTCCATCGTTGAAAAGGTATCAACAGGCACTGGAACAGTATGTATATTTTTCGTGTTGAAATGCTATCAAAAAGGCACTGTAACAGTGTGCATATCTATCCTGTTGAAATGGTAGGTGTCAACAATGCAGTAGAGCAGTTTGAGCAGCGATGAAAACTGTCTCTGGGTAGATCGTGGAAACTTCTTGGTTAACCAGCCAGGACCCATATCAAAGGATGGCCGTCAAAAAAGCTTCCATATTCCAATAATATCCAAGAACTAAATGCGAGTAGGAGCTAACAACGGCTCGCCATTACATAAGACCCCATAGAAAAACCCTAAAATAAATCAGTACTGCTGTACTATTTTACATAACCCAAAAATGAGATTCACCTCAAATGAAATCTTTCAACACAGAAATGAACAGTGTCAACTATTGTGAAAATTGCCTTTTAGAAATCTTACCTTAATAAAGGGTTATCCATAATATTTGAAAATGAATGTTCCACAACCAACGCCAAAAGGTCAGTAAAACAAATCTATATCCATCTTCTCAATATCATGTCGACTCTCTGGATCTCTCAGAGGGTAGTAGCCAAAAACGCAAGCTGGTCTTCACAAATCGGATATTTAAATGGTTTTAAATCCACTAACGACCCATAACTTGATCAAAAAGTTGACTACCAACAGACTCTTCGAAGGTTGACCCGAAAGTGATCATAAAAATGGATTCCTTACTCATCTTCCTTCCTGTCACGTGATCTGTCACTTTGAGTAATCTTGTCACAGGACGAGAATTAAGGATTCGATAGTACGATTCCGTAACTAAAGGCAACTTCACATGACCTGACAGGTTATGTGTTGGTTGATTATCATAGTATATGATTTTCAGAAAAAAAATTACAAAAGTTACAAAAATTTCCAGGACACACTTAGTGTGGACCAATCCTACTTGAAATAACTATTCATACATAACAGGTGTTCGACCTGTTCAGACCCAAACTTCCATGAGGGTGATGATATGTTACAGTTGGGAACAATCACAGAACTTCAAAACTTGCCGTAACAAAATGTTATCTTCACTCAAGTGGACATAGACACACACAAGTATAAGTGGTTGCATACATCGCTGGGGCGATTTGGTCCGGGAAATAAAGAATACCAAACGAGAACAGACTCTAGCTAATCTTATTATCAAAAAAAATACAGTAAGAAAGAAATAAATGCTACAAATTATTCACAAGATATTACAGGAAAAGGTAAAAATACTAGACCAAAAATCAAAATGCTGAATGGAAGGTGAAATACTTGGAAACCTTTATACAATAACACTGAAATTAAGAAATTTCCAAGTGAATTTGGCACACACAAGTATGGTAATAGGTAATAGAAAAATTTATGGAATATGAAGCTATGGTAACCACAAAATTTTAAACAAAAATTTCAAGACTCCGCTTTGATAATGATGATGAATACTGCTCTCATGAATTCAAGAAATTTTGTCGTGGGAAAGGAATTCAACAGCCTAGAGCAAAACGGAGTCAGTGAAAGGTATAATAGGACAGTTATGAATATGTCTCGATGTCTCTTGTTAGAGTCAAACCTAGACAAATCTCTATGGGAAGAAGCAGTAAGAACGGCTGCCTATGTAATATACAGACTTCCCACATCCTCCATAAAGCAAAAAGTGCAAGCAGAACTATGGTATAATACGAAGTTGAACTCAGAAAACATAAGAATATTTGGACTCGAAAGGAAACCAGAGGCAAATTGGATGATCACAGTAAGGCTATGATTTATGAAACTAGTAGGATATATTCCAAATGATTATCGTATATGTGGGATCCTGTGAATAGGAAAATTGTTGCCGCTGAGAGTGTCATCTTTAATGAAAAAATAAAAAAGCAACAAACTATTGAAAACACTCAAAGACAACAGCTGATAATCGATCAAGAAGAATGTGAAGGGGAAGTAATAAATAGAGAACCAGAAAAAGAAATAAATGAAGGGGAGAGACCAGTAAGACGAGTGAAAGAGAGAAGCAAATACCTAGTAGATTGGAAGTTTATAAACTCAATTATATGGCTGCTTTATCAGCAGGATGTCTTCCTTCAGAAACCCCATCTACGTACGAAGAAGCTACAAAGGATAGAACATGAAAGGAGGCTATTCAAGATGAAATTTCAAGAATTAAACAGAATGGAACTTGGGAAGTAGTTCCACCTCCTGAAAAGGAAATCAGTGTTGATTCTAAGTGGATCTTCACCCAAAAATATGTTAAAGGAGAAACTGTTAAGAAAGCAAGCTTGTAGCAAGAGGTTTTCAACAAGGAACATCATTAGAGGAAGAGGTCTATACACCAGTAGCCCGGATGGTTACCCTCGGAGTAATATTGTCATTAGCTGTAGAGAACGACAGTTGCATCCATCAGATGAATGTAAAATCAGCGTTCCTGAATGTAAATTTGAAAACTCCACTTTGCATGTACTTACCACAGGGACTGGAGGGATATCCTGCAGAATATATATGTAAGTTGTAAAAAGCACTGTATGGTTTACGTCAAAGCCCAAGATGTTGGTATGAAAGACTTGATAATTTTCTTCGTGAAATAAACTTTGTGAGATCTCAAGCTAGGGCTTGGGCGGCTACTAGCAGCGTCGGCAGGTGACGGATAGCCGGGCGGCCTGCAGCATGCGCTGTGCGACCCACAGCCACGTCGTAGGTTAGGAAATAAGGTGGCGCTAAGCAACCCTCCAATCCAAGATGTTACGCGACCCGTGTGGAGCCCCGTGGATACCGGGCGACCTCGAGTACCAGCCTTGCCACGGCGTGGTCGACTCTTGGTTCCCTAGCTATTCGTGGGACCAACATGGATAAGTCTAAAATAAAAAGTAAATCGCGGGAAGTCACCGCAACCCAGGATGCTCAAGAGCGTCCTGGCAGCTCCCATTCACCGAGCTAACCTCGGGAAGTAAAGGGGGAGAAAAGGTAAAAGGAGGAAAAACCTTCGGAGCAAGCATCCGGCAAAGGTACTTCCTCCAAGAAACCTTCAAGGAAAAACCGGAGGAAACAAGATCTGCCACCTCCAGGCGAGCCTGGAGGTATCGATGATCCGCTGAGAAGGGGCCTCAGCGGAGCAGAGTAAGATGGTACCTTCGCTTCCTTGAACAGGGCCTGACACCTGAGGAAGCAAGAAGGAAATCCGTCGAGAGGAAAAGGCCTCAAGAGCAACCTCCACACCAGACGGAGAAAAGTGGCCCTAAAACCCAAACGCCTCCTCAACGTCGGAATGTTAAGAGGAGGAAGACTGAAGCTTCAAACCCAGTTGTGTGGCAGATCAGAGGACTGCCGAACAAAGAAGGTAAGGTGTCGCTCAGACTTTGAAACGGAGAAGTTGATAGCCCTAGTGAGTACACAAAACATGGGGCTTCAAACCCAGTTGTGTGGCAGATCAGAGGACTGCCGAACAAAGACGGTAAGGTGATCTGGAATGTCATGTGTGACAACCCCAGAGCTTGCATACTGATCAAAAATATTATTAATTATATCTGTCTTTCATAATTAATGACAAGGGACTTAGTACCAGTTTGGGCCAACATCCGCACAAGGCACTCACTCCCCGACATAGTAATAGCCTCAGAATACTTTGCTGGAGATAGGCAAGCACCACCAGAAGTACAGAGGCTATCGGACTACTGCAGCAGGAGCAATCTACCCCTCCTCCTGGGCTGCGACGCCAATGCGCACAACACCATCTGGGGGAGCACAGACACCAATCAAAGACGTGAGCAATTGTTAGAATTCATACTCGCGGCTAACCTAAACGTACTTAATGTGGAATGTGGAACTAGAGCTAGGCAAGAAATATTAGATTTAATGCTCGGCAGCCCGAGCATTAGTAGAATGGTAAGAAACTGGAGGGTCTCAGACAAACCCTTTCTTTCCGACCACAGATAGATAGATGGATAGATAGATAGTTTTATTTGATCATGTTATTATGTAATACAATACATTTATGACAAGTCATAGAAATAAATGGGTACAAGGTACTAAAATATAATATAAAAAGTGATTAAATGTGAAAATTAAAACTTACAACAATAGATGGTTATCGAATGGATATCTAAAGCACGTGAGTGTTAAAATAGATATAAAATCATTAATAAAATCTTGGATAGAATAAAAACAATTTTCATGAAGATATTTTTTCACCATTCTTCTGAACACATTTATGCTTGAAAGCGTCAGCTCAAGCGGTAGGTGGTTATATAATTTGAAATCTAGCGAGTTACGCCTCGACATTTCAAGCCTAACCTTCGGTTGCCGGAGTTTTCCTGCATTTCTAGTGGGGTAATCATGGAAATCTGACTGAGTGGAGTATGAACTTTTGTTCTTGTGAATGTGAAGTAAACTGTGGAATATGTAGATGCAAGGCAATGGCATTATCTTCATTTTATGGAAGAGTGGTTGGCAGTGTTCATTCATAGGAACACCAGCTATAATTTTGCATGCGGAATTCTCTTAGGGCATTAGTAGTTTTACCCCAAAGCAATATCCCATATATTAGTGTGAAATAATGCGTGGTACGTGGTTAGTAGTGTTTGGGGGCTTAAAACTTTCTTCATATGACGGAGTAGGAATAATTGATTAGATAGTTTTTTACAGAGCTGATCGATGTGATTCTCCCATTTGAGTGAATCGTCAATGGTTATGCCAAGCAGTTTGACGTGGTCATTACTAGTTAGTCTGTTATTTGAAGAGATTATGAGATTTTAAGTTTTATCTCTATTTAATGTCAATTTGTTACAAGCAAACCAGTTTTCTGCTTTCTCTGCGATTTCTTCAGTCTTTTCTAGTAGTGAATCAATATCAGAACTTGATTCTAACATTGTGGTATCATCTGCAAAACAGATAATTGTGCTGGGTAGTAACTGATAAAAAATGTCATTTATATAAACAATGAAAAGTGTCGGTCCCAGAATAGAACCCTGGGGTATACCATGAAACATATTTTTTTAATCTGATAAAGCACCATTTACACAAACGGTTTGTTTCCTCGAGTGTAGATAAGATTGCAAAAAATTGGAAGCTGTTCCTCGGATTCCGTAATACTCAAGTTTTTCTATTAGGATATTGTGATTGATGCAATGCTTTGCTTAGAACCCACAAAGTTGAGGAAGTGTGTGTACCATTTTCTACGTTATCAATTACATTGTGAATTACTTCAACCACTGCATCAGATGTAGATCTTTTTTTTATGAAGCCATATTGATGTTGATGTAGTAAATTGTATTTATCAATAAAACTCATTAGGCGCTCCTTAACTATAATCTCAATAATCTTTCCCAAAATAGGTTTAATGGAAATTGGTCTGTAGTTGTCAGGTGAATCAGGGTCCCCTTTCTTAAAGATAGGTATTACTCTGCTCACCTTGAATATATCTGGGAAAACTCCTTCAGAGAAACAATGGTTAATAATAATGGTTTTAATGGTTCAATTATATGTGTTAAGTGTTTCTTCGATAATTTGGCTGTTTAGATGGTATCTATCACGGGAAGGGGATTTTTTGAGTTTTTTGACAGCAAGTGGTATATCTTCATGTGTCACGGGAAGCATGAAAAAAGAATCTCTTGGTGTTGGGAGGCTTGAGATGGAATCTAATTCATCGATATTACAAGTTGGCAGATCTTTAATGATGTTTTCTGCTATGTTGGAGAAAAATGTGTTGAATTCATTAGGGCTGATGTTACCGATAACATTTAATTTACTAGCAGAATTTCGCTCATAATTGACTAACTTCCAGATGTCTTTGGATTTTTTGTTGGAACTTTCTATGAATTTATTGTATGATTCTCTTTTAGCTAATGTTATAGCCGTTTCATAACTGTGTTTGTATTTTTTATAGACTTCTCTATCAACAGGATTTTTGAGGAAATACTGACTGTTTGTAGTGCTTGTAGGGTGCTCCTCATCTGACGTAATTCATTATTGAAGAAATCGGTGGGTCTCTTATCGAGTTTTTTGTTTTTCATTTGCCTCAGGGGGAAATGTTTACAGACAAGAGAGCTATAAGTATTATTCAAGAAGTCTGCTAGAGAGTTTAACGAAATATGGTCATCATGAAACATCTGCCAACCTACCAGTTCAAGAGATTGTTTCATTGCATGCAATCCTTTCCGATTGATTATTCTACTCCATTTTTGTTCAGGGATATCTGTTGGGTAATAAGACACTTTTATGAATTGTGCAAAGTGGTCAGAAATGCAAGGATCAGAGGTTCCAGTATAGCATTCCTCATCATTTAAATTTGTCATAATGTTGTCTATGCAACTGGAGAATGTAGGACTCACTCTTGTGGACATAGTTATTTTGGGTTTAAGACCAAAAGATTCGATTATATTCAACCAGGATTTGGAGATATAATCTTTTTTGTTTGTGTCGATATTAAAATCGCCAAGCAGGATAATGTTTTTATATTTTGCTATTAACATTGTTAAAAGTTCTTCGACTTTGTCAAAGAACTGTATGACGTTATCAACGCGGTTTTCGTTTTTGATAATTCAATTTCACAAAATTCTGCATGCTGTTCAACGCAAAAGGCATCCAGAAAAAGTGGTTTACATGATATATTCTTGCGAACATGAATGGAAACGCCGCCATGTTGCATGGTTTTTCTACAAAAACAACTAATAAGTGTGAAATTGTTCAGATTAGCAGTTTTCAAACAGTCCATGTTAAGCCAATGTTCAGTCAAACATATGACATCACATAATTCATCTTCGAGGTAACACTGTAACTGTTCGATTTTATTTGTTAGGCACTGTATATTGAGATGATGAATCTTTAGAGAATTCTCTTGCAGATTTGCTTTATTTGTACTTACATTAAAAAAGACGTGGGTTGAGATGTACTAACTGCTGATGTTTTGTTGTATGAGTCTAAAAACCTCTTACCTTTTCGAAAATCGAACCTTTCAAACACTATTTTCCTAGGCCAAAAGTTTGAGTCATAGACTGATTGTAGTTTATCAGCATTCACTCCAATCATAAAGGATTGGTTTTCTGGGCGGGGGTTTGAAAATTCCAACTTCTTCACGCTGACGTCTTGAGTATTCAGTTTAGTTTGTAAGTAGTTGATGATGTTATCTTGAGATGTGTGGTCAGGGACTCTAGTAATGTATAACCAATTTTTTTTATTTTCAACATTTCAACCATCGCCTGTCCCATAAGTCATTTTCTTTTGTTTTCTTTGTCTCCTTTTGGGTTTCATGAAGCCTTCGTTGTTAGGATTATCATGCTCTTCAGAATCCAAGTTTATGATTCTGTTCATTGTTTTTGTTTGTTCCTGTTCTAATTCAAACAATATTTTTGTTGATTTGCAGGCTCCACCCTGTATTGGCGACTGTGTTCCATTTTCACTATTCGATAGTGGAATTTCATTCATCTTGTCTTCTTATTTCTTATTATCAGGACAGGGTTTTTTGCTATCAACCTTATCACTTTTTTGTCCCAGGTCTCTATTGGCATGTTTTGTTGTAGAGTTGTTTTCTTTCATGAATTCAATTTGAATGTTCAGTAAACTGATTTTTTCCTGTAATTGTTGAATAATGATATCTTTTTGTTTGAGAATATATTTGATGAAAACATGATCAGCTTTAGACTCACTATTGCAAGTTTCGTTAATTGCATCATAGAATGCAGTATCGTCACATTCAGCATTTGATATCACCATCACAGGGTCATGAATACACACTGGGTTTTTTAGTTGAAGTGATTGTCTCCAGCATTCCGGATGGAAAAGTTTGCACTTGTTACAAAATGATTTATCTTTGATAATATTTTTATTGCAGTGTTTGCAAATTGTTTGATATTTGTTTTCTAAGAGAGCTTCTGCACACGTACTCGACCCGGCGTCCATCTTAGCAATAGAATCATTATGTTCAACTTGGAAGGGCTTGTGACACAAACAACCTTCGCCAGAAATCCTAGAAACACAGATTGAGAAAAATACACCACCAATCTAAAATTAACCTAGAACAGATCAAGTTCAACGGCAAGTCACGTCGAATTTGAGCAAATCCTAGAGGCGGTAAACGGGTCAATAAGGGATGCATATGAATCCAGTTGCCCAATAAAAGAAAAGAAATCACACAGTGGAACCATTTGGTGGAACGAACACTTGTCAAACCTGAGATCCGAAGTCCGCTGGCTATTCAACAAAGCCAAGCGGGACGGAGATTGGCAGGGATACACCGAAAGGCTGACAAAATATAATGAAGAAATAAGGAAAGCCAAGAGAAACAGCTTCAGGAGCTTTTGTGAGACAATCACATCAAGCCCTGCAGCAGCCAGATTACACAAAACTATGGCGAACGGCAGAGAGCAAGGACCAATGTCACTCAGAAGAACAGATGGTAGCTTCACAGAGTATGAAGAGCAACGAGCTCTCCTCTTACTGGAGACGCACTTTCCAAGCAGCACACCATTTGAATCCGACAGATCACTGGAAGAACCAGGCAGAGCCAAACGAGAAGACTGTGAAGTAGCAAAAGCCATCTGCACTCCCCAAAGAGTGAAATGGGCAATTGAATCCTTCCAGCCCTTCAAGTCACCAGTAATTGACGGTATATTTCCGGCCCTTCTACAAAAAGGGCAAGCATTATCAAAGCAGCCAGTACATACCGAGCAACTGGAGGAGAGTACACGGGTAAACTTCATTCCCAAAGTGGGAAAGAAGGGCCCCACCCTCCCGAAGTCATTCAGACCAATCTGTTTCTCATCCTTCTTACTGAAGACAGTGGAGAGGGTGCCACTGCATTCCGGGCAGCATGCATACAGGGCGAGCAAATTAACGGAAACCGCTCTGTACGTGCTTACCGAAAGCATCCAGAGATCACATAGAGAGGGCATTCGACAACACCTCTCTTGAAGCAATTCCGAGCATGCAATCTATTGACAGAGATAATGAAAATCAAGCAGCTTCGCTGAGTGAGATTTTCAAATATCTCAAAAGTTTAGATGCTAAAGCGGAAATAACCAACGAGACTCTACGGGAAATAAAGAATGATATGAAACATGTAACCAATAGGATTTCCCAGTTGGAAGAAGAAAATACAAAATTATCCCAACGGGTCCTGTCTGTTGAGAGGAAACTAAGAAAAAACACAATTGTAGCATTTGGATTAACAGCTGCAGATATCCCTGCCGCATTGTCATATTTGAGCAATACTCTGGAAATTAGCGTGAATGTCTCTGACCTTGACAACGTTTACTTTTTCAACGATAAATCTGGCAATCCAATTTTGAAAATTACTTTTCTATCTTACTTGAAAAAGTCTGAGGTACTTCAACATTCTCATAAACTCAAAGGAGATAAAGTCTTCTTAGCAAACGACTTGAGTTCTGAAGATCAAATCATACATAAAAACCTCAGAAAACATCTCAACATAGCAAAAAATCATAATTTGAAGGCTACTATTCGTAACAACCTACTCCTCATCAACAAAGACTTCTACTCCTACGAGGACCTGCAGCTCAATCCCGATTTCTACTCTAAATATCTGGAGACCGCTAGTGGTGGCAAAAGGAAGGAACTTTCGTCACCTGTTGTGCCTTTACCTAAGAAAAACTTGAGGCCTAGGTCATAAGCATATCTCTATGTAATACAATCTTCTCATTTCATTTAACACCAGTTGTATTTTCCTCTTGTGTATCTCAGTCTGTAATAGGTAGGAAACTATTCTCTAAATCTATTTTACTTTTATTTGAGAGTGTTTTTATACTGCAATGAAGCATAACTGCAACCTAGCTCATCTGAATGTCAGATCTGTCGTTCCGCATATTCAGGAACTCAGAGATTTAGTTATGGACAAGTTCGAAATCATTTGCCTTACGGAAACCTGGCTTTCACCGAATATTTCGGATCAGATGGTGTGTATCAATGATTATTTAATATTTAGACGTGATAGATCTGTGGGCAGGGGTGGTGGAGTCGCAATTTACATTAAACCTGGTTACAAAGCCAAACTACTGAACATACTAAAAAGCAACTCTGAGCAGCTGTGGATATCTTTCGCCGCCCGAAACAAAAGATATGCACTTGGTGTTGCTTATCGACCCCCTACATTTTCTGTGGAAGAGTTTCTGAATGATCTAGAATTCTCCATCAGCAGCATCGCGCCTAACTTCGACGAAATATTGCTTACGGGCGATTTTAACATAGATATGTTAGATGCTGATAATTCCCCTACTAAAAAACTTAAAACGATTTTAAACTCGTATGCACTCAGTCAAGTTATTAATGAGCCCACTCGTATGGGTCCTACGAGTGGAAAAATCATTGATCTCATCATTTCCTCAGAATCCATAACTATTGAAAATACCAGAGTCGACGACGCCTCCCTTATATCAGATCATTGCATGGTCTCCTGTTCTCTCGGCACTATAACCGAACACGTCCAACCATTTTTATATACATTTCGGGACTTCAAAAATTTTGACTCTATCAGTTTCACACGTGATCTTGAACTTATCGACTTTTCACGCGTTTTCAGTGCAGAATGTGTTGATGAAAAGGTCGCCTTATTAAACCATATCATCATTGATTTATTTGATCTCCATGCCCCTCTAAAAACTGTAAAAATTACCCGACCCAAAGCTCCCTGGATTACAGATGTCATAAAAAAAATGATATCCCTCAGAGACAAAGCACTTGCTAGATACAAACGCTCAAAACAGGAGGCTCACTTTAACTATTACAAGGATTTGCGTAACGAAACTAAGCGAGCCATTATGAGAGAAAGAAAAGCGTATCTGCAGTTCAAAGTCAGTCAAAACAAATACAACTGTGCATTCTGGAAAGAAATGAAATACCTGAACATTAACTCAAAAAATCAAGCTAACAGTTTACCTGCACATTTGAGAATTCCGACCGATATCAACGATTACTTTGTGAATTCATCTAAAAGTGACATGTCTCCTGATCCCGATACTCTTAACTTTTATCTACATAACACTAAAGCTGGTGTTAATAACTTCACTTTTACAACCACTTCGGATATAGAAATTTATAAGGTACTTCTGTCTATCAAATCCAAAGCCTATGCCATGCTGTTGAACTGTTGTCCTGTAATTCTCCCAGTTGTCTCCCACATTTTTAATTTCTGCATCACCGGCAATGTTTTTCCTCAAATTTGGAGAAATTCTTTCATTATCCCCTTACCTAAAACAGCAAATCCCACCGACTTCAAATCCCTTCGTCCTATAAGTATACTCTGCACGCTTTCGAAGATGCTTGAAAAAATTATCTTTGGGCAACTAAAAGCTCATTTAGATTCAAACAACATTATTTCTAAGTGCCAGTCAGGATTTGGAGCCCAGCACAGTTGTGTCACTGCACTCCTGAAAGTCACCGACGACATCTTTAGCGCAACTGACAAAAAAAAAAACTTACAGCTCTAGTTTTGCTGGATTATACCAAGGCCTTCGATCGAATTAAACACGAGTTACTGCTAGCTATCCTGCACTACATTGGTCTTACGGACGGTTCAGTTGATTTACTGCGAGCCTACCTTTTTAACCGTATGCAAGCTGTTTCATTGGAGGGAGACTGTTCCGACTTCTTGAAATTAGACAACGGAGTGCCTCAAGGCTCTATATTGGGTCCCGCTTTGTTCATTATTTATACACATGAATTTCAGACCTGTATTAAGTTTAGCAATTGTCACCAATATGCAGACGATACCCAGATTTACATTTCATTTTACGAATCAGACCTTCCTCTAGCTAACCTCCAGTTGAACACAGATCTAGAATCAATTGTTGCCATATCATCCAAATTCTGTCTTTCCATCAATCCCTCCAAATCTGCCGTGATGCTTTTCGGTAGGAAAGATTCAAGTAAACGATGTAAAAACCTGCTGTCTATCAGAATTGGAACGGACACCGTGGGGGTAGTGGACAGTTCGAAAAATCTTGGTTGCATTTTAGACTCTTCACTCAACTTTCATGGTCACATTAATCTTGCCATTCGTCGCGCATTTTGCAACTTAAAGTTGATATACACAAATAGGAAAATACTGGATAAAAAAGTAAAATCATCTTGTGCGAGTCATTAGTTCTCTCCCACTTGAACTACGCAGATATAATCTATAGTCCTGCCATAACTCAAAGAGATTTGAGGCGCCTACAAATGGTCCAAAATTCATGTGTGCGCCTAATTCACAGCTTGAGAAAACGTGATCACATATCCGCTCCGTTGAGAGAAATTGGTTGGCTTAATATTCGCGAGAGGCAGATACTTCACAGTTGCGCATTATTTCATCGTATAATACAAACAAAGAACCCACCGTATCTTCATGAGAAAATTACATTCAGAACTGATGTTCATCACTTGAATGTTCGTTTCAAGTTTAGACTTACACCCCCTCTGCACACAACGAGTCAGTTCCGTTCGTCATTTTCTTATAACATAGCCAGGCTTTACAATAGGATCCCGAACGATTTGAAGAATTTGTCCATCTCTGGTTTCAAAATGAATCTAAAAAAAATGCTTCTATCTGGAGAGTTTTCTCATTAATTTGATTTTGTCTTAGTTTATTTGTTGGATTTATGTATTCCCTGCATTGGAATCTAATCTACTTTGTATGTCGTTAGTAATTTAAGTTTTTCTTTTTCTATTCATTGTATAATTTGAATACTTAAAACTTTTTGAATTTGACACACCTTGCCTTTAGTTTAGTTTGTTAGTCCTTTTGTATCCGATGGTTGAGTGGAAGAAAGCACCTGTTCCATACCTTAACTGGTTGCGAACCGGAGCTAACTCTGCCTTTTGGTAGGTAGTTATAGATAATACACACTGTATCTTTTCTGTATTGTTCACTATCCACCAATAAAAGCGTTTATTATTATTATTATTATTATTAATTAATAGGGCCCTAATGAATGAGGGAGTGGACAGAACCACATCCAGATGGATGTGCCAAATGCTGGCTACAAGAATTGATGAAACGAAAGTGGGCGAGAGCAGCTTTCGGATCAGCACAAATAGGGGGTGCCCACAAGGAGAAGTACTATCACCTCTGCTGTGGAGTATCGTAGTAGACGAACTACTCGGAACACTGACCAGGAACGGAGTCACTTGCCTTGGATATGCGGACGACATAGTCATTATGGCCAAAGGCAAATTCGAAGGAACCCTCTCCGATCTTATAGAAAGAGAGCTAGAGACAACCAGAATGTGATGCGTCTCGGTGAGGTTGAGAATCAACTCCTCAAAAACCACAGTAGTACCATTCTCCAGAAGAACAACACCTAAGGTTTGTTCGCCTCGACAGCAAGAGGTGAAGTATCTAGGACTTACCCTAGACTCAAAACTACTCTGGAACAGACACGTAGAAAATATCGCTAATAAGGCAAAATCATCACTGATGGTGTGCAGGAACATTGCAGGAAAAATATGGGGCTGTAACCCATCAGTACTGCTATGGATGTACACCATGACAGTGAGACCTATGATCACTTACGGGGCAGTAGTTTGGCACGGCAGATCCGAGCTCGCTACAACAAAGAAGATCTTGGAGAAAGTGCAAAAACTAGCATGAGGTCGACTCCAACAGCAGCAAAAGAGGTCATTCTGGACCTCACTCCTCTCCATATCATGGTGAGGAGAACTGCTTGGGAAGCAAACGTCAGGTTGGCTGAAGTCGGACTCAAAGGGACAGCACACGGTGTTAGGGGCTCAACCCCCACCGACTGTGCACACCTTGCCGATCTCCCAACTGACGAAATTACCAGGAAATTTGGTTTCGAGATTTTTTCCGAACGGAACTAAACACCAAGCGAGAATGGAACATAGAATCCATTCGAGCACTGGGGAAGAATACTATAACATGGTACACGGACGTGTTCAAAACTCCCGAGGGAACTGGAACAAGAGCGTTTGGGCCTCGCACCAAATACTCCGAACACATGAGCCAGTTCCCCAGCATTTTTCAAGCGGAAATTCACGCCATAGAAATGTTCAAGCTCAACAGGGAATACCGGTACAAGGAAATTGTGATCCTCTCCGATAGCCAAGCAGCCATCAAAGCGTTGAGCTCTTCTAACATCAATCGAAGATGGTTTGGGAATGCCTAGATAAACTTAATTATCTAGCCAGGAACAACAATGTGACCCTCCTCTAGGTGCCGGGGCACGTCGGAGTGGAGGGTAATGAACAAGCAGACACCCTGGCACGGAAAGGCGCAGCAACGCCACTGATCGGGCCAGAACCATTCTGCGGACTTGGAAAATCTTACTTCCGAGAAGAACTCAATAAAACTGAAGAAGCAATGAGAGCAACATGCTGGCTAAGACTTCCAGGGCTCAGGCAGGACAAAGGTCTCCTTGGCAATTTCAGCCGAGCAAGATCGAAGACACTGATTAACCTCAGCAAAACTAGTGAAAAGACAATCACGGCATTGCAGACTCAAAGAACACCTGAGAAAGCTAGGCTTAGAGGAGGACAGCGCCTGAAGATTCTGTGGGGAACATCCAGAAACACCCCACCATATATTGATGTAGTGTTATGCTGTACATCGTAGAAGATTGAATATACTGGGATCACACCATAGCTGACTGTGGGAGAAATACAACAAGTAGACCCCCTCAAAATCCTAAAATTCCTGAAGGAATTGAGGCTTGAAGGGCTGCTGTGAATAAGAACACCTTGTGATAGCAGAAGATGGGGCACACTAGATCTAATCAGGTCGCAGCGCATCAGTCACCATCCATACTTACCAATACCAATCTGTTAAGTTCCAATAATGATTGAAGAAATGTTGCTGTTTTTTTTACCTTACGAAAGCATTATCTTGTAACTATTTCTAACGTCAGTTTATCAAAGAAAATTTGCTCCAATGACAATTCGAAATATTTTCCAGGCCCCAAGAGTATTAATACGACAAATTCACATATAGAGAACCAAGTCGCTTTGGATCCAATCAAATAGTAAATTTAGTCCATAGAATATTGCAAAACAGATCCACGCGACTCTTTTTTGATTATTTTATTTTTCAATATAGATATATTGTTCACAAGGTAATGCTTGGGGTGCTGATATCTGGTTCTTTATTGTAAATCAATGGATATATAAAATGAGGTCTGTCTGGTAATAATATTTCATATTTTCACGAATACTTTCAAAAATCAATAATATAAGAAAATTGCACAAAATTTTTTTTATTACACGACAACTATTGACTTTCAAATGGTTTTTAGTTTTTTTTTTAATTACACAATTTTAGTAGTGTTATTTTTTCAATAAAACTTGATATTCCACTTCAAGTATGGACTATTACTTTCGTGTGGCATACAAAAGTTTGATAAAATCTCTTAAAATTCAATTAGCAATCACAATCACCATGTCCTTGGAATGTTGACAGTATTGACACGAGAAAGAGGACGCCATCTCTGGAGTCGATTACAAAGGTAGACCACTAATTCATTTGTTTTGTCTCCTTAAAATTCGAAACAAAATCTAATCAGTCGGTACACCAGGGTTTATAGACATCTTATTTAGGTTGTTTTACCTCCAGGGTCTGCTCAGTTGTGCACGAAACCAATGCAATTTGACAATAAATCGTATATCAGATTCGGGACACCTTCAGTTGGACTCTGTAACTATTAAGCGAGGTGAAACGATAGCGATAGCGAACGTCATTCTCTTTTTGGAACTCTGACAGTAAAGATGCTATGAGACTCCAAGAATCAAATCGACCAAATTAACATGGAAAATACCATAAGCAATTTTAAGGTCCGAAATAGCGAAAATAGTTCCTTTCAAGGTCACGCGCTCGCAGCTCTGCCTTTCAGCTGTGACGTAGTCGAGCTGATCCGTATCAAAGATAAGAGTTTCCCAGTACCCAACGCCGAGTAGTGAAAATGAATATTTGATATATATGCAATAAAATGAAAAAAAGGTTGTTAGACTGAGGGATCGCAGTGAGCCGACCTCCTTCTTCGGATTACGGAGCCGCACATCAACACGCCAGGCTATGAGACCTCTTAGTAAATGTAGGTTGTTTATACAGCGCGATCGGCGAAGTCAATCTACCGCAGGCCGGCTTTGAGCGCTCGAATATTAAATAAAAAGAATAGTGTGATTGTGAATGAATAAATTCGAATTGTTGAAGTGGTATAATAATATTGATGTTTGAAAAAATTCGAAAAATGAAGGGGTAACGAGAGTGTAACGTTTCAACGTGCGATTCCAATGAGGAACGTGATGGCGGCGTTTGATTGGTCAACGCAGTTGTACAGGGACGTTCCAAAGATTTCCCATTTGGTAAAAATATATATAGGATATCTCAAAATAGCAATAGAAAAAAAATATGGAGGCGTTCGATTGGTCAACGCAGCACATCAATGTACAGGGTCGCATCATAAATTTCTCATTTGAAACAGCTACTCACCCATACATAGAGATTGAATTACATCTGACATCTATGTGATGTTCTTCGATGATAGTGTTAGATAGGAGTCAGGAGATAGGAGATAGGAGACAGAAGATAGGATACAGAAGATATGAGACAGGAGACATATAGATTAACAGGTAGGCAGATATTCAGATTGATCTAACCAGAACGAACTAACCTTTCATATAGAGCATTTAAAAAAAAAACAATAAATTTCGTCTGATCTAACCAGAACGAACTAACCGTACGTATAGCGTCTTGGAACATTGGAAGATTCGAAAAAACTACTTACCCATACAGAGAGGTTGAATTACATCTGACATTTAAAAACGTATAATTGGGGATATGAGGATTTGAAAAAACAACTAATTACCCATACAGAGAGATTGAATTATATCAGACATCTATGTATTGTTTGATCAAACCAGAACGAACTAACCTTAGGTACGTCAGTGATCCAATCTGATCTTATGAGAAAAATAATTATAGATGTAATATTCAGAGTGTGTTAATAATAATGACGATTAAAAAATGTGAAAAATGGCAGGAAACGAGGTTGTAATGTTTCAACGTGCTAAACCGTGTGTACCAATATGTCATTTAAGAGAAAAATCATCAGGGTGTTTCAAAATACAACATTTAAGAGGAAAAAACATGGCGGTTGCTTGTCATCGTGTTATACCGGGTGTAGTAAATACATCATTCAAAAGGGGAAAAAAACATGGTGGTAGTTGCTGCTTGTCAAGCAGACTGACCGATATTCAGTTTGATCAAACCAGAACGAACTAACCTTACGTAGGTATAACATAAAGATTGAATTACAGGGTATCTCATAAACTGTATCATGATGGGGTCTGTCATTTTTAACGTGAGATACCCATTGAACCGTTCACAGTCTTCCGTCCGACTGTTTTCGTTTTTTTTTTCGAGTCGATGACACGTTTTGGCAACGTTTTTCGTTTTCGTTTTCGCTGAACGTGCGGTAGGAACGTCTCTTGAAAATGCTAGTCAAAATCCAGACATATGTCTTATCTTTTGGATTTGGATTTTTTAGTTAAGAGACCAATAAGGCAAGTACCAAGACATTTTTTTTTGATAACTTGTGGCGCCCGATAAACAAAAATATCAGTCAAAATTGAACAAGAGGCCATATCTTTGAAATTACTTGAGACCGCCGAAAATTTCATTTGGATTTTTTGCTAAGGAGACCAAAATACATAAGTACCAGAAAAAAATTCAGATAATTTGTGGCGCCCAATAAACATAATTTTATCAAAGTGTTTAATAGAAAATCAGCTCAAACAGCGGCAGTTAGCAGTTTTTCAAGTACACTTCCAAAGAATGCACAATTTAAGTATAAGCTGAAGCTGATATTCCAAAATCTTCGAGAAATAGACACAAAAACCGAGGAATTTGTTCTAGCATGGTATGCATTTTGATTAGGATGTTATTGGAAATAATTATAGAATTTAAGAAAAAATATGTATTTTAGTTTGAATAAATTATCAAATATTCAAATATTTCATTTCATTTAATATACGAGCAAAGTTAATCTTATCAGTTGGCATTAGAGCGTGGTCTCCGAGCCAGCGTTATCGCCAATGAAAAAACCACAGCGGACTGGAAATTCACATGAGATAAGCTATTGGCAATTGACTTGAGGTTAGCATAACAAGAAATTACAAAACCACACACTAGCAACGACTTTTTTGTTTTCTAAATACGTGAGAACTGAGAATTGTTGATGGAGTGGTAGGAGTATGCAATCTTATAAAAACAATTCTGGGTGTGTACGGCGTCATTCTGTATTCAAAAGTTTTGTTAAACCATTATCTTCGAAGCATTCGGATAGCGCCAGTGTATGATCACCATCAAACAATAACTATTTCGTGTGTTTAAGTGTTTGTGCTTCTATTTCTGAAAACAATGTATGTTTCTCATTCATTATATGCTACTATTGGTGTTGTAGGTTGTGAGCGATTTTGGGGGAAATTTGTGATTTGAATATAATTGTTGTTTTGATATAATCTAAAATATTGTGCTAGTTTTTAAAATTTCTCAGCTATCGAGGTAATCGAGGTAAGTTTCTTCGAACAAATTATTAATTTTGATTAGATACGAATAATTTTTTCTTGAATAGAGGAGATGAAAAGTTTTTCATTTTCCTTATCTGGGAAATATAAAAAGTAAGATTCATTATTTTAGGATTGGTTAAAAATTCTTCATCTCAATGACTTTGTCTTAGAGTTATATAAAATCTTTGGTTTTCAAAAATGTTTTCGTGGTTGCAAAGAATAGCTTTATTAGAATCTACTATTTCAATTAACATTTGTTTCTCGTGATAATTTAGGGAATACTCGGAATGTGGAAAAGTTAATACTGGCATCTTCTGTGCTGAATGTACAGTGGTTGTTATATGATTTTCTAGTTCCTTAATGAAGTCTTTAATTGTGTCATTGATGATAGAAGTAGTCAGGTGGGTTTCTCGAAAGCACGTCTGCTACTACGTTTTCTTCACCTATAAAATAATCTATTTCGTAATCATATTCCTAAAGTGATAATTCCCATCGTAGTTTTGAACTGGGGTCCATTTAAGAGGTTTATGGTCTGAACGAATGAAGAAATGTCCAATTAGGTAAGGTCTAAAACTGCCTGAACAATTGAGAGAAGTTCTTTCTCAATAGTTGAGTAATTGATTTCATTAAGATTCAGTGTTCTGGAAGCAAAACAAACTGGTTTATTGTTTTGACAAAGCACGGCCCCAAATGGCATAATTTGAAGCGTCTGTAGTCATTATAAATAGTTTATTAAAATCGGGATGTTGAAGAATGTTGAAGAATTGGGTCGTTGCAGAGAAGTTGTTTGCATATTCTGAAGGCTTGTAAAAATCCTGGGGTATGCTCAACTCTTCTTCCTGTGCGTAGGCAAAGTTTGTGTGTGGTTTAGTTATTTTTGCTAAATTATCAATGAATTTTCTGTAAAAACCTACCATACCTAGGAAGTTTTTGGTCTTTGTTAGTTTTAGGTGTTGGGAAATTTACAATAGCATAAATTTTTTTTGGATTGGGTTCAATCCCGTCTTTTGTGATAATGTGTCCCAAAAATTTAACTTTTTTGTGTAGAAACTCACTCTTTTCAGGTTGAATCTTTGAAAATATGATTACGTCATCCATATAAATAAAACATATTTTATTAACATGTTCTTTGAGAACTTAACTTATCATTCGTTTGAATGTAGAGTGCGCGTTAAGCCCAAAAGGCATTCTGAGAAATTCAAAATGTCCTATGTCGTTATTTTTTCGGTACTCAAAGAGTTTGTGTTTCCATATAATATTTTCTGTTCCACTCGGAGCATTCTTGTTTGAATCTGATAGTCGCGTTTCTATACAATTTTTCTCCATTAAACTTATGTTCCCAAACAATATTTTTCCTTCAACTCGGAGCATTTTTTCCAAATATTTGATTCAGATAGTCGTGTTTCTATATAACATTTTTTCTTTGTTCTGCACTCAAAGAGTTTATGTTTCCAAACAATTTTGTTTTTGTTGTTAAGTCGTGCTTCAATACAACATTTTTCTTCGTTTATTACACGAAGAGTTTGTGGTTCCATAAAATATTTTTTGTTTGTTCACCTTGAACATTTTTATTCATAGATTTAATCCGCATGAAGTCATGTTTCTATACAACACTTTTTCCCCATTTAGTATGTGAAGAATTTGTGTTTCCATACCGGTGAGCTGTGAAACACATTGTATAATTCAATATTTAATTTATCATAGAGTATCTGAGACTTCAACAACTTGCTTGAAGAGATATTTGCTAAAAAGAATTATAGAAGTGCTGCATCTGCATGAATGGGGTGACGTTATATATAATATATAAGTTATTTAGGTTGATTGGAATGATTTTTATATTATTGACCAAGGAATGATAGTAAATTTAGTATTAGGTGGGTTCATTGAAATACATTTTTTTGTTAATCAACCCATCTTTAAAGACAAAACATTTGTCACCAAACAATAATAATTTCCATGTAATTCAGATCTGGTAGTCTAGACGACCATTTTTAGATTCAATACTTATTCAAAAACTTGATCGATAGCATCGAAATCTGGTACTTTAGGAGGCCATTTTAGATGAACAATCAATAGTATTATTTAAAAAATTTGATCGATAGTATTCAGATCCGGTAGTTTGGAAAACCATTTTCAGATTCAATACTCATTCAAAATTTGATTCATGCGGCGAAGATTGGAGTTTTTGACAATTCAATGGATGCAGTCGACTGCCTATCTATCAACTGCACAACATACATTAGTGTAAATAAAACAAGCATTTTTCGAAAATATTTATTCATAGTGAAAATCACTTTAGAAAGTACAGTTTTTAATTGGGATAGTAAGTTTCTATTGGGGCAGGGCACTCCAAACATATTCCAGTTGAAATCACCAACTTGAACAAGTTTTTTTTGGAATTTCTTTATATTTGAAATATGTCCTCCCGCGGAAAAAGTACATATCTTCATCGATATATCTAAACGCTCCCATAATATCGTCGGGAATATCAGGAAACATATCGCTGATACGGTCCTATTAGTAACTTGGCTACTACTTTCACTGAATTCGATAAATGAGGATTTATCATTAAAAATATACGCTGTGCCGACATATGTTTGGAAAACAAGCATTATTCGTGCACCTCTCGGTATTTGAATATCTACGTTTTCAACACATGTTGAGCCTTTTGAAGGAAAGTAAGTGTCCCAACATTCTTCCTGGTCCATCAAGAGTGTTGCCGCATTGGTATTTACCCATACAGGTTGCTCGAAAATTATGCGCCCCGTTTACGAACACTATTGTAATGTTTGGTGGTTGTTCGAGTTTCAAGTCTGCCTCTTTGAACTTTAAAACAGTCGCGTGTTGCCACATATCGGAAGCTTTCTGAACAAATTTCTTGTATGTATTATATTTGCCTTAATCCATATTGATGTTAAGGAAAGTGCCAGTACAGTGACGTTTCGTTCCATTTACCTTGTACAATGTATGAGTTTTCATTGTATTGGCATCGAGGTTTTTCGATTAATGCTATAGTTTCATTGTTCAGAGTGCTGTCTATAGGGAGATTGTTTTCTACTTGAAAAGAAACTATAACATCGCTGAAGTGCGTTTGCGAAGTTTCAGTCAAATAACCAAATTTAACAAAGTAATTTTTCGCATCATCCAAATTCGTTGACGATGCAGTGAACAGCATCAGTGGTAGCAACAGTACAAACTATCGCATTGCGAGTTCACCATTGAATGCATCATTGAGCTCCTGTATGTTAATTTTGAAGAATTTTTGTTTTCCCCCTTCCACCCCTTCTACCTCTCCAACTGTTGATTCAGAGCAACCATTTCTCATAAAATTCCGGTGCTAATGATCAAACAGTATTATTTTCAATATTTGATATAACTATATCATTTGAACCGGTGTAGATGAACCCAGCTTCAGATATCATCTCCAAAATGGTGATATAAATGACAAGTTTTTCAACCATGGTTAATTTGACCCAAAATACCAACGTAACATAGATCAAAAAGATAATTGGCATCTACATTTATACATCTTTGATTGGTTTATGTTAAAAGTTTTAATTGAATTCATATTCAAATAAATACATTTTGAGGCTGATATTCAATCAATAATACAAATTATCTCATAGAAAATGTATTAATTTGCGAATCTGAGGTACAATGGAGGACATACATACGTTATTGAAAAACTTTTTTTTCATTCATTTCATTATGGATATCTAAACATTAGACAAATTGAAAAGGGGAACATTCTCCATGAAAATTGAAAAATGTGATTTATTTGTGATTCCACAACAGATTTTATGAATGTCCTGTTCATATTTTCGAACTAAAATTGGACATATTATTTCACCACAATATTTACAACCACATTTTTCGAATGATCGTTCGGATTCTTCTTTGCTGAAAAAAGCTGTAAACTCTTCGTGATACTCAATGTGAGCGATGAGTTCAGATGCATATCCTTTTTTACGGTATTCCAGTGATGTATGAATATAATTGATGATTTTCGGGTTTGAATGTTTCCTCAAAGGTTCAAAATCCATGGTTGAGAGCAGCGCAAATGCTGTTGGTTTATCGTCGATGTAGATAATATAACAGCTGATTTTTCTATCATAATACTACTGTTGAATCAGATCACTTTCAATTTTTAATGGCTTAATTTTCTTAGCAGGTCGAGCACCATAAAATAACCTCACTGCTTCGATCTTCGATGCTGGGAATGAACTGTGTGATGGGATTTCCTTCAGTGGATAAACCATCAATTTTTACCCCCTCCCTTTTTCTTAGCAGCTTGAACACCATAAAATAACCTCATTGCTTCCATCTCAGATGCTGGAAATGAAGTGTGTGTGGGGGTGTGTGTGTGGGGGTGTGTGTGTGCGTGTGATAAAGTTTGTTCCACTGGAGAAAACTTCAATCCTCACCCCCTCCTTTTTCATTCAGTCCTTGTTCGCAATATTTATCCAGTCACTTGCAATATTGATCTTTATGGAAATAATAAATATGGCAAGATTTTTAAAACATACACCTCGATACATGATAAATGCATCACTTTTATATGTATTCTCATGTTAACTGAAGCACACATCACCTGAAAATTGGGGGCCTTTGAAACCGTTCAGTTTTTCATCTGATACATCTTCTCGATAGAAATAAATCCATAATCTTCACCCCCACCCCTTTTATTAGATGTTTAGTCTTGTGTCCCAAACGTTATAATATTATTTAACTAACTATCAGAAAAATTTTTGAGTTGGTATCACTTTTCCATCTGAAGTTGTGTATCCTCTTGCAATTGTTATCTTTCAAATTTAAATTCATAGGCCATCAGAAAACATCACTACCCTGTGTACTTGATGACATCACATCCGAAAGTAATACAATCCGTCTTTAAGTTAATCTTGACGGCTTCTTCTCGTCAATTTGCAGGTATGGTAGAATCCCCACAACAATTCCATCCAAGACTTACATTCCAACCTGTGATGCCGTTGTTGAGAATTTCTCCATTCGCCGAATATAGTTGTTAACAAGTATTCGCCGTTTTGGAGTCCAAGGTAGAACTTTGGAATTCAAAATAAGGCCAATTCCAAAAGGTGCAGAACCTGTGAGCTGGGTTAGAGATGGGTTAGAGACGCAAACTGTATTAAAGGGTACGAGCGGGCTGACACCAACGGATTATGTCGGGTTCACTTTTTGTTCTAAGGAATTTTCACGTGGACAGGGGTGGATGAGATTCAAACCTGCATCTGAAATAACCAGCGATGAAATATTCGATAAAATCTCATCCATTTACCAATCTAATTCATCGGGTTTCAATACTGAAACTTTTTGTTTGGGTGTTACTTCGGTGAAAATGCCTGTTCGTAATGGTCAAGTCCGTTCGTACAACACACTTACTGAGGAGTGTAGTAAGGGAAAAGGCATAATCGTTATCAATGACAAAGATATCTTGTGTCTTCCCCGTGCTGTTGTGGTCGCCAAAGCCTATCTCGATAAAGATCCTAAAGTTGTGAAGGTACGCTGTGATATAGGAAAGCTTCAAACAACAAGAGCTCGTGAATTTATGGAAACTTCTAGAGTATATATTCCTGAAGAGGGTTCTGGTATAACTGAACTTCAACAATTTCAGTGATATCTCCAAAATTAGGAAATAACAGTTTATGCCCACGGTAGTAAAGGCCGCGATTCAATATTCAAAGGCGTTGGCACTGGTTCCTCTTTGAATCTATTATATCACGAAGGCCATTACAACGTCATTACTTTCCTTACTGCATCCTTTTGTCGTAGTTATTTTTGTGAAGAATGTAATGTTCCATACGATAACAAACAAAAACATCATTGTGGGAAAACATATCCTGGTTGTCGGCAATCTCCTCCTTGTTCCTCTGAGGAAATCTCCTCTTTGTTCCTCTGAGGAATTGTCTGTGAAATGTGAGTCTTGCAAAAGATCTTTCAGGGGACAAATTTGTTTCGAAAAGCACTAACACATGGTATCTGCACACCAATGCGACGTTGTGAGGATCGTTTCAAAATCATTGAGGTAGATCGGAAGCATACGTGTGGGGAGATATTTTGTGCTATTTGTAATAAACATCAGTCTTCTGGTCATTTGTGTCACATTCAACCTGACAATCGCAAGCCCCCATCTGAAAATTATCTTTTTTTTTTACGATCTCGAAACGAGGCAAGAAAAGGTTAGAGCTGACGGTTCTCTTCTACATGAACCCAATCTTTGCGTTTTTCGTCAATGTTGTGATATTTGAATTTCCTTAGATTCTCAAATATGTAAAAAGTGTGGTCTGCAAATTTTCAAATTCACGGTGGCGGATTTGATCATCAATTCGTTCTCAATTATATTTTGACAGATACTCATTTGGAACCGGAACTCATTATGAGGGGTACCAAATTGATCTCGACGTCTGTTGGTAATGTTCAATTTTTGGATTCACTCAACTATTTTCCAATGGCTTTGAGCAAACTTCCCAATGCATTTGGTTTTTGTGAATTGAAAAAGGGATTTTTCCCTCACCATTTCAATCGTCTAGAAAACCAAAATTATGTTAGGCCAATGCCATCAGCTTAGTTTTACACAACTGGTAATTTTAGAACCGATAAGGAACTTAACGATTTTGAAATATGGTACAAGGCAAAAATCGAAGAAAACTACGTGTTTGATTTCCAAAAGGAGATAATTGCCTATTGTGTTTCCGATGTTGATATTTTGATACAGGCGTATCACAAATTTCGTCATATGATGCTCAAAGAGACAAATGTTTGTCCTTTCATGGAAGCATGTACTATTACGTCCGCATGCAATGAAGTATTCAGACGAAATTTCCTTAAGCCCAATACCATTGGTATCATCCCCAAAGGCAGTTACAGATACAAAGACAACCAATCAAAAGTTGCCATTCAATGGTTAATATCCCAATGGGCACACGGACGTTGGAATAACGTTGTGAAATGGTTGAAAACGCAATGTCAGAAATTAGTATTCAACAAACATTTTATAAAGGAAAAAATGTCGAATATCCAACTAGGACAAAAACGTCTTCTTTCACATAGGTAGTTTCAAAACTTTGAATTCAACTGAGCAGGAAACCTATTGTTTGTTAACGGCCTGCTCAGCTCAAGTCAAA
This sequence comes from Chrysolina haemoptera, assembly GCA_958298965.1. Lineage (NCBI taxonomy): Eukaryota > Metazoa > Arthropoda > Insecta > Coleoptera > Chrysomelidae > Chrysolina > Chrysolina haemoptera. Next base: position 21,905,344 of record OY282585.1, on the reverse strand, counting down.
ATCATTTAAAATAATTTTAATGGAACAAACTTATGATTCATAATATGTTGCATTCAATTGAAATCCTTGCAAATGAGCCCGTTCATAGTAAGTTTCCTGAAATTCACCTGAAAAAAACATAAATTATGATTAGTTAAAACAAATACACATTTATTCAATTTTTTACTTCCTTTCAATTGAAAATAATAATTTATTATTTCAACCCTTTTTGAAAAACAATCTTTTCTTTCCAGAGCTTATCCTAAGCATAGCATAAGCCAGTCTTTCACAGTCTTAGATATTTTTGATTCGTTTATTTCATTGGCATAATTGACTCTTACAGCAGCTGTAAAAAATAAAAAGGAATTAATACTTAATCATTTCTAATAATTATACAGTAATAATGAAAAATGGATTACATAATCTGATATCGCGCCTTAACCTATGCAATATGTATTATTTGACGGCAAGTATCCAACATAAAACAACTACTGCCCGCTACGGCTAGTATAATTATAACTGTTGGGTTGTTGGCAAAGTTTTCTACAGGAACTACTTTGCAATGCTCAATGAACACCTACGAGCCGCTTTCATGGGTCTGCCACTCGTCAGCAAAGCGAAGTGTTTTCTGTTGGACACTTACGACTATACCTATTGTACAGCTTAAGGATTGGATTATGTAATCCATTTTTCATTATTACTGTGGAGTTTTCTTCCCCTGCGTTATATCAACAATTTTTTTCTCTTGATAATAATAATACATTTGACAAAATATGATAGTGACGAGTTTGATAAGAAAAAATTGGATGAATTATGTATCTTCTACTAAACTGTCTGCCATACTTTCAGATTCTATTAGTAATATATAATTTTATATTAAAACACTTCAAGAGAAAAATTGTTGTTTCCATTTTTGCCGTTTTATTATTGAAAAAAAAATTACACCCAGTCTATTTTTCATGCAGAAACGAATCTGGATGATTTCAGTGCATGATATGGTTCAACTAGGATTCAAGACAAAACAATATTTAGTGTCACTGAGATAATTCCCATATTATTCCAGCAATAACTAATCAAAACTGTTTCATAACATTGGAAATTTCACCGAATGTTAATTTATTTGTTCAAGTGTAGCGGTTTCAGAAATAACTATGGGTAATTGTACTAATATGGCAATAGGCTTTTGTGGGTAAGTACCTATATAAAAGATTTTATTTTTTTTTATTAAAATAAATAATAAATAAAGTTTGTTTAAATTTTTTTATCATCAGATTAAAAATATAAAAAAACAAATGGAGTTCAACCATGTGCCTCATAGATTCATAAATATAAAATAAATATTTTTATAAATTCACCCTCCTCTCACTCCTAACCTCATTTCACACAAATACCTACATAATGCTATGTATCTTTTTTGTATTATGTAGGTATAATATCATTCTTCGAAATCGAGTCTCAATCAGAACCGTAAACAAATGCAGAAATCGAAGCATTACCAAAGCGTACCTATATACGATTTCACAAGTTCTCGCCACTTCGTTAGATAATTTATCAGCTTTTCATATGCTTGTAAAATATGCATCAAATAATATTCTAAAATGACTGTTTACCTTTTATTTGATTCCATCTACACTTCACAGAACAGAGGCAGTACTTACACACGTAACAAACAATAAACTTGCTTGAAAATATTCAAAATGGCTTCGACCTTCGACTTCTAAATCCAAGTATATCGATTATCGAACTCAACTGCAGTCTGCAACTGTCTAGAAACTGGGATTTGGGAATCGGATAGGTTCGTATAGAGAGAGAACCAGTCATCGGCTTTCATCGGTGTAGGTAGAGTAAGAATTCTCGCTGCTGAAACCTCCATTCATAGAGATGACGCAATGTGTAATATGGATATTGAAAATGTGACTTTGTTCGTATTAAAATTTCAATATATTTTGGAAATGAAAGTTTTTCTTTGATGTTTATACAATCAAAAAAGTACTCCCAAAGAGAATTAATAACACTTTACGACAAAAAAAGATCACTCGTTTGGGAATGTAGTTTGAAAAACGTATTAGAAACATTGATAAACAAATCGCATAAAACGTTTTAGGTAAACGTTTTTTTCAAAATTAAGTTAACGTTAGAGAAACGTGTATTTTAAATGAAAATATTAACGTATTCCCTATACATTATAACGTCAGTTTTTCACGTAGTGTTAGAGTAGCAACGTTGCAACCACGTCTCCAAAACGTTGAAGATAACGACCAATTTTCAACGTTGAACATTGAAGTTAGGAAATAAATATTATAAACATTGGTAAATGAATCGCATAAGACGTATTGAGTAATTTTTTTTTTAAATTTGAAATAACGTTTGAGAAACAAGTTTTTGAATAAAAATATTGATGTGTTTGCTTTACGATATTTTGACGTCAGTTTTCAACGTAGTAGTACCGTATTCAAAACATATGTTTTCAACGTTGAAGATCACAACCAATTTTCAACGGTTAAATTTTCAATCTGAAATAATTTATGTTGATGACACGTTTAAATAACGTGCGTGTGCTCATTGGGTAACGTTGTTGAAAAACTTCTCTGTTATCTTTTTTTTCACTAACTGTGAGGAAATACTGATGAATCGCGTTGAAAAAACGTTAGTTTACCGTGAGTACTTCACCAATTCGATGAAAAATTGTTTGATAGCAATGTATAATCAACTTTTGCAACTTACGGTTTGGAATTATAAAGGCATACTTTCAACATATCGTCAAAAAACACCGTTTGAATAACATTACATAAACGTTTAGCTTTAACTTTGACATTTTCAACTGACTTTCAACGTTGAACTTCTCAACCAAAAACGTTTATTCAACCAATTATACGTGAACTAAATGTTGAAAAAACATACGTGTGCCCATTGTGATGAGGAGAGAAGGTAAGAAATATCAATATTCAACATGCTGCCAAGGGTTCTGAAGCAATAATTGGTAGTGTGAAAGTCGATGATTTTTGCGGGGAAACAAATCAGGTTTTTGAATTTCAAGGTTGTTATTTTCACGGACGTGAATGTTTAGTCTCTCAGAGGAATCAACCTCTCAAAGATAACCCTTCTGAAACTTCGAATATACGTTACAAAGACACTCAAGTCAAAATTGAAAGACTCAAGTCATTAGGCTTTGACATAATTGAGATGTGGGGTAGTGAATTCCGGAAACAATTATCTAGAAATAGCGAATTGGAAAACTACACAGAGTCCCTTACCCTTTTGACTAAACTCCTTCTCGAGCCTCGTGATCGTTTCTATGGTGGTCGAACAGGAAATGTTGTTGAATATTATAAAGCTAAGGAATCAGAAACAATCAAATATGCCGACATCTGTTCCCTCTACCACTGGGTATGTAAATATGGGAAATTTCCTGTTGGTCATCCTAAAATTTTAGTTGGTTCCAAATGTTCTTTGGATGATCTTTCTTCGATTACTGGAATAATAAAATGTAAAATTCTTCCTCCTTCATCTCTGTTTCATCCTATTCTTCCGCAAAAAATGAATAATAAATTAATGTTTGTCATCACTCAAATGATGAACGAGCCCTCACTGGGACCTGGGTGGTGGAAGAAGCTGTAAAAGCTGTTGAATTGGGGTATTAAATTCTGGAAATTTATGAAATTTGGAGCTATGACTCCGTTCAATTTGACAAAGACACCTCTGGCTTATTTACGGACATGATGAATACATTTCTCAAGATCAAACAAGTGTCATCGGATTGGCTTTCGCATTGTCAAAGTCAGAAATGAAAGAAACGATATATCGAAATGTTCCTACAGCGAGAAGATATACAAATGGAATTTGCGAATATTTGCAATAATCCAGGCTTGAGATCTTTGGCTAAACTCTTGCTGAATTCATTTTGGGGCGAATTTTTGGGACGCTACACCTACGTAAGGATAGATCGTGCGAAATGTAATGGAGTTTTTGATGTGCCATGCTTACGTCAGGTTATTTCGTTCTGGTTAAATCAGTCAAAAATTCATTGGAAGTTTTAGGACGCTTTACCTTTACACAAATGTAAAATGTAATTCGATCCCTCCCTATGGGTGAATAGTTTCGATACTTGATGCGTTTTTATATGGCCCATATACCACCCAACAATTGACAAATGGCAGCCTATATGAGAGGTTAGTTCGTTCTGGTTAGAACATACGGAATTTATTAGGTTTTTGGGGCGTTATACCTACATAAGATTCTTCGTTCTGATTAGATCAGACGAAATGCACTATGCCTACGTAAGGTTAATTCGTTCTGGTTAGATCAGACGAAAATTGTACAACACAAACTATGCTGTGCGCTGACCAGTCAGACGCCGCCATGGTTTTTCTCTTTAACGACGGCTAGACTTTGTAACACCGGCAACACCTATATGCCGCCAACATGTACACTTAATTTTACAACTGGAAACACCCAAATCCCAATCTCTTAGCTCTTCAAACGAGCACTTGACAGAAACCGATCTGAAATATACGTGCTGCTGTCACATTATAGTTCCTTCCAACCGACTCTATCACGATGAACGCAACACGCCGACTTCACAGAAACCCATCAGAAATATACATGCTGTTGTCATATAGTCACTTTGAAACGTGCAGGCACTATGAGTACGTAAGGTAAGGCGTTCTTGGTACACCTTGTACGTCGAACTATGCTGTGCGTTGACGCCCAATCAAACGCCACCACTATGGTTTTTTCTTCAACGAACGGCTATCTATTTTTTCAAATGACAGATGACAAGTGACTGAAGTGACTCTGACAGTTGGCATCCTTTTCGAAGAACATTACATAGATGTAATTCACTCTCTGTATCGGCAAGTATTTGTTTCCAATTCCCGGATTCCCAATGAAGCATTTAACTTAGGTTGGTCAATCGGTCTAAGACGTTGGGGTTACTTCACTGCGGCGGAGGTCTCCCGCAAACGGCTAAAATTTGAAACGCTAAAACACGCAAAAATGCAACCACAATAAACGTTTTTCGCGTTCTAAAAAACAACCTGAAATTAAACCATAAAAATGTAGTTTTACATGTATTTCTTATGGAGATTTGACATTTCAAAATTGCTCAAAATACACGTTTTGAGTTCGAAAAAACATAAAAAATTTGAAACGCTGAAACACGTGAAAATGCAATCACAATAAGCGTTTTTCACGTTCGAAAAAACACCTAAAATTTGAAACGCTAAAACATGCGAAAATGCGACTAAAATAGACATTTCATAAGGTTACTTCATTAGTTCGTTCTGGTTCGATCAAACTGAATATCTGACACCCTGCCTGTCTGTCGATCTGTCTGTCTCCTATCTCTTGTCAGCGAAAAAGAAAGAGTCAAACTGGTACATACTAGGATCGCACGTTAAAAATGACGGACCCCTCATCACGAAAACATTTTGAATTCCCATACCCCCAATGACGCGTGTTTTCTTTAACCCATTTTCCACCTAACAGTTGACAAATGATAGAGACGGCCATGTTTTTTCTCTCAAATCATATGTTGGTACACCCGGTATAGCATTTGGCAAGCGGGCGCATCTTTTTTTCTCTTAAATGATGTCGGTTGTTTTTTCTCCTAATTGATGAGTCTTTTGAGACACCCTGTATACAATATGATTTTTTAACAAGCTGTTTTTTCTGTGATGTTATGTTACTCTCTATATGTTTTTTCTCTCACTAAACGATCTATTTTCAAAAATCATTATTATTATTATACTTTCAAAACTCATCTACAATTATTATTCTTTTTATGAACGTACACTGTATACTGACATATCCTTCGCGTGCACTGTATAACCATATTTCAAACAACACCTACTACGAGATCCGGTTTACAACGATGCGGCTCCGTAATCCGAAGATGGACGGTCGGCTCACTTCGATCCATCAGTTCTAACAACCTTTTTTTTTTTTCATTATTTTGCATATATCAAATATCCATTTAACTACTTGGCGCGCTCTACTGGCAATCCGCCATCTTTACGGCGAATCAATCTCGATTACGTCACAACTGAACAGCAGACCAGCGACCGAACCGACTTCTACCGATCTCCTCTAGCCAGCCCGACTATTCCCGATGAGGCGAAACTCTCTGCTAACTTACGCGTCTAAAAGTGGAAGGAGTGGGGGTGGTTTAAAGCGCCGCCATAGCTACTGACTATTATTTTGTACCTTGTCATCAATTTCAAGGTTATAATCATTGAAATAAATGATTTCTAGGATGAATGAAGAAAAACAAACTTTGGTACTACAAGTTTAATTTTTTGACATACATCCCTGCCAGAGTAATCCACCACATGCTAGGGAAATTATGAAATAAACAATCACAATAATAACTAATCCTATTATCACATAAATCTTCACATTTTTCCAGAAAAGCGATCGTGCCAGACTTCTACTTGTTGTCCGGAAAGTCATGGACTGAAATAAAATTACATGTTATTAATTATTTGTTCAAAACTAATACGGAATTCATTCATTCATCTCGATAATAATCGAAGAATAAATCATGGTGACATTACATTTACTGTTCATAAAACTTATAAATGGAACGAAAATTTTTCGAAACGAAGTCTGCAGGTGGTCATTCTCAACCAATGGAGGATAATATTCAATTCTTAAATGCAATTAGCACTTGCAATTGTGTCTTCTTGGAGGGACATTGCAAAAATTGATGTCAGATGTAATTTAATGTTCGTAGGGGGAAGTAGTTATTTTCTGACAGATATTTGCCTCAAATTTTCCCCTTTGTGGGATAATGTGGAGAGAAGGGTGAATCAATTTTGTCGAAATTTTTCGTTACATTTATTGGAAACTCTCTGGCTCACTTTTCAGACTTTGTTCGAATGTGTGCATAAAACTTATTCCTGTATTACAAGTTACAAAACTACCAAAAATATCATTGTGCGCGCCTCCGAACGGTGATGAAGATTTTTTTGTGTCTGGTCATTTTGCAATGTTGTTGAATATCAATGTTTATGTTTTACTCAACTGAGATTTCGACATATTTGGCATTTTATTTTTGCACGATCCAGTTTGTTCGATTACTTGCGGTATCTGTTGTCAAAACGGTTAGTTCTGTTAACTGGTTACTAGGCCGAAGGCGTCGGTAAGTAATACTTACCGTAGCCTGAATTGCTTACCGACGTCTTCATAATTCTGGTTGCTTTTGTTGTCACTTTTATATAAATATCACTTTTGAATTTTCAGTTATTAGCTGGAATTTAATGTGTTTCAATCAAGGAAATAATGCTATGATCGTGCAAAAAACGCTATAAGTATCACGAACGTTAAGCACTACCGATCTCAGACAATAATTAGAGTCGTTGCCACGCTCCTCCTCCAAATAATTGTCTTCGATCGGAAAAATGTGTTACCGTTTTTGATTATTAACATACTATTATGTACGATTATTGTTGAAATATTTTTTTTTGGACTTATTTGTGTCATTCAGCGAAGGTATGGTGCTGAATATTTTCATTATCACTGGCGCTGCAGTGGGTGCAAGTAAAGGGCAGAACCTTACCAAAGGCAAAAAAGTCGTGCCGGCGGAGCCAGGAAAGAGGGAAAACCAAAAGCCCCTCCTGAACCCCCGAAAAAATGAGTTAAGAGCTCAAAAGCAGCCACGAGTGTGCTTAGAAGGAGGTTTATTGAAGGCAATTTACATATAGGGATGCTCCAAGAGCCCTGGATTAACAGAGGACGGATACAAGGACTCAACATTAAATCGTCGAAGTTACTTTATTGCACTTCTCAAGAAAAAACACGAGCAGACATATTGCTTGCACCCAATATTAAATTTATACATGTTCCCGAGTTCATCACTGGAGATTTGGCCACCGTGGAAGAGCCAACTGAGGCAGGCAAGAGGCAGATGGTCATTGCCTCGGCTTACTTCCCAGGCATGTCTCTGACGACTCTTCAATGTCGGACCATCAGCACATTAGGTTTGATTTGGAGACATCGAAGACACGCTTCGAGGGATATAGGGTGCTAAAATTTACCAACACAGTGCTGATTCCATTCGTCAAGAGGCGAAAGTACGGACTCTGAATGGAATGGAATAGACCAAAAACTGACTTGGAACAGCCAAATCAAACACATTCTTTCCAAAGTTATAGCGGCAAGCTGGACATGCCCAGAGTCTTTGGTAAGACATGAGGTCTTAAACAAAAAATGATGTATTGATCATACCAAACGATCATCAAACTCATGGTCACCTACGCCTCACTGGTATGGTGGCCTAAAATTCAACAAATTTCGGCACAAGTCAAGCTGCAGAAAGTACAGCGGCTGTCTGGGAATAACAGGTGCGATATTTACGTGCCCTACTGCATCCTTAGAGGTAATGCTAAACCTTCCGCCATTGCACCTATGTGTAATGAAAGAAGAAGCAACAGTGCCTTCAGACTGAGCCAGACAAAAAACTCAAAAGATATCTGATCGGACATTTGAAGACTTTGGAACACGTTTCCCTAGAAGCCATTTCTAAACCGACAGATTTCATGCCAGTATGTTCACTTCAAAACAGCTATTTATGCAGGTATTGGCAGGGCATCTCTATTTCTTTTATTACTCTGAGAGGAGTACTAGAGTCTTTCGTTTGCATCGAGGTAGAGCACTTTTCTATTGGGAATTCAAAATAAGGGATACTCCCTCTGGTGTCAAGTTTTGACACTATAGATAAGTACATTGAAATTATTATTATCGTCAAAATTCCCAAAATTTTGGCTATTGTTCATGTGCATTTTGTTGAACCTGTAATCATTATTTATAAGTGAAGAATTTCTGGTACATATAATGAATGGTGAATATTCAGTTCTTCTGTTGACATAATGTACTCGAAAGTAGTTCCATTTTTGCCACTTTGGGGAGGCATCTAATGTTGAATCCCCAATACCTGCTGTGGTATTATGAACATTCAATTCGCGAAATGCGTTCCCGCTAGGTGGCGCTAGTTAGTACGACTTCTAAATGCACTTTGAAGTGGTCATAAACAGCCACCAAACTTGCACAGAGAACGAACCTCAACTGGGAAGGGATGCATCAGTGTAGTAAACGGATGAATCTGAGATGGACAAAAGGGTTGGAGTGGGCGTTACAGGGCCAAATTTAAGGCTCTCAAAACCCCTTTTAAGCAGAAGTACATGGTACAGAATTTTGTGTCCAGGAAGCCTTGAAAGAGGCACTCGTAGGGCAGAAATCTATATACTGTCAGATAGCCAAGCAGCACGAAAAGCTCTGCGGTCATACATCTGTGAGTCTAAGCTGACTTGGGACTGTAAACAATCCTGAGACAACTAGCAGCAAACAATCAGGTCACCCTGATGTGGATGCCAGGTCACAGAGGAATGAAAGGCAACGAAGAAGCAGATTGCCTTGCCAAATAAGGGACAAACACACAATTTTCCGGCCCAGAACTCTTCTGTGGACTCTCCAAAGCCCACTTAGAAAAAGAGTTCCGACGCTGGGAAACCGATGAAATGAAATATCACTGGAATAAAGTGCCAGGACATAGACAAGCGAAAAGACTAGTGTGCCAAAGAAAGCTGAACAGCTTCTCGAATTGGGCAAGAAAGACTTGAAGATGGTAACGGGACTCCCCACTAGACACTGCCCTCTGGGGTACCACCTCAAAAAGATGGGTGAATCTGAGAGTGACTGTTGCCGCTACCGTGAGAACTCTGCGGAAACTGCGGAACATTTGCTTTGCGAATGCCCAGCGCTTTTCTGCAAGAGGATTAAGTTTCTGAAACAGGCCTTCTTAACGCCCTTCGACATCAGGAACTCAGCTCCCAGGAAACTGATAAACTTCACAAGAAGTCTCGGAATCTTGGGCCTCGAATAGATCAAGGGTCACGAACTTATAGGTCGAAGTACTAGTGAGGCTGCACAGCATATACGACCCCCCTACAATCTACATCTCTATCTAAATTGCAATATGAGATGTAAATTTTGTTTTCGAAGACTGGTTTTGTACAGGGCGTATACGTATACCGTTATCAGAAATTGTCAAATGATTTAAATTGTCTTATAACATTTTGCTTGTCTTCTCATGGTTAGAATGTGAGTCGATTCCTTCATTTAGCAAATGTCATATTCATTCTAACCACCAGTCAAATTTAACCAGGAGTCAAAGTACGCTAACACGACATTGATAAACTGGCCCTAAGACTAGTTAAATCTAGTATATCATTACTATTAGCCTGAAAGTCTTCCTGGATCAAAGCTTCCTTGATACAATTTTTTTTAATCTGATATAAATGACGTTTCCAAACATTACCTAACTTCAATATTTTCACCAGATACATAGATATGCCAATCCGTTTGAAAGTAATACCTTTAATTCAAGAAACCTTATTCGGAATTCGATAATTTTTCACTATCACCCCCTCACCTAATTGAAACTCAACATACCTATTGCCCCCATGATACATTTTTTGTTTCTGTTGCATTGCCAGCACCCGATATTTCAAATTTGTATCTGAAGAAGGTAATAAAGGATCGAAACGTGTACGCAGCTTTCTATTGAACATAAGCTGAGCGGGGCACAGCCCGGTCGTGCAATGAGGAGCATTCCGATAATCAAATAAAAAGTTATTCAATATTTTATTAAGATCTATAGACGTATTTTTACCCAAATCATTTTTCAAGGCATTCTTTGTCGTTTTAACGGAGGAGGTGACGTGATGTGTTTAATAGAATTTCCAGTTAAAAATTCCTGAAATTCTTTCGAGCAAAATGTCGTACCATTGTCGGTAACTATTATCTGGGGTAAACCAAATCTGGCAAAAATTGATCTAAGAATGTCAATAGCTGACTTCGATGTAATGGAATTCATTGGAAAAGCTTCCAACCATTTGGAATGCGAATACATCAAGATTAAAAATTGTCCCACGAAATCTAAATGAAGGCGTGACCTAGGTTGCGTTGGCCAAGGCCAGTTTTCTAAAACTGCCTTATTAGGACTTTTTTATTACGCATATAATTTTCACATGAGCTGCATAATTCTTGTATATTTTTGTCTAGGCCCGGCCACCAAAAATACGAAGGGGCCAAACTCTTCATCTTGACCACACCCATATGAGTAGAATGTAAATTGTACAACAGAAATTGGTGTAAATTTTTCGGTATAATCAATCTATTATTCCATAACAGACAGTCTCACTCAATACTCAGTTCATTTTTGATACGAGAAAAGGGTTTTAAATAATCTTGTACTTTTGGAGGCCACCCTGTTAGAACAAAATTCTTGACTTCTGACAAAACGTCGTCCCTTAAGGTCGCTTAGCGTACCTTTTTAAAATTGAGAGGGGAAACCTGGAATTGTCTGAGAAATAACTAAGAAAATTTATATCAACATTTTCCCAAGTATCTTCCTTTCCATCTAAAGATAATCGAGACAACGAATCCGCGTAATTATTTTCCGATTTCACAAATTCAATATCATACTGGTAATTGGATAAAATTATTGCCCAGCGGCGAAAAATTTGTGTGAGAGGTTTATGGCCCGTAAGTAATGTAAATTTTCGGCTATATAAATATTGGTTGAATTTGCACAGTCCGAAAATGATAGACAAACCCTCTTTTTCAATTTGGGAGTAATTCTTTTCAGAATTTTAAAGAGTGCGCGAAGCGTAGGCAATCGGTTTTTCACAGCCCTCGGGCATAATGTGTGATATTACCGCCCCCATGCCGTAGTTAGACGAATCGGTACTCAATTTTAATGGTAAAGTGGGGTCATAATGAACTAAAATTTCGGTTTGTTGGTTAATAAACCTTTTGATTTTTTTAAAAGCCACTTCACAATCTAGTGACCAGTGCCATGTAACCTTTGATTTCAATAAATTATATAATGGAGCTAAAACGGTACCTAAATTAGGTACAAACTTTCCATAGTAATTAATCAAACCAAGAATAGATTTTTAGCTTTGTGACATTTTCAGGTATAGGGGCATTCATAATTGCCAAAATTTTACATTCGGAGGTCTGTAAACCTCTTTTCTAATATCAAAACCTAAATAAGAAATCTCTTCTTTGAAAAAAGCACATTTTTGTAAAGCAACTTTTAAACCGGCGTCTTCTAAGATTTTGAAAACTATCCAAGTTAGCAATATGTTCTTTTCTATTTTTTCCAGTAACGATTATGTCGTCCAAAAACACTACTACGCCCTCTAAACCTTGTAAGAGAGAATCCATCAGTTTTTGGAACTTGGCCGGAATACTTGAAATTCCAAAAGGTGCCCTATTATAACTGTAAAGACCTTTATGGGTCGATATAGTTACCAAATTTTTAGAAGCATCATCTAAACAAACTTGCTGATATGCATTTTGTAAGTCCAGTTTACTATAATGAGAACCACCGTGTAATTTTACAAAGAGTTCCTCAATTCGAGGTAACGGGTACTGATCTACCTCAATATATGGGTTTAGAGTAACTTCAAAATCACCACATAATCTAACCGAACCATCTTTTTTTAAGACCGGTACTATTGGTGTACCCCAAGGACTGAAATCTACTGGCTCTATTATTCCTAAATTTTGCAAACGGTTCAACTCCTTCTTAACCTCGTCTCATGGCAAACGGCAGAGAACGTGCCCTGAAAAAATTTGGAGTAACTGATTCGGATTTCAGTTTAATCGAAATTAATCCTTTGGTAAAAGTTCCCAAACCCGGAGAGAAAATGTTTTTATATTTTTCTGTTAAATAATGCAAATCTTCCGGTATGTCTATGAAATTTAGGTTAGAAATACCTAAATGAAACAAATTCAAAAAATCGCAAAGGCCAGTAGCATTCTTAATCACATAAATTTCCAAATATTGTTGTTTGTTCTGATACATAATTTCACAGGAAATATATCCCATTTGTATTATTTTACGACCATTGTACAAATTGAAAAATTTATGAGTTGTAAACAAAGGTTTGTTTTTGAAATTTTCAAGATAAAAATCGTAAGAAACTACAGAAAAACTGCTACCTGTGTCCAAAGTAAATGTAAATACAGAACCCTCTACTGATAAATCAATAAGAATTGGTTGAATTTTATCATCTACATTATATGTACAATTTACAACTTTGTCAATGTTGTTGGAATGAAGTTCAGAGGCAGAATATAAATTGTATAAAGAAAAATCGCTTGCTTCTAAGAAGTTCTGCGTATGTTTAAATGAGTTGTTTTTATTGGTGTTTCTGATATGTTTATTTTGCTTTTTATTCTGACATAAAGGTGCTAGATGGCCTTTCGAATCGCAAATATGGCAAAAACAATCTCTGAAAGAACACTTATCTGATTGATGGTTTCTTCTGCCACAAGCACTGCATTTGCTACGGCTGTCAGTGGATGATGAGGTTTTATTTGTCCTGCGCCCCATGGTTAGAGTGAGAGGAACTCAACAACGGACCTCTGGTGGATGGAAGATCTTGGCCATGCGCAACACGGTAATTTGTTGCTCGTGCGTAGAAATTTTCCGGTTCTCGTTTTACCAAAGAATTGGAAAACTGACAAGATGGCTGCGTTGCTGTCTTTGCTGCTGTCAATTCCACAACCTCTTTGATCGTAACAGTTTTCTTCTTCTCCATCAATCTATCTTGAACCGGTCCTTTATGATAACCAACCACAAAAATATCTCGCAGCACCATTTCTAACTGAGCCGATTCAAAATCATAATTGGAGGCTAAAATTCGTAACTTCGCCGTCCACTCTTTCGCCGATTCATTGGTCGATTTTTTCACGTTATAAAATAGGAAACGCGCTGCCAACACTGACTGGCTTGACTTAAAATTGTCGGTTATCAGCGTGATTAAGTCCTTACCATTCTTCCTTTCTGGATCCTCAGGAATGCACAAATCTTTCACAAGCTTATAAGAGTCTTCGGAAAACGCCTTCAGCAAAGTGGCCCGTTTTCGATTTTCGTCTGTTATGTCATTCTCAGTGAAGAAATTGTCCAGACGTCTCTTGTAGATTGACCAATCTACATTGACAAATTCAAATTTACGAAGGTGTCCAACAAAAGATGTATCCGCTGTCATTTTGTCAATATTAACACGTGGATTCACTTCAAGTTAATTCCGCGAAAACTTAATTTGAAATTCTCGCACTCGAAGCACAGACTCGTCGCCAATTGTAGTGTCTTGAATTTAAAGACCACAAAATAGATGTTTAGTTTATTTATTTCGGACGAACTACAAACATACAAACAACTCGACCGTACAAATACAACTGCTTAGCATACTTCCCGCAGAGCCCGTTCGCATGCGCAGAGACAAACGTTGATATTTTCAATACATTACACTCTGTATGTGTTTTCTCATTGATGATTTATTTTAAAATGACCTGTACATGTTTTTTTTGCTGTGACTGACGATGCGAATCAATGTTGAAGCGTTTGATGTGAGATGACGCTACATAGCGGACGACACATGATATCTGGCACACACCAGGTATCATTATCACCCCGTATATGTATGACGTCATGTTTTTGTCTTTAACGATGTGTTTTTCCTGATATGATTTATTTTGTGATACCCTGTATGTGTTTTTTCTTGAACATATTTTGGAACACTCTCTACCTATGAGTTGTCGTAATTTTTTTGTATTCAATAATGTATTTTTTCTTTACCTGTTCGAATCCAACACCTACTTTTTTATTATTCCACTGGAGTTGACGGAATGCATTAGAATGTGAGAGCTATGTCACTCATGGCGGTTGACAGAATGCATGGTATCGCACGTTGAAATGTGAGGGCTACGTTACGTATGAGTGTTGATGAAATGCATAGCAACGCACTCTGAAATTTGAGGGCTAAGTCACCTGTGACGGTTAATGGAATGCATAGCATCGCACGTTATAATGCGAGGGCTACGTCACCTATGCCGGTTGACGGAATGCATGACATCGCACCCTGAAATGCGAGGGATACGTCACCTATGCCGGTTGATGGAATGCATGGCATCGCACTCTGAAATGCGAGTCCTAAGTTACTTGTGACGGTTGATGGAATGTTGATGGAATGCATCGCACGTTAAAATGCGAGGGTTACGTCACCTATGATGATTGACTGAATGCATGGTATCTTACAGTTGTGTGCATAAAAAGTCGTACAGCAGTTAAAGGATATTGTGAGCCAGACATGTCAATCTTCATTAAATCATCGACTTTGACAAGTAGAGTCAAAATTCAAACTAATTTTGTCAGTAACGCGCTTTCAAAATTTTTTTTAGCTCAATTATTTAGTGCATACAATGCAATACGGAATGCCTTGTACGACTTTTTTATGCACACAACTGTACGTTATAATGTGAGAGCTACGTCGCCTATTACGGTTGACATAATGCATGGCATCGCACGTTGAAATGCGAGGGCTACGTCACCCATGACGGAATGCATTGAATCATGCGTTAACATGCGAGAGCTACGTCTCTTCCTTAATTCTGAAGAAATTTCGTTTGGGATTTTTCTTCTAACATGAGACACCTGGTATACATCGTTCATGAGAAGCAACCGCCATGTTTTTTTCTTTAACGCTATATTTGACATATCTCGTATATGTTTTTTTCTTCAACATATTTTGAAACACTCTGTATATGTTTTTTCTCCACATGTTCACGATGAAACACTCTGTATATGTTTTTTTCTTTGATGATGTAGTTGAGACTCCCTGTACGTGTTTTTAATCTACCTGTTCACGTTGAAACACTCTGTATATGTGTTTCCGTTGATGATGTACTTGAGACACCCCGTATATGTTTTTGAGGCAGCGTGAACATCGGCTCATACCCTCATGCCCATACGTACGGAACGGCGCACACGTGGGCTTGCTCAAGAGGTTGCTACTGCGCATGCGGTTCCCGAACTGGCCTAGTTGTAATACATACTTATAACACCCACAAATGAAGATAATCGACCGTTACAGAATCCAAAACTAGTTTTTGTGAACTATTTTCCATGGCCATGACTAATGAATCATAATCATCTGTGAAATTTGCAAGTAACTTGAAAGCCATGTAATCATCGCTGACTTCTGTGCCGACTCCTTTCAGTTCTGTCTGAATATTTAACATGGTATTAATGTAGTCCTCCATTCTTGTGAAATCATTCAACTTGGTTGAATATAGTTGACGATCTAATATGATTTGACGTCGAAGTCCAGTACTTTCGAATGCTTTCTCTAGTTTTGTCTACGCTTCTATAGCCGTTTTCGCATTTTTTGTACGAACTTAGATATTTGGACTGATATTGAGAACTATTGTTGCCAACGCTTGTTGATCAGTTTCAGGATCAACTTCTTTATTTGCTTCTGAATCAACTGCCTGCCATAATTTGTCCTCGATGGGTAGCATTTTCATTGCATACTTCCAGGTTCCATAGTTCTTTGTGCCTTCACTATATTACAGAAGTGAACCTGGGCCCATAACCTGATGAGTTATGATGAAGGAAGGTACTAAACTTTTGTAAATACTGTTTAATTGGAAATAAAGATGAAATATTCCAAAGTATATGACATAAAATATGGCAATTAAAAAATTGAAAATCAACAACAACTCTACTGTTTTTATAATCCATTTCAAAGATGCCAAGATCTCGCTTATGAAATAATAGTGAGTGTATTATTTCAACACTTATGAACCACCATTTCACCTACAGAAATTTCGAACAAAAATTGCACTTCGTTCAAAAGTTACTTCATGCAAATACTTTATGTTGAATTGAAATTTATCATTAATTTTTGTAATAGTAAGATCCAGAGAGTTAATACTATTGTTCTGTTCGATTTCGACCGTGAATGTTATCTTATCATGGAGGCTGCAAATACGGCCTACTATTCGTTTCTAATCCTTGAAGAATCGAAATACCAAATTTCAGAAATTTTCTGAAATCGTCTTTTTTTCTTCTGGTAACCATTTACTTTAGACTGTCATTGCCGGTGGGTCAGCGGGTATGTTTTCGTCGTTGAAACTTCTGCGGGCACTGGACTGCCTTGTTGTATAGCGGGTGTAATGTGAGTCGCCTAGATGCCAATCTCGACGTCTAGAGCTTGCTTATAGTGCGCACCGACCACTCGGGGTGGTGCCGTAGGTTTTCGGGGTCTTTCTAAAGCTGAAAAGTGAATACGACACCAAAAATCACACATGGCAGATAATAATTATAAGGATATTTCACCCGCATAGGCTATGCCTCTGGGTACACTCCATGAGTGTTTGAGATGAAGTATCAATATTATTATATTGTTATTATTATACAGTTCGATCATAAAGTGTGGAAACGCTTCATTATCTTACGAGTTAATTATTTTCGGAGGTAAAGTTCGGACAGGTCGAGTTTGTATTTCATTCTTCCACCTTACAAGATATGACGTCATCCATATTTTTTTAAATTGAAAGGGTATATTTTTATATCAAGATTGAAAGCCCATATTTTTCCGAGTTCAACCATACCGTCGATTTTGTATTTCAGTCTCCCAGCTTTTTTACAATTTTTTTTCTCCTCCAACTTACAAGATAAAGACCTCATCGGTATTTTTTTTAATCAAAAGGGTCTATTTTAATATCAGAAATTGAAAGCCCATATTTTTCCGAGTTCAACCATACCACATACGTCATATCTAACACTTCAAAAGTTAGTATACTGAGTATAAAAGAAACCAGACTTCGGGTCATAGGTGAGTAGTGAAAATCTACAGCAAATGCTCGAACTGAGCTCCTTGGGTTAGTTGACACTAATGAAAAAATTTTTGAGAAATATGAACACTGGTTTTTTTCATACTCAGTATACTGTAACTTAAAGTGTTAGATGTGACGTATGTGGTATGGTTGAACTCAGAAAAATATGGACTTTCAATTTCTGATACTAAAATAGACCCTTTCTATTAAAAAAAAATACCTATGACGTCTTATCTTGTTAGGTGTTGGAGGAAAAACATTTTTTTGTAAGGAAACCTGGAAGACTGATGTGCGGTCTAAACACATTTACCGTCATAATCTATTATTTGTACACCCTGTATTTCTTTTCGCGTTGAAAAGCAGTTAACAGACGTCACGAGTTCTTGTGGCAACGAAAAACCACGAAACCGTTGTAGTCTCGACTAGTACAAGTTCGATGAACGAATATATATATGGTGTGAGTGATACGCATTTTTCGTGCTCTTGATAAAACAGAAAACCCGTTGTTTTCTCCACTGAAACGTCTGTATTTCCCTGTGTGGCCCTGCATGCATGCACGAAGACCAAGAACTCTTCCCTTACACCGAAATCGCCGTAAAGGCGGCCACAGACTGGGGTACATGTTTGTCATGAATATTACATAGAAGACTACGCCCGTATCGCTGCCCCACTAAACCAGCTATTACGGAAAAGATCAAAATGGGAATGGACCACCCGACAAGAGGAAGCTTTCGAGCTCCTAAAAACAGCTCTGAGGCGAGCCTCAGTTCTGGTCAATCCGGATTTTTCGAAAACCTTTTACCTTCAAACCAATGCGTCTGATGTAGGATTGGGAGTAGCCCTAATTCAGAAGATAGACGGCCACGACCGAGTGGTAGCTTACGCGAGCCGAGCCCTGAATCAAGTTGGAAGGAAATACTCAGTGACCGAAAAAGAATGCGAAGCCATCGTCTTTGGTATTCGCAAGATGCGACCCCATCTTACGAAGGCGTAGAAGGGCCAACAACAAAATATTTTTCGAAACATTTGGAATTGCCACTTTGAACTGACAATTGTCACTTTGAACTGTCAATTGTCACTTTGAACTGGCAATTGTCACTTTGAACTGGCAATTGCCACTTTGAACTGGGAATTGCCACTTCGAACTGACAATTATCACTTTGAACTGGCAATTGCCACTTTGAACTGGCAATTGTCACTTCAAACTGACAATTGTCACTTTGAACTAGCAATTGTTACTTTGAACTGTAAATTGTTACTCAAAATTGTCAATTCAAAGTGACAATTGCCAGTTCAAAGTGACAATGGCCATTTTAAAGTGGCAATTGCCAGTTCAAAGTGACAATTGCCAGTTCAAAGTGACAATTGTCGGTTCCAAGTGGCAATTGCCAGTTCAAAGTGGCAATTGCCAGTTCAAAGTGGCAATTGCCAGTTCAAAGTGACAATTGTCAGTTCAAAGTGGCAATTCCAAATGTTTCGAAAAATATTTTGTTGTTGGCCCTTCTACGCCTTCGTACCATCTAGAAGGTTACCGTTTCGTCGTAATTACTGATCATCAGAGCCTTCGCTGGATAAACTCGATAGATTCCCCCACCGGAAGAATAGCTCGATGGGCCCTGGAACTGCAACAGTACGATTACGAGGTACAGCACCGGAAAGGAGTTCTTGATAAGGTCGCCGACGCCTTATCCCGGCAACCAGTGAGCCTTGACGTGGAACGAGAAGAGATAGAACTCCTCTTGATCGAAGGAGCTGATCAATGTGGTACTCTCGAATAATGAGAGACGTCCAGGGAGACCCCGGAAAACATCCTGATTTCTGTATTGAACAGAACAAACTGTATCACCATTTCTGGGAATTCCATAAAGGAGCCCGAACTCATCGAACAATGGAAACTCTGCGTTCCCACTCCGGCTAGAAAAGTCATCATGCAGGAGAATCACGACGCTCCCACGGCAGGACATTTAGGAGTATCAAAGACTATCACCCGAATCAGGAGATATTATTGGCCAAAAATGGTGAAGGAAATAGCCCGATATGTGCAGAGTTGTCCTAACTGCCGACACTTCAAACTACTACAACAA
The DNA here is from genome assembly GCA_958298965.1 of Chrysolina haemoptera. NCBI lineage: Eukaryota > Metazoa > Arthropoda > Insecta > Coleoptera > Chrysomelidae > Chrysolina > Chrysolina haemoptera. The sequence goes on along the minus strand of OY282585.1, from coordinate 21,885,587 downwards.
AAAGGACCAGGCACCATGAGACCAACTACACACTGTGGTCCGTGGGATACAGTATCTGTTGACATAGTAGGTCCACTACCACGCTCCAAGAAAGGAAAAGCATATCTCGTTGTTTTTCTCGACAAATTCACGAAATGGGTGGAATGCAAGCCGGTAAGACAGTCACTGCAAGAGTTATTTGAGAAGCCATAAACAAGAAGATATTTTGTACGTTTGGCAAACCACGGGTCATTCTATCTGACAATGACCGGCAATTCGTTAGTAACGAATTTCGGGAACTGCTCGAAACCAATGGTATACGTCACCAACTCACCCCATCATACTCGCCACAGTGTAACCCTGTAGAAATAACAAACAGAGTCTTAAAGACCATGATATCCCAGTACACTAATGGTGAACACCAGCACTGGGATAGATGGCTCCCGGAGTTGAAGTTTGCAATAAACACTGCAACCCAGGAATCAACGGGGTACACGCCAGCTATGCTTAACTTCGGGCGTGAGTTAGTGCCGCCTGGGCCGCGGTTTCAGGAGGAAAACTCGAACAACACCTTGATGAACCCACAAAAATGAATGAAACGCTTGAAAAGCTCAGGGAGTTATGAGATCTGGCCAAGGAAAATTTGTCCAAATATTCCGCGGAACAAACCAAGTATTATAATCTTCGTAGACGAGAATGGGCCCCTCAACTAGGAGAGCTTGTTATGTGTCGAACACACTACCTATCGTCAGCTGCACAAAATTTTGCTGCAAAACTGGCACCGAAATTTTCCGGGCCCTATCAAGTAATAAGAGTCGACTCCCCTGTAGTTTTTCGACTAAGACCTGTGAAAGGGGGTTGTCTTATTGCTGCTCACGTCAAGGACCTCAAACCTGTTCACTGACCAACAGGTCACACGTCACCGGTACAATACCCAGAATGGTACTGGTGATAGACACAATCACGAAAAGAGCGACGACAAAGTGGGGTTTGAGTGGGAGGCAAGGTTGACGCGAGTCGGAGTGGGGGAAAGTAGACAACGCGCCAACGATTCATATTCAGTTCTCACGTTCGATAAGATGGATTGCAACCCGCATAGTCGAACCGCTTTCATGTGGCAAGATGCCCAAGACCACGTAAGCCAGGAGTACATGGAGCTGGACGAAGATGGAGATGCCATGAGGAGGCGCAGGGAGCTATACCCTGCCAAAATAAACATACTGCAAAATGTGCTAATAGAAAACCGAACGGAAGCGGAGCCTGAACTGCAACCAAACTCCGAACCAGCGGTACACCTGATTTCAGATTCATCCGATTAGCAAATAGTAAAGAGAACTAAATTAAAAAAACAACAGCAGACACGTACCAAGTGGGTAAAGGAATGGCTTTTGAAGCGACAAAAATTTGCACATACAAATTTACTCGAAGAATTACGATGCCAGCCTAATGATTGGAGAAACTATCTCAGGATGGATGAACACAGCTATGTTATGCTGCTTAAGTTTGTGACTCCGATAATTGAGAAGCAGGATACAATACTGAGGAACGCCATAACCCCTCATGAACGACTGACACTGGAAGGAACTACGAAGATTTGAAGTTCACTACACTAATATCGCCTCAGGCGTTGGGAAAAATAATTCCGGAGACCTGTATAGCTATATTTGAAGTATTAAAGAATGACTACATTAAGGTAAGAAAATAACTTTAATTATAAATTTACTCATACCTATGTGTTACAAAAATTAAAAAGAGATTTTCTGAAAACAGAAATTAAAAAACTCAAACTTAAAGTAGGTATCTCCCGACAACATAACAATGGTGTACATGTAGGTATAGATATAATATTCATAAAAGTAAACTACATTTGATTAGTCATTCTCTCCTTGATAACTTTGAAAAAACGATGAAGCAGTGTTTTGTTGGGGCTCAGATGAAACTTGCGTAATTGTACCACTGTGTACTTGATAACTATGCGACGGTGGTTGTAGTTCTTCTAGGTGATAAGGTAGTGAACTATTTGATAACTGAAGATAATCATTGTGTTGCACAGAAGTATGGTATTGACGGGGCTGAATAACACCAGTAGTATTTGTTGTACTGAACTGAAAACTTTCAGTATTGGGATGTCTAGGGCCATCCGAAGACGTAACAATCCTTGTGTTGATATTGATATTGCCCATTTCAGCAGCAAACAACAAGTCGTTTATAAGTTTTTCAGTATAAAGCCTAGTTTCTCTTGGTAATGTTCTTAATTTCGCTGCAACATTTTTTCCAAAAATATTGCATGGATCATCGCTACTAGTTGCATTAGTACGTAGCCTATCTCCGACCATAGTTAAAACATCGTCCACTTGCTGGTCAACATTATTTTTCTTTTTTTTATATGACTTTTGACGGGCAGTTGATGATGTAGCGCCCCCACTTATTGTTGTGCCAGAAGTGGTTGTCGATGAACGTGTAGTTGGTGTTGGAGATGGAATTGTCATTGAATCGCGATCCCGATCCATGACATCTTCCAAAGCTGCCGCATCCTGTAATTAAAATAATGTGCGTTATTTTTGTTTCAGTTTCCGTCAATGGAGGATGAATGGTTAAAAATTGCAAACGACTTTGAAAACAAATGTAACTTTGTTAACTGCGTGGGAGCTGTGGACGGGAAACACGTCACTATCATTCCTCCTGCGGGAAGCGGATCATATTATTATAACTACAAGGGGACTCATATCTTAGTAATAATGGCAGTCGTTAATGCCAATTTGGAGTTTGTTATGTTTGATTTTGGGGTAAATGGCCGCATATCTGGGTTATTGAATACAGCACTTTCTATACAAAACTGAAAAAGGGACAATTGTCCTTACCGCCACCACGAAAACCACGAAATAGTAACACGTCATTGCCTTTTGTGTTTGTTGCTGATGAAGCTTTTGCACTTCGTTCAGATATGTTAAAACCGTTTAGTCGGCAAGACATAAATAACGAAAAGAAAATTTTCAATTATCGACTATCGCGGGCCAGGTCTAAAGTTGAAAATGCGTTTGGAATATTGTCTAATCGTTTTAGAATATTTCACACACAGATCACCGTCAATTTAGAAGCAATTGACAAAATAGTGATGGCAACCTGCGTATTGCATAATTTTTTAAGACGCAGATATGCGGCTGTATATTCTCCAGAACATACTTTGTATAGAGAAAATATAGCTGATGGCACTATTGACTTGGGCATACAATCAAATCATATGATTAATTTGCAACAAGGTCATAGTCGACAGGTAAACAGGGAGGCAAAACAGGTCAGGGAGTTGTTCGTGAATTACTTCAATACAACGGGCGCCGTAGACTGGCAACAAAGAATGGTGAATTAATAATAAGTTATTATTTGTATTCACATACATGTATTCAAGAATGTTTGTAACAATAATATAAATTTAAAACACCGCTTTACATTGAATCAATACTTCTATTTCCCTATTATTGTACAACTAGAAATTCTTCAGGTGATGCTTTTCACATTGATGTGGACTTACAGACATACTTCGTGTTGTGGAAGTAATATATTAATTGAATTTTGCTTACCTCCGATTCATCTTCATTCACTTCGTCGCTCTCTTGTTCGTTTTCTTGACTGTCAATGTTACTGACTGATGGTCGAGGAAATTCTTGATATTTGCAAAATAACAATAACTCATAATACCACAAAGGCGTAACGTATATGTCATCTGCTCCTGCACCTGATCGTTTTGAGTCTTCGATTTTTTCATTTCTCGTCGGAAACTTCCGCGCATACTATTTATTTTAACCTTAACACTTTTTGTTGTCGCATTTGGTTCAACCTCACGTAGTTTTTGCACTAATGTTTCATAAGCTGCATCTTTTTTTGTTCTATTCATATAATCTTTACATTTAGTTTTCCACAAAGACAGGTAACTTTTATAAAGTTCGATAAACTCTGTAATAAATTCTCTGGAATAAAATCTTAAATCGGACATTTTCTTTTCGCACAAGAGACCGACAGTACCGCAATGGACTACATATAAACTAAAGAATTAGGACTCATTTGTCCACACACCTGCAAACATGTATGCACGTGGAAGCTTGCGCGTTGATGAATTCAAGAAAAACAGAAAACTTGTATGACGATTTTTACCCACACACTAGCGAATATCAACGTACAAGCATGTATGACATACATGTTTAACACACATGTACCCCAGTCTGTGGCCGCCTTAAGAACAGGAATAAGGATTCAAGGTGAGTTTGTTACTGCTCGTTATCCCTATTCCTTTTCAATTCAGTCGCGTATTTGCTGCCCTATTGTTTTACAGTCCATTTATTGAACCATTGATATCGAGCTATCGATAGGCCTTTCAGAATTTACTGTCTGGAAGAAACATTGGTCCTATCGGGACGGATCGACCCTTTTGGCATTCTCGCGTATCAAATTTCATTTTTCAAAAAAATCAATAATTGAAACGTTTTTCAGTTGTTGATTTCGTTACTCATTGCTAATTTTATTCTATAAAATTTCATTATTTCATGGTTTTTGGGCATCTGGTCCGAACATACCGCTTATCGCGTATTTTTGTTTTTTATAAGTACCTAGGTAAAATTTTGTGTCTTATCGCCCACGTTCAGCTGAGACAAACTCAAACAATTTCATTCAACGCCGGGAGGTGTGGCTTCTTCACCCCTACTAGCGTAGGTGACCAAGACCATTGCGCGTTCGAAATTTATCAATATATTTTGTAAACCTGGTAAAATAGCATTTGGTTTTCATCGGATTTGCACGCATACAAGTTTCATCATTTTGACTTTTAATCTCCATAACAACTTCTTGTTATTAATTTGAGATTTGTCCGTATTTTCGTTTGTTTGAAATTATGGCCGATAAAATGCGTAGATTTCGAGCTTTTCGCAATACGTTTATCAGGGAAGTGACTGTTTTGCGCGATCTTGCTGAACAAGCCAAAACCGAAAAATCCGTGCATGGGTTATTCAAAGTGAGATATGGTGAAATTGTGATTATACGAGATGAATTTAACAAACACCATGCAAGTATACTCGCGGTCATTCTCACTGATGCTGAGGGTGATGTTAAGGATGAAGACAATATCAGAGCGAAATTTTTGAGCACTTACTATACCATAAAAAGTATTTATATTGAGATATTTGATAATAATACGGCAAACACTTCCGTTGTTGGACGTCGCCCTAGTTTGAATTCAACGTCTCATAATATTAGGTTACCAAAAATTGATTTGATTAAATTTGATGGAGATTATTCTAACTTCTCCTCTTTTAGGGACTTATACGATGCTGTAGTTCATACCAACGACTCTTTGCGAGGTATAAAAGTTCAATTATTTAATCTCGTCTCTACAAGGTGCCACTTTGTCCTTGGTGAGAACATTACCGATGACAACCGATAATTATCAGATACTTATGACACTCTAGTCGATAGATATTCTAATAAAAGATTGAGAGCTCAGGCTCATTGGAGACAAATTGAAAATACCACTAGGATTCCTTCTGACAATCCAGTGGCACTCAGAAAATTATTAGATACTTTCACGGAGAACTTAGCTGCTCTAAAAAATTCACACTTTCCCGTTGATCAGTCGAATTTTATTATCGTTATGATGTTACTTCATCGGGTAGATAGTTCTATTGTCACCAAATTTGAACTAGAGCACGGGTCTAGTTCCTACTTATAAATCTCTGAAAGACTTTTTATCGAAAATGTGTATCGCTTTGGATAAACTTTTTTTTTCGCCTCAATCCAGTATAAAGAATAAACAAGATAATTTCAGATCTCAAGCAATGATACCTAGAAAAACCAATTCTTTCCTTACTTAAAGATAACAATTCAAAATGCCTGTGCAAGAAAAATCATTCGATTTAAGTTTGTTCTGAGTTCTTAAAAAAGACTCCACGTGAAAGATACTATTTTTGTCGCAATTTACATTTGCGTTTCAAGTGTCTGAGTGATATGCACGACTTAAAAATTTGTAAGTCAAGTTCAACCTGTTCGCAATGTGGATCTAATCGCCATCACTCTCTGCTTCACTTTGATAAACTCTCATCAAGCGTTCAAAAGCGCCCCTCCTCTTCGGGTGAAGATGCTTTCCAACCGGGTAGCAGCTCGGCTCCATCGTTCATTCAAGTAACTACGGGGGTGGTTCCGCGCAACTTTGTTCTTTTATCTACAGCTATGGTTGAAATATCTGATAGTCGTGGATTTTATAAAAAATTCCGATGTTTACTAGACTCGGCTAGCATGAGTTCTTTCATTACTCAAAAGGCAGCTAATACTTAAGGGTTGCCTGGAAAATCTTCGGTTATCGAAGTTAAAGGTTTAGGCTCCATGCAAACATCGGCACATCTCGGGTGTGTTACTTTGTCTCTCCGTCCGGTGGGCGTTAAAACTCCCATGTTTGGGGTAGATGCAATCATATTACCCAAGATATGTGATCCGTTGCCATCAAATACTGTTTCGATTTCGGGCTGGACACATATTGCAAACTTGAAATTGGCTGATGAGTTTTTCAACGTTTCCGAACATATTGGTATTTTGATTGGGGCAGATCTTTTATCTCAAGTGTTGTTAGACGGTCGCATTTGTGGAGCGGAGGGAACTCCTGATGCTCTCAATACCATTTTTGGGTATGTATTGATAGTAAAAATAAGTGCTGGCTACCAACAATCAATTTCATCATTTTTCTGTGCTACTACTACAGATGATTCGCTAGACAAAACGCTCGAAAAATTTTGGAAAATAGAAAAAGTTCCTGAGGCACCTGTTGTGTCTCCGGAAGACGAGCAGTGTGAAAAATTATTTAAGGAATCACACCGAAGAGATGAAACGGAACGATTCGTTGTGTCTCTTCCTTTTCGGGACTTCCATATTCCCAGTTTCCCTGGCAGTCGAGCTCTAGCGATCAACCGATTTTTTTCCTTAGAACGTCGCTTACAAAAACAACCAGAGGTTTACGAACAATATAAACAATTTATTGAGGAATACTTGAAGTTGAATCACATGGAACTTGTTAAGAATTACAATATTTCCGATTCAACTTATTATATACCGCATCATGCGATTTTGAAGCCCTCCAGCGTTTCCACGAAATTGAGGGTTGTCTTCAATAGATCAGCAAAACCTGTTGAAAGTTCATCGTTGAACGATCATCTCTGGACCGAAACTTCAACAGGATATCGGAAAAATTTTATTGAATTTTCGACACCACAATTATGTTCTTTGCACCGATGTGAAAATGATGTACCGTATGATTCTAGTATCAGACGATCATTGTGATTTTCAATCGTTTGGATATTTTCACCAAATGAACTTTCAAGGATTATCGACTGCTAACTGTTGTATATGGGTTGACATCTAGCCCTTATCAAGCGCTACGAGTCCGTCTTCAACTTGTTTCTGAAGAAAAAGACGATTTTCCGTTGGCTTCACAGGCTCTGAAAAATTGTTGTTATGTGGATGACATTATTTGCGGTAGTTCATCTGTAGGTGAAACTCAACTATTAAAACAGGAGCTTATCTCGCTTATGTTGAGAGGGGGGTTTCATCTGCGGAAATGGTGCAGTAACGACCCGACACTACTCCCTGATCTTCCCCACGAGCATCTGAATTTGAGGACTCTTTTTTTTGAAGAGAACATTGATGATGCTTGCGTGAAGGTTTTAGGTCTTCAGTGGAATGCTGGGACGGACTCATTTTCCTTTTCTGTTCAACCGCTAAACCGCCATTTTACCAAGGGTAATATGCTTTCAGAGTTAGCCAGAGTTTTCGATCCTCTTGGTTTTTTGGCTCCCATCACGTCCTTTACTAAACATTTAATACAAAGATTGTGGATTTCCGGCCTTGACTGGGATCAGCCGCCTTCTCCTGATATTCTACGAGTTTGGACACGATATATTTCCGAACTACCTTCTCTTTCTACTCTTCATATTGAGCGTATAATTCTGCCCGATAATTTTAAACAATGTGAACTGCATGGGTCGCTTTTGAAAAAGGGTATGCTGCGGTCGTATATCTCCGTGTGATGACGGATGATAATAAGAGTTTATTACATTTGCTATATGCCAAGTCCAAAGTAGCTCCCCTCAAACGAATTTCCACTCCAAAACTGGAACTGTGTGCGGCCGTATTAGTTTCCAAACTTCTAGATTTTACTCGGAAATCATTCGAAGGAGTTTTGGGGCTCTTACACATTTACGCTTGGTCAGACTCCAAAATTGTTTTATCTTGGATAAAATCAAGTGCATATAAATTCAAGACATTCGTAGCTAATAGGATCACCGCTATTCAGGAGAAAATTAAACCATCTTGCTGGTTTCACATAGACTCTGCATCCAATGTTGCTGATATCGCATCCAGAGGCTGGTACCCTTCTGAATTATTGAGTAATCCCGTGTGGTTTCGAGGACCAGATTTCCTCCAAACGCCCGGAAACTCGTGGTTACCCGCGGAAATTGATTATTCAGTGGTTTCATATCCTGACGAAGAACGAGTGGTTGCTTGTTCCACCTTTGTTTCAGAGGACGATTTTTTGAATACTTTGCTGAAAAAGTATTCCTGTTTCAGGACTGTGCCTTTTGCTTTTTGCTGCGCTTTTGTTATAATTCCCGACATTCCTCCAACCGGTCCTCTCAGAACCTCGGAGTTGTATGACTCTTTTTTGATATTGGTGAAGCATACGCAATCTGTGGCATTTGAAAATGAAATTCGACATTCTTGCTTTTCTAAGCCCTTAAAAAAAATGGATTTCTGGATGACAGAAGTTTATTGAGGGTGGGAGGTCGCCTCAGATATTCTAGTTTATCTTATGACGTGAAATATCCTCTCTTACTACCCCGACACAGTTGTCTTACCGATCTATTAATATCATATTTTCATAAAAAATGTATTCACTCGGGTCTTCGTGCTACCCAATATCATTTGGCTCAAGTTTGTTGGATCCTGTCTCCTCGAAGAGCTATTCGTTCGATCCTATCCAAATGTGTCCAGTGTTGGAGACAAAGTCCCAAACCCATTCAACCCCCGATGGGAAATTTGCCTTCGGCGCGTATATCCCAAGTGAAACCGTTTTTTCACACTGGAGTTGATTTTGCGGGCAACATTGAGACGACATATGCGTTTTTGTTTGCTTCGCGACGAAGGCCGTGCACCTCGAGCTCGTGATCTTTCATCTGAAATATTTCTGGCTGCCCTTCAGAGATTCGTTGCTCGCAGGGGACGGTGCGAGCACTTATACTGCGACGACGGAACCAATTTTGTGGGTTTCCGAAAAGAGCTTTTGAAGTCTATGGAGGCCGCTGCCTCAAAGGAAACTATCGAGTTTCACTTCAACCCCCCTTGGTCTCTTCACTTTGGCGGCCTTTGGGGAGCGGGCGTTAAGTCGGTTAAAACCCATTTAATCAGAGTTATTGGTGAACAACTTTTGACTTATGAAGAACTGTATACGGTACTTGTACTGACTGAGGCTGTGCTGAACTCTCGCCTCTTGACTCCGTTGAGTTCGGATCCTAATGACCTTTCTGTCTTGACTTCAGGCCATTTTTTGACTATGGAGCCCTTGACTGCCATTTCGATGCCGGACTTCACATCCACTTCAATTAATCGTTTATCACGCTTTCAATTACTTCAGCGCCTCCATCAGGATTTTTGGCGCCGATATAGCAGATAGTACCTACATACTCTGAAGCAGAGGAGCAAGTGGCTCGCTCGACCCCTCAACCCCGATTAAAGTTGGTACCATAGTTTTATTAAAAAATGATCCTCTCTCGCCGCTCCAGTGGTCTTTAGGTAGAATAAAATCAATATCTCTTGGCAAAGATGCTGTTGCTCGGGTGGCAGAAGTGGTCACTGCCCAAGGTACATTCAAGCGACCCTTGGTGAAATTGTGCCCTCTGACAATTTCCCAATGACCTTCTCATTACATATATATATATATATATATATATATATATATATATATATATATATATATATATATATTTTTTACTCTTATTTTCATAAATTTTTTCTTTATTTAATCTCATTTTTTTTGTCTGGTTGGTCTCAGCTGGACCTTGGGTTTCTAAAAAACAAAACCAAGTCTTCAACTTGTTTTTGGGGAGGCGCGTTGAAAAGCGGTTAACAGACGTTACGAGTTTTTGTGGACAACGAAAAACCACGAAGCCGTAGTAGTCTCGACTAGTACAAGTTCGATGAACGAATATATATATATATATATGGTGTGAGTGATTTTTCGTGTTCTTGATAAAACAGAAAACCCGTTGTTTTCTCCACTGGAACGTCTGTATTTCTCTGTGTGGCCCTGCATACATGCACGAAGACCAAGAACTCTTCCCTTACACCGAAATCGCCGTAAGAACGGGAATAAGATTTCAAGGTGAGTTTGTTACTGCTCGTTATTCCTATTCCTTTTCAATTCAGTCGCGTAGTTGCTGCCCTATTGTTTTACAGTCCATTTATTGAACCATTGATATCGAGCTATCGATAGGCCTTCCAGAATTTACCGTCTAGAAGAACCAACTGAAATACGAAATCGACATGTCCGAGATTTAACTCTGAAAATAATTAACTCCTAAGATGATGGAGCGTGAAAAAATATTGATAATATTGAGAGAATATTATGTTAAATGCTGAATACATCAGTGAAATTCAAACCCTGTTTCATATAAATATGAAACAAGATCCCAACACCACGAGATTTGGCGACATTTTCAGTTAGTTGCAACAACAGGCAGAGGTTACTGCGAACTAATTTTTATCGACGGGTGCGGGTGGATAAAAGGTTGAAAACTCATAGTCATTCATTAGTAATTCCAACAATGGGATGTCATAAGATTGATTATCTTGACCGTTTTGAAAACCAAAATATGGAATTTTAAATTGAAGGGTATTACTTTTACCACTTTAAATACTCATTTTGAAACCTTTTTTTGGGAGAATATATTCTAATGAAGATAATAAACAAAGACTATGCGTCATTAGATTAACCCCAAGTTGAGAGAGATGTTAAATAGCTTGCAAAAGAAAGGTATCTGATTTGGTTTAAGATCTTGGATTTTTGTGTCGTAGGTGGTTTGCTGCCTGTTTGGAAGCCGAGAAAAATATGGAAAGAATATTCCAGACGTCTGAGTTGTAATGTCATATACACTGAAATCTCCCATGATGATTTCAGCGGATGGATGGTTTTGTTATTCCTAGTGTGAAAGCATATACAAACTTTGAACTGAATCGATAATGGACTTCGTAACCAGAACAAAGCATCTGTACGTAGTCGGTGGAGGGGTTGGAACCTAGAAAAAAAAGTAAGTGACCGGAAGATATCGCCCAAACACTGAAATAAGGAAAAATCAATTTCGTAACATATAGGTATAGTAGAATGCAACAAAAATAGAACACAAATTTTGGTAAAAAAATCTACCAGGTTCTAATTATCAAAAAAATGTACAACTCCGGATATACTTGTAGATAATACATCTATCGAACCATCCAATTCTGTTTAATTTATAGGTGTATTGGTGGATGAAGGTCTAAATTGAAAGGAACATTGTGCCAACTTGATCTATAAACTGAAGTAGATAATACATCTATCGAACCATCCAATTCTGTTAAATTTCTAGGTGTATTGGTGGATGAAGGTATAAATTGGAAGGAACATTGTGCCAACTTGATCTATAAACTGAACTCTATCTGTTATATGTTTAGGAACTTGAAAGGCATTCTAAAACAAGAACAATTATTAGTTTGTTTTATATCATTCCCAAGTCGCCTCTCGGTTATGCTACGGAGTGTGCTTTTGGGGTACTTCCACTCGAGCACCTGATGTATTCATTGTGCAAAAACGTATATTGAGAATCATCTTCAATTTAGCAAGAAGAGATTCTTGTAGACCAATTTTTGAAAATCTCCAAATTTTAACTCTTGTTGATATTCTTATTTTCGAAGTAAGGAAATTCATTCCTACAATACAAGGAATTGTACTGATTCACATGTCACTCAAGTTAAATACGTTGTTTCATCTAAAACTCCCCGCATTTTAGGTCAAAAGATTTTTAATAAACTTCCAAAAGACGTAAGCGAATCTACTAATATATTATTATTTAAGATCAGTTTGAAAACCTATTAAGTCAATAATACTTTTTATACTTCAGATGAATTTTTTGCTTCTTAGTAATAATTTGTGACTATTTCTATGTGTATTTGACATCTGCAAAATAAATGTATTTATTTATTTATTTAATTTTAATGGAAACTTAAATTTTTTTGTCATGGTTCGATTGACCTTCTGATTATGACTTTAGACAACGCAAGTTAGCCGCAAACCGTTCAAAATTAGGAAATGAAATTTATGGAGCTGGTAGTCCAGGCTAACACCTGATGTCCCATCGAATGTCCCATTTTGTATCATATGGGCGCAGGCGATTTTCGAATGTCGCATTATAAAATTGTCAGGAACTCAAATTTTTCAAATGGCACCTACCATTTTTTTCAACCATTCAAAAGAAAATTTTATTTTAGGATGAGTTATTTCAGCTTTCCCTATACCCAAGTACAACTTGTATCAAGTTATTCAATAAAAATCAAGAAATGCCTTATTTTGTCGAATGTTTATTCAAGTATGCCATGCCATTCTAAGCTTCTCTCTCTCTCAGCTTGAGTTTGATAGAATGCATGGAGCTGGGACCTTTTCTTTGATTGAAGTCGTTCAAGAAGTAATTTTTGCATTAAAAATCATTTTATTTTATCCCAGAGTCATTGCCGTTCGAGTCCGGCCACTTTTTCATGTTGAAAATAATCGAGTGTTATGGTTAAAATATCGCGAGATTTGAACTTGTTAAAATAAAAACAGACTCCCTTGTGACCGTGATGGAATAATCGAGCTTGGAGCTGGCCGGCCGGGAGCTAACATGACCGAGATTTCAAATTAAACTACCGGACAGTTAGCTGCACAATTTTTTGACACATGCAGTGGATAACAAACAAGTCAAACACAACTTCGTTTGAATAATTTTCCATATTCGAATCAATTTTATTTAAGAATAAGCACGACTCGTTTTTACTTTGAATCACCATCTTGTTTACAGTTGTTTTTTGTTTCCATGGCATAGTTGAATAAACACAGAATCATTCGGCAAGATAAGGCATTTCTTGATTTTTATTCAATAACTCGATAGAAGTTGAACTTGGGTGTAGGGAAAGCTAAAATAACTCTTCCTAAAATTCAATTTTCTTTTGAATGGTTAAAAAAAATGGTAGGTGACATTTGAAAAATTTGAGTTTTTGTCATTTTTATAATGCAACATACGAAAATCACCTGCGCCTATATGGTACAAAATGGGACATTCGATGGGACATTAGGTGTTAGCCTGGACTACCAGCTAACTGCTCCATAAATATAATTTCCTAATTTTGAACGGTTTGCGGGCTACCCGTGTTTTCATAAACTACTACAGCGGTAATTTTTTTCAGAAAAATAGAAATATATCAAAAACTGTAATAGATCAGTTAACATAACTTGGGTTGTTTAAAGTCATAATCCGAAAGCCAATCGAACCATGACAAAAAAAATATTCATTCAAAATAAGAAAGTTGGTACCGACTTTTGGCATACCCTGTATTGTTGTAGGACTAAAAATATTTGAGGTAGAACAAACATGATTAACTATGATAGCATATTAAATTTCAAATTTCTAGTCCAACTGCAAGTTGGAAAACTTCTAATGCACGGCCTTCGTAAATCACCCTCTATATTGTGTAACGGGAAGTTCAATATGATACCATAGTTTTCATGATAGCAGGTTACCTTTGGTGTCCATTTCACCAAATTCCGTGTATTTGAACGAATAAATCGTTTCGACACAATCGCTAAAAGTGGCAAACAGTAGAACTATTATAAGAATACTTACACCATTATTTAAATTATCTGCTTTATTCACTAGAAGTTCCAATCTTTCACCTCTTAAAGCAATGTTATCTGGAACAGATTAGAAAGAGACAATTAAGAAGTATAGAAATGATTTACAAAAATGAAATATAAAATTTCTCCATTAACAGATTGGATGAATATTTCATACTGTACCGAAACTTTTTCGAATTTCATACCTATCCGAATAACATGACGATCACGGTGCCATTTGTCTTCTCTAAAAGATCTTTGAACGAAAGCCCGAAGAGGATGTTCTATTTTCCACAACCTAAGAACAGGCTCAGCGCAGTAATTGTTACAGATTAGTCCCTTCGGTGACAACCTGAGGATGCTGAGGATTTCGGACCTAAGATCATCCTAAATGTGTCGCCAAGAAGACGTTCTGTTTCCTACAACCTAAGAACATTATTAGGCTAGAGTATTTGCGCCATGATTGTTCCAGAATTGTTGTCAAGTGACAGCCCAGGGATGTTGAAGCTTTCGAGACCTATGGATGTATTCAGATGACATATTTGTCTCAGACGAATATTGAGTCATACAGTAAAATGTTCGACTGACGCGCTCCAACCATAAATGATGTGGATGAATAGTCTTTATTTCCTAACAGTTTTGTATGGTTATTCTGCCTACGTAAGGTTAGTCACGTCAGATTAGGTTTGGCTAATAATGAATGCATTTTCAACTCTTAAACTTCCCGCTAATACAGTGACCTATCACGGACCGCGTCCCGTCTGCAGCATAAAACACACATACCACATTCCACCAACTCAAGTGACAAGTGTGCAATTGTGATGTTATTTATGAAAGTGTATGAAATAATATTCATTTGTTGATATTCATTAGATATCATCTAATATATTTAATTTATAAGAATATCTAAACAGCAAACGTTTGAAGAAGGCTGGTAAGTCGGTATTTATATTAATCTTTAGCCATATCGACTTTCAGAATGTTTCTTCGGTTTTGAGTTTTACCGTAAATATCTATTTTATATAAGATGGATTTATCTCTCTGGAGGAAGCTTGATCTGTTATTGGCATAAGATATCAAATTCATTTTACGAATTAATCAAAGGAATGCAGTTAGTGAAATTATGGAAATGAAACTCCGCCCATTAGGTATGAACTCGGTGAGGTCAGGAGTTGCAAGAATTCAACAGAAAATCCCGAAATACGGTATGTTACAATTCCTTGAATCTTCTCAGTCATTCAGTAGTTATAAAAATATGTAATAGAACATTTTAAAATAGTATCATCAATAGCTATTCTTTTCAGACAGCGTTATTGTTATGAGTTGGTGGAAAAGACATAGCTGATAAAAATTATATTCGGTTGAGTTTTAGTAATAATGCATTTTTTCCAAGATTTCAATCCAGTAATACTTATTTGATGTTGTAACTGGAATCGCTATGAGCGATTATCTGGCAAATAAAAATACAGTGCGGCTTTTTATAGTCCCCCCCCCTGTTAACTTTTGAACGGTTTGCCGTAGAGAGATAAAAAAAAAACCGTTTCGAGGGTTTCACCGATACTACTTTTTGAAATATAACGCATTGTGATTGCTCGATAGATGGCGCGGGGGGGCACAAAAACCTAATTTTTTTAAATGGCATGGGGGGTCGAGTGACACATCGTTGAAAAGAGAATTTGATTCTCTTTTCAACCATCTAATTTTTTTTAAATTTCGTTGACACGTTTTTTCACAATAAGCATTTGAAATGCCAAGTGTAAGAGCGGATCTGAATTCGTTTCCTTACCTTACCTCAATAACTTTTGAAGAGTTTGATGTGAAATAATGGGACGGAAAATATTTTGGGTGGTATTAAAATAATAATGTTTGAAGAAAAATACCTTAATTGTTCTAGTGATTCACAATTGCAATCAATACCACGAAATACGGTCAATAAAGACAATTCACAACATTAATAATTATTCATTTTGAATTCCTTTCAAAGCTTAATTAGGTATTAGGATATCGAAATTATACCCATTTCATTTATTTTTAATGACAAAAGTAATAACAGGTACTACGAAAGTAATATTTATTGGATTTGTTTAAATGACAATAATTAATTAGTTACCTATAAAAGTACAATGGATTGATGAATTATTGTATTCATATTCACTGAGGAGTTTTGTCTACTTATAATTATTATTTACTTTGAATATTTGATATCATCATGGTTCGTATACGTCCTTTCGAAGAAAAAATTGAAGCAATTTATAATTTTGGTGAGGCCCATCGGAACTACCACGAAGCGGAGAGAATTTTTAATGAAAAATTTCCTGAACATCCTATAACTCGGAAATATTTGAGGGAACTAGTTGAAAAATTCAACAGAACTGGCAGTGATCGTAGGAAAGGTGGAGCTGGTCGAAAATCAATTCCGGAAGAGACAAAGGTTTCTATAATTGCCGAAATGGTGGTAAATCCGCAACAAAGTACCTCTCGTGTAGCAAGTACGATTGGGGTCTCAACAGCTACAGTAAAAAAATATTTGAAGAAACACAAGTTCCATCCATACAAATTAGTAATGTTATACCAACTTACAGAAGACGACCCAGACCGAAGAATGGAATTTTGTGAAATTATGGAGGAAAAGATAGCTAGAAACCCCAATTACATTAGGAATATTTGTTTTTCAGATGAAAGTACCTTTTTTTTGAACGGAAATGTGAATACACAAAATGTGCGATACTGGAGTGATATAAATCCCTATATATTTCGAGAAGGTCACACACAGTTTCCACAGAAAGTAAATGTGTGGGCTGGAATTCTGGGAGACCATATTGTAGGTCCCTTATTTCTGGAAGAAAACTTAGGTAATTTGTACCTGGATTTACTAAGAGATACGGTTGAACCACTCATACTTGGAATATTAGAAGAAAATGAGAACGAATTTCAGGAACACATCACCTTCCAGCAAGATGGGGCCCCTCCTCACTTCCAACGTCAAGTTCGAGAGTATTTGGATGTAACATACCCTATGAGATGGATTGGACGTCGTGGACCAATCGAATGGCCGGCACGATCACCAGACCTTACAACTTGTGACTTCTTTCTGTGGGGATACGTCAAATCCAAAGTGTATGAGCAACAATCCAACTCTTTGGAAGAACTTAAAGAACGAATAAC
This sequence comes from Chrysolina haemoptera, assembly GCA_958298965.1. Lineage (NCBI taxonomy): Eukaryota > Metazoa > Arthropoda > Insecta > Coleoptera > Chrysomelidae > Chrysolina > Chrysolina haemoptera. Next base: position 21,868,516 of record OY282585.1, on the reverse strand, counting down.
ACGGGTTTGTGCTGGTATAACTGCAGACATGTTGAATAATGTTCGGCAGGAATTTGTGAATCGAATTTTTTATTGTCAAGAAGTATTAGGTGGACATTTCGAACACCTGCTTCGTTAATTGACAACAATTTTGCTTCTAATTATTTAAATACTACATGTCATAATAGTTTGTTTTCTTTTTGTTACATTGACACTTCAAATGCTTATTGTGAAAAACATATTAACGAAATTTAAAAGAAATTAGATGGTTGAAAAGAGAATCAAATTCTCTTTTCAACGATGTGTCACTCGACCCCCCATGCCATTTAAAAAAATTAGGTTTTTGTGCCCCCCCGCGCCATCTATCGAGCAATCACAATGCGTTATATTTCAAAACGTAGTATCGGTGAAACCCTCGAAACGGTTTTTTTTTATCGCTCTACGTCAAACCGTTCAAAAGTTAACAGGGGGGGGACTATAAAAAGCCGCACTGTATATATCATTAGTTGTCGACTTTCAGAATCATATTTGTTTTTTTTTCAAATGGATGGTATCTCTTCAATTGAGTAGCTTTATGGTTTTGTTCTTCAAAAATATTAAATAAAAGTTCTTGTGACACATTTTCTCATATTATACAATTTTTTTACAGTAATTTTTCTAAGACTGACGTACAAAGTTAAGAAGTGGCATGGAAATAAAACTTAGTGATTTATGTATTTACCAATAGTTATTGAATCCGTAAAATAAGTCATTAAAAACGTTGGAGGGAAAGTTGGGTATTTGAAAAAAAAAATTAAAATTCTAGTTGGTCGTGTTGGGTGTGTTCGTTTTATTATTTTATGAATATATTGCTGAAAATATGTTTCCGAAGTATGTAGTAGGCAGCTCGAGAACTACTGAAAAAAAAACATGCTTACTAGAACTACCCTTGAACTGTACATGGAAAACTATATTGATAATTCCAGGTTTCATTCCACTTGACCTTGTTTATTTATTTTCAGTTTGCCTTCGAGAAATACCACAGGAGCTGAAATTGCAGGTATGATCAAAGTCTGGAAGTCTGGAAGAACCTGACCGACATGGGGTTGGAACCAAAAGAATAACACTGCCAGCCAAGGAAGGGGAAGATGGTATTCCTGCTCTATGAAATCTTTAAAATATGTTCGAAATAATTTTATATCTTTACATTTTCCAACCAAAGAATTGTTTCAATATTTTATTTTATAGATATATGTCATAGAAATAAATATTTAAATCCGAAATTGCCTCTTTATACCAATTTTTGCAAATGAATATAGGTACTTCAAGTTTTCTTACTTGAGAATATTTGTTTATTGACAAGCATAACCATACTCTGACTAAGGACTAACTTGATCGATGATTTTTTTATTTTATCGAAATTCAGGTTTACTAGAAAAGGAACATATATTTTCCACTAAAAGTTTTATGATTTGTTGCTAGTTTTGATTATTACAGTTGTTATATCGTAATTATGCTTTAATCTACGCAGTCCCTTTATCGGGTCACCTTGCGATGACGACTTCCCATGAATCCGAGACGCGGAATCAGCAGAATAGGTGTTTTTGTTATTTGCAAGCCTGATGCTGATAAAGCTACTGGAAATACATAAATAGGCCCTGCGAGGTCAAATATAAGTTAGTTGATGTAGATATGTTAACCAAGTAGTTGGGTTTATTTTATATTGAAGTTTTTAAAAGTAATTGTGTTTTTTAAAAAGACATATTTGAAAGTTCAAATATAACATTTGGCGCAGTCGGTAGGATCTGACAAACGTTATTAAAACACGGATACATCCCAACTAGTACCGGCGGATCCCAATCCCTCAGCAGAAGAAGAACCGAAACCCCAGAGGAGTCAACACTCAAGGAGCAGCGGAAGGACCATCTGGTGAAGCCCCTAGCTGGACGATTTGAGAACTAGACGAATCGCAATGAGCATAATAATACTGTAAGCAATTTTAAATCAACTCGCTTATACTTTGTTTACAAATACTTAATACTCATACTCAGTGAGTATTCCTAGCTAAATAATATTAGTAATTGTACAGCCAATTACTGCATTGAATAAGTCGTACTGTTCGACTATTTGAAAGTCTGATTTGCCTGTATTCAGTAAATTCTATTCGATATGGAAAATGAACAAAATAACCAGCCTCAAGCTCAAGCTGAAGCTAATGCGATTGAACCATATGAATTATCTGAAGTGTTTTCGTTAGTGCCTGAATTTGAAGGAGACCAAATTTTTTTAAACACTTTTTTAAATGCGTGTGACTGTGTGTATCGCATGGCCACAGTGGACCAACGAGTTCCATTAGTGATTCACATAAAAAATAAACTCAAAGGTAGAGCCGACCAATTAATAAGTTCTAGAAATCCTGTAACTTATCATGAAATTAGACACTTATTAACCTTATATTTCGGTGACGCTCCTGATCTAACTTTACTGATTCATGATCTCCAGCGTATTAAACAGCCATCTAATGAATCGCCTTTGACATTTTTCAACCGCCTTTAAGTTCACAATGCCAAAATGCATTCGTGCGTTCATAAATCTGCTCTTACTGTAGATAAGAAAGCAGCGCAATGCGGACTTATCAAAACAATGGCACTGAATACGCTCTTAACTGGACTTGAACCACGAATAGGTCAAATAATACGTGCCTCTAACCCTGGAGACCTCGAAGCACATATTAGAATCAGGAGAGAAATGCAACTGTCTTATTTCGAAAATCAGAAATCCGAGAAACCAAACCAGTCACGTCCTTAACAAACGGTTAGGAGAAACCAACCACTTGCATTCCAAAGAACTTGCCATTCTTGCGGTCGTATAGGTCATATTTCCACTGAATGACGAGTGAGACAACAAAGAATGTAACAACAAAGTCCCCCTCAAAATTTTAATAGGAATTTTTTGAGACAACTAAGTTCCCAATCTAAGCAAAACTTTTTCAGGCCACAGAATTCTCAAACTAACCAACAATACAATAAACCCCAATTTATTCAACCCCAGTTTCAACCCCAGCTTCGCCATGGATGGTGACGTCCTCTGATGAGGAGGGCAGATCCCCCCATGCCGGTCACAAGCCCGGATAAAGGAGGAGTGGCTTTGCTGGGAATCCGGAAATTGCACCTCTACTGTTCGGCTCTTCCCAGCAACGGATCGCACTTTGCTTCAACTTGTCTTGGGTGGATCCGTTCGTCTTTTATCTATGATCTCTCGGTCACTCTAGACCAACCCTTATTTACTTCCGACCCCAACGTCACTTGAGGGCTAGGGGTCATTCCTTTCTAAAACTATCTCGCCCAGGGAGTAAACCCTTCCAAAAATCCGCAACCCAAGATGTTAAGCGACCCGTGTTGAGGGCGTTGAGGGCGTCAAATGGTCTTTAACGGAGCCCTGGGGAACTGGCGAAACCCCAGAGTAAGCAGCCTTAGCCCTACACAGGGGGCACCGTAGGGCTGTACAAAGTATTACCCCATACTCGTGGGACTTACATGGATAACAGTAAAAAACCCAAACCTAAGAGGGATGGCGACGATGAGGACACAGACTCATCAGCAAGCACCTCAACGAACACCACTATGGAGACGGACCATGGTAGTGACAAAAGTACGGGGACGCAAGGAACCGATAATACAGTCTCAGAGGGAGTAAAGAATCTGAAGCTGCAAAGAAGACCCACTGGAATGTCCGGCGCCCAGTGGAGGAAAATTGTAAAGGCGGAAAAAATCGCAGCGGGAACGTAGTCAATGACGAAGCCACGGAAAGAAGCTAGCGACAAATATCAACCTAAGGGCGACAAAGGAACCGAGGGTAGGAAAAGAACTCGGGACGAATCCAAGACGCCCGAAAAAACGACCAAAAATGCCCGGAAGGCCACTAAACCTTCTGGTACCTACAGTGAGGTCGCAAACAAACTCAGAATGGCGGTGATTGACAAACGCCATCCTGAGATTTCCCTTGATCAGAGGCAGGCGGACCTGATTCAAGAGAAAATAGTTGAGGAAATGGATAAAGCACCTTCGGGGAGCCAAGAACCAATCCAGTTCCTCAAAACAATGTTCAGAGGAGGGGTACTTTGGGCAACCTGCGCGAACGAAAAAACAAGAGACTGGCTCCGGGGAAGGGTAGGAGAGATGGGTCAAATCTGGGAGGGTGCTGACATCACCGTGGTGGAGTCGAAGGATCTCCCAAGAAGACCCAGGGTCCTGGCCTTCTTCACGGGGCCAGAGAGCGATCAGTGGGAGACAGCACGCACACGCTTAGGGAAGCAAAACCCGAACCTAAACGTGGGGAGCTGGCTACTCCTGAGCAGGAAAGCGGAGAAGGGGGGCCAGATACTGGCGTACTCCATCGACGAGAAGTCCTTTGGGGCCTTGGAAAAAGACCAGTTCAAGGCTTATTACAAGATGAACAGGGTGACGTTCCGGGTCCTGAAGGGTCTCACAGATGGAGACAATGGCGATGGTCAAGGTCCTTCAAGCCAACCTGCTTCGGCAGTCCTTGCTGCAATAAAAGGGGAATTCGATTTGGCCCTCATACAAGAACCTTGGATTAACAAGGGAAAAGTCATGGGACTCGGGGGATAATCTACTCATCCGCCTTACCGAGAACCTGCATAATTATTAGAAATAATATACATATACTACCGCTAGGGAATTTCTGTTCTAGGGACCTAACGACAGTAAAGCTGAAGATGGCAGGGAAGAAGGGGCCGAGGGAGATAGTGATATCATCAGCCTACCTCCCATATGATGACCCGAACCCTCCACCTACCAATGAACTAGAGGGGCTGGTGGCTGAATGCAGAGCGAATGGATCTCATTTAATCATCGGCTGCGACTCGAATGCTCATCATGAGGCAGCGTGGGGAAGCACGGACACCAATGCCAGAGGTGAGTCCTTACTACAATTTATTATGACTAATAATTTAGATATATTAAATGTAGGCAATGAACCGACTTTTGTAACAATAAATAGGAAAGAGGTAATTGATATAACAATGGGAACGAGATATATAAGCACCATCGTAAAAAATTGGCATGTGTCTGATGAGGTAAGTTGTTCAGACCACACACATCCGATTCGAACTGACGGGAAGCGAGACCGAAACAGAGACTTATCGCAATCCCCGAAAAACCAACTGGGATGGCTATAGAGCTGACCTAGAGAATGGGTTGAAGGGGATTAAAATAAAGATTCAAAACACAAATGAACTTGAGTTGATGGCGGGACAATTACAGGACGCAATCACCTCAGCATTTAACGATAACTGCCCACCTATTAGCAAGGTAAACACCAGAAACGTGCCCTGGTGGAATAACGAACTCGCTAAGAAAAGGAAACTGGTCAGAAAACTCTTCAACAAAGCAAAACACTCTGGTGAATGGAGGGAGTACAAAAACTCTCTCACCAAGTACAATAAAGCACTAAGGCTAGCCAAAAGAGAATCGTGGAGAAAACATTGTGAGGAAGTAGAAAGCACTCACGAGGGGTCAAGACTCTGCAAAATTCTCTCCAAAGAACCCCTACAAACGATTCGAACCATTAGGACAGAATCAGGGGCCTATACGCAGAACGGAAAAGATACCTTGGAGGAATATAGGGTACACTTTCCAGGATCAATAAACACAAATTTAACAACTGAGGCCTGGAGACACTCAGAACTGAGACCTCCCACGTGGGCCTCCAGGGAAGAATGGGAGGTCTCAAAGAAAGTGATAGATTTGGAAAAAACGAAATGGGCAATCAACTCATTTCAACCGTATAAATCGCCAGGGACGGATGGCATTTATCCAATTATGCTACAAGAAGGCATGGACCTACTAGCACACAAACTATGCACGGTATTAAGGGCCAGTCTTGCACTGGGGTACATACCAAAAGCATGGAAAGTAGTCAAAGTGGCCTTTATCCCTAAACCTGGAAGAACGGCACAGGAAGGAGCGAAGGCACTGAGGCCAATAAGTCTTATGTCGTTTATACTTAAGACACAGGAAAAACTGCTGACAGGCACATTAGGGATATGGTGTTGGTAAACCAACCCCTACACAAAGACCTATATGCCTATACAACAGGCAAATCCACAGAGACAGCACTTCACCAACTCGTAGAGAAGGTGGAAACTGCTCTAAGAAACAAAGAGGTATTCTTGGGTGCGTTCCTGGACATCGAGGGAGCATTCAACAATACATCTTTAAACTCAATCTCAAGGGCATCGAGACGAAAAGGCATCGATGAGACCTGCTGCAGATAGATAGACTGCATGCTAAGAGATAGAATTATCTATTTCTCTCTAGTGGGAGAAACACTGGCAGCCAAGGTCACCAGGGGTTGTCCGCAAGGGGGTGTTTTGTCCCCACTGCTGTGGAACCTGGTGGTGGAGGACCTGCTAGTCACACTAGAAAGGGGTGGACACAAAACACTTGGGTACGCAGATGACATAGTCATCATGGTCCAAGGCAAATTCAACACCACTGTTATGGAAAGAATGCAAATGGCCCTAAATCTGGTTAGTACATGGATAGATAAGGAGGGCCTAACCATTAGCCCCTCCAAATCAACCATGGTAGCGTTTACCCGTAGGAGGAAGTTAGAGAGCTTAGGACCTTTGACCCTCCAAGGTAACATCATACAGCTGTCGGGGGAAGTCAAGTATCTCGGGGTTATTCTAGACTCGAAACTCACCTGGAACCAACAGCTGGCAAAAGTGAAGAAGAAAGCCGAAATGACGCTGATGACAGTCAGGCGGGCACACGGTAAAACATGGGGGCTAAATCCCAAAATGGTGTATTGGATATACAACATTGTGGTGAAACCCATGATCACGTACGCATCTTTGGTTTGGTGGACAAAGATAACACAAAAAATAGCCGCAGCTGAGTTGAGCAAGGTACAAAGACTTGCATGCCTTAGCATAACGGGAGCTATTAAAACAACACCAACAACTGCCATGGAAGTACTGTTGGACCTCCCACCGATTGACATAACAATCATGGGAGAGGCAAGAATGGGACTTCTAAGGCAACAAAATACGAGCAACAGATACGAGCAACAGAACGCTATACCCAAATTGATTGATTTTTCGGAAATAAAATTGGAACCCCTTCCAAAGAACGAAAATATTTTGAATTTGAACCTAACTTACCCCCAAAATACTGTCCCGGTAGATCGAATCCAAGAAATAAAAAATCAGTTCAGAACAGATCACTTAAATGAGGAATAGGATCAATTGATAACAGATTTATGTCTTCGGTTCGAAGATATTTTTTATTTTTCGTCACCTGTTTGGGTCGTGCCAAAAAAATTGGACGCCTCGGGAAAGCAGAAATGGAGAGTGGTCATCGACTACCGAAAACTCAACGAGTTGACTGTAGATGATAAGTATCCATTGCTAAATATCTCTGACCTCTTAGACCAGCTTGGAAAGTGCCAATACTTTACCACTCTCGATCTGGCGTCAGGATTTCACCAGATTGAAATTCAACCAAAAGACGTCCAAGAAACAGCATTTTCCGTGGACAATGGTCATTATGAATTTGTTCGTATGCCATTCGGTCTGAAAAACGCTCCGTCTACATTCCAGCGAGTAATGGACAACATTATCCTGGGCATACAAAACGAACGATGTCTCGTCTATATGGACGACATCATAGTGTATTCCCCTACCATCTATGAACACATAGCAAGGCTTACCGAAGTATTCAAGAGACTTAGGTAAACCAACTTGAAAATCCAGCCAGATAAGTGCGAATTCTTGAGAAAAGAAGTTGCCTATTTTGGACATATAATCACCCACGAAAGAGTAAGGCCAAATCCTTCAAAAATAGACTGCATCCAAAACTTCCCAAAAAGAAATAAAATCCTTTTTAGGTTATTACCGACGCTTCATATATAATTTTGCTAAAACCTCAAAGCCTCTGACGAGACTATTGCAAAAAGATACCCCTTTCAATTTTGATACATAATGCAAACGGGCATTCGAAGAACTGAGAAATGCGCTAACATCTAGCCCAATTCTCATTTACCCAAATTTTGAGGAACCATTCCTATTGACTACCGACGCGAGTGCCTTTGCCATTGGAGCCATATTATCACAAGGACCTATTGGCAAAGATCTTCCAATTGCCTATGCGTCCAGAACCCTTTGTAACGCCGAGTCGAAGTACTTTACGATTGAAAGAGAACTTCTTGTCATTGTATGGGCAGTTAAACACTTTCGCCCGTACCTCTTTGGACGGAAGTTTAAACTAGTCACTGATAATAGACCTCTTACTCGACTCTTTTCAGTCGAGGACCCCGGAAGTAGATTGGCGCGTCGACGACTCAAACTTGAAGAATATGATTATGAGATAGTATATAAGCCCGGCAAAAATTAATAAAAATGCCGACGCTCTATCCCGCATCAAAATCAATTACTTTAAAGAATGCGCAAAAATTCAGAAGAAAATTTCAATTTTCACTTCCAACACCGAAAACCCTGAAGAAAACCTTGAAGAAAACCCTGAAGGAAACTCTGAAAAACCTGAAATCCCTATAGAAACCATTCAAGAAGAATTCGAGTCTTTTACTAACCTTTATAAAACAAAATCATTGATTGATTATTCCACAGTAGAATTCATTGCGACCACGGTCGAGAATTCACTAGTCAAATCATGAAAGACCTCTGTACCCTATGTGACATTAAATTAACATATTCTAGTGTCGACCATCCCCAGTCAAACGAATCTATAGAACGATTCCATGCGACATTTGCCGAAATGATGCGTGCACATAAGACAGAAAACCCTGATAAACATCCATTAAATGTCGTACCCTATGCTGTCATCTGCTATAAGAATACCAGATATAAGACACACGGTTTCACCCTTCAGGAGTTGGTATTTGGACATACTGCTAGCAGACCTTGTAACGGTCTGCTTTCGGTACAGCCTGTATACACCGTGGCTAGCGAGCGCCGAATTGAAAATGAATCGACAAATTGCGCCCGGTCAATAGGCAACCAAAAATCCCCAGTAAGAAATTTGACTCGATGGTAAAAATCAGACAGTCAGGCCCGTGAGAGCGAACAGTGATCACCTTTCATTTCAAGTGCCACTGCCATTTTAATGGGATGCCTAATAAAAACTAAGGTAACGCATTTTACTAATCATCTGGATCATTTTGATCCCGAATCCCTAGTTCTCCTAAAGAACGATTCTAGCGAAAAATTATTACGTTACAGGCAAAAAGGGACAATTCTCCGGTTATGCCAAGTTAGTCGTACAAGTTTTCTGCACACTTCCATTTTGAGGGAACAGTTGTGATTTTCCATTTCAAATTCGTATACGAGATTAAATTCTCGCCTTTGACGAATACATACAAAAAGCCGAGCAGTGCTGTAAGGCTCGTCACGTCCCTACTGACTGCCGTGGAACAGGTCGGACCCGTCTTATTACAGGCTATGATGTAACACCTGTATGTCTGCCGATGGTAACCGGTAACTATACCCCCCACGGGAGTCCGAGTGAGTACCCACTTCGTTTCTGAGTTCGTGCTGGTATTGATGAAGATAAAGAAGATTCCATGTGTTTTATCCATCTTATTGATTATTTTGTGTAATGGTTTATTTATATAATATATATAATTATTAAATTGATGGATGTAGCCGTTACTATGTGGTAGGAGATCATCATGAAAAATGGGAAAGGTAAGTTTCTATGTTTTTGTACCACTTTATATTTATAACCTTTAGTTACTGCAGTTTCGTCCTATATGGACATTTGAATCAGTTTGAATTATAGTTTTGAGAAATTTACTTTTCCCATTTTTTATATAATTATTGCCACAATAGGCCATTGGCCGCAGTGGAGGGCCTGATATAGGCTCACTCACATTTAAACCTAATCTAAACCTATATATAGGATTGCCTCGACTATTTTGTGAAGCGAACCGCAGCTGCGGATTGAACATTTTCGGTCGAAGGTATTATCAATCCTTTACATATAAAATTTATTATTATTATAGTCTGTTGGTCACCATCTCAACAAATTGTCATATCGCATAACCTTCTCCAGGTATACAAAACCATACCCTTGAAGCAACCCCGGTCTGCCCCATTAACCCGAGGCACTGATATCATAATAATTGTGTTTTTATAATATTTATCCATAATTATCATAGAGATGGTTTCGTAATAGTTCATGTACTGATATGTTGTTGATTGGTTTATAGCTTATTGTTGATTGGTCCGCGTTATAGTTTTTTGTAGTTCGATACCTTATACTCACTTACCCATAAAGTTACGTAATTTATTCGTTTATATATATTCTCCTTGTTATTATACATTTTTATTGTACTATTCATCTAGTTTGATTCCCCTCCCGTTCAGTAGTTAGTGTTGTTTCTAGCTGTCGGCTGGCGCCCTCAGGGCTTACGTAATTATTTGTAAAAAAAAATATAACTTCACTGTCAAGCCAAGCCCGAGTACCTGAATCCACTTCCTGATACAAATTTTTTTGTTTGTTATAACGTCACACAAATTTGGCGCACAACTTATGGGGCTCGAGTTTTCGGTTTTGTACTTTGAAAGTGTTATCACCGGGCATAGTAAGCTCTTTCCCGACACCTCTCCAAATTCCTTCAAACAAGATAAGTAGACAATTTTTTCGCACGTTACTATCGGTACGTGATAAAAACAAGCTCTTTAAATTAAAAAGTAGTCAGATATATATCTTTTTGAAATTGCATGTTTTGCTCAGCCTACAGATAAATTTGATAATTTGATTTAGATATATATCGTGGTGATTTCTTCTATCAAAGGTAATCCGTGTGTACGCTGTCCCATTAGTTGATACGTATACATTGATAAATAAAAATAAACTGATAGGGTTACGCATACTTTGGCTGTTTATACGGGGTCATATTATCTGCACTATATACAGGGTTTGCAAGAGCGTATGAGAGAATTTCTTTGGTAAAAAAGGTTTTACGCCTAAGAGTTGAATGATGGCGGCCAACTACAATTTGGAAGCTAATCATCTGAAGGCTTACGAGTTGAACTATGAACTGTCTATTAGAGGAGTGGACACCGATAGAGTCGACATGGATTTGAAAAGTAAATTTCTACGCAGGGAACTCAAGAAAGATCAGGCCCGCCCTGGAGTAGAATATTCCTGTCCCTAACCTAACCTAACTATAATCATGGGAACGAAAAAAAGGAAATTGACGAAAGTATCCCTTCTGTCACGAGTTTAGCGAACGATTATGATGGTGTGAATGAGGAGTTATCAAAACGTATTCGCAGTGGGATAAATCATATCTTAGGAAGGCTAACAAGGATACCTGTCAATATTAATGATGATATCTCCAACTACAGGGGTGATAATATAGTGGTTGTCTCTGCACTAGAAGAAGATTTGAATGATATCATCGAACGATTCAACCGCGGAGCCGTCATTAGGCCTGGTAGCGATGTTCAGGTGCCTCCAAATAATGAAACGTCCGTTCCTGTTTACAAATGGCCAGTTAGGTTTGATGGGAAATCAAACATTGCATCCGTCAATTCCTTTTTGAATAGGGTGGAAGAACTTAGAATTTCCAGGAAGTGTACCAAACAAGGTTTATTTCAGTCAGCTTCAGATTTGTTTGAAGATGTGGCATTGGAATGGTTCAGAGCACAGTTGAGACAATCTCGTTTTGATTCTTGGGATAGTCTAGCTTTGAGAAGATATTTTCTGCCAGATGGTTATGATGAAGAACTATGGAGACAGATCGAGAGGCGCACGCAACACGAAGAAGAACCAGTGGTTATTTACATTTCTATAATGGAAAATCTTTTCGATTGTCTCTCAGATAAGCCTTCTGATGAACGGAAACTCAAGATACTCATGTGTAGAGTATTACCCAGGTATCATTCCCACCTGGCTCTTCAGTCTATCGACAGCATAAGCAAGTTAGTTGAGATCTGTAGGGATCTAGAAGAATCCGAAAGGATGCAAAGGAATTTCAGACCTCCTCCTAGACGAACTATCGCTATCTTAGAACCTGGTCTGGCTTATATACCTACCCAAGAAGATCAGCGCATATCTTCTACGGCCAGTTCTTGCCAAAATTGCAGAGGTTTTCAAGGTCAAGTCGGCAAGGATGAACGACATCAAAGACGTTCTGAGAGAACACTACTACGACCAAATCAAATTTCAGCGGTGCATTGCTGGAAATGCAAGGAAGTGGGACATCTCAAACGCGATTGCAGACAGGGTATCCAGGTACAAGCGCAGGCCCAGAAACGGAAATTAGTTTGCTTTGGCTGCGGGATGAAAAATGTAATCAGGCCTAATTGCCCCGTTGTTCAAAAAACTGATTGGTGGAGTACGTCATCCGGACCGTCATTACTCCATAAATCATTCTTCTTCAAAGGTCCTGAAATCAAACAGTATCGAGTGGAAAAATTGGCTCGAGAGTGTTGGTACATTCTATAGGTCCTCCAAGCTGACTCGTGTTGGCGAAGTAGTCAAGGAAAACAATGTTATTCTTGTGGAAAAAGAGAACGATAATCGCCGGTATGTTGCTGTACAGATTTTTGGCAGGTCGGTAATCGCTCTTTTAGACACAGGTGCGAGCCATTCAGTCATAGGTCAAGAAGGTTTGTATTTATTAACACTTTTTGATTTGACATTGAACGATTGTCCGGAAATGAATATAAGAACAGCTGATGGAAATGTTCAGCACACTGAAGGGTATGTTAATATTCTCATAGAATTAGACAGGGTAGTTAAAATAATGAAAGTCCTGGTGGTACCTTCGTTATCACAAAACCTCATCTTGGGGGCTGATGTGTGTAAAGCATTCAATATTACTGTTGAATTTAACACAAACACTTATTTTGCAGGGAAAAATAATCTTGTAACGACCTTTCCAGAAGATCGCGAGGCCTTTTTGTGTAAAATTAATAAGATTTGTGACAGGTCCGATCTGAGTGTTAGGGAATCTGAAAAAATATGATAGCCCAATTCCGTACTTTGTCTTCTACGAAACTGGGTGGGACTAATAAATGCGTTCATAAAATCGATAATGGCACTGCAGAACCTATTAAGCAAATACATCATGTGATGTCTCCATACAAATTGAATGAACTGAATAAAGAACTTGATAGGATGTTGGAGTTAGGAGTAGTCCAGTCCTTGCGCCAGCCCAGTGTTGATTGTCGAGAAAGCGAATGGAGACCCGCGATTCCGCTTCGACGGCAGAAAGTTGAAGTCTGTTACGAAAAAATGTGCGTATCCCCTCCCTATTGTCGATCACATACTAAGTATGTTATCGGGAGCGAAGTTGCTCAGCAGTATAGACCTTAAGTCGGCCTTTTTGGCAGATACCTCTAGATCCTGAGTCATGCGAAAAGACAGCATTCGTGGTTCCTGGTCGGGGACTATTTGAATTTGTTGTGATGCCGTATGGACTCTGCAACGCAGCCCAAATGCTCCAGAAGCTGATGGAATCCATATTGAGACCTGATTTGGACCCATATGTTTTCGTCTACCTTGACGACGTGATTATTGCGACCCCCAGCTTCGAAAAACATTTGGATGTTCTGAAACTTGTTTTTTCGAAGTTGAAAGGTGCAAACTTGACCATAAACATAGGAAAATGTTCATTTTGTAGGCCTAGCTTGAAGTATCTTGGTTTTGTGGTGGATCGGGAAGGTCTGCGAACGGATCCTGAGAAAGTGAGAGCTATGTTGGAGTACCCAGTACCGAAGACAGCAACCGAGGTCAAAAGGTTTGTCGGTATGTGTAGTTGGTACAGGAGGTTCGTGAAAGATCACTCCACTATTACAGCTCCTATCAATGCCATTCTTAAAGGAAGAAGAAAATCTCAGAGTATCCAATGGACCGAAGAAGCAGATCGGGCTTTTCGTGACTTGAAGCAGGCTTTGGTTTCTGCACCTATATTAGCAGCTCCAGACTTCAGCAAGATATTTTGCATTCAATGCGACGCTTCAAATGTGGGTCTAGCCGCAGTGCTCACTCAGAACGATGACGGGAATAATGTAGTCGTAGCTTTTGCATCCAGGTCATTGTCGGAAGCTGAGAGAAAGTACACAGTCACTGAAAAAGAGAGTTGTAGTGTCTTGTTTGGAGTGGAAAAATTCCGCCCATACATTGATGGTGTTCGGTTTGTTGTCTTGACGGTCCATAGTTCACCTTTGTGGCTCAGTACCCTGAAAAACCCAACTGGTCGCTTAGCTAGATGGGCCATGCGAGTAAAGGAGCTATAGGCATTCTGGGACCAAATCGACCAAATTAACATGTAAAATCCCATTTAAAATTCTAAGGTCCATCGTGGACCTTTTGGTTCCTTTCAAGGTCACGCGCTCGCTGCTCTGCCGTTCAGCTGTGACGTAGTCGAGCTGATCCGTATCAAAGATAAGAGTTTCCCAGTACTCAACGCCGGATAGTGAAAATGAATATTTGATATATATGCAATGAAATGAAATTAAAAAAAGGTTGTTAGACTGAGGGATCGAAATGTAGCGAACCAGCAATCTTCGGATTACGAAGCGCACCTCTACAGACAAGGCTATGAGACCTCTTAGTGAATGTAGGTTGAAATGTTGTTTATACAGCGCGAGCCGCCGATCAGCGAAGTCGAGCGGCGTTATCTACCGCACGCCGGGTTCTATCTACCGCAGGCCGGCTTCGAGCGCTCGAATATTAAATAAAAAGAATAGTTAAGAAGGTAATAGTCCATACTCGAAGTGGAAGACCAAGTTTTTTTGGATAAAGAACACAAAGTCGTCTCCACAAAATTTAATAGAGCAAAGGATATAAATCCAATCTCAAACAAGACATGTTTCGAACATATATATGTTCATCATCAGTTGGGTACAATTAATAATAAAGCTGAAAATGTTATAAGGTTAACAACATGTGGATAATTCATCATATTTTATACTTACAAAGTGTGGAGAGAAAAATACAAAAATAGTAAGACTAACTAATTAAGCTGAAGGTACATGATGTACTTTTAGTGTTATTTATATGAAAACAGGGGTGGAACCCCAGAATATCAGATCAAAAGACATATTTGAATGTGAAAACTATATCATACAAGAAGCGACGCTTATTCTTTACAAAATGGAAGAGAAACAAAATTCCCAATGGCAGAATGACACTCCTTGGAGACAGAGGGGACACCTAGTGGAAACCTTAAGCAACTATTAAATAGGTGAAGAAGAAAACTATATTTATAATATGCCCGTTGGACACGCGACAAAGTTTAGTAATTTAGACGGCAGATGGCCTAAGTGATATGAATTTTGGAATGAAAATAGGCAAAGTTAGCAAATTACTTATAAGTTATATAATGAGAATTAATGGTTAATAAAGTTCAGAGAGTTAAAAAAAGGTATGCAATCAAAATGGATCTGATCATTAAGAGAATGAACAGCAGGTTGTTTCAAAGTTAGATTTATATGAAAAATTTCACTAATATTCAGTAAAACTCCCTTATTACAAATATGTAATATGTCAAAATTAGTTTCTGGATTGAAAAAATGATTAGAGTTAATAATATGGTTAGCAAAAGAGTTATTAGTTATAATCTCAACGTTATTATCATGATTTCTATGTTTATCTATAGTTCTGGTATGTTCTTTAAGCCTTGTTTTGAAATTACGCCCAGTTTGACCTATGTAAACACTATTGCAATCAGGAGTGCACACCCGACTTTTCCATCAAAGGGATTTTGTCTTTATTGTTAATTAGATTCTTACCAATTGAATTGTTCGTTTTAAAAGAAATGCATAAAGTGTTATCTACTCTGTTAAAAATATTTTTAATGTCATAAGATACTTTTCCTAAGAAAGGAATGGAACTAAATTTAGTGTATTTAATGGAGGAAAGAAGGTGTTGATTAACATTTTTGAAGACATATCGTTTATAGGTTTTTTCAATCAAATGGGAAGGGAAACCATTATTGGCGCCTATTTGTCTAATGATATTAAGTTCGTTAGTGAAATTATCTTCATTTAAAGGGATGGCAAAGAGTCTAGAGAATAAGGAATTGAAAGAAGCAAATTTATGTGTGTCAGGGTGAAAAGAATCAAAAGGGATAATGTTATCCGTATGGGTTGGTTTCCTATAAATAGAAAATTCAAAGTTTTGGTTTTTCTTGGTGATCAGTAAATCTAAGTAAGCTAAAGATTGTTCAGTTTCAATTTCCATAGTAAACTTGATAGCAGGATGAAGAGAATTCATATAACCTAGTAGGTCATTAAGCTCATTAAGATTGCCATTAAATAGAATCAAAATATCATCTACATAGCTATGATAAAATAAAATTTTCTTAAAGTTATGGTATAGATTGAGTTTCTTTTCTAAATCAAAGAGAAAAATTTCAGCTAAAAGAGGAGATAAATTAGAGCCCATGGCTAGTCCTGAATTTTGACGAAAAAATTTATTGTTAAATTGAAAAAAGTTTTGTTTGAGAACTGTGTCTAGTAAGAGACAAATATTTAAGCAATTGTGAAAATTAATATTAGCGTCAAACAAAAGGTTTCTGACAATTCTAATACAATCATCAGGGGGAACGCTAGGAAACAAATTTACTATGTCAAAAGAAACCAAAATAGAGTTTTCTGGTATTATAATGTTTGAGATTTTGGACGTTAAGTCTTTAGAATTTTTAATGGAGTTGGGATTGTGAAAATCTAAGAGGTCTCTCAGCAAGGAGTTTAACCATGAAGCTATTTTTGAAGTAGGGGAATTAATGTAAGAAACGACAGGTCTTATAGGGATGTTTGTTTTATGTATCTTAGGTAATCCATATAAGAGAGGGGTTTGACAATTCATAGGAATAAGTTTTTTAGGGTTAGATTCATAATGACAAACTGTATCAGAAGTTATTTCTAAAATCTTTTTTGTGTATAGTACAAATTTGGAAGTAGGGTTAGTTGTGATATTAGAGAAATCATTATCATTCAAAAATTCTAAGACCTTGTTAACATAATCTATCTGGTTGAGAATAACCAAGCAATTTCCTTTGTCTGCTTTAGAAATTACCAAGTTATTATCAGCAATTTTGTTTTTAATATTTTTAAGGTTATTTCTATCACGTTTGTTAAATAAATTTCTAGAATTAGGAGTATAGTTAGAATTATTTTTAATAGCAGCAGAGATAAGACCTCGTAACATGGTTTTATCTTGAAAATTATTAACTTCAATCACCTTCTCACATTCTATTGCTAACAAATGTAAATTTCTTTTATTTTGAGAATTATCTACATTATATTTCAAACCGGAGTAACAAGGTCTTAGAATTTTTGAATGATAATGATTTCTCTAATATCACAACTAACCCTACTTCCAAATTTGTACTATACACAAAAAAGATTTTAGAAATAACTTCTGATACAGTTTGTCATTATGAATCTAACCCTAAAAAACTTATTCCTATGAATTGTCAAACCCCTCTCTTATATGGATTACCTAAGATACATAAAACAAACATCCCTATAAGACCTGTCGTTTCTTACATTAATTCCCCTACTTCAAAAATAGCTTCATGGTTAAACTCCTTGCTGAGAGACCTCTTAGATTTTCACAATCCCAACTCCATTAAAAATTCTAAAGACTTAACGTCCAAAATCTCAAACATTATAATACCAGAAAACTCTATTTTGGTTTCTTTTGACATAGTAAATTTGTTTCCTAGCGTTCCCCCTGATGATTGTATTAGAATTGTCAGAAACCTTTTGTTTGACGCTAATATTAATTTTCACAATTGCTTAAATATTTGTCTCTTACTAGACACAGTTCTCAAACAAAACTTTTTTCAATTTAACAATAAATTTTTTCGTCAAAATTCAGGACTAGCCATGGGCTCTAATTTATCTCCTCTTTTAGCTGAAATTTTTCTCTTTGATTTAGAAAAGAAACTCAATCTATACCATAACTTTAAGAAAATTTTATTTTATCATAGATATGTAGATGATATTTTGATTCTATTTAATGGCAATCTTAATGAGCTTAATGACCTACTAGGTTATATGAATTCTCTTCATCCTGCTATCAAGTTTACTATGGAAATTGAAACTGAACAATCTTTAGCTTACTTAGATTTACTGATCACCAAGAAAAACCAAAACTTTGAATTTTCTATTTATAGGAAACCAACCCATACGGATAACATTATCCCTTTTGATTCTTTTCACCCTGACACACATAAATTTGCTTCTTTCAATTCCTTATTCTCTAGACTCTTTGCCATCCCTTTAAATGAAGATAATTTCACTAACGAACTTAATATCATTAGACAAATAGGCGCCAATAATGGTTTCCCTTCCCATTTGATTGAAAAAACCTATAAACGATATGTCTTCAAAAATGTTAATCAAAACCTTCTTTCCTCCATTAAATACACTAAATTTAGTTCCATTCCTTTCTTAGGAAAAGTATCTTATGACATTAAAAATATTTTTAACAGAGTAGATAACACTTTATGCATTTCTTTTAAAACGAACAATTCAATTGGTAAGAATCTAATTAACAATAAAGACAAAATCCCTTTGATGGAAAAGTCGGGTGTGTATAAACTGGTTTGTTCCACTCCTGATTGCAATAGTGTTTACATAGGTCAAACTGGGCGTAATTTCAAAACAAGGCTTAAAGAACATACCAGAACTATAGATAAACATAGAAATCATGATAATAACGTTGAGATTATAACTAATAACTCTTTTGCTAACCATATTATTAACTCTAATCATTTTTTCAATCCAGAAACTAATTTTGACATATTACATATTTGTAATAAGGGAGTTTTACTGAATATTAGTGAAATTTTTCATATAAATCTAACTTTGAAACAACCTGCTGTTCATTCTCTTAATGATCAGATCCATTTTGATTGCATACCTTTTTTTAACTCTCTGAACTTTATTAACCATTAATTCTCATTATATAACTTATAAGTAATTTGCTAACTTTGCCTATTTTCATTCCAAAATTCATATCACTTAGGCCATCTGCCGTCTAAATTACTAAACTTTGTCGCGTGTCCAACGGGCATATTATAAATATAGTTTTCTTCTTCACCTATTTAATAGTTGCTTAAGGTTTCCACTAGGTGTCCCCTCTGTCTCCAAGGAGTGTCATTCTGCCATTGGGAATTTTGTTTCTCTTCCATTTTGTAAAGAATAAGCGTCGCTTCTTGTATGATATAGTTTTCACATTCAAATATGTCTTTTGATCTGATATTCTGGGGTTCCACCCCTGTTTTCATATAAATAACACTAAAAGTACATCATGTACCTTCAGCTTAATTAGTTAGTCTTACTATTTTTGTATTTTTCTCTCCACACTTTGTAAGTATAAAATATGATGAATTATCCACATGTTGTTAACCTTATAACATTTTCAGCTTTATTATTAATTGTACCCAACTGATGATGAACATATATATGTTCGAAACATGTCTTGTTTGAGATTGGATTTATATCCTTTGCTCTATTAAATTTTGTGGAGACGACTTTGTGTTCTTTATCCAAAAAAAAAAAAAATAATAATGAATAAATTCGAATTGTTGAAGTGGTATAATAATAATGATGGTTGAAAAAATTGGTAAAATGGCGGGGTAACGAGGTTGTAATGTTTCAACGTGCGATTCCAATGTGGAACGAATACAGGGTGTTTCAAAATACATTATTTAAGAGAAAAATTAACAGGGTGTGTCAAAATACACCATTTAAGAGGAGAAATATGACGACTGCTTGTGTGCTGGGTGTACCAACATATGAATTAAGAGAAGAAACATGGTCGCCTCTGTCATTTATCAACTGTTAGGTGGTAAATGGGTCAAAGAAAAATGTATCATTGGAAATATGGCGCGATTCGAAACAACGACATACCCATACATAGAGATTGGATTACATCTGTCATCTATGTGATGTTCTTCGACGAGGGTGTTTATACTAGTCAGTCAACTGTCATCTGTCATTTCAAAAAAGGTTCGTTAAAGAAAAAAAGATGGTGGCGCTGGATTGGCCAACGCACATCATGGGACGTCTCACAAAAACGCTTCATGAGGGATTCGAAACAACTACTCACCCATACATAGTTATTGAATTACATCTGACATCTATGTAATGATAGTGTTAGATGGGAGACAGGAGATAGGAGACAGAAGATGGGAGATAGGAGACAGAAGATAGGAGACCGAAGATAGGAGGAAGGAGATAGAAGACAGGAGTTAGGACATAGGAGTCAGAAGATAGGAGACAGAAGATAGGAGATAGGAGACAGAAGATAGGAGATAGAAGATAGGAGACAGGAGTTAGGACATAGGAGGCAGAAGATAGGAGACAGGAGAAAGGAGACCGAAGATAGGAAAACGAAGATAGGAGAAAGGAGATATAAGATAGGAGACAGAAGATAGGAGACAGGAGTTAGGACATAGGAGATAGAAGATAGAAGATATGAGATAGGAGATAGGAGATCTAAGATAGGAGGAAAGAGATAGGAGACATGAGTTAGGACATAGGAGACAGAAGATAGGAGATAGAAGATAGGACATAGGAGACAGAAGATAGGAGATAGGACTTAGGAAACAGACAGATCGACAGATATTTAGTTTGATATAACCAGAACGAACTAACCTTACGTATAGCGTCTTAAGAATCTCAGTGTTGTATGGAAAAAAGATAGCTGCTGTCATTTGTCAAATATCAGGTGGAAAATGAATCAAAGAAAAAACGTATCATTGAGGATTCGAAACAACTACTAGCTCATACAGAGAGGTTGAATTACATCTGTGTGTGTGTGTGTGTGTGTGTGGGTGTGTATGTTTCGCTATAATTATGGCAACTTGTGTGAACTTTAGCCTGTAGTATGGCACCTTCCAAAATTGTGGCAACATACATGCGTTGCCACAATTTTTTGTCCCAATAAATGGGCCATATTATTATTTTTCTTCACTTTTCAGGGCCAAAAAAATGTAATTCTTGATGGAGTTTCCAGTATCTTTACTTATTTTCGATCATTCATGAAAATTATGATGAAAATTACATTTTCTCAGAGAAGTGGGTGAGTTGGCACAATTCAGGATATTGTGTATCATTAACACTACCCCTTTTATGGCATCGTGGGCGTGGCAATAAGGTGGCGCCCTCTGCGAAAGAAATTGCGGCGTTGCATAAAATTTTAACGTAAATAAGAAGTTGAAACAGTTTTGGTCTTAGGATGCCACAATAATCAGTCGTGTGTGCAAGATAAATAGGCGCCATAATATTTTCGATGTGTTGAAGGTAAATCTAGGGATGACAGAGAAAGTACAGTTGTGTTCATAAAAAAGTCGTACAGCAGTTAAAGGTTATTGTGAGCCAGACTTGTCAATCTTAATTAAATTATCGACTTTGACAAGTACAGTCAAAATTCAAACTAATTTTGCCAGTGACGCGCTTTCAAAATTTGTTTAGCTCAATTAGTTAGTTCAATACAATGCAATTTTTGCAATGTTTTGCACACAACTGTACGTTTACTGAAGATAGATGTTCCATCTGAAGGAAACTCTTTCTTTCATGTAATTTCTAAAAAGAAATGATTATTCAAATGTTGGTGAATCAATAAAAATGAATTTAAGAAATGGGCTGATAAATATTTTCCTTTGTTCCATTTGAAGGCTACATTCTCCATACACGGCGAGTTTCAAAAAGTTTGCACCATATGGGAAATTTTTTATTATCCATTCCTCAGAAAATTTTACTCCTCATAAAAATTGGTGCATGGCGAAAAACTTGCAGTTGGGTTATCAAAATTGTAAATTTTCTAATAGTGTACAGGGGAGCACAAAAAATAGAATTTTGATCAAGAGTGAACTACCCTTATTTTTTAAATCATCAAAAAAGTGTACCTACCTATTGAGAAACAATATTGAAATTTGAAATCACAGCCACCTACGCAACAAAGCATTTTTACCTTTTATGGTAATAGCCTCATAAATAGTATTATTATTCATTATTCGTACTGAAATTTCGACGTTTGGTGAAAATGGTTTAAATTTTTAAGTTTTATTTAGTCACTATAATTTTTTAGCAGAAAATTATCGAATAAATCAATTAGTTGCTTAGGTGGCTGTGATTCCAAATTTGAATATTGTTTTCAAATCTAAACAACTTTTCTCAATGGATATTTTTGATAATATAAAAAAATTGTGTAATTCACTTTTGATGAAAACTCCTATATTTTGGGCTCCTCTGTATACTGTATCAAAATTCAAAATTTACAAATACCTTGCGAATAAGTTTTTTGCAATGCACCAATTTATATGATGAATAACATTTTCTGACAAATGCATCAAAACAGTTTCCCATATGGTGCAAACTTTTTGAAACTCACTGTATTATATAATTTAGGGAGCAAAGCCATAGAATGAAATCTTCCCTGCAAGCAAATCTACGAAGTTTTGGGTATCAAGCAATCTTCTGAAAATATTTTATCTGATATATAATAAAATATCAGATACCATTTTCACTCACCAGATTTGAAGATGTTATTAGTTAATTAAGATGTCCTTTTTGCGTTCGTTCTTCTGTACATGACAAACATATCTCTCCTGCATGATGATGGCTCGACGCCAAAAACGTGATAGATTTGCTTGCAATAGAGATTACTCAGCGAGCACAAAAACATCTCAGAGATGTTAAAAGTAAGACTTTTCGAAACACCTAACTTCCACGGCGATGTTCTGTTTATACATGAATAGAACGTGTATGTAAAGCCAAATGTCCGCCGCTCGGGGCTATTTTCAGGATGTTCCTGGGATATCACAAAGGGCATTTTTTCCTCGTTCTTTTCAAAGCCTTTTAAAGACACAATATACCATTTTCAAAGCTTTTTGTCTACGTTAAATCACTGGATATAAAACAGTTTTAGAGATGTTCCTTGGACATCACGAAAGGCATTTGAGGGGTATAATAATATAAAACTTATTTTAAAAAATTCGTCAACAACAAACAATATTGAAAATTTGTCATAAACAATGTGTTTCCTGTCATAAAAACTATACAAGGGAGTCTTTACATATAAATTAATTCCCAAATTTTCAATATTGTTTTTATAGACGTAATTTTTTGCACAAGGTGGGCCAGTTTTGTGATTATACCTCCCATTTTTAGCTTGTTTTTTCATCCTACTGATTGTGCAAATTAACAGTCAAAATATGCAGATGAAAACCTTAAGGCGCTTCAAAAAAAGATTATAGACACAAATTATTTTAATAGGCCATCAAAAAATCAAAATCAAATTGTCTTCTGTTACTTTCCATTGTTTCGGATGGTGGGACCATTCTTTTGTGTAATTATCGAATAATTTTCTTGTTATACTAGATTTTCTTCCACATCACCTAAAACAAAAGGACAATCTGCTGTTATGACGGATTTACTATTGAAAAAAGTCATAATTATTTTCCATTCTAAATTATAATAGTCATATATTTTATATAAAACGAGCAATTCTCAGAATTTTGATAAGTTTACTAAAAATGTAAGTTTCTAGGCCAATTTTCAGAAAAAAATTGAGTTATGAACAAAAGTTCAACGAAAAGATAATATTCATCACGAAAATTAAAAACTATAAGATTAAAAGACTGTTTTAATTACTCGCCAAAAATCAACTTCGTTATAATATTGAATAATTAGGTTACTGAAAATTTGATTTTCGTCCTTTCCAGTAGCATATCTACCCCAGACTAATATTTGTGAAAAGAGTTTTCCTCCGACTTCTGTAGGAATATACCTGAAATAAAATGTGTATATATTGAAATGAGATAACATAAACTGTTCTGAACACAGTATATTAAACACAATATTCATGAAGTTATCTTGTTCATCTTATAATGATTACTAAAAATCAGCACTGTAATAAAAGACTACATTAGGTGAACGTATAGTGTAGTATAAATAAGGTTTATCGAGTAATAGGTATAGGGAGGTACTTACAAACTGAAAGTCGTGTTCATTTTCATATACTTTAGTCCTTCCTCAGCTCTCTAGGTTGTAGCATAGCATCCATCATGTTTTTGAGGTTATATATTTCAATATTTCTGAAGAACGACCATTCAATACACTTTACAGTCCGTGATCAATAATTTTATTATCTACTAATTTCAATATATTTTGTCTTGTCCAAACTTTTCACTTCACTTTAAAAACACCACTTATATAGTACTTATACGAGGAAACAAAATGGGGTCTCAAGAACAAGAACAAAGAAGTCATGTCCCTCATTTGCAAATGCGCAAGCGCGATCGCGGTACACCCCGCAAATTTCCTATGGAAAATGGCTTTCCGTAAATTTAGCTGATTTTCAAGAACATGACTCGGGGTAAGCTTTACATGAAATCGTCTCAATGGAGTTTGAACATAATAAATTAAAGATGGGAAATGGTTTGTCCTTCATTAGACTACTAGAGCAAATTTTAAAAAAGACCATGTATAAATGTAAAAAAAATTGACTCAGTGTATATTAAGTGGAGCGTGATAAGCGCTCTCAATCCTGCCAAACATATACAGATCAGACTAGTTCCCATTTTACAACACTGTCCTACCATCCGGCAAACCGAGGATCTTGAAATACCTATGTTTCTACCCCATAGAAGCGTACGTAGCGTGTGATCCAACACGTCGTGTGCAAAAAAACTCATCATTTTGTAAGATGTTATATATACAAGTCTTTTTGTAATTTCGTTGAGATCTTCATTTCTGTAATATAATGGATTACACTAAATACGAGCATTGGGCAATAGTTACATTTATATAGAATTGCATTACCCGAGTCTCGAATGACGATGGTGATTATGTTGTCGGGTAGTCGGCAGCGGAGACACTTCCAGCACCTTACTTTTAGTTGACAATTTGTCACTATTATAGAGTATATATTGATAAATACGTTCGAATAATACTTTATTGAAACTTTATATTTATATTACAATCTAATCAATACTGACATTAGTCATAACCAGTATGCCAATATACTTGATCTTTTCCTCACCACCAATTCTGATCCATGCAGTATAGAATTTTGTACTCCACTTGGGAAGTCTGACCACAACCTTGCTCTTTCACTACACCATCGAGTAGTTCAAGACAGCCCCGTCTCATATGACACTACAACCCAGCAGATTAGGATAGTCGTCTCTCAGAAATTCCATGGTATAGAACGTGATTCTCTTTTGGAGATCCAACACAATGCGTTGAGACAATTTCTGAGATCATAATGTTGGGGATACAAACATATACGTGATACGTAAACTATGGTTTATCAGAAACTGCTCCAGAATAGCCACCTTAAAGTGGGCAGCAAACCGTCAATGATTGAAAAATCAGGGCCCTGAGATCATATTGCATTTTCCATATCAAAGGAAAGAAATTTCACTTCCAGCTTATTACCTTCCCTAACCAATAATGACGAAACGCTAGCAACAAAGCGCCCAGGAAAAAGCCAATACTCTTACCAACATGTTCGCTGAGAATTCTACACTGGATTCATTTGGAAAACAACACCAGAACATAATTCCCATTGACTGTCATATGCCTGAGATTATCTTTCGCCAACGAACCATCAGACGCATTCTGCTGTGTCTTACAAAGCTAGTTAATCTGACGGTATTGCACCGATCGTTCTCAAGAAATGTGCTTCCGAACAAACATTGTAAGTTATTCAACCTCTCTTATAATTTGGGAGTAAGATCTTTTATAGAATTTCAAAACAAATAAGAATGAAACGAAAGTAATACAAATTATAAAACAACAACAAAAATTAATTGTCGCTCCGGGGCAACTATATTGATCCCAGAATTGATCCCAGAGGCGCATTTGCTTTCTCAGCTGCAGGAAAACCCGGAAAAATCTGCAGCACTACATCATCTAAAGAAGGGGGTATTTTCGTCCAACAGGATAATTGCAAAAGTACAATCAGTGCCTAAAAAAAGGAAAGAGAGCCTGCCCAGCAACTACAGACTTATCGCACTGTTATATATTATTTTTGAGGTAAATAAAAAAGTCATCAACATCGAGCTCATTAAATATCTAGAACGCTCAGGATTTATCAGTGATCGAAAATATGGTTTCCGGCATCAAAGATCAACTGGTGACCTGCTTGGTTATGTCTCACATATTTGCCAGAAATCTATTGAAAGGTGTGGTGAAACTCTGGCAGTTGCATTAGATATCTCCAAGGCAATTGATCGCGTTTGGCACCAGGAACTCCTTGCCTCCATCTTACGGCTTGTCTCCCCAGTTGCGTTTCTTGCTGTCTACATTCCTCTCAGACCGATCCCTCCACGTGGTGGCCGATAGAGTATCATCCTATACTCTTTCAATAAATGCTGGGGTTCGGCAGGTATCTATTCAATCATCAACACTGTTTCTTCTTCACATCGATGGTTTGTTAGGAGCATCCTCGTGTCCAGTAAACAGCTTTGCGTATGATGGTAACCTTCACACCGCTTTCTTTTCCAAAACTCTAATATAAGAAAGACAGTGAAAGCAGAAATGAACAAGGAAAAATAGTGAAGGAAATGATATGGACCGCAAAAATTTCAGAATGAGGATCCAACAGCTTGGTAGAATTCGATGCGAATAAAACCCAAGCACGTCTTTTCTCTAGACAGGCTGGTCTCACAGTGGCCAGCTCAAATATGTGAGGAGTATCTATCTATACCAATGAAATATTTCTCATCTCGCTCTTCCTATGTCTTGAATTTCAATGTTTTACCGTGATTTTCCTTCCTGAATCCTCACTGAAACTCATGAAAAGTATTGAAGTGATACAACTAGAAATGAGTTGCCACTAATATAGCTCGCAGTTACAGTGTGCAAGATGAAGTGAGAACTGGCAACACCGCAGGTTACACACTCTCGGTGAGGTGATATTTATGGCAACTCACACTTATTTCTTGTGCAGAAATATTTATGGCCTCGGATGCCAGAAACTCTCTAAAGGCCATAACTCGAGTAATAGTGTGTGTTAGTGCAAGATTTTTATAGCCATATACTTCTTATATAAATCACTGTATATATACCTCAATGTCAGAATTATGCCACAATTGGGGATATTGCATGCGTTGCCATAATTATTGCGGGACGTGTATGGGTGTGTGTGTGTGTGTGTAATGTTCGTTAAAGAAAAAATATGTCAGCGTTCATAGCATACAGCTAGAAACGTATGCTTGGGGATATGAGGATTTGAAAAATACTTGCCCATACAAAGAGATTGAATTACATCTGTTTGTTTTGTTTGTTAAAGAAAAAATCAATGCAGCGTTTATATTTCATTGTACAGGGTGCCTCATAAACGGTATCATGATGGGGTCTGACATTTTCAACGTGCGATACCCACTGAAACGTTCACCAAAAATTGTGGAATTTTTCTAGCAGGGCTATAGAAAGATACTATTGCAAATGGAATTTAACGTTTATATAATTCTAATCACAGTTTCCACGATACTGACATGCATTTTATTTAGGATGTTATTGGAAATAATTATGGAATTTAACAAAAAATATATATTTTAGTTTGAATAAATTATCAAATATTCAAATATTTCATTCGATATGAAAATATGCGAGCAGAGTTATTGTTATCAGTTGATATTTCAAGCGCGCGGTCTCCAAGCCAGCTTTATCGCCAATAGCGAGGCGGACGGGAAATTCACATGAGATAAGCTATTTGCAATTGACTTGAGGTTAGGATAACAGGAAATTACAAAACCACACACTAGCAACGGCTTTTTTGTTTTCTAAATGCATACGTGAGAACTGAGAATTGTTGATGGAGTGGTAGGAGTGGGCAATCTTATAAAAACAATTCTGGGTGTGGCCGGCGTCATTCTGCATTCGAAAGTTTTGTTAAACTATTATATTCGAAGCATTCGGATAGCGTGAGTGTATGATCATCATCGAACAATAACCAATTCGTGTGTTTAAGTGTTTGTGCCGTTATATCTAAAAACAATGTAAGTTTCTCATTCATTATATGCTACTATTGGTATTGTAGGTTGTGAGCGATACATTTTCTGGGGGAAATTTGTGATTGAAATATGATTGTTGTTATTATCTAAAATATTGTGCTAGTTTTTTTAAATTTCTCAGCTATCGAGGAAAAACGGTCGACTTTTTCCTACACAAAATCACGACAGGTACCCGAAAGGGGAGAGTATCGGCTTTGGGGTCTGTAATTCCTCTCTGCAAAGGGGGTTGTCCCTATTAAAAAAGTTTGGTATGAACAGTGTTTTTTGTAAGGGGGAAATCGTCACCTGAATGGTTATCGAAGAACTGTATTTTCTCTAGCTGTATGTTTATGCATTTTAATCCTTAATTTTTGTTCAACTCAGAGTATTTTTATTCATAGATTTGCCTCAAATTAACTCATGTTTCAATACAATATATTAAAATTTTTTGAACATAGCTAAATTTTTCGAGTAATTTTTTCATAATGATAAACCTATGTTTTTTATATTTAGTATGGAAAGACGTTGATATTTATGACATCTTTTACTAATCAAGTTCTTGCGCATGTCCAAAAATTACGTCAGTATGAATTTTTCAATTATTTTTTGGGACATAGTCAAATTATATGATTTTTTCAATTATTATTATTTTTAGGTAGATAGTTTTGATTGTGATAGTCGCGTTTCTATACAACATTTTTTCCATCAAAGTTATGTTTCCAAACAATATTTTTTTAATGATAATAATAATAAATGCTTTTATTGGCGTAGTAATGAAATATATTCAAAAGGTAGAGTTAGGGCTTTCTCATACTAGATGAAAAAAGTACTTTCTTACACTCAACCCGGAGCAACTCGGAGCATTTTTATTTAAATATTTGATTTAGATAGTCGTGTTTCCGTACATCATTTTTTCTCCGTTAAAAGAATGTTTTCAAACCATATTTTTTATTTATTAAAAGTGAATTTTTTTACGTTATCTTTGTTTGATACGAAAATAGTTTGCGATTCCATACAATTTTTCGAATCTAGTAGTCTAGAAGACCATTTTTTAGATTCAATAGTTATACAAAAATTTGATTAATAGCGTTCAAATCCTGCTGTTTGAGAGGTCATTTTAGGCAAACATTTACCAGCAATTTTTACATGTTTTAGTTGTTTAATACGAAAATAGTTTACGATTCCATACAATTTTTCGAATCTAGTAGTATAGATGGTCATTTTTCAGATTCAATACTTATACAAAAATTTGATTAATAACGTTAAAATCGGGCTGTTCAGGAGGTCATTTTAGGCAAACATTTAAAAGCATTATATAAGATTAAATAGTGTATCCACTCACTCAACAAATATGATATATTAATAATTTCTATGTCATTCAAATCAGGTGGTTTAGGAGGCCATTTTAGGTAAACATTCAATATCATTATTCAAAAATTTAATCAACAGCATTCAGATTCGGTAGTTTAGGAAGTCATTTCAGGTAAACATTCATTAGCATTATTTAAAAATTTGATTGATTGCATTCAGGTCTGGCGGTTTAGAAGGCCCTTTTCAGATTCAGTACTTTTTCAAAAAATTGATTCATGCAGTGAGGATTGTTTCGCGTTTCTATACAACAGTTTTTCTATCAAACTTAAGTTTCCAAACAATATTTTTTATGATAATGATAATATCATTTAAAAATTTGATCGATAGCATTCAGGTCTGGGGGTTTAGAAGGCCATTTTCAGATTCAGTGCTTATTCAAAAAATGATTCAAGCAGTGAGGATTGTTTCGTGTTTCTATACAACATTTTTCCATCAAACTTACGTTTTCAAACAATATTTTTTTAATGATAATAATCATTAATGGTTTTATTGGCGTAGTAATAAAATACATCCAAAAGGAGGAGTTAGCGCTTTTTCATTCTAGATGAGAAAGTACTTTCTTACACTCAACCTGGAGCAACTCGAAGCATTTTTATTTAAATATTTGATTCAGATAGGCGTGTTTCCATACAACATTTTTTCTCAGTTAAAATAATGTTTTCAAACAATATTTTTTATTTGTTGAAAGTGAAAATTTTTACATGTTTTAGTTGTTTAATACGAAAATAGTTTGCGATTCCATACAATTTTTCGAATCTAGTAGTCTAGAAGACCATTTTTAAGATTCAATAGTTACACAAAAATTTGATTAATAGCGTTCAAATCTGGCTGTTTGAGAGGTCATTTTAGGCAAACATTTACCAGCATTATATGAGATTACATAGTGTACCCACTCACTCGGCAAATATAATATATTAATAATTGGTTTAGGAGGTTATTTTAGGTAAACATTCAATATCATTATTTTAAAATTTAATCAACAGCATTCAGATTCGGTAGTTTAGGAGGTCATTTCAGGTAAACATTCATTAGCATTATTTAAAAATTTGATCAATAGCATTCAAATCTGGCTGTTTGAGAGGTCATTTTGGGCAAACATTCAAAAGCATTTTATAAGATTACATAGTGTACCCACTCACTCGGCAAATATAATATATTAATAATTTCTATGTGATTCAAATCAGGTGGTTTAGGAGGCCATTTTAGGTCAACATTTAATACCATTATTCAAAAATTTGATATATGCGATGAGGGTGGATGAAGGCCAGCAATCAATTGCATATAAATACATTAGCGTTAATGAAACAAGCATTTTTCCAAAAAACATTTATTCACAGATGGAAATCACTTTCGCAAGTACAGTTTTTAATTGGGATAGTAAGTCTTTATTGGGGCACGGCACTCCAAACATATTCCAGTTGAAATCGCCAACTTGAACAAGTTTTCTTTGGAATTCATTATATTTGAAATATGTCTTCCCACGGAAAAAGTACATATGTCCATCGATATATCTAAACGCTGTCGTAATATCACCAGGAATACCAGGAAACATATCGCTGATGCGACCTCTATTAGTAACTGGCTATTACTTTCACTAAATTCGATAAATGAGGAATTATCATAAAATAGATAAGTTGTTCCAACATATGTTTGGAAAAAAGCATTTATTCGTGCACCTCTCGGTATTTGAATATCTACGTCTTGATCGATTTGTAAGTTCGGAAACGAACCCGAGTAAAATTTATTACTACTCTCGGCAAATAATTGTCCAGGATAACTCTGAAAAATATGATTCACGCTACCAATTTCTATGGGTAAATAATTTCCAAGTTTTTCTGGTTCTGGTATGGTTTTATCATTGTTTATATCCAACTTCCATATCAGATCTTCATTTATGATGTAGAGACGATAATTTGGGAAAATAGGTGCGAACGCTAGGAACATTACATCGGGAGGCTGGTCAATCTGACATAAATTGGTGAGCGGTTTGGTGGGCTCTTTGTCTATAATTGAGACGGTATTCATCGTCGTCGTACGAGGAGTGCTTTGAGCGGGTTTCGGTATACGCGCGAATTTTTGTTTACGTCCATAGAGAGCTTCAATTCCATTTAAATCATCTTGTTGGAGAGGTATTGTTGTTGTTTGATAAAATCTATACATAATTGCTGATTCGGCATGTGAATGTCCCAAACCTAAAGCATGTCCGATTTCGTGTACAAGGGTCATCAGCAGATTGTAGGCATCATCTGGGGGTGTTTTGTCATCACCCAAATACCATTCTTCGTCATCATCCACATGAATTTCAACACATGTCGAACCTTTTGAAGGAAAGTAAGAGTGTCCCAACATTCTTCCTAGTCCATCAAGAGTGCTGCCGCATTGGTGTTTACCCATACAGGTTGCTCGAAAATTATGTGTCCCGTTTACGAATACTATTGTAATGTTTGGCTGTTGTTTAAGTTTCAGGTTCACTTGTTTGAATTTTAAAACAGTAGCGTCTTGCCATATATTGAAAGCTTTTTGAACAAATTTTTTGTATGTATTATATTTCCCTAAATCCATATTGATAGAAGGAAAGTACCAGTAAAGTGACGTTTCGTTCCATTTCCCTTGTACAATGTATGAGTTTTCCTTGTATTGACATCGGGGTTTTTTGATCAAGGCTATAGTTTCATAGTTCAGAGTGCCGTCTACAGGAAGATTGTTCTCTTCTTGAAAAGAAACTATAACATCGCTGAGGTCCGTTTGCGAAGTATTAGTTAAATACCCAAATTTAACAAAGTAATTTTTCGCATCATCTTCAGTCACTCGAAGTTTTTCAATCAATGCTACAGTTTCATTGCTCAGAGTGCCGTCTACAGGAAGATTGTTTCGTTCTTGAAAAGAAACTATAACATTACTGAGGTCCGTTTGCGAATTATTTGACATATAACCATATTTAACAAAGTAATTTTTCGCGTCATCTAGATTTGCTGACGATGCAGCCAATAGCATCAGAGGTAACAACAGTACAAACGATCGCATTGCGAGTTCAGCGTTGAATGTACCATTGAACCTTCGTATGTTTATTTAAGGGATTTTTGTTTCTCCCTCCACCCCTCTACCTCTCCAACGGTTGTTTCACAGCAGCCATCTCTCATATAAAGTTCCTTTGCTAATGAGCAATCAGTATTATTTTTCAATATTTGATATAACTATATCATTTGAACCCAGCTTCAGATACCATCTCCAAAATGGTAATGTAAATGATAGTTAATTTGACATAAAATATCAACGTACCACAGATCAAAAAGCGAATTGGCATCTATACACCTTTGATTGGTTTATATAAAAATTAAATTCATATTCAAATCAATACATTTTGAGGCTAATATTCAATCAATAAATATCCTGGAATTTTTTTAATAGTTTACGAATCTAAGTATTTAAGCGGATATTTTCAGGTACAATGGGGGAACGTACGTTATTGAAAGACTTAAATTTTTTAATCATTTTATTACGGATATCTAAACATTGGACATATTATTTCACCACAATAATTACAATCACATTTCTTGAATAATCGTTCAGATTCTTCATTGCTGCAAAAAGCTGTAAATTCTTCATGATTTCTTAATGTGAGCGATGAGTTTAGCTGCATATCCTTTTCTTCGGAATTCAAGTAATGTATGAATATAATTGATAGTTTTCGGTTTTGAATGTTTCCTCAAAGGGTCAAAATCCATGGTTGAGAGCAGCGCAAATGCTGTTGGTTTATCGTCGATGTAAATAATATAGCAGCTGATTTGTCTATCATGATACCACTGTTGTATGAAATCGTTGTCAAAATTCAACTGCCTAATTTTCTCAGCAGCTTGAGCACCATAAAATAACCTAACTGCTTCCATCTTCAATGCCGGGGATGACCTGCGTGTGAGGGGATTTCCTCAGCTGGATAAAACTTCTTTACCCCCTCTCCTTTTTTTGATTAGTCTTGCACCCTTATGTCATTTTTAGGTTGGCTATATGTATTCAATCATTCGCAATATTAATTTTTCTCGTTGTCAAGTATTCTAGCTATAACATTATGAATATTTTTACGTATTTTCAATAAACTTTTTGGAGCTCCATCAAAGTACTCTGTTGTGGACTTGGTTTGTTTGACATTACGATAAATATCGATCATTTTGGTATCTTCAGCAGTATGGCGCATAAACAATGCAATGTAATTTCGTATTCATGAGGAAAATAAAATTTAGTGATGGCATCAGTAGGATCATACACTATTTGATTATGCTCAATCCAAAAATGCGGTGTAATTGTAACCCCATTCGAATAAAACTTCGTTCCGACACATAACTTTACTGTAATTCCATACTTCTTGACTATCTCATAGAAAATTAAACTCGCCGGCAGACATGCTCCACAATAATTGTTTTTAATGAATGCTTGTTCAATACATGATTTAATCAAGTTCAAGTGAAATTGGTGGAACATTGGATTAGGCATATCTGCTAATGCAACTGCGCAGAGTGAACGATAAATGGTGAATGAAACTTCCAAGTCATTTTTTAAATATTTTACCGTCTAACAGATTTTTTACCCCCACCCCTTTTATTGAACGTTCAATCTGAAACATAGTTTTTGAATATTTCATTTTTTCAATTTCATGTGTCAAACGATATACAACATATTACATGCATTCTTATGGAAAATGAAGAATAAAAATGTTACAAATACCACGATATATGACAAATGCAGCACTTTTATATGTATTCTTATGCTAACTGAAGCACACATTTTTACAGACTGGGGGCCTTTTAAAACATTAATATTTCCGTCTGAAAAATTTTGTCTATCAAATAAACCATTGATATTTACCCCCACCATTTTAATTAGACGTTTAAAACATAGATTGTAGAAAATTTCATTTTTCAATTTCATGTGTCAAGTGACATACAGCATTTTACATGCATTCCTATGGAAATCGCAACATAAAAATGTTACAAATGGCTCTATAGATGACCAATGCAGCACTTTTATATGTACTCGTATGTTAATTGAAACACAAATCTTTACAAACTGGGGGTCTATTGACAACAACTGAATTTTTTTCTCTCAAAAATTTTCTTTACCCCCCACCCTTTTATAAAGCGTTCAGTCTTCCGTCCGACCTAAGTTTACATATACTGAGCTCTATTGAATTTCATCAGTTTACTTTGAAACGTTTAACGTTCAACATCTGACTTTCTATAATTTCAGTATGTCGATGTTTGCCGATCTTGTGCATTATATTGCTACCATCTTGGGGCTCATAACCCCAAATTATAATGAAAAAATTGCCAAAGAGGGCCTTGAAGAGTGTGCGAAGGGGATGCGGAGGATCCGAAAAGCGTTGAAGAATGCAACTTCCGTGGGTGAGAAGCAACACCTAGAAGCCCACTTGAGGAATATTCTGAGTATGAAGAACCAGTTTAAAGCCATGCTGAAAAAGGGGGCAGGGATTTCTCCTCGACCTGAAGGAGCGAGAAAACGTGTGCACTGGGATGATACCGACTCGGCATTCTATGGTCGAATCAGGAGTGGTGTTATTTCCAACCTCAAACACAAGGATCCATGCTCATTCCTGATTGATTCCAAAGCCATATTCAAAAGGAGAATTCAAAATGCTCTCAAGAAGGATGGATCGGTGAAGGTCAACATGATATTCGGCGGAGAATTTGAGGTGCTGAAGGGTGCTAGTGTACTGAAGGAATACAAGTATTTCACGACCGTCAACTCTCCGATTTATCAGGACACCAATCTGGATGAATGGTTTGATTCCAAGGTTATTGCTCCAATCATGAAAGACCTTGAGGAGTTCCAGGAACGCGATTCAGGCTGGGCGTTGAAAAAGGTGGTTAACTTGGGAGTCAACATCAACAAGTTCACTCCCCAGCTTGGATCTTCCTTCATCGAGTTGCCACCTCAAATCAAGAAGAAGCATGCCTGCGTCAATGTGCAAAATGACGATCAAGCTTGCTTCGCTTGGGCAGTAACGTCCGCTTTTTATCCTGTTTCTAAAGAAAAAAATGTTACCCGCACATCATCATACCCCCACTACTCCGAAGTCTTGAAGCTGAAAGGAATTCAGTTCCCAATGACCATGAAGCAGATCCCTAACTTTGAGAAACAAAATAACGTCTCAATTAACGTATATGTGTTGGAAAAAAACAAAAAGCTGTTCACAACCCTTCCTGCATATCTGACTAAAGATAAGAAGGAGAGGCACGTCAATCTTCTCTTGGTCCAGGATCAATATTATGTTGAGGGTGAGGAGGACGGTGGAGCTCCATCAAAATTCCACTTTGTATGGATAAAAAGTATGTCTAGACTTCTTTCCAACCAGCTGAGTAAGGCGCACGGTCAAAAGTTTTTCTGTGACCGCTGTTTGCACTACTTTCATAGTGAACAGAAGCTCAATAGCCACCTTGAGGACTGTGAGAAATTAAATGAAACTGCCATCAAGATGCCCGAGACGGGGAAAAACACCTTGAAATTCAAAAATTTCCTAAATAAAGAAAAAGTCCCATTCGTGGTGTATGCCGACTTGGAAAGTGTTTTAAAACCGGTAGAAGATCCTAAGAAGCCTCAGCACCACGTTCCAGCTGCCGTCGGATACTACATGAAATGCTCCTATGATGACTCCCTCTCATTTTATAGGAGTCATCGTGGGCAGGACTGTATGGCGTGGTTCGCTGATGAGATGGCACAACTAGCTGAAGATTTGGCTACTGTATTCTGGTGTCCTTATGAAATTAATATGTCTTGGGTGCAAGAAGCACAATTCAAACTCGCTTCTCATTGTCATATTTGCGAGCAGCCGTTCACTCCAGACTGTAAGAAGGTTAGGGATCATAACCACCTGATTGCCGGAAATAACTATCGTGGAGCAGCTCATGAAGGGTGCAATATAAACTACAAGGACTTCCACACTGTTCCCGTCATTTTCCATAATTTGAGCGGATATGATGCCCATTTCATTGTGACAGATATCGCTACAAGAATGGCGGGAAAGGTGGATCTGCTCCCGATAACTAAGGAGAAATACATATCGTTTACGAAGCACGTTGATGACACACCGATTCAATTTAGATTCATCGACAGTTTCCGTTTCCTCAATTCTTCCTTGGATAAATTAGCATCGTATCTTCCAGAGTTCCCCAATTTGAAATCTCAGTTTTCCAGCCTTTCTGAAGATCAATTCAAACTGCTGACGAAAAAAGGAGTCATGCCGTATGATTATATTGACTCCTTTGATCGATTTGACGAGCCAGCTCTGCCATCTCAGGATAAATTTTATAATAAACTAGAAAATAAGCCCTGCCCCCGACGTCTTTACCAACGTGCACAGAATGTTTGGACCACATTCAATTGCCAACATTTGGGTGAATATGTGGACTTGTATATGAAGACTGACATTCTCCTGCTGGCTGATGTCTTCGAGATGTTTAGATCGTGCATCCTCAAGTCTCATAAACTCGATCCAGCTCAATATTTCACGCTACTGGGCTATACATGGGACGCTATGTTGAAGTATACTGGGATTGAGTTTGAACTCCTCACCGACGTCGATATGTTCCTCTTCGTAGAGCGGGGGATACGAGGAGGACTCAGCCAAGTATGCTCCAAACGTCGAGCCAAAGCCAATAATAGATACATGCCAAATCGCTATGACCCATCCAAACCCTCAACCTTCTTGATGTACTTTGACGTTAACAATCAATACGGTTGGGCTATGTCTCAGTACCTTCCATATGGAGGGTTTGAATGGGCTGATACGAATATTGACGTCACCCAAATTCCCGATGATGCCGATGTGGGATACATGTTGGAGGTGGATTTGGAATATCCCAAACACTTGCACGATAAGCATAAGGATATCCCATTCTGCTCCCAACATATAAACCCTAAAACTGGCAAGCCTCCTAAGTCCCCCAAAGAACTTACAAAATTGATGGCCACTTTACAGTCGAAGGAGAAATATGTTATTCACTATCGAGCATTGAAACAAGCATTGGAGCATGGCTTAGTATTGAAGAAAATTCATCGCGTTTTGAAATTTAAACAATCGCCATGGCTGAAATCATATATCGATTTGAATACGGAGCTTCGCAAAAAAGCTACTAATGACTTCGAAAAAAACTTATATAAATTGATGAATAACGCAGTCTTCGGTAAAACTATGGAGAACGTCCGGAAGAGGGTTAACATACGCCTCCTCACCGAATGGAGTGGACGATATGGTGCTGAAGCCTACATCGCTAAACCGGAGTTCAAAAATTGTACCATCTTCAAAGAAAACTTGGTGGCTGTTGAGCTTAGTAAGCTGCAAATTTATCTGAATAAGCCTATCTATGTAGGGCAAGCCATATTGGATTTGGCAAAGACTACCATCTATGACTTCCACTATGGCTATATGAGGGAACGTTTTGGTGAGGACTGTACCGTTATGTATACAGACACCGATTCCCTCATATATGAGCTGCTACAAGATCCCTACGAGGTGATGAGGCAGGACTGTCATGAACGCTTTGACACATCAGATTATACTCCAGATAACATTTATGGAATTCCTCAGGTCAACAAAAAAGTGCTGGGTATGATGAAGGATGAAAATAATGGTGTTCCTATGACGGATTATGTCGGACTTCGATCGAAATTATATGCCACAAAAGTTCTTACAACTGAGGCTGATAATGAGGAGAGGAGGAAAAAATTGTGTGAAGATGGTTATGATGATAATGAAATTGAGGTGGAATTAAAAAACTTCGGAAGCACCAAGAAAGCTAAGGGAGTAAAATCGTCTGTGGTTAAAACTAATATAACCTTTGAAGATTATATCGAATGTCTCGAAAGCTGTGAAAATAAAAGTGTGACTCAGAGATTAATCCGCTCTGAAAAACATCAAGTGCACTCAATTGTACAAGACAAAATTGCGCTGTCTCCAAATGATGACAAACGCTACCTGATTCCGGGGACTAATGAAACATTGCCATGGGGACATTATTTAATCCCGCTAGAAGAGGCGATGGATGTTGATAGCACTATATCACATTCCTAATATTGAAACTTTGTATGCTGCCTGATTCCGGTGCGGGATTAATGAAACATTGCCATGGGGATATTATTTAATCCCGCTAGAAGAGGCGATGGATGTTGATAGCACTCTCTAATATTTTTATCATGACGATGTTCGATATAACATAACATTTAGTCTGGGAGACGATAAAGATATCACATTCCTAAGATTGAAACTTTGCTTTAGTAAACTCATATAGTCCTTCTTTGTAGTTTGCCGTATTTACTCTGACATAAACTTACACGTCACACTTAAACTGTCGCTCAAACAACAGTCCTTTTCAAAAGTACATGCATTAAAGGTATCTACGTTGACTATTCAGATATTACTATCGATTGATGTAAAGTAAGTACATGAATGATGGGAACCTGTGTGTTCACTTCTTGTATCCCTAGAAAAAAATGTATCCAAGGTTTGAAGAATATCTCCTAACTAAACTTGGGAACCTGTGTATTCACTCCTTGTATTTGCAAAAAAAAAATATATATCCAAGGTTTGAAGAATATCTCCTAACTAAACTTGGGAACCTGTGTATTCACTCCTTGTATCCGCAAAAAAAATATATATATATAAACAAGGTTTGAAGATTACCTCCTAACTAAACTTGGGAACCTGTGTATTCACTCCTTGTATTTTAACTACACCTCATCATGATATTTCCGTTAACTGACCACCATTGTTTCATCATTGATGTACTTACTTTACATCAATTCGATTTTAATATCCAATAAAATGAACTAATCCTATAACATGAACATTGAAAATGACTGCTGAATAAAATTTTATTACCCATATGCATACTTACTATGTTTTTATGCTTAACTTAATATTGAGTATTTCTACTCACTCCCACGATGACAAAATTTTTATTGGCTACATAAGCTATAACTTGAAAATAATTTGGTGGTTATGATAGGCCTACTGGGGAAACTTCCACAATAAAAAAAGGAAACGCATTGGCTGTCCTACCTCCTGGGTGATGTGGAAACGGACCTGTCATCATATGGAATGAGTACATTTTTTCTAGACATAATTTCATTATACATCATTACATTTCACGTGCGATTCCTGTAATATTTGAAATTATTATTAATTAAGCAAAGTGTTACTTAAATAGTACATAAATGAAAGTTGATTAGAAATAAAACACACATAATTTCAATATCTATTGAATACAAGAGGACCTCTACATAATCTATAAGCTTCATCTAGTTTTCTGTCGAAATATTCGAGTTGTCCCATATCACTTTTCATTGCTCCATTGTTATCAATATAGGAGGGCGTTTGGATATTGCTGCTGCTGCGATGTTCAAGCTGGGTATTGTATGATAAATGCTTATTTTTTCTTCTTTTAGGTGGAAACAACATGGATATAATATTTCGATATTTCCATGAACTATTAGCGTTCACAGGTTCATCTGATTTATATCTTTGCTTGTGAGCATTGGTCATCATTAAAATATTTTTATATGCTGTCAAATCTTCTGCATTGTAATGCTGAGGTACTCGTTTCAATAACAATTGGACTAATCCGGCCGTTAACGAAACTTTTGTCATGTACAACCACTCTATCTTTTTCATAACGTACTGGGGTATTACCAATAACATATCCATCGTTGAATCGTAAGTATCAGACTCGATCATTCTTTGCTGTTTCCCATGATTACTACCCTCCACCTCTATATTTTCACAAACTGTTCGGTGCAACATATTAAATACAACTAAATTGTCTACATTCCATCAAGTCTTTATATAACAACGACATACTGCACCATACTGCGATATACTGCGACATACCGAACATACCCATACCGCACCATACGGTGACAAACCGAACCATATCGAACATGCCCATACTACGACATACAGCGACATACCGAACATACCCATACTACGACATACGACGACACACCACGTTTAGCGTAAGTACGGCATACTGTGACATACACCAACATACTCAACCATACAGAACATAACCATACAGCTACATACCGCGTTCAGCGAAAACGAAAACGAAAAAACGTTGACCAACACGTGTCAACGGATAGAAAAAACGACCGATGATCACCGCACGTGTAAACAAAAATCATCGGACGTAAGACTGTGAACGTTTCAATGGGTATCGCACGTTGAAAATGTCAGACCCCATCATGATACCGTTTATGAGGCACCCTGTACAATGAAATATAAACGCTGCATTGATTTTTTCTTTAACAAACAAAACAAACAGATGTAATTCAATCTCTTTGTATGGGCAAGTATTTTTCAAATCCTCATATCCCCAAGCATACGTTTCTAGCTGTATGCTATGAACGCTGACATA
This sequence comes from Chrysolina haemoptera, assembly GCA_958298965.1. Lineage (NCBI taxonomy): Eukaryota > Metazoa > Arthropoda > Insecta > Coleoptera > Chrysomelidae > Chrysolina > Chrysolina haemoptera. The sequence goes on along the minus strand of OY282585.1, from coordinate 21,827,741 downwards.
TTTTTTCTTTAACGAACATTACACACACACACACACCCACACACACACACACACACACACAGATGTAATTCAACCTCTCTGTATGAGCTAGTAGTTGTTTCGAATCCTCAATGATACGTTTTTTCTTTGATTCATTTTCCACCTGATATTTGACAAATGACAGCAGCTATCTTTTTTCCATACAACATTGAGATTCTTAAGACGCTATACGTAAGGTTAGTTCGTTCTGGTTATATCAAACTAAATATCTGTCAATCTGTCTGTTTCCTAAGTCCTATCTCCTATCTTCTGTCTCCTATGTCCTTTCTTCTATCTCCTATCTTCTGTCTCCTATGTCCTATCTCTTTCCTCCTATCTTAGATCTCCTATCTCCTATCTCATATCTTCTATCTTCTATCTTCTATCTTCTATCTTCTATCTTCTATCTTCTATCTTCTATCTTCTATCTTCTATCTTCTATCTTCTATCTCCTATGTCCTAACTCCTGTCTCCTATCTTCTGTCTCCTATCTTCTATCTCCTTTCTCCTATCTTCGTTTTCCTATCTTCGGTCTCCTTTCTCCTGTCTCCTATCTTCTGCCTCCTATGTCCTAACTCCTGTCTCCTATCTTCTATCTCCTATCTTCTGTCTCCTATCTCCTATCTTCTGTCTCCTATCTTCTGACTCCTATGTCCTAACTCCTGTCTTCTATCTCCTTCCTCCTATCTTCGGTCTCCTATCTTCTGTCTCCTATCTCCCATCTTCTGTCTCCTATCTCCTGTCTCCCATCTAACACTATCATTACATAGATGTCAGATGTAATTCAATAACTATGTATGGGTGAGTAGTTGTTTCGAATCCCTCATGAAGCGTTTTTGCGAGACGTCCCATGATGTGCGTTGGCCAATCCAGCGCCACCATCTTTTTTTTCTTTAACGAACCTTTTTTGAAATGACAGATGACAGTTGACTGACTAGTATAAACACCCTCGTCGAAGAACATCACATAGGTGACAGATGTAATCCAATCTCTATGTATGGGTATGTCGTTGTTTCGAATCGCCCCATATTTCCAATGATACATTTTTCTTTGACCCATTTACCACCTAACAGTTGATAAATGACAGAGGCGACCATGTTTCTTCTCTTAATTCATATGTTGGTACACCCAGCACACAAGCAGTCGTCATATTTCTCCTCTTAAATGGTGTATTTTGACACACCCTGTTAATTTTTCTCTTAAATAATGTATTTTGAAACACCCTGTATTCGTTCCACATTGGAATCGCACGTTGAAACATTACAACCTCGTTACCCCGCCATTTTACCAATTTTTTCAAACATCATTATTATTATACCACTTCAACAATTCGAATTTATTCATTCACAATCACTATTCTTTTTATTTAATATTCGAGCGCTCGAAGCCGGCCTGCGGTAGATAGAACCCGGCGTGCGGTAGATAACGCCACTCGACTTCGCTGATCGGCGGCTCACGCTGTATAAACAACATTTCAACCTACATTCACTAAGAGGTCTCATAGCCTTGTCTGTAGAGGTGCGCTTCGTAATCCGAAGATTGCTGGTTCGCTACATTTCGATCCCTCAGTCTAACAACCTTTTTTTAATTTCATTTCATTGCATATATATCAAATATTCATTTTCACTATCCGGCGTTGAGTACTGGGAAACTCTTATCTTTGATACGGATCAGCTCGACTACGTCACAGCTGAACGGCAGAGCAGCGAGCGCGTGACCTTGAAAGGAACCAAAAGGTCCACGATGGACCTTAGAATTTTAAATGGGATTTTACATGTTAATTTGGTCGATTTGGTCCCAGAATGCCTATAGCTCCTTTACTCATGCGTCTCAGTCAGTATGATATGAAAATCATTCACAGAAAATGCTCTTTAAATGTAGAGATGCTCTTTCGCGGGCACCCGTGAAGGCATGTGTTCTAGAGGTAACACAGCCTGAAAGTGAAGCGGATCCTTGGTGTTCCAGGATGATCGATCAGAAAATCCCGAAAAGTATCCGGACTGGAAAGTTATGGACAGTTTATTATATAAACATGTTCCATTCGAGTTTGGTCTACGTACCAACTTTAGTGACTGGAAGGTGGTAGTACCACAAGGTCAGAGGTTGACAGTTTTTAAATCTCTTCATGAGATTCCTACAGCTGCTCACTTAGGAGTATACAAAACTGTTCACAGGATTCGGGAACTCTACTATTGGCCCCGTATGCTTCAAGACGTCAGGAAATTAGTCAAAAAGTGTCGGGTTTGCTCTGCAGGTGATGAGATAAGACATACGCCGGAAATATTTCAACGTGTTCGGGAATCGATGTTGAGACGAGTTGATGCTTGCATTGAAGTTGAAGGCAGACATCATGAGCAACTATTGTGAGTTTTGTGTTAGTTATTATTGAATATATTCTTACCGAAAAAAATAAATTGCGTAGGTACCATTTTTGTTTAAGTGTGGTTTTAATAAAGGGTGTTTCTTGTTTGATGTTTTTTTGGTATTTCCGGCGTTACCACTATGCACGCCACTGGCCAAATGAAACAAACAATTTTTAAGCATAACAGATTCATTTGTAATCATTAAAAACCCTATAAAAACAATTTTTTATTGTTAACGATAGTCGTCTCGTCGCCGACCGATGCTTTTACTCTTTTTTACTCCCATATACACCTACTACGTAGGCTAATTGTGGCAAATACCTGTCAGAAAACAACTACTCCCCTGGCATGATACCACGACGGGTATTGAATTATATCCAACAGATACTTGTGCAATGTACCTCATTGCAAAGGAAACAATTGCAAACGCTCCCTGTAACCAAATTGCAGAATTTTGTTTTGATTCGTACAGGCGGACCACCTGCAGACTAGTTTCGAGGTTCTTGCCTTGTCATCAGTACAGGGTAGGTCACTACAGACAGATTTGAAGCCACCTGTTCCCTGTCTGAATCATCCCACAATTCCGTCATTTGGTCAATCTGGTCTCGCGCTGATGAAACGGGTGTAAGCCGCTCCACCTGGTGGCGAGTAGATCAAGAAGCACTCCGATTCTCCCGGTTGAGAGATTCAGTCAGATATCTGAAACAAAGCTCAGAGTTCTTTTGGGAGACCGTTTGATAACGATAGTCGTCGCCGACCGATGTTTTTACCCTTTTTACTCCCATATACACCTACTACGTGTTGTCCCAGGGACGTGCAATAAAGTGATTTTTATGTTTTTTCTCAAAAACAAAGCAAGATACGAAACAAATACAAAAATTGCAAAAAAATCAGTGGCGCACATTTTTTCTGTCAAAAATATTGGTTACAGTGCCTTCCGGGACGTCAATGGACATGATAATTTTGATATAGCTATGGTTAAATTAGCCCTTTACGACCTTTAATAACACTGCCAAATTTTAATGAAATCGGTTGAAGGACTATTAAGATATTTACGAAAAAACCGATTTCTTTTAAAAATGTTGACACCCTGTATCTTGAAAACGAAGCATTACCAGACCTATGTTTATATGAACTTTTCGTCTTAGAATCACTCAAAGAATCACCCCTTCAAGTTTGGCCACGTACTTACATAACACCCTGTATAACTATTTGAAGATATACTTCTTTTTTAACAAGCGTAGATTTTCCATCCCATATTCCGCATATCTTTACAAGCATAATATTGCCGCAAAAACGTTATGTAATGGGGGTAAGAACATTATTGGTTGCAAGTAATCTCTCGCCTTTCGTATAATTTATTCTGCCAATATTGGGTAGCAGATTATCTTTCATCGGTCGGTTTTATCTTTCTTTCATAGAGCTGGGAAACGCTATATACTTTGGAGGAGGACATGTTAACACTTTCAACGATCATCAACTACCAAACGAGATAATCAATAGCTCTCATATATACCTTTCGTGGAAAATACTTCGGGTGTTTTCGACTTTCCTCGGGAGAGGAGGGGGTCATTTAAACTGCTTCGTTGACAGTAACCTAAAATCTTACCTTTATGAATATTCTTCCGAGCCAATAATCATTGTATGCCGAAATGATGCATAGTCATGTTGGCCTGCATGGTCAAATCTTTGATTCTATTATGATGATCATGCTCTTTTTGTTGAAATTCATGTGTTCGTTTGTATATCTCCATTTTAGTTTTCCCTTCCAATGGATATGATTGTTTTTGTGAATCTATGATCTTTTCATTGGCTACATATTTTCACATTTTCCTGATATAAGGAATCACTTCTTCAGCCAATCCATCTGTAAATTTTTCAGCAATCGGAAATTTTGATGAAAACACCAACTTCCATAAACCTGCTTCATTAATCATAACCGTATCATTTTGCCAATTCAATGGTGTAGATAATGCATCTACTCCTTGCCCTTGTATCAATGTTTTCCAACTAACTTTGATTTGATTTTGGATTTTTTATTTAATTTTTCAAGGTGTTCCTTAGACCGTCATATCCCATCGCCCTTGCAGTTTCTGTTCCCGCAAACCAAAGATCCAACGTTTCATGATGTAGAAAGACATATGTTGAAAACGACAACTCACTTTGAACGTTTGCTTCGTTAGACCCATGTTTTATCACTGCTCTACTACACTTATCACACAACTCGCTAACTTTTGACTTGAATACATTTGACAAACTGCAAATATTTCAGATACACCACACACACACGTCTTACGTGCTCTCGCTGTAACACTAGCTGACGGAAAATATTTTCAAAATGTTTCTAACCTAATCCATTGATGTCAAATACACCAACATCGGACGACCGGAAGTTGCCATTTTGTTTCGAGCATTTTCCCAATCTGCAATGAAAGTTATCTTTTTAGAGTACCCGCAGGCCGTTGTACCATTGCTAATAACGAAGTTAGCCTCCTAGGCCTTTTTGGCTTCGGAAAATGTCTAAAAATGTTTCTTGACAAACGAATCCAATGATGTCAAAATCATCGAATTTGGTTGACCGGAAGTAGAAACCGGATATGGTAATTTTTTTCGCAGATCCGGCATATCCTCGATCTGGGCAATCCAAATTTAGCATTAGTTTTCTTCTAACTCCATTTTTAACAACCGGAAGTGCTCATTTTTTGATGATTCGTACAGATCCGACATTTGACAAGCAACTACCATGGTCCGAGTCTAATGCCCCACTGATTCAGTCAAATGCACTGATTCAGTCAAATGCACTGATTAACTGGTTAACTGACTTATTTGCAATAAGTTTGGGACACCCTGTATAGCATTTTGTCATTTTCCTTTAACGATATACTTTGCAGCACCCTACATGACTTGTAACACCCCGTATGGTATGTAGTCACGTTTCCTTCAAAGATGTATTTTGAGACACCCTATATATATATATATATATATATGTTCTATATATATATATATGTTCTGTTAGGATTATTTTGGAACACTCCGTTTATCATGAGATGCAAATGGCATGTTCGCAACAGATAACATTCACCTCGTGGCAATAATTATTTCCTATCAATGTGAACATGAAATTGCTTTCTTATCTAAACGGTCCCAACGAATGTCACATTATCGAATTGGAAAATTGAAAGCAATTTAATGTTGTCATGAATATGAGAACAATAAACTAATCAACAAATGACTTGTAACTTTTTCAACTGTAGCAGTTGGATACAACTTTGAAAACAGGTGGGCTAGAAATCTCAGCGAATGTCATAGGTCGGCTCGTTTGTAACTATTTCAACTGTAGCACTTGGGTACACCCAAATTTTTGGTGTCAAATTTTTGTTGTGCTAAAAATGTATTCACACTCAAAAAAACTTCACTGTGCTAGAAATCTTAAAACTCAGATTTTGGTTGGCCATCGAACCTCATAGGTGGGCTCGTTTGTAACAATTTCAATTGTAGCAGTTAGGAACTTTGCCAAATTTCGTGATCGTTTTTTCGCAAATTTCAACTGCTCCAGAAATGCGCCAGACAAAATTTTGGTGAGAGCTACCAGGCAGTGGACACTTGGACAAAATTTTGCTGCGCCAGAAATGCGCCACTTAGACAAAATTCTGACTTGTTTGGACTTACAAAAAAAATAAGCTGGGCTAGAAATGCGCCAGCGGCTCGTTCGGACTCGGAAAATATTTTGGTGTGCTAGAGCTACCCGGCAGTTGGGCACTTAGACAAAATTCTGCTGTGCTAGCTCTGTCATAGACTCACTACTATAGCTAATAAAAAATTACTTCAATTATTCATGCCGAATACTAACCTATATTCTTAACCATTATATCCTTCAACTCATCCAATTCGTTATGAACTTTGGATATAGTATCAATATCTGGGGATTCTGAATAACGTTTCATTTCATTGGCCAATATTCTCGAAAATTCAGGATTCATTGCATATGCGATGGCTGTGTTTGCACTTGTAGTATAAGCAGACTGAAACCTGTTTTTCACTTCATTCAGAAATAAGAAAGCTCGACTACGTTCGAATTCCTAAAAAACAAAAAGTAGTTGCCAACTGAAAATTGTAACAAATATGAGTTATTTTCATTGATCATTTCGAAAACTAGCAGGGAGAGATTTTTCATATAAATTCAGATCGAAAACTTTTAATGAAATAATGAGAAGATATTTTGTTTTTCTAGAAACAATGAGGATTTGGTGATGAATGGATGCCAACATTGTTGGCGAAACGCGCGTCGAGTGAAATTGACGTAGTTGGGGTTTTCTGGTTGGTGTTCGGATTTTGCGGTGGTCTTGTCAATAAACGTTTTGACTGCATCTGCGTCAGTCATCTTCAGTAGCGTGGACGTACCCTTCGCGACGTATCACTGAAACTATCTCGTGTTTTTTGTATTGAATAAACTGATGAAATCAATAATTATGACACTGGCTGGAAGATACATTAAAACAGCATTATAAATTTTAATGTAGTGACCCTGAAGTCGACCGTCCGATGTAATGAGACATATTCGCGACCATTCTAGGAATTCCAGAACTATCGAGAGTTTACCATTAAGGATATAAATAACACGCGAGCAGCGAATCAGACCAGATAGTAGTCATCGGTTTTCAAATAAATTAGCATTTAAGTACTTGTAGAAATCAAAGAAATAAATTAAGTAGAGGGACTATGAGGATCCGGCCATCAAGCGAAATCGGGCTAACCTACCCAACGAGCCGACTACGTGAACGTACGCCAATTTTATAACTCAGGATGAGTTGAACCAAAAAATATAACTTTATTGATGAAAAATTTACAGAGCTGACATATTCATCTGAATAATGTAAGTGGCAAGTCAAGACTGCTTCAAAATATAATATGAAATAACAGCGTCGGATATGGAACTGCTGACGCATTTCCTTTGTACGACGAGCTTCTAGGAAACTGCCGAGTTTGCTGGAATGATGTTTGTATGCTCGAAGGCATTTGGATGTGTCCTGATATAATTCCTCCATCCTCAAAGAGATCCATACAGGGGATGGATCGGCTATTCGTCTTGGTCAATATTAGTGGAACTTATAGGCAGCCGAAGGTGTTGGGCTCTCATTTCCTTTGGCTGAACAGTTGTTGTATTAGTGGAAGGCGATACAGTAAGGTATGGCCTTCTCCTATGGGTCAGACATCTGGCTTTGATGATCCCCGTCAACCAATATATTGCCAATATGGATAAGGCAGTATAAAGTGGTAGTGTCCATTGGAATAACGAATCTTGGGATGGACTCTTCAACGTGATTTGTTGAATTTCCTCCTGTTCCCTCTGCAATTTATTTACTTGGTTCAGGGGTATATCGTGGAGGTTGAGCTCTTGTAGGTGGCTCAGGCTTGCTCTGGGGGTCTTGACCCTTGGTAGTAGTAGTGGCTGGCCTGGAATAATGTCATCTGTGTTGACGAATGTATGCCTTGTGGTCTGGAAACTGCAACCAGTTGGCACTTCGACAAAGTAGGCGCCTTTGAGGGTGGCTAGGTCCGGTTTTTGGCAATGAACCTTGACCTTCGTATCGTAGGGGAAAACGGCTATGTAGTGGGCATTATTGATTTGCTGAATGATTTCGTGATCAATCCTATTTGCGACTGGTTCGCATGTGGACAGTTCGTCGGGTTCCAGTTGAAGGAGTCGAAAGACACAATCTTTCTGGTTGAATGGCTAGAGTTGGTTACCATCTTCGCAAAAATAGGTCGGGTGTGTATTTTTGCATTTTCTGCCTCGTACTTGAAAAGTTTACTTCCCATGGCACGAAAAGGTTTGGGTGGAACAAGAATGGTATTGTTTTTGGTGGGCACTGAGTATAGGTGGAAATAAGTGAAGGTTTCGGGTAGCGTGATAGGGAAGTGTATTATGAAGACAATTCTATCGTTTGAACAATATGATTCTACTTTAAGTATTTCATAGTATTTGTGCAAGGTTGAAAAGTGACTTCCAAACATAAGTCTTCAAATGGGTGACTTCCCAGTAGGACTTGTATAATATATTCTAAATCTTTGATTTTCAAAATGCTGTAATGAATTGTTTCTAATCTGGCAAAAGTGACTGCGCTTTCCCAATTGTTTATCATTTCTGTTAAAATGTTGAGTACGGTATTCTTGGCTGTGAGATAGCCGTTGAAATCAAACAACAATTCCTTCAATTCCTGAATTGAGTTCGTTGATTTTGTCGGCAATTTATAATTCGCTTTGTTTAATCAAAGATGGAGTTTTCTTGTAATCATCGATTATTTTGCTACTAATGAAATTTGTTTGTTTGGAGTCATCACTATGTTTTTCTGATTCTTATTCAGATTCTCTATGGCATTATCATATCTTTTTCCGTTCTCTGCGTCGAGGTTTCCTGAAATGCTTTTAAAAATACTCCCAACACCATCGATCAGACCTCTTTTTTATTCTTTTAGTAAAAAAAATATTGTTTTGAATGGTTTTGAGTTCTTCGTCAAAAAGTTTGTTTTTACTATGGATTGTTTCTTGAATATTTTGGAATGGATTGTCGATTTTTTTTAGTTCGATTTTGATTGGGTTCAAATCAAAATAGTGGATAAAGGTGTAAGAAAAAGGTGTCAGAAAATTATTCCGCTACTTCGTCTTAATTCACGTCTAATTTTCTGAACAAAATGGCCAAAGACAATTTGTGATAACTCATTTGGTTTTCGAAGTATATTTTACCTCACTTTCTAGTTTGACCCGATAGCATTCACATGTTGTTTCAGTTCCCATGGCATAATGACAAAAAATTATCCTCCCTTGCTCTCCAAAAGCTAGATACAGGATGTGTAGGGTTTCGAAAGTTTTTTGACGAATTTGATCACGGAGAAAAAAATGGTAGGGGGGCTCCCCCTTCTCTTATCTCGAAAAAAGTTGAAAAACTCGCGAAATGAAAATTATAAAAATCCGTAAAAATAGTGAAAAGCATTTGATCGTCAAATAATTTGGTTTAAAAAAAATCACCCTCCTTGACCCATCGTAAGCTAGATAGAGAACGCGAAGGCAATCAGTAAATTCATCAACAATTTCGGACATGGAAAATAATTAGGAAAAAACGTACAATCGGGGTGCTTGCCACCCTTTACTGTCACGAAAAAAAAATTGGAAGACTTGCAAAATAAAAATCGAAAAAACCCGTAAAAATAGTGAAAATTATCCGACTGTCAAATAATACGGTTTAAAAAAATTTCAACCTTCTAACCGCCTTCGATAGCTGGATAGCGTAGGATTTCGGATAAATCTCCAACGGTTCCATACATGGAAAATTACGACGAAAATTATGTCTGTCGGTGGACCCGCCACACCCCTCTCATAAAAAAAGTTGCAAAAACTTGCGAAATCAAATTCGGAAAAAAACTGTAAAATTAGTGAAAAATATCTAACCGTCTTTGTTCAAATAGGTTTTTTTTTAATGAAACATGCTTTGTGAACAAAATTGGTTGGAGGCATCGCGTTAAAAATTTATCAGTTTTCAATCACTTTTAAGCTATCTGATCGCCAGGACTATAAAAGTTACTGACACTGACACTAGTGACAGAGCAGTGTTGCCTAGCGCCTCCGATACAACATTGGATGGTTTAAATGATGAACACCAGAACACCAAATTTACTTTTATGATAGGCTTATGTCTAATAGGCCGTGAATGGAAAACTTTTGGCGCATACCGTACCGTTCCAAATACATTAAATCTAGTGACGAAAAATTTTCATTTCGGGGATCACTGAAACTTACAATGAGTTCTTTTTTAATTTCGGCAATGGTGCTAGAACAGCTGATATTTACGACTCTAGCAGGACCCTTCAGTCTACTAATAATTGTTCTCAGAATAACTACATTTTGAAAATTATTTGTATTGGTTTTGTCATAAAAGTGTGTTACAATACTATCTACACTTTCATTGACGTCCCCATCAAAATCTGGGATCGTTTCCGCATGAACTTCTGTGAAATTTGAAAGAGACATTTTTTTTTCTGTTTCCTCAATCAAACTAATTGAATTTAAAATTTCAGTTAAATTATCTAATTGGGTATCGATAGTTGAATTATCGAGATTAACTAAAACTAACTCTAGATTGTCTTCACGATCACAAAAGGAAGAGGATTCACTAGAGGAGTCTGACATGGAAAGTAAAAGTGACTTACAGTACGATTTCCTTCATTGATGACCGCTCTGTTATCACTCGGTATCTGGTTCGCCTCGTCTCTGGTTTTGTTCGTATCTGCACTCCACTTCCAAAGTTTATTCGATAGAGCGATGGGAAGTAGGCACTTTTCTGACAGTCTGTTAACTATTGATATAGAAGAAATTTCCACGATGGATTTTCCCGACTTTCTTTCGACTGTGCCTCTTTTATAACTCAGGATGAGTTCAGAGTTGAACCAGTTGAAATATTCATCTGAATAATGTAAGTAGCTGACGCATTTCCTTTGTACGATGAGCTTCTAGGGAACTGCAGAGTTTGCTAGAATGGTGTTTGTATGCTTGAAGGCATTTGGATGTGTCCTGATATAATTCGCGTACGTACATAACGCAAATAATGAGGGTATACAGTGTGTTTCACTTCTCATGGAAACACCGTAATGATGGAGGTAGAATGATAAAACTCTCAGGACAGATGAAAATGGTCAAAATGCACCTACCTCCTCAATTGTGTTGGCCTGAGTGATATACACTGCCCACTGATTCGTGATCAGGACCACCAACTTACTACAGATACACTTTTTTTCCTGAAAAATTTTCAGTCCTGAAAAATCCGAATTTGTCTCACTTCTCTTGGAAACACCACCGCATCTTCCGTAATAATCGAGGTAGAATGATGAAACTCTCAGGACCGATGATAATGGTCTAAATGCACCTAAAAAAGTGTATATGTAGTAATTTGGTGGTCCTGATCACGAATCTGAGCCTATTTTGCCCCTAGTATGTTTTACCGTAAAAATGGGTTGTTCCATCGCGAGTGATGGGCAGTGTATATTACTTAGGCCAACCTAATTGAGCTGGTAGGTGCATTTTGACCATTTTCATATGTCCTGAGAGTTTCATGATTCTACCACAATTATTACGGGGGTGTTTCTATGAGAAGTGAGACACACTGTATAAACAATCCCATCAAAACAATAACAATTTTAACGAATAATCCAGCTAACGTTACCTAAGCGTCGACGTGTATACCGCCCCAAATAGAGAATAAAAATAATTTTAAGAAATAAGCCAGCTAACGTAACGTAAACGCCGATATGTATAACAGCCCAAATAGAAAATACCAAATAAAAGATGTTTCAAAGTACATCATTGAAGAAAAACCAAATATTGGGTGTTTCAATGCGAACGGATAGGGAAAAAACATATACAGGGTGTATAAAAATATAGCGTTAAAAAAATAGCATACAGGGTGAATCAAGGGAGTGAAAAAAAAGACGAGTGCTTGCTCGAGCAATTTTTTCTACTTCAAATTACATCGTTAGTTTATTGTTTTACCAACTAAACTATTTCAGTTTCTCAAATACCTAGTGTAATCATTAAGCATTTAGATTACAGCGTCTTCAAATTAATAATAAGCAAGTTCGTTTTGGCATCGTTCCGAACTTGACTAGGGTACATTTCTTGTTTGAGAATAAATCTGTAAGTTCCCGCTTCTAAGCCTCCTAGTCATGTCGCATTTTGAAAATATCATTCGATGAATACAGTCAAAAGCTTGCTGAATTTATTTTATATTCTCATTAGGGCACATGTTTAGTGTATGACAATAAATCTGTAACTTTTTACTTCAAAATCCGAAGAATACAGTCGCAAGATTGCAGAATTTGTTAAACGAATTCGGGAACTGTCTAAAGATATTCAACTATATGAAGATAAAGAGAATATTCTGAGACAGTTAAAGAAATTGATTATGGAGGTTAGTTTTTGAGCGTAATTATCCCCAAACTAGCGTTAAGACGAATTCAGCCAGTTCAAGTTGAAAAAAGTAAAGATAATCATTCCCAGAATCCTTTCGAAAGAAGTAGTTGAATAATAGTTTGTTTTCGAAAATTAAAATATATTATTTAGGAAACTTTGCTGGCTAGCATTCATTGCAACATACAATAATTGGGGCCAACGAAATTAAGCAATAAACATTCAAACGAAACTATTCAGCGGATTTATATTCAGCGGTTTCGCCTCGAATTATTGGAACATGTATTGAAATTTCGTTGTAAGGAGGACAGTAAACATGGTGATTAGACACATCGAAAATTTTACAATTTGTCATAAAAGTAGGTGGCAACGCAGCAACAAATCATTCATCGTCAGTTAGCAACAAAAAAATTATCATATTTATTATATAGGTGTATTTTTGCAATTCATCATCTCCCAAAAGATTATTTTTTATTGTTCTCTTAAATTATTATCTTTTTCAAATGTAATCCATCAGAATCATAATTATGTTTTGCAATTTGCTGGAAATACAGTTATGAAAAATGCATCATGCGTAATACAAAAAAAAATCAAATTGTTTCCAGATGGATCTCAAAACACTGAATGATTGTTCCCTGATTGCAGAAAGGAAAAACTGCATCAAACTGCAGAACTTGCCGAAAAACTTGCCGCAAAATATTGAAAACGCAAAAATCATGAAAACGAAATTCGAGGAGTTGATTTAATTGAAAGCTAAGAGGGTGGTGTTTTTACCCCAACGAGTCACCGAAGCGAACCGGGCCAGCATCGAATATTTCTCAACTAAAAAATATTGTTTGTTGTTTCTGGGGAGTGTCGTTACAGGAAAGCAGCATCCATTGCCATCATCCAAGATTGTGCAGCGACAGGAATAGCCAGAGAGACATATAAAGGAGAAACGTGAGTGGTTTTTGTTTCTTTCTGGTGTTTTGAGTCATAATAAATTCAAATTTAGGAACTCAGTGTTGTTACAAATTCCGACAATTGATTTGCATATTTCAATTTTTGAACGTGTTGTTGAACTGTGAAATTTTCCTTCAATGGGAAGGAAGATAGGTTAGCATGTAGTATAAATTAATAAACGTCACTCGTCTAAAAAAAACACATACGAGGTGTTTCGATGCGAACAAATAGAAAATATATATATATATAGGCTGTATAAAAAAATGTAACGTTAAAAAAAGGGGGGCTTACAGAATATTTTAAAATACATCGTTTGAGGGAAAAAAAGGATTATAAATTGGGAAAATTCACTCGACTCGCATTCAAAAAAATGTTCCCAACATGTATTATAAATTGAGATGATTCAGCCGCCTCAGGTACCATTTTTTTTATTTTTTTATATTTTTTTAATACATTTTTTAATATATATAATTTTTTTATATTTAAACCAATACATGTGAATAAATTGAGAAAATTCACTCAACTCGGGTATAATTTTTTTTATATTTTTTCATATATGTATATTTTTTTTTCAAATTCAACCAACATGTAGTATGAATTGAGAAAATTCACCCGCCTTAGGTATAATTTTTTTTTATTTTTTTCAGATTTTTTTCATTTTTATGTTTTTTATTTAATTTTATGTTTTCAAACTGAACCAACCTGTAGTATAAATTGAGAAAATTCACTCGCCTCGGGTATAATTTTCAATTTTTTAATTTTTTTTTTTTTTTTTTTCATTTTCTCTCGTTTCGGATATGATTTTTTTTTTTAGTTTTTAATTTTTTTTATTTTCATTTTTTCATTTTTTCATTTTTTTTTCATTTTTTTTTAATTTTATTCTATTATTTCAAATTTAACCAACATGTAGTATAAACTAGCCTCGGGTATCATTTTCTTTATTTTTTATTTTTTTTTTCCTATTTTATGATTTATTTTTTTTTTTTTCCAAATATACCCAACATGTAGTATAAATTGAGAAAAAATCACTCGCCTTGAGCATCGTTTTTTTCTTTTTTTTTTCTTTTTTTTTATAATTCACTCAACTCGGGTGTTTTCAATTTTTAAAATATTTTCAATGGAAGGGAGCTAAAATGTCATGTACTGTAAATTAATAAAACTCATTTTTTTTTGACAGATTAGCAATGCTACAAAGCTACTATCATCATCAGCAGCAACAGCACCTCACCATTCAGTCAAGAGGAAAAAATAAATCAAAAAGTGGTGAAAACAGCGTTTCGAAATTTTATTGAAAATGTTCAATACCTCAAAAATTCATGTGACTCAAATTCATTAAAGAAACCATTATGTTGCAAATGAAACAGTTAAATGTTAGAAAATGCATGGTAGGTTTGAAAAAAATTGAATTTACCATGGGGGAAAAACGACAAATATTAATGAATTGAAACGCATGAAATGTTTGATTAAATTAAAGATCACACGAAAAGATAGACGGGGGAAATCATAAATTTAACACATAAATATCCAAAATTATTTTTCGAAGATGCTTTTCATCTATTCAAATCAAAAATTTCAAAACAAATGCCCACAGTAAAAGCAAATATAACATTTTCGGCTGATTTTGTTAAGATATCAAATGATGGGGAATTCGTTGAAACAAAATATTTTAGTACTCCAAATGATGTCATTGACAGGGGGTGGTATGCAGAAAACGTTGTAAATGTTACTCTTAATAAAGTTGGGGAATTTCGGGAACGTGACTCTGGATGGACCTTACTTAAAATTCTTCTGGTAGAAATTGCTGTGAATAAATTAGAAACGGGATATGGCGCTTCCTCCTTCATTAGGCTGCTGGGGCAAATCATAAGGAAACAAGCATGCATAAATGTTCTTTTGGTCCATACTAAGTGCCATTCTTCCTGTGAAAATCAATTATGAACGTACATCTTCATATCCGCATTATAGTACGGTTTTGCATACATGAGGTTTGGAAATTCCGGTTCCAATCAGCCAAATTCCAAAATTTGAAAAGATTATTAAAATTTCAGTACATGTGTATGCGCTGGAGTTGAATGTGAATGATGAGAAATAATTGTATGTAGTAGTGCCTGCACGGTTAATCAAGTTGAAACAGGAACGTCATGTCAATTTACTAATTGTACAAGACAAATATTTTCCAAAATTGAATGATTATGACGCTCGTCCTGTTGACAACAAAAATTTCGAAATTAAGACACATTATTGTTGGATCAAAAATTTATCACGATTATTATCAAGTCAACTACACAAAAATAAAAATAAAAAGTTCATTTGTGATAGATGTTTAAATTATTTTCATAGCGAACAAGAATTGAAAGATCATTAAATATTGTGCAGCAATATAAACGATTGTAAAATTTCTTTTCCTTCATATGATTATGTAGAATTCCGTAATTTCATTTATGCACAAAAGTCCTTTCATTATATATGCAGATTCTGAATCAATGTTGAAAAAATGTAATCAAAAATTTTCAGAAACAACTATGAAATATCAAAAACATAATGCGCTCAGTGCAGGCTATTACATTGAGTGTGCTTTCGACGAAAGTCTTTGTCAATTCAAAAGCTATCGAGGTGCAGATTGTATGGAATGGTTTGCCAATCAATTGTGCGACATTGACAAATGTGTAGAAGCAAAAATCAAAACCTTCATACCGATGATAGTTGAATCTGACAATATTGGCAATGCTCCAGTCTGTCGCATTTGTGAAAAACCGCTCACCAAAAAAGATGTTATCGTTCGCGATCATGACCCTTTTACGGGGTTGTTTAGGGGCTATGCCTACCAAACACCCTGTAATATCGACTTCAAAAAATGGTTTGTCATACCTATTGTATTTCACAATCTTTCCGGCTATGATAGTCACTTCATAATTGATGATGTCAAAAGAGGACGCGTGAGCGTACTTCCAATTGATCAAGAAAAATATATATATCTTTCACGCAGCACGATGAAAATATTCAAAATAAATTTCGCTTCATTCATTCATTCAGATTTATAGGGGCCGGTCTTGAGCTAGTTTCCACATCAAAACCGGAAAATTTAAGAATTCTAAAGAAGAAATTCAATCATTTAGACAATGACAAATATACCCTTTTCACTAAAAAGGGTGTATTTCCCTACGATTACATTGTTAATTCTCATGAACTCCTCGAGACCGAGCTACCTTCAAGAAAACATTTTTACAATAAATTTAACGATGTTGATTGAAATTGATGATGAGAAACAGTTTGGCAAAAATTCGGAATCAAAACTTTAGGCGAATATAGCGACTTGTACTTGCGTACGGATATACTCCTTTTGGCCGACGTTTTTGAGAATTTTCGCGATAATGATCTAAAAACATACGGGTTAGATCCTGCATGGTATTATACTATGCCAGGTTATATGTGGGATTGTATGCTGAAGTATACAAAGTGTAAATTACAGATTTTGAAAGACGTTGACATAGTTATATCGAAAAGGGTATTCGGGGTGGGATTTCAGTTTGTTCTAATCGTTATAGCGAAGCAAACAACAAATATATGGAGGCATACAATTCCGAAAAGCCGTCGAAATATCTGTTTTATTAGGACGTGAACAATCTGTATGGTTGGGCAATGTCAGAATGTTTACCTTTTGACGGCTTTTCACGGATAGAAAATTTTGAAAATTTCAATGTTATGTCTATCGTAGATGATGCGCCAGAAGGTCATATCCTTCAAGTTGATTTGGAGTACCCAAAAATATTGCATGATTTACACAAAGATCCTTTCTGTCCTGAACATCGCATACCGCCCAATTCAAGACAAACGAAATTGATGACCACCCTGTATAACAAACACCAATATATTCTACCTTACCAAAATTTAAAACAAGCATTGCGAAACGGTTTGATTCTTACTAAAATTCAAAAAAATATTGAAATTCAAACAATCGACGTGGCTGCGTCCTTATATCGAGTTACACACTCGCCTACCGACTACAGCTACGAGTAGTTTTGAAAAAAACCAGTTTAAATTGGCCAATAATGCAATTTTCGGGAAAACCATGGAGAACAACCGGTTACACCAAATAGTGAAGCTGTTGAAATAATTCGAAAGTCGCTATGGCGCCAAAAATCTGATTGCAAGCCTTCGATTTCAAAGTCGAACCGTTTTCGATTACGATCTAATGGATATTGAAATGAGAAAGGCGGAACTCACATTCAACAAACCTTTATATGTTGGAATGGCTATATTGGACATTTCTAAAACATGCATGTTTGATTTTCATTATGATTTTATGTTACCAACGGTGGGGGTGAAAAAATGCAAGTTACTGTACACGAACACAGATAGCTTCATTTACGAGTTGACGTGTGAGGATGCTTGCATGGAAATTATTAAACAACATTCGTCAAAGTTGAATACGTCCGATTATAGATTATAGATAATAAATATAAAATTTTGCTTGCCAATAAAAAAGTTCCAGGTTTAATGAAAGATGAAGCAAATGGCAAAATTATTACGCACTTTGCAGGGTTACGTTCAAAATGTATACCTACAAGGTGAAGTGGGTGAAGTTGTTAAAAAATCAAAAGGCGTGAAATATAGCGTTGTCAAAAATAAAATAAGTTTCGATGATTATGTAGATTGCTTAAGAATTCTAAACAGGAAAATGTGGCTCAGCGCACGATCCGTTCCTACGCCCACAAAGTTTTTAGCA
Source organism: Chrysolina haemoptera (assembly GCA_958298965.1). Classification (NCBI taxonomy): domain Eukaryota; kingdom Metazoa; phylum Arthropoda; class Insecta; order Coleoptera; family Chrysomelidae; genus Chrysolina; species Chrysolina haemoptera. The sequence goes on along the minus strand of OY282585.1, from coordinate 21,809,735 downwards.
TCGAGCAGACTTAGGTCGGTCTGAGTCCACAAGATGACAAAAGGCATCAACTTCCTCAGTCATTTAAAACATTACCATGTGGGCATTATAGTTTAAGTTAAAATTTCGCCATCTCAACCGGCAATATATTTTCTTTGCTATTTCATAATGCTATGACTCTGCCTTTGTACCTATGTATTTTTTATTATTAGAAAAATTATGATGGCAGTATTGTTTTGTATTGCTTATTTGTGAGACTTTTATGTTTTGTATTGGTGTAGGTAATTTATATGTTTTACATTCACAAAAATGTGTATCAATGGAAATATAATCCTTCTTAAATTCGATTTTCTTACCATATTTTTATAATCTTAAAAATTTTGTAACCGAATACATTCTGCATCTATGAAAATATAAGTTCCATTGGTGAACATGTACTAAATAAAGCAATGAAAATTCATAATGTGTTTTCCTCACTATTATCATTATCAAGATGGTTATATATTGATGAATCAGTCGAAATTATCAAACAAAATTTGTCAGCATTTTTAAGTAAGTCATAGACACATTTTTCTACATATTTTAATGAGGCTCCTCATTAAACTTGACTATTAGGCACATCTTGTAATGTAATGTAATGTATTTAATTACATTTGTCAAATAAAAACAGGTTTCAATAATCATTTTATTAGTTACATAAATCATACAATAATTTCTGTTTGTAGTAGAATAAATATTCCCTTAAGGCATTACCATACAAACTATCTAGATGCGAAGCTTGACAAAATCCAATAACAATTTCTTCAACAGTCATATTGGCCTTATTATCACGTAACCAAGATTTAATAATATCAAACACTCATAAAAGTTCAGAACATCTAAAATAAGCCATTTTCGATTGGCGTTTGGTGCTGGTAGCGGTTGACATAAAAATGACAGCGGTTTACTTTCTGGTACTGTTAATGACGTCATAGTCACTGGTTAGTGGTTGCGGTAATCAATCAACACATTCGTTTCATTATTGACTATGACGTCATTAACAGTACCAGAAAGTAAACTGCTGTCATTTTTATGTCAACCGCTACCAGAACCAAGCTCCAATCGAAGACGGCTATAGCAATTCGGTCTGACAGCACTCCCATGTGTGTATTTAGAACGGCGTTCACATCCTGCTCTATCAATTCCATATTCAGAATACCTTTAGAGTTGTGAATTTGCTTGGTATCACATTCAATGTACTGGGTGATGCTAACCAAATCCTCTCAACGTATCGTGATGGGAGCATACTCGTCAGGATAACCATCGATTTCAGATTCAAAAAATTCTCCCTTACTGGATATCGAATGAGGGCTGCCCATTCGAAAGTAGTAGAGTTTATCGAACGGATGGAAAACTGCTGCCTCAAAATAACACATGGGCTGAAATCTCGAGATGGGCTTAAACCACAGCGAACTTCGTACATGGCCAGAGGAAATACCACCAGCAATATTTGATTTTCACTTCGAGAGGCAATTTAATACTTCCCAACGCTTTGTCGATTGCACTAATCTTCCCCATCGTCATCACTGTCAAACGATGTTTCAACTTTGCTGTTATTAGGATTGCCGTAACCACTACCGAGAGACATTTTTGTTTGAATTGATAATTTTTCTTTACCTTGATATGGTTTTTTAGCCTCAAATCACGTGAGATTGCTGTGTTGTTTGGGTTCACATCATGTGTGACGTTTAATGAGAAATATGTATTTGAAAAAAGGCTCTCCCCACACCTGACTTGGTGTATTAGCGTCTGTTTTTTCCATAAGATGCTATACAAAATCAGTATTTTCAATCCTGTTATGTTTGATATCCGAATCAAGCCATTCAACGTACATTTTTTGCCTTTTCTCCTCAGAATCTTTTCAACGAGATAAATATTAAGATTCGCAGTTTTCTGCAGTTCTTGTTCATAGAAAGCTACACTAATTGGCGTACCTTGCATATCTTATAGCATATATGTAGCAGGATTGGTAATGATGACTTTGATCATTTTGAATAATTCAGTAGTCCAATGTGTAACCTTTTACGAAAATGTGGTTTGCCTTACTAATTCTCACAATATTACCGACTTTAAACTTTCTTGGTCCAGCTATTTTAAGTGGTTGTATGTTGTTTTGAGAATTTGTTTTTCGTTGACTTTGTTGGTTTCAGCCGGCTTCAAGCATGTCTTGCTGTGTCGCGTATTATTGTAGGAATTTGTGATTTCAGGTTGTAACCCTTAGTTGGGCACAAAAATTGCCTTCGGCTAGCTACAAGATTTGGGAAGCAAGGGCGTAGGTCGACGTCACTCGATAATCCTCACAGGTCCGACTAGTGGCACTGAGAATAAGCTTTCTTTATTTATGGTGTTAATGGGACGCCATCTACAGTATAAAATGAAATCAGAAAACTCATTCCCAGGCCGATCTCTGTAGAAAGACCTTTACTGTGCTGAAAGAAAGGTGTCCCCAACTCCAAATAAATGACACAGTAACATGTAACAATTTAATCCAGTGTTCAAGACTCAAACAAGTTATGGACCTGAGCAAAATAATGGGTCCTCCAAGTCGTAATCAAAAGGATTCATATTAATATATAACTGTCTTACCTGGTCTGAATGCATTCAAACCTGACACAACTAATATAGGAATATCACGACTCGTCGGCTTCCTTGGACTTTGTCTGGTCCTAACTGGTTCCAAAATCACAGTCCTCACGGAGATCTCTAAAATCAGGTCTGCTTCTCTATATCCAACTAGACTCTAGAGGTCTATTTGATCGGCTTTACGATACCGAAAAGGCTTTACAACACCACAGCAGACTACTCAATTCTCCAATAAGCTTTACAATACCATGGCAGGCTTTACAGTACTTCAGTAGGTTTAACAGTACCGTGTAGGCTTTATAATAACGTGTAGACCCAGTCAAAACTTAGGCACAAATCCAACATTATGGAATATGTTTCCCATAACGTGCTCTACACTTGACCCTCTTAATTTCCTGGCAGAGCTGTGGCAAAAAGAAAAGAAATTTGTAAGACATGCTTCCTTCTATAAAAAAATGCTCGTGAGGCGAGTCATCAACAAAAAGTTCAGTAAATTAAATACAGCAACATATTCACCTCTCAATTACATGGTCTTAGCAGCAATAGGTAGGTTGTCAAAAGTAATTTACTTCAAAATTAAAAATCAAAAATCAACCTCCTGTGAGCATCAGCGTTACCAGGTCAGAAATGTACAAATGGTGTTTCAAGGAGTTCCGTCCTCTCCAAAAATTAATTTAATAAAAAAACATATTTCCTTTCATTGTTGCCAACACTCTTTTCATTGGATCTTGCCACAGAACAGAACCGAGCAGTATAGTTTACTCATTACTACACCAAAGGTTCCGAACACTGCAGTGCAAGAACAGAACAGCAGTCCGTGATCTCATATGTAAATAAAGAGGCAAATAAATATATTTGTCTCTTTTCCCATGTAAGCCAAACTTTATGTCGAACCGATTCAAAGAAACGACACTATTTTAACCAAACGAAATAGAGAAGAAGAACAGGTGACGTCTGAATGACTGTTAATCACCTATGTTCGTGTTGTTTTGAAAACAATCCTTGATAAACAAACAATCATAGTTTTGAATAAATCGACAGAGATATTCGTGAGCACCATGATCTGTGGAAATAAAAATGGTTATATATCATGTAGAATCGGATGGTATGTCAAAACCTACAACTTAACTCATACTTATAACCTTGATCATAATAGTCGGAACACAACACATGAAACTAGGTAAACAGAGTGTTCGACTCTTAACGAATACTTTACCCTGAAACTGATCAAGATAATAAATGAATATAAAGAATTAAGTCAATAACCGCTTTTGACAGTTATAGGTATCAGATATGTTATTTTGTGATGAAATGATGGAACTTCATGATTAAACGTACGTTTACAAAATGTGAACGTTACACACCCTCTTCCTCAAGAAAGAAAAATTTAACTTGTTGAATTTTTCTAAACAGTAAATTACATAACTTTAATAATTAACATTGGTCATCAGGATTCCCAATAAAATCCAATAAAACCCTATAAAACCCCAGTGAATTTATAGGAATATTCACCACACCTAAAAGAGCTATCAACTCAAAAGAATGAACAAAAATTTCTCGGAGGTACTCCAAAAGTCATTGAAGGCAGCTCAACCCACCGTAGCTTTAACGGTCTCTCACACCAATTGAACAAACCAGCAACAAACAGTTGGCCTCCTACAGACAAACAAATTTCAGTCTACTAACTGTAAATATCAAATTTGTGTTGAAGCCACCAACCCCGAAGGAGAAATGCTTCAACACAATTGTGGAATGTGGAACATGCCAACATTCCCATAAACTAAGAAATCGGAAAACGAACCTGTCGAAACAGAAACGAAGTCCCAAGGCCAATGGACTTCCAAGATACTAACAGTATCTGTAGCTGAAAGCTCCAAGCCATATCCCACAAAGACAATTTTCAATTTTCCCGAACCAATTCCATGTTCTGCACAGCACGAATGATTTCGAAGCCAATCAGGATTTCAAATAAATCTGGCATATTCGAAAGCTCCAAAACTGAAACAAAGTCCAGAGAAAACTAAAATATCTACTGGATAGTTGAGTGGACACTCAATATTGGAAATGACTACCCGCATAACCAACATTGATTCCTACTGGTATTATTTATGGAGGTACGTATAACTACCTATCGCTATTACTAAATCCTTTTATCAATAAACCAAAACTAAATCCATTAAGAATTTATTGGAATTCAACATCCAAGAACATTGATAAATTAATTCACTTTTCTTTACAGAAAATGAACAGGATCAAAAAAAAACGAATAGCATCAAAATTGTAGAATGACACTCCATGAAAATAATTACAGCTTTGTTGCTGTCGTGAGACTTTGTGGATGCAACCCATTACCAGCTATTGTGGATGCCAAAATCTCACTAGTTGGAAACTGTGTCCATGTTTTAGTTGCTTTAGGCCTACGCCAGGGACAGCCAACTTCTGCCCCAAATAAAATAACAACTGTTCCAATTTGTTCAAGATGTAAGTATTCAAACAAGAAAATATATCTACTCAGACTTGCATGTCTTCCTATAAGTAGAAACAGTATTCCAGCTTATTTAAATTACAGCTAAATTATTATTTTTTTTTTTTTTTTTTTTTTTTTTTTTTTTTTTTTTTTTTTTTTTTTGTTGTAGAAGCACTCGAGAAAACTTCTACATTTTAACTTTTCAAGTTAACACTATTTACAAGGTATACCTATACAATATTTACAATATTTCAATGAAATACCTATATTCATGAATATATACAAACCTCTTTAGATTATCCATAAAGAATAACTTTAAAGAATAATAAATATAAAGTACTTTATTTACACTTGTGAAGTTGATCAGACTACACAAACTTGAAGACCTTTTTTTTTTTTTTTTTTTTTTTTTTTTTTTTTTTTTTAAAAAAAAAGACACAAGATTTTTCCAGAGAAATTTCAAAATGTAATTTTTCCATTCTCTATCATGAATTAATTCATGCCTGGAAGTAAATTCCAATATAATATCAAGTTCAAATATTGAATTACTTTCTGTCCTATCGCATCCACAGACAGACAGACAGACAGACAGACAGACTTCCCATACTCAATAACATGTCAACTAGGTGACCATAAATACCATCAGTCAATTGCCAAGACTTTCAAAAACCTCAAATATCAAACCTATGTGAATCGTGTTCAAAATACAAAATTTCACCTATTTTGTCAAAATCGTTTTTCCTAGATTAAATTTTATTACAAAAACGTAATCTCAAAATTTCTAAGTTCGGTTCTAGGAACGATCAGAACAAAATAAAACAAATCAAGGTTGTAATGAGTAATCATGGTTTTTGACAAAAGACCAATATCTCCAACACTACAGTGTTACTCAAATGATTCCCGTAGCTATTCTGACAAATCAGAATTGGACCCAAAGTAAGGCTTTAACTTGGACACATGCCAAGTACCTGCTGGTGAGTCATCCATATTACTCAACTCATAAGCCACTTTCGATAAAACTTTCCTTACTTTACATAAGACATACTTGGGTGCTAATTTTGATGCATATTCATTTGCAGCATCTGATAACACAAAATTTCGCTTCCAGACTTTTTCATTTTCTCTAAAAACATGTTCACGCTTCCTTAAATTGTAATAGTGAGTGTTCCTAACGTAGGACGCTGAGAGTTTCTCCTGAACCCTTTTATACAGGGGAATGAGTTTTCTCAACTCCTCAGAATAATTTCTCCTAGCTTCTGCGGTATTATTCAGCACAAAATCAACTGCATCTCCATAATAATCTCCAGAGACAGGGGCTATTCTGCCAAAATTAAGAAAATTTGGGCTGAAACCAGTTACCTCATGAGTGGCGGAGTTCAGTGCGTGCTGAATTCGCAAAATTTCCTTATCCCAGTGCTTGTGGGATTCTTTTATGAAACACCTTATGGAAGTTCCTATTGTACGATTCACCCTCTCTGTAGGGTTCACCTGAGGGTGGTACCTACAATTATACCAAACTTTAGAAATGTTGTACTGCTTGACAAACTCATTGAAAACTTTCCCAGTATGAGCTGAAGCATTATCTAACAATAATATCTGAGGAACTCCATAAGTTAAAAATACATCCTCAAGGAAAGCAGTGATTGTTTGAGCCGTCGCATTTCTTACTGGCTTCAAAACAACAAATTTTGAAAAATAATCTGAAGCTACTATAAGGAATTTATTACCTTTGGAACTTCTAGGGAAAGGCCCCATTACATCAGTACTAACCAACTGAAAGGGAAAACTAACTTTCTTCTCCTTACCCATCAATCCAAACCTTTGAGCATTCATCACCTTTTGACTACAGCATTCAGGACATTGTCGAACATATTTCAATATGTCCCCTCTCATTCGTGGCCAGTAATATAGTTCTGCCACTTTCTTTAAAGTTTTGAAATAACCCAAATGACTAGACGTAGGCAAATTATGAGAATCATAAATAACTTTCTGTCTCTGGTCAAATGGTACTAATAATTTCCATTCTGATATGTTACTTTTCAAAGCTATTTTTCTAGGGGTGTGCTTGAAAATATATTCATCTTTAACCATCCAATGAGAATATTTTTCAGGATTTTTAATAATTCTATTTTTCAATTTCAGGTACCAAGGTTCAAGGTTTTCCAAAGAGATTCCTAAAATATTTATCTCATCAGAAATGGGAGCTCTTGACAAAGCATCTGGAGCAACATGAAGTTTACCCTTTCTATGAATTATTTCAAAATCAAATGCAGAGAGTCTCATAGCCCATCGACTAAGACGACCAGAACTACCAGACATCTTTGAAAGGTATTTCAAACTTGCATGATCTGAAATTATTTTGAATCGAACTCCGTCTACATAGGGTCTGAACTTCTCTAATGAAAAAACTAGGGCAAGACACTCACGTTCCGTTGCTGAATAATTTCTTTCTGCTCGATTCAAACTCCTACTAGCATACGCTATGACTTTTTCTTCACCATTCTGGACTTGAGTAAGTAAACTTCCCAATCCTACCTCGCTGGCGTCCGCTTGTATGCAGAATTCAACTGAAAAGTCAGGAGCAGTAAGAATCGGTGTTGAGATTAATTTTTGTTTGATTTCTATGAAAGCTTTTTCTGCCTTGTCATTCCAAACAATTGATTGCCTTTTTCCTTTACCTTTCAATAAATCATTTAATGGACTAATAAGGGTACTGAAATGAGGAATAAAACGCCTGTACCAGGAACACATTCCGACAAAACGTTTTATCTGTGTCGTAGTCTCAGGTCTAGGGTAATCTACCATAGCTCTTATTTTATCTGGGGAAGTTCTCAAACCTCTATGATCTACTACAAAACCCAGATAAATTAATGACTCTCTGAAAAATTGACATTTTTTAAAATTGACAGTCAGATTAGCATCTGCTAATCGCCTGTAGACTTCTTCTAACAAAGCAATATGTTCTGAAAAAGTTGGAGTACATAAAACGATGTCATCTAAATAAACAAACACCTTAGGTTGTAACTCAGGACCTAAAATCCTATCCATCAACCTTTGTGTTATAGCGGCAGAGTTTGAGAGACCAAAAGGAAGTCGCTTGTGGTGGAATAAACCACGTCCAGGAATTGAAAAAGCTGTTTTCTCCTTACTCTCATCATCTAGGGGTATTTGCCAAAATGCACTTCGAAGATCAATTGTCGATATAAATTTAGCATTGCTAAGCATATTCAGGATATCATCTACTAAAGGTAAAGGATAAGAATCCTTTTTAGTTATCTCGTTCAGGGCTCTACCATCAAAACAAAATCTGTATTCACCATTAGCCTTTTTTACTAATAATACTGGTGAGCTCCAAGGACTGAACGAAGCTTCAACGATACCTAATGCTAGCATTCTATCTAGTTCTTTATTAAGATGCTCCAGCATATATGGGGACATCCTATACTGTCTCTTTTTAAACGGACGATGCTCTCCTGTATCGATATGGGCCGTTATTTTATCAGTAAAGCCTAGCTGATCTTCAGAAGCGATTGATTTGAACAAGTCCATAACCCTATTCATTTCTAAAATTTGTGTACTAGAAAGATCGTTAAAAGTACTTACACTTGTTTCTTTATTTTCAGGTGGAGTTGACAAAATGTTGATTTTCAATCCTAACTCGCTTTGGATTTGCCAAGAATTATCAGAAAAATCAATTGAGAGTTTAAAAATTTTGCAAAAGTCACTTCCCAGGATAAGTCCACATTGAAGCGAAGGAATAATTGACACAGTTATCAACTTGCAAAAACCTCCAAGGCATAATGGAATTTGACAAATGCCTGTTACAGTTTGAACTTTACCATCTGCAGTCCTAACAATATTTTTTTGACTTCTATCTACTTTGATTTTGTATTTTTTCAATAGATCCAAGGAATGCAACCCTAAACAAGTTAAATTAGCTCCACTGTCAAGTAAAGATATAATTTCTTCATTAAAAAGACTCACCACAATATAAGGTCTATTGTCAAACGGTTTAGATATAAATAAAGGTGATACACTACCTAGTTCTGAATTTCTTTCTATTTGAACATTTTCAACGGTCAAATTTTTTGAATCATTTTTACAAGAATTTTTCGTTAGTTTTCTTTTCACACTTACTTGAGAATTATTATTTTTCCTAAAGCCTTTCTTAACACTACAGACCTGATGAAGGCTTAAATCACCAGTCTGATTCACTAGTTTTTTTTTGTTACAAGAGGGGCAAGTAATTTTTGTAAAATCAGGTTTACCACATAAATAACAAAAGATCTTACGATTTTCTCTACATTGTTCCATTTTATGACCTAATTTTCTACACCTGTGGCATCTAATATTACTGGTTTTCGAAAATGTATTTACTTGTGATGTTGAAGGAAGGTTTGAATTAGAATCAGTTTTGTTATTGAACAATTTTTTCTTGTGAGTAATTTTGGAAGAAAAATTTTTATCTCCTGGTGCCTCAAGATAAGCTAGATCAGTCTCTAAACAATTGAGAGATTTGGGTGGTAAATATTTATTTTTGATCTGAGCTGCTTCATCGATCCTTTTACAAAAACTTATCAACTCAGAAGTATCGTCAATATTTTGCAAAACTAAGTGATTTATGTATTTGGGCAAAATATTTTTTCTAATTATTTTCAAACGCTCCTTTTCATCTAACTGTTTACTGAGCCTACTAAAAAGACTATGCATTATTGCCACAAAAATATCAATAGGTTCATCACGACCCTGAGTACGATTCTTGATTTCATCTAGAAGTTTCTCCTCATAATCTGTGGGCAAAAATGCATTTTCTAATTGACTCACTAAATCTTGCCAATTATTCACATTTTGTTTGACTGATCTATACCAAATTAAAGCTCTACCAGTAAATAAATCTGTACTTGAATTAAAAAGTTCCTGTTCAGGTACATTACGAGATTGAGAAAGTTCTTTAACTCTTTCCAAAAATGATTTTAAACTAGTAGTGCCATCATACTGAATACCCCATTTGTAAACTGGTACCGACTTTCCAAATCCTGAAGAAGAAAGAATTGAAGTATTTGGGTTTGCATCATTTACAACATTCATTGATAATTTTGCTTCAAGTTCAATGCAAGATGCCTTGGCATCATTTATGAAATCTGAATAAAAAATATTTGTCTCCTCTGGTTGTTCAGGGACTTTGAAACGTTTAACTCTTCCTGTCAGAGATGTCAATCGAGTTTCAATAATTTTAAACATAGGATCTGATGTTGGACCTCTAAAACTCAGAATCAATGATTCTAGATCAGAGAAAGTTTTGTCAATAAAACTCTTTTCACTTTTAACCTCAAAATCGTTATCTTCTAACCGAGCTAAAACTGTTTCCGTTGCAAGCAACCTAGTTAAAATAACCCTTTTTGATGTTAAAGTTTTTCTTACAGCTTTCACATCACGAATACGCAATTCATAATCTATTTCTTCTTCGGAAAGATATAATGGTTCCATTTTTATTTCAATATTCAAAATACCAATATATTCTCAAATAATGTGAATAACACAGTTTAAAATAAGTTCCACTAAAATTCCTTACACAAAATAAAATATCTCACACACAATAAAATACCTAACAATCAAATAACACTTGAACACTGTCAATAAATAAATTTCAAAGCTGTCATTGACCCAACAATAATCCAAAAATATTTTATTTGCCAATCCGGGAGACTTCCACAGGACAGCTGATACACATACATGAAATTTCCCAAGCCGTAGAACTCAGTTCCTAAAGACACACCATCCACAATTTATTCACAGCTAGAGAGATCTCTCCAGCACAGCATCAAACCTCTGGGAATTATCGAACGAAAACGTAAGCCTCACGTTGGCACGCCATTTTATGTAACCCTTAGTTGGGCACAAAAATTGCCTTCGGCTAGCTACAAGATTTGGGAAGCAAGGGCGTAGGTCGACGTCACTCGATAATCCTCACAGGTCCGACTAGTGGCACTGAGAATAAGCTTTCTTTATTTATGGTGTTAATGGGACGCCATCTACAGTATAAAATGAAATCAGAAAACTCATTCCCAGGCCGATCTCTGTAGAAAGACCTTTACTGTGCTGAAAGAAAGGTGTCCCCAACTCCAAATAAATGACACAGTAACATGTAACAATTTAATCCAGTGTTCAAGACTCAAACAAGTTATGGACCTGAGCAAAATAATGGGTCCTCCAAGTCGTAATCAAAAGGATTCATATTAATATATAACTGTCTTACCTGGTCTGAATGCATTCAAACCTGACACAACTAATATAGGAATATCACGACTCGTCGGCTTCCTTGGACTTTGTCTGGTCCTAACTGGTTCCAAAATCACAGTCCTCACGGAGATCTCTAAAATCAGGTCTGCTTCTCTATATCCAACTAGACTCTAGAGGTCTATTTGATCGGCTTTACGATACCGAAAAGGCTTTACAACACCACAGCAGACTACTCAATTCTCCAATAAGCTTTACAATACCATGGCAGGCTTTACAGTACTTCAGTAGGTTTAACAGTACCGTGTAGGCTTTATAATAACGTGTAGACCCAGTCAAAACTTAGGCACAAATCCAACATTATGGAATATGTTTCCCATAACGTGCTCTACACTTGACCCTCTTAATTTCCTGGCAGAGCTGTGGCAAAAAGAAAAGAAATTTGTAAGACATGCTTCCTTCTATAAAAAAATGCTCGTGAGGCGAGTCATCAACAAAAAGTTCAGTAAATTAAATACAGCAACATATTCACCTCTCAATTACATGGTCTTAGCAGCAATAGGTAGGTTGTCAAAAGTAATTTACTTCAAAATTAAAAATCAAAAATCAACCTCCTGTGAGCATCAGCGTTACCAGGTCAGAAATGTACAAATGGTGTTTCAAGGAGTTCCGTCCTCTCCAAAAATTAATTTAATAAAAAAACATATTTCCTTTCATTGTTGCCAACACTCTTTTCATTGGATCTTGCCACAGAACAGAACCGAGCAGTATAGTTTACTCATTACTACACCAAAGGTTCCGAACACTGCAGTGCAAGAACAGAACAGCAGTCCGTGATCTCATATGTAAATAAAGAGGCAAATAAATATATTTGTCTCTTTTCCCATGTAAGCCAAACTTTATGTCGAACCGATTCAAAGAAACGACACTATTTTAACCAAACGAAATAGAGAAGAAGAACAGGTGACGTCTGAATGACTGTTAATCACCTATGTTCGTGTTGTTTTGAAAACAATCCTTGATAAACAAACAATCATAGTTTTGAATAAATCGACAGAGATATTCGTGAGCACCATGATCTGTGGAAATAAAAATGGTTATATATCATGTAGAATCGGATGGTATGTCAAAACCTACAACTTAACTCATACTTATAACCTTGATCATAATAGTCGGAACACAACACATGAAACTAGGTAAACAGAGTGTTCGACTCTTAACGAATACTTTACCCTGAAACTGATCAAGATAATAAATGAATATAAAGAATTAAGTCAATAACCGCTTTTGACAGTTATAGGTATCAGATATGTTATTTTGTGATGAAATGATGGAACTTCATGATTAAACGTACGTTTACAAAATGTGAACGTTACAAGGTAAAATGTCCAACCATTTGTAAGTGCCGTTTAAATGGAACAGTCTTTCTTTTAAAGTCCTTATGACGCGTTGAGTCATAGATGCCTTCATGATCGTGTAAGAATTATAGTGATTGATTTGATATTTCTTCATTAAACTTTGGAATTTACTGTTGTAGAATTTTGTCCCCTGATCAGTCTGGACAACGCTTTGTATGTGTCAAAATACCTGCAAATGTTTTGATAATTTCTTTGCCTGTCTTAGTTTTGAGAGATCTGGTCCAAACAAATTTTGAAAAGCAATCGATAACGACTAGAATTTAGATTTTGATGAGAGTAAGGTCTCATTTCCCCCAACTTTCTACTTGTCAGAGATCATCTAATCCTTTGATGATGGTACGACGTCGAGGATATTTTTTTCTTATTGCTTTGTGCAGTTCATGGACAAGTTGAATCTTCTCTTTGGACGTCATAACTGAGTCTAATAATGGTGATTCAATTTATTGGCTTAAAAATCTGTTGTTTTCTTGACAGCACCCCTCTTCAGATTTGCTATATCCAACTTTATTTTCTCAAGTTCCGGTATGATATCACTTCGAAATTGGTTCGATTCCTTTTTGAATGCCACATCACTTTCCTTCGTAAATAAATTCACATCATTGTTGTTTGAATGAATCAAATCAGTTATTTCTGCTACTCTCTTAGCGAATATTTTCAATATCACTTCCGTAGTGTTGGTTGAATTTTTCGTAAAACATCATCAATTTGTCGTAACGTTCGTCATTTGTTTGCTTTATTTGAACAAGATTCTGCAGCTCATTTGCTTCATTTTGAATATTTTTCATTTTTGTTTCGAATTTAACCAAGCTGACACTTGTGTATGCATGGAGACGTCCAGTTGCTTCGTCATTCTTTCATTTACAACTGCTATTTGCTTTTGTTGTTGTTCACCAATTCGACGTACGTATGCAGAAAGCTCTTTTTTTGTTTTATCTACGTATTCTTTGTAAGCTGCATCATTATCGTTAGTATGGCGTATGTAACAAACTAACGCTAAGGGTGTGGAAGGCTGCAATTTTCGTTTTCTGTTTGAGCTCCGTCCAAACTTGTCAATAGTCATGACTGAAATGTTAATGAATCGTACAACGCACGTAATCTTATAAAAAATTATCTTTTTTATTGAATGATATTTGCCTCTTTGAGTTCAGTGAGAATTACGATAATTTCGTTACCATGTGAAATATTTCCAGCGTCTCTGGAGGCTGTCAGTAATTTGAGACGATCACGAAGTTCGTTGGGGTTATCCCAAAAAATGTATTCTATGGGATTGGTATGATGAATCATATATTCTGAAACTGATTTTTGATTATTGTCTGAACCGTTACCAACTGTTGGACGATTTGCTGGAGGAAACATAGGCTTGATAGACGTGTACTTATATTTTCGAGCGCTTTTTGCGTTGCCGCGAAAGTGTTTGTGAGTAAATCTTCATTGATATAGTTCACAGGTTCGTTAAGAAATATCAGTCCATATAAACCTGGTGTTCCTTTTGTCTGGTAGCCAGCTATTTTGATACATCCATTACGTTATCAAAATCTATTTCTTTTTTATCAAGGAGCCATTTTGAACTAGTACAGTCATATTCAAGGCCGTATATTTTATCAATTTCTTTGCTCTTTTCCCAGTGTTTCATAATGTACGGGTGAGACATTACAGGATATTGGTTAATGTATTCGTCTATAACTTGTTTACTAATACCTGCTGAATCGGCAACATCGTCTTCGTGTTTTAGAACCCAAGGAGCAGGTCGCGTAAAGTTCGTAAACATTGCTGGCGCATTCATGTTTCAATCTGTCAGTTATGAACAAAGTGGTAAGCAATTGGAAGCTGTTCGTAAAGTTGGAATTATTAGTACTGTAAGAGGCTTTCTCACTTACACCGACAATGATATTAAACACTTGGCAACCTCAACGCCAAAGACAGAAGTTACGTTGGAAATTGAGAATATTGTCAAAAGTCAATGTGATATGCAGTTCTCAGTTTTTGATTTTTCAAGAAGTATTACCTATAATTACCGCACTATAATTATTTCATCTATTCAAAGTGCATTTACCTAAACGCAGTCTTATGAACTACAAATTGCAACGTAGTGCTGAATCGCATTTTTGCCATTTCCCGTAGAGAATGGCAAAAATGAGTGATCATGAAATAGAAAGAAAAATCAGATGTTAATGGAACGAGCGAAGGGAGAGAACACATCTTGACCATTCAGAATATAATGGACCTCCGGTGAGTGTAATTCTGTTAGTTTTAAGACCATGCATTTGTTGAAGGCGACTCTTTTAATTAGCGTAATAAATATTCTTTCGGTAAATTGTAAAATTTGTTTATAATTTCATTCAATCAAAACTCCTATCTGAGTTTACCCCTAAGTTCATGAGCCCAAACTCCGGCCTTCATTAATAATTTTGAGGTACCTAACAACCAAGGCCGGGGCTCGTGACATTTTGGTGGAGGCGCCAGGCAGAGCGTGCGGAGGTAGCTGTTGAGTGGGTGTGGGAACTGGCGTTGGCTGCTTGATGATCTCTGGCTTCGCCTCTTCCGATTCATCCATCTTGTTGGTACTGTTAGCTTGGGCCAGTGCAGCTTGAGCAGCCGTAGAAGTATTTTGGGCCATACCACCTGTTGCAGCCTGAGCCATAGCCTCTACCTGATCCTGTGAGATTACTTTTATATTAAGTCCATCTGGTTTAGTCCAGGTAGTTTCTCTAGTTCGAGCATTATAAAAGTAAGACTTGCCTTCGGCCGTTTTCGTTTCTACCATATTTCGGCGTTTGCATCCATGCCCCCAGAGGGTGCTGAAGCTGACGAAAATTGTCCTTCAGTCTGACTAGATGATGTCGGTCCACTGCTGCCATTCGGTGGTCCTCCCAATAAACTTGGAGATGCAAATGTTATGGCGCCATTTCCCCCTTGTGTTACCTGTCCTCCCGCATTGTTAGTTCCTCCCGCAGTCGAACCAGACAGTGTGGTTACACCTGATCCAATGGATACTGTTGAACTAGCAATTATTCCAGAACTCCCTGGTCCACCTGATACATTTTGTCCTGATCCGCCTGACCCTCCACTTGTCCCGTTCTGTCCTTGCCCACCGTTGGTCCCACCATTACCCACAGGTGAACCACCTTGGATTTTCAACCGCCAAACAATGCCACAGCACCGGCAACTCTACAACGGTGGGAACCAAACTTACCGAAACTATTCACGAGGCTATCAGATTACACCACATAGAAGCCATCCATCTGATTACCAACAGCACGGACGGAACCAAATTCAGAATTATTTTATCAAACAAGGGAAAATTACAGCCAGCAACAAAATGGGCACCCAGACAACAACCGAAGCAACAAGCCACCAAGAAACCAACAAAGTGGGCAACCCAAAACCCGGACTTACGATGGACGACCAAGATGCTATAATTGCGGAAGGATAGGACACATGGCAAACGCCTGCAGAAATCGTCCAAACCAAACGACGAGGGACGTCGATGAGCCCCCTCGTCGTCCATCCTTTCAAGAGGGCCTCCACAGATAATGAATACTACAATAACCATCGCAAAACCCATCTCTCGAAATATCAGCCACATGCAACGAACCAAAAACCGTTCCTAGTATCAGGTGAACAAGAATTGCACGCAAATTTCAATTTTCAGTCAAATATCCTAACGATAAGCACCCTTGTAAATGAGAAGAGGATAGAAACCATACTGGACACAGGATCTCAGCTGAACGTCATAACTGAGGAACTGGCTCAGAGCATCAACAGAAATAGATGCGTTCAGAACTTAGTAGTGGCTGGGGGACGAAAAGTGCCAATACTAGGAACCACTATTTTCAATTTGAAAATCGGAGAAATGAGCAACATCTGTAACGCCGTAGTGATAGAGAGGATGGCTTACCCCCTAATCCTAGGAATGGAATTTCTCAACGAACATGACAGCATAAATAATTTAAAAGACAAAACAGTCTCGTTCACATATTAAGATAAGTCTATTACAGTTGGCATCAAAGGAAGTGAAAGAACCACAATAAATACTATGGAAACTCATCATATGGAGGAAGAGACAGTGAAGAATTTAATAAAAACTGTGGAAACGGGAACTTGGGATTCAGAAAAGGAGTTTAAGAAAGATTCGGAAAACAAGAAAGGCCTCGGAAAACAAAGAAATGACTTCGGCACAGTCATTAAATATTCAAACAAACCCCACGATATCACAAAGGTTAAATTTGAAGAGATTTCAAAAGATATCTTCCAAATGCCTGACAGTTTTTCACTAGTTCATTGTGTCTCAGCCGACTTGGAAATGAAAAAGGGATTAGCGAAACAGTTCTTGGAAAGATTCGGCAGCAAACACATGTTGAGGGTGCAAAACCAGTCGAGTGGAGGAATTGCCTACTTAATAGATGAAAATAGATACGTTTACTACTGAATAACTAAAGAATATTACTGGAAAAAACCTACAGTCGAAGACATATGGAGTTCCTTAAATGTCCTAAAAAATCTTACCTTGAATCATAAGGTGGAAAAACTGGCTTTTCCTCAAATTTGTAGTGGGTTAGATCAAGTGGACTGGCCTATAATTAGCCAAATGATAAAGTCAATCTTCGAAGATGTTCAAATAGATATAACAATTTGCAAACTACCTGCAGATGAGAAAGAATACAACCCACCTGTCGTCATAACACATGGAAATAAGCTACAAACCAGAAGGACAGCAGATACTAATAACAAATCTCAAAAAGTACCGAATATCACAATGATATTGAAGTTTACTATGCAAGAAGATGTAATTATAGAACCCGGAGAACAATGCATAGCTCAAATGGACAGCCAAGGAAAAGAGTTGAAAGACTACGATTTTAGCCCAAATGAAGAATTTTTGGTACCAAGGGGACTTATTGGGTGTCAACCCCCTTATCAAGACAATAACATTTTATGGAATATAGTCAATGTCGGCATTCAGAGCCAAAATATCCTGAAGGGCACAACCGTGGGATTTCTATATGCGAAAAACAGAAATGTTGTTGATACCCATGCTCCTATACTTAGATAAAGATAATCCAGTTGACGATGATGTCACACTGGCTGACCACAACTTAGCTGAAATCGAAAATCAGGACCTCAAACATAGAATAGAAAACCTCCTCCTAAAACATTCACATGTATTTTCAAAATCCGTAAGAAAAATGGGGCAAACCGACTTGACCACTCATAAAATAGAAATTTTAGAGGGTACAAAACCAATACGTAGTCATGCATACAGGGTCTCCCAAAAGGAAAGGGATATTATTGACCAGCAGATACAGGAGATGTTAGAGAACGACGTCATTAGACCTTGTCATTCACCATGGGCAAGTCCAATAGTCTTAGTGAAGAAGAAAGACGGTTCAGTAAGATTCTTTGTGGACTACCGAAAGTTGAACAATGTCACAAAAAAGTCAACATACCCGATACCAAATATTGAGGATATTTTAACATATCTTGGAGGAGCAAAATATTTTAGTTGTTTGAACATGTTCAGCGGATATCACCAGGTGAGTTTAGAAGAAACATCCAAACAGTACACAGCATTTGTAGCACAGGGGCATGGATCCTATGAATTCAATGTTTTAAGTTTCGGACTTTGCAATGCACCTGCCACGTTTCAATTTCTTGCCGATAAGGTATTTGAGGGCATGAAATGGAAGGATGTACTCATTTACTTGGATGACATAGTGGTTTTTTCAAAAACAGAGGAGGAACACCTTGAAAAACTGAGAACTGCATATCACATTGACTTTTGACACATCTCCACCACCCATGAAAAGCGGACCCCGCTTTTTAGTATAAAATTGAATCATGAAAAGTATGATATACAAATATATATCCAATACAAAAAATAACATTTCACTACCCTCTATTCCTATAAGAAAAAAAATATATAAATCGAATCGAACCAAGGCCGGGGCTCGTGACATTTTGGTGGAGGCGCCTTAAGCGCAATTTCTGTTAACATTATTTTATTTTTTTTGTTTTTCATTTTGATTTTTCTACTACCTAACCGCTTTCAACAATGTATGGGTACATAGGTAGATTTTCGTAAATGTGATGTGATTTAATTGTGTTTTCGTTAAATTTCAATCGTTTCGTCAATATTAATTTTGCATTTTCGTTTGAGTTTCAATTTCGGAATGAGTTCATAGCAGCAGATATTAATTTTTAGATTAAATCGACAGGAGGTTTAAAGATTTTTGGGATAGCGTGACTGTAATAAAAAACTGGAACGAATACACCTTGGTGCCATAGGTTACGTGTTTAACCTACACTGACGATATACACCTTGGGTATCCGGAAAATTGAATTCTAGAAACTTTTTCTTTACATCTTGGTGCTTTGTTACGTGTTTAACTTACACTGACAATAAGCGCCTTGAGTATTTGGAAGGTTGAAATCTGGAAAGATTTTTTTTTGGGGAATCTTGGTGCTTTGTCACGTGTTTTACCTACACTGACTATAAGCGTCTTGATTGTCTGAATTCTAGAAAAATTTCTTTAATGCATCTTAGTGTTATGTTACGTGTTTCCTTACACTGACAATAAGCGCTTTGAGCATTTTGAAATTGATGGTCCACCTCAATATCAAAAATAATCTATAATACTGAATGTTAGATTTACAACGGTATTTTCCAGGATATCGAGTTGAAAGTCGGGATCTCGAATTGATAGTCGCGATCTCCAGTTAAAAGTCAGGATATCGAGAGAAAGTTGGGATCTCTAGTTGAATGTCGGGGAAAAATTAATCTGTGGTCATTCAGGGCCTTCTTAGTCAAAAGTTGTAAAAAATTATTTTTTATCATAAAACAAATCACTTTTGTGTGTATTGGAACCTTTGGAATGAATACAATTCAAAAGTTGCGCCAATTTCACTTGAAGCAGGGTTTGCCAGTTAAGTTCGCTCATATTCAGTTTCCAGTGAAGTTGGCTTAGTTTAGGTGTTTTCCTGTTTTTGAATAATATGATTGGAAATTGGCAAATGTTGAAAGGAGTTTTCAGGTATTACTTAATAGATAGGTGTAATATTTCTTCCTCGTTGATGTTTTTTCTTTACTTAATATCGCCAACTATGTTTTTGTTATCAATTTACGAATGATTTCAAATACACTTCAAAAAAGGAAGGTCAACTTCGCAATATCAAGTTCAAACTCTGCAGGAGCTATAGAGTAAACAAAATCGTTGACTATAAAAAAACTACAGGTAATTTTTTTATACTGATGCCAGAAATTTATGAAAACTGAAAGATAATTAAACAAATATGTTCTTGAAAAAAAAATTATTATTTAACGGTAGTTTCTACAATTATTGTACATAAGGTTTTGTTTGATAAACAAATTTTTGAGAGAATTTTCATTTAGTTAATATGACTGTAAAGTCAATCATGTATATATAAATAACCTAGTAATGATAAGAAAGGTTATTTATCCCAACAAAAATACAAAAAAGTTTCAAAATGGGATAAATATATGTTTATTGTAAAAACACTAAAAAATAATTGTTTTGAATTGTGTAGAAGTTTGATTAAATTATGACCTTCAACAAAAAATAAAGCAAGTCAAATGTGAACTGGCAGTTCTTGTTTTTGAATTGTTTCGAAATCAAAAAGAATGTCCTTGATAAATTGATGGTTGATTTTTTTATTTATTAAAATTTATTGTTCAACCATCCCACTATTTTTATAATTGATAATGATTTATTGTAATTCTAACTGATCCGTTATCATTGTAGATTATCGACATCAATATTAGTATAAAAATGAGCATACTGAATTTTTATTCATATTTATTATTCTGAAAAGTAAATGATGGATATAAAATGGAACGGTTATTGAATTATATCTGCCTGTGATCATACTCACATAATGCTGCAAGAAAAAAGTTGATTTATCTTATTCAAGTTGAACAAAATTAAGTTGAAAGAAGTAATATCACAAAAAGAAACTGATGATAAAAAAAGATCTACAGGTAGATGCAATTGCTGAATTTAAATTTAATTACTTTTGAACCCAACTACATAGGTATCTATATCTTTATAGGCCAATAAATAAATAAATTGGTTAAAATTAAATTAAGAATTCTTTTGATTTTAAAGTTTTCAAACACAAAAATATGATTCTGATGCAGTTGGAAGTTTTCATCCTCAAAAATATATATCGGGTGATGATAAAACTGTCATTTACCCGTTTTTTACATACTGGGCTTAGAAAAAGGAAATTTAGACGGGATTCAGTTTGAAAATAAAACCGGTACAGTAGGAAATCTCCCCATTTTATTTGATCTACTATATTTTCAGAACCCCTGCTAAAACATCCCATCATCTTACATCAGGAAAAATGGTTGCATAATGTTTCATACATTCACAGTTATTATATTTCAAAGTGCAATAATGATCATTTCCATTTAGACAAGTAAAGGAACTCACAAAATTGTTCTACTCAAGTACTTATGGATTACACAGTGACACTATATTCCTTATATGGAACTCACTCCTCTCCATATTGATAGGACTCATTCTCTTCAGAAATAACCAACCACTCGCGATCCTCCCCAATATTTTCAACCCGGTAAGGGCAGATCCAACAAATCCAGTGCAACACGATATATTTTTCAGCGCCCTATGCACCATTGTTATATTGTGTTTTTTGTACGTGATCTGGTTATGCCTGAGGAATTATTGCAGGCAGGCCAAATGTAGAAATACTAGAAATATCAATGCGAATCCAATACCCTCACCTAGAATGAATAGCTCTTCCTTAGAACTTAACTCAATTCAATTAGATCAAAGCATTTCAATGAAACCAGGGCAAAGTATAAGATGTATTTTAAAAATATTAGAAGATGAAAATGATTTTACTAGTGACACACCGCGTTCAAGTTATGAGATATAGAACTAGACCATGAGTCAAAAAATAGATAGATACATAAGTTAAATATGGTGGGGAGTAATTTTTCAAACATGATAAGTTCATGGGCCCGAACTATGTTTGAGAAATCACTATACAAAAAAAAAAAAAACTTTGACTGATGATTAGTCAATTTAAGAATAAGAGGAATAAAAAAAGATGAAACGAACAATTGTTTGAACAAAGTGTCAAAGTATATAGTTGATGAATACGAGTATATTAAAAATGTTAAAGATTGAAAGATAAAGGAATGATAGTTCAAATACGTAAACTACGCGTCAAAGTATGAGCAGAACCTATATAGGCTATAGAAGAGAAATGAAAATGCGAAGTAGAAATGTTAGTTAAACATTGAATTAATCAATGACTGATTCACAATATTTTGCCCCTGGTGAATAAACGAGTTTTTTTTTTATTATATTAGCATTATTTTTTTATATATATTTCTTTCTCTTCTCCCTTCCCTAATTTTCTCTGTCAGGTGTTTTAATTCTTTATAAATACCCTGTACTATAGACGGTTACATAGACGATACGTTAGTATGGCATTATACAGTAGTAACAAACAGAGGATGTGCTCAGTTTTAAGTATTTTTTTGTGTTCACTAAAGAATTATTATTATTTAGATAAATACCATATATTGCTCCACGGACAATCTCTTTTCAATGAGTTTATTATTTTTTCTCTGTAAGATGGCACATACCCAAAGTAGTTTTAATACCCAAGAACAGATAAATTTCTTATCATAAAAGACTTACTGGCGTTTATTTGTTGTTTCATGTCGGAGAGAATGGCACCAACCACGACTGACACTGATGCAACCGGACAAATGGCCGTTGTAGAATCCTGGTTACCGTTGCGACTAAATAAAAGCCTCTGGAACTGTCTTAAATCAAGGGCTCAGAACCGAATCCGAATCCCAGCGTTCCTTACAATTAAATCCACTTCGACAACAAGACGATCAAATTGGACTATAATCAATGTGTCCAGCATGCCTAGCTGGTTCGATGTAAGATGTTACAAGGGAGCTGGCCCCTTGGCCTCATCCACTGCGACCTTTTCAGATCTATTGTGGAGGCTCCGATTGCTTATAGCACATCATCTGGCTTCGTCATTTCATCAGACTGAGCAGATTTGATAATGGCCTCTCGCTGGTAAATTGATGTCCATAACCAAGAGAGAAATACGGGAAACAATAATCACTGGGCCATACCATAAATAAATGTTAATTCACCTAGTAACGGACACTGTTCCAACAAGAATCTCAACTGGACCGAAGGTTATTTGCTTGATACTATCAATTCCAAACCGATCGACGTATGGACGAAGTCATGACTTTATCATGGCTGGTATGGTGAGTTGGATCCAATGCCTTGGCAGCCGGGACATATTGCTGTGGCAGCAGCAAAAGGAGATTCGCATGCAGTAGTACCAGGACAGCAGTAAACTTGACCCAATGGACAAAATAGTCTTCCAGAACAAGGATACCATAGACTTAGAAATACCACGAACATTTAAAGTGAAGTGTCAGTGACATTCGATATGGTTGAACTTTGGGGATGAAATGATATATGCTAGAATTAACGTTATTTTACGATTCATTTTATTTCACATGATCGATTTATATATTTTTTTTCTTATAGGAATAGAGGGTAGTGAAATGTTATTTTTTGTATTGGATATATATTTGTATATCATACTTTTCATGATTCAATTTTATACTAAAAAGCGGGGTCCGCTTTTCATGGGTGGTGGAGATGTGTCAAAAGTCAATGTGATATGCAGTTCTCAGTTTTTGATTTTTCAAGAAATATTACCTATAATTACCGCACTATAATTATCTCATCTATTCAAAGTGCATTTACCTAAACGCAGTCTAATAAACTACAAATTGCAACGTAGTGCTGAATCGCATTTTTGCCATTCTCTACGGGAAATGGCAAAAATGAGTGATCATGAAATAGAAAGAAAAATCAGATGTTGGTGGAACGAGCGAAGGGAGAGAACACATCTTGACCATTCAGAAAATAATGGACCTCCGGTGTGTGTAATTCTGTTAGTTTTAAGACCATGCATTTGTTGAAGGCGATTCTTTTAATTAGCTTAATAAATATTATTTCGGTAAATTGTAAAATTTGTTTATAATTTCATTCAATCAAAACTCCCATCTGAGTTTACCCCTAAGTTCACGAGCCCAAACTCCGGCCTTCATTAATAATTTTGAGGTACCTTTTGAGGTACCTTTAACGGAATTTCATCTTGAAAATATATTTTTTCCATCGCGAGACACCCTGTATACACCGTTTATGACAACCAGTCGCCTTTTTTTTAAACGATGTACTTTGAAACACCCTGTATGTCTTTTTATCTTTAACGCTATATTTTTACTCACCTTGTTTAAGTTTTTTCCATCTGTTCGCATTGAAACACCCCGTATGCGTTTTTTCAAAATGATGTATTTTGAAACATCCTGTATATGTTATGCTATAAACTTCGCGAGCTTGACCTATTAATTTAGAATATATCACGTAAATTATTGTTATATTTTGTACACATGTGATATTTTCAGGAGTCGGGTCCCAGTATGTAGTTATGATAGAATTAGCCGTTTCTAAAAATGATGAAAGCTCTAGAGGATTTCCGTCAAATTTTTGGGACGAAATCCAACAGTTTTGATTCGAATTTTGGAGTAGTCATTTCGTTAGATTTATTTATTGATAATTTTGATAAAAGTTCTTCTATTTCTATTGATTCGCGAGAACTATTTTCGATAATCGAACTAGGTATCGGCGAATTTTTACTTGAAATTGACTCACAATCACTATTTTCTGGAGATGAATTAGGACTTGAGGAGAATGACATAGACAAGAGATAATGGAAAGCAACTTACATTAGTCCTACGAAGATGATTGCTCTCATAGTCTTCCTTGGCTTCTGCTTGGTCTGCTACCCAGGGGAATTGTCCAGAAACGGAGGTTCTCTTGAATTAACAGTTGAAACTGACGGATTGTTCACGATGAATATCCGTTCAAAATCCTTTAAGACTGCGCTACTTTATGTTTTCTGATTACGGAACTTGGTTTTTAAATTTTTTTATTTTTATTCAAAAACTTCAATTAAAAAGAAAATAAAAATACAGAGAGATGTTACTGATTCGAAGTCTATGTCTATTCTAATTTATTCTTCGTTCCCATGAACCGTGTTGAATCCAACACCGCCTCGAATTATTCCTGGAAATCTGCATAGGCAGCAATGCTTCGTTCAGCGATTCCCACGGGAAGGCATACATAACTTTTGGGATTCTTCAACGAAGTATTTTCAAGTAGAAAAAATCGCCCGAGCAAGCTTTCACGAGTCTTTTAAACTCCCTTGATTCACCCTGTAAGTCATTTTTTTAACGCTATATTTTTATACACCCTGTATATGTTTTTTTTCCTATCCGTTCGCATTGAAACAGCCTATATGTGGTTTTTCTTTAATGATGTACTTTGAAACATCTTGTATATGGTATTTTCTATTTGGGCCGTTGTGCACGTCAGCGCTTACGTTACGTATTTGTTAAAATTATTATTATTCTCTATTTTGGGCGGTGTGCACGTCGACGCTTAGGTTACGTTAGCTGGCTTATTTCTTAAAATTATTTTTATTTTCTATTTGGGGCGTTATGCACGTCGACGCTTAGGTTACGTTAGCTGGCTTATTCGTTAAAATTGTTATTATTTTGATAGAATTGTTTATATATCCTCATTATTTGCGTTATGTGCGTACGCGTACGTTCACGTACGTCGGCTCGTTGGGTAGGTTAGCCCGATTTCGCTTGATGGCCGGATATTCATAGTCCCTCTACTAAATTACATGAATATAGTTGAGTACATTTTCATTACAATTGGTGGAAGAAGTATGATTTTTAAAATGAATAATTGCTCGCGTAGTGGACAGTTTTCGTATTGTGGAAAAATAAATTGGCAGATCTTTCTTTTCGCGCAAAATAGACAGTGACCCGGTAAACAGTGTTCGCGAAGTGAACAATTTGTGCGAATTGCGGTAATATAAACTGATACACTTCTAGCGCGAAACAGATAATAGACTGGTAGCCCGTAAAACAAGCATTCGCGAGGTTAATTCAACAAACCAATAAACTTTTGTATAAAACACATACCTCGTTCGAAGACAAAATGTTGTCGAGGAGAGTACGCCTGGTCGATTTGAAGGTCGCGGAATTGAAAATTAACTGGCAGCACTCCAGAAAAGACTTTTA
Organism: Chrysolina haemoptera; assembly: GCA_958298965.1. Classification (NCBI taxonomy): domain Eukaryota; kingdom Metazoa; phylum Arthropoda; class Insecta; order Coleoptera; family Chrysomelidae; genus Chrysolina; species Chrysolina haemoptera. The sequence continues at coordinate 21,783,820 of OY282585.1, read as the reverse complement.
GACGGACTGATTCAAAAGCTGAATACCCCGAAATTGGAATTGACGTGAGTTCGATGATGAATATACTCGACGAAAATACCAACTCATTGGAAGATAAACTTCTAGAAAATTCGGTGAATTTGAAACAAGAACTTTAAGACAAACTTTTTCGAAATGTCTTGAGCTTGAAGGAAGAACTTCAAAGAAATTCGGTTTGTTTGACAGAAGAACTCCAACAAAGCTCGACAAATTTGGGAAGGAAACTACAAATAAATCTGTAGAAAAAAGCTTATAGATAAAAGATTCTGAAAGGCAAGCCTTGTGAGGTGGCGAATCGATTAAAACAATGAATGGAACTGTCGAGACAGAGATTGTTTGAATCAAGAACGAAATTGAGGAAGAAATGGAAAATGGAAGGAAACAATCAATGATGTAATTGAAGCCGGAATTGAAAAAGAAATCAACAAAATAAAAGAAACAATCAGTAAGTTGAAAACCCAAATTGACACTACCCACATCACAGAAACTGTTAATGAAAATTCAATGCTGGAACCGAGTCTGAACTTGGATGGCGTTCAAAAGGGGTTCAAAGATGTCAGGTTCAGTCCTGAAGCAGAGAAACTTTCTATGAAGCCGCCTCTATTCGATGGAAAAACTTAAGCAAACTACCGCCGATAATTTGAAGCTGTGGCTAAAGGAAATGGTTTAAATGCAGGAGAAAAGTCCGTCGCATTAACACTGGCATTGCGTGGAGAAGCAACAAATATTTTAAAAAGCCTCACGGCCTAGGAACAGGGAGGCAACGGAAAGCTGATGAAACACCTAGACTATGGTATGGTCAGACACACCTAGAACACGTATACCACTCACCGCTGAGAAACCGCTGCCAGATATCAAGTGAATCTTCTCAAGAATTTGAAGTAGACATTGCACGCTTGGTTCACCTTGTATATTCAGCCACTCTGGAGAAGGTAATGGAGCGACTAGCGGTGCATGCATTCTTGGATGGACTCCGCGACCAAGGAACTAGATGAGCATTGACACTAACACATCTCGTAGATGCACTGGCACGCGCTTTAGAATTTGAGGCCACGAAACAATCCTGCAATAGCCAAAGTAAAGTCCGGATGATTGAAGAAGAATCTGCTACTCTTGAAGATGCCATAAGAATAGAATAAGATGCTGGTACTGTTGGAAACTTGAGCACGTGTGTAGTCAGTGATCAACTCTCGAAAAGTAGACACCAACAAAGATTGTTGAGAAGGGTCAACTGTTGGCCTGTAGCCAGCAAGCCCTGGTTAACAACAAATGTCGCTATCCTTCAACGACAGAACAAAGTTTCGTGAGAAAATCGCCGAATTATTCCCACACGAAAAAAACAGCAAAAGAAAATAATTGCCTAACATTTAGAATTCATTCTAAAGCCATTTTTTGTAAACTCCCCAAGGAGAATTTGTAAAGATTTCTTTTTTTTTTTGACTGCTTTTGAATAAGGTCCGGTACTTCCATAAACCACTTGACCCGTCTCTCGGATATTCAAAAGCTTAGCAGCGGGTGGTCTGAAGATCAACAAGTGTACATAATTATTTTCTATGGAAAGGTTGGGTATATGGCGATTATTACTGTTTGCACACAGATATTTTTGTAGCCAGTGCATTACAAGAGTGCATGATTCTTGAGAAAAAAAAAGAGGCAGCACACCAGAACACGAGGGATGGCATGGTACTTGACTTTCGCAAAGGAAAAGAGAGTGTTTTCTTCGGACGAGGCAGTCAGAGAGCGACGAGGCTTCGACCCGTCTCCACGGTTTTTTTTTTGTCTTTTGAAGCTGACGACTTTAACTTTTTTGTATTTTGTGTAGTCAACTATAACAGTTCTTGCCTCGCGGAAAATATCACGATATTAAGCATTCGGTGCTTTACAGCTATTAATTTAGTGTTTGTGTGTTCCAGTGTGTTCCAGTGTGTGTACGTGAGGGACGTTCAGGTAAGTATACTCATACATTGTTTTCAGCAATTTCAGCAATTGTCCCCCGTGTGCACACGTATCCCCCGTGTACACATATATCAAAATTATAGTTGGTCCGTTGAAAACTATAATTGGTCTTGACCAATAATATGAATAATACGACCTCAGTGCGCGAATCCGTTTGAAACTATAATTGGTCAACACCAATAACATGAATAATACGACTATATTTATTTATTTACTTATTCAAAATTTGGGATACTAACAGGTTATTACCCATACTAGCATCCACTAATACGATCAGTTACAGAGCTAACAGTCTTTGTCTAAACAAATACAAAAATACAAAAATACTAAATACAAAAATACGAAAATACACCTAATTACATCGAAAGAATGAAAGAGAAATGTGTGAAATACGGGAAAAATAGTAGGCATTCTCATTTTGTGATTAATAAATTACTTATTATCGTGACATTAGGAAATAAAAATATTTTTAACAGTTTTTTTGAAGGAATATAAGGATATGGAAAAGATGTTCACATCATTGCAGTATTTGTTGGATGAATCACATATTCTGGTAATTGGTGAATTTTTTCCTAGATTTGTTTTATAATTGGGGCACGCTAATAATTGTCTATTCCTGATATACAAATCTAATCTGAAGCCTTTCTAATCGTATTTTATGTATGTTATAATATGGGTTCCATATGAAACTAGCAAAATTTAATTTGCTGTAAACGAATGAATAGTAAACTGATTTTATTGCCACTTCATTGTTGAAGTCCCTACACATTCTGCAAAAGAAACCTAAGGCTCTACTGCAGGAATTAATTACATAGTCTAGATGAGGATTAAAACTCATTTTAGAATCGAAATATACTCTCTACTCTATTTATTACTTTATCATTTATGGAATATTGAAATTCAATGGGCGTACTGCTTCTGCTGAATGATATACAAGCACATTTCTTAACATTAAGTTTCAATCTGTTGCGATTACAATAATCGGAAAATTTCGATAGATCTTCTTGAATCTTCGTACAGTCCCTCCAAGTCATCCGCATATAAGAGTATATGAGATTGTTCAAAGCACCCTATCAAATCGTTAATGAACACCGAGAACAACAAAGGGCCAAGACGTGAACCCTGCGGAACTCCTGAAGTGACCACGAACGGTGCAGACCTATATCCATTTCATTTCACAAGTTGGCTTCGATTGTGTAGATAGGACGATAACCATCTCAAGAGGTCTCCCTGTACACCGATTCCAGCAAGCTTCGAGATAAGGATGTTGTGGTCCACCTTATCAAAAGAAACAATAGTGCATGAATCCGTTGAAAACCATAATTGGTCATCACCAATAATATGAATAATACGACTATAGTGCATGAATCCGTTCAAAACTATAATTGTTCTTCACCAATAATATGAATAATACGACCTTGGTGCGCGAATCATTCGAAAACTATAATTTGTCCTCACTAATAATATGAATAATACAACTGTGAAGTCCCAAAAGTTTCGATTTTTTTGGAATATTTCCCGGACCATTGATGTTAAGGAAGAAATGCATCCAATTTTCTGTATATTTTTTGAAGGCGATTCGAAAAATTCCTATGCAAAATTCCATTATCTGCGGGCGTTTCGGATATATTTAATAATAATCGAATTTGTCGAAATTATTCTCTTAGTCCCGAAAAAAAAATTCATTTTCAGAGAAGGAAAAATTCCACCACTAACTTTTCATAGTACCATGTGAAATTTCAGAATCGAAAGCCGTCAAGGTAATATACGGAAATATTCAGAATCGTCGAAACGAAAAATTTTAATTGTCGGGAAAAGTGTCGGGAATAAGTGCGTATCATACACACAATATAATGTAAAATACAAACGAAATATGAGATAAAGCTTAGTATAATCTAAAAGGTCTTCCTGCTCATAGAAAAGATCATAGGCATTTTGCTCATGAGGGGTTCAGAAGAAATTAGGGTTTCAAGTTGATCATTTATGTTCATGCCACGTGCTCGCAGAGGTCTACAGTAGGCTATGTAGTGTCCGCTGTAGGTAGTTTCACTATTATGTAACTATTGGTATGAGAGCATCAAAATCTCAAAAACTAAACAAGATATGGAAAAATGTACCACCACCATACAGTTAAAGTATTACTGTGGGAAAGATCACCACTTACGCTTTTGACAAGTGCCCAAAAGCTGTTAAGAGTGACAGGGTAGGCTCGCGGCTAAGCTCCAGGGAAGAGGGGAGTGGGTTGGACAAAACAAAATGTCTTGTTATATTAGAAGTGCGGGTGCCAGTCATATGAATGCTGAGCCCCCTGTAGAGATAATTTTACCAATTCCCATATAACACGAATAGTAATAATTTAGGCAATTGCCACACTCTTAAATAATAACCAGCTTAATGATTAAGTCATATAATCTATAATGTGACAAGGGTTTTATTAGACAGTAGCAGGACACCTAGAAGTCAAAGTAGCTGAAGGCTTATTAGAAATTATCAGAGACACCGTAGTGGTGCAGTAGCTGAAGGCTTATTAGAAATTATCAGAGACACCTTAGTGGTGAAGTGTAATAGCAAATATTACATAAATTAACCTGAGGAATAGCCCAGGGCTCAACTATCTAGGGGTAGTTACCCACAGTTATCTTGCTCAATACAATATACCCCTTTAGAGGACAATTTTTTTTTTTTTTTTGGAATTGGGAAAAAAATTTATCATAACTTTTTGTAGTACTAATGGAATACAATGAAATTATTCGTAGACACTTTTCCATATCTTCAGTTTTTGAGATTTTTGTATTTTTATAAAAATTATTTTCAAGTCCAGCCTTTTTTTTTCGATTTTATTTTTTTCTTGCTCAGTAAATGAATTCGAAGAAACCAAATTGGAAGAGTCGGTAGAGGTATTTGAGACAAAAAAATAATTCCTAATTTTTTATTGGTTCTGGAGATATATCGATTTTTCCGATTATTTTTCGAATATTTTCGGGACTATTGATTTTGAAGAGACAATTCATTTACATTTTTTGTACATTTTTTGAAGGCGATCAAAATAGGTATCGTGTATAATTTCAAAATCTGCAGCCGTTAAGCCAATATACGGAATTATTCAAAATCATCGAAACGAAAATATTCGCAAAGTCCCGACAAATTTTTTTGGAATTTATTTTTTCTCGCTCTGTTACTCAATTCGAAGGAACTATATTGGGAGAGTCGGTAGAGTTCGTCGGAAAGTATTCTTGGCAAAAAAATTATTTCTAATTTTTCATCGGTTCTGGAGATATATCGATTTTTCCGATTATTTTTCGAAAATTTCCCGGACTATTGATTTTGAAGAGACAATTCATTTACATTTTTTGTACATTTTCTGAAGCGATCAAAAAAGGCACCGCGTATAATTTCAAAATCTGCAGCCGTTAAGCTACTATACGAAATTATTCAAAATCGTCGAAACGAAAAAATACGCCCGACGAATTTTTTCATTTTCGGAATAGGAAAAAATTTCACCCATAACTTTTCGTAGTACTAATGAAGTACAATGAAATTGTTCGTACGCACTTTTCCATATCTAGGTGTTTTTATAAAAATTATGTGTAAGTCCAGCCTTTTTTTTGGATTTTATTTTTTTCCGCTCCGTTAACGGATTCGAAGAAACCAAATTTGGAGGGGCGGTAGAACCCGTCGAGAGGTATTTTTAGCAAAGAAAAATTCAAATTATTTCGTTCGGTTCCGGAGATATATCGATATTTCCGTTTTTTTTTTTTCAAATATTTCCCGTACTATTGATAATAGAGGAAAAATGTAAGGACATCCTAATTTTCTAATTTCGAACGCTTTTCTTCCCTACGACTACGGGTCTATCTCGTCAAATAAAAATGTTAGACCCGCTACGAGCAAAATAAAAAAAATCGCGAAACAAAAAACCTATTAATTACTCTTTCAGAGTTGTATACGAGGTTAAAATTTCGAGGCGATATCTCCGAAGACTCCGAAGATACGACGGTTTGAAATTTTCCAAAAAAGACGAACGATGGGGAAAATTTTTTTTTTCTTCAAAAATTAATTTTTTTATTCTAAACGCTTTCTTTCCCCGAGACTTTCCTCCTATCTAGAAAACAAAAATTTTAGCCCCCCTGTACGTTCCGAGAGGATCGCAGTATAATACTCCTAAAGTCGTATTCTAATAACGTAACAGCTCCAGTGTTCTGTACGTACAGGGGTGAGATGACATTATGGTTGAATTCATCGGAGAGAAAGAGACAAAACTGTCGACAATAGAATTCAATGGTACACAGAATCCCACCCCAGGTGATATATGCTAATCATACCTTTCCTTCAGCAGAACGGAGTATTTTGAGCATTGCGGTACAGGGTTATTTTAATCATTGCTTTTCTTTCAGTAGGACTGAATGTACGAGCGTTGCCGACAGGTGTATTAATCATGCATTAATTTTCAGAATTTATTAGAGTGTTGATAATTATTCATTATTTTTGTTTTCCAACGATTATTTGAGCGAAGTATTAGAGTTGTACGCACTATTTAGTTCAGTCTTAGGGAAATTTTACTAAGGATAGGTCACGGTACGCGTTTATTTTGTAGCGACTAACTTCACTCTTGACATTCTCCTAATGTCCTACAATTTACGTCCGAGGCAACAAAAGTTCAACACACCTCATGTGAACTTCACCTCGCGGAAAATATTACGCGTGTATCATCCGACCAAGCTCTTGACTGTTTTTTGTTTAGGAAACTGGCCATCAGGCCCATCATAACTGCGCCGCTCAGTGGTTCATTTTCTGTTGAAAATAATTTTTCTCTTGGCTTGAAAAGCCCCTCAGTCAATAAAAACATTTGTGTTTCACTACTCGTAGCCGTCACAGAAGGCTACGAAGTTTGCCCAAAAAACTCATAGCTGTTTGTTGAATCGTGTTGCGTCGAAAATAACGCCAAGGAATCTAGTTAACACCTGGATTCCCAAAAATTGGTTTATTTAAATTCACTTGCATCTCGTAGGTTAAAAACTGCGCATGCAAGTATGAATGGTGTGAATAGTAACCAAAGTCACGTTGTGGACATTCTTGATGAAGACTATGATGAAAACCGAAACAATTTTTCTGTTGATCAGAATACAAGTCATGATCTGTGCCGAGAAGAAATTCCACTAAGAATTTTGCAAATTGGCCTTTGAGAGCCTCACCTAGCTCTCTGACTATTTCTTAATACCGGCCCTACACGCCGATTTTTTGAAGCATTTCAGAGTCTAGAACGTAATACGTTACGTTCTGGGGCCTCCAGCCCACTGAATTTTGGAACCAGTTCTCAAATAAATTCAGGAACGAATGAAGCGAGAGTGTTCGAACGAAATCATCCCCCTACCCCTGAATCTAATCTCAAAGTCTCTCAAGCTAGCACCGGGCATAGAATCGTACGCCCCCTTGCAAGCGAGCCCGTTCATAAAACGGCTCGCCCGAATATTGAAATCCCGGATATTCGAGAAGGGATGTCTGGGGACGAGGCAGAGGAATGGAAATGGTTTGTTGAGTTCAAACGCATGAGAAAAGCTCACGTCAGGTGCAAGTAGAGCTTTCATCCTCCTCCGCTCCCCAGCAAAACCCCGTTTATTCGAGATAAAAAGCGCCTTCGTAGACTGTCTTATCAACAAGCTTTGCATCATGTTGCTAGATACAGGTATAACTAGAACTATTCTTGGAACTACATTTTCCAAAATACCGGCAATGAATTGAACCGTCGCGCGTCGCGTCGACTTGAAAGCTAAGCATAGCAAGAGGGGAGCCAGCCACCGTGTATGGTGAACTACTAATTGAGCAGCACTAAACTGAAATGCCAGGCATTGGTAGGTACCATCGAGGACGATGCAATAATTGGAATAGACATCATTAATTCCAGAGGGTTCGAGTTGAATTTCAAAGACAACGCCCTACAAGTGAAGGGATAAGAGTTCATTAAAGGAGTGAAGAGATGATCTGGGCCCTGTTAGCTAAAAATGTCGAAAGCTCGCATGGACAGTGGTGTGAGCATTGCAAACGTGATGTTCGGGCCCGTTCTTCATCACGAGGAATTGCACTAAGGAAGACGTGTTGATAAATTTGTGCCCGTAAGTAATGAAGGTCAATAACCATTCAGTAACCTTTAAAGAAGGACAAGAAGGAAGAAGCTGACAACCTAATCAGCAATAAGGAGAACTTATGAGTTATCGAACTTCCCACAGTCCCTGGACCTCTCTAGTTGTGCTGGTGAAGAAGAAAGATGTATCAACACGTTTTTACGTAGACGTTGAATAACCTGAATATACTGGAGTTTTATCCCAACATCAAACCGTTATTTTTAACACCTCGATACATGTTTCAATCACCAAGTGGTCATCTTCAAGAGGATCATCTTCAAGAGGAAGATAAAGAAGTGTCGGTGGGATAAAACTCCAGTATATTCATTACTACAACAGAGGTTCCAAACAGTGCAGTGCAAGTCAAATAACCTGACGAAGAATGATTTGTTACCCCCTTCCGAGAATAGACGACGACCTGGACAGTTAGCCGGCTCTAAGATATTCTCGATCCTATATCTGAAGAGTCGATATTGGTAGGTAGAACTAGCTTCAAGAGATTGAGAAAAGACAGCTTTCACCATTGCTCAGGGTTATGGCAGTTCAGAGTTGGGCCATTCGGGCTCTGAAAGCTCCAACCACATTCGAAAGATTAATGGAGATGCTTCCGAAAGAACTCTCATGGAGAACATGCCTTGTATACTTAGACAACACAATTGTGGCAAATCATTCTAGGACCACGTGAAAAACCTGGAAGAGGTATTCTTACGACTGAAACACGAATTGGAACCCAAGAAATACCATCTGTTCTAAAAGGAAGTACGATCATAGTTCCTGGGAAAGCAGTAGCATTAGATGAGCAGAAGATCGGAGCAGTAAAAGAACCCAATCTTAAATCTGTTCAGAAAAAGATCAACAGTGATCTCGGAATAATAAGAGACCTACCTGACAGACATAACTTAAAACTTAACAAAAGTAAATGCCATTTTATTTTATTTGGTAACAAAAATTTAAAAACGAGTCATTCACAAGATATATCTATTGAAATCGATGGCACCACATTACCTATTGTGGACTGGAAAAATCTAGGTATTACATTTGATTCAGATGTTAAGTTCACTTCACATATTAATGGCCTACTGAAAAAATCTTTTGGTTCCTTGAAAATAATCTATCCACTACCTCAATCAACCCATTCGTAAGTTACTCTGTGAATCACTGGTCCTCTTCGGGTTCAATCACGTTGATATTGTTTATGGTGATTTACTCACTAAGTACAGAACATTTGTTGTCGATTCGTTTTTTTACTTAGAAAATATCACATCACCAGTAAAATAAAGGAACTGAAGTGGCTCACAATGGCTAATCGTACTAAAAACAATTTTTGTTTCTTTCTATACAAAATATTAAAGAACAAAATTCCTTTTTCTCTCTATCGTAAATTAATACCTAGGTCATCTCTTCACTCGTTGAATGTGAGATATAAATATCACTTCAATGTTCCTCGTCATTGTTCTGCCGTGTTTCAGAAATCCTTCACCTATCAATACGAAATTATGAATTTTTTGAATTCCTAAACTAGAAAATCAGTTACTCATAGTTATATGTCTGATGAAGTAGCAGTGCTTACTAATGGTAATGTTTTTTCTTTTTTCTCTTGCTTTACTGCATGAAGGTCTTCATTATTTACCTATATTGTTGTCTACCATTAGTACAACTTAGGTTAAGTTTAAGAGTAGCCCTAAGCTAAACTTTGCCTATTTTGTACCGAAGAAAATAAAGACAATTTATTATTATTATTATTATTACGAGAGACATACACTAGCTCCGGAATTTCCTTGGTTTTTGCACCTAATATCGCCGCTATATAATTGGGTTTACCAACATCGCTAAACCTCTGACCAATAATCTTGACCATGCTTCAGCTTTTTCATTGACACCCAATTCGTCAACGACCTCTGTCAACATATTCAAAGGCTTCTCAGTTATTCTATTTACGTACTCATGTAGACTCATGAGCATCTTGCTGAGCCCAACCGGTAAAACAAGGTGCGAATATTTGAATTTGACTTTTAAATGAGACAGTGTCAACAACTTGATCTTGTAAATCGTCTAGCCATGGTTTCTTGATCACTTTCGGAAATGCTTTGATCAAAGCTCCCTTCATATGAAAGATATTCGTGATTATATCCCCTTAGTAGGAATCTTTTTTTAAATTCTCCAATAACCATTGGTTTTAAATAAACACTGGCTTATACTGTTCATAAAGCAAGTATTGCCACTATTTTTCAACCCATTGAGCCCAAATAATATGGTTGTACTATGACTGTGTAGCTGATATTTAAGCTGTTTTTGCCACTGCTATCTTCCCCTGAAAAATCAGTAATAGAGCGAGGTTTGGACTCATCAACTAGAGAAAAAAAATTTTGTATGGTGACCAGAAACCTACTAGTGCAAAATGCAAAGAGAGTAGGAATGGCGTTATTGTTTTGAATTCGGTTTTTCAGACCAACGTTTCTGGATTCTTTGGAAAATGATAAAAAAAATTATTTCTGATTGTGCTCGGGATGTCACACTGTTTTTCTTGTGTTTTGGCATCGACAACCATGGTCATTGGCCACGCGTTCTGGTTAGGCTGTGTTACTAACTCCTTACGCCACTTTGGGAGCAGCACTGTTAATTTTTAAAGAAACAGTGAACCGTGGAAGATTATTCTCAGCCGGCAATGAAATTTAATCATTTAGAAAAATGAACAAAAAAATCGCCCCGGCTGGGAACCGAACCTAGTTTCTCTCGGTCACTAGACGCGAGAACTACCACTGCGCCAATCCCCGCCTCGTGACGCTGTTGTGTCGTTAACAGTGGAAGTCGAAAAGTACGTGACAATAAGAGTTTTTTCAGAATCCCTTCTGAATCACATTTCACAAGTCAAGTTCAAAATAAATGCACTATCTGTGATATATGAACGATTGGAATGTAAAAAACAATGACATTTTGATATCATCAAAATAATCAAAGTTTTGAGAATATACCTAGTCACAGTTCCAAAAACTTATATGTATATATATATATATATATATATATGTTAGATTGGGATACTCTCAAACCACTTTTTAAAAAATAACGTGAACTTGCACGGACTAAAGCTGGAAGCAATAATAGCGTTGCGTAGTTCTCGGAGGCTCCATTTATAGGTTTAACAGTACGATTTCTTTTACATTTACAAAAGATATATGAAATTATCAAAATGCAAATTATTACAATTATGAAATAGGTAAACCAAGAAATATGTTTTGTTATAAAAGGTTCATTAATAATTCTATCAAGATCTTCCGAATATTGATCCAACTTATGCTGTGCTATATTTAAATCATCAACATTTAGTTTACTTAGTTTCATTGGTTTCAAATTTGGAAGATTTTTCCTTTCTGGTAAATGAATGCAACATTCGTATGGAATTGAAATCGTATGACTATTATAAATTACATTCTTTTCAAAATTCAAAAGATATTTTGAATAAACTCTTGTAATACCAATGAATGCATTACATTCTGGTTGTAATTTTAAACTTGAATTTGTTTTTATCACTTTTGACACTGGTTCAAATCGTGAACATTTCATTGTAATTGGAATAGGCTCTGATAAAGTATTTGGATCTAAGTTGAAAACATTATAATCTTTAGCATATAATAGAGACGTTTCACAAATTCTAGGTAGTTGAAACAAGTGTTTGAAAATCTGAGCCTCACATATAGCATTGCTATCAATAGGGTATAGTAAAATGTTTGAACACAATTTTAAATTTAAACTCAAATCTTCACAATCGTTCAAATTTTCTAAAATAAAATATAACATAGAATCATCATCCTTTGCAATAAATTTATGATTCGTAGTTAAAATGTGATGAAGTCCTGTCCTATTATCAAGGATGGGAATTGGGTATAGTTGGTAACTTGTATATAATTCAGGTTCAACGAGAGGGATTTTTAAGACAAAAACAACTCTACTATTAGTTTGAAAAGCTTGTAAATCAATAAGATCTAAATATTTCGAAATTGATGCTATTTTTATTGGTAAAGGTAACTTATGAGTTTCCATAGATTGTACGACTTCCTGAAGGTTATAAAGTAAATCGTTTGGTGTAATAATTGAAGAATGAATTATTCTCAATCTCGCAAACGTGATAGAATTTAAAATACCATCATCAATATATGATTCTATAAACAAATAGCTTTCCATAAGTTTCTCGCAAAGTTCTAGTGTCTTTGTTTTTGCTTCTACTAAATTAAAATTGTCAGTTATTTCAACAATAAGATTATTGATTTCTTTGATATCCTCATTAAAAGTGACTTCATCAAGTTGCAGCTTTTGAATTGTAGTATTAAAATTTTTAATTACTGAGGTTACTACTGAAATTTGATTTTTCATAAGATTTTCTAGTTCATGTTCATCATTTGTAATTTTATTAATGCAATCATTAAAATATTCACCATCACTACTATCTATTCCTGAAATTGCTTTCCACACGGTTTCTATTCCATTTATTAATCCTCGTTTTATGCGACTATGAAAGTTTGGTGTATCTAAAAATACTTTTTGCAGTTTCAGTACAAGCTGATATGCGTTTTAACATCTGCATAAAAATATTTCATCTGTCCACTTTCATCTTCTGCAAAGTTATTTAATAGAGTATGCAATATATTATTATTCTGCTCTGAAGCGTTTCTAATAGAAGTTAAGTCTTTATAAACTAAGAATGTCCATTTATCATTCGTGATTTTTATTTCTTCTCGCTGATATAAATACCTATTGTATTGTTGATAAGCACAACGGAATATTGTCCGAAAATTATAATGACAACAGCTGCAGATATCGCGATGAACAGCATCGTGAATCTGAAACAATTATTCATAGTAAGGTTTCATTCTATCGAAATTTATTTTTGATTGCTGATTAGTATTTAAATTTTTCAATAGGGCTGAATTTTTATAAACCTCGATTATTTCAAATGGTCCTTTGAATTTATTTTTGAGTTTATTACCTATCTGCGATTCTTTAACATAAACCGTGTCTCCTTTTTTTATAGTCTGGGGGTTCATGTTTAATGTCTTTATCAAAGCGTTACTTTGCTTTTTCTTTTCTTTGTCCGTTCTTGCGCGTGCAATTTTATAAAAATATTGAATTTTATTATTCATGTCTCTGACGTATTTCGTTATAAGGTTTTTTTCATTGTATGTCGTGTATGGAATTCTACTTGCTGTATGTCCAAATATTAATTCGTAAGGGGTAAATGCATGCGTTTTATTTTTTGTAGCATTATAACATATGGTAGCATATGGTAGAATATGGTAGAATGTCAAAGGGGTGTTCGTTTGGACTTTCTGCTACGTATGCTCTTATCATTTCCATAAGAGTAGCATGATAGCGTTCTATGCTTCCATTACTTCGGGGATGGTCTACACTGGCAAAAGTTAGTTTTATGTCATATAAAGTACATAGGTCTCGCATTATATGATTGTTGAATTATTTTCCGCTGTCACAATGTATTCTTTGGGGTGTTCCATAGTGTTGAAAATAAACACATAGTGTCGTTACTGATGAAATATTCCATGGATAAAAGTAATCAACAGTAGGAAAAGGATAATATATTTCTGAACATACAACTAGAAGAACTGTCACATTTTTAAAAAATAACAACTACCCCCCTCAATCCCTATTCTCATATACAGAGTATAAATTATGAATATTAAAATTGTAAGTGAATAAATTCAACACCTCCTCTCAATTTTAAATTATCATGCTTCAAAATGCATAGTAACATAATTATTATAAACTTCAAACAACATTAAACTTTTCACGGAAATGTTCAAATTTTGGTTTAGGCAATGCTTTGGTTAAAATATCGGCTGTATTTTCATTTGTAGGAACATATTCTACTTTGATGACATATTTTTCTACAAGATCTTTGATGAAATGTGCCTTGACATCAATGTGTTTGCATCTCTTGCTATTCTCGTAGCTGTGAATTCCTTTTATTGCTCCTTGATTATCGATAAAAATCGTAGCCGAGCAACGATGTCGGTTCAACTGATTTGCAATGCCGATCAAATTAACAACTTCTGAAGCTGTAAGTGATGCTGCTAGGTACTCTGATTCGTAAGTAGATTTAGCAACACAATCTTGTCTCTTAGACTGCCAAAACACTAAGTTAGCTGAACCGCGGACACTCTTTCGGTTCGTTACATCGATAGCATAGTCGGCGTCAGAGTATGCAATTATTCCGACATCACTTGATTGTCGATGATGTCAGATTAAGATTGCTGGTTTGGCATAAATACCGCAAAACTCTTTTAGCCGCAATCCAAAGTTGTTGTGTGGGTTTGTCAAAAAACCTACTCAAAATGAACCTGAAAACATAATATCAGGTCGGCTTATTACAGCAATATACATGAGACTTCCAATAAGTTGTCTATAAGAAAGGTTCATTAATTGAAGTCTTGTCAGTCGCCTGAAAATTGTGCTCCATTGGAGTAGCCACACCTTTACAGTCCTCCATGTTGAATTTGACGAGCACCTTGTTTATCAGCTTCTCTTGGGAGATTATGCATATATCCTTCTCAATTTTGAAGTCTGTGCCGAGAAAATGACATAGAATTTCCAAGTCTTTGGCATTGATTGTGCGTTGATTAACCTATCGCTTCCAGGTCCACAAACGATCCAAATGGCTAGAAAAACATCTGAACCCACATAAAAACAAAATTCATAAAGTGACCGTTCCAATCCATACTGCTCAGCAAAAATGTTGAATTTCTCGTTCCATTTTCTGGGTGCCTCTCTCAAGCCATACAAAGCTTTACGAAAACGGTTCCATTAGTGTATTTGATTCCATCTGGAATTCTGATATAAATGTCTAGATCAAGATCACTATTCAAGAATGCCGTGGGCATATCGAGTTGTCGGATTTCCCATTTCTCCTGTAGGGCATGTGCAATCAACATTTTGATAGTAGCGTGTCTTACTACTGGCGAGTAAACTTCATAGGATGGTTCGGTCTGAAAGCCTTTGGCAACCAAACGTGCCTTTTTGGTGCCGTCTTGTTTTATAGTAAATATCCACCTCGTGTCGATGGCTTGTTTTCCCGAGGGTAGATATGCTGGTTCTCATGTACAATGTTTCTTATGCGCAATAATTTCTTTATCAATTGCATCTCTCCATCCCTCATCATTAGCAGCCTCTTCAAATGATTCAGGAATATCCGAAAGCAAACAAAATGCTGTATACATTTCGAAATCTCTAAATTTATTTGGTAATATGATATTCCTGCTTGGTCTTTGAGATATTTCTTGATCGTGTTGGAAACTTGTACTGGGTTCATCATCTGGAAGTTCAGTAGAGACTTCCATCTTATTACGTATGATTGTTTCATTATCTTCTTGAATATCAGGTATATAACTATCCTTATGGTAAAGGTAGTCTGATTCATCAAATTTTACATGGCGAGAAACAACAACACTGTTTGATTTTGGATTCCATAGGCGGTATCCATTTTTGGAATACCCTACAAAACGAACTTCCTTTGCTCTTGGATTCAGTTTATTCTTAGAAGTCGGTTGTATATAGTACCATGCTCTACATCCAAATACACGAAGTCTAGAATAGTCAACAAATCCATAATATTGTTCTGCTGTAACTTGTTCTACTGAGGCACTTGTGGGTGTACGATTGAGCTGATAAGCTGCACAGCTGATTGCTTCTCCCCACAAATACTTAGGTAAATTAGTTTCTGCTAACAAAGTTCTCGTTTTGTCCATCAGTGTTCGATTTGTACATTCACTAACCCCGTTTTGTTGACTATTGTAAGGTTGTGTATATTCAATGTCTATCCCTTTTTGGTTACAGAAATTTTTGAAAACATGAGATGTAAATTCTCCACCATTATCACATCTGATGCGACTGCACTCCATTCCATCAGATTTCAAACGTCTAACATAACTCATAACATTGTCCTGAGCTTCGACTTTCTGCTTCAACAGGTACACAGTAGTAACATGTGTCTTATCTTCCACAATCCCTTGGAAGAACTTGTGCCCAGCCAACGTAGGTGTTTTTATTGGACCACAAATGTCACTGTGTATCAGTTCGCCTATACGTCCCGATCGCGGATGTTTCAAATGTTTGAAAGGCAATTTAGTAGCTTTGCCGATCATACATGGACCACATTTTTCATTCGGTATATTAATGTTCAATAGTTTCATATTCAAATTACACGGATGACCAAGTCTCTGTCACACACTTTGTCCGAAACTAGAGCATTTTCACTTGAATATAAGGGAAATTCGGCAGCAAATTCCGTTCACATTTCATTTTAAAACTGAAGTTTTTATCATTTGATATAGTAGCATTATTGTCCTCGAATATAACTTTCATTCCGGAATTCATAATTTTTCGAACTGATAGAAGATTTTGCGTCAACGTAGGAACAATCAATGCGTTCACGTTCAAAGTTTTGTCATTCACCTTCAGTTTCAAATTTCCTTTTTGTCGTGCTATTAATTCCCCGCCATTTGCGATCCGAATTTTGACATGCCGATCCAAATTATGAATGTCTGTCATGAATTTTGCAACATCTTCTTTGACCAAATGATCTGTAGCCCCCCTATCGAGGATAAATATAACTCCATATTTCGATAGATTCTTTTTCAATAATATCTGACATCAAAAATTCACTAACGAAAGTGATTTCGTCTTGATCACATTTTCCTTGTTGAGCTTCACCCGATGTGAAATGTGCACCCTGTCTTGAGCGTTGTCCATTTCCACGACCACCGAAACCACCTCGAATGTTTCCAGCACAGTTACGAGTCTGAGAATTACTGTTTTCACTTTCGCTTTTATTCCGAAATTTTATACAATTCCGTTTGACATGTCCCCATTGATGACACCGAAAGCACTTTTGTCTATGGAACTCCGAATAGCACCAAAACTGAAATTATTACTGTCTGTAGTGTCCTTATCAGTGCTTTTAGATTTCAATTCGGCATCAAGTAATCGACTTTTCACAAACTCCATACTAATTTTTGTTGTTACTGTTTCAATTGCTGTAATAACAACTTCGAACTTTTCGGGCATTGTCAGGAGTAGAAAACAGATTTTGTCCGTCTCATCATACCAGCTTCTTCAAGGTCTCTCAGTAATCCATCAACCTGCATAAAATGATCCTGAAGTTCCCCAGTGCACTTCAGCTGCAATATTATGTTCCTCAGAATGAATAATCTTATGAGCGGACTCTTTCGGTTGAATACTTTATCAAGGTTTTCCATCATTGCTTTTGCCGTTTCGGCCTCTCGGACATACTCAATGTATTTATCAGAAATACATTGAACAATGATACATGATGCCTTGATATCTTTAGCTTTAAATGTATCCCGTTCTTCCTCCTTCAAATCCTTTTCTTCCTTGGTTTAGCATTCTTTCACTCATTTCTTTGCCAAAAAAAACTCGAGACGGAATTTCCATGAGGAGAAATTGTTTCCAGTGAGCTGAGGTAACACATATCCAAGTGAGGAAGCCATGTATACCAATTCACGTATACTTTTATCCAACTAATGCGCAGAATTCAAACAAGTTATCAAAAAACTATTTTAGTATTCAAACAGACGAATACTGGGCCCATAACCTGATGAAATATTCCATGGATAAAAGTAATCAATAGTAGGAAAAGGATAATATATTTCTGAACATACAACTAGAACAACTGTCACATTTTTAAAAAATGACAACTACCCCCCTCAATCCCTATTCTCATATACAGAGTATAAATTATGAATATTAAAATTGTAAGTGAATAAATTCAACAGTTACTACGGATTGTGCGGTTTTATCTTCAAGTGGGTAGGATTGTACAAATTTTGTTAATTCGTCCGATATAGTTAGTGCATAGTTTTTCGTTGGGATTTCTATTATGTCTGCATTTATTCTTTCAAATGGGACTTTTGGAGTTTCAGTTACTATCATTGGGTTGTCTGATTTCTTTCTACAAATTTTGGTTTTCTGGCAAATTTCACATTCTTTAATATATTTTTCAACGTCTTTTGTTGTTCCTGGCCAATTATATCTTTCTTTAATTCTTCTTATTGTCTCATTTATACCTCTATGCATGTTGGCTTTTCCGTTATGATATTGGTCAAGTATCATTGGAATTTGGTCTTTATCTGGGGTTTTAACTACATCTTTACAAACTTGAAATTTAATTTCATTAACTTCCACTAATATATAAGAAAGCATTTCTTGAATTGGAAGGTCTGGATTATTCTCGACATGGTAAGTCTTTGATGGATCGAATAAATGTTTGTCTCTATAAAGTGAAGAGAACATATATTCAATGACTTCTGTGGGATTGAAGGGTATTGGAATAATATAATATTTTCGATTTTTTACTGATAAGCTATGGAAAACATTTATTTTATTATAGGCAAATAAATCATATTGTTCCTCTAATATGTCTTCGAAAATTGTTTCATGTTGCTCAGTTGCTTTATGCTCTTGTGGAAAAATTATAATGATTTTGTGATTTTCATCTAATAATTGAGCATTAGAAAATTCAAATTCAGAATACCTAATCAATTAAAGATTTTGTTTTATATAACTTAACAAAATTGTCTAGTTCTTCTTTGTTTCAGGGGCAACTTCTGTTTCTGTATCTGATATTTCTTCTTGCTCTTCATTTGTTATATATATTTTTGAATGAAACTTTGCACATTGATTAAAATGATTTACTTTTATTCGTGATAGAGCATCTGCGTTTTTATTTATTTTTCCAGGTTTATAAATAATTTCGTAAGAATGTTCTTCAAGTTTGAGCCGCCATCTAGCAAGTCTGCTTCCGGGATCTTTTATGGAAAATAACCATGTTAATGGTCTATGGTCAGTTACTAAAATAAACTTTCTACCGAATAAATATGGTCTAAAGTACTTTACAGACCATACGATCGCTAAAAGTTTGCGTTCAATTGTCGAGTATCGTGTTTCTGCTGGACATAAAGTTCTAGAGGCATATGCGATTGGAAGGTCTTTTCCAATAGTTCCTTGAGAAAGTATTGTTCCTATAGCAAAACTACTCGAGTCTGTTGTAAAAATAAACACTTCATTAAAATTAGGATATATTAAAATAGGGCTTTCTATTAAATAATTTTTTAAAGTCTCAAATGCTTTTTTACATTCGTCATTGAAATTAAACGGTACATCTTTTTGTAGTAAGCGTGTTAAAGGTTTCGTGATTTTTGAAAAATTGGAAATTAATTATTTAAAATTAGAAATGATTTTATTTTTTTGATTTTTCGGTTCAGGGAATTCTTTTACACATTCAATTTTTTGTGGATTAGGTCTAACTCCTTCTTTTGTAATTAAATGTCCTAGATATGCAACTTATTTTCGTGAATTGTGACTGAATAAATAATTATGTCATCTATGTACACGACACATCTTTCATTTTGAATTCCTAATAAAATGTTATCCATAACACCTTGGAAAGTACTTGGCGCATTCTTTAATCCAAATGGCATATGACAGTACTCGTAATGACCGTTTTCTGCTGAAAATGCAGTTTTTTGAATGTCTTTAGAATCTATTCCTATCTGGTGAAAGCCTGAAGCTAAGTCGAGTGTTGTAAAGTATTGACATTCTCCTAATCAGAGTTTCACCAAGCCAAGTAGCTTGGCTTGAAACATAAAAGCTTGGCTTGGGCTTGAAAGTCAAGCTTTCAAAAATAAAAAGCTTGGCTTGGCTTGAATTTTTCGAATGTAAGCTTGGCTTGGTTTCAAGCTATTTTCAAGCTTTTCAAGCTTTTTCAAGCTTTTTCAAGCCTAGCCAAGCTTTCCTTGCTCCGCCCACATACTCGAAACGCCATTCACGTGTTGCCACTTCACGGGTTATTATTTGAGTTGCAGAAAATATAGGAACGAATTTTTTAGGAATTTTGTCATTTCTTCGAAATCTATTAATGATCTTCTTGAATCAATTATAATAATACATAAGATAATGCATGTTGATCAGCTACTAAAAAGGTGATATTGATGTGAGAATAAAAATATTTCAAATAAATTCACATGCGCGCTCCCTGTTGGTGTCTGGCAACAGTGGCAACGTTTCGTAGCAACCGCTGTACTCGCTTTTCAATCTTCCACGTTACGTGATCTGCTGCATTGTTTTTGTAGTCAGTGTTGTCACAGAAGCCATTGCGTTGAACAGATCTTTTATTAAAATGAGTAGCAACTTGTCTGAGCATGAACTTTCTGTAGAGAGCGGGTCGGAATATGTAGCTGATGGAGAGATCGAGATCTCTTTTTCTGATTGTGAGGAAGAGGATAGTGATTCTATCGCGTCAAAAAAAAAACGGAGAACCCTGTAAAAGTTGTAACACCGCCAAAGAAAATCACTGATTTCTTCGTTATAAATAAGGGATTAGTAAAATCTGACAAAATTGCAACCTGTACTTTATGCAAGATGAAAACAACAATTCTGAAAATGAAAAATGGAGCAACATCATCACTTAAAAGGCATTTAGTTAGTAAACATAAAATTGTTTATGAGAAAACCTTCCCCACCAAGAATGATTCGAGTTTGAACGCTGGTTCAAGTAGTTCAACGGTTTTAGATTGGATGCAGAACAAAACTGATACTTGCACAGGTTTTTCGGTAAGTTTTTTTCACAAGCATTTATTTAGGTAAATTTTTCCATTACTTATAGACCAGGGTCGATAATTTTTGAAACAAAAAAAAATAGCAGTAGGATGAAACCCATTAGAAGAGGAGGGAAAAATGATAAAAATGAAAGGAAAAATAAATTAGGGGCGATCTGAGTTCGGGAAGTGGAAGGGGGTGAGTTTTTAAGGTAAAAAATGGTTTATCTCGGTTTCCGGCAAAACTACAAGTCCTATGAAAAAAAGTTAAATTGCAGAGTTGTAGATAATAAAAAGATGTACAACTTTTGTATTCACAACTTTTTCACAAAACCTCAAAATTTATGTGAAAAATTCAAATAACCAAGTTATAAGAAAAACAATGATAGCTCCAATATAGTGAACGAGTTGTGTGAACCGATTCTATTCGAAATCGGTATATAATTTTCGTGGGTTTTCGTGGATGAAAAACATGATGTTTTCGATAGTTATTGGGAATAGAAATACTATACTCGGGATGGCCGGTTACCCAACTATAATTGTTATTTGATCTCAGAGAATGTAGAGGCGACTTATAGGTGTTTTTTCATTTCAGGATTCTTCAGTTGAAGCTGGAGATGGACGAATTGACACCAAGAAGCTCAACGATTTACTAGTTCAATACGTTTCAAAGAAATACTTGCCGTTTACATTTTTTGAGGATGAAATAAGCCGAATATTCTTTTCGTACATAAGTCCCACTTTGAAATTGCCCGGTAGAAATCAACTAAGGTCACTTATTGTAAAGAAGTTTACTGAAACTCAAACTAAAGTAATGAACATTTTGCAATCAAATGCGTCTAAAATATCATTCACAATCGACGGCTGGTCTTCGAACACAACAAATGGGTTTTATGGTATTACAGCCCATTTTATCGACGAAAACTGGAAATTAAATTCAATTCTATTAGATTTTGTTCCTGCAAAGGGACAACATACGGGAAATTCAATTGCTCAAATATTTAATGACACTCTGAAATTCTATCAGGTATATGATAAAATTCAAGGTGTTACGACAGATAGTACCAATAGCAATTTCACGTTTGCTGTGGAGCTAGAGAGATTGAATGAAAATTTTCATTCAAAAGACATGCATTTCGTTTGTTTTGCACACATTTTGAATTTAGGGGCTCGTGATTTCATGAAAATTCTTGATTCCCGTGTTTCCGATGAGAAAGAATCTGATTCTGAATCTGATGATGAAATTGAGTCAAATTCAGAAATTGTTTACGAGACTCCGGTGGATAAAATCAAAACTATTGCAAAAAAAATAAAAAAATCTGAGCAGCTCAAAATTAGTTTGGAAAATTTTTGTGACACATTGAATATAAGAATGAAAATGCCAAAATTGGACGTGGCAACAAGATGGAATTCTTCATTTCAAATGCTATCCTGGGCACTCAATTTGAAAAATGCCATAAACGTCCTTTGCGATAATACAGACAAATTGAAAAATTTGAGGCTCACCGATACAGAATTTTAGATCCTAGACACAAAGTCGAAACTTTCACAACCACTGATTGGGGAAGGAACCTACAAAGACTGGCAGTGTCAAAATTTGAAGAGATGTATAAACGAATATACTACTCTTCTCAGTGTTCTAATACTGATAACGAGTTCGAGGGAATCGAAAATGTAAACAGTGAAAACAACGGTACAAATAATTTCAATACAAATGAATTTGATTTAGATTTGTTGAGTATGTTCAAAAAATCGCCAGAAAAAAAAACTGGTACTGAAATATGGCGATACGAAATAGATAAATATTTGGAAATGCCAAGGGCTGAAGGATGGGAAGATATTCTAGATTGGTGGCGACGCCATCAAAACATTTTCCCAAAATTATCAAAAATGGCTAGAGACTTACTAAGTATACCTGCATCATCGGCTTCCATTGAAAGATACTTTTCCAGAGCATCATTAACTGTGACAAAAACACGAAATAGATTGAGTGATGAAGCTATAAGGTCTTTGATGTGCCGGAATAGTTGGACCTCAAACATTGATTAATAAAGGATAATCTCGATTTGCTCACAAGTTATGTATTTTATTTTACTGTTTGAGAAATTGTTTCATTTCGACTCCATTATAGCCATGTTCACATGCAGTTTTTTATTGTTCGATTTTCCCGCCCTCCCATCAGTCCCATCTGTGAAATATTCCCCTGCTCTCCTACCTTCCAAGGATACATCTTTTACTCACATATTTAAGTACTCTTCCTCATTATCAGGAAATGAAAATATTCTAGGCAAGCATTCTATAAAACTCATTCTAGACCATACTCACACTCACAGACATAATACCTAATTTTGAATCGATTTAAAATATTTATTTATTCAATCATGAAAACTCCCATCATTTATGGTGTTCAATAGTAGAAAATGAAAATTTCAAATATCATTTATAGTGTAGGTGAAAATTTTGAGTGGGCTGAAAAAAAGCTTGAAGCTTGGTAACAAAAAGCTTGAGATGTCAAGCATTTTTTCTTCAAAAGCTTGGTTTGGCTTGATAAAAATATAGTTCGGCTTGGCTTGATTTTTGTTGAGCTTGGCTTAAGCTTTCAAAAACCAAGCCAAGCCCGTGAATATCTGCTCCTAATTGGTCTAATAGGTCAGTAATGTTCGGTAAAGGATATTTATCGTCGACAGTTACTTCATTTAGTTTCCTATAATCAATTACGACTCTCCATTTTTGTTTTCCTTTTTGTGACGCTAGCGCTACTCTGGGATGAGCAACGTTGGACTACTTCCGCGTGTTTCTCGGTGCCTTCTTGACAACAAGATGAGCAGCGTACAACGACTTACGCGTGTTTCTCAGAGCCACAGAGACCGTCTTCTTGTCTTGCGTTGTGTTCTTCTCCCTTGAAAGTTTGTAAACCACCACCGTTGTGTAGGGATGCTTCTTTCTTCCTTTTTTCGGGTTTTCTTCGTTCGAGGGGGCCTTACCCTCTGCTTAATATTCTTTTTTACGGTGTTGAGGGATCCTACCGACTGCGCCAATTTGTAAGATTGGGATCGTCTCAAACCACTTTTTAAAAAATAACTTTATTTTACCTGACAAACAAAACAAAGTTAGATACAATAAATTATATTTTAACGTGAACTTGCACGGACTAAAGCTGAAAGCAATAGTATCGTTGCGTAGTTCTCGCAGGCTCCATTTATAGGTTTCTGGATGCTGACTTGACGACCTCGGGCTTCTGCGTCTTGGATAAACAACTGGAATTGCGCTGGAGACGAACCTTGATGGTCGGCGACTTCCTGGCACCACTGGGATTAACTGCGTAATTTGGAACAAAGGGCCATTGTATTTTTCATATAACATATATATATATATATATATATATATATATTTTTTCATATAACATATATATATATATATATATATATATATACGCATCTGCCGGATGATACCAAGCCCGCTATATGTGATAGACTAGTCGAAGCCAAGGTTGAGGGGGTGACTTGCGGGCGTATATGAGATATACGTTTCGGAAGTTATACCATCGATATTCCGAAGACTCGTACATTCAACAGATTATACAAAGCCCAAATGAGTTAAAATATATGTTCTGTCGATCAAATCAAGCCAGTGCGGTGTTGCCCAGTCATTTACTCAGATATGATTTGATCATTTATTCGTGCATGTTACAACAACTGCAGTTTCATTTTTGATTCAACATACATTTGTCCGGGCTCTGGCGATGCCATTTTTAAAGCCTTTGTCAGTGTTGAAAATGTATTATTCAATTATCTGAACTCTCTAGTATTTTTGTTTGGTGACTATGATTTGCTATTGGCCAACTGGCCCTCACAAGATCAGAATGGAGTATTACATTGTTCAATTGGATATCCAGCAATGATACTGAATGAACATTTTTCTTTTATGGCCTCAAACAAATTAACAATAATGTATTTTTAGATTAAGTTTTCTCCAATTCACAAAACTTTCTGTCAGTGAATGTTACAAGTGATCTAATCAATCAATCAATATCTTTAGTGCTTCTAATGATAACAATGTCGGTTGCTAATATTTTATATAGAGTATTGCAGTACAATTATAAATTCACTCTTAACTAGAGATAGGGGAATCTTAACCTTGAACAGCTTACAGAAATGAAAAATAAAATAAAAAAACGTATTATTATTGTTACCCAACAATCTCCACATCATATGTGGAGATTAGCCTGCGACTCAGTACTACCAAAGAGGCATGAGAGTATAAAATTTGATACTTAATACTTTGATTTCTAAAATTCTGATTTTATTGGTTTGAATAAGTACTTTGCTATTATTAACTGGGATATATTCCTGAATTGTATTATTGAGTTATTTATCAAATTTTCAATAATGCTTTTCGAAGATTCAAATCCTCAAATAATCAATGCGGTTTAATTCTGAATTGAAATCACCAATTAGACGAAATAAAATAGCCCATAAAAGATTCAAAGAGCCTTCTGATGTTAACGATTTTACTCTTTTATATTAATATGAGAACTGGATGCAAAAACTACATAGTTATAATTGAAAACAATCTCAAATAATCTTAGATATTTTTGTAACTATACCAATTCTCCAAAAAAAAGGTCATAGCTGTGGCTGTGGCACACGATATTGTGAATTTATTTGCTAAATATTTTGGAAATGTATATAGCGAGATTGAAATTGGTCTTATGGAAATTTTCAATGGGATAATGAAATTGAAAGACAATTTGAGTTCTGGACCAGCTGGAATTTCTTCAATCAATTTCTCAGTTTCAAATCTCTCTTTGATGAGTGGAAACGACAAGAGTTGATTCAACAATAAATTCAGTCCCTCTATTTTGTACTGTGTGCAGTGGGTGGCAACTTTCAGGGTTATATTTGAGTGTACTAGTATCCCTCCTCTAGACATCGTATTTATGCTCTCTCTTGCTTCTATTTTAAATCCACAAACAAATTGAGTCTGGAGGGAGACAGGGTTACCCATGGCAGTTATTGAACTGAAAGCAATTCTGTCTTAGCCTCTCTGACTATTTCATTACTGAAACCGTTGGTCAGCAGTAACATGCTCATATATTAAAAAGTTTCGTATAAACTACAACAAACGGAGTATCCTCAAAGATAAGACAGAAGAAAAATAAAAGGCAGGGATTCAGAGAATTTGCTGTAAGAACTGCGGGAAGGTGTACATGGGGTAGTCTAGAAGGGCCATGAAAGTGCGGTCCAAAGAGCACATTGATCAAATCTGTTTTCAAATCCAGAAAAATCGAGTATGGCCCAACATGATTTGGATCACGACAATTTGATGACACAATTTTTAAATTAATTAGGAAGGTTCATGCTATAGACTTCTAGGTGCATTCGAGAGTCTGAAAATCGCCAAGTGTAAAACTAGTATATATTAAGTGAATGTAAACATAAAAATACGGGGAGACAAAGAAGCTACGACACACATGGTAAGAACCATTCGGCAATAGTAGGGACGAGCAGAACAACTGAAAATACAGTCTTAGCAGGAGCGAGAAGACTTTGGCTATATGTTGGTAAATGCAAACCCATCTCAACAGCCGATTGAATCAAATCATACTCAGAGCAACAATCACCTTATCATATTTCTGACGTTGTCAAACTAAAACTCAAATGGTAGGTTACTTTTATACCGAACTGATGCCAACAATGATTTTATAGAAGTTTTCTATGAATCCTCATACTCACCAGAAGGAGTACACAGGAGTTT
This sequence comes from Chrysolina haemoptera, assembly GCA_958298965.1. Classification (NCBI taxonomy): domain Eukaryota; kingdom Metazoa; phylum Arthropoda; class Insecta; order Coleoptera; family Chrysomelidae; genus Chrysolina; species Chrysolina haemoptera. Next base: position 21,757,353 of record OY282585.1, on the reverse strand, counting down.
ATTTCAAAATATTACGAAAACGAGAGCAAAATTATACATCTGAACTGTCAGTCCATTATAAATAAGACTAGATAAGTGATAAGATGAAATTGAACTTCTTTTAAAAAGTGATCGACCACAGATTTTTTCTGTATTTCCACACCTATATCACACCCCAATGTATATACAATTCAATTCCCAAACGACATATTGGCATCACACTCTTCCAGACAAAGTCACATACATGTTGGCGTTTTGATTTTAATACAGAAACGCATTTTGTTCAAAGTTGTTAAGTCTATCGATGATTTGAATGTTGTGTAATAAGCATCAATCAATGTTGAAAACATAATGTTTTATATTTTCATTATATACCAACCTAGTGGCTCTATTGAATTCTTCATGAATATACTCTCCTCTGCTTTGGTCTTTTATGAAAAAGAATTTGACTACGTGATTTTATGCAGTGATTAGAATGTGAATTACTCAATGAATAATTATGAAGAGCCATAACTTGAGTATTAAGAACACTTAATTAAGACAACTAGAATATTCAAAGACATAAATGGTAGATGAAGTAATACTAATATCGATAATTGGATTTGCAAAAATTGAGAGCATTCACTATAATGGAACATTTTAACTCAGGGGACCATCTTGGTACTCATGGTACAACCAATAACCCGACAAATGTTATGGCAAGTGTGAGAACGTTTATTTCAGAGACACATGTGATGAAAATTGACTAAACCTACAACCTTTTATAGCATTGGAAAATTTTGAGTAAATAATTAACATTAGTGATAGTAGGTAAAATATTGTACAATATTTGTGTCGTAAGTTCATAGTACGATATGAGATGGAACATTTGTCAAACAAGGCCTTTATGCCGAGTTTGATAACCCATCGATGAATCTTTACGACACTTATATCGTAAATATCTATCAGGATCGTACATATCTGGATTCCGATATGAGTTGCGAAACAAACACCAATTTCATTCTACAACTCAAATAGTAATTTACGTAACAAGTCTGGAAAACATTTTTTCGGACGAGTGGACAAGATTCTAGGACGAGTGGACAAGATTCTAGGACGAGTGGACAAGATTCTAGGACGAGTGGACAAGATTCTAGGACGAGTGGACAAGATTCTAGGACGAGTGGACAAGATTCTAGGACGAGCGTAGCGAGTCCTGGAAGTCTGCGAGTCCAAAAAAACTGTTTTCGGAAGTGTTGCGTGCACAATTTTTTCGGCAACCGTGTAGAATAACAAATCGAGAAACATTTATTTTTTACATTTCTTTGTAGAAGAAAATTTCGCACATTTTATTTCTTATTTGTATTAAATATCGAAATTCTAACAGAAGATAGGCACTAACAGAAACATTCTAATTCATCATTTATATTGAAATTCGAGCATTTCCCAGACTAGTCCGGAAAGTACTTACTTCCTGGACTAGTCCGGGAAGTGATACTTTCTCAAAGAAAAATCGTCCGGGAAGTAGGTACTTGCCGAAAAAATACATTTCAGCAGTCACAGCTTCTGAACTATACTACTAGGATATTCCCATATATCCTACGATATTAAACTAAGGGATAATACGAATCGTGCCCGAAGGATCTTTATATCTTGAAAAGCATAATCAGTTTCTTATTCGGCTTTGGCACAGGGGTGTCATGCAGGACGTACTTCCAAAGCAACATAATTATAACGTCACTAAGTATTTACATGTATAAATGTTTTTTGTTTGTTAGCAATTCCTTGGAAATGTTCTACAAAAATTCCAATTTTCACAACTAGACTACCAGGCAGGTAGATTTCATCAGACCGTCAGATATCATTGGAACGTTTTTTATTTTTATACAAACACCCACACGGCGTAACTATTAAGAAGCCCACCCACCCTGCTTGGTTTCAATAGAAGAATGAGGCAAATCGTATATTTAATATTCGGCATTGATGCCAAATATACGGGCTGCGAAAAATTCGCGGAACTGCACGGGATTTGTAAAATCGAAATAACTTATCCAATCTGTGTATGGTCATACACAGAACTACTCACACGCCCCCTACAGGAGCTCGTGTGTATCTTGAGATATAACCCGCCATTATGACGCCCTACCGATATTTTGCCCACGTGATCATGGACTCATTATTAGACTATTGAAAACGATATACACGTAGATTTTTACGAAGCCCGACATCGGGCTTCGCAAACATGCATCGGGCTTGGTTTAATCGGTCGTATGTAATTGTTAAAATATATATATAAAAGTACCGTTAGAAAAAGGAGAGATGTGAATAAAACCTCTTCCAGATTCCTGAAAGAGACGCGCTGCTGCAAAAATTAAAATACCGTTAGAAATAGGAGATCGAGTTGTATAACACTTCCTTCAGTTTCCTTTGGACTTCCGTCAATATAACTGAAAAAATAAATAAAGAATTTTTTCAGACTATGAAAATCCCAGAAATTTAGAGAATACTCCAAATTATGAAAACTCTAGAAACCATATCCCAGAAAGAGTCGCGCTTCTACAAAAATATAAATACCGTAACATAAAGGAGATTGAGATGTGTATAAAACCTCTTTCAGATTATTTTGTACTACCGTCAATATGTATGAAAAATAATAAGAATTTTTAAAGTTTTAAAGAGACGCGCTGCTGCAAAAATAAGAATACCGTAGGAAAGAGGGAATCGGGATATGCATAAAACCTCTTTCAGACACCTTTGTACTCCCAGCAGTATGACAGTATTTAAATAAATACTATTATCCAGTCCTCTAGCTGGATAATTATTGTCTTCACGAAATACTAAAAATTTACGGAATCTTCTCTGAACAAATTCGATATTTTTAAAATAACATTCTTAAATATGTTTCCAAATCATTGACCCGTATTCTAATTTTGAGCGTACAAATGAAAAGTAGAGTATTTTCAGTGTTTCAGTATTTTCGAAACCATGAAAGTTTCTGATACCGCTTGGTTGATATGTTGAATAAATGAAAATTTCTGATCAAATATAACTCCTATGTCTCATGATTTTCTGAAAATAAAAAATTGTTTCAATATAAACAACAACAGTAAACACTGAAAAGACTAAGTATATGCCTTTTACTACCTACCAAACACACTTACCTGATTATCACCTTTTGAATATCCGTTATCATTCTGTAGAAACCATCATGAACATTGAGGAGGCGAGAGGAATAAAATATTTTGGTATCAGGATAGATAGACACTTCAGACCGGATTTGCATATGAATTATTTAGTAAACAAACTACGAATGTTACTACCTAAATTCAAGTTCATCAAACAATTCTTGTCACTGCCACAACTAAAAATTTTGTATTACTCTATTGTACAGTCCTAACTATCATATGCCATAATAGGATAGGAAAGTGCCAACATTACATATATGAAACACGTTGAAGTTGTACAAATACGGCTTCTGAAAATAATTTTCAATAAAAAGCTTACATACCCCACAGATGTGCTATATCTAGAATCAGGAATGTTCGACTTGAGATAAATATAAGGACAAACACTGTTAATGAACACTTTCAAAAACAAACACAAGATTCGTTGTAAACAACATCTCCAAAATACCAGAAATAAAAATCTCGTAACAAGAAAATAAAATATAAAAAAAAACTGTTGGTCTGAGAAACCATGCCCACTTAGGTCTGAAAATATTTGATATTCACCTACCCAAAATAAAAAACCAGTATATCAAATTAAAATTAAAAAAAAAATAAAAAATTACTTCATGAGATACCTAGAAATACAATTCATAACATTTTAAATGCTATTAACTAGAATTCGAAATTCACTGTTGTACTGTTCACGTCCTGATATATATATAAATATATCCTTAATTATATGTGTGCTATTTCCTTGTTATAAGTATTTTATATTTAGTATTATTTACAATGTTATTACCTGAGTTTAATTGTGTACAGTTTAGTAGAATGAAATTATTTTCCATTTATTCACAGTTGCTACAGAATGTATTAACTATTATGAAGGTGCCCGATCGTACATTCTCATTGTCAAGAATGTTGTTCTTTTAGAGATGGATGATGATCACCGATATAAAATGTTGTATAATTAGATCAACCATACAAGTACTTTGTACTTCTGGTTTTTTCATGTTTATTTCAATGTCATATGGTAATTACTCTATGTTATGTATGTCGCTTGGTGAGAATGTAATAAAAGCTGTCTAGCTGCCATTGCACAATTTAAGTGAATTTGTTAGTTACAGGGCTTTTGCTTAAGACGTCAGTATTACTTATGCACTGTACGCTGACATACCCATTAGAGTGAAGTTATCCACATATTTCCGTCCACACTTTCATGCAGTGTTGCCAAATTTCAAGAAAAATCATTAGTTATCATTATGTATGCTACAGCATCATAAATTATAGAAATTTATTGAAAATAGAGAGTGAGCCTGTCGAACCAGAATTTGGCGTCCTACGGGTTGGTACCAATATTTTTCTGTGTGTACGCATTGATATCAATGAGTTTGATAGAATCTCTGTTATTTCGGGGTGACTCGTGCCGTAATAATAGAGAAAATAATTTTTTATAAATATTTTTTGCGATATCCATCCCCCAACTGATTGGCACAGATATTTTTCTATGTGTAAATATTAAAGTAATTTTTTTTTTCACAATTACTTTTCAATAAGACAGATAATCATTATTCAAGTAAATATTACTTTACAGTAATAATTTGAATGGTAGTATTAACATTTTTGCCAAATTCTGGTTCGACAAGCTCATACTCTCTATTTTCAATGAATTTCTGTAATTCATAATGTAGCATACATAATAATAACTAATGATTTTTCTTGAAATTTGGCAACACTGCATGAAAGTGTGGATGGAAATGTGTGGATAACTTCACTCTAATGACATACCCAAGGCAGTGTTTGTCTGGTTCAACTGTTCTCTTGTGTTCATCTGAATTGTTCAATATGGTTGGGGATCTAATTAAGCCCCCACATCTGTTGCTAGCGTCGGGTGTGTTCAGCAATTCACTATGACTATTTTGTGAAATTTGAAACTTTTCCTCTTGCTGACAGAAATATTTGTGTTTTGAGAAGTCATAATGTTTAATTCCAACATTTCTAGGCCAGAACTATTTGTACATTCCAACCTTTTTCAATATGGGTGCAGTAACCACAAACCTTCCCAATTTTTCTGAAAACTAGGTAATTCTCTTAAGTTCACGGTGTTATCTTCTTTTGCAGTTTTTTTGACCCCGTTGTATAATATTCTTTGGAATCCTCAATGACGAAGATTCTGAATCTGAGAGACTCAGAAAATGATAAGTTTCCATCAAAAATAGTAATGATAAACAATTTTAGAAAACTCAGTTATTAATATTAATGTGCCACTGTTATTTTTTGTAAACCTCTTGACTCATTAAGTATTTTTCGGTGTCTATTATTCATTTATAAACCTTAGTATTTACTTCAAAATGACAAGTTTGGTGTAATAATTACATACAACCTAACACCCAGATTTCAGAAGGTTGCTCTACTATCTATTTACAATATTTTTGCTTTTATTGAACAGCCAGTTGAACTGCTGAACATTATCAATTATTGTGAACTGTACCATATAATGCATTATACGATTAAAAAAGAAAACTTATTACATTTATTGTCGAAAAAAAATTGTTAAAATTGTATTTATGTTAACTATCTGTCGTCCCCTTATGAACGCCAGCCCTCAAAAGTCAAAACTTGTGAGAGCCAAGAATTAACGAGGTCTTACCTTTTAACGGGCGATTCCTAGCACTTTCTCGGACCATCAGATAAAAATCTGTAGTTGCTAGGATTTGGACCTAGCCAACCAGCAGTCAATGGTTTTGACAGTCTCAACCACTGAGCTACCTGGCCTTTATGTTTATTGACTCCCATGCAAAATTTAAAAAACATTCTACTTTAACGATTCCTTAAAGCAAAAGTTGAATCCTACCGTTAGGGTAAAAATAAAAGTAAAGGTAGAAGTTGTACAAATGCTACTACTGAAATACAATATGTCAACTTTCTTAAAGTAAAAGTAAAAGTTTGGTCTATGAACTAGCCATCTGTCACACACTATGATCTTTCTTGACCATATTTTATGATAATGACCATTAAATACTTACATCATCTGTTATACATAAATATATTATACAATCCTCCATAATATAATGGAATAAATAATTTCCATGGGAATAGGTTAGTTTGTCATTCTGTGGTGGAATTTTCGAAATAATTTGTTCTGTAACTTCGACAAAATTACCAGTGCAAGTTGCATGTTTTGCTAGAATGGTTTTTGCTCGGCTAATAACACAGTACAATATAGGCATCTGGAAAATATCCTAGAAAAAAAGAGTTGAAACTGCACAATTGAAATATATTCGTTATTGAACCACAAACCTATTAATACTTATCAAGAAATAAAACCAACTAAAGAATCTAAAGATAAAACGTAAAAAAGAAATGAGTTGATTAATTAACTGATTGTTGATAATTGTTATCTGCGTAGTGCCTGTGCAGTGTTGGCAAAGAGTTTACCTTAATCTTTGGTGTTGGCAACCATGGTCCATGAGGGAGGAATAAAAATATCGTTATCGTACCAACCGAATGAAAATTCGGTTGTATGTTTGACGCATGCGTATAAACGAATCTGAAGGTGGCCTTCCATACCAACTTTCAGCTTCAACTTCTTTGGGAAGAAGTGCTGCTATTTCTATATGACCATTTCCACAGGGGCAGAAAAACGCTACGCTTTACACGTCAACTGTCAAATAATTTTTCTCTATTGTTAATTAATTTAATTGTCAGTTTTTGGCAAAAACACCGAAGAATAGTTTGATAACACTTCCTAATTTATTTGGTTTGGGTTTAATGACATATCATTTTATTCGTTTCATTTATATGACTTATGTCTATAAAAAGAGATGGCAACATATTCATGAACAAAGATAGTCATCGGCATGACGCTGAAAGTAAAACTTGAACCAACAAACAGCGGCATGACCTTGAAGAAGCGGCGGCTACTTTTGAAGTACTCTGATTGGCTAGAGACAAAAAGCCAGCGGCAAAAAGCTGGTGTGGAAGGCCGGCTCAAGCCAAGAAAATTAGTTAACAAAAAGATTATGAAAATAAATTGAAATATGAAGCAAAAATAACAAATAAATACCTTGGTTTCAGTCACAGACCTCATAAAAGAAGCTCTTCCAATGATATCAAAATAGCCCCTTATCCATGGCCGCCATGTTGATTCCGCTTTACGTTGGCACCACTGATATACAATCGGTTGATGTCTTCTAATGAACAAAACAAAGCGAGATGTAAATTACTTTCCTGGATTGACAGCCACACACTTCAAATCACTACTGTTACACAAAATACAGGGCCGGCTTTCCTAAAACCATATATTTTCCAAACAAAAAAATTGGAATTGTGGAAATCTGGAGTACATAAAATCGAAATTTGAGAAAATATAGGCGTAAATTAATAATATACCCGAAATAAATAGAATTGTATTTTCAAAGGCGTTTATTCAACTTACTTTATTTTCTGAAATCTTGCAATCAAAATTTCGACTACTTCTATTGAGATTTCAAATTTGTCAGATGCCCAACATTCCTGTGGCAAATGCATCAAGATATTTTCACATGAGAATTTTTTTTTAAAAAAACAAGTGGTTATTCAAATGCACTAAAAAGAAATATAGAGTAATCTACTATGTGACAAATCTAAATATTTTTTTCTGTTTGGTGCATTTGAATAAATGCTGGTTTTCAATTTTTAATCTTGATGTCAGAGAATTCATGCCTGGAGAAATGGAATCAGAAGGACATCTAATTATTTACATTTTTTTTTTCGTCATCAAGGAGTATACAAATATTTTCAACATTTTATTAAAGTAAATTCAAAAGACAGATTCACATCAGAAAAAACATGACACAAAATAACATCTGTTCACTGTAAATTGGTGATACATCACAAAGTCCCAATTATAAAAAATATACAAACAATTCCTATAAAAGAATGGATTTCTTGAAAATTTTACACCTATATTAAGTGAAGAATTTGAAATAACACGAAACAATAATGAAATTGAAATTTGAATTAATATTTTAGTATCCTCAATATCACAACAGTGATAACAGTCAAGTCAATTAATTAATAAAAAAGAAGTAAACCTGTGGAACTTGCACAACACAATAAATATATTAAAATCAATCAGGGTGTCTTCGATACATTCTTCTAGATCATAAAAACTTCCTACAACAAGAAATATTCTCAATTTTCGTTTGAAAGCATGAACATTATTTTCATTTTTGATGTATGTGGGTATATAGATGATTATAGAACTCAACACCCTTATAAGAGAGTGTTTTTACATAACTTGGATGTGTGCTTTGGAATCTGAGTACCCAAAGTCCATATGCAACTATCGAAAAATTTTCAGTATCCTCCTTCCTGCTCACTAAGAGAAGATGAATAAGAAAAAATTATCTACAAGCTATTGTGCTACTAAAAATTAACTTAAATTGGGCAATTCAATAAAAATTTTTATAATCATTGATTTTTAAAAAGAATTAATTTATTATATATTTGTTGTATATATTTTCTCTTTACTCTCTCATTAATTCTATTGACTATACTATGGATTCTCAAAGAACCGTAAGTTCGGATGATTTTTTCGATTAATATTTTTTTATGATTCATATCTTCTATGGAGTAATCAAATACGTGATCATCCAAACAACTGAATATATTAGGATTCTCCATAAAATGTACAGACTACTTCAATAATATTTTTATGAAATTATCATTCATCGGTAAATTATCTCCACATAATTTTCAAGTGAACTGAATTTTTTTCTCAATTTTATTACAGGTTTGACGTACACTTCTTGATGAATATATCAAATCCCCTTTATTTTTGAAATCTACAAATTGTATTGTGTTGTCCAATTCATCATATTCCTCCAAATACAATGCTCTGATACATTTAAAGCATTTCAGCTTATTTTCTAACTGTCTAACAACAAAACCTGACACATAGGCTACAACATTTTCTGAATATTCATTCAAGAACGTGGGCAAAAAAATACTTAGTGAGGTCTCTAATTCATTCACTTGTTTCTCAGGCTTTTCTGTTTTCCTGTCCTTATGGACATCACTCACACTCAGAAAAGACTTGGATGTTGATTTCCAAATCAAGATATCTGTTTGGTCCTGCAATGCAATTTCCACTAGAATCTCTTTGCATTTGATGCATCAACAGTCTTCGGTATGTGTACATGAACTGAATGCAGTTTGGATTGTTTACCCAACCATTTCTGGATCTGAAAATAATAAAAAATTTATAGGTACAAATCCGAAATTGATGAATTTTTTAAAAAGAAATATGATTTTGTTTTTCATACCTCACACTGCAGAAGAATAGCTCCAAATGATCCTGACTGAACTTGTACGTCAACAAATAATTCAAATTTCCTTTTTTTACTATCTCTGCTTCATATATATCAATAATAGATTGAGCTGATATAATAAATCCGAGGATTGGGGTGCTCTTTTTGGTTTCAAACAGTAAAACACCGTCTTTGGTTTTACACTTGCCCAAATAATCAATAGCTTTGGTAATAAAAGGTTTCCATTGATCACAGTTTTCCTTTTTTATTGGTATTTCCATTCCTCTAGCATGAATATTTCAGGAATTTAGAATATCGAATAATCCATTGATAATTTCGATGAACTCAACTGTTGGTTGAACATTCTGAAATTCTTCCAAATTAAGAACATCAGCTAGGAATGATAGTGCATCAGCTACACTCGAGCTGAGTGTTTGTGCAGCAACGTTCACCTGAAAAATTAAATTCATCAAACCCTAAACCCTCATTCAGTTCTTATTGAGAAGAAACAAACTATTGTGAAATTTACAAAATCTATAGTCAAATCTGAATTCTAGAGTTGCCTGTTATTATTTACTTTCATTTTAACTGTCCTCCATTGTAAATGTTTGCTTTTCAGCTTGTTTGCTAGAGTAAGGCTTTCATTCTCTTGGTGCTCATACAACTTTTCAATCAAATCCCATCTAATTTCATTTCCTTTGGGATCTAATATATCTTCCGATATTGCCCAATTATTCCTCACTAGTTTTAACATATGACATACATCGAATATTACAAACACTTTTTCTTGTGCGACAGGATGTAAAAATTATTCTTCAAATTTTCAATTAATGATTTCATCATCTCGAAGTGCACAGTTGGCCCATCACAGGTAACACTTACTATTTTGCAAGAAGTTTGGCTTAGTTGGCGCAGGGCTTCGAGTACAATATTTGCCTTCTCTTCTCCTGATATTTTATTAACAAAAAAATATGCAATTGGTATTTTAAAATTATCATTGATACCAACCACCATCAACACCAATGCTTCTGTAGCAAGTTCTTGTTCATTAGAAATACCTATGTCTGTAACAATGTCAGTGTACCCCCAAATTTTTTGTGTGTTGGTTTCACTTACAAGCTCTTTTTTGATGCACATTTCATCGAGTATTAAAGCACATAACAGAGTCTTATTATCTGTTTTTTAAATCCTCAGATTTCATTCTAAACAACTCGATACTTGGTTTAGTAAAACCTGGACTACAATCAACTTTACCAAACCATCTGCTTATTGTGGCAGGGGCAGGGAGTGCCAGATTGAAAATTTCTCGTACATACTTGTAGGCCTTGGTGATATAAAATTGCAGCGTCATTGCAAAACTTCTAAGTTCAGCCGGAAATGTCTGTTTTGTTAATGGCTTTTTCCCCTTCACTTTGGAGTTTGTTATCATTTTTCTTACAATTGCTAAAGGAATACCAGTGATAGATGCTTCAAGTGCAAGAGTAGCTTCTTGCGATAAGTAAACTTTTTCTTGACCTCATGAAGTATTTGAGTCAATTATTTGATTTTCATCTTTCTTCTTGCACTCATTTTCTTTGAATTTTTCAGTTTTGCTGTTAATAACTGTATACGGTTAGTAAGTACCCTATTCCTTTAACGTACATTTTCAATATCTGATGGTAGACTAGAATAAAAAATTTATTATTAGATGGCTATTCACTGAATGTAAATCTTTCTAAACAACTTGATGCTGATTGTATTCAAAAACCAATGTGAAGCTGGCTGCCAGAGCTGTGAGAGCTGGCTGCCAAAATTTCCGAACATTCCCGATCGACCAGTAGCGCGTGTGTTTCCCCCCTTTTTGGGTAATTGCCATAATTGGAATAAATAAGCCGTCAGCTGCCACGGCGACGAGATGATTATGGAGACGAATCAAAGAGAACGATGAAAATGTCAGAATCAATCGAACATTTTCTGAAGAAGGCCGTAAACAATTTCATGGACTCTTATATGATTCTTTGTTTGTTATTGTAGTTATACACAATAACAAACTTGATTGACGACTTATTGGCTTCTATATAATGTCAAGTGTATACTGGTTTCGATGATTTGAATCACGCTATGATAAAATTAATTTTTTGCCTCTGCGATCTGTGGGTGATACAGGGGTTGAAAGAAAATTCTTAATATAATGTTTTTGAACCCCTGGAACATCGATTTTTTAAATGCTTTTGTGTGGGTATTCTGTGATCAGAATGGACGATTCCACTTATTCCAGTACCCCTATTCAGTGTTGCCACTACAAAATTTTCGGGTCTAAATTGTCAGACATTTTCTAGGCCTTTTCTGATATCATCTAAAGTGGAAACGGGCACGATTTTCAATTCCAAAGATTCCTGAATATTCCCGGTTATATGAATCGCAATATTAATGTTAATATGGACAAAAATAGAATGTCCTAGGGAATTTTACTTTTTTACGTTGTTTAATGGGTTCGTCTTTGGTTTCGGAAACGGATAATATCTCACTTTTCTGGACTTGATACGCCGCGAGTTACTTTTGCAGTTACTGTAAACGCAATAATAAACCATTTTCAGGAATCAGTTTCAAAATAACACTCCTTAACAAAATACGGACTATGCTATGATATTAAATGAATGAGAACTGATCAAACAAAATCCGCAAACTCTACTAAATAAACAGGTCTGTGCTAATAACGAATAACAAGAACAAGCTAATAAAAATAAAAATGCAATCATGCAATTAATACAAATATCATTGTTTAAACCCAGTAAACAATCTTGTCACATTTACGTAATATTTAGATAATAATAAAAGAACACAATTTATGTAAAAATGTTATGTCAATTTTATGTAAAAAATATGTGAAAAATTGTATTTTTTTTCCAAATGGTCAATTTTTACTATAATTTTACGTAACTACTAAGTAAATAAAATATAACGAATTTACGTTGTTATATTTACGTAATGTTTACATAATAGTGGGAATTTACTATTTACGTAATTAAGTTATGTCAATTTTATGTGAAAAATATGCGAGCAATTGACCAGTTTTTAGCAAATGGTTAATTTTTCACTATAATTCACGTAATTGCTACGTTAGAAAAATATATCGAATTTATGTTGTTATAATAACATAATATTTACATAATAGTGGGAAAATACTTCTTACATAAATAAATTATGTCAATTTTATGTAAAAAATATGTGAAGAATTGACCGTTTTTCAAAAATCTTTAATTTTTTCCCGAAGTTCACGTAACTACTGCTTAAAAAAATATATTAATTCATTCTGGTAGCATTATATAATATATAATATTTGTTCCTACACCACTTCTACCATATCAGACACAGATCTAATAATATTATCTATTCGTTCTGTGATCATGTAAGGTTATGTACATGATGACAGATGACAGCCACGCTACGGCAGTTTCCCGCTTCCCAGCTACCGGCTGGGCTCCCGCCCGCCTCCCGTCCTCTTTCTACTTTAATGACTCATGAGTGGCATATGGATCGAGAATACGAGAATCGAGAGTGCTTTGTTAATTAGTTATTAACTAAAAATAGGGATTGTGTTTGAGATTTCCAGTGTGACGAGTGGTGACCCATCTCATCATTAAGGCAAGTAATTACATTCGTTATTTATTGTTAATTATTTGTTGTCAAATTCACAATTTATAACAAAAATCATGCCTCGAGATTTTTCCAACCTATGTGAGAGGCAAAAACGTCGTGTTTTATCTTTAGAAGCTTGTGAATCTGAAACTTCATGTAAATTACAAAAAAAGAATAACAATAATAAGGAACACCATGCTTCTCAGTTGAAAGAAAATTCTTCATGTGATAATAATGGTGTGAACATTATGAACAACTTAGATTTATTCCCGCTTGTAGAGGCACATACTTCATACCATACCACCCACACTCTTGGCAAAAAAGAAAGCCCTTCTGGGGATAGCATTTCTGAAAAAAATTCAGTATTGGTTAAATCTTTTTCTGATGAACTTCGCGACTGTTTTCATGATCATAAGGTATCTCATAGATTCATAAATGATATTTTAAAAATTTTAAGAAGACACGGACATAATGATGAGTTACCCCAAGATTCTCGAACGTTGATGAATACTCCCAGGCACATTGAAAATAAATTTGACATTGAAGGTGGTCAGTATATACATTTTGGTCTAGTTGAAAATATCAATCAATACATTCTGCAAGGTACTCATCAAAACACAGAAATTCTGTTGAATATCAATGTAGATGGTTTGCCAATTTCAAAATCATCTGGTAGTCAATTTTGGCCTATTCTGGGTGATATTGTGGGCGAGAATTCTGGCGATAACAATTATTCACCTCCATTTGTAATTGGTATTTTTCATGGCTTAAGTAAACCGACAAATTCGTCTGAGTTTTTGAAATTCTTCGTGGAGGAATATCAAAATTTACATACCAATGGGGTTTGTGTGAATAACAAAACTTATCGTATTAAAATAAATTGCATTATATGTGATGCCCCAGCAAAATCTTACATTACCAATGTCAAGAACCACACCGGATATTTCAGTTGTTCAAAATGTTCATGCGAAGGAGAATATGTGGAAGGAAGGGTTGTTTTCTTGTCCACAAGTTCATATCCAAGAACGAATGAATCATTTAGAAATAGAAGTCAACCAGAATATCACCGAGGAAACACAATTTTAGAAACTATAGATTTTGATATTGTTAAACAAATACCTCTTGATTATATGCATCTTGTTTTACTAGGAGTCACTAAACGTATTTTAACATTGTGGTTAAAAGGGAGTAAGGCTATACGACTGGACAAGACAAAAATTGAACAAGTTGGAAAGTTGTATCTTGAGTCCAGTGAATATATTACTTCTGATTTTTCAAGAAAACCTAGAAGTGTGTGTGACGTAGAAAGGTGGAAAGCCACTGAATTTCGTTTGTTTTTACTATATGTTGGACCAGTTATTATGAAAAATATTCTCAGTCACAAAGCATACAATCATTTTTTATCTTTAGTCGTAGCAATTCGTTTATTATGTGAAAAAGATCAAAGTACCACCAACATAAATTATGCCAACCAACTCTTAATTTATTTTGTAGAAAAGTTCAGTTATTTTTTCAGTGCAGAGTATGTGACACATAATGTACACAACTTAATTCATTTGGCTGAAGATGTTAAGACTCACGGTTGTCTAGATCAGTTCAGTGCTTTTAAATATGAAAATTTCATGTATAAACTGAAGCAACTCATACTCCAACTCATAGTCAATAGCATTGTTACTTTTAACAGGCTTTACTGAATATTGAATTCACAAAATTCTAAAGAAAAGTGGAATTTTTTCGTAAAATTCTTGTATTTGAAGGTATTTTCAATAGGGCTCATCTGTTAAACTAAACGTACTTGAGCATCAAATGTCAGTCAAGGTATGCATGGTCAGAATAGTTACATTCAGTCACAGCAATGTTTAGAAATGAGTTTTGAACTTGATTGTTGGATTATTACTATTTAACTTGTCACTGTAACATCTTCATTTGTCAGTGAAATGAATTAATATAGTATTTATTCTATTGGCACAGTCTTTTTCAAAAGTGAAATGTCTGTAGTGTTAGAAGTGAATTCGATTGACAATATATCTTGTGATATATTTAGATTTTTTACAGGATTTCCTTGTTAGATTTTCTAGTTTTTTAAATTATTGTGTAATACATTCTACCCAATTAATAGAGAGTCCTATTGAAATTCAGGGAGAGTAAAATTCAGGATTGAATAACCTTTCAGATTCTTTTTAAATTTTAACATTTTCTCACTGATTTAAATTTCTAGAATTCAATGACAAATATTTAAATGATTGATATTATCAAAATAATGAGGCTATTATTCAACTATAATACCAAGTTCACACTTTTGTAATATCTGAGATTATCCAAAAAATTATTTTTAATGATATGTTGAAAACCCTTTATTTCAGAAACTAGTTTTGGACTTCATTATAGGAATTTTTCTTTATGAAATGTCACATGGAATAAATTTTATTTTCTCAAAATAATATGTGGTTCAACTTTTCCTGTATAATTATATTCTGATTCAATAGCATTTTCATTTGGTTTCAGAGGTGATGCTTTGCCTTCATAAAGATGCCAGGCTCAATGAGGTAGAAAAACACGCCACTGAATGGTTCCGGCTTTCACAGCAAAGACTCAAAAGAGAAAAAAAATAACTGTTTGTTTTGAAATACATATATAAATAAGTAAATGATTTGCTTCTTTTATTCGAAAACAATGTTCAACTATCAAATGGAATAGCATTCAACTTGAAAGAAGTAAGGGCTGGTTGTACAAATCAAGTTCACCAACAGTTCAACTGAACCGAGCTCAGTTGCTAAGGAACTAGAAATTTCATTGGCTAATCCCTAGCAACTGCATGAGTCAAGTTTACTTGAACTATTGGTGAACTTGATTTGTACAACCCACCATAAATTCTTTCAGCAAATGTTTTTTTATTAATAGTACTTTTTGATCATATTTCATAATTTGATGATGTCGATGTTTCCATTTGCATTTGAATAAATTATCTCCTGAAGTAATTTTGTAACATAACATCTTAGATATACCTAATATTTTGTTTATGTAAATACTTCATATAATTTTTTTAACCAGAATGTCAGATGATCATAATGAAATATTGGTATTGGTTGGCAATTGAAATTTCTGAAACTAATGTAAAGTTTCAACCACACCAATATTTCATTCTAATCCACATTCTGGCTAGGAAAATAAATTATATAAAGTATTCACATAAAACATTACCTAATAAGATGAGGTCATTTTCATGTGAAACGGGAATATCCATATTACATAAGCGAAATTACGTAATTGTTACGTAATTTTTTATTACATAACAAGATGTTTTATTTTTTACGTAAATTGGAAATATCCATATTACATAAATATTATATAAATAAATGAAGTCTCCTTTATGTAAAACAGAAATATTCTTATTACATGGAAAAATTACCTAATTGTTTAGGAAATATGTTACATAATTTTTATGTAAAAATAACAGGCACATGTTCCGGACATTATCAACAGTTTTAACATGTTAATGTGAGTTACATTTTACGTAAAATGTTACTTCCAAAGGAACAGAATTATGTAACTACTATATAAATGTTACATAATGGTGTTTATTGGGAAGCTTCTTC